>BSBM01001174.1:1967500-3244159 GCA_027924585.1 Larix kaempferi | reverse complement strand
TTTTTATATTAGTTTCTTTTCTATTACATACAACAATTTATTTCCTAATTTTTAGTGCAATTTTGTTTCCTAATTTTAAATACAATGTGAATAAATTTATTTAGATTCTATTAAGTTTTGAAAATGAATTAATAGGATTTTAATTTATTTTATGTATGTCCAGACTTTAATTGGTTTTCTTTTAACTTTATTTAATATTTACAATAAATTAATTCATCACTTAACAAATTATGAAAACATACAAAAAAATTATGATTCAACCATTAATTATACCTCAAAATAGCTAGTAGATCCCTTTGCTGCTCCTTTATGCTTTGTTGTATGCTCCGTTGTATCCCTACAACAAAATCTTTCCTAAATCCTTGAAACTCAACTGACCAGACAATCTGGTATGCCACCTTGCCAACTGGCAAGGTCTCGCCCAACCACCCAGCTCCAAAGGTACCCCTTTGGACCCCCAAGCCCAAATTGAGTACAAGCCAACCAGTTCTATCTCTCTGCAATTTATCCAACAAGAACCCCCTTCTCTTTTGCTCTGAAATTTCTATTTCTCCTAAAATTCCCCAAATATCCAAAGGTGAAGATCCCTTCTCCCTCTTCTCTTCTCGACCTTATTCCCCTCATTTTCCGACTATTTCCCTATTCCATTAGTACCCTATCTCCAACATAAATGTTTTAACCCCCATGTCAATCCTCGAGCCCCATCCCCATGACTCTCATTAATAATTAAAATATTATAAAATGTGTTGGTTGGGGTCACCTGCCAACCATAACTCCTCATTAAATAATTCTTAACCTATTTAATCCCTTTTATCATTGTTGACTTTATGATGTAATCATTCATAATTTAATTTATGCAATTATTACCCTCACGTTTTACAACAATTGATTAATCATCCCTATTTCTATTATTTAATCATTCTAATAATATATCATTATTCTTAGTTCAACATCCAACTACTTGTAATAATCATTTAATTGATTATGGTCTATTAATTAATTATTTAATAATAATTGTCAATTGATTAATTAATAATAACCTAATTATTTAATTAATGATTTATCATACATCTAATATGCTAATTAATCTCTAATTATAAATTCAAACTAATTCAATTTATCAATTATCAATAATAATCCCATGAATATAACTCATATCATTATCAATGTATATTTACATTAATTAAATAATATTAACTAAGACTTAATCAACTTATTCACCTAGTACCATATTAATTACACCTTAGTTTATGATTAAACTAATTAACAATTACTACTAAAGATAAGATTAGTCGCATTAACATTAATTAATCATTATTAACACATAATTACCATTAGTCAACATTATTAACATTAATCGACAATAATTAACATTAATCAACATCACTAACATTAATCGACAATAATTAACATTACTAACATTAATCGACAATAATTAACATTAATCAACATTATTAACATTAATAATAAACCCTAACCTTCATTAATCAACCGTTCATTGAATAATTTCAACTTAACTTATTAAGTTAATTTATTACTTAAGCACAAGCGAGTGCACAGGGATAATTTATATTTACAACACATACAAGCAACGGTTCAATAGATAATTAATATATATTCAAGTAGACGAGCTATGTAAGTGTAGCTAAGGCTTACATAGATCGCGTAGGTACACTAACAGTACTAAATCACACACATCATTCATAATCATAAAATTTATTGTTTACTAACACATATTTAAACATAGTTTGCAAGGTACAATATTTCACCTAACTGCATCTTATTAACTTACGAACAATTCATACATTACTGAGTTACGACACATAATCAGTCAAAGGTTTTCAACATACATAGTTAGACCAAGTTTATTTCTCGACTTCAAGCTACACCTATCTACCTACATCATCAATCTAAATCATGATTAACTTTCACATCCTATCATTTCCTCTGCTAGACTACCATGAAGTGTTAAGCCATGACCAGTTAGAACCTTTAAGCGGAATTGTCAACTACATCGACCAAGCTTCCTCAGCAGGAAACCACTAGTCATCATCACACACCTTGGGGAGCACGTCGTAGCACATCCCTCCCATGACTCTGGGTTTCGGGGATAAATGGTGGGTAAAGCCTCCACCCCCCCTAATGGAACAAGGGACTATGTCTACACCGACATAATAACTGCGTTGCACTTGTACTCAATTTGTCATCGTATAACCAATCTAGGCAGTTGAGTTTCCCGAAATCCTACCCCACCCATACATCATAATAAACATCATAATAATCATGCGTAAATAAATAATGCATCACTTGCATATCATTTATCTTTCGGAGTCCATGTCCCCGAGGCTCTCCCACCTCGTAGGATCCAGCTATCACTTAACCATTTTAACCTGTAAGTTAGTCTCCGACATACGATCTAGAATATCGTGCATAAATCCTCGACATGTACACATACATTTCATCACAATAAAACACTAATCAATTCATTTATTCACCATGCACCTGGCATAACATTCATTCATTCAACATATAACTTTAACGGTATCCCCGTACCCATCATTCAGTAATTTGTATATATGAGACATAAGTAACACATGATACATATCTAAACATGACTACATATCATAATACTAACATCACACACGCACATATATATCTTGGCAAAATAATAGAACCATACGTCCACAATGTCCCCCAAACCGACGAAGTCTCACAATCAAGCAAATACAACATATAATAATAGTTCAGGTAGTAATGTCAAAACGGGGGCGTTACATACACCCACCCTTCAGGAAACTTCATCCCGAAGTTATGGTCAAAATAGTGTGAGATAATCACGGCGCATGGTCTCTGCGTCCTCCTAGGTAGCAGAACCTAGGGTATACTTGCCCTACTGGGCCACCTCCTAATTATACAAAACGACATCTACAAAATTTACTCATTTAATCTTATTAAAGGTGTTCTTATATTTTGTTTAACATTTGCATAGACTAATGGTTTGACCTATTCAAGGTTCATTGTTATACTTAATCCATAGAATAATTAATATGCTTGTTAAAGTAAGTGATATATTCTATAACGTGATTCATAAGAATACCCTATCTTCTATATATAAGTTTTAATTTGATTCTAAGTCATAATCATGACTCTTTAATTGGATCTCATCTTAGTTAATTTCACTTTGACTTACACCATTTCTCTATATCAAGATTTATTGTATGTGATAAATTATGAAGCCAACATGTTCTTTAGTTAAAGGTTGTTGGTTTAAATGATACACCTTTTGAGAATGGAGTTTAAATATTATGGAGAGATTTCCATATTATCATTAACAACTTTTACAAGTTCAACTAGAACTTACCTTCTACTGCATTTCCATTTATCTTGTAATCCTTACATCATTGTCCATTTCCATTTATGAGCTAAGTACCATCAGGTTTGGGAAATGGACAAAGTTGTCGCCACGATTTATAGGACCCTTTGAAATTTTAGAAAAGATTGGACCCGTCGCATATCGTCTTGCGCTGCCACCCCCATTTGCACAAAACTCATAATGTTTTTCATGTATCTATTCTATGACATTATGTAGCTGATGAGTCTCATAAAATAAATTGGAAGAAACTGCAGGTTTTGGATGAGGGGGACCATCAGGGTCGAACCGTTACATATATTGGACCGCAGGGTTAGATAGTTGAGGCCACCGTTTGGTGGAACCGGGTTAAGGTCCGGTGGGACCAACATAGCCCAAGTTCTGCTACCTAGGAGGACATAGAGACCATGCGTCGTGATTATCCCACACTATTTTGACCATAACTTCAGGACAAAGTTTCCTGAATGGTGGGTGTATGTAATGCCTCGTTTTGACATTACTACTTGAACTATTGTTATATGTCGTATTTACTTGATTGTGAGACTTCGTCGGTTTGACGACACTGTGGACATATAGTTCTATTATTTTGCCGATATGTGTGTGTGTGTGTGTGTGTGTGTGTGTGTGATGTTAGTACTATGATATGTATTCATGTTAGATATGTATCATGTGTTAATTATGTCTCATATATGCAAATTACTGAATAATGGGTACGTGGATACCGTTAAGTTATATGTTGAATGAATGAATGATATACAAGGTGCATGGTGAATATAAATGAATTGATTATTGTTTTATTGTGATGAAATGTATGTGTACATGTCGAGGATTATGCACGATATTCTAGATCGTATGTCAGAGACTAACTTACAGGTTAAAATGGCTAAGTGATAGTTGGATCCTACGAGATGGGAGAACCTCAGGGACATGGACTCCGAAAGATAAATGGTATGCAAGTGATGCATTTTTTACTTTCGCATGACTATTATGATGTTTGGGTAGGGTAGGGTTTCAGGAAACTCAACCACCCAGATTGGTTATACGATGACAAACTGAGTACAAGTGCAACGCCATTATTATGTCGGTGTAGACATATTCCCGTGTTCCATTAGGGGGGGGTGGAGGTTTTACCCACCGTTTATCCTTGAAACCGGGAGTCGTGGGAGGGTTGTGCTATGGCGCACTCCCCAAGGCATGTGAGGACGACGGGTGGTTTCATGTTGGGGAAGCTTGGTCGATGTAGTCGACACTTCCGCTTACGGGTTCTGACTGGAGTCGGTCATGGCTTGACACTTCAGGGTAGGCCCACGGAGGAAATGATAGAATGTGGAAGTTAGTTATGATTAGGTAGATGATGTAGGTAGATAGGTGTAGCTTGAAGTCAGGAAGAAAACGTGATCTAATTGTGTATGTTGAAAACCTTTGATTGATTATGTGGTGCAACTCTGTAATGTATGAATTGTTCATAACTTAATAAGATGCATTAAGGTAAAAGATTGTAACTTGCAAACTATGTTTAAACCCGTTTAAGTAAACAATAAATTTCGTGATTATGATTGATGTGTGTGATTTAGTATTGTTAGTGTACTTACGCAAGGTATGTAAGCAGTAGCTACGCTTACATAACTCCCCTACATATTTATAAATTGTGTGAAATAATACTGAACTATAATGTTTAGGCATTAATTACATTATTACTACTTATCTAACCAAGAGATTAAATTAATACGTCGAGTTAGTAAATTAATGATTAAAATAATGAAATAGGTCGAATAAGTAACTTAATGTTAATTATTGTCGATTAATGTTAATAATGTTGATTAATGTTAATTATTGTCGATTAATGTTAATAATGTTGATTAATGTTAATTATTGTCAACTAATGTTAATTATTGTCGATTAATGTTAATAATGTTGATTAATGTTAATTATTGTCGATTAATGTTAATAATGTTGATTAATGTTAATTATTGTCAACTAATGTTAATTATTGTCGATTAAGGTTAATCATGTTGATATCGCTGGAAAAAAGGTTAATAATGTTGATTAATGTTAAATATTGTCGATTAATGATTAATTATTGTTGATTAATAAACAAGTTACAGTTAACTTAGGTAGTAAATAATGCATTTGATTAGTAATGCTTAATTGAATGTTAATGAGCTTGATTAGTAAATACTAAGGGTTAAAATGTTAAAAGGTGATTGTAATGTAAGTGTTGAATTATATTTGAGTTAATTAAATAAAAATGATTTATTAGTTATAATTGTGAAACTTGAGTTACAAAGTCCAAGAATGTAAATTAGAATTTAATGTGGTTGAACGTGTAAAAGTGAAACACATGTGGTGGGTAGGTGAACCCACCCAAGCATTTATTTACACAATAAAATAATGTAAGTTAAGGTTTTAAGTCAAATGGGATGGGCTCGAGGACTGGCATGGGGGATAAAACATTTATGATGAGGATGGGGGTAGTAATGGAGAAGGGAGAGTTGGCAATGGAGGGAGGAATAAGTTCGAGGAGAGAGGGGAATTTGGGAGGATCTTCACCTTAGCATGTTTTTGGGAAATTTGAGCAAAGATTAGAAAATTACAGAGAGGAAGAAGAAGGGGTTCTTGTTGGATATTTTTAGAAGGGATAGAACTGGTTGGCTTGTACTCGGTTTGGGATCGGGGGTCCAAAGGGGTACCTTTGGAGCTGGGTGGTCGGCGAGACCTCGCCAGTTGGCAGGGTGGCATACCAGATTGTCTGCTCAGTTGAGTTCCAAGGGTTTGGAAAGGATTTTGGTTGCAGGTCATACAGCAAGCAAGGCATACAGCAGAGCAAAAGAGAAGCAACAGGGATCTACTAGCTAATTAGAGGTACTTATCCTACAGGTATATTGAGCATTTCTAACTCTGTCAATAATCACTATTTCATGTTATAATTTAAATTAAATTTGGAGTAAATCATTGCATATGTGTGTGTGTGTGTGTGTGTGTGTGTGTTGTTACACCTGCACAAATAGTAAATGTTAGAACAACTAAAATAACACTTATGGATATTTCAACCTATAAATGTAAACAGTATATATAGTTTATGGGCATAAAAATTTAAACAAAAGCTAGATAACAAAACAGAAATTTGAGACAGTAGGTAAACAAAGTGAAAGTTACAATTTTATTATAAACATGAGGTAAACTAGGACTTGGGTCCTACACATGGTATCAGAGTTCTACCATAATGTTTAATGGCTGCCACCCCATTTGCACAAAACTCATAATGTTTTTCATGTATCTGTTTTACGACATTATGTAGTTGATGAGTCTCATAAAATAAATTGGAAGGAACTGCAGGTTTCAGACGAGGGGACCATCAGAGTCAAACCGTTACGTATATTGGATCGCAGGGTTAGACAGCTGAGACACCGTTTGGTGGACCAGGTTAAGGTCCAGTGGGACCGATATAGCCCAGGTTCTGCTACCTGGGAGGATGCAAAGACCATGCGTCGTGATTATCCCACACTATTTTGACCATAACTTCGAGACAAAGTTTCCTGAAGGGTGGGTGTATGTAACGCCCTGTTTTGACATTACTACCTGAACTACTGTTATATGTTGTATTTGCTTGATTGTGAGACTTCGTCGGTTTGACGACACTGTGGACATATGGTTCTATTATTTTGCCGATATATATGTGTTTGTGTGTGTGATGTTAGTACTATGATATGTAGTCATGTTAGATATGTATCATGTGTTAATTATGTCTCATATATGCAAATTACTAAATGGTGGGTACGTGGATACCGTTAAGTTATATGTTGAATGAATGAATGATATACCAGGTGCATGGTGAATATAAATGAATTGATTATTATTTTATTGTGATGAAATGTATGTGTACATGTCGAAGATTATGCATGATATTCTAGATCGTATGTCAGAGACTAACTTACAGGTTAAAATGGCTAAGTGATAGTTGGATCCTACGAGTTGGGAGAGCCTCGGGGACATTGACTCCGAAAGATAAATGGTATGCGAGTGATGCATTATTTACTTTCGCATGATTATTATGATTTTTATTATGATGTTTGGGTAGGGTAGGGTTTTAGGAAACTCAACCGCCCAGATTGGTTATACAATGACAAACTAAGTACAAGTGCAACGTAGTTATTATGTCAGTGTAGACATAGTCCCTTGTTACATTAGGGGGGGTCGAGGTTTTACCCACCGTTTATCCCCGAAACCCAGATTCATGGGAAGGTTATGCTACGACATGCTCCCCAAAGTGTGTGAGGATGACTGGTGGTTGCTTGCTGGGGAAGCTTGGTCGATGTAGGCGACACTTTCGCTTACGAGTTCTGACTGGAGCTAATCATGGCTTGACACTTCAGGGTAGTCTAGCGGAGGAAAGGATAGGATGTGGAAGTTAGTTGTAATTAGGTAGATGATGTAGGTAGATAGATGTAGCTTGAAGTCGGGAAGAAAACGTGATCTAACTGTGTATGTCGAAAACTTTTGATTGATTATGTGTCGTAACTCAATAATGTATGAATTGTTCATAACTTAATAAGATGCAGTAAGGTAAAATATTGTACCTTGCAAACTATGTTTAAACATGTTTCAATAAACAATAAATTTTGTGATTATGATTGATGTGTGTGATTTAGTATTGTTAGTATACTTATGCGAGGTATGTAAGCAGTAGCTACACTTACATAACTCGCCTACATATTTATAAATTGTGTGAAATAATACTAAACTATAATGTTTAGGCATTAATTACATTATTACTACTTATTTAACCAAGAGATTAAATTAATACATCGAGTTAGTAAATTAATGATTAAAATAATGGAATAGGTCGAATGAGTAACTTAATGTTAATTATTGTCGATTAAGGTTAATAATGTTGATTAATGTTGATTATTGTCAAGTAATGTTAATTATTGTTGATTAAGGTTAATAATTATCGATTAATGTTAAATATTGTCGATTAATAAACAAGTTACAATTAACTTAGGTAGTAAATAATGCATTTGGTTAGTAATGCTTAATTGAATGTTAATGAGCTTGATTAGTAAAGATTAAGGGTTAAAATGTTAAAAGGTGATTGTAATGTTAGTAAAGAAAATATTAACTTGGAAGGGTAATATTAATTACGTATCAAACGATATGAATTAGTTAATTAAAATATATTACTTAATTAATTGTAATTATGTCATAGTCGTTTAGAACCATGGTGTAAATTATAAACTTAATTAATTGTAATTATGTCATAGTCGTTTAGAACCATGGTGTAAATTATAAATAATACCATATGCCATTATTAAACAAGTGTTGAATTATATTTGAGTTAATTAAATAAAAATGATTTATTAGTTATAATTGTCATACTTGAGTTTCAAAGTCCAAGAATGTAAATTAGAATTTAATGTGGTTGAACATGTAAAAGTGAAACACATGTGGTGGGTAGGTGAACCCACCCAAGCATTTATTTACACAATAAAATAATGTAAGTTAAGGTTATGGACTGCAAAGCCATGCTACGATCATAATTTACTTACTATTTTCTTCATTTTCAAACTTGTTTTTAAAAAGTTCAATCCCTTGCCCTTCATCAAAAATCACATCCCTACTAACCTAGTTTCCTTTTCTTAAGACCATTGCTAAATTGTTTAATAATCATCATCTGACCTTAGTATTTAATCTTATCTCAAAAAGTGCTTTGAGGCACACAAAGTTTTGAAACACATTTGACTTGTGTTTTGAAAAATATACCCAAATGTTTCTTTAATACTCATAAATAAATGTCAGAAAATAGTTTGTGCTACCCAAAGATTGTTTCCATGGGTCCACAGATCTCTATGTGAAGCAATTCAAATGACTTTCTAGCCCACTAAGCTTTATTTTGGCAAGAGTTGTCTTTGTGATGTTTCCGAGAGATACAACCTTCATACAACTCAACATTCTAATGGATAACTTTTATACACCAAGTGATAATGTCACCAAATACAACAACGGAATGAGTCTTTTTTCTATTTAACTCCTTTAACCACTCAAGATTTTCATTATAGGCCATTAAACTTGTGAATTATAAGTGTTCATCTCTTAATTCTTCTATCATAGTGTTGGTTACATTTTTTCAATGTTAGTGTTCTTGAAATAAACGTTTTACTGAAATTGGATTACTTCTTGCTCTACCTCCTATACCATGGCTTCTATGTCCACCTCTACTTCTAAATTTTTGACCTCCTCTTCCTCTAAACACTGAATTATTAAACCTTTGATCATTCATGGAATTGTCATATGGCTCCTATTTATTGTTCTTATTGTCCTCTTTGATTTTTCCATACTAATAAAAGTGTGCTCTCATCATTCATTAGAAACATTTTCTTTCTCCTCAACATTTAGTGAAAGACCACTCAACTTGTTTACAGACATTTTAAAGAAATTCTTTGAAACTTCAACACGGGTTACAATCATGGTGACAATTTTAATTCCTCTATTGCCAATTTTAGAAAGATCTTTTAGTTCAATGCTGGTTACAATCATGGTGAAATTTTTTTACACTCTAGATTCACTCGACTAACCTTTGTTCCTTTACAGCATCCCCTAGTGCCCCCTTTTGATTGACCATGCTCAATTTGAATTATTAAATCATCATTGGTTCGTTATCACTGTTCTTTATGTTCACAAATTTCCTTTTTAATGGGTTTTTTTGTGTGCAGTCTTTCCTTCAAATGCATTTTTAGAATGTTTCATGCTTCATAAGAGGGTTTTGTAGCTTACATCCTTAGAAAAAACATATATGTAACTACCATTGAGATTATTGAGAACTTCAATATCTTTTTATATGATCTTATTATGTTCTTTTGATGTTGCCACAATGAAAATATGTATCACCCTCTAGCATCATATCCTTGATTAACAAGATTCAACGGTCCAAAAAAGATGTGAGCCTAACATTCTAGATTGAATTTAAACCATTAAAACTTTCTAGGATGATCATTGTGGTTAAAAGAATTTGAACCATCAAAATTTTCCGATATGATCATTGTGGTAGTAATTATCATTTTTTAAAGGATTGACTTGAAAAATAAAACACGGTTCAAAAACCACACAAGCAAGCTTGAGCCACAAAGATCCCTAAATTTGGACCTCATGCACATGAAGGCACTCTCCTACTTTTTTATTACATGATGAGTACAATGCTCTTACGAGGCCATATTATAATTTAGGATTTAATTGCACCTTAAAATAACTTTCAACGACCCAAAATAAATGTTGAACATACTATAATGATTTTAATTGAAGAGAAGCTAATGCAACACATCATGTTGTAGTTATGGTTCAGATAGTGTGCCATGCAAAGAGGGCAAGTTTAAACTCCAATGGGTGTAGAGCCCTTTGGGTGTGTGTGTGTGAGGGACTTAAAACATGTCCGACAAACAAAATTTGTTTGAGAAAATGGTGATGGGATCTGTTATCCTTTTACCAACCGATGCCTTGCAGGAGGTTGTTGGAAAGCTTGTCGAATCAACATTATGCCTTACAGGAAGTTGTTGGAAAGCTTGTCGAATCAACATTGCAACAGGACAATAGACCTAAAGACAAAGGTAGGATGCAATAGTTATGACAAAAATCCACAAGGGCATCTTAAAAATCAAGAACCCTTTGGAAAAAAATTAGCTGAGTTTTTTCTTACTGAACTTGCATCACATGCACTGCACACATAAAACTAAGGTCTGACATGTTAACAATGACAAATTCCAGAATCATCTATTATAATTAAATTAAATGATGCGTCCCCACCCCATGCTTCATTTGATGAGATCTCTTCCACATAACAAAATCGGCTTTCATAAAAGCCCCAATTGGAACTTTGGGCGGCTAAATTTAAATATATCCTTAACTTGCCTTGATATGGACAATACAATCTTAGAATAATTTTGAAGTTAAAAATAGTACTTGATGTTTATGAAAATGCTATAGTGGTAGAAACCAACATAGATACATCTTAGCCTCAGATGTATTAAGCAATCAAAGGGGGCTGATTTCTATGTAGTTCAAAACCAAGGTTAAGATGGATCTATACATTTATTCTATTATTTTATTACTAGCACAACCACAATGGTCGTGGTTGATCTACATCATAGGCAACATAACATTTTGCACAAGATTAGGAATAACCAAGCAGTTATAGTTACAAAGAGCTACACCCTCTACCCATTTGAATGGGTAGCTGCTAACGTGGTTGAATCCATTAATGGATGCTCATTTACAAAATTCTATTGATTAAAAATGAAATGCATTAAAATACATTGAAAAGCAAGGCATAAAATCAGATATTACGCGCAGTGGATGCAACTCTTTCCTAATCATTCTTTCATCCTATCTTCTTCCTATTCTGTAATGCAATTCTCGAAAGCCAAAGATGAAAAACCATGGATGAATTGAAGGAGACAGCTCTGGAGATTTGTTATTTTTCATCAAAGTTTAGCTATATGGTTAAATGGCACGAGAAGGCAACCATAAAAGTTAAATTTTACAAGATCCATCCCATGCAAGGCAATTCAACATGTAATATAACTGCACATATAAATAACCACATGCCCAACACTCCTCCAATGCAAGGCATCCTCCACGCAAGCAACCTCCCTTCATGTGTCAACTACATGAAGAAGTCACCAAGTTTCATAGGTCTCCAATGCTCCAAGGAAGGATGTCATGCAAGTATCCATAAAAGGTCTAGTAACTCCATTGTGCAAATCCATCACAAGATACCGAGGGTCAACCAAACACCATGCACCCCACATCTCATGAAGCACCCCCAAACATGAGCACCTTCAGAGAACCCCGAAAGCAAACACTCGCTCTTTACAAGGAAGGTGCTTTCATCAACACCTATCTTCTACCTCTTCAACTCAAGCAAACCTGACATCTGCAAATCTGAACCTGTTGTATTCTCGCAATTAACCCATTTAGAGGTCATGATGCATTTTGTGTGACGAATCTAGTTAGGACAACAACAATTGACCAAAAGAAGCATAGTTTAGCCATTTCTCTAAACACCTAAGAAAAATATTTATAAAACCTCCTACTTTATTTCGAGATATGTGTGTTTTGGCATGTGTGTAATGCTGACCTCTAAAGTACCTACTATACCAAATACTAATGTATTTTATTTTCCTCTCCTCTATGCACATTTTTTAATTTCATTTTAAAGTTTCTTAACTCAATTATAGTATTGAATTGTAGCATTACTTCTTATTAGCATATTTTAAATATTTCCTTCGTAATTTCTACATGGAAGCCAAATTATATTTCATCCCACATCTCAAAACCTACCATTTGTCATTAGCATGATTTCACACTACTATTTCATTTATACTTCCATATACCTAACATGAGTACTTATTCTTGAGGGGGAAGGGGAAGGGGAAGGGGAAGGGGGAGGGGGAGGGAAAATGAGTACGTATTCCATATTGCAATCGGAACAGCTTGTAAATCAAATGGCATTCTGGACAGATTAGACAAAAAACTTGACGGAACAAGAAAATCTAGTTCCTACAAGAACAACCCTCACTGCTTTGAGAAGCAATGCCATCATAAACATAAAGACAACTCATCTCAAACAATCAAAAACAATGCATCACAAAGAAAAAGGCAAGACAGCTGTAAACCAAATTCCCTAAAAGCTAAACTTTAAGAAAAATATTTCATTCTTCATTAAATGAACACTTCCCTTCTCAACAGCAATAAATGTCTTCATCCTTTGAGGAACAAATAATGATATGCTCCATTGAAAGAAAAATATGGAGACTTGATTTATCAACGAATCTGGGTTCACATGAAACAAACAATGCTACACGGTAAATTTTGATGCAATTCACATCCATTTATTCACAACTCAGCTGAAAGAGGGCCTTGTATGTTAATGGTAATCGGCAAGCTAAAAGATAGCAAACCTCTTCAAGCCAACAATGGCTTTAATTTTTTAGATTCACAACAATAAAACTTTTCTTTTCCAAATGCAGTGGTAATAACTGCTATCGTTTAATAATAAATTACATGAACTAAATACCCAACCCAAAGACTTGAAGATAGCAAAGCAAATACTAATCCTCTTCATCCACCAGTAATGCAAAAGAGAAAGGTTGGAATTTATAACCATCTCCCTCGTAGAACTTGTTTTGAAACTCAACCCAGTGAAGACGTAGTGCATGAAGAAACGCGCTAAGAGTTTCCATCACAAGCAATACACCAATGGTTGCGAAAGCAAACACAATAAACCCAATGATGAGAATGAAGATGTTGTTGTATCTGCACAAAGAGGTGAACAGTACATTATAATTGCAACATTCAGAAGTATAGTCTAATGCAACACAAGAAAATATTAACAAGGATGTGTGCATCATTACAGCCTGTGTTAGTATGTAAACATTACACAAACAGAAGTTTACGGTACAGTGTGATTGGAGCAACTGGAATTAGAATCTAGTCTGATAGATGGACAAAGATGTTTATACAATGTCTTACACCATTCATTATATTATATAGAATGCTTATCTATGATATCAGTTCCCCTTCTCCAAAAAGAAAAAGCCAAATTATAATACTGGATGCTAATTCACTGATACAACAAAAATCTCAAACCACCATATATTGCAATAGTACTCACCCCCAAGCAAGCAGCAAGACTTTTTCATAGAACACAGCTGATAACTCTGCATGTGCCAAACTGCGAAAGAGCATTGCATGTTAGTTAGAACTAAATGAACTCCTCAAAATGTGCCAGAACCCACACTTAAGTAATAGATTGAGAAGAAACGTAAATATACCTAAGAGCCCAGAGCCTAAGATAAGATGCAGTGTTGGAGACTGCACCCAATACAAATTCAATTGTATGTATCATCTGGTGTACAAAAATCTCACTAAATTCAAATTCCTCATGTCCAGAGTCAAGATCGTGATCCATATCAAAAGAGTCGGCATCTGAACTTGCAAGAACGCCATAGGCACGGCCTTGAAGCCTCTGCATGACAAAATTAACTAAACATAAAAATTTGATAACACTGAAAAGTGATTCAACAAGGACCAAACAACTTGAAAGACTTGTAAGCGTTCCTATCTCTACAAATAAAGAGAAGCAATCCATTTAAGTTTTTAACCAAATTGACTAATCTAGACATGGTCGCTTGGTCTAAATCCCTTCATCAGGTTAGTAATTTGCATGCAGCAATATTTGCATTTATTGTTTTATATTCGGAAGCATCTTGTATTTAAAGGCCCCAAAAGGAAAGTGTCACATCTAGTTACTGAAATGAAGAGCTCCTATTACTTTCTTAACTACATCTAAAGCCTCTCTATTACAAGATTCCACAAATTGCATTATCTGTTCAAAGCAGGAGTGCAGTTCCTTTTAGGAATGCCTGATCCTTAACATTTAAAGAAAAATAGTCAAGAAAACCCTACAAAAAAGAAAAGAAATCAGTACCATATGCAACAAAATGGATGAGATCCTTTCACGAAATGAAAATGTACCTGGTCATGCTGCCTCTTCAGAAGCAGAGGCTTTGGAAGAAGCATCCAAGGCACTGCAACAAGTGCCAGCAGTAGCAGCACCATCTGACAATAATAATACACAACAAAAAAGGGCTAAATGAAAAACATATGACATATGAAATGGAGGTCTGGAAATATAGTATCCTTGAAATATATCAAAAGAGGAAAAGTTAAAACTGTGAAAGAATGAAGAAAATATCTAATACCAATCAAATTGTATCTGAATTTATTTTGACTGTCAAAAACTTGTACAAACAAATTCACCTGAAATAAGGAAAGCTTATTGACTGGTGACAACTTGTACGAACAAATTTACCTGAACAGTCCTCTGACCCCAAAAAAGTTGATTTTCGCCAAGTTCATCTGTTGGGCTTAAGAACATATATATCATGACATGATAAAGATCAGCTTGGGAACCAGTACACCACTTAATGATAATGAGGAGTGAAAGATAGCCAAACAGGCTGTTCAAAAAAATCATCTGGGGCACAAACTGGTACCTGCAAAACAGTCAAAATTTAATTTCTTGTCAATTTTAAATAAAGCTCCACCAAAAATCAAATCACTAACAGATTGTTTTCTTAGACAATGAAATTTAAAAAAAATACAAACCAAATAAGAAAAAACTTAAAAGAAGGAATAAAAAATTGACAACTCACCAAATATTCAGTGGATTATGAAAGAATTTTCCATTGAAATAGCTCATAATAATTCCCAAATTCATTTGTGTAACTCCTATCAGAATAGAGAGTTTCATCTTTAATGAATTTAAAAATGGCAACTCAGTTCGACTACCATGCCACACTGGATCAACTCCAAATGGATATGCCTCACGAACCTTTATCAACCCTGTTGTATAAGCATCCCTGCAAGAAACCCAACCACTATCAACATAAAAAGATAAAAAGGCATAAAAGTAGCTACCATGACTTTCACATGATGGAATTTGTACCATTAGTCAACTACATTCACCCCTTTCATGCCCAATTTGTTTCATGCACCACTTGTTGGCATGCAACAGAGGTACAGAAAAACAGAATTAAATCCTGGGATATTTTTGTCACAGGAGGAAAAAGCAACTGTAGCAAGTGTAGAAAATTAGAGTGCACATTCGTACAAATGAAGATCATGAAAAAAAAAATAAGAAATAGAACTTTATTAAAAATGATGCAGCCTTTCTCACACCTATTTACATCACGTCTCACTAAAATTATAGAAACCCCAAGTGGTTATGGTGGTTTAACCACCTAACCCCTAACTTTAACATCTAGATTCTAAAGTGACCAAATTATTCCTAACTTTAATATTATTGGAGTGTTAATACTCTAAATACCCCCCTAATACACAAATAATATTTCTCAACCTTTACCCCCCCTTAATACAAGAGCTAAAAAATTCCAAGTCCTTAAATTTACAAAGAGAGATTCATCAACTAAAAGATGACTACAAATTTCGAAGACTGCATAATGGTCTACCACTATCCACTGAAGCATGGGTACAAAAACATAGTGCTCATTGGTTCTCTAGAATCTTAGCCTGGCTACGTGTAGTGTCTTTAACTTCTCTCCATCTTCAGATCTGGGTCTATTCGACAGTGCTCTATAAGGAGCAGATCAGTTGTTCTCGATCGCTACCTGGAGGTGTGGGAGGCAAAAGCAGTTGTTCTCCATCGCTACGAGCAGTTGTTCTTGATCGATGGGTGGGAATCTTAAGCTAAATGCCGTTGGAGGGGGTATAAATGGTGGACCCCCGGAGCTAGTTGAACGAACAATCGATGATGGTGTGTGGTCACACTATCATCTCCCTCATTTTGAAGGCAAAACTCCACCAAATGCACTTAGACAATCTTCCAACTCTATTAAATTGCCATCACCCTCACACATCCTTGGTGTTGAAGTTATGATCCTATTGGATGCACCTTGTCAATAAATCAAACTAAGCACTCCAATTTTTATACCCTCTGTCTAGAGACCTTTACTTGTTAAACAAACACAAGTAGTACTTATTATCTTTATCAGTTTCACCATCACCCTCACACATCCTTGTGTTCAAAGCAAAATTCCACCAAATCCACCTAGATAATCTTCTAACTCCATTTGATTGCCATAAGCCTCACACATCCTTGCTTTGAAGATAGGATTCTATTGGATTCACCTTGGCAATAAATCGAAGTAAGCACTTAAATTTTTTTACCCTTTGTCTAGAGACCTTTATTAAATATTTGTTAAATAAAAACTAGTCTTTATTGTCTTTAACAGTGTCATCATCACCCTCACACATCCTCACATTTAAGCAAAACTCCACCAAATCCACCTAGACAATCTTGCTAGCTGCTACACTAATGGTTAATAATATCACTTACTCGTTAAATAAGATTTCTTGGTTTTGTCTTACTCACTAACTCCATAAAGGCACTGGTCTAAATTCAAATTGCATAGAGGACATAGTTTTGTTGCCCGGTGTCTTACAGGAGAATTCAGGATCCTTCCCCTGGGAGGTTACGACTCTCCGAAGAAGTTAGAATTGTGATCGAGGTGACATTGGGTCACAATTTCTCACATTTGCTTACTGGACACCAACCCTGCTAATTTGCCCAGTAACATTTTTGGCGCCGTTGCCGGGGACGTTTCGAAAATCGAAGTGATTTATCCGAAAGTCATCTACACCCTTGGCAAAACAACATTTGGTAAGAACTCAAAGGTGAGTACCTTCTTCCTTATATTTTGGAAATATCTATAAAGGACTAACCCCGCAGGTCTTATCTGGCGACTCCACTGGTTAATAAGCGATTCAGAACCCAATCACCATTATCTCAGGTACGCCCTTGTTTTTGGTACTTTGGTGAGATTTGTTGAGCTAACTTGGCAGGTCTCTCCTGGCGACTCCAACTGAAGAAAAATAACAAAAGTACTCTATAAAGACAAGGGAGCCAGATGATATGGCATCTGCTTACGAATTGTGGATGGAGACATTGGATTTTTCATACATTCCGAGATATCCACATCAGTATGTCATTAAAGACGATGGGAAGGCACTTTTTCCACTATTTCATGAATACAAGTATCATGTGGCAACACATATTTGGGCATTCATGCAGTATCTCCAAGGAAGCAATATCATATATGAGGATACGAGAATGAAGCTTTTTCTACTATCTCTCAACTTAGAGGACATAAGTTTGTTGCCTAGTGTCTTACAGGAGAATTCAAGGTCCTTCCCCTGGGAGGTTACGACTCTCCAAAGAAGTTAGAATTGTGATCGAGGTGACATTGGGTCACATTTCTCACATTTGCTTACTGGGCACCAACCCTACTAATTTGCCCGGTAACAGGCAACATCGTCTTTCTTTGTGCCAAGATCCACACCTAGTGCACAACCTTCTATAAGGTCCATGGTGAAAGTAAAGGAGAAAGCTGAAGCCGACAAACTTGTGAGTCGGTGCCCTACTATATAGTGATATTCCATTCAATTTTTCCAAGAACCCATTTAATGTGTCCATGTTTGAGGCAGCTGCTATTGTTGGACCGGGGTATAAGCCCCCCGCTTATGAGGAGTTGAGACTTTCATGCAGATTACCACAATGCTACAGTACTTAAAGGAAATTTCCAGGCCCAAGAGGTTAGATTGGTGGGGGATTTGCATATAGACAAGAGCCGATGCTGGGGATACTTTGATGGAGCCTTCCAGGGACAGGATTGATCCTGTGGGATTGGAGGGATTCTACACTTCTCGGATACACACAATATCTGTTTCAAAGCAAATTGTGAGAAGGGTACGAATAACCCCGCGTAGTTACTAGCCCTTCAATCCTTATTGAAACTTGCTTTGGATGAAATCATCCGCGACATTCAGGTCTTTGGTGACTCGATTTTAGTGGTTAATTGGATGAGAAACCTGATTACCCTTGGCAACCTTAACTTACATGCTCTTGGGCACAGTTTGAAGGACGGCACAGTTTGAAGGACATCGCGGGTAATTTAAACACCTCTCATATCTTCAGGGAATTGAATTCTGAGGCTGATCATTTATCGAAGGAAGCTATCTCTTTGCAGCCGGGACAGATGGTAGTTTCACATGTTCAGGATGGTTCCAGTAGAGTAGTTTCCACTACTGTGTACTTCTTTTAAAGTTTATTTGGTCTATCAATATGGTGTTAGCTGTTCTGACATATACTGTTTTTTGGACATCTTTGTAACTATTTTTATGAAATATGAAAATAGTCACAGTACACATATATAGAAGGCAGTGCATATAGTTGAAAAGGTTTACTGTCGATGGGCAGATGAAAGATTATGATCAGTGTTTCCCACCTGCAGCTATTTGTGCACTTTTGCACCTGAGGAATGTACTTTCTATCCTATTTGGAAATGAAAATATGATTTTTTTCCGTGGAAAAAAAAAAACTACCCATTAAACTGATCATAATCGCCTTAACCATTTCCAATGGCAAAAGATGATGATAAATAAGTTAAAAAGAAGGCTTTTATTATAGCTACAACATATAAACTGCCCATTAAAAATATCTTCTGACATCTCAAATCAATAAATGTCATTAGACACACAAAACAAATGCTATTTAAATTCTCATGCAACAAGGAGAAATGATCATAGACCTCACTGTTGAGTGTAAGATTGTTTAGAAAAGATTAATGTTCTATCACTTAGAGAGTATATATATTCAAATGACTTTACCCATTGGATAATTTGTAGCATTGGAAACCATTGCATTGAGGTATGATTGCATGAAAAGGTTTATACCAAAAAGATGCTCAAATATAAACAGCAGACAATAATCTAAACTCATTACCTGCAGGAAGCATCAACAGCAGACAATAATCTAAACTCATTACCTGCAGGAAGCATCACGACATGCATAGGCAGATGGACCAAAAATGTGAAAGGGAACTGAAAAGAATTCATTGTAGATGAGTCCACAGTATATTGAGAAGATTGCCATCATGAAAATCACATAGCGACCTCCAAAAGCCATCTCCATTATGTCTCCAAGTTTCTGACATGGGCAACAAAAAACAAACCAATCAAATTCCAACATCTAAAACAACAATTAAAAACTCCAAAGAGAGCTAGATGTTGGATTTAAGTCTGCTAGGTTTAATGCCATCCAACTGAGAAGATACAGAAGCCAGCTTAAGCATAACTGTACATTATTGCAAGGCTAGATTACTCCAAATATTTGTTACATAGACAAATTTAACTTTCAGTATTGGCCTTGGTGGGCTCTTTTCTCATTAGTGTCGTTTAGCCTTTAGGGAAGAGTATCTAAGCCTATAATAATGGATATGGATGTCTCACAAGGTCTTTCCATTTTGCACATAATGCAAGTGAAGCAAATAGCACTCCAGCATGTCATCAAGTTCATCCCTAAATTGTGGCATACGGAAATTCCCTGGCCACCAATTTGGTTTTCAATCCTATGCACTTCACCTAAAACTGTAATCCACTCATGCTAAATTCAGGGAAGAGAGATTATATTAAAAAACAACACTACTATGCCCCCGGGGTGTAGACCAATTGACGATAGTGTACACTGTTAAGGCACTCCTAGTGACGTCGTGGATTCAAACCTCAACTAGCCCTATGTGCAGTGCGTGGGGCAGCATTGATATGCCTCGGGATATAGTGGTAGTGGACCAGAATCGACCCCATGTCATGTGAGTATGAGCCCGGCCCTAGTTGCCAATTCCCCTAGTTACAAAAAAAACAACACTACTCCATAAATTTGAAATCAAGGTAAATAAACTCATTTGTATATTGACCATCATTCGCATATCTATAAACAAGATATTCGACAAACAAAAAGACATAAGATCTGAACAAGATCGATTTACTCCTTGGAACAACTATTAGAGCAACCTCATGTTCCATTCACAAACATCACAGTCTATGGCACTCAACGTAGCTAAAAAATTACCTGACTTCCAAGTTTTCTTTCTCTGAAGATGAGCCACAAGGATGCAAGTAATAAGCATATGCCATGGCCCCAGTCACCAAACATTACAGCAAACAAAAATGGAAACGTAACTATGGTGAATACACCAGGATTTGCCTCTTGGTACTTAGCCACACTGCAACAACAACAGAATACATAATCAAAGGCAGCCTTTGATGAATCATGGACAATAGAGCTGCAATTGGACATCATAAAGCAGAAGAAAAAAAAGTCTGAAATGAAACAAAAATCTACACAGGGCAAACATTAAGATAAATTACAAAAATCAAAGGAGAGAAACATTATGAGAAGATCTGGCATACAATTATGATTAAAATGTGCAACAAAGTCGAAAACATCTAAATCTTCGTTCTCAAGTAGGAATACCACCTCTGAATCCTTTAAAACCTCAGTAAATAGGACATGTAAAAAGCTATGGTCTTGAGGATCTTCAGCATTTTAATGTCAAAATATTTTGATTGTTTGGCTCTTTTAGATGACATTCCACTCACCCATATGCATCAACTATTTCTTGGAAAGCAGTGGTAAATTTATTTGTTCTGAAATATGTGGGCGGCGACTCCTTTGTATGCAGCACTTGGAATATAGTTCCAACCTGTGAGTTACTATCCACAGTTGCACGATGCAATGCATCTTGAACCTGTATCACAAACAGTGATCCTTGAAATATATCCTTAAAAGTCAAACTATATGGCAGTAATAAACTTTACACCTAGACAACATTAGAAACATTACATAGATGCAGAAGAGAAGGCATCAGATTAACATCGACAATAACAGAAAAGTCAGTACCCAATTTATCTTGTTGTCCAAACAGGAAGAAAAAAAAACGGAGAAGAGCACTATCTAAAAACTTGCAAAAATACCTGAGCTCTTGCAAATACAGGGCACCACCCCTCAGCAACTAGGCACTTTCTTGTAACATCAATGCTTAGCATGTTCAGAGTATTGTAAACTGCTTTCTCTGTTCTTACCTGGAAAAGTGAAATACAAGATATTTAACATATCTATTACTGCTATCACTTTAATCCAAATGTGTAAGTTGATTCTCATGATCCTTGTTTTTCAAAATCATAGATAAGGGTGTTCCCACCTAACTTACTTGTTCTCCAGCTACCTTATTTAAGACCAGAAAATAGACAGGAGCAGCCACTAATCTTAAAGTAATAAAGATTAAATTCTGTAAATATGAACCTCACATTCTACTGGAAAGGGTATCATTACCAAAAGATTCCACTGTTCAAACTGATATCCAATTGTTGTCAACACATTATCCCGATGGCGAATGCCAGCATCTATTGTACTTTGCAGCTCTGCGAGCCTTCCAGAAACCTGCACAAAGTAGAAGTTGAATTAGAACCCCAAAGATTCCATCATGATCTCCATTCAAATCTTTCAGTTGTAATGCATATAGAAACAAAAAGTTAAAAAATTAGAACTACAGAAGATACCAGCATATGTCTACATATACATATAGCTAAAAGATACAAATCTTGATATAAAGATAATGCTGAGTGTGATGCCCTTATTGTTTAGTTCTG
The DNA here is from genome assembly GCA_027924585.1 of Larix kaempferi. Lineage (NCBI taxonomy): Eukaryota > Viridiplantae > Streptophyta > Pinopsida > Pinales > Pinaceae > Larix > Larix kaempferi. Next base: position 3,221,730 of record BSBM01001174.1, on the reverse strand, counting down.
TTTGGCATAGAATACGGAGGTTAACCCTAGTTTTGTAGATATTTTCATTTGTTTTATTTGTATAGATAAGGTGCATATCTGTACTTGTGACATGTGGAATGTTTTATAAGGATGATTTTATATTCCTGCTTGTAGAATAGTTAGCAGTGTCACGTGATCATGTGTTTTCTATCATGGATCAATGAATGATGTTAATTAATCACACGCTGATAGATGATTACTAAGTTTGTTAAGCAAGTATGAATTGTAAAATGTTGACAAGACCTATAGGGCTCCTAGGTGGAGCTAACTGCATGAAAGGGAAGGACTATGGAAGCCTGATTGTATGGCTGCGGAAGCATAACTATATTATAGCATACTTGCATTTCATAATCCTTGGATAATTTACATGATTTATACTTATGTTGCAAATGATATCATTCATTCTAATGATACAGGGAACGGGATCTGTGATTAGGACTGTCAAGGAAGAGCTCCATGTTGGAGTCCGACAGTAAGATCCATGAAGGATAAATGCTGATAGAAAGAAATTGAAACTGATTTCAATACTTTATAATATCATTAATTTGATATGTGAGTGCATGCATAAGCAAGGTACAGGGTGGAGCCTGGCCAACTTGCCAACAGATGGGTGTTGGCCACAACCATGTCATGACAGAGGCATGAAGTCTATCTCTGCAGAATATGTGGGAGGAGTACTTATGTCACAGAGACAGGGGCACGGTGTCAATATTCTACAATCAGGATTTGGGGTTGGGAAGGAGAGCGGGTGTGCAGTAAGGTGAGATGACCTTATTCCCCAGCAACTAATCCTTTTGGATGCAAAACTTGTTAGTTTTTGTACCTAGGGAAGTGTTCCCCAAGTGACATTTGCCTAATGTCACTTAGAAGGGGGAAAAAGGTGACCCTCACATTAAATGCACTTAATGAGACTTTATAAAATGAAAGTCACTTTTTGATAAAGTTAAGTGGGTGAGTCAATTTTATTTATGAGATTTAAATAAAAGGTATTTTCACTCTCATTCAATCTCAACCATCAGATTAGATCTAATCTTGACCGTTGGATTAGAACTCACTTAGGGTTTGATCAAAATGGCATGAGGGAGGCATTTCACTTCACTTTTGCTGATTGAAGAGAAGAGAAGAGAAGAGAGAGAGCTGGGAGAGAGGGCACGAAAATCGAGGCAGCCATTTCAAAAGTTTCTTATTTGGTTAGCACGAATATCGAGGCATAGTACAGCAGCATGATTTCCAAGGAAGATTCCAGCACAGAAATCGAGGGAGATTCCAGCATTAATTGCAGGCACATTTTTCTAGACAGCCGTACTGTACGGATTCTCCAGCACGAGTTTCAAGGTTGATTCTTGGCACATATTTCAAGAGAGATTCTGGGCAGTATTCCCAAGGCTGTTGCATTCATTTCTGGCACGAATTTCGAGGCTGTACAAGTGTATTAAATACAGTCCGTACAGCACGCAGTTCGAGACTGTTCTGGGCACTTTTCCCAAGATTCTGGGCACGCAGTTCGAGGACTGTACTTCAGCATTAATTGCTGCATGGTACAGCAGTTTTCAGCACAGTTTTCGAGGCAGTTTGGGCACAGATTTCGAGGGCAGAACAGAGCTGATTTTTGGCACTAATTTCGAGAAGGAATTGCACAGAAATCAAGGCAGCATTAGCACAGAAATCGAGACAGTCACCTGGGTGCATTTTCTGGTTGAGATAAGTTGTATTTTGACTGAAAATTACTGTTCTGATTTTTCTCAGAAGAAACAATAAAATCTCTCTCTCTCTAACTGGTTTCCCTGTGGGGGTTTTTCCAGGGCACAGTTGCCGAAAATTCTGAGTCTCTATCTTTTATGGTGTGCATGTTAAATATTTATTTTCTGCCTGTTAGTTGATTTTACAGCGTGTTTAATTGTCTCAGAAAAAAATTTCATAAGTAGCTTTCAGCCTATGCAAAACCGGCTGAAGGTGAAAACCACTGAAATGTTGACATAAACCAGCAAGCAGTAAAACTCAGAAAATTTACATGGTATCAGAGCGAGGGGGCAGAAAACAGTGATATTTTGCAGACCCACAGAAATTTCCAGAACTCAGAAATTTTAGTATTTTCTTCTATTAGTGAACGGCACTTTGTCGGGTTCGCTGAAAGATGGCTACAGGACTTAGGTTGGAGGATAGGCTGAATGGGACAGTGAACTTTGTGCCATGGAAGGCCAGAATTTTACTGATATTAGAGGAGAATGAACTATGGGAAGAAGTGGTTAGGAATACTACAGCAAACCCGGTTCAGATTCCCACTGCTACGGATGCAACAGCACTATCAGCCTTCAACAAGAAGGATTGTAAGGCTAGGAAAATTATCCTTGATGCAGTTAAAGACCACATAATCCCTCACATTTTAGACAAGACTAGAGCACACTTGATGTGGACAGCTTTGACCAGTTTGTATGAGAGTACCAATGAGAACCGGAAGATGGTTCTCAAGGAGAAACTCAAGAGTATAAAGATGAATGGAGGAGAGGGAGTCACAACATACCTCACTAGGATATCTGCAGTTCGGGATGAACTGGCAGCGATTGGGGAAGTGGTATCTACTACTGAGCTTGTACGTACAGCAGTGAATAGGGCTTCAAAGCCCAGTGGTGCATTTGTGCAGGCCATAGTGGGTAGAGAGAACCTACCGTCTTGGGAGAGACTGTGGGATGACTTTGTGCAGGAGGAGACCAGGAGAGGTTTCGTACAGGGCAGTTCATCACAAAGTGGGGTAGATGAGGAGAACGTGGCTTTGACAGCCAAGGGGAAGAAGAAGAAGGGTCCTAAGAAGGGTGGGGCCAAGCAGCAGCAGCAGCAGCAGCAACAGGGTGGACAGAAGAAGGACTTGAGTAAAATCAAGTGCTATGGTTGTCAGACATTTGGGCACTATGCTTCACAGTGTCCAAACAAGAAGAAGAAGAAGGGACAGCAGACAGCAGCCTCAGCTGAGGTTGATGACTTTGGAAACAGGTTTCAGAGGGAGTTTTCCCTATATGCTGGACAAATTGAGAGAAAGAGAGTCTCTTTAGCCACCAGCACAGATATGGATATGGAGAGTGAGCATTCATTGTTGGCAGGCCATCAGACGAGTCCATCCACCACTAGTACTTGGTACATTGACAGCGGAGCCTCGAGACACATGACAGGTACTCAAGAGTTGTTCTCCGAGCTATCACAGATAGGTAGAGATGTGGAGGTTGTACTTGGAGACAATACCATTGTTAGAGCAGTTGGTCAGGGAACCATTACATTTCAGAGGAAGTCTATGAGTCCCATGATTCTGAGGGATGTGTTGTATGTCCCTGGGCTGAAAAAGAACCTTGTTTCAGTTTCCACTATTGAGGACAGGGGTCTTGGGGTGTGTTTCTCAGAGAGGAGAGTACAGGTGTTCCCCAAGATTACAAGTGTATCTAACCCCATGGACATTGGAGTTAGATGTGGAAGACTGTACAAGTTATTGTTTCAGCCGCAGCATGCTCTAGCACACAGCAGCAGCAGTGAGCTATGTGAGCTATGGCATCGGAGGATGGCCCACTTACATCACCCAGCTCTGAGATTGTTGAGGAGCATGGTTACAGGTTTACCCAAGTTCAGCACTGAGCAGAGTGATGTGTGCAGGGGGTGTGCTTTGGAAAAGTACACCAAGACTGCTTTTCCGAGCAGTGACACGAGAGCAACAGGAGTGCTTGACTTGATCCATTCTGATATTTGCGGTCCTATGTCATCGGTCTCTTTGACTGGTTTTGAGTACTACATCATCTTCATTGATGACTACTCCAGGAAGACCTGGATCTACTTCTTGAGGAGCAAGAAGTCACGCCTAGTTTTGAGTGTCTTCCAAGGGTTCAAAGCCCTTGTGGAGAAGTAGGCAGGGAGGAAGATCCGGATGTTGAGATCGGACAATGGGGGTGAGTATACCTCCAAGGAGTTCGATGCTTTCTACAGACAGGAGGGTATACAGAGACAGCTGACAGTTCCCTACACTCCTGAGCATAATGGAGTAGCAAAGAGGAAGAACAGGTCGATTGTGGGAGCATCCAGAGCGATGCTTCATGGTTAGGGGTTACCATTCTTTTTATGGGCAAAGGCATGTAGCACTGCAGTTTTGTTTGCAGAACAGGAGTCCTCACCATGCTTTGGGGAGGAAGACTCCAGAGGAGATGTACACAGGCAAGAAGCCTAAGGTGAGCCACTTTCGCATATTTGGTTCTTTGACTTACTCTCACGTCCCTTCTGAGAAGAGGACGAAGTTTGAGCCCACTGCTGAGAGAGGCATATTTGTGGGATATGACGAGACTTCGAAGGCCTATCGGCTTTACCTACCTAACTAGAAGAGAGTTGTTGTTAGGCGGGAGGTGAAGTTTGATGAGGAGAGAGCCTTCAGGAAGTCGAGAGAGATAGAGCAGGGGGAGCCACCAACTCCCACACCTCAGTTGACACAAGCTTCTTCGATACAGGTTTCAGGTCCACAAGTTTCTGGACTGACTGGATTACAGAGTACAGGCACAGCTTCTACAGGTTCAGTGGTTCAGGTGACAGGTACTTCAGGGACAGGTACAGGTTCAAGTTCGCAGGTTACAGGTTCTTCAGGCACTGATTCATCGGTTACTGGTCCTCGAGGTGTTGGACCTTCCGCTTCTGGGAGTTCCTCAGATGAGGATAGACCAGTTTGGGAGGAGCCTTCAAGGAAGAGAAAGCCTAAGTGGCTTCAGGATACCTTGAAAGAAGCAGAGGCATTTGGTAGGCCCCAGGAGGAGGTCAGGACAGTTGTGATGCCAGACAGGTTGGGGATGGCTCTTGTTGCAAGTCTTCGTGACTCTGAGCCTTCCACATTTGAGGAGGCTTCTCAGCATCAGGTATGGAGAGATGCCATGATGGAAGAGTACCATTCCATCATGAAGAATGATGCTTGGGAGATAGTGCCAAGACCAGAGGGGAAGTCAGTTGTGACTTCCAAGTGGCTTTACAAGATAAAGCACGCTGCAGATGGCAGTGTGGAGAAGTACAAGGCTCGGTTTGTGGCTCGGGGGTTTTCACAGGTTGAGGGAGTTGACTATGATGAGACTTTTGCGCCAGTTGCTCGGTATTCTTCCATCAGAGCAATGATATCTATAGCAGCAGAGATGGGTTGGAAGATCCACCAGATGGATGTGAAGACCGCATTTCTCAATGGTCTTCTGCAGGAGGAGGTGTACTTAGAGCAGCCACAGGGATTCGAGATTCATGGGAGAGATTCTCATGTGTGCAGGCTGAGGAAAGCCTTGTACGGACTGAAGCAAGCTCCTAGAGCTTGGTACTCCAGGATCGATGCATACTTGACTTCGATGGGCTTTCAGAAGAATGAGGTTGATCCCAACCTTTACTACATTGTGGTTGGTGGAGATCCTCTCATTCTTCTGTTATATGTTGATGACTTGTTTATCACTGGAGATGAGCGTCTCATTGCGCATTGCAAGAGAGACCTTGCAGCTGAGTATGAGATGACTGATATTGGGCTGATGCATTACTATTTGGGGATGGAGGTTTGGCAGGAGCCTGGACATATTTTCCTAAGACAGGGGAAGTATGCAGTTGATATTCTGAAGAAATTTCGGATGGAGGACTGCAGACCTTTGTCTACACCAATGAGCACCAACTGGAAGCAACTTCATGCTTCTGAGGGTAAGTTGGTGGATCCTACACTTTACCGTCGGCTCGTTGGATCGTTGATGTATCTGGTCAACACCAGGCCAGACTTGTGTTTTGCGGTGAACACTCTTAGCCAATTCATGGTGGAGCCTAGGACTGTACATTGGACTACCGCAAAACATGTGCTGAGATACCTAGCAGGTACAGTAGATTATGGTTTGGACAACAAGGGTTCGGGTGGAGTCAGCTTGGTTTGTTTCACAGATTCAGACTGGGCAGGTTGTGTGAGGGATCAGAAGAGCACTTCCAGTTGTTGTTTCAGTTTGGGCTCAGCAGCAATGTCGTGATTCAGTCGAAACAGAAGTCCGTTGCATTGAGTTCTGTCGAGGCTAAATACATGGCAACCAGACAGGCTACTTGCGAGGCACTGTGGCTTCGCAAGTTATTGGTACATTTATTTGATCAGCAGCTTAGACCTATGATGATCTATTGTGACAATCAGAGTTGCATTCAGCTCTCTGAGAATCCGGTGTTCCATGACAGGTCAAAGCACATTGAGATCAGGTACCATTTCATCCGGGACTAATCCAGAGAGGAGCAGTTGAGTTGCAGTATATTTCCACTGATGAGCAGGTAGCAGATATCCGGACGAAGTCTTTGGGAAGGGGGAAGTTTGTTTTCTTCAGAGATAAGTTGGAAGTGGTGCAGAACACCTTCCTCGGTAAGAGGGAGTGTTAGTTTTTGTACCTATGGAAGTGTTCCCCAAGTGACATTTGCCTAATTACACTTAGAAGGGGGGGAAAGGTGACCCTCACATTAAATGCACTTAATGAGACTTTATAAAATGAAAGTCACTTTTTGATCAAGTTAAGTGGGTGAGTGAACTTTATTTATGAGATTTAAATAAAAGGTATTTTCACTCTCATTCAATCTCAACCATCAGATTAGATCTAATCTTGACCGTTGGATTAGAACTCACTTAGGGTTTGATCAAAAAGGCATGAGGGAGGCATTTCACTTCACTTTTGCTGATTGAAGAGAAGAGAAGAGAAGAGAGAGAGCTGGGAGAGGGCACGAAAGTCGAGGCAGCCATTTCAGAAGTTTCTTATTTGGTTAGCACGAATATCGAGGACGAGAACGAGAGGCTGAACTGAAATGGTTAATGGGATCTAGAATGAAGATGGTAACATTGATTTGGATGTTTCCCAATGGATGGCAAGATCCATGCTGAGTATATTCTACATCCAAAACTAGTTATGAGCCAACACAGCTCGGGGATCTCAGGGAAAAATGTTTTCCCAGAGTATGACTAGGAGGAAACCGATTGGCACCATGAAAGTTGGCCACAGCAAGGAGATAAGGGCTGGAATTTCCTTGGAACTACCAAAAGTTATTCTGGAGCAGGTATAATGAATTTGTTTATAAGGTATTTATTTTTGTTGTTTGTTTGGTTAATTTGGCTTTTAGATAGATATCAGTTGGATTGATATATCGATGGTACTGAGTCACTGACAAGGGTATTGGTATGAAGAATCTATTGTGTATATGTTTAACTGTTGTTAGCCACAAAAAGAATAAGGGGTTTCAGATGCTATTAAGAAATTGCTAATGTAAAAATATGGTCACTGAAGCATGCAAAGGAAATGTAAGTGTTGTGGGAGTAAGCATGAGCATGGCAAGAGGTAATCTAGAGTGCAGTCCGTTAATATAATTGATTCAGCACTTTGTACTTCCTTGGAAATCAATTGGTAATCAGTTATCTCTTGACGAAAAATATTTAGAGGATGTTTTGCCAAGTGTTTGCCAAAATCCTTGAATGAATGATTATAAAGATATGAGATTAATTAATCTTCTAATTGAACTTGTGGTTGATCGATTGGGCTGAGGAAGCCATTGATTGAATTGTCATTGGTGAATGGAAAAGTTCTAGATTGTTTTCGTCATGTATGGTTGTAGTTGCATGATAATTTGTCAACTGTTTGACAAAATGCATGAAAGAAAGTAATCTTCTATGGTAGTTTTCGAGATTTATCATGCATAATTTTGGTAGTTGGTGCTGTGATTGAAATGGGTTCAGCACTCTTTAGCATTGGATGAAATCTGATAGTTAAATTAACTTGTTATAAGAATGGCAAGAATGTGTGCCAAGTATTTGGCAAAACTCCCAAATGAATAATGTTATGTTTATGGAATTGGTAACCTTTCAATGTATCATACGATTGATGAAATGGGATGGGGAGGCCATTAATTGCTTGCACTTTGTTAAGATCTTAATTTCAGGTTGTTCTATGGCTTGTATGGTAGAAACTAGGGTTTGGATACCAACTATTTCTCAAAATGACAATGAATTGCTATGCTGATTTGTTTTTGAGAAAACGCATATATGGGTGTTTTTGTTCGGTTTTACACGAACTTCGAGGGGAATCCATACCATATGGACTTGTAACCCCCATTTTGAGTCCAAATATAAGGTTTGCAAAGCCCAATTCCATGAGTTGGGTGTCTTTCAAGAAACGCAAATGCCAAAACACCTTGTGGGGGGGTGTTGTTTGGTTGTCAGATCTATGGATGTGAAATTATTCTTAGTTTCCATTTATCAAATATGTTGAAGGCTATCAGCGAGCAAGTGTTGTAGGTGGTGGTATGCATACTGTTTGACAAAAGTTCTCAACCCATTCATTTGTCATTTTTAACCCATTTGTCAGGTGTTTGACAAAAGCTATGAACTAGAAAGTACATCCTGCATTGTACAACTTGTAAACAGAGGATGTGAACTCAATGCCTAGACTGTCAATTGATAAAGGTTTGTCTCTGATGTTAATAGTGAATAGGCTTATTATCTAGAAGTAATAATGACTGCATGTCATTTGTGTTAGTGAAAGTGTTATGCCTGATGATAGAGGTTATGACTCATGAGCATACGTGCCAAGCATTTGACAAAACACTTACACCTGAAAGTAGAGGTTGCCAAAAAGGATCCCTACAACAAATGATCTGAATTTACGTGTATTAAATTCTGATTAATGTTTCATCGAAGTCCTCAATCAAGAGATTGAGTTTAACCTCCTTTTGTCAAGTTTGAGTAGCACTCTTGTCACGTGATTCCATATAAGGACTGGTTTGTATTAATACATGAAATAGAATAGGGATGTTCATTTAATAAGTGTTCTAGAATTCATTACGGAACTCAGGTTCAGCTCATGAATGAGTGTATAATGGAATAAAGAATAGATTCAGTATACTCTACGACTGGATGAAATTAAAAATCCTGAATTTCAAGGGCACATTTGCCTCTTCACTAGTATGCTTAATCTTTATTTGAAATTCATAGAATGTCTTAGGGTTGTTTAACAAGTAATGTTAATTGTTTAACAAGTATGTATAATAATTCATTTTTGTGTGATCATGACCCTTGGTGAGAAACCACATGAGGGGCAAGTATATTTCCAGTAGAGTTAGTACATCAAAATAAAATCATATATATTCTCTTCGGAAGTCAGGGACGCTAAACTGAACAAAACTCTTAAGGATATACAATTCAAAACAGGACATAAATCGAACACAAACCAAATTAAAAGTTTTAATACACAGTTTAAATTACAGAAAGAACATATATGTAATGCACTGGTATTGATTTTCACCAACTGAAAATCAATATATTCGGTTTTTCACTACAACTACTATATATATAGTTGCTAAAGAAGGTATTTTGATTACATCACATTGATAATAATTATACACATCCAGATATAAATAACAAATGTATATTCAATGTTGAGATTGTGTATCTCGGGTTGTCCCTTCATGTGCTCATACCTAGCATGAAGGGACATTATCTGAGTAGGCATGGATGTAGTGTGTGAGAAACACTCTACCAATCAGCATGGCTTCAGTGGTGGAAGCATGCAGAGAGTCCTGAGACTTCTACCTCTTGCATGCAAGATTTTTTAATGCGGTAGTGTGATTTTTTAATGCGGAAGTGTGATTTTGCATGCAACTCAAATTAGGGATTTGGAAACCCTAATCAGTCACCAAGCTATTAAAAGGAGACAGAGGGTAAAGGTAAGGCAATCTACTCAGTGATTGAGTAGTAGAGGAGAGAGGCGCATTCTTCACAGAGTGATAGGAGGGTGCTTTGATCATTCAGAGACTGAGTGACAGTCAGAGGGCAAGTCTATTGAGCAAACAGAGAAAGCAGTGTGAGGGGTGGATTCCTGAGAGAGGGGGGTGCATTCTTCAGTAGCTGAGAGAGTTGAGGAGGACTGAGGGCGCACCTTTCAGAGACTGAGAGGGGGCACACTTCCCTAGACAGTTGATTCCATCAGAGATCAGAGCAGACAGAGGGCAGACTTGTCAGATTGGACACACGTGTGCCAGAGGGGTGCATTCCTTCAGAGACAGTTGCAGTTGTTGCGTATTGAGGGTTTCTCGGTTCTCTCTCCCTCAGATCTAGCACAAATTTCCAAGGCATCAGGTTCTTTTGTTGTATGATAAAGCTGATTGTAATCATTCTTATTTTCTCTGGTTCAAGATAAAAGAAATCCCTAGTTTGCTGGTTTTTCCCCATTGGGGTTTCTAGGGTAAATCATTGTGTTCATTTGCGTGCTTGGTTTCCAATTCCGTTGAGCATGTTAGACGAAGTTAAATGAATTTATGTATTGCTGCTTATACAATCAGATCTGATATTTACTTCTGTATATGCACCTGGGAATTGTATTGAAAGTAGTTAATCAGATTATAAACTCAGAGATAAAATTAACATTCAATGTGAGACATGACAAGAGAATGCAATGCGGTGGAATTTTAAAATTATTGCATGCTATTAAACGAAGCATTGGTTCAATGGTGATGTCAACAAAGAATTAAGCTATCCACCAAGGTTCCATTCTTGCTGCAGACTGCCCCCGTAATGCATGAGCTTCAAGGGGATGAGGCTGAGTCCAAACCACATGTGATTTTGGTCAAATAATTGCCCTTCAAAATTAGCAACTACGCTAGAAGAAGCCCACTCTTTTTCAGTTCATACCATTGTGGCATGTTTCTTGAAACACTTCCAAAAAAACTTATCATGTGCCTCTTAAATAATGGTCACTTCTACTAAACATGATTAATCATTATACAACTATTATTTATTTAGATAATTAATATAGTGTTTTTAGTATATTGGTATAGTGATCAAATACATAGTTTACATGTGGCCATGATGGCACCCTCTAGTGCAAAGATGTCGGCCCTAGACACATTGTGCACCCTCCAAGGGCCTATATTAGTCATCAACAGTTAATTAGATTTGACTTGTTGGATTCTCAATCTATTAGAGCTCTCGTTGGCACACCTTACATGCAAGTTAGAGCAATGGTTGTCACCTCTTCAGTGCTAACAACCCCACAACCTTCTTAGGCCTTAAAGCCCATTACCACAACAGGACAACTCCAATGGCTCTTTTGTCCTAGCATACATGGACAAAGTCCACATCCCTTCCCCTCTTTCAGTCTACTCCAGTCGTCATGGCACTCCTGGTGGCCCTTCCTGAATCTCGTGCAAGACATCTCCCAAGAAGTTTCAAGGAGCTATGGATCTTAGAGTTTGGGTTGCTCCAACACCTTTATCAAGGCATATGCAGAACTTAGGGGAAACCCTCCTATGGTCATTTTTAGGCCCTCGGCCTCTTTCTTTATTGCACATAATTGTTGGGGAGGCTTCCTCGTCTACACCTACTCAAGTCTCGATTCCTCCCATTAATTCTCCCTCTTCTCACCAAGAGGCCTCTCCAATCGTTGTCAACTTGAAAATAGCTACACAAATCCAAAGATTCTCCTTCCTTAAACATTTGCAGTGAGTTCTCTTGGAGGCAACCTCATTGGGTGACTCCAAACAATTAATTCTAACTTCATTCAAGCTTTATGGGATTGTGTAATTGCCACAAAGTTGATACTTTGTTCTCTGTCTAGACACTAAGGTGTAAGTGCATTTTAGCCAATGAGGATAGCTTTATATCTTCATTTTGTAGGATTTGTTGGGAATAAATATGTACCTAGCTCTAGGCTAGGTGTTATCTCCTAATTAGGAATGCAAAGAGTCTAAATGCTTTAGCTTAATCTAACTGGTTTCAACTTTAGTAGCGTTGAGAAAGAAGTTTTGAAATGTTTTTCTCATCCTCCCCTTTTATACAATCTTCCATGTTTTTGGTCTTTGTTAAATTTATTTGTTTAATAGCAGTAATTTTTTTTAAAACAAAAACTAAGAGTCATTGGCAAAGGGTGTCGACGAAGAAGTGACTAACAACGAGGCAACCAAAATGAGCTTCGCCGACAAATGCATCATATCCTCAAAGGAATGGTCAACAAAGAGTTCCCTGTTAGTGTTATAGTAGTAATCGACGAAGAGGTCACTAATAAAGAGGTCATCGATAAAGAAGTTATTGACAAAGAAGTCATTGACAAAGAGGTCACTAAAATGGAGGTTATTGACAAAGAGGTCATCAACAAAGAGGTTACTGACAGAGATCATTGACGAGCGTTAGTTTGTAGTTCCCTATACAATCACTAAGTCCTTTACCAACTATGTATTTGATACCATAGGATATAGTTTTTATCCTAAGTGTGTATTAGATCCTATTTTGCCACCTCCTAGCCTTATCTCTTGATGAGGTGCCGATATGAAAGCAAATCTAGCTCAAAAGGTCGTTACACCTATATACTACATATTTGTATTACTGGTGTGATTATAATTGAACAGGTTATGAATTTTCCGCTAGTTTTCGTGTTCCTTTTGTTTGTGTGTTAATTGTTGGTTTACAATTAGATCCATTTGGTTCACTCATTCATTGCGAGAAAGAAAGCCATTTTTTGAAATTTAGAGAATTCGATAAAAAATTATTGAACCAAAAGCAAGTTGTTGTTACAAAGCCATGCTAACTCAACAAAATACATGTCAACAACCATTAGAACATGCATCCCAAATCTACCATAGCAAGGTCAAAGTTCTCATGACTCTTTACAGCTATAAGTTGTAATTATTAAATTATATATTTTATAGAATATTTCTTTGCATCTTGCATGTGGGATCTCAAGAATTCAAAGAAAAGAAAAGAGTGTATGCATGTTAAATTAAACCAAGACTGCTCAATATAACAACCATGTATGACAAAGAAATTACAGTTTAGCATGTAATGTAGCAGATATATTGTTTGCAACAAACGTATCACATTGAGGAGATGATAACAACCACAGTTATCTAACTATTAAAACATGGAGGGTTTCTGTAATGACTTCGGCATAACATTATCTAGACAGCAAGGTTCAGTTTACAAGATAAGATGGCTCAGGATTGTCAACCATAAAAGTTATCTGGTTATCGATGGCAATGTCTTGTGATTGAAAACCATCTCTTTCAGATACAAACTTCTACTGTGTAAGATCATCCTACATCTTATCTCCTGGGCATCGTTGTTGATTTATAGATTTCACCACCATCTAGTTGCAGCTTTGAATCAAGAGGACGTGCAAAAGTTAGAAAAAGAACAGAAAGGTTGCTCAAGAGCTTGAACTGGAGGGCCTATTTAACAGAGGTATTACTTTTCAAGATTTTATGACATGTTGGAGAACTTATTAGACATTGTAGCCCGATGACATGACTCTATGCATTTATAGTACAGGAAACTCTCAATGTCATGAAAAAAATTCCAAACGAAGCATTCAAGGTATATTGTTCTTTTGTTTAATTCTATTTATCCCACATTGAGTATATGATAATCTATTTCTCTTCATATTGAAACTTGAATGCACTGATATTAACAAAATGATTAGCGATTAGTGAGAGTCATTCTTGAATCCATTGATGATAGTTGGAAGTATTATGACTTGCGTAAAGGAGAGTTATCACTGCTTTCAGTGAAGTTTGTAAATGGGTCCATGCCAAATTGAGTCAACCATGCCACGTTTTTAAATTCCAGTAAGTCGAAGTCCTTTGGTGTAAGGAATTGGGACCTAAGTTTAAGTGTTGTGAAATGGTATATGGACCTAAGAGAAGAATTGAAGTCCTGTGATGAAAAAGTGTTTGTGAAATGGTATCTGTCAAACTTTTTACAAGAATTCTAAACTTCATAAAGCCAATAGTGGTCCTTTGCAAGAATTCATTCAGTTGAATCTGTCATATTGAGTCAAGCAATGAGTCCTAAAATTTAAACGTATTGAAATCCATTAACGAGAGAGTCGCTTTGAGTCAATAGTTTTTCTAATCATTGAATTAGAATTAATATAAAGTGATGTGGATTTCTAAAAGTTAAAAGAATTGCAAGAAGCTCCTTTTTATGATCCTAAAGAGGTCAAACCATGTCAAACCATTGTAATCACATCCAAGTGAAAAACACTTGGGATGCATGGCCGGTACTTGGTAATACCCGACACCTTAAGGTTCTGACAATATCAAGCAAGTCCAAGAGAGTGTGAGACAGTCAATGTTTCAAACTGGCTAGAGGAAAAATTTTGCAGAATCCCAATCAGGAATTCAAGACCTGCAAGACTCCTTACATGATTGCATCGGAAGTTGAAAGGTTACATAAACAACGTGTGTCAAAATCTTCAAAGTGTCGAGCACATAATGTCAAAATGAATTAGAAGGACAACTAGCATATCTAAATGATTTAGTTGCTGATCTTCACAAGTAAACGGAGTAAATGGATTGTAATAAGATGTGCAGACCAGTTCTTTGATTTTTGGATATTCTGCTATTATCTGTGAATGTCTCTTTGTGTTTATTTTTTCCATGCATAGTTAAAATAATATGGAAGACAGACTGCTTATAAGTCTATCGTGTGGATTGTGCATCCACAAGAAGAACTTGCTTCAGGCTCCTGATTGAAGCCCGTTAGTGAGACTGCATCATGCTCGAAAGAATAAAAAGAAATGACCTGCAGATTCAGAAGGGCACAAGGGGAAACAACACAAAAGAGTTTTATAATTAACAACCTCTTAAACAAAGGATCAATCTTTCTCCAAGGATTTAGAAGATGATGAAGAAATCACAGTTTCTCATTATCTTTCAAAAATTAAAAATGGGGAAGAACAAGAATCATTCTAGCAGTAATTAAGGCTATGACTGAAAACGTTTGCCTGTATCAAGAAACACTACACATTCTCATTGTTGCGTCTATGAGACAACACAACTTTTGTTAATATAGGGTATACCCATTTTATTAAACACAACATATATAACAATATAACAAGGCTGCCCCATTTGAATGGCTTCAGCCCTGCAAAAATTTGAGCACTAGCAATTAAAAATACAGATTCAGCATCTTGATCACAAAGCATCCGGATAGCACTTCTAGAAGGCAGCTTTCTCTTGTAATTAGGAGAGCATCGAACATGCAACACTATTCAGAACGATACTGTTGAAGTTATCTTTTACATCCATGGAATTTCCAATTGAAATTGTCAAGAAAATTTTGTAACAAAGGATGATTGTCCTTCAGATGTTATATATTTTTGTGGTTAAGTTCACAAGGCAGTGAAGGACAAGGAATATTCTGTTATCATTTCCAAAATTTTGATGTCATGGTCAGATTACTGTTAAATTTTACTCAATACCAAACCTGATCTCTGCTCTCAATAATTTTTATACTCAGAAATTATAAACAGAAATACTTGATCTTTTTAACCAGTAAAGCAGCAGAAATACCAGCATTCAATGTTCTTCTTTATTAGCTCACAGAGAAAATCAGAAATTTACAATAATAGAACCTATAACTCAGTCCCAGAGAAAATCGACATACTGAAGAAATTGGCCTCACAAGGAAATCCGCCTGGCTTGTGTCACCCCCTACATCAGCCCCATGTACGGCCTGTACAGCCCCTGCATCATCCTGTACAGCCCTGTGCCAGTCCATGAGGCCCTGCGTCACCCTGTTCACAGCCTGCATTATCCTATACGGCCCTCTACGTCAACCATACAATTCGGCCCTCTAGGTTGGTTGTACGTACTACGGATCGGCCCTGTCAGCTAGTGATCGATCTCTCTCTCTCTTGCCCGGATCTTCTCCCTCTACAAATCTTTTCTCTCTTCTCTTTAGCCACTGAGTCTCTCACTCCTCTTCAGAAAATCTCTCTAAAAACGATCTTGTGATCTTGTGTATATTTCTCCTCCCCTTAGGCTTTCTTTTATAGCTTCTCAATGACCAAAACCCTAACCCACAATCTCCAAAGTGATGGATGGCCAAGATTAGATCTTGAGCCTCACTTAAGATCAAGAGTTGTAGCAATCTTAAGTTCACTTTTTAGTCATTAGCCAACATTAAGTTAATAATCTGCTTTTCCGAAGTTAAAATTTTGCATGCTTGACACCTAGCCTATGCACAAGCTCCTGTCCGAGCTATAATCATCAACACTCCCTCCTAGAGAGGAAGGAATTCTGCACCACTCCCAACTTATCTTTGAAGAACACAAACCTGCCCTCTATGAAAGCCTTGGTGAGAATATCTACAACATACTCATCTGTGGAAATATACTGAAGCTTTGCAGCTCCCCTCTAAACTCTATCCCAATGTTGTAAATATCGTGTCGAGGAATATATCGCCGAGGGTCTGGAAAGAAACTTATCAGAAATATCGGGGAAAATATCGGGAATTATCGAAAAATGTCAGCAAAAATAAACTTAACCTGAAGAATTATGAAAATATTGGACAAATCGGCAACACGAAAAGCTCAAGAGAAATTGGAAATATCAAGAGAAATCGTAGATATTTGCAACACTGTTCTATCCCTGATGAAGTGATATTTGATCTCTATGTGTTTGGACCTGTCATGAAACACTGGATTCTCCAAGAATTTTATGCAACTCTGATTATCACAATGGATCACCGTAGGATCCAACTCCTTACCAAATAAACCTGTGAGCATCTTGTGAAACGAAATGACCTCAAAATTCGCCAAACTTGCTACCAAATACTTGGCCTCTATTGAAGTAAGTGCCACTGACATCTGCTTCCTATTAACCATGAAATCATTGTCGATACCAAGCTAAAGCAACACCTAGGGGTGCTTTTCCTGTCCACTGCACTCCTTGCCCAGTCTGAGCCTATATAGCCCTGTAACCGCACTCCACCACTCCTGACATACCTTAATCCATACTCCACTGTACCTCGTAGATACCTGAGCACGTGCTTTGTTGCAACCTAATGTACCCCCCTCAGCTCAACCATAAACTAGCTCAAGGTATTCACAACAAAGCATATATCTGTCCTAGTGTTGACCAGATACATCAATGAACCAATTAGTTGCCTATACAATGTAGGATCCACCAACTCTGACTCAAAAGCATCAAGCTTCTTTAGGTTGGCGATCATAGGTGTAGACTTATGTTTGCAATCCTCCATCCCGAATCTCCTCGGAATATCAACTGTATATTTTCCTTGTCCCAAGAAAATCTCACTTGTATGTTGCCACACCTCCAATCCTAAAAAGTAGTGCATCATGCCAATGTCCTTCATCTTGAACTCCAAAGCTAGATCTCTCTTGCACATCTCAATGAGCCTCTCTGCCCCTGTAAAGAACAGGTCATTCACATAAAGTACCAAGATGAGTGGATCATTTCCAAAAAGTGTAAAAAAAAAATACAAGTTGGGATCCGCCTCACTCTTGATGAAGCCCATAGCCAACAGATACCCATCAATCTTCGAGTACCATGCCCTCGATGCCTGCTTGAGTCCATATAATTCCTTCTTCAACCTACACACATGAGAATCTCTCCCATGCACCTCAAATCCCTGACGTTGCTCAATGTACGCCTCTTCCTCAATCACTCCATTGAGGAAGGTCGTCTTCACATCCATCGGATACATCCTCCACCCAATCTTTGAAGCAATAGATATAACATCCCTGATAGAAGTATACCTGGCTACTGGAGCAAATGTCTCCTCATAGTCTACTCCCTCTTTCTAGGAGAGTCCTCTAACCACGAACCTCGCTTTGTACTTTTCCACAATGCCATCCGCAACATGCTTGATCTTAAAGATCCATCTCGAATTAACCATTGATTTCCCTTATGGCCTCGGAACAATGTCCCACACATCATTCTTCACAATGGATGCATACTCCTCCATCATGGCACCCCTCCAAACCTGATGGCTAGTTGCCTCCTCAACACTGGTAGGCTCGGAATCAACGATGTCACTCATGAGTGCCATGTAACTATGAAACGGTCTCGGTGGTCTACTCTGCCTTAAAGAACTCCTAGGAGCCTCCACATGCTCCTGATCATATTTCAGTGCTTTCTCTAGCCATCTTGACCTCCTCTTGAAAGAAGTAGAAGGAGCCTACAACTCCTCCTCCTAATCTAAAGTTTGAGTCCCTGAATCTGTTGGTGTTGGGCTCACCTCAACCTTCGGAACCTCTCGCTCCTCATCCTCTGCCACTACCGAAATGGTGTCTTGTGACTTCCTAAAGGCTCGGCTCTCATCAAACCGAACATCTCTCTTCAACACTGTTTTCCCAAGTGATGGAATGTATACCCTACATGCCTTTGAAGCTATATCCAACAAATATAACCTTTTCTCCTTAAGGTTCCAACTTCATTCTCTTCTTCGATGGTACATGCACATACACCAAACATCCAAAGATACGAAAGTGACCAATCCCTGGTCTTACTCCTATGAATGCTTCCTCAGGAATCTTGTCCTCAAGAACCTTACGAGGACTCTTGTTATGAATATGAATTGTCATGTTGAATGCTTCTGCCCAGAGAAACATGGGCAAATCCTAATCATGGATCATTGCCTTGGCAGCTCCAATGATGGCCCTGTTCTTTCTCTCTACAACCCCATTCTACTGCGAGTTGTAAGGTATTGTCAGCTCCTTAATTCCTAGCTCCATTATCTGTCCTCAGAACTCTAATTTTCCTCAATGTCTAGTTCTCCACGAGAGCCTTAAACTCCCAAAACCGACTGAAGACCTCAATCTTGGTCTTCATAAAGTAGATCCACGTCCTTCTAGAGAAATCATCTACGAAGGTCACATAATAGTTATACCCAGTCAATGACAACACTGACATAGGACCACATATGTATGAATGCACCAAATCCAATATCCCTATGGACATACTGTCACTGCTAGAAAAGTTGCTCTTGCCATACTTTCCAAGCGCACATCCCTTGCACACACCCTGCGGCTCCACACCAAAGTTACCAAAACCAAACCGGTGGTCGAACCCAAAAACTAGATCTGGACCAAAATAGGAAAAAAAAAAGGATCACAAAGGCGATCCACCAAAAATACATAAAATATTCAAATTTTGAAAAATTATATATATATATATATATATATATCTGTGTGTGTGTGTGTGTGCATCCATGTGAATCCAAACCATTATAATATTTTTGACAAATGGTACTGCTAACTTGCTAAGTGTCTCATATGACCTATCGCAATGACAAGGATCAAAACTCCTATGTGTGACTATAAGCAGTAAACTTCTAGAATTGTATTTTAATTGCAGATAGATATATTACTATGTTGCACAAGTTTCTGGAACACGGATACGTTGGGTACATGGGTACGAGTATCCAGTACGGCTAGAAGCTTTGCCCAAATTTGCAGGAAACGTCAAGTTGGGAGCGGCATTAATATGTATTAATTTTTTTAAATATATTACAAAAAATTAAAGAGTTAAAAAAACATAATTGATTAATTTCATAGCTTAAACTATTTTAACCTCTTAAGCCTCTAGTAGTGTCATGAAATTCAATCATTTTAAATTTGCTCACTCCTCTAGGTCCACATTATACAAAAATTGGGTTTGTGTGACCTGAAGTAAACCCTAACCATACATCAATCTAGTGTCATGGTATGTTTTGTAAATTTGACCTGCAACTTTATCCCAATGTACGAGTTTGTAAAGGAAAATTGCATATATGTGTGTGTGTGTGTACGAAGCACAAATAACTTCATAAATCATAAGATTCAATCTTTTCTAATTACTTGTTTCAACTCCATCTCTATTATTGCTCCTAAGAGTGCTTCGTATTTGGGTGCCTTTGCATTTTTTTGATGGTAACTACTACTTACTTATGATGTGAATGAACTTGATTGTTTCAAGTTCAAGTAACAAACTTTCAAAGTCTTCAATATTTTGAGTTTGATGTGGTTTATGATCTTAAATTGCTATATCAATCAATATGAATAACGTAAGCTAGCTATAAACATTTGAGACATGAAGACCAGAGACAATCTCCACACTGAACTCTCAAAGACCAGAGACAATCTCCCTCAGTATTAGTAAAGCCTTATGATGCAAGTGACCCATCCTCCCGTGCCATAACTCGCACAAACTATCACTATCACAATGAACTAGAGCACGTACTAGCTGAGCCTTCAGCAAATACAAGTTCCCCACTCTGCTCCCTATTGCTCCTCCTCTATCTGAACTGGAGCCTTTCGACCTAAGTACATGTCCATCCTGAAAATAGACCACATACCCCTTGTCCTCCATGGTCGAAATCACTAGTAGGTTCTTTATTAGCCCTGGTACATATAGCACATCCATCACCTCCAAAGGATCTCCTGACTCTAGCCGAAATTGAATATCCCTAGTCCCCCTAAAACCATATTTGGCATCATCACCAAGCTCCATGTGTACCTCTTATATGAAATTGGTGAACGCATCTCATAAACCTGTCATATGACGTGAAGCTCCGTTGTCCATGAACCATGCATCCTTTCCCAAGGTGCTAGAAAGACAAGACACTAATGAGAACTCCTCAAACTTTGCAGCAAACTCACTCACCTATGTGTCTATCAATGCTGCAACCTATGCCTTACTCTTGCCTTTCTTCTTGTTCAAACACTTACCTGCATAATGGCCAAACTTGTGATATGCAAAGCACTTGACTTTGCTCATGTCCTTCTTCTTCCCATCATGAGTGGAAGCCTCTCCACCCGAATTCTTCTTGGCCTTCACTTTGCCCTTCTTTGCATGACTCACAAGAGCAACATTCTCCTCATCATCAACGTTCTCCTCTCAAATCCACTCATGGATGAAATCATCCCAGACTCTCCCAACTAGGAGTATTTTCTCGTGAAACAATACTTTGACAAAAGGAGCCCATGGCTTAGTGAATCCATCTAGGGCTACTCTTACCAACTCCGAACCTGTCATTGTCTCCCCAACTGTTGCCAACTTGTCACAAACCTGTGTGATCCTGGTGACAAAAGAAGCCACTGTATCTAATCTAGACATCTTGGTGCTCCTGAGTTCCTCTTTCAACATCATCTTCTTGTTGTGGGTATCACTCTAGTATAGCTTCGTTAGAGCTTCCCACATCTCCCTAGCTGTCTTCTTTCCAGACAAATGAGGTATCACATTATCCTTCACTACATCTAGAATAATCATCCTGGCTTTCACATCCTTCTTGTTATGCTCATCCAGCTAAGTAGCATCAGTAGGATTTGGGAGAGTTTTCTCCGCAAACTCCCAAATCCCATTTTCCATCAACACTAAAGCTATCCTCTCCTTCCAAGGATTAAAGTTGGATGCACCTTCCAACCGGTCCTCAAATCTTAGTCCAGTTGCTGCCATCATGTCCAATGAAATAATCTGACCAAAGAATTTTTTTGTGTAAACCCTTGTCAAATGTGATTTCCTTAGAGTCAACCTTGCTCTGTTACCATGTTAAATTTTACTCAAAAATTATAAACAGAAATACTTGATATTTTTAACCAGTAATGCAATGGAAATGAAGAGGAAATCATTCACACATTTGACACAGTTATTTACCCTAGAAAACCCCAATGGGGAAAAAACAACATTCAATGTTCTTTATTAGCTCAAAGAGAAAATCAGAAACTTATAATAATGGAACCTGTAACTCAGTCCCAGAGAAAATCTACACACTGGAGAAATCGACCTCCCAGGCAAATCGACCCTACCTGTATCACCCCCTCGGCACCACATATGGCCCCTGTGTCAACCCATACATCTATGCGTCAACCCGTATGACCCTACATCACCATGTTCGCGGCCTGCATCAGTCTATATGGCATCGTACAACCCTCTACATCCGCCGTACGGTTCAGCCCTCTCGGCTAGCTGTATGAATCAGCCCTATCAGCTGGTGATCAATCTCTCTCTCTTGCCTAGATCTTCTCTCCCTGCAAATCTCTCCTCTCTTCTCTTTAGCCACCGAGTCTCGCTCTTCTCTTCAGAAAATCTCGTCTTTCTCCTCTCCTTAGGTTTTCTTTTAAAGCTTCTCAATGACCAAAACACTAAAGGGCCAAGATTGGATCTTGAGCCTCACTTAAGATCAATAGTTGTGACTTAATATTAAGTTTACTTTTAGTCATTAGCCAACATTAAGTTAATAATGTGTTTTTCCTAAGTTAAACTTAGGAAAGAGATATAAAAATTACTCAATAATCAAGCAAGTTGCTAGAGAGTAAATGGACAGATTCTACATGCTTGACACCTAGCCTATGCGGAAGCTCCTATCCGAGCTATAATCATCAACAATTACACACTCATTTTGCGAATGATTCAGATAGCCGTAAGTGTAAATAGAGTATCCCAATCATTTTATCAATAGTATGACAAATCCAATGCAAGTAGATATATTGGAATTGTGAAATCCAATGTTGCATATATCATCTGGGGGAAAGTATCGGCAAGGGTCCGGAATATAACTTCTCGGCGGTATCGGCGGAAAATATCGAAAAATGTCGCAAGACCTCAAAAAAATACAAAAATACTCATTTTTTTCAAATATTTAAACATCTAAAGCAACAACAACATCAAATAGACACATTGCTACGTAAATATGATGATACAACTAGTAAAAAAGATACATAAGATGTCAAGTGGTCACATATCGTTACTAAACTGAAAATTCTGAAACATGTTCATGATAGGATGATGCAAAATCACATCAAATGCTCAAAATAAATGTGTCTCATGAGATGAATCATCATGAGGCATCTAGAAACTAAATAGTACATGATACAATGAAAATGATAGATCATAGGAATCTGAATCATCGATTCCCTCTACCCCTTTTACGAGTAAAGGGCACCACTCTTCCTGTAGAAGCAATAGGTGGTTGTGGAGGTACTCAAGGTGAGATTGAAGTGAAAACTCTAACTGAGTCCATATATTCATTGCACCAACATATAAAATCATCAAAAGCTAGGAACCACTAACTACAATATAACAAAGAAGGGTTTGAGTGTAGGTCAAGAGCCACAATTCTAAACACAGATCATTGACCATAAAAAGAGTCATGCAATGATACTTGCCAAATTTCTTAGGGTTTGTTCCTCTTATTCAATGGTTTCGTGTGTCGATTTAGCATTCGTTGTTATCTATTTTGATGCATACACTACAGCATGCTCCCATTGTTGTAATATTCCCTGCATCTCTCCATTACAGCAGTCACGGTTTCCAATCAAGCCACCATTCGATTGAATTACACAGGAAGCATGGTATTCAAAGATTAATTTAAACAAAACTCCAAATGATTGCCTTCAAATTTGTGAGTAGTTGTCTCTATTAACCACCGTCAAGGGTACTTCTCTAGCTCTCTCACACTTTTGAAATCAAACAATGAACCCCAAAAACCCAACCCACGGACTTAAAACACAATTCCGGGTGAGTTTTTTGCAATTTTTTTCAGCAGTCCAATATATACCTTTAACTCGCGATTTTTTCAAATATATCGGAAATATTGGGATTGTGTCGTGATACATTCAATATATCGGAAATGTCGTGATATTTTCAATCCAATATATCAGACAAGGGAAAATCTCGGCGATATATCCGATATTTCCGATATATCGCCGATATGTGCAATACTGGTTAAATCACAGATACAGGGATCAAACCCAAAGCAATCAAACATCCGATTGAGAACCTCTCATCCTTCATTGTCAACCAATAACCCAACATGAGAAAAGCATAAGGGCAGTGAGCATTTCCACTCTTTAGCATGAAGAAAAGCATAAGGGCAATGAGAATCGTTTTCGGGGATTTTATGGGTTTCTTTGAGGTGTTCAAGGGGTTTGATGAAGTGCCCATTATAGATTTATTGTGACAGATAAATAGGGTTTTCTGCAACAGTAAGAGATTTCAAACAGGGATCCATTATGTTTCAAGACAGTTGAAGCAGGTTCTTAACCAATTTCAAATTAGTTTTTTAAAGGCAATTTCATCTTGATTCAAAAAAGAACTATTCTGCAGACATTTTTGGCTCTCAGACGAAGAAATTCTGAGAAGAAAGAAGAGGTTGAATTTGTCTCTTGAGCTCCAGAAATTTTTCATGCTGGGACAGAATTCAGGCTAAAATCATCTCATAAACTATAGTGATTCGTACAGCTAAGTGATGCTCTTTTGTCCAATAATTTTTGTGGAAGCATTCAATGATTTCAGTTTTGCTGATTCAGGCTAGGGCCTTGAACGTTAGTTTACAATAGGTTTCTTTCACACTTCCTGTTTGTCGGGACAATGTCAGCACCTTATTTTCCAGATTATTGAGAATAAATTTGTGACGACAACTTTTCTTACGCTACAATTGTGCAGAGTAACATTTCCCCAATGTTGCAACGAATCCTGTTCTTAATTTACTTTGAACAGAAATACTTCAAAGTTCTTTCCTGCCATGTATTTTACTTTGTTTCTGCCTATATTTGGAAAATGAATTCAAGTCTTAGGAGGCTACAGCACAATAACCTAAGTAACGGACTTAAAGCATTTTGCCTACTGATTGGATTATATGAACAACACTGAGCTGTCTTGTAATAACCTTCACGAAGGAACCCAAAAAAAGTTCAAGTCAAGGGAGTAATAGGAACAACAGAGGACAAATTGAGGGGGAATGGAAATAAGCCCAACAGGGATGTAGGAGAAAAAAGAATACTGTTTCAAACAGTTGGAAGCTAATCATAAATAGCAGAAAGCAAACAGGGACGGACATCAACCCTGATTTTGACTCCCCTCACTCATCTAAAGTGCACACCCTTACCCACAAAAGGTATAAAGTGGAAACATACACTGCATGGGGTGGGGTTATGAGAAAACCACAAACAGATCCAGAAGTACAGAGTGGGTATATACATACATTAGACAAGTTGGTCCCTGACAAGGACAACTCTGCTGAAGTACCAAGCCAATTGAGCAAGTACATCAATGACATGGAGTCTTTGCTAAAATGCATGCAACTAAAGATCAAGATAAGTTGAATCCTATCAAATCGTGGAACATGTATGGCTCCTCTACCACACATCTGCAAAAATTGGTGGTCAGGGTGCTTTCATAGGTTGTAAACACTTCTTCTGCAAAGAGGTGTTGAAGCACCTACAGCTCCACCCATAGTGTGAAGAGAAACGTGTCAAAGCTCAGTTTTAGTGCACTACAACTTGAGATTGTTGTCCCATTACTGTGAGGCAACAAATACGAATTGGGACAACAATCTAGAGGAGGCTACTTTGGAGGATGAAGCCATAGCTTTAGAGTTTTCAAAGGTTGAACTTTTTTCTCATGGAACACCTAACGTTAATCATGCAGCAAAGATGCCACCCCCATCCACCACCATTGTCAGCACTAACAGGTTTTCCAAATGCAGCAGCTTAAGCTTCACAACCTCCATTATTGCATGGGGACCATGCAGCTCATGGTGATTCTCATACCCTTGTTCCACAATCATTTGCACCTACTCCTAGTCCTATTGTTTATAGACCACAAGAAAAAAAATTAGGAGCTTCTCATGGAAAGAGTAAAGAGAAGTAGATAGTAGAATTATTTGTCTTTTTCAATTTAGAATCTAGTTTATATGCCATGGCCCTTGACATTTACTATTTGACTGGTTTGAGAGGCAAGAATGGAGAGCTAGAGGTCAAGTTGACTTTAGGAGAGGTACCAAATAATTGACCACATCTATACTTCAGGCTATTATTGAGAAGGTTATTGTTGAAACGTAGTCTTTTGAAAGGCCTTTCACATTGTTCCTAGATATTTATTCAATGAAAAACTTTGTACCATGGGGGTACCTAAACTTCTAACCTTCGTTGTTATGCAGCTTTGTGAGAGAGTGGTGGGTAGTCTCCAAGATTATTAGAGGTACTCTTGGCATCAAACAAGGGTGTCCTCTCTCCACCACTATCTTTGGGGTCTACATCAATGAGCTATAATGATTCACCGAGGGTTCTACTCATGTAGAGGATGGTTGTCTACTTCACCAGGTCCTTATCTCATTCTTATTTGCAAATGATGCGGAGTTTTTGGCCTCCACTTCAAAGGTGTTACAAAAGCAACTTGATGCTTTGGGTCAATTATGTGATCTTCAACAGCTAACAAACAATCTTGGTAAAGCCGAGATTATGGTATTATGTACAACCATGGAGGTCCTCTCCAAATATCATTTCTCCTTTCTAAGAGAGCATTTACAAATTCATTTCCAAGATATACCATCAAAGATGATCTTTACTGCCCCCACCAAGCACACTATCTTATATGGATCTAAGATTTCAAAGACCCAACAACAATCACACTAAGTGTTCTCAAATTAAGAGGGTCCAAACTATCATACTCCAACACCTTATCCAATGAAAACAAATCATCTCAAAGTATATCATATAGTCAACGTTTGGCGCATATCCCTTCACCTTGAGACGTCCTTCAAGCTCAACATCTATCTTCACAAAGTACAAAAGGTGGAAGACTTCTCTTCGAGACAAGAGATATCCCTTATTTGCGCTTTATTCTTTTGAGACAGTTTCAACACTTTGTCAACTAATTAGCATCCTTGTCAATCCTTTTTGAGGCAATGTCACTCCTTGTTACAATGAGTATTTAGATTAACCACCTCCCTCCCTACTCATCTCCCTTAATGTCCCTCCACACCTAATGCTACAATTAGGGGAAATATTTACAAAAGCTTCACTTGCATTTTCTATAGTAGACTTTGTTAAAGTTAGTGCAGCTGTGAGGCCCATTCTCAGAGAGGATGGTACCCTAGTTAATTAACTAGGGTTCCTAGTCTATAAACCAAGAAGAGTAAAGAGTAAGTCCCTAGAAGGTACCCTAGGGCCCCCAACTGTCTCCTGGGGTTCTTGGTCGAGGACCAAGCAGGTTGATGTTTATTACATGCACCAAAAAGAAGGAAGTGATCTGTTAAGTGGAGGTTGGTCCTGACTGCGAATGTCGTTGGAGGAGGAGGAGGGACCGGAGCCAGAGGACCTCCTGCAAGTATAAGACCAGACATCTCAAATCTGGACACCTAAGGAAACTAGCCAAAGACTAGGACTCCACAAGAAGGGTCCTTGAAAAGACAATGAAATCGTCCGTAAATCTCATAATAGATGGGACACCGAAAAATGAAATGCTCCTCTGTCTCGACCTCTTGAAGATGGCAAAACTAGCAGGTCCTGTCTGATCGGTTGATTTGGTGATCTATCTCAACCCTACGACGAGGAGAACCCACTCTACACTGGCCCAAACAGATACAAAGAGCATGTGTCCAATGGCGGAGTGCGTAATGGTGCCGATAGATGAGACCGTCCCTCAGATCCATGAAATGTGCAGCATAAAAGGCCATCTTTGGACGTAACCTACCCTGGGGGTTGATCCAAGTGACCAACACAAACTATTTATAGATGTCGTCTAAGATGATTTTGTTCAACTCCTACCTGGTAGGTAAGAGGCAAAGGGCAACGTTCTTGATGGTCAGTTTTGGGCACAGGTTAGGTACGTTCTACAGTTGACCAAGCCCATTTATGATATGATTTGCATTGCAGATACAAATAAGCTAGTGACTGAGGTGTATGCGCAGATGGACAACATGTTAGGCCAAACCAAAGACATTGTTAAGCAGATAGATGTGATCTTGTATGAGAATATTATAGACCTGGTCAAAAGGTGGGATAATATGAATGTTCTACTCCATGCCTTAGCATATATACATCCTTACACACAATTATCAATATTCAACTTGGTTGGTCCAACCGGTGCCTAGGGGTGGTGTTAGCAAAAAAAACCACACACAGATCCAAAGGTACAAAGTGGGTACATGCGCATTAAACAAGTTGGTCCCTGACAATGACAATTGTGTTGAAGTGCCAAGCCAATTGAGCAAGTACATCAATGACTTGAAATATTTGCTAATATGCATGAAACTAAAGGTGGAGGTAGGTTGAATCCTATCCAATGGTGGTGCACATATGGCGCCTCTACGACACATCTGCATAAATTGGTGGTGAGGATGTTTTCAAAGGTTATGAACACTTCTTCCAAAGAGAACTGTAGGAGCACCTACAACTTCATCAAGAGTCTAAAGAAAAACACCCTAAATGTAGACCAAGTAGAAAGATTTCTTCATTTGCAGTACAACTTGATGTTTTTGTGCCATTATTGTGAGGCAATGAAGAATGATAGAACATATACAAGTTGGGACAACAATCTAGAAAAGGCTAATTTGGAGGATGGAGTCATGGCTTTAGAGTGCTTGGAGTTCACTAATGGGAATCGTGATGTTGATCATGCAACAAAGATGCCACTCCCATCCACCACCATTGTTGGCACTAGAAGGTTTCCAAGCGTAGCAACTTTAATTTCACAAACTCCATCGCTGAGTGGGTCATGTGGATCATGGTGGTGCACATACTCGTTTTCCACAAACACTTGCCTATTGCCTTTATCCCTCTCCGAGGTGTCGAACAACACATCAGTCCACACGCCCTAGAGCATCAGAGGGACCATTTCCCGACAGATCCAATGTAGGGCACCTCCCACTCGTCGAATCCCTTCCCAACCCCAGCGAAGCAATTAGAGATCTATCCAGATTATAGAGTTTCTTTCCTTCAGTCTCGGATCCTAGGAGTATTCCTTGCTCCTACATCCCCCCAGGATGGCCTAGTGAGACACCTCGGTGGCTCCAAAGGACTTTGATAGTGATAGCGAGCTAGTGCCCCGATCACCCCCATCCCGTCAACTATTAGACTCGGAAGTGTTGAAATAATGTAACTTCGAAGAATATTCTACTTGTATTGTTCCTCCTTCAGGAGATGTCATTAATGTAAAAGGTCATGTAAAAGTCATGAGGTAAAACCTCAATTGTAAGTCCGGTCGTTAGTACCCAAATAGGTTAAGTAGGTTAAATGTCAAGTAAAAGGTAAGTATAAATAGAGAGTGTTTCCTCTCATTTGTACCATTCACTCAATCAAGCATTGCACACTAGAGAGAAGAGGAAGATTGCGAAGGAGGAGGAGGATTGCTCTTGGCTCTAGAGTTTGGGTTTTGTATCTCTTCTTTATGAGACTTATTTCTTTGGGCATTGTACTATGGTAATCTATATTGAGGAAGTTCTTGCTGGGTTTTCTTCCCCTTGAGGGTTTCAAAGGATAAATTGTTGTGTACCTTGTGATTGTGTGTCTTTCATAGATCCTCTTTATGATGTTATTGTGAAAATGTATTAAATGCTAATGAAGTAGGAATCTAAGTTATTACAGCATATAAATTTAACAGGAAGTTCTTGACTTAATCGGCTTCATTTCTTGTCTTCTCCTACATCATCGTTCCTTATCACGGCTTTATACATGTTTATAAGGACGTCTCACTGTTTGAACTTTGTATCATTCTTTCTTTATTTTATTCTATAAGGACGTCTCACTGCATTTGCACTCCCACATTGTACTCGTACTGATTGAATCCTTTTAGTCCCATTGACCTACTTTTTGTGGTCATTCGTTGGACATTAATAAAATTATCTTATCTTAGAGGCCATGGGAAAAGAAATTAAAAATTTCTTGTGCAAGAGGAAAGAGAAGTAGATAGTAGAATTATTTGTCTTTTTCAGTTTAGAATGTAGTTTCTATAACTTTCAGTCCTTTCTTTATTATAGCCTATATGGTATGCATCATATGACAGTTTAAGTTTGAACTGTTGACTACATGAATATGATGTTCTATTTCATTTCATGGTTGATGTTATCTGTTACAGATTGTTGACAACAAATGTTGTGTTGCAACTTGAAACATGAAGGTTTATGTTATGGTTATCATTTGATGACAATGTTATAACTGCTAGATTGTTGATGTTATACTAAATGGTTGATGGTTTAGTGATCATCATTAATCCACTAGTTAAATCAATGTTTTTGTATTTTTTGCAACTAATTCAACATTCTCCGTGCTTTTTTTAATATATATGCATCAAAATATATTAAAAATATATATTATATGAAAACATCCCAATGTCTTTTAAAACAATTGCTTCACACTCCAATCCAACAACCTTGTTTTCAAACCATTGATTATTGATATTATTGATACCATTCGATGGATCAAAATTCAACCCAAATAGTTTGCCACAAAAAAAAACCATGGGTTGACTTTCAATCTAAAAAGAAATTATCAAGGGTTGGTGCTTACAACTAGGATCTTCGCATCTCACTTGGCATATCTATTATCAATGGTAAATCCTTGGCACCATATAATTACATAATAGCTAGTAAGTACCTAGCCAGTAAGGAATATAAAGAAAGATGGCACCAAAAGGTCCTTCGATCATATTATGCCTATGGAGTAATACTCTCCCTTTAAAGACGAATGGCCATCCTAGAACTCTCATCATAGATGATCATATAGCTTCTCTTATCTTCCATATGAAAGAAACCTTGAATTCACACCTTGTAAGTCAAAGGCAAACCTTAGTTTCCTTAATTGTAAAGGCTTCTTCTCAATCTCAAGCTTTTATTGATGGTTAATTTCAACATTTGTAGGCATAAGTTTCTCTGAAAAAATAGCTTAAACATATCCAATGCCAGCATACCAAATATGGTTTCAACATATGACATCCCAAAAAATGAGAAGCACTAAAGGCATTTAAAAACAGAAAGAAAAGCCTGACCACTGTCATTGAAATACAACACAAACTAGTCATAAGTTATCTCCTGTGTTAACCATGAAATCTAAATGTAATCAGAAAAACTACAAGTAACTTAAAATGCAAGAATACCTCTCCTATCATTTGCCTTTGTTTACTGATATCTTCAGGGAAAGGATAGCGATTTGCCCCAAAGGCTTCACAAATCTTCATTACTTTAGTCCTTGCTCGCTCTCCAGAATAAAAAATAACAAAAACAATTTTTTCAACCTGCAAACACCAAATGTTAAACCATGCGTCATTGAAGTTATTGTTTCACTTCTGGTAATTATTTTAGAAAATGACAGTATTTTATTGTTCTACTTCTAAGGCATTTAATGTCACAGACCTGTTCATCAGCTGGCCAATACTTCATAAATAAATAACAAAAAACATAGTAGTGACACTGACAGTTAGAAACATAGAAGCCCTGTTTGAAAAGGAGAAACTAAAGGATGAATAAAAGGTAGAATTTCATTGATTTAAATTTTAATAAGAAACAATGGTAAAAAGAGTACAAAGACTAGGCTAAATTGTGGTGCAGCTTCGAAAACGAAATATATATATATATATCTGATACCATAAATATTCGATACTGGAACTCATAGAGATATCGCATAACAGTTTTTGGAGGAAAGAGATGACAGAAATTTAAATTTTATATCTTGATGTATGTTAATAGTATTGTTTTTCTATAAACAATAGAGTATTTTATTTTATTGTTCTCTCAGTCTAAGAATTAACAACCACACACTTAAAAACAAGAAAAAAGACCTGCTAATAGACAAGGGAAAATAACGAGTAAAAATGTTTATCATTAACTACAGTTTAACAGTTAAAGCAAGAAGAAGGAACATTTCTGAGAAATTGACACTAGACACTTCCATTATTATATGTCATTATAATCCAATATAGGATGTAAGGGAGGCAGGGCACATCAAGTCTGGAAGCCTATCCATGCAGGCTACAGGTGGCAACAGTTAGTTGTGTTGATGGTGCGTGGGAACAGGAAGGGAACCTTGGTCCTTCAAACAAGCAGGCATCAATCTGGTGACGCCAACAATGATGGCTCTGCGTGGGCAAGCAAATGACAGCATTAACCAGCCCGTCCTCGCCATGATTACAGAACGAGCCTGGTGTGAAAGGTATGATAAACAGTGCCTTGTTTTGGTTAACTTGGTTGTTCTTGCAATTAACTTAGGCTGCTCCTGGAGCTCCACTAAACCCTGCAGCGATACCTTAAGCTCAGAAAATTTTAGGCTCACGATACTCAGTCACAGTTTCGAATGGGAATATCGTTGGGCACTGGTCAGGCACTCAGTTAGAATATCCCGGGGCCCTCATTCTCACTAGTAACAAGGTTCATATGGAGCAGGTGAAAGTGTTAGGTCTTCCATCTGACAAACTTCAATCTCATCTTGCTTAGATTATTGGCTGGACCAACGACTTGAAAGGAATTGGGACAGAGACTCCAGGCCTTCTCTAGTTCATGTAAATTTTTACAGTGTTTTCTCAGCCTGGTTTCAAGTTTCATTTCACATAGTTTAATGCCCACCCATTGAACATGACAGCTGCAATGTACTTTGAGGAAAAATTTTACAATAAAATAATGAGCAGACTTAAAAACTCATTCACACCATGAAATTGCAGACTCATAAATTTTTGGCCAATAAGCCCAGGAAAAACCCCCCAAGGGGAAAACCTGTGAGAGAGAGTGAGAGTATTTATTTCTTCCTTAACTATGAAATATACAGCAGTAAACCTACAGTGAAAACCACTTATCTCAACCACATGAAGACAGTCTTCAAATGTAGCAAGCTGCTTGGAAATGCATGCCAACACAGACAGGAAATTTGAGCCCACAAGCTGCCTGGAAATTCGTGTCCAAACAGTACGGCCCAGAATTAATGTCCTCAAAATTCGTGCCAGTCAATGTCAAACTCTTGCCCAGCCTCTTCTCGAAACTCATGCTCATTAAATGCTGCTGTACGGACTTTGGGATTCAAGCTGTTCTCAGCGTCTTGGAATTCGTGCCAACAATCTTTCTCCTCTTCTCTCCCAAACTCGACTTGCTCTCTCCATGCTCTTGAAAGAATGAATGCGCCTTCCCCATGCCCTCTTGCCTTTTGGTTATTTCATTTGAGTAATTGAAGAGACACAAGATCCAAGAGCCCTAGATGAATCTTGAGTCATAAGATAAATGGGTGAGAATAAAAGCATTTATTCTCTCCATAAATTAATTTCAGTCACCACTCACTTAAATTTATCAAAAGTCACTTTATAACTTTAAAGTGAATTAAATGTTCATCTCAACTCATTTAATGCAAGGGTCATGTCACTTTTCCCCTTTTTAAGTGACTTAAGGACAAAGTCAGTAGGGGAACACTTCCTAGGTACAAAAATCAACACTCGCTCTTGCCAAGGAAGGTGTTCCGCGAATCCGCACCACTCCCAACTTGTCCATGAAGAAGGCAAACTTGCCCCTCCCCAAGGATATCGTCATAACGTCTGCCACCTGCTCATCAGTGGAAATGTACTGTAACTCCACAACTCCTCTCTAAACATAGTCACGGATGAAGTGGTACCTAGACTCTATGTGCTTTGACCTGTCATGGAATACTGGATTCTTAGAGAGCTGGATGCAACTTTGATTGTCACAGTAAATAATTGTAGGCGTCGGCTCATGACCAAATAGATCCACCAACAACTTGTGAATCCACAAGGCCTCACAACTAGCCTAATTGGCTGCCATGTACTTAGCCTCTGCAGAACTCAAAGCAACGGACTTTTGCTTTCAATTGAACCATGACACTGATGCCGAGCCCAAACTGAAAAACAACCGGAAGTGCTCTTCTGATCCGTCACATTGCCTGCCCAATCTGAATCTGTGAAGCCAATCAAACTAATGTCATCTATCTCCCTATAGTCCATACCATAATCCATTGTCCCAACAAGATATCTCAACACATGTTTCGCGGCTACCCAATGCACTCTCCTAGGCTCCACCATAAACTGATAGAGAGTGTTCACCGCAAAACAAAAAATATGGCCTGGTGTTGACTAGATACATCAAGGAACCAATGAGCTGATGATATAAGGTCGGATCCACCAACTCTCCCTCAAAAGCATGAAGCTTCTTCCAATTGGTGATCATCGGAGTGGCCATCGGCCTACAGCCCTCCATCTGAAATCTCCTCAGAATATCAATTGCATGCTTCCCCTATCCCAGGAAAATATGTCCACGCTCTTGTCAAATCTCTAATACCATAAAACAATGCATCAGCCCAATGTCTATCATCTCATACTCCGAAGCAAGATCTCTCTTGCAAGTTGTAATGAGCCTCTCCTCACCTGTAATGAATAAGTCATCCACATATAGCAGAAGAATGAGTGGATCGTCAGCAACCATGATGTAGTAAAGATTCAGATCTGCCTCATGCTTCTAAAAACCCATCGACAACAAATAAGAGTCTATCCTAGAGTAGCAAGCTCGAGGAGCTTGCTTCAGCGCATACAAGGCCTTCTTCAGCCTACAAACATGAGACTCTCTCCCATGAATCTCAAAGCCCTGTGGCTACTCAAGATACACCTCCTCCTGTAGAATCCCATTGAGAAATGCGGTCTTCACATCCATCTGGTGGATCTTCGAACCCATCTCTGCTGCAATGGACATCACTGCCCCAATCGAAGAGTAACGAGCAACCAGTGCAAAGGTCTCATCATAATCAACTCCCTCTACCTGTGAGAACCCCCGCGCCACAAACTAAGCTTCGTACTTCTACACACTGCCAACCGCAACATGCTTGATCTTGTAAAGCCATCAAGAAGTCACCACTGACTTCCCCTCAGGTCTCGGTACAATCTCCCAAACATCATTCTTCATGATGGAATGGTACTCTTCCATCACGGCATCTCTCCACATGTGATGCTGGGATGCCTCCTCAAAAGTGGAAGGCTCTAAATCATGAAGACTAGCCACCAAAGCCATACCATACCTGTCAAGCATCCTAATATCCCGAACATGTCTCTTGGGTTCTCCAACTGTCTTTGCTTCCTTCAGGGTGTCTCTAAGCCACTTGGGCTTTCTCTTCCCTGAAGGCTCCTCCCAAACTGGTGCATCATCCTCTAAAGATTAAGACTCGGGAGTAGAACCTCCTGTAGCTGGTGACCCATGAACCTGTGAGCTAGAAGTTGGTGACTCATGTGAACCAGAAGTTGGAACCGGTGAACCTGTAACCCAAGCACCTATACATGTATCAGGTGAACCTGTGACCTGTGTCCCTGAACCTAAAGCACCTGTAACCGATGGACTAGTCACCCCTAATACTGATGACCCTACACTCTGTGAAGCTAGACTCTGAGTGATCACCTAAGGTGTGGAAGCCTAATGCTCCCCCTTCTCTCTCTCTCACAAGACTTCCTGAAGGCCCACTCCTCAAATCTCACCTCCCTCCTCACAACAACTTTACTCTGCAAGGCAAGATAAATGCGAAAGGCCTTCGAAGTCTCATCATAACTCACAAAGATGCCCTTCTCTATAGTGGGCTCCAACTTTGTCCTCTTCTCTGAAGGTACATGAGAATAAGTCAGGAAAACAAAGATCTTGAAATGGCCAACCTCAGGATCTTAGACCTCAAGGCTCAATGAGGACTCATGTTCTGAATGTAAACAATTGTGTTGCATGCCTTAGCCCAAAGAAAGAGTGGAAGACTCTAATCATGTAACACAACTCTCGCTACTCCCACAATGGCCCTGTTCTTTCTCTCTACCACTCCATTTTGCTCTGGAGTGTATGGTACCGTCAACTGCCTCCTGATGCCTTCCTATGCACAAAACTCATTGAATGCATTGGAGGTATACTCACCCCCATTATCGTATCTCAACACCCGAATCCTCCTCCCTGTCTAGTTCTCCAAAAGAGCTTTGAACTCTTGGAACCTATGCAAGACTTCTTCCAACTTCTTTCTCTTCAGAAAGTAGATCCAGCTCTTCCTGGAGTAGTCATCAATAAATGAAACATAGTACTCAAAACCAGTCAACGAAGCGGAAGACATAGGACCATATAAGTCAAAATGAATCAAGTCAAGTACTCTTGCTTATATGTTGTCACTACTAAGAAAAACAGTTTTGGTGTACTTTCCCAAAGCACACCCCCTGCATACATCACAGTGCTCTGTGTTGAACTCGAGCAACCCAGCCACCATATCTACCAACATCCCCAAGGCTAGATGATGCAAGTAAGCCATCCTCCTATGCCACAGCTCACATAGATCACTGCTACTCCTGTGTGCCAAAGCATGTAAAAGCTAAAATAAGAGCTTGTACAGCTTCCCACATCTGACTCTAATAGCAAGAGATGCAGATGGTCCTGATGCCTTGGGAAAAACGTGCACAAGTCCATTAAGGAAGTACACCCCAAGTCCTATATCCTCGATCGTGGAAATTGAAACCAAGTTCTTCTTCAACCTGGGGACATACAAGACATCCCGCAAAGTCATGGGACTCATAGACTCCCTCTGAAAGGTAACGGTCCCACGTCCACCTGCTCTGACGACCGTGTCATCCCCCAACACTACCTCCACATCCAAGCTTGTATGTGCAAACTCTGAAAACATCACTCATTCACCTATCATATGGCTCAAAGCTCCACTATCAATGTACCAAGTGAGTGGTGGTGGATGCACCCAAAGAATGGCCATTCAACAAGGAATACTCTCTCTCATCCTCCATATTTGTGCTGGTAATAGATGCTCTCTTTGGATGACTAGCACAGAGTGAAAACTCTCTCTCAAATCTAGTTGCATACTCATCGATCTCGACTGATGTTGCTATCTGGTGGTGCTGCTTCTTCTTCTTCTGGTTCGGGCACTGTCCAACATAGTGCCCAAACCCCTGGCAAGCAAAGCACTTGACTTTACTCAAATCTTTCTTCTGTCCACCATGCTTCTTAGACCCACCGTGCTTGGGACCCTTCTTGGACTACTTCTTCCCCTTGGTTGTCAAAGCCACATTCTCCTTATCCTCTTAACTGTTTGAAGAGCTCCCCTGCACAGATCCTCTCCAGGTCTCCTCCTAAACAAAGTCATCCCAAAGACAATCCCAAGAAGGCATGTTCTCTCTAGAAACAATGGCCTCCACAAATACAGCCCATGGCTTGGCCACGCCATTCAAGGCTATCTGCACTAGCTCACTGCCAACCACCACCTCCCCAACCACTGCAAGCTCATCTCTAACCTGAGTAATCCTAGTAAGGTAAGATGTCACATTCTAAGCTTTGGCCATTTTGATACTCTTCAGTTTCTCCCTCAGTACCATCTTCTGGTTTTCATTGGAACTCTAGTACTGCATCAAGTATTATCCTCTTTGCCTTGATGTCCTTATTATTGAAGGCTGCCGACGCTGCTGCATCTGTGGCTGCAGATACTTGAACTGGATTAGCTTGAGTATTGTTCACTACTCCATCCCACAACTCATTCTCCTGCAGTATTAACACAATCCTTGCTTTCCAAGGAATGAAGTTGGCTGCCCCATCCAGCCTGTTCTCCAACCTCAACCCTCTGGCCATCTCACTAAAATTTCAAAATCCAAAATCTGCCCACTGAACAAAGAAAGTCTCTCTGAAGGTCTGAAAATCACAGTCAACAATTCCGCCCCCCACACTCTAATACCAGGTAAATTTTTACTGTGTTTTCCCCAGCCCGGTTTCAAGTTTCATTTCACATCATTTATTAATTTAATGCCCACCCATTGAACATGACAGCTG
Organism: Larix kaempferi; assembly: GCA_027924585.1. Lineage (NCBI taxonomy): Eukaryota > Viridiplantae > Streptophyta > Pinopsida > Pinales > Pinaceae > Larix > Larix kaempferi. The sequence continues at coordinate 3,184,406 of BSBM01001174.1, read as the reverse complement.
CAAATGGACTTTGCTCATAATCTAAACAGCACTGAAACACTTTGAGGAAAAAAATTACCATAAAATAATGAGCAGAATTAAAAACCCATTCTCGCCATGAAATTGCAGACTCGGAAATTTTTGGCCAATAACCCCAGGAAACACCCCCTAAGGGGAAACCCTGTGTAAGAGAGTGAAAGTATGTATTTCTTCTTTAAATATGAAATATACAGCAGTAAACCAACAGTGAAACCACTTATCTCAACCCCATAAAGACGGTCCTCAAATCTGGAAATTCAGTCGCTGTAGATGACTCATACTCAATACAATAAACAGCATTGAAAAACATGCCAGAATCTGACTGTACGGACTGCCTGCTCACAGTCTGTCCCTCGATTTCTGTGCGCACTAACTCCTGTCCTCACCTCGGTTTCTGTGCCCACTGTAACAGTATCAAGCTGCTTGGAAATGTGTGCCAACACAGACAGGAAATTCAAACCCACAAGCTGCCTGGAAAATCGTGCCCAAACAGTATGACCCAGAATTAATTGTTGCTGTTAATGTCCTCGAAATTCGTGCCAGTCAATGTCAAACTCATGCCCAGCCTCTTCTCGGAACTCGTGCTCATTAAATGCTGCTGTATGGACTTTGGAATTCGAGTTGTACTCATCGTCTTGGAATTCGTGCCAACAGTCTTTTTCCTCTTCTCTCCCAAACTCGATTTGCTCTCTCAGTGCTCTTGAAAGAATGAATGCGCCTTCCTCATGCCCTCTTGCCTTATGGTTATTTCATTTGAGTAATTGAAGAGACACAAGATCCAAGGGCCCTAGATGAATCTTGAGTCATAAGATCAATGGGTGAGAATAAAAGCATTTATTCTCTCCATAAATTAAATTCACTCACCACTCACTTAAATTTATCGAGTCACTTTATAAATTTAAATTGAATTAAATACTCATCTCAAGTCATTTAATGCAAGAGTCGAGTCACTTTTCCCCTTTTTAAGTGACTTAGGCACAAAGTCACTAGGGGAACACTTCCTAGGTACAAAAATCAACAGTTCATGGTAAGTAATCTTCGGTAAGAACAAATTTCGTTTTCAACTATGAGAGATAGGCACTGCAAGGAAAAATCCATAATGGGTGACACCAACTACTCAAAGCCTGTCAGACAAGGCCAACCCAGAATTTGCAAAAAGGAACCCTGCAAGCCCAGGACAACCCAGAATTTGCAAGAAGGAACCCTGCAAGCCCATGGGAGCACAAAAGAAGGCCAGAGAAACAGTCATGTCCTCCTACAAGCAGCCTCGTGGTAACATCAAGGCTGAGGTAGAGAAAATAGAGCAGAAAGTGAGGGAGAAGTGGGGCAACATATCCTCTAAGGGCATCAGCTCTGAAATCATGAATTGCATCCTTGATACTGGTTTTTCTCATAGCAGAGACACTAAGTACTTCAAGCAAATCGACTTCTAAGTTCTATTGGCATACCAAATCTATTGTAGCTCAGCTTGTTGAAGAACAGGGTCCTCAGCAAAAGGAATTTATGGAGAAAATGAATTTCATGGACAAGGAGTATGAGGCCCTTGTCAAACTCCTCTGGAACATGGAAGTTGTTGGACAAGATCAGCAACAAGGAAACAAGTCCCCAGCCACAGAGAAACCCACTGATTCCACTCCCAGTCCAGCATTTATCAATGTGGACTCAGAATATGATGATGATGACTAGGTTTTTAATGACTGCTCACAGTTTTCCTTTTGCTTTTCTTTTATGATAAAGAAAAATAGGATTATTCTGTGTTAAGACAATCAGCGGGAATAATATATTAATTATTTATACCCCAGTTATAGACATAGTTCAGAACAGCTTAACTCTGTTAAGACATGATGCTCTCTGTTTGGGGCTTTAGAAGATCATGGGTATTTTTTGACCCACTGTAGTCCTGGTTTCCCCTGTGACAGGCTACAGTGGGAACTAGTTGTACCTTTTTGTACATTATTAATAGAATAGTTAACCTAACTTACAAAAGAAAAAGATGATATGCCATTATAAATATGAACACCTGGTTGAACAGTTGAGCCTTGTAAACCCTAATCCAAACAATGAAATTTCAGTGGGATTGTTCCCTCTTATAAGTGGGAAACCATTCAGATAACTCAAGGTTTTCTGCATGAGAATTATAAAAACAAAGTGCTGGCAAAAATAATCAAAGCCATTAAGAAGTGAATTTCATCTTCACCCCAACCTAACCTTCTGTGCTAAAGTTCTTTGAGTTTCTCCTTCTCAACCTCTTAGCCCCAACCTTGGCCTTATAGGTTGAACATTTCTTACAAATTATTGATGCCGGATGGTCTTATTGTTTGTCCAGAACTACAGTGGTCACATGGTCTTAGAATCCCTCTTTGTCAATTGAGGGTGCGTTATCATCAGTTGCAAGTCTAGATAGATCTCCATATCCCTCAGGAAAACAGGACTTGTAAACTATGTTCTCAACAGGAAGCTGAGGATTATGAATATTTCATTCGCAGGCATCTCATTCGTTACAAGATCCAATGAAGATTTCACCTTCTTTACAAAGACTCAGGGGATCCCTCTTTACCTTATTTCACTATCTCGACCAGAGATGCTTGGGCTTGTTAAGGTGTATCTTAGAGAAGTGGTTGACATTAGACAACAAGCCTTGCACTGCTCCTCCAGATTTACCAGATTGATCACATCTTCTTTCAAGTTTCAACCGCTCTTGGCCAATTTGGAGCATTAAGCACCATGCAAAAACTGGAGATATTGGTATGGACAAAAGCAAAGCAATCAAACTCTGCCCCCTTCCTCAAGCTGTCTCGTTGTCATCTCGTCATTATTTGTTCCAACTTCCAATACTCAACATAGAGATAAGGTTGTTTCCTCTTGTGCCTAGCAATATTTTCATAGTAGCACTGTTATAACATCCATAGTAGCCAGGCTACCATGATTGCAGAGCAGTTTCGTGTATATTTTTGAGCCAGTCAGCCCAGTCCTTTACACATTTTTTATGAGATCAGCTTATGATGAGCAGTACTTTTGATGATCACTCATATTTTGAGCAGCCCCAGAGCAGACATGACGAGCCTTATGCCATGACTGAGCCTCATGACCTCAGATTTTATGACTGAGGTGACCATTTTTCTTCCATACAGAGCAGTGTGATAATGCCCAGAGTTATACAGTAGCAGTGTTCCAGTGACAGTTGATGGTCCAGATGATAGATACAGGTATATGACCCAGCAGGTATACGGTTGTGCATTGGATATGTTTACCTTGCTCTTTTGTTTATCTTAGTAGCTTGACTAGGTATTTAGTGGTCATGATCTGGCAATATATATATATATGGATATGGTTATTGGTTGACTGTCTGGAATCAAAGTGATCTAATTACTCGGAGTAAGAATTTATTGTTTATACTCGTTGGTTTTACCCTCTTAAGTAGTATGGATGTGGTCATTCCCACCATTTATGGCTTGCTAGTTATGGCATCACTTATCACTTTCCCTATCCATCCATTCTCTTTCATATTTGGTTTTACCTTGACTTACACCTCAGCCTGTGATATGGAGGACCTCCCCACTTTTGCCTCTATGTTGGATAGATTCCCTGTTGTTTTGTGTCTCAGCTCTGAGTTGTGCAACAGAACTTACCAAAGCCTTGATCCTTCTGGGCCAGAGAACCCACTAGTGTTGGTTTCTGAGCTTAGGTGAGTTGGATTTGAAGCCTTGACCTCTCTGGTCGGTTGCCCCCGATATTTGGTCCTGATTGTGGATGATCCCCCTAGTTTCCTGAGTTGTGTCAGCTAGACTTGAAGCAAAATGTACTACCATCATTACATGCATGTGTGACTCATTATTATATCTTATATGCAAGCCCATGGTTATAAATTAAAACTGTGCTTTTCAGCACAATGAAAGAGGGCTATGAAATGAAATGTAAAGCACCCTGGATGAAAGCTGCAATTAGTTGTGCTTCTAAGCAAATGCAAAATCCAAAGGGTCATAAGGCCCAAAAAGCAGTGGTTAAATGTATGCTAAATCTAAAGACTGCTGGCCATAATTAAATGTAATGATTAATTCCTCACAGAACCTACGGGTTGGGATGTGAGATGGAGTAAGGGACAGCTAATTCTAAGTGTCCCCTAGAACCTCAAGTTACGGTTAGCTATGCACCCAGTCACGGTGGTTCTAGAAAAGACCTTCACAGATCTGGTTCAAGTTTGGATGTGAGTTGTAGACATTTGCCAAAAGTCGAATAGACACTACTCAAATCAACTCATTCCATTTGTGAGACACCGCCATTCCTTTTGTGTTTTCTATCCAACATATGCTTAGGTGTTTCTCCCTTTTTCCCCTTATCCAAAGTGTCACAGTGTTAAAGATTGTAAAGTCATTCCCTTGTCCTAGCCTTGCATTTTTCCCCCTCACCCATTCCTAGCAAAATGGTCACGTCCATGAAATGAGTATACACTTGAGGGTCTTTCTCTTAGTAATTGATTGTTTTGATTCTGGACTTATATTTGATGTATTAATTGCTTAATTGCCAGTGAAATGCTACTTTATACTTTAGTCTTGCTATTGAAATAATTAAATGAGCATATCTTAACCATTTGCACTTGCAGCATCAATCAGTTTGAGCCTGGGTCATTATTTTGATCAGTTTTGACCAGGTCAACCCAGCTTGACCAAGTCAACCGCAAGATTGGTGATGATTGGACCAATGATGTCCAAGATTGATTATTTGTGGTCCTATGTTGCCCACTTGATGGTTCCAGGCATCAGACACAAGTTTCATATGATGGTTTGATGGATTTTTATTATTATTATTATTTACAGACCATTATTTTTATTTGTCCGGGCATCATTGAGCTTACAGATGATTATCCAGGTGGTCACAGGGTGTATGAGTACTCATCTCTACTACATTTGGGCCTTCTGAGTGCATTGGCACACTCAGATATCAATTTCAGGCACTTTCAGATGAGATTACAGTCAGATTATCATTTTATTGCATAATTGCCATTATAAAATGGCCTGGAGCATGTTTCGAGATCTATTTGATTCTCCTAGGACGCTACAGAGGGAGTATGGGGTCCATCCACTTGTTATTACCATATTACCATACTCCCAGACATTTTGATGCAGTCAGATTTATGCTCGGGGCACCAGGCAAAGGGGTATAGGCATTTTATTATTTTACAGGTGATTTTTTGAAGATAATAAATGGAAGAAATGGTCATTGAGGAAATCGATTTGGGCAATTGAGGTAAGGAATTGGCATGCGGTTTGTTCAAAGGATTTTTGTGATGCAACCCACACCTTCCATCATAGCTTGCAGCATTCAGTGGGGTCCATACACACTCCGGGCTACTATTTGGATATTTTATTATGCTTTTGAGGGGGCCACAATTTGGTCTCTTGGTCACTTTATGATGTTATATGGTCATATCATTTATTATTGTGCCATGGGGCCATGCTAGTGAAGGATATAATCACATCCTAGCCCCACCATGTGCTTTATTCATGTGTCTTAGTCACTTGTCATGTGGTACGTCCCCCTTGGGCGACTTAGTGAGTGAGCACCCTTCTATTTGTGAGTTGATCCGTGTATTATATTTTTGGCTCATCTTAGCCACTAATTATTATTGTTATATCTTTTGATCTCCACCACTAGTTCAAAAAGTGGTTAGGCTTTTGGTCTCTCTCATTCCTATTTAAGGAAGAGACCCCCCTCATTGTAAAGGCACCTTTTGACTCTTGGAACTTTCATAATAAAAAGAAATTTTGCAGAGACTCTTGGATTTTCTTGGTGGATTGTTCTTGAATGGAGATTGTAAAGTTTATCTTTGCTAGCATTTGAGATATTTCTATGGATCCAAAATATTTTCGTGGAAACATTGTTTCACTACAGCAGGGCGATTTCACCTTGGGCGTTTTTGCAGGGGCTCCTCAACTCGCTCCACTTTGAAGTGGCTTTGTATCAAGGGGTTTTCAATTGTATATGTGATCATTGATATGCTTCTTGATATTTCTATTGTTGTTATAGTCTTTTTCTGCTGAACATTAAATCTTACTTTTGTAGTTTGCTTGTGCAAGAGAGAGGGGCGCATTGGCTTCCTTGGGCAAGTCGATTTCACTTGGAGAAACTGTCAAATCACCTCAAATTGATCGGGTAGAGGTAAATCATCACCTTCAAGGCATTACAAGATTTTCTGGGTAAGATCTACAATTGATCTTTTTGTTTGAAATTCTAAACCATTGGCCATTTAATTTTACTGCTCAAAACCTAAATATAAAATTTATAAAAATTCTCTAGGCTTTATTATTTGGTTTTCTGGCGAACAAATTATGGGTTTTCATCCTTAGGCCTAACCCCGGGTAGGTCCTCAAGAGCGTCTTGCTCTGTGGACTCCTTCTGCCCATTTTCCTAGGCACTGATCTCTCCATGCATTGGCTTCCTTGGGCAAGTCGATTTCACTTGGAGAAACTATCAAATCACCTCAAATTGATCGGGTAGAGGTAAATCATCACCTTCAAGGCATCTACAAGATTTTTTGGGTAAGATCTACACTTTATCTTTTTGTTTGAAATTCTAAACCATTGGCCATTTAATTTTACTGCTCAAAACCTAAATATAAAATTTATAAAAATTCTCTAGGGTTTATTATTTGGTTTTCTGGCAAACAAATTCTGGGTTTTCATCCGTAGGCCTAACCCTAGGTGGGTCCTCAAGAGCGTCTTGCTTTGTGGACTCCTTCTACCCATTTTCCTAAGCACTGATCTCTCCATGCTTGCACCCTCCTTGTTTGCTTGTCTTCTGGATGATCAAAACCTTGTTTTTTGAGCTTGTGACCTTTGATATTGTGTCAGATTTGTTGTCAAGTTGTGCTAGGAAGCCATAATCCATTCAAATCTACTCCTTGGGACCATTTCCCTATTTTAAGTACACGTTTCCCAAGGCAATTAATTTTGATCATTTGCCCTAGCACCTCTATCCTGGATTTATCCTTAATTCTGAGCTACTATAATTGAATTAATCAACTTTCATATCTCATCTTCCCTAAGCCTCTACAGTAGCTCCATTCCTTAAATCTAGGGTTCTACACCCTTCACTATACATTTATCATTTGACTTGCTTGATTTGGTGTTTGGGTTAGATCTCTCTCTTTAAGAGTAGATCAGGATCTCCCCCTTTGTTATATGTGGCTTGGATAGCAAGAAACGAAGAATGCTCGATTGGTGTAACAACCAATCCACCTTGGGAATCGAGGTCCTCTTAGGTGTCACCGGTTAGTTTTCCTCCTCTACCATCCTGGATAGGATCTTTCAATTGGCAACTACACTTTGTGTGATAACGAGCACATAACCATACTTTCCCCTCTTTTGGGAGTTTGTCACCCTTGGATGTTAAGAGATCTCATGTGGAGAACTCACTTCTGCCTCTTGTAGCCAATTGACTCCTCTTTGTCCAAACCCTTTTCTATCAACATTATTGTGCTCAATATTGGTGACTTCAAAGTAATTGACTGGAATACAAGATCTCCCTCTTGTTCAGACATAGACTAAAGACCGCTTTGTCTTCAACAACATTCCATTCACTTTGTTGATACCATTGCCTGGACAAGACACATTATTCATCCAATCCACAAATCGAGGAGTAGCGCAGATCCAAACAACTACTGGACTATCATGGTGGGCCATACATTCTCCAAGATCTACGTTGTTCTCATATCCAAAGATCACTACTCCCTCTGGAGTCTGGATGCCCTGAGATCTCAAGCGATTTGAGTCTTTATAAATTAGAAAATACACAGCAATCACACATAAACTCACAATATACCCTGGAAACCCCAACCAGGGAAAAACCAACTTTCTGTGAGGCTTTCTTCTTTCTCGAGCCCAGAGCAAAGTAAGAATAGATTTAGTACATGCAGTTCTTCAAAAACAAATAACCAAACCTGACAGGTTAGAATAACCCCAGATCTGCAGCAGCTGCAACTACTTCTCTTGAGTCATGTGCCCCCTGCTATCAGTTTGGATCTGAACCTTCTGAAGATCTTACTCTGCCCATCTCAGGATGTACTATCTCCCTCTGTACTCCACTACCCTAATCTACTATGTCTGGAATGGTAGCCTGCTCTGCTCAAAGTCTGATGTGCCCCTGCATTTCTGTATGCAGAAGTGCGCCCTCTCTCCAACTGCTGGAAACTCGTACTGAATCAGATCTCAACAGATATGAGCTCTAATCATCACAGTCCTTCCTCAATCACTGAGGAAGACCTACTCTGAAAGTCTCAACTGCTCAATCTGTCAACCGGATGCACAACGAGCTTCTCTCCTCAGGAAGTGCGCCCCTCCACAGCTGCAAGTCGTCCTCTCTGAATAGTATGTAAATCTCTCTGTTGAGCTCTCTCAGCTCACTGTATCTGGTAGCCAAGTGCCTTTGATCAAATGAGGTCTGATCCAACTCGGATCCCCTCACTCTCCCTACTGCAGAAGCTCCTCTCTCTCAGAAAGTCGCCCTCGACATGCACTATGCGTTGTCCTGACTCTGACTGATCTCTCTCTGACTAGTTGTTGAGTAACCTTTACCAGTGACCTCTTGTCTCCTTATATCATCTCTCTAATCAATTAGGTTTACCAAAAACCTAATATCAGTGCATGCAAAAAGTCACTTTTGCATGCATTTTTAATAAACGGTTGTACATGCAAAACTCATGCATGCATGAGGCAAAACACCCTAGAAGATCTGCATGCATCCATTGTTGGATTAATGCCACTTAGTAGAGTGCATCTCACTCTCTACTCCATCCTTATGCCTATATTGCTGATGTACCTCCCTGCAAGGCATCTGAATCATGGAGAACATCCCGAGATACCACTATCTCTAACACTCCCTCTTATCGACGGAAGTCCAACCACTGATGCCTAGATCCAACAAGTCCCCTACTGCTAACACTGGCCCAACTGTCATGCCTATCAATGCTTCCCTCTGACATGTAGTACCTTGATCTAACTCCATCAGTGTGGCTCTAGAAGAAGCCTCCTGATCAATCACGGAACTCTGATCTTGACTCCCTCTGAACCTTTGTTGTAGCCAATCACCTAATCTGCCATCAAGCGGATCTTTTGCCCTGTAGGGGATCTCCCTATGTCTCTGAGCTGACTCAACTCTCTCCTGAGCTAAGCCTATCTCAGTCATCTCATACCAACTCAGTCTCCGGCTAGTACCTGTATGAGCATCATGCTTACCCATCTGATTTGAGTCCAAAGACTCACTCCCCTGTGTCTCATCAACTCTATGAGCATCTCACTCATCCATCAGATAAAAAGAATCACTCCTCTGATCCTCATCATCATGGTGAGCATTTCGCTCACCCATCTGCTGAAAGGACTCACTCCTAGCACCATCCCTGTTGTGAGCATCTCGCTCTTTATCCTCCTCTGGCTCTGATGAGGATGCACTCAACCAACCTGATGTGCCAGATGTGGGCTGTCCCCAAACCAAGTACTCACCGTCGATCCTGTGACCCATCAAGACTGGATCAACTCCCTCTGGATAAGTGAATATCAGGTCCCTCTGGAACACAACTGAGTAACCGGCAGCATCCAATGCTACTACTGAGAGTATGCTCCCTCTCGGTCTTGGAATGTAGAGGACTCCTGACACCTCCAAGAGTTCTCCAAACTCGAGTAGGTACAGTACTCATCCCAACCCTCAAACAACATACTCCCTCTTAGCGAGGAAGGTACTTCTGGAGAAGCATCCACCAGGATCAAACACATCCCTTGTTGCTGCAGCTTCTCCCTCTGAACTAGAAGACTTCTCAACTGCATCTGCTGCACTCTGATATGAAGATCTGCACTCCTCTATCACTGTCATCTTGAGAGAATCCTAATGCTCTCCCTCTATCACTGATACTGAAATTGCTTCCAAGGTCTCCCTGGACCCACATATAGGCTTGGCCAACAACCTGTACAACAGACCTTGTCTAATGCCATGCCTCACTGCTGCATCCAAGGTCACTCCCTCTAAATATAGAAGCCTATGTCCATCTTGGAACACAATACTATATCCCTCATCCTCTAGAACTGATGTTGAGGGTAAATATGTCTGCTCTGGTACATGCATCCCTCCTGCCATCTTCAGTAGACCTTCTGACTCCAGCTGGAACATCATAGAACCAACTCTCCTCACTACTAACCTCTCATAGCAGTCAAAGATTGTCTCTGAAATACTAAGGAACACTTCTTGTATTCCCATCATATAGCTAGATGCATAACTGTACAAAGTCCCAAAGCCATGAATCTGTAAATTTGATAACACTGCTGATACAAAATCTCTGAATCAAAACCAACCTGTAGGTCTGTGACTTGGTGAACAAGCTAACCCTCTCTTTCTAAGATCTAGGGTTCGCTCTCCCACATCTTATCTCTGTTCTCACAAAACTGGTCTTTGCCCTCGCAGATCTGATAGATCTGGTATCTATCCTAACATATATGATGTCTACACTCACAGATCTGATAGATCTGATATCTATCCTCACAAATCTGATGTTTGCACTCACAAATCTGATATCTGCACTCGTAGATCTGAACTTTGCTCTTCAAATCTGGACTATCTGCAACAGATCTGATAGATCTATCTCATATCTATCCACCAAAATCACAGATCTATTAGATCTGACCTCTATTGTCACAGATCTGAACCCTGCTCTTCAGATCCGGTAGATTTGGTCACTCTCTCCACATATCTGATATCCCAACTGAGTCTCCACACAGAACTGGTATGATGCTCGCAGTTCTGAGTATGATTGCTCTCTTTGACCCTTACCAGGGCTCTGATACCATGTTAATGTATCAAGAGAACACCACTCCCTGTGGATGCCCTGAGATCTCAAGCAATTTGAGTCTCTATAAATCAGAAATACAATAATGACTTAAGATACAAACACTATAGAGATCTCTCAACACTTCCACAATGAAAATACGCAGCAATCACACATAAATTCACGATATACCTTGAAAACCCCAAACGGAGAAAAACCAGCTTTCTGTGCGGCTTTCTTCTTTCTCGAGCCCAAAGCAAAGTAAGAATAGATTTAGTACATACAGATCTTCAGAAACAAATAACCAAACCTGACAGGTTAGAATACCCCATATCTACAACATGCCAGCAGGTGCAACTGCTGCTTTTGAGTAATGCACCTCCTGATGTCAGTTTGGATCTGAACCTTCTGAAGATCTGACTCTGCCCGTCTCAGGACGTACTATCTCCCTCTGTACTCCACTGCCCTGATCTGCTCTGTCTAGAATGGTAGCCTACTCTGCTCAAAGTCTGATGTGCCCCTGCAGTTCTGCATGCAAAAGTGCGCCCTCTCTCCAACTGCCAGAAACTCGTACTGAATCAGATCTCAACAAATTTGAGCTCTAATCATCACTGTCCTTCCTCAATCACTGAGGAAGACCTGCTTTGAAAGTCTCAGCTGCTCAATTTGTCAACCAGATGCACAACGAGCTTCTCTCCTCAGGAAGTGCGCCCTTCCACAGCTGCAAGTCATCCTCTCTCTGAATAGTATGTAAATCTCTCCGTTGAGTTCTCTCAGCTCATTGTATCTAGTAGACAAGTGCCTCTGATCAAATGAAGTCTGATCCAACTCAAATCCACTCACTCTCCCTACTGCAGAAGCTCCTCTCTCTCAGAAAGTCACCCTCTACATGCACTATGTGCCCTCATGACTCTAACTGATCTCTCTCCGACTAGTCTACTAAGTAACCTTTATCGGTGACCTCTTGCCTCCTTATATCATCTCTCTGATCAATTAGGTCTACCAAAAACCTAATATCAGTTCATGCTAAAAGTCACTTTTGCATGCATTTTTAATTAACAGTTGTACATGCAAAACTCATGCATGCATGAGGCAAAACACCCTGGAAGGTCCACATGCATCCACTGTTGGATTCATGCCACTAAGTAGAGTGCATCTCACCCTCTACTCCATCTGGATGCCTATACTATTGATGTACCTCCATGCAAGGCATCTGAATCATGGAGGACATCCCAAGATACCACTATCTCTAACATACGTCGCAGTCTCACATCAATGGCTCTCTGAAGAGCTAGAGAGACAACTCAGGGCTAGAGGGAAAGCCAGTTTCCACTCAAACTACCAGACAATTGATCACATCTTCACACTCCGAGCCATTATTGAGGAGGCCCGATGTCACTCTTCGAAAGTCTACAGTTGCTTTGTAGACTTTCGGAAAGCATTTGACACAATGTCGAGGGAGGCATTATTCAAGAGACTCCGCAACATTGGCATATTTGAGACTCTCTTGGCAGCCATCATGAGACCATACAAGTTATTTGTGGGACGCCTTGAGATGGCATATGGCCTTTCTGACATCATCCAGAGTACCATTGGGGTAAAGTAGGGGTGCCCCCTCTCGCCGACCCTCTTCGGGATCTACATTGACGAGCTAGAGTCTTTCCTCCATGTGCACATCTAAGAGAGTGATGGTTGCCTTCTACATCAGGTATTGATCTCTCTTCTTTTTGCAGATGACTTGGTGTTGTTGGCTTCTACTCCTGATGGCCTACAGATACAAATTGACATGTTGGCCAGCTTTTGTGACCTTCGACAGTTGACGATCAACCTAAGTAAAACCAAGGTTATGGTCTTCAATGCATCGAAGAGCTCTCTTACACACCTGCATTTTTACTTCCGAGGGGAAGAGATCGAGATCACCACATCTTATATTTACATTGGAGTACAAATCATGGGGCCGCGTTTTGGCATGCAGCAAGCCCTCCAGCCTCGGCTCAACAAAGAATACGGCTCCTTAGCACTCATCGAGAAACAATGCTTCCAGAACCAGCTTAAAGACATCTTGTCCAAACTCTATCTCATGGAGGCGATTATTAGACCCACAGTTCTCTACGCTTCTGATATGTAGGGACCAAGCTTGGTACAGACAGACTCGGCCCAGACAGAGAGAGTTCAGATCTTGCTTCTAAGACACATCATTCGATGCAAGCGTAGTGTTCCTCGCCCATTATTCTAGTATAGTTCGACGTACACCCCTTTCGCCTTGAGGTCATCTTCTATTTGGTCTCTTTCCTCCATAGGGTCAGATCTTTTGAAGACTCTGCCACAAGGAGAGAGAGGTACCCCTAACTTGCACTTTGCTCCTCGAAGGCTCTCGCTTCATATCACCCCGCAAGTCGTGCATGTGGTTGGTTCTCAAAGGCATCTCAATTTCTCCATTCAGTGACCATCTCTCCAGAGTGCCTTCCCCCATTCAAATTCTCCCTAGATGCACTAAACCATCTCTTGTTGCCTAGACAGGTACTGCACCAATCCATCAAAGAGGATATCTACATTGTACATTCAGGTTCCTTGGACTTCACCTCCGACGAGCTTGGACTCAAAGATGTCCTTCTACCTTGAGCACTTCCTAAAGCTACAGGATGGCATTATCGTCCACCCCCCATACACACGCAGACATTGGATGCATTCACTTAGGATTTCCTTGGGACAACTTTGGGTTGGTTCTCATCGAATCCGAGTGGAGACAGACCACCATCTACCACGATCTAATAGGATCTGTCTGGTGTGCCACTTACAGGAGCCGGGGACAAAGATACACATCATCTTTAGGTGCCCTTTATACTATGAGATCAGTGGACAATACCACTGCCTATATAGGGACTCAGGGGGATCCCTCTCTACCTTTTTCATCAGGGAAATTTTCAGCCAACGAGTCTCAGTTCCTACACACCCCTCCCCACCTTGGGAGGACCACGACGATAACCTCTTATTTTGGTGTTGATTCATTGGATCGAAGCAACAAACTGGGAGCAGAGTCCCATAGTACCTCCAACAATAGAGTGGTGAGACCTCGAGCCTCCCCTCAACCTCCCCCTCTGGGAGATCGATTGATTTTATCAAGACCGGTTCGGAGTTGACGAACTATACATCAATCCACTCATTATTAGAGAGCCAGAGGGATCAGACCCAAATGGATCCAGAGCAGGATGCTCACCACCTGCCAGATTTTCTCTCATCCCCAACAAGGTAGCCAGCAGTCTATCTAGAGTTTCTTTCCCTCGACCTCGGATGTTAGGAATATTCCTCGCTCCTATATCCCCCCAGGGTCATACAGTTGAACATCCCAATGGCTTTGGAGAGCCCCAACAGCGACAACGAGCAGGTGCCTCGCTCACCCCCTTGCCCTCAACCATCAAGCCTAGGAGATCTTGACATTACTGGATCCATCTACAGCTCTCTCTCGTGTTCTTCCCCCTTTTCTTGACAGGTTTTTGAGTGGTTTGAGTTGTCGAGCCTTGGACAAACTCACTTTGTATTTTGCATCACGTACCTTTGATGTGGTTTTATACACGTTTATGAGGCTTTACTACTGCTTGTATCTTTATTTTATCTTATTTTATCTTAGTTTCGACACTTTCTAGGAGTTGCATTTGCACTCCCACATTGTACTCATTCTGGATGTATCAGCTAGTCCCATTGACCTACTCTTGTGGTCATTCGTTGCACATTAATAAAATTATCTTATCTTATCTCTCCATTGTGGCATCACTTGCTCTGTCTTTTTCAGGTTGTATTCTACTTCCTTGTCAAGGTTTTACCTATCCTGGCTTTAACCCCACTTTTAATTGTTACCTATCATTTACTTTAGTTTTCCTTCAGGAACGAAATAACTATACACCCTTTAGTTTGCTCCCATTACTTGTATTTCTAGTCCCACTGACTTATTTTGGACATTAGTGAACATTAATATGATTTCATTCCATGTTTTTTGCATTTCTCTCAGCGCTGTGGGCTCAATGAAACCTAACAAATTGCAATCCTCTCTTAGCAAAACACCTTTCAACTATGCCCAAGGAATGTTTGTTTTGAAATATCATTTTCATCTTCATTCAGTAAATGCTTGCTCTTGCTGGTCATTGCCAACAAGGACTAAAACATATTTGCCTAAATATATTTTAGGTTCCAATTAGTATATGGATTATGCTTATCATCACTTTGCCTTATTTGACATTAAAATCCATATAGCTACATTGTTCTCAAAGGTTTGGCAGTTGGCTAAATAAATTCTAGGAATCATGCATAGCTCCCAAGTCATCAATTAAAAAGCTAGAAATTGTATTTTGCATGAGATTTCTAACCGTATATACAACTGTTCTCAAGTACAAACATGGGGCAAAGATTGTGTTATAACAACCAAAATACCCCTTTTGCTTGTTGCATCTTCTCAAAAGGATATAGTTGTGTCTTGCAAGCACACAAATTACTCAATCACTACAGGTATAGCAACATTTAAACAACATTTTTTCAAGCAGCATCTTGAATAAATGGCACAAGTTGACCCACAACCTATTCCTTTAAAGACATTACATTTCTATTAGCAAGATTGCAGCATTTCCATTGGACTCTATCATGTATCGGGGTATGTGATTGGAATTTAATCAAGAACACCAAGCCCCTTACGTACCCCGATGTTGGTGGCATTGATTGTTGAACTCCTCTCTCATGGTCTTAGCAAAAATGTACCCTTCACTCAAGCCAAAATCATTGATTAGGCACACTGAGCTTGGATTAGGCAGTTTCATCAAAATTGTATGGTGTTGAGTGATGTCGCTAGAGGATCAAGGTAGAGGCTAGACGAAGAGGCAAAGGCTGATACTAATGATCATTATCCCGATATAAGCAATGGTGGAACATTGGTTGTCATTTATGTTGGCCTTTTAAATGTTCTTTCAAAGTTTCAATATAATATTCTATTTATAAAATAGAGCATTCTATATATATATATATATATATATATCATTTTCCCATTTCCAAATTTTTTAGGGGTCATGTTTCAAGCGAGTTTCCGTTTCGAAAACTCGTACCCATTTCCCTGTAATCATACAACTTAGATTCAAATTTCATTGTTGTTTAATATTTTGTTAATGTTTCAATTTTAATGACCATACATTATATTTAATTGAAATCAATTCACAATTTTACATATATATATATTGTCACACCCATTACTACTTCTATGATTCCTAAACCCGTGTTCCACACCAGGCCTGCACCCTTGCAACATGTAACATAGCAGAGAGGGAAGACTTGGAGGGATAGTGTTATGTAATTCTTCTGGCCCTTGGATGCATCAACTAAGAAGTTGTGCCCAATGACACACAGCACTCAATCAGGAGTTCAGACATTGCCTAGAATACTATGCCAGCCATAAATGTGGCACACAATCTATTAGGAGAGATTTCAGCATAGCCAAAACAAGACATACAGCCAACTCTGATCAGTGATAGCCACTTTCTTCTCTGCAAGGTACTTGACCTTGAACCGCAGGACCTTTGCTGGTGATGTGATGGTAACCATTTGACCCATATATTGCAACACAACACTGTTAGAAGCACTTCTATTATTGATCATATGGCAGAAGATAGTGACCTATATTGCTTCATTGACGTTAATAATTGTAAGCAATTGAAGCCTACAACAGTCCAACATTTTCACGTATAATGTTATCTTCCATTTTTCTACAATGTGGTTGGCTGCTCGCACCATTCCTGAGGTACAACTGCTGTCCATTTTCAGACATCACATCAAGTTCCCTGTGGTCCAGATGCTTGGCATCAAATGTGGTGCCAATGGCACCTTCACATCGGAGATAATCAGCACCTAAATAGGGACTACAATTGTAAGTTTTGATGTACAACTATACAGGAAGCAGGGTAGTAGATGAGGATGACCTATTTTCTGAGTCGTATGCAACTATATGTTCACTCAGAAATGGACGACATAACATCATGCAAACACACTCACATGCACCTTTTTTTCCTTTTTTGAAAAGAAATTGTAAACACATGCCTGAGGCTATAACATATTTGTAAATTACCAGCCTAGATCCATCTTAACCCCAGATCTATCAAGCACAAAGAGGGATCAAAAGGTTTTACAAGGGACTTTGAATTCATCAGCAACAACAAGCAGTCAAGTACTCTAATTGAGATATGAAGATTGAGAAGTTTGAAGTAGAGTAGACAATCACGCATCAAAATGGAATGGTCTATTCAGACACCTGAAACTAGGGACAATGCCATCCATCTGGAAATCCAACTTCAAGCCTGATTATATAAACGTATTACTTGGGCATATGCACCTTAATCTGGAGATTTGTAAAATCAAAGTGCAAACATTTTACTATTTTAGAATGCATGATAACCTGAAATCAAAAGAACCCTGTTCAAGCTTCTCTCAAAGTGTTAAAGAGGATTGTGGCCAAACCTTTTCCCCTGAGACAGGATCAGTGACAGGTTGCTCCACTGCAGACTGCTTTAAAAACATATTACCCCTTGTAGCACGAAAAAGAATCCTTTCAAATGGTATCGACTTTGGTTTTGGAACAAGACCACTAATGAATCCCAGCCTTACTTGTTTTGAAGGTTCTGTCAGCATTTCCTGCAACAACAGACTTATTAGACAGACCACATGACAATCAAGAGTTTCTATCATAGTTAACAAGTTGAAGGAGTTACACATTGACAGAAGGGACAGGATGCAATACCTGCTCTAATAACAAGGGGCTATCCATAGATCCTTCCCCAACATAAGAGGTTTCTTCTATTTCTCTCTGTTGAGCAGCTGCATTACTCCGAGCTAATGAGAAGAATGAACCAGCCTGAAGTAAAAATGCATATTAAAACAAGAAACTGTATTTTTTTATCAAAGATCAAGAAGTTTCCTTCAATTCCTTACCCAGGAAACCATACTTTTTGACAGCAAGAAACAGATGATAAATCACATATGTACAAAGTCCTTAAAATCTGGTACACCTCGTTATCAGAAAGAAAAAATTAACCATGCCCAGTTGAGCAGCATGGTAAAGGGACTAATTCCCTAAATGGATGTAACCTCCTCAGATGACCAAAGCCTAGTGGTTAGTCCATACGAAGGAATTCAATACCTTGTGGGGCCAAAGTAATGATTATTGCCTCTAGACCAAACTCACATTTTCAACAGAGATTCTTATTTGATTAAGGAAAGTTGCATTCATTTATCGAGGGACAATTTGGACCAAGTGCATGTTTACCCCATTGCAGAGAATGGATTCCACTGTCCACATGCTGAAAAGTTGGTCCTCGGTCAGAAAAGAAATGCATTTCAGAAACACCGGAGTATTACATATCGCTTTTTGCAGAAAGAAAAATTGCAAATATTGAAAATTGTAAATTCTAAGATGTGGCAATTTTGTATAGCTTTTAAAAAATTAAAATAAATTGTTGAAGGACATCATAAATACAGCAAACTTGTAGAGTTCATTGGCATAAAAAGCAATAAACATTACCCTTGATCCATGCTTATAAGTCATCAAAGTTTCAGTAAATAATTACTGAAACTTTGGCTGAGTCTTAGATATTTTGGCTGAGTTGGATGGCTCTGGGCCAAGTTGACGCCCAAGTGAACTGGCTGAAATTCTGTGACTTTCTGCACATCCTATCAGTATGTGATAAACTAGCATATCCAGACTGATGTGCCTCCAATAATCAACTATTTTCATGGTTTCATTCAAAAAAGAAGTGGCTGGCTTGTGGACACACATGATTTCTTCACTATTAAGAGCCCAAGATTGAACATACTCTGAGCCTTGTCCTTGTCAAGGTTGCACAATATCATCCTTGTCAAAATCAAGTATATCTAAGAAATGAACAAGATGTCCTTGTTTCTATTAATTAATATCGTCCTGTGCATTCTTATTTCTACTCTCCTAAATCACTTATATCTGCAGAAAAAGTGCACAAAGACACTTAATAAAAAGATGCCAAATCTGTGCTTTTGGTTCTACTAATTGACAAACGTTTTGAAAACATGTCAAACCAGCCATACTTCACATGGAACCCCAACCAGGACAGTCATAATCAGAGAACCAGTATAAGTGGAGATCTAATTACAACATATAATATCATTTTTCTAATAACCAATATCTTCACTACCACGGTATGCGTAGAATACATCATCCATTCAATGTCAACTTACTCAATACAATATGGATTCATTTTTTCATTTCTTGAAATTTAAACAGGATTAGTGTTTGTTCAAATTTAACTCAGGTGAAATGACAGAAGCAAGACAAGATATGCAATGAAAAACCACATATATGCACGGGGCTTCAAGGAAGTTAGGAACTAACTGGTTAAGAATGCAACACCTATAAAACCATAAAGCCTCCTTTATTGAATAATGCACTAAAAACATCAATGGCCATATCGCTCTCCTTAGCACGTTTGGACTTGAAGACCCTTGTCATATAGTTAATGAATTTTGCTTGGGAACTATTTCCCATGCTGACAAATTTCTTAAATCTTCGCTACAAAAATATATAGGAAGAGAAACATAACTAGAGAAAATATCGATAATATCTTCAATGCTTATTTGATATTTCTATTTCAGAAGAATTGCAAACTTGAAAACTCAGAGAATGAAAAACATTGCATAGCAGTCAATGAAAAGGAACATGACACAAACATACTTTTTGTAGTACAAGCTTAAATTCTTGAAGCTCGCTGTGAGAACGCTGCAACTTTTCATTATTTGCATTAATCTCTATAAGTTCTGCTTCAAGTTCACCAAGCTTTATCTGCAATAAATAAAGAGATATCAGAATTAAATAAAAGCCATTATATCAGTTCCAAGATCAACTTATTAAAAACCTAATAAGTTCAAATAGGAAACTACCTCAAGGTCATCCAACTCAATATCTGGTCGTAAAGCAGACCTTGTAGAAGGTGATAAACCAGCTTTAATCATTTGATCTCTAAAAAAGCGCAATTTCCGTGACATTTCTCCGGATCGTCTAACCTGCAAATATAAGTACCAAGTCCTCTGATCAGAGATGGTAGGCTGGACGATTTATACCATCTGCCAACTGTATTTGAAGAAACTTACTTATCATGCATGTCATATTAATGTAGAGTTATATGTGAAAGCATCTTACATTAGTAATAACCTAGCATTTAAATGTAACCTGTAAAACATTGGTCCACATAAATGTCTCTCAATGTAAGAACACTCCAATAGTAACTGGTTGTACACTTATGTAAGAGGCTGGCCCATAAATGCAGCTTACATCTTGTCTATAAACCTTCGGAGAATTTAAAGATATCATTCTTTCCTGAGTTATGTCTCTTCCTCGTAGAAAGTTATTAGACTGTACAAACTCTACAGAAAGCTCATTCTGACTTCCAACCTTGCTCACATCAATTTTTGGTAGAGCCTTGTTCACTCCTCAAAAGGTCCACATCTCTGCACTGGGTTCCTTTAACACTTTGTAGCATTCTGCAGCCACTCAAAAGGCATTGCAATGGCCTATATGGTTGAGGCACAGTGGAGAAATCAGATTTATATCCTCTCCCTCAAATTAATAATCAGATTGTTTAGTTGCAAGGAGCTATATAGCTTGTAAATATGGTTCCTGGTTTTGGCTATCATCAAATAGAATCAAAATGTCTACTGTTTCAAAGACTAATCCCAAGACTAAATATGGCCTTATTCAATGATTATTCATGCCTTTGAGGCTTAATCAATGCTCCTCCACTTATATGAGGATCATTGGTGATATTTTCAGGCCCGTAATGGTAAATTTGTGGAAGCTTATCTTCTTGACAACCTTGTTTACAGTAAGACATGGGTAGCAAGTTCAAATTGCACTCCAAATTCTTTGGAAACATAAACTTCTCAAGTCATGTGCCAAAAATGTTTGTTTGGGGAAGAAAATAATTCCTATCTTGGATTTGTTATTGATTATGATGGGATACATATTGACCTAGAATTAGTTAGAAATCCTATGAGCAACCTGCTCCAACTAAATTTGCTGATCTGAAAAATCAAAAATTTGCTGGGGTTGAACATATTCAAACAGTTCATCATTTTTCTCATATTGCTGATCCTCTTAATTAACTTACTACAAGTTGTGAACAATTCTCTTTGAATTTGGAGGTTGATGAGACTGTTCAGCAGCATGATTTATGCACAGGTCTAGTGCTTGTGCTTCCCAACCTGCAATAACAAATTGTTTTGGGTGTTGTTCTTAAGCAGGAAGGGCATCTAGTTGTTACTAATTTTGAAACTCTTCTCATCCAAAGATGAACTATATGACATGTGATAAAGCACTTTTATGGACTAGTTCAAGCACTCAAGTAATGGAGACATTTCATGCTTTGCAAAGAGATGACTATTCAGACAGATCAGCTTTTTACTTTTTAAAATAAAATGATTCCTTTGTACTATTAATATAACAGATATATACAAGACTTTTATCCAAAATAAAGAAGGCTGAATTACAAAGCCACCACAAGCAAAAAGCCTACAAAGCTAGAGGACCTGAAATCCAAAGTACAAAAATTCCATAAAGCCTACAAAAGAGATAATAACTGCCATTAAAGGCTACTTCATGTCAGATCTCTAAAAAAACCAAAAATAAATCCATGGCCAGCTTGCCAGCACGATCAGTCACATCAAACAGCACCAAGAAGCATGCCCATATTGGGTGGGGGGTCGTCACTGTCCCTGGGGGCAGCCCCCAACCTTCAATCACTGGCTTAGGATCAATGATAAGGTCCTCATTTGTCACTACCTTGCAAGGGTTCGCAAGGCTTCTCTGTCTAAGAGATTGCTAACTCCAGGCATGAAATCTTATCACTCTGGTTCACCTGGACAAATTATAGGCGTGGGTGTGACATGGTTTACGCTCAATTATATCGATTCTATGGTCCCCAAGAGGATATGTCCTTTTCAGGCAAACTTCGCCCTATGGACGTGCTGATGGATATGACTGGTTCAGATCAACTTCTGATTTAGACTGTGATATCTTTGGGTCACTGAGTTGATTCACATCCTCTGTTCAAGTTGAATGTCTCACATTTGGAATCAAAGGGCTACCACACCCTAGTTCAAAGAGTTTGGAACCTTTCCCCTAGGCTAGTGGGTGCTCAAGGGTGGATTCTTTGGTGGGACACTATTGTTTGTCGCACTGTTAAGTTCATGAGAGGTTGGGGTCAAATGACAGCTTGTAAGCGAAGAAAGGAGTTGCAGCCAACAAGGCATAGGCTTGAGGAGATTTGCATCATTCTTGAAGAGGATCTTCATACTATGACTCTTCAAGAGGTAGTTACAAAATTGGAGATGACCATTTGTAAGGGTGACGACTATATTGCGAAGGGTGTACAAGTACGTTCACGTCTGCAGTGGATCCATGAGGAGGATGAGGGATCCAAGTTCTATTTTCACTTCCTCATGAGGAAGATGGCAACTAGCAAGTGCTTTTCCTACATAGGGCCGATGGTTCTCTTGTAGAGGACCCTTCTGAGGTCAAAGGTATGTTTAGTTCTCATTTTCAAAATATTTTTGCTCCTTAACAATCTAACAAATGGGTGGTGGTTTCTAGATAAGCCTATGGTAGGGTTGTCACTCGCAAGCTTTCTAGTGATGATTGAGACAAATTCAATAGATATTTCTCAAAGGAGGAGCTCTATGTGGCTTTTACTGCCATGCAAAATGAAAAGTCACCAAGTATGGATGGCCTTCTTTGTGAATTCTACAAGGCCACATGAGGGACCATTTTTTATGATTTTTGTTGTTTGGCTTCTAAAGTATTTTTCCTCGGGTCATCTTTGAAAGTTTCTCAATCAAGGTTTGGTCAAACATAGTCCCAAGACTACAACTAGAATTATATTGGGGGTTTGTAACTTTGTACCTTATCACTTTGCTCACAATTGCTTATAAATGGCTAATGCATTGGCCTTAAGGATTTGTTCTATTGCTTGGTATGTGGCGCACTAGGAGCACACTAGTTTTGTTCAAGAGAAATTTATTCTTTACACCACGGTTTCCACATGGGAGGCTTTAGAGTAGGCTCGAGAGACTAGCCAACAAACCATTTTCTTCAAAATTGACTTTGATAATGCTTATGATCAAATTGATTGGTCATTCATTTCAAAGATACTACTTGTTTGGGTTTTGGACAATGTTGTGTAGCCATGGTGAACAACCTCTTCACCAATGTTTCGACTTTGTCTTAGTCAACAATATCTCGTCCCTATGGATTTTCTTGCATCGGTCCATCTGTCGGGGGTGTCCTGGCTCCTTATTTATGAGTTGGCAATAGATGCTCTACGTTACTTGTTAGAGACAACTTGTATTATGGGGCAAGTTCATGGCATCTTACTCCCGAATGGTTAAAAGATGATTAATAACCACTTTACAAATGATTTTCTCCTCTCTGTAAGGGTTAAGTGGGCTTCGGTTGATGGAGCCCTCCCATGCTTGGATACATTTTGCTCTACCCCAAGTGTTGTGGCCAATGATAAAAAGATAGATTTTTGGTTGGTTGGGTTGGATTCTATGCCAAATTGGATTCATACAACCTAGTCATGTATTCGACTCGAGATAATTGTGAGGTATTTGGGCATTCCTTTTAGGGTTGCTCTTTCGCCAATATCTATATGGGATTGATGTCTTCAAAGGCTTCAGAAGAAACTTCCCATTCGGCATGTTGTTGGTTGCACTCTTCAAGCTTCACGTGTTTATATGTCTCTTGTTAGTTCCCTAGCAGGACTCAATTTCGATATCCTAAGCAGATTTTGAGGTCATACATGTGGTCCAAGTAATGTGGAAAAAGGGGCCTTCCTTTGGTTCGTACTATGCCCATGGAAGAAGGGGCCTTGGTCTAATCAATGTTGCCACCCAAGGTGGTATTCTTGCAGTCAAGTGGGTAGTGAGGTGTCTAGAGGGTTCAACCCCTTGGTAGATTTTATTTAAACATCAGGTAATGTCTGCTCAACATACATGTAGAGTTTGAGGAGATTTTGATTTATGCAATATCATCTCCTCACCCCATTTGTTCCATGCATTAAGTTTGCTCATCTTCGAGAGCATATATTTAGCTTGGAAAGTTGTTGAAGGCCAGGTCCATTAGCATTGGCAAGGCATGAAGGAAAGTTGGGATTTAGCTTTGTTGTCCCATTTGGAGGGTGCGGGACACTTGTGTTGTGGAGATGCCTCACTATCAAGCTCATAGGTTGAGCAAGGGCATTTTCTTATGAGGCAATGTGGGATTTTGCCACTCATTCCTGGAAGGATTGGCATTCTCTTGCTTAGGAGCATGGTCTAACTGCCCCTCCGTCCCTCACTTATGGAGTTGAGAGGCCTTAGTCCAGAGTCCAAGTTATTTAAAATAAGTATTGGGATGCATAGGTCGTTTCAGAGGAATTGGGGGTGGAGATTTGGTCAATTGCTTCTCTAGGATTGCTCCCCACGTTTGCATTCAATGCTTCATCGAAGACATTCATTATCCCCAATCCTCAATGTGAGGTGGGTATCCACTGACTAGAATAAATGGGTGTGTAAACTTCACAATGTTTGGATTGTTTGACTTTCTTATGTGTTGAGGGGTTTCGCTTGGTTAGTGATCTATCAAGAGATTCCATCCAAACTTTGAATGGCCAAGGGTGGACTTTTTAAAGGATTATGTCATGCCTATCATCGCTTGGAGACCATAACTCACATTTGTTGGGAGTGTCAATTTGCCAAATGTTGCTAGAGATATACAGAGGATTACTATTTAGATATGCTTCAGCATAGGGTACATTAGCATTTTGCATTGTTTGGAGATTGTCCTCTAATTCGTAATGCCTTGTCTGGGATTCAACAATGCTTGAGGATTTTGACATTATTCATTATGTGGAAAATCAAGTGTACCTTTGTTTTTGAACATGACAATAGCTCATTCTCTACTTTTCATTCTATGTCCCGGGATGAGGTATACAATTAGCACTTGGTTTAGGGTGCTCAATTGATCAATGATACCCATAACCCAATCTCTAAATCCCATAGCTTATTTTGATTTTATCTCAGTGTTAGTAGCTTTAAGGAAGAGGTTATGATGTCCATTGCATATGCAATTCCAATTTTTGCTCTAGTATTTGTAAATAATTTTTCTGTAAATAGAAGACATATTTTTCAAATATATATGTGTATGTGTGTGTGTTTGAGAGGAGTGTCATCCTCCCCACCCAGGATCAATTCCCAAGTGACATGTTGAGCTCTTAATGAGCATATAGTTGTATTGACCTTAAGCCTTGAAGAATCCAATTTACCATGGGTACCATCCTCAAAATGACGGGAAGTGCTTGATGGGTTCACCGGAATATGTATTTCATGAGATAACACACACACACACACACCTCTCAACCTAGTGGGCTAGCTCGAGTGGTTGAGTCTTGTGAGTTGCAAGTAGGAGGTCACAGGGTCAGATCCCCGGGTTGGCTATCTATGTGAATGTTAAGGGCCTCACTCAATGTCCACGTCGTGTTAGGCCCCATAATCAAGGCTGATGGTTTACCCCGTTTACTATCCATGAATCATGGGGAAGTACTCAGAGGGTTTTCCACGAGGTTGTTCCTTGGGGAAAAAAATACACACGCCACTCACACAAATTGCTTGCAATCATTTATTAATAGATTGTATATGGGCACACAACACAATAACATATTTGGAGAGAACAATAAATGTCAAAGCACACTAATATTGTAGCTATTACATCTAAGGGAGGCTGAGGTAGGTACTCTATATACAAGTACCGCTCACTCATCTATATCATCCCACACTATATCATTTATAGCACCATAAGTTGGTTGTGGTTATTTAACCATCTAAGCAGTAACCTAAATATCTCGATGTTACATTGGTCAAATATCTAACCTTAAAATGTCTACTAGCATGAAGTTAACATAATATAAAATAAATATCCAATACTAAGTTGTACACGTTGATTAACACTTTCCTTGAAATCAAGGGTTCCTCCAATTTATGGTATGACCTTTGTTTTGAAGTCCACATATGGTTTAGCACTCATCCAACAAGTCACCTAGGTAACTAATGGTGGGGCCCATCAATTTTCTAAAGAGCTAGTTGGGTACATAACATGTCTCGGCTCTCAAATTTTGACTGCAATAATCGTGCTTTTGCTACTCTCCCAAACTTCACATATTTCTTTGGATGCTTTGGTACAGCCAACTTTTTTTAACTATATGAGAATTCTTTTCAAATCAAATGAATCATGACACTATTGGATATTGTAATGTTTATTTCCTAAGTATGTACTTTGTAATAATGTCATCAGTTATAAATGGCATAGGTTAAGTCATAAATAACATTTATTAAAGCATTTATTATTAGTTATGAAATTAGTTGTAAACGGTTCCTAACTTGCATAACGGAACCGCATAGAGATAGATACAACACACTCATGTACTTTGAACATAATCAATAATAAATTTGATTTCTCCTTCAATTTCTCGCGCTTATCTTCAATTTGTTCTAAGTTAATTTAACATGGTATCAGAGCCACCATGATTGTGGCCAGCCTCAAGAGTTTTAGAGTTGGTGCAAGTCAAAGTTTGGCACATTTGATCTTCGAGAACCGGAGTGAAGTTATAATCTGTCTACATGAAAGAGAAGGAGCACTTGCAAAACCCCTGGTTGCAATTTTAAATTCAAGGAAGAAGCTGTCGAAGAAAATTGCCCGCTAGTCAAGACAAATCACCAAGGAAGAGCCGTCGGGTCAAATTGAAGGAAGATAGCCACCACTGGAAATAATTGTGAGCCAAGAATCTGTAGATTTTCTGCTGTCAACTGTATGCTGGTTTACTGCCAAGTTTTGGTGGTTTTCATTCCCAGTCGGTTATGCATAGACTGGGAATTACTTAATGCCAAATGTATAACAATAAACACACAAATTAAAAGCAAATTACAGGCTGCAAACTAATCTATCACACATTCACACATAAATTTTACACAAGTATTTTTGGCCAAATCGAGCCCTGGAAAAACCCCCACGGGGAAAACCAGTTGAGTGAGTGAGAGAGTTTTATTATTTCTTCAACTAGATAATACAACAGCAATACATGAAACAGATACAACTTATCTCCATCTGATACACTTCAGTCTGCCTCGAATTCAGTGCCCATTCTCTGCCTGGAAATGAGTGCAGACTTCTTGGTTTCTGTGCAATTTGATGATGCTGTATCCTCCTTTAATTTTGTGCTGAATGCACTCAACCAACACTGTAATTGCTGTGCTCTAAATCTGTGCTGTAACAATCTTCAACCACCTCTCAGAAATGACTGCTGTAAGGTACCAGTCATTTCCAGAAATTCACATAACAGTACTTCCTCCAAATGCTAACAGCATACCTCAGAGTTTATGACTGGAAATGCAAACTCGATGTCTGGGCATCACGATGTGAAGCTTCCCTCGAATTCTGGGTCAATCTCTCCCTCTGACTGCGTGTTATGGAAGGGTACCGTAAGGAATGAACAGCAGGTTTATCACTGAAGATGGCAGCCACACGTATTAACTATGCTGATAATAAGTGCCTCAAAGGCAAGCCTCGATATCTGAACCAGTAATGAAGATCACATCTGGAAACTCGTGCTGGAGATTTCCCTTCACGCTGGTGTCCTTCAGCTCTGTCTGTACCAGCACTGGAGACTAAGTCAAATCATAGAAACCCGTGCCCTTAAACCTGCAGACAAATATCTGTACCTGCGCCTCCTTCAAGCTCTCGACTCCTCCTTCTCGTGCTCACTCTTCATCTCTTCACAAATGATCACAAAATGAATAGGTTTAAATGCCTCCCTCTACCTTTTTATCCATACCTAAAGGAATCTCTAAATCAAGGGCTGAGATTATATCTTAATCAATGGCCCAGATTTCATGAGAGTACACTTTATTAAATAACTCACTTAAATAATAAATTCTCATGTACCTTTTAGACTTAGGATAAAAAAAAGTGACATCATGTCTTATTAATTAATCACTTAAAGTGAGGGTCCCACCACCCCATACTTAGTGACTTAGGCTAAGTCACTAGGGGAACTCGACCTTGGTATAAAAACTAACACTCCCTCTTACCGAGGAAGGAGTTCCGCACCACTCCCAACTTATCTCTGAAGAAGACAAACTTCCCCCTCCCCAAAGATTTCGTTAGGACGTCTGCAACCTGCTGATCAGTGGATATGTACTGAAGCTCAACTGCTCCTCTCTGAACGTAGTCCCGGATGAAATGATATCTGATCTCAATATGCTTTGACCTGTCGTGAAAGACTGGATTCTCAGAGAGCTGAATGCAACTCTGATTGTCACAGTAAATCACCGTAGGCCTCAGCTGGTGATCAAATAAATCTACCAATAACTTACGAAGCCACAGTGCTTCGCAAGTCGCCTGACTAGCGGCCATATACTCAGCCTCAGCAGAACTCAATGCAACGGACTTCTGTTTCCTGCTGAACCACGACACTGCTGCCGAGCCCAAGCTGAAACAGCAACCGGAAGTGCTCTTCCGGTCCCTCACACTACCTGCCCAGTCTGAATCTGTGAACCCAATCAAACTAACTCCACCTGAACCCCTGTAGTCCAGACCATAATCCACCGTCCCTGCAAGGTATCTCAAGATGTGCTTTGCAGCATTCCAATGTACACTCCTAGGCTGTACCATGAACTGGCTAAGAGTGTTGACTGCAAAACACAAGTCTGGCCTGGTGTTGACCAGATACATCAACGATCCGATGAGCTGACGATATAACGTGGGATTCACCAACTTACCACCTGAAGCATGAAGTTGCTTCAAGTTGGTGATCATCGGTGTAGACATGGGCCTGCAGTCGTCCATCCGAAAAGTCTTCAGGATCTCTGCAGCATACTTCCCCTGACCAAGGAAAATATGTCCTGGCTCCTGCCATACCTCCATCCCCAAATAGTAATGCATCAGCCCAATATCTGTCATCTCATACTCAGCTGCAAGATCTCTCTTGCACAGAGCAATAAGACGCTCATCTCCAGTGATAAATAGATCATCAACGTATAGCAGAAGAATGAGCGGATCTCCACCAACCACAATGTAGTAAAGGTTGGGATCAGCCTCACTCTTCTGAAATCCCATCGAAATCAGATATGCATCTATCCTGGAGTACCAAGCTCTAGGAGCTTGCTTCAGACCGTACAAGGCTTTCCTAAGCCTGCAAACATGTGAATCTCTCTCATGTGTCTCAAATCCCTGTGGCTGCTCCAAGTACACCTCCTCCTGCAGAAGACCATTGAGAAATGCGGTCTTCACATCCATCTGGTGGATCCTCCAACCCATCTCTGCTGCAATCGATATCACTGCCCTGATGGAGGAATACCGAGCTACTGGAGCAAAAGTCTCATCATAATCGACTCCCTCAACCTGTGAGAACCCTCGAGCCACAAACCGAGCCTTGAACTTCTCTACACTGCCATCAGCTGCATGCTTGACCTTGTAGAGCCACTTGGAAGTCACAACTGACTTCCCCTCAGGCCTCGGTACAATCTCCCAAGCATCATTCTTCATGATGGAATGGTACTCTTCCATCATGGCATCTCTCCAAACCTGATGCTGAGAAGCCTCCTCATAAGTAGAAGGCGCTGAGTCACGAAGACTCGCAACAAGGGCTGACCCATATCTATCTGGCTCAAAGATAGTCCTGATCTGCTCCTGAGGTCTACCAAATGCCTCCGCTTCCTTCAAGGTGTCCTGAAGCCACTTGGGCTTCTTCTTCCTTGAAGGCTCCTCTGGACCTGGTGTAACCTCCTCTGAGGATGTGTCAGAAGCATGAGGTCTACCACCCCTAGGACCTGTAGCTGAAGAACTAGTCCCAGAAGACCCTGCAATCTGTGAGCCAGAGACCGGTGATCCTGAACCTGTGCCAAACCCTGTACCTGTCCCTGTACCTGTCCCTGTACCTGTCCCTGAGATCTGAACCACTGACCCTGTAGAACCTGTGCCAGTACCCTGTGATCCAGTCACCCCAGAAACCTGTGGACCTGTAACCTGTATCGAAGAAGCCTGAACCAACTGAGGTGTAGGAGCTGGTGTCTCCTCCTGCTCTAACTCTCTGGACTTCCTGAAGGCCCTCTCCTCCTCAAACTTTACTTCCCGCCTAACTACAACTCGCCTCTGGCCAGGAATGTAAAGCCGATATGCCTTCGAAGTCTCGTCGTAACCCACAAAGATGCCTCTCTCTGCGGTGGGCTCGAACTTCGTCCTCCTCTCTGAGGGGACGTGAGAGTAAGCCAGGGAGCCAAATATGCGAAAGTGGCCCACCTCAGGCTTCTTGCCTGAATACATCTCCTCTGGAGTCATCCTCCCCACGGCACGATGGGGACTCCTGTTCTGCAGGTATACTGCAGTGTTGCAGGCCTCAGCCCACAGAAAGAACGGTAATCCCTGATCATGAAGCATGGCCCTCGCTGCTCCAAGGATCGACCTGTTCTTCCTCTCTGTTACTCCATTCTGCTCAGGAGTGTAGGGAACTGTCAACTGTCGCTGTATGCCCTCCTGTCTGCAGAATGCACTGAACTCCTTGGAGGTATACTCACCCCCGTTGTCTGATCTCAACGTCCTGATCTTCCTCCCCGTCTGCTTCTCCACAAGGGCTTTGAACCCTTGGAAGACATCCAATACAAGTGAGGACTTCTTGCCCCGCAAGAAGTAGATCCAGGTCTTCCTGGAGTAGTCATCAATAAAGCTGATATAGTACTCATGGCCACTCAAGGAAACTGAGGACATAGGACCACATATGTCGGTATGAATCAGATCGAGCACACCTGCTGCTCTCGTGTCACTGGTAGGGAACACAGTCTTGGTGTACTTTCCCAAAGCACACCCTCTGCATACATCACTCTGCTCTGAGTCAAAATCAGGTAAACCTGTGACCATGCTCCGCAACACTCCCAAAGCGGGGTGATGTAAATGGGCCATCCTCCTGTGCCATAACTCACACAGCTCACTGCTGCTGCTGCTGCTGCTGTGTGCTAGAGCATGCTGCGGCTGAAACAAGAGCTTGTACAGTCGTCCACATCTAACTCCAATATCCATGGGAGTAGATACACCTGTGGTCTTGGGATACACCTGCACTCTCCCATCTGAGAAGCACACCCCAAGACCCCTGTCCTCAATCGTGGAAACTGAAACAAGGTTCTTCTTCAGCCCAGGGACGTACAACACATCCCTGAGTGTCATGGGACTCATGGACTCCCTCTCAAATATGACTGTCCCCTGACCCACTGCTCTAACTATGGTGTTGTCTCCAAGTACCACCTCCACCTCTCTCTCTGTGCGTGACAACTCGGAGAAGAACTCTCGAGTACCTGTCATGTGCCTCGATGCTCCGCTGTCAATATACCACGTACCAGTGGTGGAAGGACCTGTATGATGCCCAGTCAACAATGAGTGCTCAACCTGCATATCCATATCAATGCTGGTGGCTAAAGAAACTCTCTCTCTCTCACTCTGTCCAGCATAAAGGGAAAACTCCCTCTGAAACCTGTCACCAAACTCATCTATCTCTGCTGAGGCTGCTGTCTGCTGACCTGGTCCCTTCTTCCTCTTCTTGTTTGGACACTGAGATGCATAGTGCCCAAACGCCTGACAACAGTAGCACTTGATTTTACTCAAGTCCTTCTTCTGCCCACCCTGTGTATGATGCTGCTGCTGCTGTCCCTTGGCCCCATGCTTCTTGGGACCCTTCTTCTTCTTCCCTTTGGCTGTGAGAGCCACGTTCTCCTCATCTGCTATACCACCTGATGTACTGCCCTGTACGAGACCCCTCCTGGTCTCCTCCTGTACAAAGTCATCCCACAACCTCTCCCATGATGGAAGGTTCTCCCTGCCCACAATCGCCTGCACAAAAGCATGCCAGGGCTTGGAAGCCCCGTTGACTGCGGTGCGAACTAACTCTGTAGGGGATACCACCTCACCAACTGCTGTCTTTCCCGAAATATGAGGGATGATGTGGTCCTTCACTGCATCTAGAATGATCCTCCTAGCCTTACAGTCTTTCTTGTTGAAGACTGAAAGAGCGGTCATATCTGAGCCATCTGGAATAGTAATGGGGTATGTGGTGGTGTTCCTCACCACCTCTTCCCACAACTCGTTCTCCTCTAACAGCAATAGAATTCTGGCCTTCCAAGGCACAAAATTCTCCGTCCCACTCAATCTGTCCTCTATCCTCAACCCTGTAGCCATCTGAAAAATCAGTCCAAAGGAACGCTGCCCAATAACAAAGGTAAGAACACTTGGTTTTCTGAGATCTGCAAATTTTATGGGTGTCTGCAAATTAGTTTTAATTCTGCCCCCTGTGCTCTGATACCATGTAGATTTTCTGCTGTCAACTGTATGCTGGTTTACTGCCAAGTTTTGGTGGTTTTCATTCCCAGTCGGTTATGCATAGACTGGGAATTACTTAATGCCAAATGTATAACAATAAACACACAAATTAAAAGCAAATTACAGGCTGCAAACTAATCTATCACACATTCACACATAAATTTTACACAAGTATTTTTGGCCAAATCGAGCCCTGGAAAAACCCCCACGGGGAAAACCAGTTGAGTGAGTGAGAGAGTTTTATTATTTCTTCAACTAGATAATACAACAGCAATACATGAAACAGATACAACTTATCTCCATCTGATACACTTCAGTCTGCCTCGAATTCAGTGCCCATTCTCTGCCTGGAAATGAGTGCAGACTTCTTGGTTTCTGTGCAATTTGATGATGCTGTATCCTCCTTTAATTTTGTGCTGAATGCACTCAACCAACACTGTAATTGCTGTGCTCTAAATCTGTGCTGTAACAATCTTCAACCACCTCTCAGAAATGACTGCTGTAAGGTACCAGTCATTTCCAGAAATTCACATAACAGTACTTCCTCCAAATGCTAACAGCATACCTCAGAGTTTATGACTGGAAATGCAAACTCGATGTCTGGGCATCACGATGTGAAGCTTCCCTCGAATTCTGGGTCAATCTCTCCCTCTGACTGCGTGTTATGGAAGGGTACCGTAAGGAATGAACAGCAGGTTTATCACTGAAGATGGCAGCCACACGTATTAACTATGCTGATAATAAGTGCCTCAAAGGCAAGCCTCGATATCTGAACCAGTAATGAAGATCACATCTGGAAACTCGTGCTGGAGATTTCCCTTCACGCTGGTGTCCTTCAGCTCTGTCTGTACCAGCACTGGAGACTAAGTCAAATCATAGAAACCCGTGCCCTTAAACCTGCAGACAAATATCTGTACCTGCGCCTCCTTCAAGCTCTCGACTCCTCCTTCTCGTGCTCACTCTTCATCTCTTCACAAATGATCACAAAATGAATAGGTTTAAATGCCTCCCTCTACCTTTTTATCCATACCTAAAGGAATCTCTAAATCAAGGGCTAAGATTATATCTTAATCAATGGCCCAGATTTCATGAGAGTACACTTTATTAAATAACTCACTTAAATAATAAATTCTCATGTACCTTTTAGACTTAGGATAAAAAAAAGTGACATCATGTCTTATTAATTAATCACTTAAAGTGAGGGTCCCACCACCCCATACTTAGTGACTTAGGCTAAGTCACTAGGGGAACTCGACCTTGGTATAAAAACTAACAGAATCCACCATTGCCGCAGATTTCAAACATGTTAGCCCGTGTTCAGAGATCAAACAGATCAAAAAGGGAGGAAATCAAATCGTGCCTGCCCATCATGTGGAAGACCCGTCGTTTGTTAGCGGAGCCAAAGATATTGGCATAGTTTTCCCTAGAAGGAAGTTTCAATCAAGAGGAAGCCCACGTTTTTCTGTTGAAGAAGTCGTCGTCGGAGTGAACGTATAGTCGTCACTCGCAGAGAAATTTGAGCCATAGGGAGCCGCTGCAGACCTGAAGGAGATTCAACTCACTAAAGCTGAGTCAACTCGTGTGAAAGACTGTCAAAATAGAGAAGTGCTTTTTTAAAGCAACTGCCAAAACTTTGCCCTAGTCAAATTTTGAAGTTTGCTCCTATTTGATGAGGTACATATATTTGTTTTTGCCACCAGTTTAAATTTGTGCTCAAATCAGGGATTAGGTGTTAAAGATTTGAAGGTGTTACTGGAGGTTCAAATTTTTTTAAGAAGTCATTTTTTAAGAATTATTAGTTTATTGGGTCAAGAAGATATAAGAATTTCTGATTTTTTGGAGTAATAAGCAGACTTAGAATAAAATGGTCAGCATTAATAACATCATGATGCCTGAATCCCACAACTTGAACAGAAGAATTACCCTGGCTGGAAACAGAAAATGGAGCAGATTTTATCTTATCATGTTCTTTGGAAAATCGTGACAGGGACAACTCCAAAACCAGAACCCGTGTCCAATGATTATAGTAAGAAAAATAAAAATATATTACTCCTCATGTTTGCTTTGGAAGAAAATATTTTGTCTCATATTCATAACATTAAAAGAGCAGTTCATGTTTGGATGAAGTTGAAAAGTTTGTATGAGACCTCTAATGAGCTTCGAATTTTATTGTTGAGAAATAAGTTGACTAGTTTAAAATTGGGCAGTTCAGATTCCATTACAGATCATATTCAGAAGTTGCAAGAACTTAAGAATGAGTTATCCGCTATTGATTTAGATATCAAAGATTAGGAGTTCATAACTATCTTGTTTAATAGTTTGCCTAATGAGTATCGAAACTTTGTTACATCATTTTGTGTCTCTTCTTGAAAAGAAACTCCTACTTTTGAAGAAACTGTAGGATTGCTTCTACAGGAAGAACAAAGGCTCCAGAAAAATGTTAAATAACCTCAACAAATACAAACACTAAATTAGCAAACTCGGCTAGTAATTCTGTCAAACACTTGGCAAACAAATGCTAAGCAAACTGATCATATAACAGCGGAAAAATGAACAGTGAACAGTAGTACATTTAAACACATTTTGACACAATCATTTTGGTCCATTGACCTTGGAAACACCCACAAGGGGAAAACCAGTCAGAATGAGGAATTTTTCATTAAAGAGCTCTCAGCACAACTCAGAAATTTCCAGCAAGTACATTAAGCATTTAAGGCACAGAATCACCTCGATTTTTGTGCCAAATACACACAGGAAAAATACCAGCAACAAGTGCAGTCCATACAGACCTGTACAGACTGCTGTATGGTCCCCACAAACTCTGATTTCCTCCTCGAATTCAATGCACAGCAGCTGCCTCAAAATCTGTGCATGAAATCATTGTACGTTCAACAATAAATGCTCCTCGATTTCTGTGCAAACTCTCAACTGTACAGTCCTCTTGGTTTCTGTGATAAATCAGTTGTACGGCCCAGCAGTATGGCCTCCTTGCCTTGGAAAATGTGCTGCACTTCTTTTCCTTGAAACTCGTGCCTCCCTCCAAACTTGGGTATCTCACCCTCCTTGGTAAATGTGCCCTCTCTTGCTGCTCTAAACTTCCACTCCTTTAGCTCTTCACTTTCCTCATTCAACTCTCCAAAGTCTCTCTCTCGTAATGCCTCTCACACTTCTCTCCAAAACTCTCTTGGAATGTGTGCCAATGATCTCCTCAATCTTCTTTTTATTTTCATTTTAGGGTAACTGTCCTAACTTTTCATCTTCTATGGTCAAGATCGAATCATGGCCCACAAGATCGATGGTTGTGATTTAATCTCAAGTTCACATGACTTAGTCACTTAAGTCATGAAACTATATAAAAATCACTTTTCTCTCGAAAAGTCACTTAACCCCAAAATAAATAAAAAGTACAACTTAACTTAATAAAACCACTTTATAAAACATATCATAAAGTCACTTTATATCACTTAAGTGACACACATGTGCTCGGACACCTGCACCTAGGCACAATAGTGCAGAAGTACCTCTGAGCTACCATAACTAACACTCCCTCTCAACTTTGTTCCTCTCATTTGGTATCATTGGAAGTTTATTTAGTGACGAACTTTGTTCCTCTCATTTGGTATCAAAGCCCCTTCTTGGGCTTGATTCCAGCCTTTGGCTACAAACCATTCTCAGAGCTTCTCTGATTAAGGATCTTTGATCCACATTGGCTTTTGGCCATCATTTTTTGGGTTTCCCAAAAATCTAGGACCTTGTCCAAAAGTAGGCTTTTGGCCCAAAGAAGATTCAGTCGCAACTTTGAAGCAAATCAAGTTAATCAAAAATATATATCATTCCGCTGCAAAATTCAAAGACAACCGTAAATCAAGAATATAAGAAGGAAAATAAATAAAAGAGAAAAGAAGTAATTATTTCCGTTGCAAATAAGAAGAAGAGAACAAGAAGTAAGAAAAAAAATATTACAAAGAAGTGGAAAAAAAGAATTATACGCAAGAGAAAAAAAAATAGTAAAAAAAATAGGTTAAAGAATAGCATTCATGAAACCGCACATGGTTTTACTTAGTATATTAAAATTAAAAACAAATTTTATAAGAAAACTTTCTTAGAAAAGGATAAAAATTGGTTACCATATATAGTGGCTTTCATTTGGAAAATCAATAATTAAAGAGGACATATATCAAAACACCAACAAGTCACGAATTATTCCAAGGGAATCAACTAAAAGTTAAATAATAATAAAGTGTCACATAAGATTTAAAAAGTCAAGGAAGTCAAAAAGTAGAAAAAATAAAAGTATTAAGGAATAGTATCTTCAAGGAAAAAAGTGATTCCAATTAAAAGTGTATAGCATTCCGAGGAAGTTATTCAAGGATCATTTTTGAAGAGGGAGACTATAAAGGTATACATAAAAAAGTTACATGGAATATTAAAGACACCTTATAATCAAGTTCAAAAAGGTACATATAAATAGTTTCTTAAAGCATAAAGCAATTATTTAAAGGAATTTTAAATCTTAGTCAAGCAAAAGGGTTATAACTTATAAGGAATCTCTTTTTAAGTGAAGTTCAAAAGTGTGGGTTATAATTCCAAAATTTTAGTGCCCTTTGCAAAGTTAAAAGAGAAGGAAAGACCAAAGTGGATGAAAAGAAGAATATCAAGGGTTTTTTTAAAGGTTTATAAAAAAGAATATTAAAATTAATCCTTAAGTTTTTATCCAAGGGAATAGAAGAGTATAAAAAAGGTTTTATAAATAAAATTCTAAGCCCTATTTAGTATAAATTTTGTGGACCCATCACACCTTTTGTGCTTACTAATTATAAGGAAAAAAAACAAAGTTATTTAAAAGAAATGGAATCTACACAATGTGAATCTATACTATGTAAGACAGTAAAGAAACAAAACTCTTATCTAGAAAAAAAGAATAAGGAGTTGCTTACTCAAATCATGGAATTAAAAAATGAGAATTATCGCAATCAGAAATTACTAAGGGAAAATGAAGATTTCAAGAAGAAGAAAGCTGACAAAAGTTTACTAGAAAAAGATGAAGAGATTTCTCGTCTAAGAGATCATAATCAGAAATTACTTCTGCAAATCAAGAAGGCAAAGGATAAAGCACAACACAATCAAAATTTAGAAGAGGAGAATCGAGATCTTCAAAAAGAATTAGCGGCAAGGACGAAGAAAGCTCTTCCTTAAAAAGGGTTAATAAAGAATTGCTAGAGCAAATTAAAAACTTAAAAGAAAGAGAGCACAAAAATCAAGACAATCAAAATGATGTTGACAAGTCAAAATATAAGGAAGAACTCTTATGCTTAAGAAGACATAAGCAAGACTTAATTATACAAGTTAGAAAGCTAAAACATGATAAGAAATCCTTACAGGAAGAGTTAAATCGCAAAGGATCATTACTCGACAAAGAAATGATGACTGGCCCAATAGAGAAGTCATCAGACGTTCAAATTCAAACACCAAAAGAAGGAACCAATACAGAGTCAATCAGCGCTCAAATTCAGAAGAATGCTTATATTGAAAAATCACTAACATCAGAAGAAGATGGTTCCGAAGAACAATCACAAAAGATTAAGATGCTTTATTGTCATCTAAATCATAATAGTCGTTACGACCAACAACAACGTCAAGAGAAAAATAAACATTACTCTATTTATAGACAACCTGACTACAACATTGAGAAAGAACACAGACAAAATCGACAACTTGCATGGAAGCCTAAATGAGAAGCTCTATCCGAATAGTCGATCATCAAATAGTTCCAATGAAGGTAGATTTGGGGTGGATCACTTCCCAAAAGATGCAACACATATGCTCAGGAATTCGAAAGTTACATCTTCTTGTTTCGTCGAGTGTCGTAGTTACAAGCACAAAAGATCTTGGGAAGACATTACGAACAAGAATAAGAGTTAAAGAGAAGTCTTTTCCAAATTATGCTTTGAGGACAAAGCATTCTTAAGGGGAAGGCAATGTAACAAACAAAACATATGTATAATATCTAAATATAAATATGAATACTAAACCAATAGTTAATAGTTAATAACTAAAATGTAATGAAGAGATACCTCTTTGATGAAAGGTCACGTCTCTTCACAAGGGCACCCCTGCGTGGGTATTTATACAAGCCCTCAATTCTCATTGTAATTCATGTCATATCTCTTATTATTATTTACTTATCCATTTATGGAGTATTTGTCTTATCTACATTGGAAGTTTCTTTAGTGACGAACCTTGTTCCTCTCACTGCCATCCACTAGCTGTGTGTCCTAGAGTCTTTCTTTCTTGACTAAATGAGTATTAGAGATTTTCTCATGGTGCCTCTTGTGATCAGAGCCATGTAGTGCATGGAAGTAAGAGATATACGACTCGAATCAACAATGTGAGAAGATATCTCTTACGAGGTTTTTGTCAAAGGTCAAGCATCTCATAAAAGAGCATGGAAATATATCTCTGGCACTTTCTGTGAATATCCTGAAAGATCCCCAAGACTCTCAAAACAAGCAATGTTAAAAGCACAAATCTCATAATAGATGAGACATTTGAAGATGAAATGGTCTTCCGACTCAAGTTCCCATATACAGAGTCTACAGGTGTGATGTTCCATTTCAAGATGTCCTCGTTGAAGTGCATAGAGTTGCGGTAGTGATGAAGTTTTGGAGTTAAGGGCCCTTTTGACTTTGTCCATGTCTTCCAAGCAAGCTTTTTATATCTTTGCTCAGACACCTCTATCAATATCCTTCTTCATGAGCTCAATGGCATCAATGGAGGTCACTCAATATCTAAGCTCAATTGTTGGTGGGGAGAAGAATCTCTTGTATACCAACAATTTGTGACACCATGGATAGGGAGTAAACAGAAAGGTAAAAATATTCATTACAACCTGAGAGGGAGTCTACCATGCATGAAATCTTGTGCAACATAGTCACAACATTGAAACCCATAGAAGCCAAGAGAGGGCAAGCACCAAACTCAGCTAAAATGATCGAGTGCATAACCATATTCTTTGTGTGAATATGTTTTAACTTTCCATAACATATTCATGAGCAATGTCTGACTTGTTTTCATTAGGTATGGGCTCCATACTTCACAACCGTAAAAGAGATATGGTGTCACCAATGTGTGAAAGAGGCATAAAGTTGAAAACATTGTCTTTCCAAAGTTGTTAATGTTGCAAATGCATATCCTCTACTCAACCTTTGTTCTACATCTGGGATTAAGCTACACGATGGGCCAAAGATTATGACTCCAACGTGTAGAATGTCACCATTTTTACTTTATGTCCTTTATTGCTGAGAGTAGCACTAATTGCATCTTTCTTAGACATGTTGAGGGACATAAAGCTTGACTTTGCAAGGTTGACTTGAAGACCATGGTTCACACATAGTGAGCTCAAGGCATCCAATGTCATTCAAAAATAATAAGATAGAAATGGAAATTCCATAGAGGAAACCGCTTGTATCCCACGAAAAATTTTGAAATGAGATCCTTTAGTTCATAAAAATAAAATCCAACAAGTGTGCTTGATAGTGGGCACCCTTGAAATTAGGGTGCACACATTTACAAAAACATTAGTGAAGAGAGAATGAATAAAAATATTTACTATTAATGCTGCAGCAATACATCTCACATACTAAAAATCACCATAGGTGATTGGTTAGGTGGTTTAACCACCCAATCTCTCACCTCAAGATTTAACATTACATTTATAGAAACCCTAGTGACAAATACTAATGACTCCTATGCTCACGCACATCTCGGTGTGGACCTTGCCAGTAATCATCTCATAGAGAAAAATTAACCGAAGAGATCAAGCCTTGGAGCCCTAATACCTTAAGCCTCTCTGTTCATAGACAACTTGGAACTATGCCAAAGGCTTTGCGAAATGCCACAATGTAACAATATACCTTGCTTTCGCTTCCTCACTGATGCTGCAAAAGTAAAATATGGGCACACTTGCAGTGATTCCTTCTCAAACCTGCTTAACCTTTAGCTCATAATTTCTTCTACTTTGTCCTTTTGGAGATGAAGTCATCTAGTGCTGAAATAGGAGATTCGGAAATCCTCTAGTTCTTTAGTTTACAGAGGTTGATTCTGCTGAAGCTGAATTATGTTTTTTCATGATCATTACAGCTCTTGTTTTTCTATTTTTCTCTATGTAAAGACATTTTGCACAGTTCTATGTAAAGACATTTTGCACTGTAAGGTTTAGGTACACAATGTTAATATGAGACAAAAAGTCAAGACATACCAAAAGAAGCAGCGACAAGAATTACTACCACTTTATGGAGATTAAATGCATCTTTTCTAAGAGCATTGCTTCTGTGTAAATTTTAGATCAAACAAAGTAAGCATACCTGATTAGCATAAGTCCGTTGAAATGGGCTCTTGTCTGCATTAAGCTGCCAACATAAAGTGATGCTCTTTAGAATCCTCAAAACATATATTCATATCAGAGCCTTGCAACTTAAACTCAAAATATACTTGCATGACAAGATTTAAGCTATGAGAAACTCAAAATATATTTGCATGACAAGATTTAAGCTAAGAGAAACAAGATTACAGGTAGATCATCACAACAAAACCCATAACACATGAACTATGAAAATAAGCCTTGTAATAAAGGAAAAAAAATACTTTGAAGTCAGAGTCCATCACAAAGATAAACATCATCATTTGTAGGAGAGAAACAAAGATAGCCTCATAAAACGTCTTTATTACACTGTCAGAATATCACATGTGTCATTCATAACTATGAAAAGTGAATCTACATCTTCTGAATGCCTCCAAACATTCAATTTAATTCTTAGACCATCTACCTTTCACAAAAAATAGCCCTTGTAATAAAAGAAAAATGATAATTTGAAGTCAAAGCACATCACAAAGATCGCCATATTATTTTGTAAGAGAGGAAAAAGGATACCACATCTTTATTATAATGTCAGAATATCACATATCATTCATAACAAAAAATGAATCATAAATATTCCGAGTGCTTCCAAACATTCAACCTAATTCTCAGATCATCTACCTTTCACAGAAGACATAACATACCACCATGGGAAGAATACTCTTGGAGTATATAATCTAATGTAAAAGTCACATTCATATAAGTGACTAATAAATTGAGAATTAGATATTATTAAATAAAGTAGTTCAATTGTACCGATAGCACAACTACCTGACATAAAGAGGGATTAACCCCGTTTTATCTAACGACTTCATTGTAATAAAAGCTAAGTAACATGACACTTCTAAACAGGGCCCGTGTCACGTATTCCACGTGTCGGACACGACACGTGCCCTAATATGTGTCCGACACCAAATTTTACGTGTCCAGAAATCGCGACACCATCCGACACGTGTCAAACACGTTCCATGATCGTGTCCCAATTTTTGGACACGTGTCCTGTCAAAACAGTTCACCTTAGAGATAAAAAAATGGGCTTTCCCCTTTTCCGGCCCATTCTTTGTTTCCGATTTGAGATAGGTTTCGTGCACGTGGAGAACAGAGGTCGTGGCTCGTGACTGTTGCTGAGAGATCGTGACTTATGACTGTTTGCTGAGAGGTTGCCGAAGGAGAAGTGAGATCGTGAGGGTGCCGCCGGTGTGGGAGTTGCCACTGTCGATTTGTTGAAGCCACACAACAGCTACAAGAGTTGTTGCAGAAACAAATAGCTAAGGGCATAGGCACATTAGGACATTCAACAGAGCATAGAGCAGTCCAGGGCAGAGACACACGAATAGAGCACACACAGCAGCTACGCCCGCGGCTCTGTGTAACAACAGCGAAAAGAGAACGAACAAATATCTTCCCAATGGCTATTTAGTATTTTCATTTTGCATCTAGTAGTGCTGTAGATACTAGATTGTAGTAGTATCTACTTTATTTTGTATTTTCCAGTGGCATTCTCTCGATATCTATGTAATACATATTGATTTTGATGGTTTAATGAGAAATATCAAATATCAAATATCAAATATCAAATATGCAATTTATGGTTCAAACTCAAACTTCATGATTCAAAGTTCATTGATAATTTTATTATTGATTCATCATTGCCAAATTTCAATTGAATGATATTATGATTCAGATTGATATATAGACTTCTAGTTTTTTTAATATATATATATATAAAACATGTCCCCCATGTCCGGTTTCCAGGGTCGTTGTGTCTCGTGTCGAATCCTCATATTTTCATGTCCATCGTGTCCTGTGTCCTCGTGTCATGTGACTTAGAATAAAAGCATATTTTACTTGAGTCTATTTTTATCATATCTCCAATCTTTTTTGTGGGTTTAAAAGCATAGCATGGTATCAAAACAGTCAGATCAAGAGTAGAAAGTGATAGAGAAAAGCAAGTCTATAAGTCAAGGCAATAGATTATAGAGATATTTGTTTGAATTTTCTGTGTGATTTTCTAAGCTAAAATACCATTGACAAATCTTTTACCTTTAAAAGAAAAGAGGACAGAGATAAAAAGGGATTAACTTAAAGGTATCAAATGACTTCATTGTAATAAAGGCATATAGTCCATTTTTTATTATGTCTCCAATTGTTTTTATGTGTTTAAAAGTATAACTATAACATGGTATCAGAGCAGAGAGATCAGGAGTAGAAAGTGATAGAGAAATCCAAGTCTATAAGGCAAGCAATAGAGGCATTTGCTTGAATTTTCTCTGTGATTTCGAAGTTAAAATATCATTGACAAATTTTTTATCTTTGAAAGAAATGAGGGCAGAGATAGAGAGTGTTCACTGCCTGGAAGAAGAGGTTTTTTCTTGTTGAAAGAAGAGGGAGATGAAACAACAAATCATGCATATATTCTCTACTTCAATAGGTATTCGTTGGAACATTAATAAAATTATATTGTCTTATCTCTTGTTTCTAAAGAAAGAAAAATTACCATTCCAGATATAAATGATTACACAATTTTTTCATTATGAGAATATGTGGACCTGATGATTAAGAACATGTGTAAACTCCTAAGAGGTCATAGGTTCAAATCCGGAGGGAGGTAAGAGATGTACACCTCTATAGACTTTAGCAGTTACATCGTTGGGCAGAGGGGGGTCCCTTGCCCCACAAACAAAGGGGTCTCATACACCAAATTGGTGTCTGGCTTGGTTGTGACCTTAAAAATAGGTTATTATTATTATTACTATTATGTTGAGATTTTGATGAGTTTATTTGAGACTGGATGCAGAGCATTTCTTGTTTAAGAAAGTGAAAACCGCCGCTAACCCCAATGAAACAAAGGTAATGAATGACAAATGAAACAAAGGCAACAAATGACAGTGACAAAAGCATATTGTGAATTTTTTTCCCCGAGTGGTTGGATTTTCAAAACAAAAAGTAATCAGAGAAGATTTAACTCAACATGGATTGTTGTTCAAGTGATTCAAGAATCGCACTTATTCGGGAATTTGGGAAGTAGAGAATTGAGAATGTCGCATTAATTGAGAGTTTGAGAATACTATCCTTATGAGGATGATGAGACAGCTTGATGGAGTGACTGCATGATTTCGTAACTGTGGAGAAGCGAAGCTATTTGAGAATCATTTTCATTTTATGTTTTTGTTGTACGTCTTGATATTGTAGCGTTAAGAGGGAGTGTTGGAGTATAACACTTCAATAGTGTTTATAATCTAATGTAAAATTCATGTTCATATAAGTGACTAATAAATTGAGAATTATATATTATTAAATATAGTTAGGTTCTATTGGTAGCACAACTACCTAGCAAATGACATAAAATGGGATTAACCCCATTGTATCAAATGGCTTCATTGTAATAAAAGCATATTTTACTTGAGTCTGTTTTTATCATGTCTCCGATCTTTCTTGGGTTTAAAAGTCAAACAAATACATGAACATAAAAAAAGAGGGAAATAAAAGATTTTAATAATAATGATAATAACAAATAATAATAATCTATTTTTAAGGTCACCGCCAAGCGAGACACCTGAGACCCCCTTCTTTGTGGGGCAAAGGACCCCCCCTCTGCGTAGCGATTTAACTGCTAAAGTCTACAGAGGTGTACATACCCTACCCCCCTCGGGATTTGAACCAATGACCTCCTAAGAGGAAACACATGTTCTTAATCGTCAAGCCCACTCAAGTTGTACTAAACCAAAAAAAAACAAATGACAAGCGGATCATAATGGTTTCCTCATAACCTCAAGCAAAAATGACATTACCAGTGCTAAAAATGTATTTCTAGCGAAATGCCTCTTTTAGGGAAAAAATTCTAAAGTGGCATGTCCATTTAAACTAAAGGTAAGAACT
This sequence comes from Larix kaempferi, assembly GCA_027924585.1. NCBI lineage: Eukaryota > Viridiplantae > Streptophyta > Pinopsida > Pinales > Pinaceae > Larix > Larix kaempferi. Next base: position 3,139,841 of record BSBM01001174.1, on the reverse strand, counting down.
TTTAGCCTAAATGTATTTCATGATGTATTGTCTTATGTATAAAATGTTAGGATATTAAGACAGTTAGGAGTTAGTTAAGATTGATTTGTTATAATGTATCTTTAGGTAAAGTGTGTTTCTTTAGTATGCATTTGTTCATATGTAATCCAACGATCATGATATGTTCTAGACATAGAGTGATCCGATGGTTCATCCTCACCTCGATCTAAACCAATGTTGCACGACTTGGACTCGGCAAAGACTCGACTGGCATGTGACTCGTCGACTCAAGAAAGACTCGAGAAGGACTCGAGACAGACTCAGCAAAACTCAGCAAATAGGAGAAAAACTTAAAATATGGTAAATTTTGGGCACAAAGAAAAAGGAAAGTCAAACAATAAGCATATTCACACCACAACCAATTAATTTTTATATTAATAGTAGATACCACTTTATTTGTGGGAGCCCCATTGACATAAAGACTATGGTACATTGAAACTTTTGTAATTTTTGGATCATATATCTCAATCAACATAAAATTAACTTTTTATATAAAAACAACTATTATATTATAAAAACATTTTCAAAACTCTGATTTTTTAAAAAGATGCATCACTACTTTGTTTCACCAACCACTAAAAAGTTAAAAACACTTTACCAATTCTTGGATGTGCATTTATCTATAACAGGTAAAGTCCACTTTCAACTTCATATGAAGAATCGTATTAAAAAGAAAAAGTGAGATGATAATTTTAAAATGTTGCTATCAACTGTAATGGAAATGAACAGAAAATTCCAACATACAAATTAGAAAATAGAGGAGGGAAATTAAAAATAATTTATTTGAGCCACCGGATTGCAACCTACTTACCACCCAGTTGCGGATTCCATAGTAAAAAAAATAATTTATTTGAGTTGCCAGATTGCAACCTACTTACCACCCAGTTGCGGATTCCATAGTAAAAAAAATAATTTATTTGAGTTGCCAGATTGCAACCTACTTACCACCCAGTTACGGATTCCCCAGTTAAAAAAATAATTTATTTGAGCCACCGAATTGCAACCTGTTTACAAAAGGCGAAGTAGGAGGGGAAGGAGGGCATGATGGTATGTCAAAACAACCATGATTTTCCTCACGATGTCCACCAAAACACAATTAACACTTAACAAAAATCTGAAAAAGAAGAACAGTATTCACGAATTTCACTTGACCTCACTTGACCTACGTTCAAGAATTTCACTTGCTCTACATCTTTCTTTACTCACAAGACATCACATGGCTGACAAGCAAGCAGATCTCATCACACTCCACTCCACACCATGCATTTCCGTGGGGGTCTTTTTTGTGTATTTTGGTGAGTTCAAGCGAGCCCGACCAAGTAAGTGCTGAGTATGTGCGAGTCTAGGCGAGTTTGACAAGGGAGGCGAGTATGTGCCGAGTTTAGACAGGTTAATCGACCTAGGATCTGACTCGGGCAGACTTGCGAATACTTGCGAGTTTGCAACGAGTCATGCTACACTAATCTTAACAACCATTGATTTGTGGCTTAACACCCAATTGGTCCATGATCTCTATTTAAAGAGCATGTAGGTTCATTTGCTCAATGATCGATTTTGAGAAACTCTTTGTAACATTTCTTTTCTTTTGCATAATATATTGCCTCAAGCAGCTATTTGGCCACGGCCAAGAACTGTTTTCCTCTTCGAGGGTTTGAACCACGTAACAACATCGATGTGTTGAATTGTGATCTATTTGTGTGAGCAGTTTCTGAAGGTGTTCAATCTTCTGAAAATATCTTGTGTTCGTCAAGCATGGTATCAAAGCTCTTATGATGTTCCACTTTCATTGATGATCGAGACTTGAACCAATGTTGTTGTATGCATCAAAGGATTTTTAGTTTCTGATATTTCTATGCATTTATGGGCTAAGAGAGGTGTTCCATTGCGTCTGGAGTGCTACTTCAATTCAAAACGCTTTTCGTTTCACTGAAAGAGGTTTATGTTTGCCCAAGATACAACCATTTTACAAGATCCAGAGGTATAGTGTTTACAGTTACGCATTTTTAAATTATTTTTCTCATGGACATGCACTTTGTGCTTTTGGTTTTTCCTTCAATGCAACTTCCTCCTCTTCTAATGAATGGCTCATTGATCATGGAACATCTTATCATATGGCTAAGGATAAAGTCGTATTTTCTGCTATAAATGAATGTAACACCAAACAAATATTTGTTGGTTATGATATATCTCTTAATGTTGTAGGATGTGGAACATTTCGGCTAGATGATGGTCAGTTCAATGATTTATTATGGGTTCCAAAAATTTCCTACAATTTGCTGCCAATCTATCAAATCACTCATTCTAGTGAAGGTAAGAGTATAACATTTACACCTCACCAAGTTGTAATCAAGAATTTCAAAGATCCTAAGCGTGTCCTAGCAACTACTGGAATTGTTGATGATATTACCAAGTTGTACAAATTCAAAAACTTTAGGTCATCAGCTTTTGCCTCAGTTTTTTTTGTTCATAGCAATGACTTGAGCAAACTTTGGCATGAGCGATTTGATCATTTAAACTATCCCTCATTGCAACAACTATGTAATCAAAAAATGGTGACTAGTCTTCCTCTCATCTCTTGCAGATATGTTGTTTGTCTCCGACGTGTTCTCGGCAAACATCATTGGGATAGTTTTGAAAAACTTGCCTCTTGGCACGCCTTGACCCCCTTGCAGCTTGTTCATAATGATTTGTGTGGTTCGCTTCCTTCTACTTCTTTCTTTAGCTTCAAGTATTTCTTAACTTTCATTGATGACTTCTCCAAACGTACTTGGGTTTACTTAAAACTTAGGAGTGAATTTTTTGACAAGTTTTAGGCCTACAAGGCCCTTGTAGAGAAACAATCTGGACATCAAATACACAAGTGAAGAATATATAATGGAAGCGAAAATGTAAACAACAAATTTACTGCTTACTACATTGCATAGGGAATTCAAATGCAACATATTGTTCCATACAAACCACAGCAAAATGGTGTTGCTAAGAGAAAGAATTGCACATTAAAAGAAATGGCTACTTGTATGCTCCAAGCTAAGGGATTAAGTCTTCAATTTTGTGTTGAAGCCATTAATTGTGCCAATTACATAGTCAATCGCACTCCCACCAAGCTCTAAAAGACATAACACCAAAAGAAGCAAAGAGTAACATTAAACCAGAAGTTAGCCACTTCCATGTGTTTGGTAGTGAAGCATGGGCTCACATTCCCAATGAAAAATGGAAAGCATTATAGCCTAAGAGTGAGAAGTGCATATTTGTTGGATATTCTGAAGATGATGTAAAAGGTTATAGACTTCTTCAACCAAAATCAAATGACATAATTATTAGAAGAGATGTTAGATTTGATGAAAATATCTAGACCTGAGAGCCTAATTCAGCGTTTGGGCCATGTATGTCCTACGAGCCATCTTTGACGCTTGTGTCATCTTCTATTCCCAATTCCGATGATAGTGTTCCTACTCCGACTTCTTCTAATGATGACAGTGAGGATGAAAATCCACCTCTACCTGCTCAATTTCCTCCCGTTGCACCAACACAACCGCTTCCTCTATGGTTCCTTACAACATGTGAAGCAACCGGTGATCTTGTCGATGATCCCAGATATCAATGCCGAACACGTTCTCAGTTCCAGCGACCCTCTTCTCTTTTGGCTCAAGTTTCAGAAAATCGTGATCCAAAGACATTTGCAAAAGCTTCAGGCCATCATTGGGACGCAGCTATGGATGAAGAATATCGTTCCTTAATGGCGAACAATACTTGGGATCTTGTAGCTCTTCCAAAAGGAAGAAAACTTGTCAGATGTAAATGGGTATATCAAACTAAATACGCATCTAATGGAAGTGTTGAAAAACTTAAAGCAAAGTTAGTTGCCAAAGGATTTTCCCAACTTGAAGGAATTGACTACAATGAAACCTTTGCTCCTGTCACCAAAATGAACTCCATTTGCCTCATTCTTGCCCTTGTTGCTTCACATAAATGGGAGGTTCATCAAATGGATTTCAAGTCCGCATTCTTCCATGGGGATTTGCAGGAAGAAATTCACACAAAATAACCTTCTAGCTATGTTCAGAATGATTCTAGCCTTATCTATCACCTTAAGAAATATTTGGATTATGTATGGCCTTAAGCAAGCTCCTCGGATTTGGTATGCCAAAATGGATAGCTTTCTCCTTGACACTGGTTTTTCTAGATGTCATTGACCCCAGTGTCTATACCAAGAAAGTAGGAAACTATCTCATCATCCTTGTTCTTTATGTCGATGACCTTATTCTAGTAGTAGCCATAACCTTTTAACCCATGTGAAATCCAGCCTTAAGAAGAAATTTGAAATGACAAACTTAGGACATTTACACTATTTTCTTGGCCTCCATGTCCAGCAAACCAAAGAAAGAATCTTTCTTTCTCAATCTAAGTATGTTTGTTACCTTCTTCGTCGCTTTCACATGGAAGATTGTAAACCAACCCCATCTCCCTTCCAATCTAGAGTCAAACATTCTACCACTTGCACTTCACCCAAAGTAGATGCCACCTTATATCATCAACGAGTTTCGAACCTGTCACTTGGGCTTGTAAGAAACAACAAGCTCTTTCTCTTTCTTCAGCAGAAGTAGAGTATCGAGCTGCAATTAATGCAAGTTAGGAAGCCCTGTGGCTTCGACACATCCTTTCAGAGTTTGGATTCAAGCAACAACGTCCGACTACCCTCTAGTGTGACAATCAGAGTGCCATCAAGCTCACCAAAGATCTAGTTCAACATCAAAGTAGCAAACACATTGAGCTACATGTGCACATCATCAGAAAGCTTGTTCACGATCGCGTTCTCAAAGTGCTCTATTGGCCTACAAATGATCAAGTTGCAGACATCTTCACAAAGTCTCTTACAAATGCGAAGTTTTATAAACTTCGATCTATGTTAGGAGTTCAGGAATTTGTCAATAAGGGGGGATAGACTCTGATGCCTACTCCCTTCTCCTATAGTGTCACTTTTGTAAATCCTTCAATACTATTCCAAGTTGTTCTTAAGAGGGGGTGGTAGGATACCAGCCTAGATCCAAATCCTAGGCTCTATCAAGGGCCGAGAGGGATCAAATCTCCTGAGGTGCAAACCTCGGCTAAGTATATCATTTTTACTTCTTATATTTCTAGTTTTTATGTCGGCTATATTTTTTTTTACTTCTTTATTTTATGTCAAAAATAATATTATGTTTCTACTTTTCATATTCACTATAATATTTTTTTAACTTCTTTATTTTATGTCAGCTATAATTTTACTTTTACTATCGGCTATAGACTATAATATTTTTTTAACTTCTTATCCACTATAATATTTTTAACTTCTTATGTTTTTACATAAATTGCCGACATAATATTTATTACTCTTTAGTTTGTAATATCCACTATAATATTTTTTTAACTTCTTATGTTTCTACATTAATGGCCGACATAATATTTATTACTTTTTACTTTGTATTATTCTTTTTTGTTTATGGCCGACAATATGGACAAACATGGACAAACGTTACAAGATCTCCCTCATACTGGGCTGTAGAGTGCCTCTCGGCGCAATTAAGACACTTAGGAGTTAGTTAAGATCAATTTGGTATAATGTATCTTTAGGTAAAGTGTGTTTCTTTAGTATGCATTTGTACATATGTAATCCGATGGTCAAGATATGTTATAGAGTCTAGACTCTAGACATATAGTGATCCGACAATTCATCCTCACCACGATCTTAACAAGCATTGATCTGTGGCTTAACACCCAATTGGTTCATGATCTCTATTTAAAGAGCATGGAGAGTCATTTGCTCGATGATCGATTGTGAGAAACTCTTTGTAACATTCCTTTCCTTTTGCATATTATATTGTCTCAAGTAGCTATTTGGTTGGGGCCATGGACTGTTTCCCTCTTCAAGAATCATAAAAATATCGGTGTGTTGACTGTGATTTGTTTGTGTGAGCGGTTTTTGAAGGAATTCGATCTTCTGGAAATATCATGTGTTAGTCGAACATTTTAATCAGTGGTCACAATTAAACACAATGAAACATCCAATTAAACAATTTTAAACTCAAATAGGCCAATGATTTGCTCTTCTCATTACTAAATCAAAACGAAAATGCAATGATATATCCAGAAATCATCATCTAAAATGATATAAAAGTTTTATATGACACAGTTTATATAGTTTTGGATACATCATGATTCATACCCAATTTGCCAAATGAAAATAAAGAATACAAGGAGTAAGCATTTAGCCAGGCTTAAATAGTCTTCTACTTCCATATGCTGCAAGAATTTTTTGGGATCATCGGTGCCAATCCCTCTCACTATCACAGTCAAATTTAAAAATAGGTGGGGAACTTTAAGATTGTAGCAGGCCCCATTTAGAAAAAAGAAACGAAGATAAATAATTTTCATTTGGGGCAGTTAGAGACCAAAGGGGATTCCTGGGCATCCCTAGTGGACTCAAGGGATGGTGCGGCATGCATGAATTGACAGGGGCATCCTTGTGGCATGCCCTGCTGATTATGGATGACAGAGAATGTCCCTGCAACATCCCTCCATCCATAATCGACAAAGGATGCCGGGGACACGTCCCTGTGGTTCATTGGTCTTACTTGACTTATAGTGCCCTTTATTTATTGGCACTATAATTGGAACAGATGCAATTGTAACCTCCTAAGTTGATTAAATTGTGGTCATGATTATTTTGGTAAGAGTTGCCTCCAACCATCTTATACGGGTAAAGTTTCTCGGATTATAAAAAAGGCCTACTTTTTTATAATGGGGTATCATCACAAACGCTGGGCATTGAACCTCCATTCTAGCAGTCACTTTGTAATTGCATATAATTGTTGTGCTACACCAATAAGAATGGCACTTTCTGTGCTCCAATAAATATTGCTTTGAATGCTCTACTATTTGCTCATTTGTTGTCATCATGTGCACAACAAAATCTATCTCAATGTCCCTCTAGTTTTGCAAAGGCAAGAATCTTCGCTCAAGATTTTGGCTTTTATCAAGTTAAGAATTTGAATGAGGACAAAGCAATTTCTGGTTAGTGGCAACAACTAGCAACAAGATAGAGGTTAATTGAAAAGTGACTTGCAGAGGCACTGAGAGTAAAGAGCACAAAGATGTTAAGAACATGAAGTTGCTGAGAGCATGTACCTAATGTGGACCATTAGGACATCTAACTTACTCAACCAAGATTCTCAGCATTGGACTTTGTTGTAATTTGGAGACATCAAATGTTTTTGGAGAATGAAAGAATAGTTAAGGTATATAGAGATATATCTTAATCCACTGCCTTGATTATTTGATAGCCATGTTAGATATGCTTTCAGAGTAAGAATTTCAGGATCAGATTCCAAAGAGCTTTGATACCATGATAATTTCAGAAGCAAACTCTGGAGACCTCCAATAACATGTAAAAGTAAATTGAATCATTTGAGCACAATATCATTCATGAGATATCACAATGTCTGCACATAAGCACTCAGATTATAGGCGTGAAGACATGAAAATATATAAGAAATGAAAGTGAGAAAGCACAAGAAAGCATTCAAGACAACAGGCACTGCAATGGCAATTGCATGTACAAGCATGTACCCTTAGAGCTAACCCAATTGGTATTGAGAAACACCTCCAACAGATATGCGTTTGACTGCTCTATGACATGCTAGACGAAATCAAAAGCATGTGTATTTAAGTAGTTGGAGAGTATAAATGATATAATCCATATGGGTGAAATGAATGCCAGTCCACCCACACAAAATTTGTGCACTAGGCACAAATAAACACAAACTCCCTAACATCCACAAACAAACACTAGCTGTCTAACACTCCCCTTAATGTTTATTTGCGAAGAACATCACAATGGAAATGGGGAAGTTAGCATTGCTTTATCATGTTATGTGTTTAAGTCAATGCAAAATTTGGACCGTGAATAATGGGCAGGAAACACCACCCAAGACTTCGATAGTCAAAAAGACTTGTTATATAGTATCAAATGCAGGTTCAGTTGAAAGACGACGAGGACTGTGAAAGTGCAATACTAGATTTCAAATAAGGTATTGAAGGAGAAGTACAATTTGAATTAACTATCAATGATGTTTTGGCAGCCAAAATAGTGAGGCGTTGCTAATCTTGTCATCAGACTTGGTCTCTAGATTGGATCTCAACCCACCAATAAGTGAAAGCAACTTGAAGGAATTCCTATCATCTCATAAGACATGCAAAGGATATCAGATTCCACATCAGTGGTAGGTGGGCTGAAATTTCCGCGAGCACTGACTCTCATCCAGTTCATGACTCAATGGTCAGACAGGTGTTTGGTCAGGTAACATGTTCTGCATCAGCCATGTGGTTACATGTCATGCAGTCAACATTACTTCTCATTTGGTGGCAGCTTCAGGATATGATATTTGCAGTGCATTTGAAAAGATTGTAGTGTACATCTTTGGTGAGCATGGTCCAGATAAGTTTGAATTTTAGGACAAGAGTTTGTTTTCATATGACCAGTACCATTAAGTGATAGTGTTAGAGGAAGCTTAGCATATTGGTCATATGTTCAGTACCTTAGTTAAATAACATTAAAAGTAACTTAAGTTAATAAAGTCACATCTTAAATAGCAATACAACTATCAGGTAATCTCTCTTGTTTCTCTCTCTGCATAATTCTGCTATTGTGTGTGCACATTATCTAGTAAAGACATCGGTCAAGATAGCTACATTGATAGCACATCTTCCTCCCATACAAAAGCATAAACACAGCAAGCAAGGGAACTAGAATGAATTGGAAGCTTTGTGGAGTTGGAAATGAGGGCTATAACAGTGCAGGAATATTTGGAAACAAGGAAATCAATACTGATAAATGTTGCAGTAGAAAATTTCCAGTGCAGAAAGATGTTGAGACTATGATAGTAGATACAACAGAAGATGATCATACCACCAAAGACACGATGGTAATTAATATTTCGACATACAATGGTGAGTGAAATATTGGGGGTAAATCTATTCCTAGAAAATCAATGCATTGCATTAGGGCAACCAACCGGATGGGGTGCTTGGGAGGTGATGCGACCTGCCCATACCACCACCTATAGCCATTCATCACAACCACATGACAGCGGATAGTGGCATGCAACAGGGTAAACATGCAAGTGGCGGGGTCATATGGCCTAGAACAGAGTTAATCAACACAACCGTGTGGAAATTGAAGAATAAGCAATGGATGGTATTCTGAAACTCGCTTCGAGAACGCACCCGGAAGTCAATATTTACCAGCAAAATGATGACCATATAGCTCATTCTTGCCCTGCTTCTCATGATTGAGAACCTTAGCCATATAATGGCCTTCCCCGTAGCCTCCAAACTACGTAGCAGACAAGGAGACCCAATGGAGGAGACTCAGAGGACAACCAAGCAACCAGGGAAACCAAAAAACACAAGGTTCTGATATACAAAGCCGATCAGCTCAAGGAATAGGAGGGAGAGTTGATGGGAGGGCTCAATGCTTTGCTGAAGAAGACACCCCAAAAGTTGACACACAGGAGCCACCTCCATTTCACAGAGGCCATCCCTGAACTCATGGGACACACCAAGCACAAAGAGGGTGACAGACCAGGACCAGGAAGAGGCAGACTGAAGCTCAAAGGATTGCAATAGGTTTTAAGGGCAAGCACAAAGCCATCACTGTCCAACGACTGCAAAAGCTAGAAGACATAGCTACGGAAAGATGGGGGGCCACCAGCAGCATATTATCCCAGATTCAGGCTTCTCTGGAAGTAGGAAATGGAATACCAAGTGCTCATTAACTTTAAATCTAAACTGGCACAGAAAGGAGCAAATTGCATGTCATCTGCACTTTGTGGAGGAGATTAGCAACCCACCTCTGCAAGCAATTAGGGAGGAGCTACATCAATTGAAAAGTACTACTTTCTGCTCCAAGCCCTTCAAGGCTCAGACAGAGCTACAGAGGAGGCAAAGGAAGATGGAAAAGGGCAACCACAAGGAATGGACCCCCAGCACCCTATCTCCTTGGATGAGGATGCAGACTAGCTAGCTAAGGCTCGGGTCCAATTTTCCTTCTGCCCCTATATCTTTTATGTCTTTCTGCAGAGGCCATAGAGGTCATAGGCCATAGGCCAAGTTTCCTTTAGAGGCCATAGGCCAAGTTTCCTTCTACTTTTGTTTGTATATGACAGTTGTTAAAGGGAATAAACCGAGACATAGCAAACTCTATTTTTCTAGATTTTATTTTCGTTTAAGAGGCCAGGGACCTGATAGCATAAAAATAGTCCAAATGTTGTTTTGGAAAAGGCTCAAGCTATGAGCTTGATAGGCCATAACAGAGGTTTCTGGTTAAGACACCTAACCTAGAACTCTTTGCCATGTGTGTAATCAATCTGTTGGCACCTGTAATAAAAAGGAAGCCCTGCCCTTACAAAAAACAAAAACATTATGTCCACCTAGTTACCAAAAAACAAAAACATTATGTCCACCTAGTTACAAAAAAACAAAAACATTATGTCCACCTAGTTTTCAGCTAAGGACGCAAATCAAAGCCAGGCAGAACCCTTAGTATTTTGATGGCATGTGAAGCCTATATTGTGGGAAAAATGTTTTGTTTGCCTTTGTGATCATGTCCACGTACCTAGAAGCCCTAGAATACACTACTTTCCTAGGATGTCCATGTTTCAGGAGATGCCCATGATTGAGACAGGCAAAGGTGGTATAGGCTTAGGGGAAAGATAAACTTCTTATCAAACAAGATAGAAGGATATTGTCCATAGACATGGAAAAGCACACTAACTGGAGATTGCTTCAACATTAGAGGAATCAAAAGCAGAGTAGGATCTAAGATTAGACACATCAATTAGAGACTTAAAAGAGCATCTTCAACTAGTTGGTGTTGCCTAAATGTTGGAACAATGCTTGAAAAGCAAAATCAAACTTTCGCAGTAACAAATGGTAGAAGAATATGAAGTCTTCACACTGTCATATCTTCAAGTGATAGTTCTGGGCAAGGACAAGGCAATTAAGGAACGTAGTTCAAAGGCATCCTACCTACTGCAGTAGCAAACAAGCAACATCAACATTCAACAATAACAAGTGAACATTTGTATTATCATGTAACAATTAATTTTAATGTTAGGTGGTGTTATCAGAACTGGCTGAACCAGACCAAGGTCCAAAACCACCAACTCAGACCAGTTCACAGTCGCACCAAAGAAGGCCCAACTAGACCAATACACCAGATCGGATTTGGAATGGCGCTCAAAACCAGGTCCCACCCACGCACCATCATGCCTACAAAACTGAAAAATTCAAGCAAAAAAAAGAAACAAATGCCTCCCAGGTCCCACCCACCCACCATCATGCCTACAAAACTGAAAAATTCAAGCAAAAAAAAGAAACAAATGCCTCACATGATATATATATATATATATCCAAAGACACCAAATATGCAAAGTTTTCTCATGTATATAGCATGTGAGGCAATTGTTTCTTTTGAATTTTTCAGTTTTTTAGGCATTATATATATACAAGTCCCACTAGCGCAGTTGGTATTTGAGGGGTTCTGTTTGTTAGGCGGCACAGGGTTCGAAACCCGGCGGTGGTAGGAGGAGACACCAAAAAAACCAGCCATGCTAAGGGTTGGTGTGGTCCAGGCCGGGTGCGATCCCCTAGTGATTTCAAGGGCTTAGACGCTCCTAGGTCATGGTTTCTTAGACCAAAGGCCAGTCGCACAAGTTAGGGACATTCGAGCAAACAATACACACACACACACATATATATTGCAGATTTTATGTATTTCTAGTCCATTGATTCTTCAGCCCAATTTTCTGGTCAGTTCTGATCTGGTCCCAATATGACCCTTGGCCAATTCTGGTCCCTGTTCTAATAACTTTGGTTAAACCATCATAAAGGGCTTGTGCTTTTATAAAATGTCTATTGGGAGTTGTATAAAGTGTGGGAGAGGTTCAAGAACCTGTCATAAGGAAGCCTAAATTGTTGTGTAAAGTGTGAGAGATGTTCAAGAACCAATTGAAATTTAACTAAATTTCAATTGTTGTATCCATTCTCATCTGTGCTGTATCCATACACCACATTTTCTTAACAATGTCGACGTGAAATGTCCAAAAAATAGAACTTTCATGGACTTCTAGAAATTGAATGCCACACAAAGATGGACCTATTTTTTAATCCCCCTCCATGGGATTTTGAAGAAAGTCATTTGAAAAGATTCCTTGTTTTTGCACTCATTTTGTACTCCTTATAGCTTTGCATTTGGCTCTATTTCAACTTTTCTGCTTTTCTTAGGGTAGAAATATGAGTTGCTTTCACACTCCCACCATGCACTCATACCCTATGTACTTTTGAATCTCATTCACATACATATTGTTGTCATTCGTTGGACATTAATAAAATTATCTTGTCTCGTCAACAGTGGCATGTCGAGTTAGTGAAGGCAGGTAGTCAATATAGCCCAAGATTCAACTCCTACCAACTGACATGTTTTTGCTTGTGGTCATGCTTGTCAATACATAGTACGCACCACAGACGCAACAGTGATTGGGGCCAGGTGCAAGCCCTGGGTGACTTTAGCAGAATAGATACCCCCTCACAATTGCTGCCAAAGAGCAACTAAATTGATTGGTGCTACTGCATCCCTGTAATTCTAAATAAGTACTACCATGGAAGACAATAATAAGAGAGCTTTTGAGACCAGATACAAAAAAAATGCCTAAAGTAAAATGTCTTTTGGGATTTACAATGCCCCTGCAACAATTTAGTGAGTAATTATACACTTGTGCCAAAAATTAACTCCAAAGAAACACCAACGTTTACTAGACTCAAATCTATAAATATTAAAAATGCACTTTTGGACTCAAATTTGGGGAAGTGTGTTTGCATGACACCAAACAAGAAGGTATGTAGTGACCTCGCAAGGACTAGCAAATCACCCAATAAGGTGAACGCAGTTAAAAATATGAATTCTCCTGAAAATGTAGCTGGGATTAGGGCCTTTTTTTATATGTGGGAGATTATCAAAATGTTCATTGAGAACTCTGAATGCATACAACTCCCTTGGACAAGGATTTGAGTGGAAGCAGTTAAATCACTAGGAAGAGGCTCAACAATGATCTGTTAAAGGTCTTTTGCAATTGCATATACAATGGCTTAATAATGGTGAAGGAAGTTGGACCATCCAATTTCCTTCTCTAATGTGAAGTTGACCTAGGTAAAAGACTACAGCTCAACATCGAGAGTAATTAAGAATGGTCTACACCATATAAAAACTTCTAACACTTCTTTTGTAAAATGTCTTTAATTTTTATGTAAATCATCAAGCTTTGTTGTCTATGATCAAGACGTCAAAGATCCATGGAAGAATTAGTAGGCAATTACTTTTGTTGGAAGAATTCAATTTTCAATGGGTGGTAAGACCAAGGGAATCTCATGTTGCTACAAATCTTCTCTCAAGCGTTGAGTGAGGAGAGCTCCAAATCACATTTCATGAACTTCCTGATGCCATTGTTTCCCAAATCTTTCTCCTTGAGAACTCCCTTCCCAAAATGATTGTGATAAAAGAGGGAGATGATGAAAAACACAAGCCCCTTTTAGTCAATTAATATAATGTTGTAGAAGACTGTAATTTTTTCTTTTATGAAGGTATATGATGCCTGAGGAGGTAATAAAAGCGCTAAAGGAGTTCAATTGAGCTTCCTCAAATACCATTAGTCTTTGTAGATTGGAAAGCAAAACAATGCCTTGACAAACCTAATAACTCAGCTTAGGCAAATTTTTACCCCTCGAAAACAGATGGTATGAATCTTATCTTCCTTTTTTGCATTATTTTGCCTCTCGTGATCATAGGAAGAAAGAATTTTTAGAAAGATAGTAAATAGGGATGGCTGGAAATTTATAATTTAACATTCTTTTGCGATTAAGGCAAGGAAGGTAGCACAAGAAATCATGAGATTGTCACAAGAAAAAAGTAGGCATTTTCACATTCGATTATGAACTACTATTCCTATTGAAATGTGACATTCTTGGTAAACCTTCAGCTCCTGAACCACAAACAGAAATCACAGCAGCTGATTCCCTGAGTCGGAATATGAATTTAGTGAGCAAAACTTTTTAAGAAATATTCATTAATGTCAAACTGAAACAGTGTTTCACAATGTAAAGTTACACGCTTGCAGACTCTTAGACTGATCTAAGTGTGTTGTGCATGCCATTTCAAGTTGACATTGCAGTGATATGATAGGTTTAAAGTATTTGTATTTATCATGCATTACAATTAAGGCTAAAATGCTTGCTTTTGCTTTTTTATTTCAATTCTCTCTTGCTAGTGGACATTATTTAGTCTCTCTCCTGCTGAGAACTTGTTGGATGGTAGCTCGTTGAATCCACTTTTGCCCTTCCTCTATTTGGCAACTGCTTTGCTAAGAATTATGATTTGGGAGTGACGCAATACATCAAAAATTAAGTTGATATGTGTTTCATTAAATGTCGTTTTAAGGATTATCAGAGACATAGGAGTTGTGATCAAAAGTATCCCGCATTCTAAATAACATATTCATTGAACCTGCTAACCTGATCATCCTGATTAGATTGAACAAAGTTTTAACCTTTTTTTTCAAAGTGTTGGTAAATATAGTGACTGCAATGAAAGCACAAACAAGATCAATGATCGTGGACATACTCTGTATTGATGATCAGGGGGCAACTCTTGTAAAAACCATAACAATTAGCCATCGACCGTAAGCTCTATAATGAAATTTAGTCCAGGGTTCATAGAGAGATTCGAATTCTGATTTGAATTCCTACAGTTTCAAATAATGGCCTGAAATCATGTTCTGTTTCACTGTATTTTCGATACTTTCCTAAAAATAAATGCTTCCGATAAGCATAAAAATTTGCAAGATGAAAAGCTCGTGCTTTCAGATAAGGGTCTGCAGTTGTCTTGAATTTTTCCATCGTATGGGCTTGCACTTGTCTGAACTTTTTGATCGGATTCTAACAACAGGTAATCCACTTATCCCTTCCATCTTGCACCTATAATTTTGAACTCGCACTGGATTCCTCATTGGAATCCCGATATTGGTCAGATTCATATCATCTCTGGAGAGAAAATGTATATTTTTTTATTGTTAACTGGCAAAGCTCAGGGTTAAAACCTACTTCCGTGCTTATTAGGCACCAAGGTTTTCACCGTTGCTTGAGAGGCATGCACCTGCCACCTACGAAACTTCGATTATGGCAATCTATCCACTTAAGGCTTTGATTGTAGTAGTCCCTATGATCCCGGCACTCTCCAAATCAACCTCCCCAAGAAGATCCAACTAAGGCCCTCAAACCGGCATGTTTCCTACAACACTTATCAGAAAAGTCTTTGAACCAAACAAGTTGGAAAACTTTAATTTTCCAAATAATCGTCAATTCGCCGTTAAAACTCGATTCCACCATCTACCCACCTTGCAAATTGTATCTACGATTCTGAATATACCATCCAGAAGATGATCCATACATCCATAAATCTAACATTTACAGAATTGACACTGGATAGCACTACTGTAACCATTAATGCAAACAAATTTCAATGTCAAATTAATGAGCTCATAATTCAGACTCAGCAGAAACCTATTTTTCATGTGAGACTGAGGGAATGTGATGATCAGATCGGAAGCACTTACATCCTTGAATTGAAGAAGGCCGAGCTGTCCAAGATACGCGATGCTGTCATGCGCAGACTCAACAGGGATGATGAGCTGAACTAAATTCATCTCCTCCGAACGGAGGAGATCCATCGGAAGGCAGCAACTCCCGTTTCTTGCCATGGCTATGCCTTCGCTCTACGCTGTCGGATCCTAAAACTGCAACAGCCCAATTCTGGTTCTCATTACCCGCTACAACTTTCCCACCAACGAATCGTTAGCCTGATCGGATCTATAATTATATTCCCTTGAGGGCATCTCCGTCCCTCAAACCCTTCTCTGCTCTGGTACCACAATCTTGTGTAGAGCTACATGATAATGTGACCCCTTTTTGCCTCTATTTGTTCATTTCGTTATTCGTTGCTTATTTATTAATCTCTACTAATAATGAAATAATGTGAGATATTTTATTTATTTTATTTATTTTATTTTTGACATTTTGGATGATTCGGCTCATTGTTGTCATTTTGAATTGGGTTGAACGTGCACGCAAGTTTCCTTCGGGCTTTGGAAGCTTGGCACCTTAATAGTGCTTGTCTTCAGTTTACTAATAAATTTATGGGGAGAAATTGTTTTACTAATTTCATATATTCAATGTTAAAATATATGTTTGCTAAAGGAAATATATTTATGGATAAAAAAATTGTTAATTTTACATATTTATAGGGAAGTGTAGTTCTAAGGAGAATAAATATTTATCATTATAATTATGGAAATAATTTGTTAATTTTATATGGTTATAATAATTTTATGTTATTTTGAATCTTAATAAAAAGTGATTTGGGATTTAAGAGACATGACATAAAGATATTGATTCTTAGTTAGATTATTAAAAGACAAAAGAAAAGGTTGTTATTCAAAATATGATAATGTCAAAAATAATATAAGTAAATTATTTAAAAAAATTGTGATGCAGTGAAGAAATACAAAATAAGATAAAGTTAATGTACTATAAAGAGAGCAATAACTCTAAGTGAAAAAAATGATGGGATTAAAACAAAGATTGGGGAGCTTTGGATGGAAGAGGAGGTTTTCATAAGTATGTAAAAAGACCCTAGTAATATGTATTTTCTAATTTCTTTCTAATGTTGAAAGGTTATGGACCTCGAACTTGGCATGGTGGACTATGGTGAGGATGACCTCACTAGTCTATCACAAATCTTCCAGACATGTAAAGAGGTGGTGAAAATATGGAAGGTCGCCCAAGATTTTAAGGACGAAGTGACTAGTCATGTTTAGTTTTTGGGTTCTAAGATAGCAAAGACAGATGGCAGTCCTTGCCTTGAGGTGGATCAATTCCCGAGCTATCGACGCCACATAGTTGGTGGGGATCTTAATTCTTCTCATGTTGATTGTCAGGTCCGGACAATTCATCTAACTCCAAGACATGCTCTAGAGGTTTTGAGACAAAAGGAATTAGAGCCAGTCTTTATAGTGGACGTAAATACCATCCCTACAACAACTTCTCTAGGTGAACACACAAAATCAAAGGAAGAACACCGATTATCTAAGCCGAGGCATAGTAAAAAATGTATTAGGAGTAAGAAAGACATGGTACAAATGGTGCTAGGGTTGGACATTGGAATGGGGAGGGTTGAGAGATTATGCAATTAAACTCTGGTAGGTAAATTCACTGGCAAATTTGTTAAGGATGAAACATTGAGGCAATGGTTAGAGGTGGGTTGGAGTAAGGCTTTGGGTTATATACCCAAATTTCGTCTCTTAATCAGGGGTTGGGTTGTCTTCGAGTTTAAAAGAACGGCAAATGTAGAGTGGATTCTCAAGAAAGATTAGTTATGGGACCCCTCAAGCCTAGTGCTAGCCTAATGGAAACCTGGGTTTGATCCCCATAAAGAACCCATGAACTTACAACATCTATGGGTGTTGTTGTCGGGTCTTCTTCTCAAGCTCTAGAGTGAGGAGGTTTTTAGTTTAATCAACAAGCATATAGGAAGATTCATTACATTGGAAATTTCTGGAATTCTTCTTATAAGAAAATGGCCAAAGTTTTGATCGAACTTGATGTAAGGGATGGATTACCAGCCGAAAATGAAATCATTTAGGGGGGATGTGGTGCTAGTTTAGAACCTGTATTGTTGGAAGGTTCCTTTCCATTGTTTGAAACACCGTGAGGTTGCTCATTTGTGGCAGGAATGCAGAGTTCAAAGGTTCAATTGGTAGCCTAAGCGAAAAATGTGGATAAGGAAGTCGAAGGTTTGGATTTGTCATCAATTGAACTAAGTGAGGCAAAAATTGATAATACCTTTAAGGCACATGATGGCGCAACTATCCTTGACACAGTTACTAAGCAACAACCTCACATTAGAGATCGTTTGCCAGAAAAGGAGGACACTCTCAAAAAGTTAGCTTTGGTCGATGACTGTAAAGGTATGCTCTCATTTATACCTCCTTTAAATCCATTAAAACAAGTGCATGAAAAGATGGTAACTTCCATAGATTTTCTTCAGGGGGGGTATTGAAACCCAATCCTTCAAAAGCACATTCTTCATCAAAGAAATCAGACCAGTTTCCTATTACGTCTTGGATCTAGGTCAAACCCCAAAAGTCGGATAGGGATTTGTCCTTTTGCTTGGGTAAACCTCCTGCAGCTATGTCTGAAACTTGTCACCTTACAATCTCACCACCTTACAAATTACGACCAAGAAAATACACCATAGAGGATGAAGGTGGAGGGGTAAAGGGAGGTCTTGCAGTGATGATAACATTCTTGTCTGGCTGGAAGAAAGTACCATATGGAAAAAGTTAAGACAAAGGTTTCAAAAGAAAACAGGGAAGGCAAGCAATCAACTATCAAAGGGGCACTTATAGTAGATAAACCCCTAAAGTCGGTTACATCGTGATCATTCTATCTCTCAATGTTAGAGGGTTAGGGGGTGCCCTCGCAAGGATATCCCTCATGCGGATGTTTTTAGTTTATAAGCCCAATGTTATTCTATTCCAAGAGACGAAGTGTTTAGGATCTAAAGTTGTAGAAATTTTCTTCTCCATGTCGAAGGAGTGGAATTTATGTATTAATGCACAAGGTTTATCCAGAGGTCATGTTACTGGTCAGGATTCCATCTTTGAAGCCATTAATTATGTTTGTCTTTCTACATGTATTGTTTTAGAAGGAAAGGCAAAAATGCTTGGGAAAGGTTTTCAGGATTGTGAACCTATATGCTCCTTGAATTAATAGAATCCAATACTGTGAAAATCTAAAAGATCAAGAGACAATGTGATTGTGGGAGAGGACCTCAATTTAACTCTGAAATCTAAGGAAATTTGGGGTGAAGTAGCAAGGGAAGATTCGTTGGTTGAACTCTTGTTTTTTTTAATATTTAAACCTAATTGATGTCAAGCCACACAAAGCGGTCCCTACATGGCCGAATTCCAGAAGGGGAAGGGCAATGATTTCGAAAAGACTTGACTATATTTTGTAGCATAGTAGATTTTGGGAGAAGCCAACAAATATAGATCTTGGGTTAGAGTCAAAGGTCTTCCAGTCATTTGTTTATAATGTTATAGTTAAAAGTGATGGACCCAAAAAACCCAACCCCCTTTAAATTTAATCACTCTTGGTTGAAAGATGAAAGTTTTAGAAATTGGAAAAAATATTATAGTGGAGCATTTGTTATGCTCAAGTTCTCAAACAACTTGAAAAATGTGAAAAATTTTGGTAGATACATGGGCCAATGAGAAATCAAAAGAATTACAAGAAGAATGGAAAGATGTAGAAGAAGTGTTGCAGAACCTATTTGAGCGTAATTCATGTGGGGGCGATGATCTACGGCAATGAGGTTTCAATGGGGATTTCCTATCGGCTGACTTACAGTGACTATGTAGATAATTATTTATTATCATCAGTTGAACGACTTCCAATGATCAACTATCAATAATGACTTATGTCTATGTCTTCTGTCAGTATGGCTCTATTGTCTCAGAAGACAAACTACAAAAATTGAAAGAGCTCGAAGGCAAAAAAGAAGGAGTTCCTTGAATTGGGGGAAGTGAAGTAGAGGCTCAAAAGCAGAGTAATTTGGTTGGAAGAGAGTGATAACAATACAAATTTATTTCATAAATACACAAATCATAGGAAAAACTTCAATACAATTTGGGAGCAAGTGGGCCTTGACAGTACAACAGCTTCATCTTTTAAAGAGTTAGAATCAACTGACAAAAAACATTTCCAATCTTTATGTAAGGAAAATATATGAAATATTGGAGAGATCGTGAAGGTTATCATATTGTTCCCCGGATTCTTCGATGACAGCATGAATGCTAACATGGAAGCTGAGGTCACTAAAGAAGAGTTGAAATATGTCTTGTCATCTTTTAAAAAGTCAAAAATTCATGGCCCTAATGGATGGAAAATAGAATTGTACCTTGGTTTCTATGATCTATTGGAGGAGGATCTTCCAAGAGTTATAAGGGAGTCAAGGATTTATGGGAAAATTATGGGGGAAATGAATGCTACCTTCATAGCATTGATCCAAAAAAAGGATGTTTCGGCCTCTTTAGAAGACTCTAGCCCAATCTCTCTCTATAATTTGGTTTATAATATTATCTCCATAAATAACTGCAAACCGGATAAAACTTTATTTATCCAATGCCATTTTGAAGGAACAATTTGGATTTCTTTTCAATAGACAGATCCGTGATGATGTTGGGACTGCACAAGAGGGTTCTCACAAGATTGAATCTAGGAATAAGTTTGCGGTGGTTATGAAACTCGATCTTTCTAGGGCTTATGATAATGTTAAATGGTTATTTTTAAGATTGGCACTTATGCAAGCAAGGTTGAATCTACGATGTGTTAATTGGATTATGGGATGTATCGAATCAACTAACTTTGCAGTTTTGATCAATGGTTCTCCGTTTAGTATTTTCAGGGCTACTGAGGGCCTCAAGCAGGGGTTCCCTTTGTCAACCTTCCTATTTCTACCAGTAGCAAAGAGGCTTAGCAGACTGATAGTAGAAGCCAAAAGGGAAGGTTTTATTAGGGGCATAAATATTGCAAGATCGATCAATTTTACACATATGTTGTTCATAGATGACATATTGCTCTTTGGGAGAGGAAACATAGGAAAATATAAATATTTCAAAATCATTTTAGATCTCTTATGAAAAGAAACAAGGATGGAAACCAATATGAATAAATCATGCATTTTGGTAAATGGATTGAGTGAAGATTTGGAAAGAAGGATTGCACGGGTTTTGCCTATGAAGATCAGGCCTCTACATAAAGGAGTTAAGTATTTAGGTTTTCATTTAAACCCCAATGATTGTAAACAAGTAGATTGGCTCTGGTTAATTAAAAAGATAGAAGACACAATCACTTGCTGGTGTCACAAGTGGTTATCACGAGGAGGAAGACTAGTTTTGATAAAAAAAATGTTTTAGAGAGCATTATGGTCTACTAGCTATATATTGCTCCCATTCCAAAGGGTATATTATACACGTGATTATATGAAATCCCCAAAAAGTGTTTTGGGTTCCTTTGGACATGCAAAAGAGAGATGGAGGGGATTCCTCTTATCAAATGATCAAAGATAGCCAAGCCCAAGGAATATGGTGGATGGGACTTAAAAAATCTATATGCTTCCGGAGAGGCTTTAGCTGCAAAAAGTCTTTGGAGGCTTATGTTTAAGGGGGAAAGTGTTAAGATCCTAATGGACGGCCTTCACTAACACCTCGGGGTTTTGGTGTAACGGTTTGTATCATTTGGTATCAGAGCCTCCACCCAGGTTCAAGTCACAGAGCGGGTGGCAACGTCGGCATTGCAGTGTTCGCCCGAGGCTCGTACGGCGCACATCCAGCCCAGAGTCTGGACTGCGGAGCGTGGTGGGATGTTAAGATCCTAATGGACGGCCTTCACTAACACCTCGGGGTTTTGGTGTAACGGTTTGTATCAGAAAGTGATGAGGGCTAAGTATCTGGAGAATCGAGAACTAGAGGAGTGGATTAGACAAGACATGAAGTCTTTTAGAGGAGCATCAATCACATGGAAAGGACTTGTAAAAGATTTTGAAATATTAGGAAATTGGGTTGCGTGGGAGAATGGGAGAGGCAATAAAGTGAAGATAGGAGAGGACCCTTGGATCGGCTATTATGGAAATCATAGACTATCAGATATTCTTCGGATATTGCTCCATGACAAAGGTATTACAATGCTTGAAGATGTTGTAGGCTTTGTGGATTAGGGTACAAGGATATAAGTTTGGAAATCAACTGAGGATTTGAATTTATATGATGATCCTGAAAAGTGAACACAATATATAAATCTACTTAAGCATAATGCAATATGCTTGAAGGATCGAGAATCTGAACAAAAAATGGTAAAGAAATAAAGCCTTGGGGGTGCTTACTACTAAGTCGGGATATGATGCAAAAATAAGTAAAGACTTGGGCGAAGAGAGACAATAGAATATTCATATGGCTTGCTTTGGAAAATAGGATATTAACATGGGACAATGTTCAAAAAAAGAATTGGATTGGTCATGGTTGGTGTATGGCGTGTCAAAATGTAGATGAGTCTATGGATCATCTTTTTGGTAGTCTAGGAGGAATTACTTCATAGCTATAATATCCAAAACAAGAGGGACAAATTAACTATGTTGGAATGTATGGAACCATGGTTTATAAACCAATCTATGTCTTCTCATAAAAATCTTGCTTGTTATGTTATACAACGAATCTAGTTAACTAGGGATATGGCGATTATTTGGGCAAGGAGACTCAAATGGATGGGGTGTGTCACCAATCAGGTTATCATTTGGAGAAGGTAAGAAGACCCTTGAACTAAAAATGCCAATAAGACTATAGGAACCATGTATTGAACTTACAATCCCATGGGGTTTCTTCGATGGAGCGAGCCAAGGTTCGCTAGGAGTATGTGGGGCAAGGGCCATTCTCTTTATTGGCAATGCTCGTTATTTTATTATGAAGAGTGGAGCTGGTATTGGAACCGACAATAGAGTAGGACTTTATGCTATTTGGACTCTTCTTAAAGTTGTTTTTGATAAGAATATGAGTATTTTGCAGGTATTAGGCGACTCGAAGCTATTGATGGACTAGGCAAATAGGAAAAGACAAATAATTTTTTTTTACTCTAGGGCCTATTATGGAAAGAATCTTGAAGAAAAAATCCCTTTTTGAAGAAGTTTATTTTGCTCACATCTATAGGGAATCTAATCAAAAAGCATATATACTTTAGAAGGAAGCTAGAACTTTGAAGGAAGGTCTTCTGATCGAACAAGAAATCGGGGATATATCCCCATGGGAAACTATTCAAATTTCCATTTTATGAGTTCATTTTGGAAGGTTGATTTGGTCTTGATTTTTGTTTTTGGAGACACAATTAGTCAAGTTTAAATAAGTTCAGAGTTTGTCTTCAATTGGGATGATAGGGATCTAGCTTGGGCCTATGTTGGTTGGATGAATGTATATGTCTTTTGCATAGGTTGATGACAGTTATAAGTTTTTATACAAAGCTAAAAGGATTTAAATGTGCATTTTTATCTCTCCATCAAAATATGAAATACAATGATTATTTTTTCTTGGGGAAAAAAGGGAAAAAAAACAAGTGAAATGATTTAAATTATCTTTTTTATTACAATTAAAATTAATATTGTTAAAATAAGAATGAACCTTCACTAGCATCATAATGAAACTCAAAGTTGACAAGGCCTATAACACCGTGGGAAAAAACAATGAGCTATATTTGTGATACCTAAGAAAGGAAAAAAACTACGAAACAATTGTGATATGGGGTAGTCTTGAAGATGCAACAAAAGAAGAACCCCTTTAAAATTTTTGCTTTCTTGGAAAAAAATAAAATTGATCGGTCTGTGGAGCTCTGCGCACACTTGTTTTTTATCGTTGATGCTAGGGTTTAGCTACCATGGATCTAGGGGGAGGATCCGATCCTCCTCCTCCGACTCCAACTCCAATGGAAATCATAGCTTTCAAGAAGCTAGTTGCAGCTCAAGGGAAGCGACCAACAAGTTCGACTCAACAAAAGTTCCTTAAAAAACTCGTGGGCATCCCCATGGTAGCACTCCCGGCAGAGCGACCCTGTAGAACTGCTTTGAAAATATTAGAGAGAGGCCTCATTGGGAATTTTATGAGTCTATGGCCTTCCCCAAAAGCCATAGAAGCATGGGTGTAACGGAACTAAAAACCTCTCATTGCAGAAGAAATTCACAATTACCTGGTAGGTAAGGGGTATTTTGTCTTCGTCTTTGAAAGTTCAGCAGATCAAGATCTAATATTTCGAAATGGGACTTATTTCATGGGGCCATAAGGACTGTACTTAAACAAATGGACCCTGGATTTTGATCCCACCCCAGGACGTCCCTTCAGTAGTACTTGTTTGGGTTCGGCTCTCCCACCTTCCTTTACACTGTTGGAACCCATAATCATTATAGGCCATTAGGAATACTCTGGGAAGATATATTGATAAGGCTGAAAGAAGATATCAATACACCTGCATCAGGATTTGTGTAGAGGTGCATCTCGAAATAGGTTTACCGGAAGCAATAAAATTAACCATCGCAGACTGGTCCCATATTCAGGAGCTAGACTATGAGCAACTTCCTTTTAAATGTAGACATTGCCACAAATATGGCCATTTTTCTCGTCACTGCAAAAAAAAAAAGAGGAAGCTGCTGAAAATTCTAAAGGAGAACAGTGGAAGCAAGTTCAAAAACAGGCTACGACAAAACCTACTTCAAATCCCAAAGGGAAAGGTGTAGTGCTCTGGTTTTTACAGCAGAGCACTATGTAAAATTTCAGGGTTAATTTTCTACGTTTTAAACTTTATCAGTTTATGGAAGTAAATTTCTAAGAATTACTATGTGCCTAAATAATATTTAGTGTACTGTCGTGTTTTCACTAACCTTACATTCGTAATTTAAAATAAACAAACATATCGTTATTTTCTTTTCAACAATCATGTTCCAGCATAAGAATAGGTTTCACAACTTAGTAAATCAGTAAATAGCAAGTTATGCATGTTTACAGTAAGATTTTAACATAATAATCAAATAACGTAAATGACAAGGAAATTACCTGATGCTGATGCTAACCGTAGGTTGTAGTAGGTTGTATAACCTCTTAGACAGCCAAACTGAAGTGTCCACCCTACCGACCAGCTATTATCTTGCTGGCCCTTGGAAATCAAAGGATTTCCAAGCCCCCGAGCCCACAATCTGATAATCCCGAGAGCAGTGTTTTCTTCTGTTCTCAAAACCTTTCTGTTCTCCCAACTTCTTTCTTTTCCCAAACCAAAAAAAACCTCCCCTTTCTCCAAGCTCTCCCCCTCTATATAATTTCCCTTCCTCGAGAAAATCTTGGGCTTACTCCACCGCCCCAAAATCCCCCTCTCGAGCCCCTCAACATTTACTCCTATCACCAGTTCATTCATACACGGTTTTTTATAAAAATGTATAATTAATTACTCTCATGGAAAAATTAGTTGGTTTTGGATTGACGGTCGTAAGTATTTATTACGGTGGGGATTATCACCCAAAGGTTATCCATTCGGGACAAGCTTCATTAAATACAAGTTTATTCGCTATCCTTGGTATTTGATGTTATTAATGTAATTAATAAAATTTTATATAATTAGTTGCCCCTTTTCAACTTGGACATGATGTGTCTTAATGGTCCACCTTATCCGTCGAGACTACTTAGCTTGAGGTTTAAATTCCAAGATTAACATTGAATAATTAAATAACCATTTTCCATCACATCACGTTCATTCCAAAAATGATTATCCTATTATGGCTAACTTTTGAAATGGAAATAATCACACAATATTAATTTATAAATCAATATTTTAAATCTTACTTATATTGCAATTGTTACGAAAGGGATATATAAATGTTGCTGGAATATTATTAATTAAGTAATAATAATAATTAGATCGCCATTTATTAATTAATAATAATAATTAAATCACCATTTAACAATAATAAAAGGTGAATTAATCATAGTATTCTTAATTATTTGTTTATCACATGAGTACCCTATCATCAACATAGCATCCTTGTTCTTATAAACAAAGCACTTGTGAGGGCTTAAACAATTTTACTAATTAATTAGACACTATCATTACCCTATTCACAACAGTTCTCCTATGACAATGTTAACTGACGACACTTGTCTTAGTTTATTATTACAATGTTTTCATATAATTACTAATTCACTTATTTTACACATGGACAACCTAACCATTCATTACCTAAGTTGATTGATGTATCCTTAACTGAGTTATCTATGACATTTATACTACTATTCAAGCATGACAAGTATGTTATACACCAGTAATATTGTACACGTACAAGGTGTGCATGCATGGCCAGTGTATGCACATGTCGGATATGTACTATAAACAGACCCCATTCCGCCTATGCATACTTGCTAACTAATAATAGTATCTACCCCCATGCAGAAGAGCAAGCATAATATATAGTATAATTACTTTAACATCCTCGGTTATTTAACAGTTAACCCTTTACGATTTGACATCATTCTCTTTATCTTTACATTAGTTTAATCAATCAAGTACAAGGAAGGGTGCCTACTTCCACTAACTCGGAATCAAGGAATACTAAACCCCCAACAGTACTAACTAACACATCCTCCCATCATAACCTACGTCCAGCATCCTCCCTATCCTTCCTCTGCTAGTACAACAGTGGATGTCGGACTCACCGATCTGACCACATAGAACTTGAGAGCGATAGCGTCGACTGAACAGCGGACCTATCCTCCCCTAGCAGGCATCCGACCATCGTCATCACAACAACATGGGGAGCGTGTCTCAGCACGGCCCTCCCACGACCTCGGGTCTCATGGAAACATAGGGTGGGAAACACATCCATCCCTCTCAACATACTGGGCCTACGCCCTTATCAACTCATACTTGCTGCTATCGGGATTATCAGTTTGTGTTATCGTATCCTCATTTTGGCTGCTAAGGTTTGCTGTATGAACATGTTTTTCCTTTCCAATATATATCAGATCAAGTAACTGGCTATCCCATAGCCCTTGTGTCCTGTAGGTTAGTGTTTTGCAAAATACAATTTATAGAAAGCATTTTCCATTGATCGCCAATTGATCCATGTTATCATTTCATTTCATGTAACCTTTTAGCTCATCATAGATACATATAACATTTCAATAATTCATATAAGAAGATGGTATCCACGTACCGAATCATATATTTCACATTTCATTAATGAAAACATATAAACATATACTGCAATCGTAAAATAAGGAAATCATATGATAATCATGACATCATAATCGCATAACATAGTAACATCATAATCATGGTGAAATCATAAAACAGAGTAACATCATATAACGAGGTCCAATATAGTTTACTCAGTCGAGCTGAGTTCAACAGAATATATAAGAAATAAAGTATGGTGTGTCTAACTAATAAATATGCCGAATCAAAATATGGGCATTACATACACCCACCCTTCGGGAAACTTCGTCCTGAAGTTATGGTCAAAATAGTGAGGGAAAATCTCGACGCATGGTCTCTGCGTCCTCCCAGGTAGCAGACCCGGGGCTATACTTGTCCCATTGGACCTTAACCTGGTCCACATGGCGACTACGGAGCTGTCGAACCCTACGATCAAGTATACGTAATGGTTCGACCCTGAAGGTTCCCTCGTCCGAGACCTGCAATTCCTTCCAATGAATTTTGTGAGTCTCATCAGCTATGTAATGTCGCAATACAGAAACATGAAATACATTATGAGTTTTATGCAAGTGGGGTGGCAGCACAAGACGATAAGCAACTGGTCCGATTTTCTCAAGAATCTCAAATGGACCTATAAAGCGAGGTGACAGCTTGGTACCCTTCCCAAACCGAATGGTACTTTTATTTGGTCTGATGCGAATAAATACACGATCCCCTACTTCATAAGTTCTATCTGATCTGTGTGCATCAGCGTAACTCTTTTGCCTATCCTGTGCTTCCTTCAACCGCTGCCTAATTTGTAACACTTGCTCCTCCATTTCCTGAATCAATTCAGGCCCAATTAAAACTCGATCCTCTAACCTGTCCCAACTGAGTGGTGTCCTGCACGGCCTCCCATACAATGCCTGATATGGCGGCATACCAATGGAGCTGTGATGACTATTATTGTATGCAAACTCCACTAAAGGAAGATATTTCTCCCACTGTGTCTGTTGATCCATAACATACATCCTAAGCATGTCCTCCATCACTTGATTCACCCTCTCAGTATGTCCATCTGTCTCGGGGTGATAAGCTGAGCTTAAGTTCAATTGTGTCCCTAATGCTGACTGCATGCTTGTCCAAAATCTGGAGGTGAACTTAGGGTCTCTGTCAGAGATTATCTTTTTAGGAACTCCATGAAGACGTACAATCTCATTTATGAATACCCTTGCCACATCTGTCACATCATAGGTGTCTCTGACTGGAATGAAGTGAGCACTTTTGGTCAGTTTGTCGACTACCACCAAAATAGCATTATGTCTCAGAGATGTGAGTGGTAATCCTACAACGAAGTCCATGGAAATGACTTCCCATTTAGTCATAGGAATATCATGCGGTTGTAGGAGACCGGCCGGGTGATGGTGATCTGCCTTCACTTGTTGACACTCAAGGCACTTCGAAACAAAATCCACTACATCCATCTTCATTCCTGGCCAAAAGAAGAGTTGCTTCATGTCAACATACATCTTCTTCACCCCTGGGTGCGCACAGTAATGCGATCTATGGGCCTCTCTAAGGATTGTTTCCCTGATATCACCTTCCTTAGGAACATACATCCTTCCCTGATACCGCAACAATCCATCTTCCTCAAGATGGTACCCATCATACTTCAATTCCTGTTCCCTTCCATTCTGAATAGCTGAGGTTACTTTTAGATACCAACTATCACCTAATAGTTGTCCTAGTACCCTTTCCCTCAAGTCAACCTTTAAGGGAATTAAGGAGAAAAGTCTCGGCCTTCGGCTTAGAGCGTCTGCCACCACATTCTCCTTTCCTTTGATGTAAGAGATACCAAAGTCATACTCACTCATGAACTCACTCCATCGCCTTTTCCTAGCATTCAAATCCCTTTGGGTAAAGATGTATTGCAAGCTCTGATGGTCTGTTTTAAGGGTGAAGCTTCTACCAACTAGGTAGTGCCTCCATAATTTTAGTGCCAACATTACTGCTGCCAATTCTAGATCATGTGTGGCATACTGTTCCTCATGAGGTTTCAACTTTCGAGATGCATAAGCTATTACCCCACCTTCCTGCATCAACACCACTCCTAGTCCTTGCTTCGAGGCATCGGTGCATACCATGAAATCTTTATCCATGTCAGGTACCCGTAAGATCGGTGCACTAGTCAACAATCTTTTTAACTCTGTAAAAGCGGCATCGCATTCATCGGTCCATTCATACCGGATTCCCTTGCGTTGCAAGGTGGTAATAGGTTTTGCAATTTTAGAAAATCCTTCCACAAACCTCCGATAATAGCCTGCTAACCCCATGAAGCTGCGCACCTCATGAGCATTCCTTGGAATTGGCCAATCTTCAATGGCCTTTACCTTTTCTGGGTCTACAGAGATCCCTTCACCTGAGATGATGTGCCCCAAGTAGTGAATCTCTTTTTGGAAGAAGGAACACTTTGACAATTTACCATAAAGTTTATGCTCCCTTAAGCATGTCAAGACTAACCGCAAGTGTTCCTCGTGCTCCTTCTCATTCTTAGAATAGATAAGAATATCATCTAAGAAGACCTGAACAAAGCGGTCCAAGTATTTTCGGAAGACACCATTCATGAGGCTCATGAATACAGCTGGAGCATTGGTCAAACCAAATGGTACCACTACAAACTCGTAATGCCCAAATCGAGTTCGAAAGGCAGTCTTAGGAATGTCGCCTTCCTTGATCCTCAACTGGTGATACCCTGATCGTAAATCAATCTTTGAGAAGACTGACGCACCTTTCATTTGATCAAAGAGGTCATCAATTCTTGGTATGGGATACCTGTTCTTCACGGTGGCCTTGTTCAAATCTCTGTAATCTATGCACAGTCGCAGAGATCCATCCTTCTTCTTAACTAAGATCACTGGTGCTCCCCACGGTGAGATACTAGGTCTAATCAGTCCCAAATCTAGCAATTCTTTTAACTGGATCTGTAACTCACGGAGCTCTGGAGTTGTCATTCTATAAGGAGTTTTTGAGATAGGTTCTGCACCAGGTTTTAGTTCGATTGTGAAATCGAGCTCTCTTTCTGGAGGTAGTCCTGGCAATTCCTTCGGAAAGACATCCTTGAACTCGGAAAGTACGGGGTAGGAATTCAAGGGAGGTCCTTTACTATCGCTCACGGCCTCCACTACGAACAACTGGCATCCTTGTCTTAGGCACCGCTTAGCTTTTACCATAGAGATGAAACGGAGGGATACCTTCCTCTTCAAGCCTTGGATTTGAATTGTCCTTCCCTCGTCATCGAGGCACAACACCATCTTCGCATAGCAGTCTATGAAAGCTCTATGGTCTTCTAACCAATCCATGCCAATAATGAGGTCATAAGTCCCCAAATTGGTGACATAAGCATCCAACTTAGTGGTGCACACTCCTAAGTCAACCTCACAACTTCTCACTTTAAGACCTACTGTTTGCTTAGCTCCTGAAGCCATTTCAACCAGTTTGAAATCATCGTGCTCGTAGGCTGCCAACCCACATTTATCTAATGCAAATGGTGAAATAAAACTATCAGTTGCTCCTGGATCAAACAAAATTTTAAGTTTGACATTGTTTACATTACCAGTGGATTCTACTATTCTGCTTGGTGGTTATGAACCGCTGCATGAATCCGATGACTGTTACCCGAACTATCCATGGGTGCTTTTCCTTTCCTGTGCCTGCTGCTTGACTGACCCTTGGGACAGTCTCGCTGGAAATGAGGACCTCCGCATCCCCAACAAGAGAGATTGGGAGGGGCTTGCCTGTTGCTCGAAGGAATCCTCTGAGATGAGTTCCTTCCCCTGGTTCCTCTAAAACCCCTTGCTCCTCTATAGGAACTTCCCTGTGTACGTCCCTGGCTTTGGTGGGTTGCAGACGATGCCTGCGAGATTGAGTTAACTGAAGTATTACCCCTCGGTGTGAACCGGTTACCATAAGGAGGAGGTCTAGATTGTCCTCCCCTGAAGTAAGGACGTGATGCCTTCCCTGAAACATACTGATTGGTTCCTGTCAACTTACTGCCCCCTTTTCCATCTGACATATCAGCTGCATAACGAGCATACTCAACTGCCATGGCAACTGAAGTTGGCTTCCACATCCGCACAGCAGCTCTAATCTTGTAGTTAAGTCCATACACAAAACGCTCTACCTGACAATCATCTGCATCAAGGTAAGGAACATATTTTACCAGTTCCATAAACCGAGATTCATACTCCTCCACCGTCTTGTCTCCCTGTACTAAGGCATGGAGTGCACCTGCCTGTTCTTCCTTGTAATAATTTGGCAAATACTTCATGTGGAACCTCTCCTCGAACAGTTCCCAAGAAGTTGTAAGAGGAGTAAGGTGCAACTGCTTCTCGAGGTCTGACCACCAATTCAAAGCATCACCTTTAAGCTGAAAGACGGCCATCCTAGCCTTGGAACTAGATGTGTACTCATTCAATGCGAAGCATCTCTTCATGCCTTCCAACCATGCCTCTGCATGCTTACCGGGTCGTCCTCCTGAAAACTCTGGAACTTTTATCTTTTGTAACTCCCTCGATATGTCCTGAAGCGGTTCCAGTCTTGGGCCATGTGCCCTTTCAGAGTTCTCTCGACTCACTTGAGTGGTTTCCACCTCGGCGGCCCTTTCCGACTGCCTGTTCATCGTGGTCATAATAGCCTCCAAAGACCTCATTATGATTTGCATTTCAGGCGTTGAGGTTGGTTGTGGCGGTGGCGGAGGTGGTGGTGACGGTGGTCGACCTTGACCCCGACCTCGAGCTCTGCGTGTTGTCACCATGATAGTTCCTGAGTTATTAAAATAAAATCATATCCTTAGTTGTTCAATCAAATATACGCGGAACTAAAATGTAGGTATTTAATAACTTGCATCATGAGATAACAAATTGTCAAGATTAGCGCAGTAAAATCTATAGTCGTTTTTATTTAAACAATCTTGTCATGGTGTTCAGCTCGTCGTGCTGGTCTTAATGGTGTCTTGTTTTTGAGATTTCGGGTCTCTTTCATCCCTTCGACTAGGAGTTGAAATCTCGGCAAAATTTTTAATATCTCTATTTTAGTTAACTTTAAATGTTACCCTTTAATCTAAACAACCTAATTGACATTAATTTATCTTAAAATTCTGAATCCTCTAATCAACTTTAGGTTTAATTAAAGTTAATCCTAAACATAGAGACTCTAATCATAATCTAACTTTTATTTATATGAATTTTAAATCAACCTAAAAACTATTATATATATATTGCATTAAATTCACAATTATATCTCACCGTACCATACTTTTAGCAATATATATATATTATAAATATCAATTTTGAAAAGAACTACAATTGAACTTTTAAATAATTAAATTTTCAAAATTAATTAAATTTAAATTTTATAACAATTAAAATTTTAAAATTTAAATAATTTTAAACATTAAACAATTTGAAACATTAAACAATTTATTTCAAGTTTTAAACCATTTATTATATATATATATTTTTTCTTCATTTTTAAACACTATAACATCTCACGCGGACTTCGACGCGCGTCCACCCTACCTACCTCCTCGTGTCTCCCACTCCACCGTCACCTTCTCCTATCCCTTTCCACAATCGGCACCTCCTCACGAGGCATGAAGTTACTCCTCCAAGGCCATCCACCCACTACCGCCTGCTCCACCTATTAACTTCGACCGGGTTTCTACCTCTCGCCAGTCCAACCGGCTCAAAGATCCACGAGGAGGCCTGGGCTGCATGCCAGCCACCTGGGCTGCATGCACCCCCTCTCCCCATTAACCAGAACGTGGTGCCTCCCCCTACTAAGCGGTGCTGCGTCTCCCGCGCGCGAGCCTGGTCTCCCATTCAGCGCGTGGGTCAGGTGAGACCATTCAGTGCGTGGGTCTGGTCGGTGAAGGTAGGGTGGTGGCCGTGCATGGTGAAGGTGCTGGTTTAAGGGTTGCAGAAGAACGACCATTGTTCAAATCCCAGCTTATGGGCTTCAGTCGGTTTGGGCATCCAGTCTGTTTGCTCATCTTCTACTGTCGATTTCCCGACTTGTTGCATTCTCGTCGCTCACAGGTATTTCTAGTCTCTGGAAACTAACGTTTGAACACTATTTCAGCTTCTAATTATGCAGGATTGTCTGTTCATGTTCGAAATTATTTTGAGCTTCTATTTAACTCCAGATTGAGAACGTACCTGGCGTTTTTGGGTTGAGCGCACCTTGCAACTCGTGAGTCGGATCCTCGGCACTTGAAGTTTTCACATACAATACTACGGGCATATCTAACTAAGTGAAACCTGCCATGTGCTTGTGCTGAGGGCCGAGTTACCTTGGCTATCGTAGGATTTAAGGCTCAGCGAACTGATTTAAATGGGATTTGTTTTCCTGTTTACCGCTAAGTGGTATTCATTTTCTAGCTTGCACTAGAGTTTACAGCGATGGTTTTTATTTATTTATTATTTCTTTACTGTGTCCTTTATTTCTTTCCGCATATGGTTAAACCCTGCGCGAATTGGTTCACTGTGTAGAAGCAGTCTTCAACCCTAGAGGCTCTGTATCTGTTCATCCTCAAACAGGCGCCTGTCGGCTGGCCACAGGGGAAATAATCCTGATATCAGAAGGAATCTATGCGGCTTGGCGCTTGGCGCTGGGTCTGCAGTTGTGTTCGTGGACTTCTCTGCTACCTGCTAGCTGGTAACGCTCCGTGTGGAGCGCATAGGCTGGCCCAATACTCTTTTATCAGAAGTAACAAAAGAGGCTTGGGTGCTTGAGCTATCGCGGTGTGTGCATGGCCTCCTTTGGACTTAGCCCGTGGTCGCTTGGTAAGCTCTGGGTGGACGAGGGATGGGCCTGCATACTCTTTTATCAGAAGGTATTTGAATACAATAGGTTCAAAGCGTCCAATGGCGGGAGGCATAGCAGAGAGGGCATACGGCCTCTCTGGGACGCCATCGATTCTCAGCAGCATAAGAGCGCGCTAAAGCTCGCCACTTTATTGCTAGCAAAACATCCGGATTCGCCCTACATTCTGTCATTAAAAACCTTGGTTCTAGAGAGAATGGGGAGGCCAGATGAAGCTTTGCCCCTCTGTTTAAACGCTAAGGATGCTAATCCTGTAGGTGACCTTACTTTAGCACACCTCAGATTGTATTCCAACGACTTGATCGCTTGGATCTAGCAACATTTTGTTTATGAGTTTGCTTGTGGAAAGATTTCCAAAAAAACCTAGAGCTAATAATGGGTCTGTTCAACTGTTATGTACGTGAATACTCCTATGTTTAAACAGCAACAGACAGCTTTTTTATATTGAATACGGCACAAGAAAAGAGAAGGAGAATGGGAGCTTCAAGAATCATTTTATTCAGGTGGATACAGATACTTATACCGAGAAGGAGAATGGTTTTTGTACCGAAGGCAGGGTGATTTTTTTTTTCATTTTCATAATATGTATATATATATAACTGTTTTATTTATTTTGGCCAAATCATCCTAGGTGCAGTAATCTTGCTACCTCCTTCTTCTTCAAGATAAGTAGGTTTAGACTATAAATTCAAAAACAAAACAAAAAAATTATTTTATTCTGCATAAATCTATATTTTGTTTTTCAATAGTCAGTAAATAGATTAACCATGAATTTCCAGAAAGCTGCAATACATTGCAGAAACTTTTTTTTTTTTCTTTTCAATTCTTGATCCTCCTACCAAATAAGACAGTGATAAAACAATTATATATTTCTAATGTATAGCAAGCAAATTTCAGTTCTTTCTATGAAATCTAAGACACAATATTTTTATATGAAAACAAAATTAGACAGTAATATTTAAACAATAAGAACCTCTAGGAAATTTGCATTTGTTTTTCAATATAACCCTCTGATTCTTTTAAATTGAGCGAATTTGCTCAAAATAGCTCAATATTTTGTCGGCAACAACTATTAATTTCTATATAAAGCTCTTTTGTTTTTGTTGTAATTTCAATTTAATTTTCTTCTCTTATTTTTGTTCATGGATTTCCATCACTCGCCAATATTTTGGCAACAGTAGTAGGAAATAGGACGGAAGGGGATAAATTGCAGGAAGCCCTAAATAATTTGCATTTGTTTAGTGGTAGATTAACTATATAAAGAATGAAAATATAAATATATATATATATATTTTTAATGTAATTGTTGTTATCGTTGTGCAGGTACCTTGAAAGATGACTATGGCTGGAGGTCAAGTAGGTAAATTATCAAGTAAATTTTCTAGGTGAAGCATGAATAGGCCTGTAGGTTCAAGAGTCTGAACAAAGGCTCTGATACCATCTGTAGTGCTCTGGTTTTTACAGCAAAGCACTATGTAAAATTTCAGGGTTAATTTTCTACGTTTTAAACTTTATCAGTTTATGGAAGTAAATTTCTAAGAATTACTATGTGCCTAAATAATATTTAGTGTACTGTCGTGTTTTCACTAACCTTACATTCGTAATTTAAAATAAACAAACATATCGTTATTTTCTTTTCAACAATCATGTTCCAGCATAAGAATAGGTTTCACAACTTAGTAAATCAGTAAATAGCAAGTTATGCATGTTTACAGTAAGATTTTAGCATAATAATCAAATAACGTAAATGACAAGGAAATTACCTGATGCTGATGCTAACCGTAGGTTGTAGTAGGTTGTATAACCTCTTAGACAGCCAAACTGAAGTGTCCACCCTACCGACCAGCTATTATCTTGCTGGCCCTTGGAAATCAAAGGATTTCCAAGCCCCCGAGCCCACAATCTGATAATCCCGAGAGCAGTGTTTTCTTCTGTTCTCAAAACCTTTCTGTTCTCCCAACTTCTTTCTTTTCCCAAACCAAAAAAAACCTCCCCTTTCTCCAAGCTCTCCCCCTCTATATAATTTCCCTTCCTCGAGAAAATCTTGGGCTTACTCCACCGCCCCAAAATCCCCCTCTCGAGCCCCTCAACATTTACTCCTATCACCAGTTCATTCATACACGGTTCTTTATAAAAATGTATAATTAATTACTCTCATGGAAAAATTAGTTGGTTTTGGATTGACGGTCGTAAGTAT
The DNA here is from genome assembly GCA_027924585.1 of Larix kaempferi. NCBI lineage: Eukaryota > Viridiplantae > Streptophyta > Pinopsida > Pinales > Pinaceae > Larix > Larix kaempferi. The sequence continues at coordinate 3,103,804 of BSBM01001174.1, read as the reverse complement.
TTATTACGGTGGGGATTATCACCCAAAGGTTATCCATTCGGGACAAGCTTCATTAAATACAAGTTTATTCGCTATCCTTGGTATTTAATGTTATTAATGTAATTAATAAAATTTTATATAATTAGTTGCCCCTTTTCAACTTGGACATGATGTGTCTTAATGGTCCACCTTATCCGTCGAGACTACTTAGCTTGAGGTTTAAATTCCAAGATTAACATTGAATAATTAAATAACCATTTTCCATCACATCACGTTCATTCCAAAAATGATTATCCTATTATGGCTAACTTTTGAAATGGAAATAATCACACAATATTAATTTATAAATCAATATTTTAAATCTTACTTATATTGCAATTGTTACGATAGGGATATATAAATGTTGTGGAATATTATTAATTAAGTAATAATAATAATTAGATCACCATTTATTAATTAATAATAATAATTAAATCACCATTTAACAATAATAAAAGGTGAATTAATCATAGTATTCTTAATTATTTGTTTATCACATGAGTACCCTATCATCAACATAGCATCCTTGTTCTTATAAACAAAGCACTTGTGAGGGCTTAAACAATTTTACTAATTAATTAGACACTATCATTACCCTATTCACAACAGTTCTCCTATGACAATGTTAACTGACGACACTTGTCTTAGTTTATTATTACAATGTTTTCATATAATTACTAATTCACTTATTTTACACATTGACAACCTAACCATTCATTACCTAAGTTGATTGATGTATCCTTAACTGAGTTATCTATGACATTTATACTACTATTCAAGCATGACAAGTATGTTATACACCAGTAATATTGTACACGTACAAGGTGTGCATGCATGGCCAATGTATGCACATGTCGGATATGTACTATAAACAGACCCCATTCCGCCTATGCATACTTGCTAACTAATAATAGTATCTACCCCCATGCAGAAGAGCAAGCATAATATATAGTATAATTACTTTAACATCCTCGGTTATTTAACAGTTAACCCTTTACGATTTGACATCATTCTCTTTATCTTTACATTAGTTTAATCAATCAAGTACAAGGAAGGGTGCCTACTTCCACTAACTCGGAATCAAGGAATACTAAACCCCCAACAGTACTAACTAACACATCCTCCCATCATAACCTACGTCCAGCATCCTCCCTATCCTTCCTCTGCTAGTACAACAGTGGATGTCGGACTCACCGATCTGACCACATAGAACTTGAGAGCGATAGCGTCGGCTGAACAGCGGACCTATCCTCCCCTAGCAGGCATCCGACCATCGTCATCACAACAACATGGGGAGCGTGTCTCAGCACGGCCCTCCCACGACCTCGGGTCTCATGGAAACATAGGGTGGGAAACACATCCATCCCTCTCAACATACTGGGCCTACGCCCTTATCAACTCATACTTGCTGCTATCGGGATTATCAGTTTGTGTTATCGTATCCTCATTTTGGCTGCTAAGGTTTGCTGTATGAACATGTTTTTCCTTTCCAATATATATCAGATCAAGTAACTGGCTATCCCATAGCCCTTGTGTCCTGTAGGTTAGTGTTTTGCAAAATACAATTTATAGAAAGCATTTTCCATTGATCGCCAATTGATCCATGTTATCATTTCATTTCATGTAACCTTTTAGCTCATCATAGATACATATAACATTTCAATAATTCATATAAGAAGATGGTATCCACGTACCGAATCATATATTTCACATTTCATTAATGAAAACATATAAACATATACTGCAATCGTAAAATAAGGAAATCATATGATAATCATGACATCATAATCGTATAACATAGTAACATAATAATCATGGTGAAATCATAAAACAGAGTAACATCATATAACGAGGTCCAATATAGTTTACTCAGTCGAGCTGAGTTCAACAGAATATATAAGAAATAAAGTATGGTGTGTCTAACTAATAAATATGCCGAATCAAAATATGGGCATTACAAAAGGAAACCTAACAGGGCTTGTGAAACCCTCTACAGGGAAGGGACAAGCAAGCATCGTACCTCCTCTTAGGGCAGAAGCCTCATGAAATCAATTTGAACGAAGAAAGGTCTGAACAACAGGAGAGGGAGGAAGGAGAAATACCAATGCAAACCCAACCCATCATCTTGACCCCAACGTCCCCTCGGAAAGGAGGGTCCTCGTCGCCCTCATATGATGATATGATAAAAAGAAAGCCTCCGGAAGCAGGTTCTTCCTATGAGGAAGATCCTTTGGAGAGGTCCACGAAAAAAGTAGGAAGGAAATCTAATAAAGAAGCAAGAGAAGAGGAGGCTGAAAGATAAAAGATGCAAGGAAGCCAGAGTACCATTGACATGACCTACAACAGAAGTACCAGAAATAGGGCACCTAAAGGAGGCCCACCTCCTTATTCAGCAAGTAAGTAATGATTATGGTCTTGGAATTACAGAGGACTAGGGAACCCTTTGAAATCTAACGCAGTTGAGGATCTTCTCAAGATTGATCCACCAGATATTCTCATGCTCCAAGAGACCAAAATAGAAGAGGAAACTCTTCTCCTTTTAAGTAGAATTAAATGGAAGAAGAATGCTAGAAAAGTGGTAAGCGCAAGAGGTTCCTCTGGCGGGCTTGCAACATTGTGGTCTGAAGAGGAATTATCCTTGAAAAGTTCTTCTGCAACACAACATTGGATATTCACCGAACTTCATCACTTTCAAAGTAAGTTAACTTTCGCTCTATTCAATTTATATGTTCCTATCCACTACTCAGAGAAGAAAGATTGTTGGAACACTCTAGAAAACGTTTTGGAGATTTATACCCCTATGAACATTATTCTAGTAGGGGATTTCAATCTAGTTATGGGTCCCAAAGAAAAAAAAGGGGGAAACAATAGACGAGATCCCATGCTTCATTTGGTAGAAGATTTGATTCAACATTGGGATCTTGTTGATATAAAACCCAAGCGGGGAAGTTACACCTAGTCTAACAACCGTATAGGAGCTCATCACATTGCAGTGCATCTTGATCAATTTTTTATTCAGAGCTCTCTTTTTCTAGAAAATAAAATATTTTTTTTCAAATATTATGCCCAAGCTTGTCTCGGACCATAAGCCAATTCTCTTGCACTTAAAAGATGAGGAATATCTAGGACCAATTCCTTTCCGATTCAGTCCACTCTGGATTGAGAAGGATGGCTTATGGGTGTTGTTGTAATTGTAACTTCATAAGAGATTCCCTTTTATTTTATATTTTTATTATTATTGTATTTTATTTCTACCTCCGACGGAGATGTTTTTCCCTTCGGTCGATGATGTCATTATTACATTTGGTCATGTAAAGTCACCGAGGTAAAACCTCCATTATAAGTCGGGGCAATGGATCCCCTAGAGTAAAATGTATTAGGGTTATTGAGTCTCCTTGGCCCAGTCAGGTTTAGTTGGGGCCGACCTAGCTAGTGAAAAGGTTAAGTATAAATAGAGAACAAGCCTCTCTCATTTGGACACACACTCACTCACTCAAGTTTGCATTAATGAGAGAGAGAAGACAAGTTCACATAGGAGAAAAGAGAGAGAGTTGCAAAAGACTATCTTGTTTTGGGGTTTTCCATTTTGTGATATTGTATTGGTGACAATTCTATCTCTGAGGAAGCTGCGGGGTTTTCTTCTTTATGGTTTCCCCAAGGAAAATCTTTGTGTCTCTTGTGTTATGATGTGCTTTTTATTCGTTCAGTTAAGATCCTAGATAATATTGATTAAAAGTAGAAAAACTAACATGGTATTAGAGCTAACCTGAAAAGAAGACAGTGTGCAGTTGTGGGAAGCTAGGGCTTATAATTTTAAGATCTTCTATCCACAAATCATCAAGAAAAGGAGGTTAGGCTAACTCACCCTAGGAGGGCGCATCTTTTTGTCGAAGTAGAATATGATTCCGAGAATTTTCAATTTTTGACCCATCACTACTGCTGGAGGAAAACTAGGGCATAAACTATTTTGGTATTTTGTTCACAGATTTGGATAAGTGAGTAAATTGGAAAACTCTCCTTGAGAAGGCGCATCTTCCTGTCCAATCAGAAGTTCCAAATTCCAAGTTTGAAAAATTAGGGTTTCTCTGACAAACCCTAGGCCAACCAGCTCCAAGACCAATTTGGACATCTCAAAAGTGGTAAGACCTAAAAGCTTTTTTATTTCCATTTGAAGTACTCATTCAATATGTCTCACCACACCAAGATTGAGGATAAGCTCCGAGCATGGAAGTATAGGATTGCTCTTGTCCTTGAAGAAAATGAGTTGGACAATTATGTAAATGAAGAGGTTCCAGCACCAGAGAGAGATGAGGCTAAGGCTATCCATAAGAAGAACTTGGTTAAGGCCAAGAGAATTATTGTAGACTCCATTAAGGATCATCTCATCCCAAATGTGTCATCCTTGAAGACACCTAAGGAGATGTTCGATGCTTTGACGAAGCTATTTGAAGGGAAGAACATCAATTGGAAGATGACCTCGAGGAACCAGCTTAAGAATGTGAAGATTCAAAATGAAGAGACCATGCAATCCTATTTCACAAGGGTCTCACAGATCAAGGAGAAACTCGAAGCAGTTGGAGAAAAGGTAGAAGAAGGAGATCATGATGACCACCTTGAATGTTCTCCCAATATCATGGGACTCATTCATTCAGGGGATATGTTCCAGAAAGAAGTTGATCACATTTAGTAGACTATGGGAATAATGTACACAAGAAGAAGCTCGACTTGTGGCACGGGAAGAGAAGATGGGATCAAATGATGATCAATCTCTCACAGTTCACACTAGAAGAAACCACAACAAGAGGGGGCACCATCATCGTAGGAAGCGGGAGAACCACCATCAAAGTAAGAGGTAGAACTACGATAGACAAAGAATACCCATAAGAGATCTATCCAACATTAGATGTTATGCGTGAGATGAGAAGGGACACTACTCCAGAGATTGTCCCAAAAACAGAGGCTCCAACAAGAAGACAAACAAGAAAAGACACCATGCTCACACCGCAGAAGATGATGAACCTCCAAGGAAGAGAACTAGAGAAGAAAGTGATGAATCTTCAAGTGATAAAGAATATGTCCTGATCTCAACACTCACGGGAACTACCACACATGGGAGTAATGATTGGCTTGTAGATAGTGGAGATTCCAAGCATATGACAGGATACAAAGAATCTTTCATAAATCTATCTGAGCATGAGTCACCTCGCAAGGTGAAAATTGGGGATGATTACCAATAGCCCGTAAAAGGAAGTGGAGAAGCTTCATATAAGCTAGACTCTGGAAAATATCTGAAGATGAAATATGTCCTATATGTTATGGGACTAAAGAAGAACCTTCTCTCCATATCAACACTAGATGCTAAAGGTATGAGGGTTGCATTTGTTGATGGCCAAGTCCTAATGTGGACAAAGGGAAAGACAATAAATGATGTGATTGTAATTTGAGAGCAAGAGGGAGTTTTGTACAAATTAAAGGCCAACTTGAACAAGCCTTGATTCATGAATCCATGGATCCAAGTGAAATATGGCACGGAAGGCTTGCACATGTGCACTATAGAGCACTACCCATTGCAAGCAAAGCAGTTGCAGGACTTCCAGAAATTCAGACAAAACATGAAGGCATTTGCAAAGGATGTGCGAAGGGAAAGAATGTGAAGAAGACATTTCCAAGCAGTGAAAGCAAAGCGAAAGGAATATTAGAGATCATCCACTCCAATGTATGCGGCCCCATGTCATCCAGTTCATTAAGTGGGTATGTATATTATGTTTCATTCATTGATGACTTTCCCATAAGACTTGGATATACTTATTGAAAAGTAAAGATGAAGTATTCAGCAAGTTCAAGGAATTCAAAGCCTTGATCGAGAATCATACTGAGAAGAAGATCAAGACCTTTCGATCAGATAATGGCGGAGAATTAACCTCGGAAGATTTCAAGAACATATGTAGAGAATCTGGGATTAAGAGGGAGTTGACCACTCCCTACAATCCACAACAGAATGGCGTTGCAGAAAGAAAAAATATAACGATAATGTAAGCAACGAAAGCAATGCTTCATGACCAGGATCTCCCAATGCACCTATGGGCAGAAGCTGCAAGGACAACGGTGTATGTACAAAATCGTACTCCTTATCGAGTACTAGACAACAAGACTCCAGAAGAATTGTTCTCTGGTGATAAACCAGAAGTAAGCCATCTCAGGATATTTGGATGCCTAGTGTACATACACATTCCAAAGGAGAAAAGGACGAAGCTAGATCCTTTAGGAAAGAAGGGAATATTCGTAGGATACAGTGAAATTTCGAAGGCCTATCGAATATGCTTCCCAGGATTCAAGAAGATCGACATCACTAGAGACGTGACATTTAACGAAGACTCAATATACAACAAATCCAGAAAATTACCTATTGAAGATATTGAAGAACCTAAAGTTCCCAGGATTCGAGATGCTGTAATGGAAGAAGCAGTTCCAGAAGATCATGAAGACCGTGATATGGTAGAACCATAAGAACCTATAGATCCACCTCATGAGAAGAACTCCCACAAGAGGAAACCAACATGGGTACGAGAAGCAATACAAGATGCGGAGAAGTATTGCACTCCAGAGGGGATGCACAGAGAAAGCAAGAGACCTAGGCCATACTCCAACTATGTAGCCCTGTTATGCGACATCATTGACAAAGAACCTTCCAACTATGAGGAAGTGGTAGAGAAGAAAGAATGGAAGGATGCCATGATCGAGGAGTACCGGTCAATTATGAAGAATGATGTCTAGGAGGTAGTTCTGAGACCATAAGGGAAGTCTATTGTGACTTCGAAGTGGATATACAAGATCAAGCATGCTGCAAATGGTAGCATTGAGAAACACAAGGAAAGGTTTGTGGCACGTGGCTTCTCCCAGAAGTAAGACATAGACTATGAAGAGACATTTGCACATGTATCCAGATACACTTCCATCAGATCTGTACTTGCATTGGCTGCATTGATGAGATGGAAGGTACACCATATGGATGTCAAGACAACGTTATTGAATGGTGTAGTAGAAGAGGAAGTGGATGTGGAGCAACCACTTGGATTTTAGACACATGACAGGCAAACTCATGTGTGCAAGTTGAAGAAGGCCTTGTACGGATTGAAGGAGGCACCCAGGACGTGGTACAACAGGATGGATAGTTTCCTGATGAGCTTGGGATTTACCAAGAGTAAAGCAAATTCCAACCTTTACTACAAGGTTGAGGTGGGAAATCCAATGATACTTCTACTCTATGTAGATGACCTGTTTGTAACAGGGGAGGATGAGCTCACTGCAGATACGAAGAGGAAGCTTGCCACAGAGTTCGAGATGAAGGACCTGGGTATGATGCATTATTTCTTAGGCATGGAGGTGTGGCAGAGTGCAGATGGAATCTTCCTCAGACAAGGGAAGTATGCAGCGGAGATTTTGAAGAGGTTCATAATGATGGACTGCAATGTTATGGCCACACCCATGGCATCGAAATTGAAGCTAAAGTGTGATGCTTCATCATAGTCAGTTGATGCCACGATGTATCGTCAGATGATTGGTTCATTGATGTACCTGACGAATACGAGACCAAACATATGCTTTGTTGTGAACACATTGAGCCAGTTCCTGATTGATGCAAAGCATATACTGAGCTACCTGAAGGGTACAGTTGACTATGGGCTCAAGTATGACGTGAATTAGAAGATTAACTTGTAGGAATATGTTGATTCAGATTGAGAAGGCAGTGCCACTGATAGGAAGAGCACTTTGGGATGCTGCTTCAGTATCGGATCCGGTATGATCTCCTGGTTTAGTAGGAAGAAGTCGTGCGTGGCACTGAGTACAGCCGAAGCAGAGTATGTTGCAGCTTGTTCAGCTAGTTGTGAGGCAGTATGGCTTAGGAAGCTATTGTTTGATTTGTTTGATCTCCAATTAGAGGCGACTTGTATATTCTGTGACAACTAGAGTTGTGTGAAGTTGTCCGAGAACCCGGTGTTCCATGACAAGTTGAAGCACATTGAGATCAAGTACCACTATATCAGGGATATGGTTTAAAGAGGAGCAGTGAAGCTCGAGTATGTAGCGGCAGACGAGCAGATAACATATGTGTTGACCAAGTCGTGAGCCAGAGTGAAGTTCAAGTACTTCAGAGAGAAGCTTGGTGTTCTTTAGATCGAGGTTCCTCCTAAGAGGAAGTGATGAGATCGGAAGACGCAGATGCACTAGAGCCATTCTCGCATGATGGTAGGTTTGTCCTCTCATGTTGGTATATGTAAGGGCGGGAGCCATTCTCGAATGGTGGTAGGTTTGTCCTCCCATGTTGGTAGATATAAGGGCTGAGCCATTATCGCATGGTGGTAGGTTTGTCCTCCCATGTTGGTAGATGTAAGGGCTGGGTCTCGCATGGTGGTAGGTTTGTCCTCACATGTTGGTAGACGAGGGTCTCGTATGGTTGTAGGTTTGTCCTTCCATACTGGAGACATTGTGAGGTCCACTAATCATAAGACACTGTGTGTGCTCCTAGGAAGGATCTCGCATGGTGGCAGGTTTTTCCTCCCATGCTGGTAGACGTGGGTTGACCGTTGTGGGACATGTGATGTGCATCTGGGTTGTGCTCTATGTGATGATGAAATGATCTGGATACGATGAGGCAATAGTAGGAGACGCAGGTGATTATTGTGGCAATGTAATGATTGGTCCTGGGTTGTACCTACTTTATGGCTTGCTCGCAGAGATGATGAAGACCTACATGAGGGCTAGGCCTACATCCAGTATGAAAAAGGGCTTGCTTTGTAGAACTTCCTATGACGAGTAGATTCAAGAGATGTCACCAATCGATGATCGACATGATGAGGATTGCAACAGTAGTGACAATGATGATCCATTGTTGATGATGATGTTCCAACATTGATGATGATCCAACGATGATGACGTTATCTAGACTTGTGTCCAAAAGGGTTGATGATTGTGGCAAGAGAATACCTTCCTAGTTAAGAGAGAGTGTTGTTGTAATTGTAACTTCAGAAGATATTCCCTTGTATTTCATATTTTTATTATTATTGTATTTTATTTGTACCTCCGACGGAGATGTTTTTCCCTCTGGTCGGAGATGTCATTATTACATTTGGTCATGTAAATCCATTGAGGTAAAACCTCCATTGTAATTCGGGGCAATAGATCCTCTAGAGTCAAATGTATTAGGGTTATTGAGTCTCCTAAAGAAGTCAGCCCAGTCAGGTTTAGCTAGGGCCAACCTAGCTAGTGAAAAGTAAATTATAAATAGAGAGAAAGGCTCTCTCATTTGGACACACACTCACTCACTCAAATTCGCATTAGTGAGAGAGAGAAGACAAGTTCGCATAGGAGAAAAGAGAGAGAGTTGCAGAAGACTAACTTGTTTTGGGGTTTTCCATTTTGTGATATTGTATTGGTGACTATTCTATCTCTGAGGAAGTTGTGGGGTTTTCTCCTTTATGGTTTCCCCGAGGAAAATCTTTGTGGCTCTTGTGTTATGCTGTGCTTGTTATTCTCTCAGTTAAGATCCTAGATAATATTGATTAAAAGTATAAAAACTAACACTGGGAAATAGTCTCCAAAGCTTAAGCTTCTCCCATCATAGGTTCCCCGAGTTTTGTATGGGAGAAAAAGCTTAAAATCACAAAGCATGCTTTAAAGGACTGGATTAAAAAAGCTTCCAAAACCCTATACAGAAAGGAAGCAGTACAAGAACTTTCTTCTCTTCAAATGGACTTAGAAGAAAAAGACATTACTTCCTCCGATATGGCAAAGGAGCAACAAGCTCAATCCAATGTTTTCCGAGCACTCCGCCAAGAGGAAGAGTATTAGAGATTGAAGTCTCGTAGTCAATGGTTACAGGTAGGTGATCGAAACACCTCCTTATTTCACAAACAAGCCAAATCCAGACAATCCCGCAATCACATCTTTGAGATTACTACAACTGCGGGAGAACCAATCACGGGGTTTGAAAAATAAAAGAGGTTGCAGACGCTCATTTCCAAGCCTTGTACATGGAGGAAGGTCAACCAGATGAGGAGGTAACTGCTGACTTCCTTTCACACATTCCTGTTTTGGTAAACTTTGTTGACAATCAATGTCTCTTGAAACCTTTTTCTGAAAAAGAGATCATCAATGTGATCTGGTCAATGGAGCCGAACAAAGCCCTCGACCTAGATAGATTCACAATACATTTTTATAGAGCTTGTTGGTCAATAATCAAGACTGATACTACTCGTATGATTAGAGTATTTCATCATAAATCCAAGATTGGAGGTTGTACCAACTCCACCTTCCTTGCCCTTGATCCCAAAGAAACGAACCCTGGTTCTTTTGCAAGGTTCAAACCTATTTCGCTCTGTAATGCCTCTTACAAAGTTCTTTCCAAACTTCTTACTAACAGGATTAAACCCTTACTTGGCAAGTTTATCTCTCCAAATCAAGGAGGATTTATAAAAGGAAGACAAATTCTGGATAATGTGATTTTAGTACAGGAAGCATTGCATTCCAGCAAGCTCAGAAAAGAAGAAGGTATGCTTATAAAACTTGACATGGCGAATGCCTTTGATCGAGTTAAGCTCTCGTATTTATACAAAGTCCTATCCTCCTTTGGTTTCAGTAAAGACTTTATAATCCTGATCAAACCTTGTATTGATAAGCCTTGATTTGCTCCTTTAGTAAATGGAAGACCTGCAAATTTCTATCAAGCTACGCGAGGAATTCGCCAAGGGTGTCCTCTCTCCCCTTTCCTATATATTTTGATGGTTGATTCCTTGAGTATGAAGTTTGTTGCAGATAGAGAAGCAGAGAAAATTCCAGGAATACGTTTGGAAAAAGGCCTCCCTTCTTTAAATCATGCCTTATTTGCTGATGATTCACTCTTGCTGGGAGGTGCCTCCTTAAAGATCGTTGGCGCTTTTAAAGAGCTAATTCATAATTATTGTTAGGTTTTAGGAGCTATGGTGAACAACAGAAAAAAGTGCAGTTTATGGATGGAATGTCGACCAACCCACAATCCTTCAAATAGCTCATCTTTTGGGTTTTTCAAGGTTCGCTTCTTGGGAAAAAATTAAATATCTGGGCCTCCCTCTAAATTTGGGAGCAGTCAAACCCACTCTTTGGTCAGATGTGCTAAGCAAGATTAAGACCAAAATTGTCTCCTGGGGGGGACATTGGCCCAATTATGTAGGAAATTTGGTTTTGATCAAATCAATGCTTTCTTCTCTTCCTATTTACCAATCCTCTATTCTCTTAGCACCCAGATCAATTATGAATCAAGTCTCTCGTCTTCTCAAAGACTTTCTTTGGAAATGAGGAAAAGGGAATCAAGAAAAATTCCATCTTGTCAATTGGGATACTATCAAAAGACCTCTGGTTGAAGGTGGGCTTCAGGTAAGAGATCCTCGTCTGGATAACTTGGCCTTGGGAGGGAAAATCCATTGGAATCTGTTCTCCAATCGCACCCATCTAGTAAGAAAATTCTCGTGGAAAAAATACTTAAAAGGGAGCTCATTGTGCAATTTGCAAATCGACATAATCCCTAAAGGCACTTCAATTTGGAACCTATGCAGAGCAGGAATCGAGTTTTTTCATCAACATATGTATTGCATCCCTGGGAATGGCACTAAAACCTAGCTTTGGACGGATAGCATTATGGGTAACCCTCCTCTCAAGAATTTTGAATCCCTCACAGACATCAGGCGATGGCTTATTAAAAAAGGTTTGGTTACACTGGAAGACATTTCTCATTGGGATGAACATGGAAATTGGTTGCAGTGGTCTCTTCTAGAAGTTCTAAATCGCCTTTCTTCCCAAAAAAATCTTCTCCTCTCGACTCTTTCAGTACTGACACCCCTTCATATTCATTCTAAAGATAAGTGGGGATGGGGGAAATCGGTAATTTACACAGCAGTTCATGGATTTAGAGTATTACAAGCTAGTAAGCCTCCTCTTCTCACTTCTTCTCTTTGGAATCTAGTTTGGAATCTAGTTTGGAATCCTTTTTTCCTTCCCAAAATCAACTTTTTCATCTGGATTTTAATGCATAGGAAAATTCTAACGGGAGAAAATCTTGCTAAACGAGGTTACTTGGGACCCCATCGATGTCCTCTCTGTTGTAGTAGCTTGGAATCCATTGATCACCTTTTTGTGGACTTCCCCTTTGCTTTCTCAGTTTGGACTATATCCCTTCAGGATTTGAATACCCCCCCCCTTCTCAAAACTCTATTGTGCCTCTGTTTTCCTCCTGGAATAATCGTTTTCCCTCTTCTCTTTCTAGTAATCCTTTATGGAAAAATATTTGGTTGACTCTTCCTAAATTTATATGCTGGAAAATCTGGTTAGCCCGGAATAGCATCATCTTCAATAACCAACGTTCGACACCAATTCAAGTGGCATCCAAAGCAAAGGCCCTTCTCTTGGAGACGATTAGAAGTAAGGGGAAAGATCTAGATCCATCTCTTACTTATGTAGAACAACATTGGCTTGGACCTTTAAAGATTTTGAAAGAAGATAAACAATAGTAAACGCCCAACACTTAAACCAGATTGGATCCTCAGTCTCCCGGATCTGGAATTTCAGAGCTGGTGGAAAAATCAAAATCAGGCAACAATTTTCTTTGATGGAGCTTCTAAAGGGAACCCTGGGGTGGCAGGAGCGGGAGGGGTGATCTTCTCCCTTCGGGGAACTCTAGAAATCAGCTTTAACTGGGGATTAGGCAAATGCACTAACAAGGTTCCAAATTTTTGGTGATTCGCAAGTCATGGTCAAAATTCTTCATACAAAGAATCAATTTGACAATGTCAATCTTAACATGATCTTAGGAAGGATCCGTAGAACACTTCATCGCTTCTCCAAGCATCAAATTTACCACATTTTGCGGGGATCTAATCAAGAGGCGGATAAGTTGGCAAACAAGGGTTGTAAGCTAGGCTAAGGGTCTTTAATATTAAATGAAGGTCCCATGGCGTTTCATCCGATTCCATGAAATGGTGGAACCCATTTGCTCCTTGATGTCTTCAAAAAGGGGAAATCTAGTAGTGGAGACAATAGCTTTGGCATTTCTCTGTGAAAGCGAGACAGATATGTATCTCTCTGGAAATCAACTGAAGTGGTTCCTCAAGCGGTGTTCTATGGAGGCATGGCGGGCAAGGTGGTGCTATCAACATGAGACATAGCGGCTTGAAGGCGACATGGTATCCCTAGCCTATCGCTAAGATTTATGAATTTGTTTCTTTTTTGGCTCTCTCTGTTAATCTATGCCATTTTGTCATAAAATATTGGCACAAGCGTACTCTATTTTCTAGTATATTCATTGGTGATGTAAGGCAATTAGCAGCTCTGCCCATAAATATGGTTTTTGTAATCTGGTCATGTTAGGCTTAGGCCACGGTCATCCTTTTAATATATCATTAATCGTTTCAGTTAAAAAAAAGGAAAAAAGCTAAATGTTTTATAATTTTGACTTTTTTGGGTTTGTCATCATTAAAATTCCACCAAGCAATCTTTGTTGAAATTACAGTTTTGGATTGATCAAATCATTGATTTTAATGCAAAAATGGGTTCCACACCCTACATTGTTCCTATTGCAAACATGTTGTTGCTGCAACATCCTTCCCCAAAATTTTGAAGTTATTTGGGGCCCCTCCTTCTAACACTTTTGTAGCAAGCTTTTACTTCATCTTTCGGGTTTTGCTCTAACTAGTGAGAATTTCATTGCCTGCTTCCAAAAGAGTTTTCTCATTTTATCTAAAGCAAAGTCATCCTTTCCTTTAGCGCAGATTTTCGTCTCAACTTCCTCGCTGTAGCGCAAGTTTTAGACTTAAGTCCGTCGCGGCTTCGACGCGCCTTTAACCATTAGTCCCTCGCTGGGCGCAAACTCTAATCACAAATCCTCCGTCTAGCGCGTACCTTGGCTGTAACTCAGCCGCCCTTTTGACAAGTCCCAAGTCTGTTATCTGGCGGAATAAGTTGGCCACCGATAGCGCAAGAGATGATTTTTCTTGGTCGCTCGAGGTGCAAGAATTATTGTCATCATCCCGCCTTGGATTTGCGCTTCACTTCCTTGGAAGGATTAAAAGTTGGCGCATTCCGCCCCAGCGCAACTATGATGATAGAGTCGACTCCCCAAGCGTTGGAGACGCGCTTATCCTTCCCGTTTACAAATCCGCGTTCATCTTTCACGATAACTCATGCCTAGCCGGTTTTTTGAGCGCAACCCTAATGCCGGGATTACCACATAGCGCAAAACATTACGCTCCCCGCTTGGCACAAAAGCTAAAATTGGTACTCGGCGTGAAAAGATCTCCTCGATCCCTGTGCATTGACAGAGTTGGTAAGGCCTTTAATAAAGCCATGTGCCACTCTTAATGACAAATTTTTTGAGCCCCGTGCTCATAACCCCGCCAACTTTAAACGTACGTGAGCATTTAACTCTTCCCCTATTTAACGCATGCAACGACATTTTGGGTTTTTATTTGGTCATTTGCACTCGGAGAGCTCGCCATTCGCGTCGAAGTTCGAGACTGTCGTTCGCTGATAACAGTTGACGTCTCGGAGCACTTGCCATACTGACAGGTAGGCTATTTCCTAATCCTGCTCTTGGATTAGTAGGTTAAAAAATCAGCCACGCATAGTTTGAGTAGCTCAAGCGGCCTTCGTTTTACTTTGCATAAAAGATAGAAAGGACGTAGGACAGTCGCTGTTCTTTTCCCTATGAGGATACAAAGCCACCACTTTCAGACCAGGGCAGAGACTGCCCCATCTCACAGGCACACAACTCTTTCCCCTCTGTTGCGTTTTTTACTCTCTTGGTTTTCCTCACAGAGCTTTCATTCGCCAAGCGAAACCCGCGGCTCCCTGTGACCGCATTTCAAAGTTTTATATGTTTTCTTGGTTGCATAATAGTTTGTTTCGGTTTCAGGATATTCTTCCTTGAGTAGAGTCTCTGTTTTCTAAGAGTATGAAGTGCTCTGGTCATGAGGTCGAATCGTCCGAGCGGTATTTTTAGCGACCGCAGAATTTTTCGCTCAAACCCGTAGAAGCCGCAGCATCCCAAAGCCTCGTTTGCAAAGCTCCCTGCCAAGCATCTTCTGCGCGTAAGGCTCGGCCCTTCTCGCTCCCTACAGTTAATGTTTCATGCTATGAGCACGAAGATACCCTGCTCAACCAAGAGTGAGGTTTATTCATGCCAAGGTTGCATAAAACCCACGTTGCTCGGCCGAAGCTGCCATGGGTATGTGTTAAACCAACCAATCAAGCCCATTTAGAAACCCGAAGTTATGGCCCGATCCTTAGTCGATAAAGCCTGCGGCTGCGGAACTTATCCATCTTCACCGCAACTTCCACTATAAGCTGCCGGTGCATGAAATGTTTAAACATTGACGCACAGACAATATCGCGTGCATTATGTTAAGCGCTTGCGAAAAAATACGGTTAGGATAGCACATGCAAATGTATTTAGCTTGGGCACACAAATGAAATTATGGTGCTGGCGCGCGAAATATTTTAGGTCTTATCGCAGGAAATGCATTATCACTTGGTGCTCGAATAATTTTAGGCACCGGCGCACATGGAACGTTTAAATCTTAGCGCATAAATTCCCGCTTATACCCCAGCGCACATTAGATCACTAACCTTAGCGCGCGCAGAATCCCGAGCTCGGCGCAAAGTTCCATTTAGGCGCCAGCGCAGAAATATTCTCATATTCACGCAAATGTGTGTATTAATTCCAGGGAATACTTGCGTAGATTCAAAGATGATCTTGCCCATTGTCTTGATGTTTTGTCTTCGTTTTTAGCATGAAGGGGCATGGTTGAATTAAGCTTAAACATGAAATGAAGATCATTATGTTTGTTTGAGACAACCTTTATTTTGTGAAAATGTTATATTTTGACTTTGCCATAGAGTGTTACTAATGCTTGGAGTAGTGGCCTAACTAAAGTCTTTGTGATATTTCCTTGCTCGCCACAGGATTACCATGCATAAGAAGTCAGCAAAGAAGAAGGCAGCGCAGAAAGTAACCTCAGACTCAGAGGTTGAGATTCTATTGGATACTTCTCTCGTCACAATGTTTGCTGACACGCAAGCTACCACTGGTGTTTCCCCTGGGAGCGCCGCCCCTGAATTTCAATGGGTTGATCTATAAAAATTCATCATAGCTCTAGATAGTTCAACAACTTCTATAGAGGATGCCCCAGTATATGCCAACATCAGAAGGTCTCATTTGCATAAGGCAACAACTCGGCTAGAGCTATTCCCTTGTTCCGAAGTTATTGGGTGACTTGTCCCTAACACCCGGACCGACACAAGGCTCATGACTGATAAAAATGGGTTGAGCCTGGCATCTTTCGCTCCCGAGCATGTTACTGCTGCCTACAGATTGCCTGCACCCAGGGCTTGTTTGGACGATGAATGGATAGCAAATCATCAAATGGACTTGCTAGAAACTGCCCGTAAGATGACTATAAATGACAGGCAGACCAGGAGGAGGCAGAATAATGAATATGAGAGCAATCTCCTAAAAACCCCTTACAGGTTCATCGTCCTGATGTTGAGTAGACTCTTCGGCATGCCTAATGGGAATGTGTTTAAGATCGGATGGGTGTCGATGATGTTTCACATAGCCACAAAAGGCACCATCTTCAACTGGGATGAAATAATTTCAGATAGCTTGGCCTCATAGTTAATAGCAACCCAAGGAGGACTAGCCCAAAAGAAGGCAGATTTATTCATGTCTTCATACCTGATTGACTGTCTATTAAGCAAGCATTCGTTCCTGGACTTGGGTTGCTCATGGAATCCAAATGAAACAGCTCTCTTCATAGCTTACCAGTGTACATGGGCAAGTAAATACGCAAACCACTACAAGATGATTTGCGAGAGGTTTATCATGCCATTGTACCAGCTTATCTTCATTCAAGAGCCAAATTGTATGTCGGAGAATGCTATGCCCATCATTGAAAGATTTGGGGACTATTATCACAGTGCAGAAGGCACATACATCAGGATGAGTGGAGGGACTCATGAGCCATTTATGTTCCCTTGGTATGTTACATATTTTGTAATTCATAAGGAGGCCGTGAGACAACTCTTCGGCACCGGCGCAATAAGCATGTTCTTAACAGACAGAAGAAATGCCATGTATCCTCCCATGCCATTTACCATTGGAGCTTACAGCCTCCCAAGAGCAAGAGACGGGGAAAATTACGCTCAAGGCTTAGAAGTTTTCCATTTTGGCTTAGTCCCTTTCAGAATGCATGACCCCAATGATGCGGTGAGCAAGGCATTGCCTTGACCTCAAGCTCTCCTTTGAATACACTCATGCGGCGGACCGAGACGAGGAATTCTGCAGGAGCGCCTGCAACCTAACTGAGTTAGGAAAGCATTACAATACGAAAGCTATGAAAGATCCAAGCCCCAAACCTGTCGGTTTGATCCAAAGAGAGCGGGAGGCATCAGCCTCACAATCAGGGGACCCATCAGAATTGGAGCAGGATAGAGTGCTCCAAGAGCAAGCTCTCAAGTAGCAGCAGGACCAAGAGCAAGCAAGGATTCAAGGTGAGCTAACTGCCAAGCTTCAGCATGAGGATATTGCAAGGAAGCAACAAGAGCAAGCCTCTCAGTTGGAACAGCAAGAAGAGGCTGCTAGGATTCAGAAAGAAAGAGAAGATCAGGTATCCCAAGAGCAAGCTTCCAAGCAACAGCATGAGGAAGAGCAAAGGCCCCTGTCTGAAGGAGCAGATGGATTGCAGACACAGCAAGAAGAGTCAGCAGGAGAGAAGGGGAAAGAGCAGATAGAGAAGTCTCTTGAGCTGGAGCCATCTACTCCGACAGATATGGAAGTATACCCACCATTGATATGCACTCCAGAGGGGACTCAGGAAGAAGGTGCCTATTCAGGGAGCTTAGCGCTGACCCCGTATAACCCCAGGAAGCAGCGCAAAATAGCAGACCTGGATATTGTATATTTTAGTGAGAAGAAAAGGGCCAGCATTGATAGGAGAGTAAAGAAAATGGAAGCCAAGACAAAGAATGTGGAAACCGAGGAGGATGATTATGAACTATGGATAACAGAGAAAACATTGGTCCAAGGAACTGATGCCAACCCCACATTCCAAGCTGAATGCACCGTGGCATCAGCTAAGGCAACTAAAGCCAATATTGATTTTTTGAAAGAAAAGATAAAGCATTACAAGGAGCAGTGCCTTAAGATCAAAGATGATAGAAAGAGGGAGGTTTTGGAAGCAAACAAACTGAAGGAGAAATACAATGAGTTGTTAAGAGAGCATCTGGTGCTCAATTCAGGAGTTCTCCAGCTCGAGAATGAGAATAACTCCTTAGAAATGCAGTTGGTTATCTCTGAAGGTGAGCTGGAGAATCTGAAGGCTCGGGTAACAGAATTGGAGGAACTCGAAGCAAACAGGACTCGGCAAATTCAGCTCCACCAACAAGAATGTGAAGGGCTGATTCAAGAAAAGGAACAACTACCAAGACAGCTCAAAGAGGCAGCGGAAGACCAGTAAAATTTGTCCACATTTCACAAATAAGCATGTGATATGCGGACTAAAATCCATCAGTTGCTAGTACTGATCTCGGAAGAGGTTTGGAGCATAAAAGAGATGATTAAGAAGATGACAACAATTGAAACCAAAGCCCTAAGGACTCGAGAAAGGTTTGCAGATCATGTAGAGAATCTGAAGCAGCAAATCTGAGTGGAAAAAGGGAAAATCTCAGCTCCCTTCACACTTACGCGCCCCTACAGGGGATGAATTGGACGTGGACATAGGAATTCTTGAATTCGCCAGAGATTATGGTACCAAGCTAAGTTCGGAAATCAAAAGGAAGGTCCACAAATGTTGTTCGATCTACTCCACGCTCAAGGAATCGCTTAGCAAGTGTCATCTGGTTCTCCCCGCCTCCATTTATGATTTCCCAAAAGAAGAAGACCGATTGTTCGAGTTGCAAAACGAGCTGGACGAAGATTTGGCTTATATCAAGAAGGCAGAGGTATTGACTCAGGACAAATTTCAACAGTTCCTTTGCCAACCTGCAATACATATTTACATCTTAGAAGCTATGGCTAAAGAGGCCACAGAGGGAAAATCGTTGATCAAATCGGACCTGCGTCAGCATGAAATAGCGTCCCAGGCAACCGTATCTTCTTGTAGCAAGCTCATCGTAAGGGATATCAACCAATGGACTTCATACATTCAAAGTATAGATGGCCCGGTAATTTCAAGCGAGCCGGTTGGTGGAGGCGTGTCTTCAAGCCAACAAGCAGAAGCCCCAGCAAAGTAAACATATCATTCTTATTTTGTTTTAAGCAAGCAGAAAAGCTGAAATTCCACCTTTGTATAATTTCTTTAAAAGGACAGCTGGTCTCTAGTTTTGTCCTATTTGTAAAATCTTCCACGTATTCATAGGCTTTGTAATGATGCGATGAAAGCCAAGGGAGGAGGCTATAGAATTAGGGTACACTTGTCAGCCCACGAGGCGCTTTGTAAAGTTATAAATAGAAGGTTAGAGGAAATAGAGAGGGACTTTTTTGGCAGGGAAAAGAAGCTTCTCGGCTTGTACGAACTATTTTGTAATTAGCTCCTTGGAAGCGATTTTGCCTAATAAAGAGCCTTAGGGAGACATTTGATTTGCCTGGAAATGGGATGTTGGATGTTTGCTGGATTATTCTGGTGGTGTTCATATCTTTCAGTGAGATGTTTCTTTGATGTTCATAATTATTTCTATGTATTGAATGAGCTTACTATTTTTCTGTGCAACGATGTTTCTCCTAACATGAGTAATAGAATGCTTCCATATGGATATAAAAGCTATCTTTTATATCTCTAATCTCTTGCTGTAGATGTATCTTTCTGATTTAATGGCTATCTGTTGATCTTTAGATATTTCTTTCGGCACGTTACTCATATTTACAATTTTCTCCTTGCAAGGATATATTAGATTTATTTCAGTCCTAGATACAGATTTGTTTCAAGCTCTTCATTTAGATTAAATTAGCTTAGGCACTTGCACATCATGTTAACAATAAAAAAAAAAAGAACGGTGGATTGGGCCATAACCGGTGTTAAAGAAGAAAATCTAACGGTAGCCGGAACTGCTAACCAGACGGATTCCCCATACCAAACGGTGGACAATCTAATTGGGATAGTTTACCAGGGAGAATCCCTTTCTGCTCGATGCTACGATCTTCGAGGCATCAACAGTTTTTGGCGCTAGAAGGAGCGCCTGAAATGCATGGCTGCTAAAGGAAAATCTCCCATTGTCAAAAATGTTACTGAAAACCCACTTAAAACAGGAATTTCAGACAGCCCAAACCTTGAAGTAACAAATCAAGAAAACTCCATCTCTGATTCCGAAAATCAAGAAGTCTTGTATGCTGTGCCTTTTGCAGAAATAGAAGATTTGAGGAGACATACATGATCTTATGTTAGGAAACTAGGTGGTTTAAATGCTGTAACTTTCCTCCCTAGGAAAAGTACTCCCAGAAAAGAGAGACAATACACCTGTGATTCGATTCTTGTGCAGAATTTTGAAGAGCTTGTAAATTTAACTTTGGAAGAAATTATAGAACCTTTGAAAGAGATCGATCTTGAAAACCCAAAAAAAATTTCAGATCCTGAAAATCTTAGAGAACTTGTTACTCCAAAGAACACTCCACTTAATTTAGCACACAATTCTCCACCCGATTCGCCATATAGAAATATGGCTTTACCTGCTTGGAGAGCGAGGGGAGCATTGAATCTAGCTGGGCCGTTCCACAATCTGCCTAAAAATCCAGAGAAAGTCTTGCCTAAATTCGACCTAGGAAAAGCCATTTCTGCTGAAGATCATCTCAAGAGTTTTTATCTAGCCTTGAATCTTTTAAATGTACAGCATGAAGATGTAGTTTGTAGGCTTTTTCTGTACACATTTGAACCAAAAGTTGCTTCCTTGTATTTTAGCTTACAAGCTAGCTCAATTTCTAGCTGAGAAGAATTTGAAACATGTTTCTTAAAGAAGTATGGAAATCAAAAGACTGTAGCTACACTCATGAAAGAATTATTGTCCATGAGAATGGAAAAGAAAGAAAAGGTTCAAGCTTCAACCAAAGGTTCACAACACTCTTAACAAATTTTAGCAAAGCAAATAAACCAGCAAAAGAATCTTTGGTTGAATATTATAGAACAACTCTTGAAGGGCCAATAGCAATGTTTGTCAAAAGATCTAAGAAAACCACCCTGATAGAAAATTTCGAAGAAGCTAGGAAGGTAGAAGAAGAAGCAGACAGTATTGCCAAACATGCCTTAGACGCAGAAACAAAACCAACAACTAGTAAAAAAACCTTGTTGCTCACCAGGAATAAAGAAGAGCCATCAGCAGACATGGAGAACGTAGTTAAGATGATGCAGAAATTATCTAATAAAATCGTAGATCTCGAGAAAGATAAAGCAGCTAGTACATCTAGGAAGCCTTTCAAGCCATTCTACAAGAAGAGAGAAGACAACGATCAACCTCATCCACCTATGAATACTTCTCCTGTTTTAAATCTGAATGAAATAGGGATGGAACACTTTTGCACATTTCATCAGCAGCCACACTTGGAAAAGAGCTGCCCGCAATGGATTAACTCTATGAGTTTAATCATGAACCAAATGCTGGATTCACAGATTTCAGATCAAGACGATCCTCCAGAGGAATCGAGCCCTAAGATAGAGGAACCATCTCCAGACACTACTATGGTGCTATGGGATTGGGTACCTTTAACTGAATTGGTAGAAGATGATCCCGTGGATAGCCCAGTCTCTGCTATAAACATTAACACTCGCAGTAAAGGTCCCATTGCAGATCCAGTTCCAATCTCAACTATTCCCAAACCTAAAGTTTCAAAAGAGTTACCTAGAAGACACATAACAGTTGTTCCACCATAACCTAAAGCTAACCCAACAGCGGCCAAGCAGCCAAACATTGACACAACAGTTCAACAACCAAAGGTCACACTGAATAAGATAGACCATCAAACTAGAATTGTAAAAGAATGTGATATAGGATATGACATCATTGAAGATATAAAGAAAGTAAAGGCAAATGTTTCAATATTCGATATGTGCAGTTTTCCCTAGCAACGAGACAAGTTGTTGGATGTTCTTCAATCCCAGCCCAGCACTCCATTAACAAATACTCAAGAAGACCCTGAAATTAACGAGGCCAGTATCGGCGGAAAATCCAAATTTCAGACATTGTCGTTCCTCTTAACTTTTGAAATCTTCAATCACAATGTTCACAATTGTCTAGTAGATTCCGGAGCATCTTCGAATGCCATGCCACTGTCAATCTGTAAAAAGATTAATGGGCAACTAATTCCATCTCCCGCCCAGATTATTCAGTTAGATAGGACTGTTGTCAAAGTTATTGGGGAAATTAAAGATGTCCTCATTAGGTTGTCAGCAGATTCTAGAGTTTGTCAGTTCATCGATATAATGGTAGTTGACATTCCCGAAGCCTATGGTTTGATCCTAAGTAGGGATTGGTCCACTAAGTTGAATGGTTACTTTGCAACTGATTGGTCCCATTTGTGGTTGCCATATCAAAATAGACAGAATCAGATCAAGGTTCTGAGAGAACTGCACATGAAACAAAATGTAACTCAATTAGAAGGAAAGAATGAAGCTGTAGCCTTCTCATCCTCAGTTTTGGGAAATTATTTCTTAGAAATCGATCTGGGTAATTATCAGTCTGAAACTATTAGCCATGAATCAGATGAACAGTCCGATCTCCTTCATTTTTCTCGGACTGATGATATTGACTGTAATATCGTTAGTTTAGTCACTGACTTAGATTATAAAGATACTAACTTAGCTAGTTCAAACAATCTTTTTTGGACATTATACTTTGATGGTTCTAAAACTTTAGAAGGATCCGGAGCCGGTTGCGTTCTGATGGATCCAGAAAGAAACAAGTACTTCTTGTCATGTAGATTAGAATTCGATTGTACTAATAACACTGCTGAATATGAAGCTTTAGTCCACGGATTGAAGAAAGCCATCGGTTTAAATGTTAAGTACTTGAAGGTTTTTGGTGACTCCGAAATAGTTGTGAGACAGGTAAGAGATACCATTCACTGTCTCTTACCTCATTTGAGGAGTTATCAGGTTGAGGTATGGGATTTAATTATGCATTTTGATGCTTTCAATATAAAGTCCATTCCCAGACTTCAAAATTCTGCAGCTGATTTATTAGCAACATCCGCTTCCAGATTGGTGCCAACTAATAACAAATGTTCAATTGAATTAATTTTCAGGCCTTCTGTCCCCGATAATATCACAAACTTCAGAGTTTTCGATGATGACGAACAGATTATCAGTTTTCTAACAAATGAAGATATATTTCAAGAAGATGTGATAGATGAAGAAGAACACGATTCTGACTTACAAAAGAAAGATACAACTAAACGCAATTTCATCCCCAAAGGGGTAAGGTCGCTTGAAATGCTGTTTGATATTCAGAGCAAGTTCAAAAGGCTAGCAAATACCAAGACCAATAGCTCATCAATGCAGCATGAATTAGTTAATCTGGGCACCGAAGCTGAACAAAAATTTGTTAACCTTGGCAAATGTTGTTCACCAGGAGAAAGAAATAAGTTCATTAAACTATTTCGATAATATAAGGATGTTTTTGCATGGACTTATGAAGATCTGAAAACATATGACATCTGCATTATTCAGCATGTCATACCAATGAAAGCAGGTGTCAAGCCATTTCAACAGCAATTAAGAAGGATGCATCCTACTCTTGAACCTCTGATTCAAAAGGAATTGAAGAAGTTACTCGATGCTAAAATAATCTTTAAAGTCCAGCATTCTGAGTGGGTTGCTAACCTAGTTCCTGTGATAAAGAAGTCAGGAGAGATAAGACTATGTGTTGATTTCAGAAATTTAAACAGAGCTTCAGATAAAGACAACTATCCGGTCCCTTCAATGGAACAAATTCTCCAGATGGTGTCAGGATCTGAACTATTCTCCCTTCTTGATGGCTTCTCTGGTTACAATCAAGTATTGGTAGCTGAAGAAGACCGTCTCAAGACTACTTTCTGCACTAAGTGGGGAACTTTCGCATATAGAAGGATGCCGTTCGGCCTGATAAACGCAGGAGCTACATTCCAGCGAGCTATGGATATCGCCTTCTGAGGATTGGGTGGCCATTGTGTTGTTGTCTATTTAGATGATGTGACATTTTTTTCAAAGAAAAGAGAAGATCATGTTGTTCACTTGAAACAGATTTTTGAGCGTTGCCGAAAATATGGTATCTCTTTAAATCCCAAGAAGAGTGTGTTCGCTGTTCCTGAAGGTAAACTATTGGGCCATATCATTTCAAAAAGGGGAGTTTCAATAGATCAAGAGAGAGTAAAAGCTATCAATAAAATCCCCATGCCTCATAACAAGAAATCCATGCAGTCATTTATGGGCACTATCAATTTTGTTTGAAGATTTGTCCCTAATTTCGCACAAATTGTTAAACCTTTGCAGCAAATGGTCAAGCAAAGCATATAGTTCAAGTGGACAGACTTGGAAAAGGATGCATTCAGAGACATTAAGGCAACCATAGCTAAGGCTCCTTCCTTAAGAATCCCAGACTTTGACAAAGATTTTATTTTGTATACTTTTGCTTCAGATGACTCTCTCGCGGCTGTGCTCACGCAAAAGGTAGAATTAGGAGATGAGTACCCAATCTCGTTTATGAGCACTGGTCTGCATGGTGCTGAACTGAATTATACCGTTGTCGACAAACATGCGTATGCTGTCTTCAAAGCAGTCAAACAGTTCAGACCGTATATTCTTAAGAATAGAACTAAAGTTATAGTTCCCCACCCAACTGTTAGATCTCTTTTCGTTCAAAAGGAATTAGGAGAAAGGAGGGGAAATTGGGTCACAGCTATTCAAGAATATGATTTAGAATTTAAACCAGCCACCATCATTAAGGGACAAGGCCTGTGTAAATTGCTTACAGAGCACCCAATTGATGAAGAGCAACATTGGAAGAATGAAGCCGAGCTGAATTCAGTTGAGGTATGTCCCATTTTCACAGCTCCTGAATCGTGGTATAGAGATCTAGTGCATTATTTGCAGCAAGGATATCTACGAGAACACTGGAGTTCTAAGCAAAGAAGGGCACTCCGTTTGAAATCAACAACTTATCAAATCATCGATGGGATACTTTTCAGAAAAAAATTACGATGGAATTTTTCTTAGATGTCTGGAAAAGGAAGACGCAAGTAAAGTGGTCAAAGAATTACATGATGGTCCCGCTGGTGGACATTATTTAGGGGAGACAATAGCTCACAAGATACTCAGAGCTAGTTATTATTGGCCCACTTTATTCCGAGATGCTCATGCTTATGCACGGAACTGTGATATATGCCAAAGAAGTGCTGGGAAATTACCTAAGGCGGCAGGACCTTTGCAGCCGGTTATTATCTCAGAACCTTTCGAACAATGGGGTATAGATGTCATTGGAGAGATAAACCCAAATTCTTCTCTGCAACATCGATACATCCTGACGGCCACTGACTACTTCACCAGATGGACGGAGGCTACCCCATTGCGCAAGATCAATGAAGATGTAGTCATTAGCTTCTTGGAAGAAAACATCATAACCAGGTTTGGGGTTCCAATTTCCCTAGTTTTTGATAATGCTCCTTATTTCTCGTCTTTTAAGATAAATGAATTTGTTTATGAATGGGGAATTAAACTGCATTATTCAGCCAATTATTACCCTCAAGGAAATGGATTAGCTGAATCTTCAAACAAAAATCTCATCCGAATTCTCAAGAAGACTGTGATAGAAAATCAATGAAGTTGGCATACACCACTCCCAAACGCCTTATGGGCAGATAAGGTGACTCCAAAGAACGCATTAGGGGTTTCCCCTTACACTCTCGTCTATGGCAAGGAAGCCATTCTCCCTCCCAATATCTTGCTTCCATCCTTACAGTTGTCCCAAGCGTCTCGAGGGTCTGGTAGTCAAGTCTTGCAATCTAGGATCAATACATTGCTTCAACTTGAAGAAGCCCATCAGAAAGCTAAAGACCGATTTCATCATCACCAAGATATAGTCAAAATATGGTTCGATAAAAGGAAATCTGGTAAAAGAAGTTTTGAAGTAGGGGATTTAGTCCTGAAATGGGACCATAATCATCAGGGCAAGGGGATGCACACGAAATTCCAACACTTATGGATAGGCCCTTACCAAATCTCTGCAAAGCTCGGCCCATCCACTTACAAGCTGACAGACCTCCGGGGAGAGGAAGTAACCCTTCCTCTCAATGGCCTTGCCTTGAAACAATACTTTGCATAGTCTCAATGAGACTTTTTGTACATAAATAATGTTTTCTTTTATTTTACTTTAGTCCCTGTTTTCTGTGTTTCAGCTAGATTGCCTTTTCTCTTAGCCTTTGAACTTTTGTACAAATTTGTCTCCCTGAGTCACCTGCAATTGGGGCCCATCGTGAAGGCAGATCTTGCAAGAAGTAACAAGACTCGTGAAACAGGAAATGTACCCTAGAAAGAAAGTTTACCCATGCATTTGGGGCTTTGCTGATCGTTCTCTAGAATGAAGAGATCTTGTTCTATTGGTCACACTAATCCTTGTTTAAATAGCAGAGATCTATGATTATCTTTACCACTATCTTCGGGCTCCATCCACCATCACACTTAAAAGCATCTCAAGAAGATCTCTGTGGTTGGACCCACGGAAGAGTAGCACATCTCGAAGACATAGGGTATTGAAGTGACTCCATGCTGCAAATTTAAACCCAAAAGGGCTTATAATCAAGGGTCTGTTTTCTAGAGATTCTCGCCTCAATCAAAGCATGGTTGAGATAAAATCAAAGCATACAGGTCAAGGAAGCTATCCAAAAGACTCAGCTCAAGCTAGGCTCCTCTCCATCCGTGAGGCTTGATAAAACAATAAAATTTCTCATTCACACAAAAGGAAATTATGGATTGAGGAGCCAAAATCAAAGACCTAAAGAAAATATTTCTGGAAGGCTCAAACAGCAAAGCTGTCAAATGTATGAACATCTAAACGGATGCAGGCGGCATGGGAATGAGGAACAAGAGCAATGGTGTCTATGAGATGTTGTTGCAAATCCTGTGGAGTTTGATAGCAGTGGTCATCTGAAAGATGAATCTTCTAAAATGAACCCCATATGTTGGCCCTTGGAAATTTTTAAAGATGTCTTCATCGAAGCTCCCTTCTCCCAACAACCAATGGATAAAGTGACTTCTTCCTTTGCCGAGATTCGAACGATTAAGCCGACTGCTGCACATAAGGTGAACAACTTTTAAAAGGAATTCTTCTGATAAACGAGATAGTTTTCAAAGATCTGTGTTTGCCAGCGATTCGCCAATTGTTGTTGCTGCAACATCCCTCCCCAAAATTTTGAAGTTATTTGGGGCCCCTCCTTCTAACACTTTTGTAGCAAGCTTTTACTTCATCTTTCGGGTTTTCCTCTAACTAGTCAGAATTTCATTGCCTGCTTCCAAAATAGTTTTCTCATTTTATCTAAGGCAAAGTCATCCTTTCCTTTAGCGCAGATTTTCGTCTCAACTTCCCCGGTGTAGCGCAAGTTTTAGACTTAAGTCCGTCGCGGCTCTGACGCGCCTTTAACCATAAGTCCCTCGCTGGGCGCAAACTCTAATCACAAATCCTCCGTCTAGCAAGTACCTTGGCTCTAACTCAGCTGCCCTTTTGACAAGTCCCAAGTCTGTTATCTGGCGCAATAAGCTGGCCACCTATAGCGCAAGAGATACTTTTTCTCGGTCGCTCGAGGCACAAGAATTATCGTCATCATCCCGCGTTGGAGCTGCGCTTCACTTCCTTGGAAGGATTAAAAGTTGGCGCATTCCGCCCCAGCGCAACTATGACGATAGAGTCGGCTCCCCAAGCGCTGGAGACGCGCTTGTCCTTCCCGTTTACAAATCCGCGTTCGTCTTTCACAATAACTCATGCCTGGCGCAGTTTTTTGAGTGCAACCCTAATGCCAGGATTGCCACATAGCGCAAAACATTACGCTCCCCGCTTGGCACGAAAGATAAAATCGGTACTCGACGCGAAAAGATCTCCTCGATCCCTGTGCACCGACGGAGATGGTATGGCCTTTAATAAAGCAATGTGCCACTCTTAATGACAAATTTTTTGAGCCCCGTGCTCATAACCCCGCCCAACTTTAAACGTACTTGAGCATTTAACTCTTACCCTATTTAACGCATGCAACGACGTTTTGGGTTTTTATTTGGTCATTTGCACTTGGAGCGCTTGCCATTCGCGTTGAAGTTCGAGACTGCCGTTCACTGCTAACAGTTGAGGTCTCGGAGCGCTTGCCATATTGACAGGTAGGCTCTTTCCCAATCCTGCTCTTGGATTAGTAGGTTAAAAAATCACCCACGCATAGTTTGAGTAGCTCAAGTGCCCTTCGTTTTACTTTGCATAAAAGATAGAAAGGACGTAGGACAAATGTTGCTCTTTTCCCTATGAGGATACGAAGCCACCACTTTCAGACCAGGGCAGAGACGACCCCATCTCACAGGCACACAACTCTTTCCCCTCTGTTGCATTTTAGGCTCTCCTGGTTTTCCTCATAGAGCTTTCATTCGCCAAGTGAAACCCGTGGCTCCCTACGACCGCATTTCAAAGTTTTATATGTTTTCTTGGTTGCGTAATAGTTTGTTTCGGTTTGAGGATCTTCTTCCTTGAGTAGAGTCTCTGTTTTCTAAGAGTATGAAGTGCTCTGGTCATGAGGTCGAATCATCCCAGCAGTATTTTTAGCGGCCGTAGAGTTTTTTGCTCAAACCCGTAGAAGCCGCAGCATCCCAAAGCCTCATTTGCAAAGCTCCCTGCCAAGCATCTTCTGCGCGTAAGGCTCGGCCCTTCTTGCTCCCTGTAGTTAATATTTCATGCTATGAGCACCAAGATACCCTGCTCAACCAAGAGCGAGGTTTATTCATGCCAAGGTTGCATAAAACCCATGTTGCTCGGCCGAAGCTGCCATGGGGTTGTGTTAAACCAACCAATCAAGCCCATTTAGAAACCCGAAGTTATGGCCCGATCCTTAGCCGATAAAGCCTGCGGCTGCGGAACTTATCCATCTTCAGCGCAGCTTCCACTATAAGCTGTCGGCTCATGAAATGTTTAAACATTGACGCACAGACAATATCGCGTGCATTATGTTAAGCGCTAGCGAAAAAATAAGGTTAGGATAGCACATGCGAATGTATTTAGCTTGGGAGCACAAATGAAATTATGGCGCTGGTGTGCGAAATATTTTAGGTCTTATTGCAGGAAATGCATTATCACTTGGCGCTCAAATAATTTTAGGCACCGGCACGCATGGAACGTTTAAATCTTAGCGCATAAATTCACGCTTATACCCCAGCGCACATTAGATCACTAACCTTAGCGCGCGCAGAATCTCAAGCTCGGCGCAAAGTTCCATTTAGGCGCCAGCGCAGAAATCTTCTCATATTCGCGCAAGTGTGTGTATTAATTCCAGGGAATACCTGCGCAGATTCAAAGATGATCTTGCCCATTGTCTTGATGTTTTGTCTTCGTTTTTAGCATGAAGGGGCATGGTTGAATTAAGCTTAAACATGAAATGAAGATCATTATGTTTGTTTGAGACAACCTCTATTTTGTGAAAATGTTATATTTTGACTTTGCCATAGAGTGTTACTAATGCTTGGAGTAGTGGCCTAACTAAAGTCTTTGTGATATTGCCTTGCTCGCCACAGGATTACCATGCACAAGAAGTCAGCAAAGAAGAAGGCAGCCCAGAAAGTAACCTCAGACTCAGAGGTTGAGATTCTATTCGATACTTCTCTCGTCACAATGTTTGCTAACACGCAAGCTACCACTGGTGTTTCCCCTGGGAGCGCCGCCCATGAATTTCAATGGGCTGATCTATACAGATTCATCATAGCTCAAGATAGTTCAACAGATTCTATAGAGGATTCCCTAGTATATGCCAACATCAAAAGGTCTCATTTGCATAAGGCAACAACTCGGCCAGAGCTGTTCCCTTGTTCCGAAGTTATTGGGTGGCTTGTCCCTAACACCCATACCGACACAAGGCTCATGACTGATAAAAATGGGTTCAGCCTGGCATCTTTCGCTCCCGAGCATGTTACTGCTGCCTATAGATTGCCTGCACCCAGGGCTTGTTTGGACGATGACTGGATAGCAAATCATCAAATGGACTTGCTAGAAACTGCCCGTAAGATGACTATGAATGACAGGCAGATCAGGAGGAGGAAAAATATGAATATGAGAGCAATCTCCTAAAAATCCCTTACAAGTTCATCATCCTGATGTTGAGTAGACTCTTCGGCATGCCTAATGGCAATGCGTTTAAGATCGGATGGGTGCCGGTGATGTTTCACATAGCCACAAAAGGCACCATCTTCAACTGGGCTGAAACAATTTCAGATAGCTTGGCCTCGTTGTTAACAGCAACCCAAGGAGGACTAGCCCAAAAGAAGGCATATTTCTTCATGTCTTCATACCTGATTGACTGCCTGTTAAGCAAGCATTCGTTCCCGGACTTGGGTTGCTCATGGAAGCCAAATGAAACAGCTCTCTTCATAGCTTACCAGTGTACATGGGCAAGTAAATACGCAAACCACTACAAGATGATTTGTGAGAGGTTTATCATGCCATTGTACCAGCTTATCTTCGTTCAAGAGCCATATTGTATGTCGGAGAATGCTATGCCCATCATTGAACGATTTGGGGATTATTATCACAATGCAGAAGGCACATACATCAGGATGAGTGGAGGGACTCATGAGCCATTTATGTTCCCTCGGTATGTTACAGATTTTGTAATTCATAAGGAGGCCGTGAGACAACTCTTCGGCACCGGCACAATAAGAAAGTTCTTAACAGACAGAAGAAAGGCCATGTATCCTCCCATGCCATTTACCATCAGAGCTTACAACCTCCCAAGAGGAAGAGACGGGGAAAATTACGCTCGAGGCTTAGAAGTTTTCCATTTTGGCTCAGTCCCTTTTAGAAGTCATGACCCCAACGGTGCGGTGAGCAGGCATTGCCTTGACCTCAAGCTCTCCTTTGAATACGCTCATGCGGCGGATCGAGACAAGGAATTCTCCAGGAGTGCCTGCAACCTAACTGAGTTAGGAAAGCGTTACAATACGAAAGCTGTGAAAGGTCCAAGCCCCAAACCTGTCGTTTTGATCCAAAGAGAGCGGGAGGCATCAACCTCACAATCAGGGGACCCATCAGAATTGGAGCAGGACAGAGTGCTCCAAGAGCAAGCTCTCAAGCAGTAGCAGGACCAAGAGCAAGCAAGGATTCAAGGTGAGCTAGCTGCCAAGCTTCAGCATGAGGAGATTGTAAGGAAGCAACAAGAGCAAGCCTCTTCGTTGGAACAGCAAGAAGAGGCTACCAGGATTCAGAAAGAAAGAGAAGATCAGGTATCCCAAGAGCAAGCTTCCAAGCAACAGCATGAGGAAGAGTAAAGGCCCCTGTCTGAAGGAGTATATGGATTGCAGACACAGCAAGAAGAGTCAGCAGGAGAGAAGGGGAAAGAGCAGACAGAGAAGTCTCTCGAGTCGGAGCCATCTACTCCGATAGATATGGAAGTAGACCCACCATTGATATGCACTCCAGGGGGAACTCAGGAAGAAGGTTCCTATTCAGGGAGCTTAGCGCTGACCCCATATAACCCCAGGAAGCAGCGCAAAATAACAGACCTGGATACTGTATATTTTAGTGAGAAGAAAAGGGCCATCACTGATAGGAGGGTAAAGAAAATGGAAGCCAAGACAAAGAATGTGGAAACCGAGGAGGATGATTATGAACTATGGATAACAGAGAAAACATTGGTCCAAGGAATCGATGTCGACCCCACATTCCAAGCTCAATGCACCGTGGCATCAGTTAAGGCAACTAAAGCCAATATTGATTTTTTGAAAGAAAAGATAAAGCATTATAGGGAGCAGTGCCTTAAGATCAAAGATGATAGAAAGAGGGAGGTTTTGGAAGCAAACAAACTGAAGGAGAAATACAATGAGTTGTTAAGAGAGCATCTGGTGCTCAATTCAGGAGTTCTCCAGCTCGAGAATGAGAAGAACTCCTTAGAAATGCAGTTCGCTATCTCTGAAGGTGAGCTGGAGAATCTGAAGGCTCAGGTAACAGAATTGGAGGAACTCGAAGCAAACAGGACTTGGCAAATTCAGCTCCACCAACAAGAATGTGAAGGGCTAATTCAAGAAAAGGAACATCTAGCAAGACAGCTCAAAGAGGCAGCGGAAGACCAACAAAATTTGTCCACATTTCACAAACAAGCATGTGATATGCGGACTAAAATCCATCAGCTGCTAGTATTGATCTCGGAAGAGGTTTGAAGCTTAAAAGAGATGATTAAGAAGATGACAACAATTGAAACCAAAGCCCTAAGGACTCAAGAAAGGTTTGCAGATCATGTAGAGAAGCTGAAGCAGCAATCTGAGTGGAGAAAGGGAAAATCTCAGCTCCCTTCACACTTACGCGCCCCTACAGGGGATGAATTGGACGTGGACATAGGAATTCTTGAATTCACCAGAGATTGTGGTACCAAGCTAAGTTCGGAAATCAAAAGGACGGTCCAAAAATGTGGTTCGATCTACTCCACGCTCAGGGAATAGCTTAGCAAGTGTCATCTGGTTCTCCCTGCCTCCATTTATGATTTCCCAAAAGAAGAAGACCGATTGTTCGAGTTGCAGAACGAGCTGGACGAAGATTTGGCTTATATCAAGAAGGCAGAGATATTTACTCAGGACGAATTTCAACAATTCATTTGCCAACCTGCAATACATATTTACTTCTTAGAATCAATGGCAAAAGAGGCCACAGAGGGAAAAGTGCTGATCAAATCGGTCCTGCGTAAGCATGAAATAGCGTCCTAGGCAACAATATCTTCTCGTAGCAAGCTCATCGTAAGGGATATCAACCAACGAACTTCATACATTCAAAGTATAGATGGCCCGGTAATTTCAAGCGAGCCGGGTTGTGGAGGTGTGTCTTCAAGCCAACAAGCAGAAGCCCCAACAAAGTAGACAGATCATTCTTATTTTGTTTTAAGCAAGCGGAAAAGCTGAAATTCCACCTTTGTATAATTTCTTTAAAAGGACAGCTGGTCTCTAGTTTTGTCCTATTTGTAAAATCTTCCATGTATTCATAGGCTTTGTAATGATGCGATGAAAGCCAAGGGAGGGGGTTATAGAATTAGGGTACACTTGTCAGCCTAGGAGGCGCTTTGTAAAGTTATAAATAGAACGTTAGAGCAAATAGAGAGGGACTATTTTGGCAGGGAAAAGAATCTTCTTAGATTGTATGAACTATTTTGTAATTAGCTTCTTGGAAGCGATTTTTCCTAATAAAGAGCATGAGGGAGACATTTGATTTGCCTGGAATGGATGTTGGATGTTTGCTGGATTATTCTCGTGGTGTTCATATCTTTCAGTGAGATCTTTCTTTGTTGTTCAAAATTATTTATATGTATTGAATGAGCTTACTATTTTTCTGTGCAACGATGTTTCTCCTAACATGAGTAATAGAATGCTTCCATATGGATATAAAAGCTATCTTTTATATCTCCAATCTCTTGCTGTAGATGTATCTTTCTAATTTAATGGCTATCTGTTGATCTTTAGATATTTCTTTCAGCACGTTACTCATATTTATAGTTTGCTCCTTGCAAGGATATATTAGATTTATTTCAGTCCTAGATACAGATTTGTTTCAAGCTTTGCATTTAGATTAAATTAGCTCTGGCACTTGCACATCATTTTAACAATAAAAAATAAAAAAGAACGGTGGATTGGGCCATAACCGGTGTTAAAGAAGCAAATATAACGGTAGCCGAAACCGCTAACCGGATGGATTCCCCATACCAAATGGCGGACAATCTAGTTGGGATAGTTTACCGGGGAGAATCCCTTTCTGCTTGATGCTGTGATCTTCGAGGCATCAACAGTTTTTGGCGCTAGAAGGAGCGCCTGAAATGCATGGCTGATAAAGGAAAATCTCCCATTGTCAAAAATGTTACTTAAAACCCACTTAAAACAGGAATTTCAGACAGCCCAAACCTTGAAGTAACAAATCGAGAAAACTCCATCTTTGATTCCGAAAATCAAGAAGTCTTGTATGCTGTGCCTTTTGCAAAAATAGAAGATTTGAGGGGACATACACGATCTTATGTTAGGAAACTAGGTGGTTTAAGCGCTGTAACTTTCCTCCCTAGGAAAAGTACTCCCAGAAAAGAGAGACAGTACACCCGTGATTCGATTCTTATGCATAATTTTGAAGAGCTTGTAAATTTAACTTTGGAAGAAATTATAGAACCTTTGAAAGAGATCGATCTTGAAAACCCAGAAAATTTTTCAGATCCCAAAAATCTTGGAGAACTTGTTTCTCCAAAGAACACTCCACTTAATTCACCACACAATTCTCCACATAGAAATATGGTTGTACCTGCTTGGAGAGCGAGGGGAGCATTGAATCTAGTTGGGCCGTTCCACAATCTGCCTAAAAATCCAGAGAAAGTCTTGCCTAAATTCGACCTAGGAAAAGCCATTTCTGTTGAAGATCATCTCAAGAGTTTTTATCTAGCCTTGAATATTTTAAATGTACAACATGAAGATGTAGTTTGTAGGCTTTTCCTGTACACATTTGAACCAAACGTTTTTTCCTGGTATTTTAGCTTACAAGCTATCTCAATTTCTAGCTGGGAAGAATTTGAAACATGTTTCTTGAAGAAGTATGGAAATCAAAAGACTGTAGTTACACTCATGAAAGAATTATTGTCCATGAGAATGGAAAAGAAAGAAAAGGTTCAAGACTTCAACCAAAGGTTCACAACACTCTTAAATAATTTCAGCGAAGCAAATAAACCAGCAGAAGAATCTCTGGTTGAATATTATACAACAGCTCTTGAAGGGCCAATTGCAATGTTTGTCAAAAGATCTAAGAAAACCACCCTGATAGAAAATTTCGAAGAAGCTAGGAAGGTAGAAGAAGAAGCAGACAACATTGCCAAACATGCCTTAACATGGTGACTCATTCTAACCGTTAAGCTACATTAACCTCCAAAAACTTGTTTTTGATGCCAATGTCTTAAGCATTAGATAAAAAATTGCTCTCTTGTGCCTAAGAATTTGCTTACTGATTTTGAACCTCAAGCCCCTCATATGAATTTGGATCCATCAACTCTAAATGGTAGCAAGTATAGTTGGATCAATGTTAGAAGGTAGATTTCTAATAAATCTTTGCCTTGGGTTACCTCTCAACCCATTGTGTCTACATCAAAAACTAAAATCCTTTCATTAACAGTCTTAGTTACATCCAAGGGTGTGCCTTGGGTCTATAGTTGTTAGACTCGTAGAATTAGATTGTGTAATGTAAGTTGCCATCAACTTTATTAAATAAAACTGTAAAGATATCTACATAACAAGGGAAAGAGGCTCTTTAAGGATCGCATTCATTAAATCGTTTTTTTTTCACATTGGTTTCAACACCCATATCTAATGCATTTTGTGTGTTGAACTAGTTAGTTGGAATGAATATAGGTGAATGGATTGATGGTGGGGTCATGATCTGCTATGCGTCCTTGAATAAAAGTCTTCTATGGGATGCATGAAGCCTCACAAACCCTTTTCAAAATGGTATGTTTAGGTGATTGTGTAAGTGGTTAGAAAACTAAGAAGTTGAATGTCTACCAAATGTTAAGGCAATTGGTTTTTGTCATGTCCCCAATTAAATGATTTTCAGATAAATAATTAAGTTGGCCTACCCAATTCCTAAGGGTTATGTGGAAGAATTAAAATATTGACATTTAACCCCAAGGTCTACAGTTTCTCATGAAAATTCAATATTCTAAATTGATGGTGGAAAAATAGGCCAATAAATTATGGAATAAATGTTAAATGCTCCAAAATGAAGTGGCATTAGGTCCTGGTTGGACTTGGGGGCACATAAGTGGACATGTGGGGTCCACATGAGAGAATATTCATCCTCTAAACATGGAGCCATCCCCAAATTCGAGTTGGAAGGGAAGAGGTAACATTCATGAAGGAAGAGGAAGAGTCATAGGGATAAAAATAAGCAATGACAGATTCAATGGATAGATCATGAGAGCCACAACTCCAAATACTAAGCACTTCATGTACTATTTCTCCAAGTAACATTGATATTCGAGCTGGTTTCCTCTTTCTCTCAATGTCATGTAAAAGTGTGATGGCACACTTCTTGTTTCATCTAGCTAATGGAGGATTGCTATTTCGACCTTATGGACATGTTAGTTGCTGCATGACTCTGTAATATTCATATCATGAGAGCCACATCTCGAAATCCATTGGACCATATAAGAAGATTCAAGCAAAAACCACCATTTTGAGCCATTGCGCCCTTGTATACATTTATGAAACTTTGAGCATTTATATATCAATTTTGCACCAGACTTATTAGGAGTTTTGTAGTTGTTTGATAAGCCTATTATTTACTGTACATGAGACATAAATTATATGCAGACACCTTTTTGCATTTGCTTAGAATTCCATGTAAAAATCTCTGCTATATTGCTCACAATTTCCAAGTAATGAATGTGTTTTGTAACCTTCGGTTTTAAGAGTGCCTTAGCAAGCTATAAATATGAATCAATGCCGCACCTACGTTGTTTTGGAGGTCCTTGATATTTTTTTTAAAATAAAATACATTATATTACTGCATGGAAAAATGATACATGTCGCACTTACAATGGAGCTGGTAAAAGATCAGACACCCAAAAATTACAGACTGGTGTGCTACCCAAAAGCCAACCAGACGGGAGTCCATGGAATCAAACCTCCTCATCATCCCAACAAGATACTCTCAAAACAGGACCCATTACATATTCTCAAATACAACTGTACCAAAACAGAACTCAGTACTATTAACCCAAATTACAGACTGATACGACCACAGAGCCAAAGGCTGAAACATCTAAAACCTCAAAACCTATCAGAGACAGAAACATATACATCAAGCAGCACCTTTCTCCCGAGCGTCAGAGCTCGCCAGCTTCTTGAAGGAGAGATTCTCGCTTTGCAATACAACAGCCATTGGGATAGGGGAACCTTGCTGGGGTGATTTTCTGCTAGAGACTCAGTTCCCCTGCACGTCTAGTCCCGGGTAGGAGAAAGAGAGGCCCAATTTCTTAGCAATAGCATCGATTTTACAGTGCATTAGCCTATTGTCCGCGTTGTGTGCTTTCCAGGCCTTGACCGGTTCATCATCCCCTTTGCATTTCTCGGTACCTTCCATCACAACATGAGCCAACAGGTTCTTAGTAACCCAATACACCATAATCATTCTATCATAGGCCGAATCACGACCCGCAGTAGTGTCGGGGTCAATGACCCACTCCTCGACTTCATTCTTGACATCTTCTAAAGGGAGGCCCTGAACCTCATTCCATAGCTGCTCCTCCATATGCTCAATGTCCTTCCTAATAGGATCAGGGATACACTCACGGAAGAACTTAGCATCATATTGAGCATGGAGTTGAGCCCGATTCACCCTTCCCGGACTGCAACCCCTAATCTTGGCCTTATTTTTTCCTTTATGGGTGGCAGAGGCAGATCCCACCCCAGAAACGTCGTCGGTCTCACGTTTGGGAGCCATTGCAAAACTCCACACAAAGAAAACACGATAATCAGGGGGACGCGAAAGCGTAAACCACACCCTAGCAGGCACTCTAACACAAATATCCTCAATTAACTAGGGGCGATCAATCTTACACTCGAACCAGAGATGCTCCTAACACAGCAGGGGGCATAAATTTAAAGAACTATTTTGCATGATGTCGGAGTCAGGGAGATAAATGTCCGAGTACTGTGAAGTACTGACCAGACCTTGGAGCATACCACCACCATTACACAGAATAATGAGGGCCATGATGAGAATGGATTGAAACCATAGCAAATCTAGCATAAGGACCAATAAATTCCTGAGACCGTACTTGGCCTTTATTCCTGTAATAACCACCCTGTGGTACATATCACTTCTTTGCATTAATGCACAACATCCAAGCATCATCCGGGTAACCTCTGCCTCCTGTCTGGAAATTGCCAAAGGCACGCGTCACACACCCTCCACCTGTCGGCTTCTAGAAACATCCTCGACAGCCAGTTGGAGACACTTAGGGGCCCATTCTTTATTCCCGAAATCCTCCATCTGGCCAGAAGTGTGACCGTCAATCCTATCAGCACCCAGGTTGGCCATAAAGTCTGCCAGATTTTTAGCCTCCCGCCTGACGTGGTGGAATGAAATCTAGCTGTTGGTACGAATGAGGTGACTCATGACATCTAGGCGGTGAGAAAGCCACCAACTGGCTGTGACATGATCTGTCTTTTTCCCTTGCGCTAGACCTTTGGCCATGTGGATGATGATTTTAGAGTCCCCTTCAATCGTGGTTGGGAATAGACCCCTCTGATGAACCAACAATAGACCATGAATGAGGTCATCGAGCTCTGTAGAGTTATTCATATCGTGTCTAAGGTGCCCAAAGAAAACATAAAGAACAACCTCGTCCGAATTTCTGCATACCCCGCCGTAACTAGCAGCCCCAGGATTGCCCCGTGAAGCCCCGTCGAAATTAATTTTGTATTCCAACTGCCTAGGTGGTGACAAAAAATTGGGACTAATAGGTTTGCTGATCTCAATCCTTCTTTGCAGCCCCATCATATCATCCTGGCCGAGACCCCAACCTTTAGCAATTCGAAATTCCCCTTCCGAAATTTTTCTATCTTCGTCGGCCCACTACCTGCTTCTAATGGTCTCCTGAATGTTACATACTAGTGTATCCCAAACTTCCTCTTTACATTTGCTTTTCTCCTTAAATATCCTCCCATTCCTTTCCTTCCAAAGGTTCCAGCATACCATACCCGGGAACATCTGCCAGATCAGGGATAAAATAGGATTGTTGAAAGCTTCGTTATTCCAATTGCGGATAGTCTGGTTAGGTTCTGGTCAGGTTGACCACACGCCCGATCACTTTTTTAGAAAATTAAGGCACCTCTGTCCCAAAGGAAAGATGAAAATTCACAACCATATAGCAAGTGACTGATAGTTTCCTCACTATTTTTGCACAGGGGATAGCATGAGGGTCCTTGAATTCCACGTTTCTTGAGGTTATCACCGGTTAGGATTCTCTGCCACATGATTAGCCAGCAAAAAGTCCCAATTTTGGGCCAACGATTCATCTTCCATAATATTTTCTACAGAGCTTCATCATCAACTTCACTGGTAGTGCGCAACTCATATGCCCCCTTGATACTGAAAACCCCTTTTTGCTGGTATCCCCATCTTAGTTTATTAGGCCCCATTCTTTTACGGATGTATCTTTCTTGAAGTAATTCTCCAAAAGCTCTGCCTTCGTCTTCACTGATAATCGCCGTCCACCACTGATGATCTAACTAAGATCTGAAAGCCTCAGAAGGAAGGGTGGTCCAATAGTGACAAACCTTAGATTTTCCTTCTGTCAGGCCATGCTCCCTCAGATTCTGTCACCTTTGAACAGACCCACGTTTGGGGAATTGATTCCATGAGTCCTCCTATAAGTTCGCCAACTCACCATCCCCAATTTTCCAAAAGATATGCTCCTGAACCAACTTCCGCTCTTTCTGCGCCTTTGTCCATATATGGGAACCCCCAATGTCAGCATTGTATCTGATCAGTTGCTGGGTAGGGTAATTCCTGGCATACTTGACATGCCAAAGTTGCGCCCATGGTTCATCTTTGTTGTTACACCATCTCCACCATAATTTGGAACCCTGAATGTCGCTGACCACCTTCGGATCCCTGAGCCCCAAACCTCCCTTACCCTTTGGGCTGCACACAATGTCCCATCTGACCAGAGCAAATTTTGATTTAACTGCCCTGCCCCCCCATAGAATGTTACGTTGGATGCTCCTGATTTCTTTCAAAACCGACTTAGGAGCAGAAAGTAAGGAGAAGAGATAGGTTGGCATGGCTTGCAGGACAGATTTAACCAGGGTTAGACGGCTTGGGAAATTTAAAGGTCTGTTAATGCAACTATTAAGTCTGCTTCTCATGCGATCTAGAAGGTCCTGCCAGGAAATCCCACGAATGGTGCCCTCCGTGAGCGAAGCCCCCAGGAATTTAGTGGGAAGGGTATCTTTAGCAAAGTTAAGAATGCGAATAATGTTTCGTTGCGTAACATAGGGAATATTAAAGAAGAAAACCCAAGACTTATCAGGATTTTCCTCAATCCCAGAGGCCTTTGCAAAAAGTTTTAGGCACTTTTTAAAGGCATGGTCTTCTTGGACTGAAGGGTGCCCCATTAACATTGTGTCATCCACAAATTGTTGGTGAGTCTGCTTGCTCATTCCCTCATGAAGGTTCAGACCTCTGATGTCCCCGTCCACCGCCATGGAATGGATAAGACGACCAAGCCCTTCCGCCATAAGGATAAAGAGAAAAGGGGAGAGGGGGTCTCCTTGGCTTATGCCACGAGAGGAATGTATAAGCCTAGTTGGTGAACCATTAAGCAGAATCAAAAAGAAGGGAGTAGTGACCAAATTCATGATCCAACTAACCCAGTCCTCATTAAATCCACAGGCCTCCAGCATACATCTCATATATTGCCAGCTTAATTTATCCAATACCAGGTTTCTTAGTAGTCTTTAAGGAATGGATAGTTTATGAGCTAGGATAAAACCATCAAGAATCTGTCGGCCTTCAACAAAACTCGACTGTTCAGGGTTGACCAGGACAGGGAGTAGGGGCTTCAAACGATTGGCCACCACTTTTGTGATGATTTTGTAGATAACATTTCATAACGCAATCAGGCGAAATTTTTTACGCACCTCATCCCCCTCTTCTTTTGGAATAAGGGTAAGAAACGTGGCATTGAAAGCTTTCAAGACTCCTCGGCTTCTGCGAGATTCTTCCACAATGTCCGCAACCTCCTATTTAATAAGGTCCCAGAAAAAGTGGAAGAAATTAGTGGTGAAACCATCAGGGCCCGGGGCTTTACCCAAAGCCATCTGCTGCATAGCTTCCTCAACCTCCTGCAAAGTAACGGCTTTATTCAGGATCTCGTTGTGCTCGTTGGTAATCAGTCTGGTTATCTGGCTAATAACATTACTTCGATCTACGCGATCTTTTTTCATAATATCTTCAAAGTGATGAACAAGCTCATCTTCAATTTCCTGCCTGGACTCAGCCTGGTTACCATTAGGTTTACAAAGCTTATAAATCTTGGAGTTGTGCCTGTTGTGAATCACAGAGTTGTGGAAGAATTTAGTATTTCTGTCTCCTTACTAAAGCCACTGGTTCGTAGATTTTTGCCTCCAGTATATCTCTTCCTGTTTTTCTTTGGCCTCCAGCTGATTAAGAAGATTGTACTCATGCTCTTTAAGTTCATCAGTCCACCCCTTGTCCATACCTCTCTTGTGTAGGAGCTCGAGCTCAGCCACCAACTTAGTTTTATCCTGAAAAATGTGCCCAAAGTCCACTTTATTCCAGGTTTTGATTTTAGCTTTTA
The DNA here is from genome assembly GCA_027924585.1 of Larix kaempferi. Lineage (NCBI taxonomy): Eukaryota > Viridiplantae > Streptophyta > Pinopsida > Pinales > Pinaceae > Larix > Larix kaempferi. Next base: position 3,062,178 of record BSBM01001174.1, on the reverse strand, counting down.
AAGCTTTTAATTTATGTTGGAACTGATACATCCCGGTTCGCCTAGGTGGGACAATTTCCTGCCACCATTGTCCCACCAACTCTTTGAAATCCTTATGTTCAAGCCAGAATTGATCAAACCTGAAAGGTTTGAATAAAGAGGCCTTGGACCATTCCCATTGGAGTCAAATGGGCCAATGGTCAAAGCCAGCCGAAGGAAGGACTAAAGCGTGGGTCTCCCCCCCATCTTTGACAAGATCCTCCGTGGTCAGAAAGCGGTCAATTCTCTAGGCAACAAGATGAGTTCCCCCTCACTTATTGTTCCAGGTATAAAGGCCATTGTTGGTCTCTATGTCCACTAGAGGGCTTTGGGCAATGAAATCTCTGAAGCCTTCCTGAAATTTATCCAAGACCCTCCTCCCCCCTTTTTTTCCCTCAAGAGACGAGATCAGATTGAAATATCCTCCTATAATCCATGATCCCTCAGTAGCTTGGTCCTTCATCCATGATAAGTAATTGAGGAAAGCATATTTCTGTGGGAAAGCACTGGGACCATAGGTATTCACTAGTCGCCTCGAGAACCCAAAAGCCCGATCAGTGACCATAGCGCTCAGAGAGAACCGGTTAGCCCACCGGGATGAAAGGCATAGGAAATCAGGCTGCCACAGAACTGCCAATCCACCTGCCATTCCGACCGCATCAATAGCCATACAATCACTTCCTCTCCAGATCTTATGTTTCACACGCTCCAAAAATTGAGAGCTACATTTGGTTTCTTGAAGAAAAAGAATATCCGGTTTTTCCTGTTTTATCTTTCTTGCTAGGGTCTTGATTTTCCTGGGGTGATTGCAACCCCTGACATTCCAAGAGATTAGCTTCATTGAATAACCTTATTGGCTTGAGAGAAAGCTACCAGTATAGTCGGGTACTAGCCAGACTCAATTAACTTGACTCCTATCTCTGCTATTCTTTGCTTATTCATCTTCCGGCCTCTTTTCAAATCTTCCTCCAGGGATTTCCTCATGCTTCCTTTCTGCGGATCAGAGGCTATCCCTAATTGTCTAGAGACTTTTGAATTGATGATGGCTTCTTGAAGAAGTTCCAATTTCCTTCGAGTTACATACCCTTTCCCTTTCTTTTCACATTCTCTCTCAATCTCATCGAGATTAAGTTCTCATAATTCCATTTCCTCATCCCCATCCTCTATCATAGGCTCGACCAGATTTTTCGGTTCCTGACTCTGCTCGATTCCCTCAGTCACTGCTTCCATCTGCTTCGAGTTCGCTGCCCCAGTATTCTTTCCAGTCTCCCCATCTTCCTGTTGTTCCTCTAAGATCTGGAATGGATTGTTGGATTCAATCCTTTTACCTTGAGGCTCCTTCACTGCTTTGTTTGGACCTACCGGTTTACTTCTTCTCCTATTGCGGACTTGCATAAACCCTTCCTTATCCTTTTCACCTGCAGGGCCACCAATAGGAGGAGGGGGGGAGACTTTACCTGAGGGAAATTCCTACCCAGATGCCCGTAAACATGACAATGCTGACACCGGAATGGGAGTTGCTCATAATCCAATGACTGGATCCATTCCTTGTCCTCCCAGTTTACACTGATCACCCCAGGAAGTTCTTTCGAGAGATCCATATAAACACATATCCGAGCATACACCGTATATCTTTGCTGGTTGGTCTAGTCTGCCACTTTAACGAATTCACCAATGGTATTGCTGATATCCTGCAAGATCTCCATATCCCAATATTCACAGGGAAGGTAGAATAGCCTGATCCAAACGGGGGCAATTGTTTCATCCTCAGTCTCCGGATTAAACCTTTCCTTCCATGGTCTGAGGTATAAACCAACAGAGAAGAAGAAATAAGGGCCTCCTTCCAGAATTCGATCACGATCCTCAATGTTGAAAAAAATAATGGTGAAAAATCCTTTGGCTCCCAATTGTAGGTCAAAATGCCCTTTGGGTTTCCATGTAGTCTTGATCCAGCTTACTAGATCCCGTTCTCTGGGCCAAACTCTAATAAATTTTCCAATTAGGGATTTTTCCCGCCAATGTTCTATCCTTTCCCGAATCTTTTCTGGTCTGATCTGCATCGCTGGAATGTTCGAGGTTTTGGGGAGGCATCCTCCCAGCCCCATCCTCTGTGTGGGTCCTTTCTCAGCTTCACTTGGTTCGGCATTGGATGGGCCTGCCAAATCACCCATCGGCTGTGGCATTTTGGGGTTGCGAGTCCCCATCGTGGGCGGCCTGGGGAGAGGGCTCTTGCCTAGATCCGTCAGATCTATCAGAGCCATGACCACTGCACACCTGCCATGAACAGACCATGCTCCCTGGAGTGTAAATATTCTGCCATTTTTCCGCCTCCTGAACCTTAGGGTTTCACCGATTTTCGGCTCTCATTTCCATCCTTTGTGAGTTGACCACAAGTTCCTAACCCATTCCTTCTTGGAGGTCCTTGATATGATCCAAGTGTTTGTTTTGAAATTTGGGAGGGTCGTACGACATTTGGGAAGCCAAAAGAGTCATCTACCCTTGGGGGTTTTAACATCGATTTTCCTAGTATTTTTGCCTTTCATTCTCCAGTTGTAAATGCAAGTTTCTGAAGTCTTTATGAAGTGTCCAAGCATCTAATAGCTACATTAGTGTGTCCTAATACACCTAAATCTACTCTATACATTATTCGAAAACATTTGGGATCATTTGGGATAGTTTCGGGTTTCACTAGTCCAAGGTTCGAAAATTGGCTAAATTGGGGATATTACAGTGGTATCAGAGCATGGTCCTTGCACCTATGCATTAATATAATACATTGAAGAATAATTTGCATCCATGTCTTACTTTTATTATGACTCCTATGAGTATAATGCTTATGAGCAGTATGAAGATGATTGTGAGCAATATGAAGAAGAATGTGAATGGTATGAGGAAGAGGTGACATCATGCAACACTTCTTACAATTTCATAAGGAATGAAGGTTATTCTTATGACCCTATGTATTATGAATATGTATGTGCTGAACCACCAAAGGATAATTCTATGAATGAATTACAAATATTGAGAGCAACATGTAAAACCTTGCCCCAACAATATCAGGCATATCTTGATCTATATAAGGTGGATACACAGAAGCCCATTCCTTTTGAAGACTTTGCGGATTGGGTGTTTGAAAATAGGCCCAAAAATGAATACGTGGAGTTAGTGAAGAAAGGTTTATGCCCTTCTTGCAAAAGCCCTTGGAGAGTAACTCATATATGTTTGAGTGAAAAGGATGAGTGGAATGAGGAGACCCATGAGCCACCTAGTTTTGAAGGTGGTGAAGTAGAAGAAGCATTACATGAAGAGGATAGAATGTCACTCCCAAGTGACTCTGAAAAATATGAAGAAACATCACATGAGCATGAAGAAGCTTCCATTGAAAATACTGAAGATCATTCCGAGACACACTCTACTTTGGACATGAATCAAAGAGCATCTACTGATGGATGCTTGAACTATGAAGGAATACCTACTAATGGGTGCTCACACCTCTATTTTGGTGACATAGAGATCACTTTTGAAAGTGTTTTTGCAAGCCAAAGTTCCATTAAGCAAGTAATGAAGGCCTTGTAGCAGTTGAAGAAGAACCAAGATCAACTTCCCCATCACCACTTGAGCTTAATGAAGTTGGTCCAAGTAGAAAGTACAAAGAAGAGGAGGTCCCTCTACAAGAGCCTCTTTTTCTTGAAGGGTCATCAAATATGAATGAAAAGAAGATCCAAGAGACCCTTAACATACTCCATGACACTCGAGCATTGGTATCAAATTCTTGTTGGAGATTTTCTTCATTGAAGGATCCATCCTTCCTTGAAGACATGGAGAAGATTCAAAGAGCAATGTGCAACATCAAAGGTAATGTCATGTCTTTGCTTTTTTATAGAAACAATTTGGTTGAGCTTAATGAATGGTTACATGGAGCATACTTGAAGAATAATGAGGATATTCATAAGCTCAAAATGCAAAATGAGCAACTTCTTAATAGGTTGCAAGATACGTGTTCTTCCTCCTATGTTTTAGATTGTCAAATGGTAGATTGCTTGGAGGGTTCTAATGACATGATGGATCATGAGAAACATGGAAACTTTCCTATGCTTGATGTGTTTTAAGATGAGCTTGATGAGAGCCAAGCACTTTTTGTGGTGGAAGAGGAACTTGAGTTGCCTCTTGGAAATGGTTACACACTTTTTGAAGAAGTGTATGATTCCACTACCTTGGAACCATCCTATGAGGAAAGTTTTTCACTTTTGAGGGAGGTGCAAGATCCTACCCGTATGGAACCTTCACATGATGACACTTTTGCATTTTCTTATCATTTGGGTGAGTTGGTTCATTCTCCTACATCCTACACTTCCATATTTTGTAGCATTCAACCTAATGAAGTGTGGGTGAAAGGTTTCTGTTATCACACCATAGTAGCAGGGCTACTATTCTTGCTTAGCAGATATCTGCATATTCTAGAGCTTGGATATGATGAATTTATATTTTGAGATCACTCATGATCATAGTAGTGTATTATTCAGACTTATGTTAGACCTTGTGTCAAGGCTGAGCCTTGAGAGTTACAGATTTGATGACCGATGTGACCCTTTATTCCATACAGTTTCAGTTCAATGCCTAGAGATGTATTACAGCAGTGTTTCAGATGATATATGATGATTATTCTTATCATGATGTTGTATGACCTATGGATTTCTGATCATTGACTTTGGATTATTATCTTGTTGCTTTAGTCATGTTCGCAGCATTAGCTTGGTAGATAATTCATGATGTGACAAACTTTGTAAACTTAAAATGGACTATCTTGATGATGAATTATAAAATGGACATTTTACTTGCACATTTAGGTTGTTTGACAAAACTCATTGGTTTACTACCTTGCATAGATATGGTCTTTCTTGACACCAGTTGTCTGCTAGCTTAGGATCCACTTTCATTTGACTCCATCCATCCATGACTTTCCTTATTTGGCTTTAACCTTAGACTTGTCTTACTTGACTTTCTGATATTGAGGACTTCCCTTTTTACTACCTCTGTGTTTGGATCACATCCCTGTTTGTTTAGTGTCTTGGCTTTGAGTTGGTGACAAAACTTGCCTTTGGTAAGTTGGATTGTAGGCCTAAATCATTCAAGTCGGTTGTCCCGATGTTGGCACTGGCACGAACTCCCCCTAGTCACTTGAGATGTTGTTGGCTAAAACTGAAAGCTCATGTACTAATTATGGAAACTTATGTAGATTCGCCCATGGAAACTAAAAAGGGAAAGAGCGATGAACTGCTAAAAATACTCCTCGAAGAGTATAGGAAAGGTCCAAAAAGCAATGGTTCTTAAATTATATATCTAAACAATTGCTGACCTTATATATGTATAAACATGCCCTGGATGCAAGCTACAATTAGTTGTGCTTATCAGCACACCTGAGATTCGAAGGGTTATGCAGGCCAAAAGGGCCATGAAATGAAATCAATGGATCCTAATGAAACTGGGTCATCTTTTATAAAAAGTAGACATGATGCCTAAGTTGAATAAGCACTCTCTAAACAACTTACCCATTTGTGAGGCACAACCATTCCCCGTGTTTATTTTGTCCAGCACATAGTTTGTATCTTCCCCTTTCTCCCAGTCCAAAGTGTATTTTAGTTGAGTATAGACAAGTCACCCCCTTTTCCCAACCTTGTTCCTAGCCTTCATCCTTAGCTAGCAGTTAGACCATGTCCAATGGGTGAGTTTGTCATTTAAGATATTATGCAAGTAAATATAAATAACAACGGAATAAACAAATATTATTAATGCCACTAAATGATGTTATACTTTAAGTTAAGCTGTGAGTATGATTAGAGGAACATGTCTTAGTTTATTGATATGATTTATACTTGGTTATATATTGACCTAGTCAAACCCAATTTGACTATGGTCATTTCTTGGGATCCATGATGATGTGGGCCATGTATGCTTATTGATGATGATCGATGGTCCCACATACTCTTGATGATGATGCTATATGATGGACATATGATTCAGATGATGATTGGTGCAGTTCAACAGGTTTTATTATTTCAGATCATCAGATTATGCACTGTCCATATATGGTGGACCCTACAGCTAGCCCATCAGGGAAACCCATGGTGTATGAGTACACATTCTTAGTAGATTTGGGTCTTCTGGATCCAACGAGACACTTATCATTCAGTTCCGGGCACTTCTGATAGTGATAGATACAATTTTCCACTTGTTGACGAGATTTGGGGTTGATTTCCTAGCCTGACCAACAGGGGCCATGAGAGGCCAGTTCACCTAGGGCGCTGTATGAGGAGGGGGTGGTCCAACCACTTGATATTACCATTTACCCCCCATTGTGGAGAGTCTGGTGGGCTCAGATTGATAGCGCAGATGCCCTAGGAGGTAGTTTCAACACTTTCACAGTTACCGAGGTAGGATAAAAATGGAATAAAAGGGTCAATGAGGAATTTGATTTGGGAAATTGAGGCAAGGTTTTGTCACTTGGTCTTCACAGAGGTCTTCCAGGGTGAACCCCCCATCTTCCAGCTAGTTTTCATTAGTCAGTGGGGTCCATAGAGGCCACGGGAGGCCTTTTACTGCATGTCTCTCACAGATTTTGAGGATAGATTTGATCATTTGTATTTATTTTGGACTTATTATATTATTTTATTGTGCCATGGGGATGATCTAGCACGGATTGATGCCTCCTAGCCCCACCATGTGCTTTATGTGTCATTTCATAGTCATTTGAGGTGGGCCCATGTACTTTTGCCCCTTCTAGAGGATGACATCACCCTCACTTTGTACCTTTTAGCTATGACGTCATCACTATTTTGAGTGATCCATGTGATTATATTGTTAGGCTCATTTTAGCCATTGATTATGTATTGAGATATTTTAATCTCAACCACTCATCTTTTGTAAAGTGGTTTTGAGATCTAGGGTTTTGGTCTTTATTATCCTATATAAGGAGGAGACCCCCTATTGTATAGCTCACCTTCGGGCTCTGGAAGACTTGGAATGAAAAGAATATTTTGGAGATCTACTTCTTGGCTTTGATTGGGTTATTCTTGTATATATTCTTGCATCTTGTTTCTAGACATTCTTTGCTTCTACAGGTGAAATCGACATCAAGAGAGGGAGGCCGAATTGCTTGAAGCTAGCTCAACGATTTGCTTTGTGGGAAGATTGTAGGGGTTGCTCACATCCCCCATGAGAAAGACGTCTTCATAGAGAGGGAGTTTTTCAATTGTGCTTTGTCCATTGATTGCTTTCTTAATATGACATGCTTAGATCTTATGGATTTGTGGATCAAATCTAACTTGTTGTAGTTTGATTTACAAGTTTTCATGAAACATCTTTCCTCTTAGGGCTTGGACGATTTTGGTTGAAGACACTTAGATCAAGCTTGGAATTGTAACTAGGGCAAGAATTCTCCGTATGCTAAGAGGCTGCAAGCTTTGAGGTAAGATCTATAGGGTACGTATTAATTTCGCTTACTATCCATCCTATTGGTAAAAAACTACATTAAAATCAAAACCCTCATTTTTTATTTTCTTAGATCTACTTGGATTTAGCTTGGATTTTGTAAAGATATTGAAAACCCACCTCTATAGTATCCACGGCAATTCGGATCTATACTTTGGTGGTGATTGGGTTCCATTTGACACACTTTCCAAGGCACCTAGCCCTCTTGAAGGCAAATCGCACCCCTTGGGAGAAGCTAGTTGGGTTAGTTCCAAGACATGGGTAGGTGAGATCCCACTTGATTCATGATCCTCACACTTGATAACCTACCCCTAGTGCTTCACTTCATTGATTTTCACCTTGTGGGCCCCATTCCTCATTTTGAGGGTTGTGCCCCACTTGGGTGAATTTGGTGATGCATCTTCAATCTTAGATCTATGGAGATCTAGCCATTGGATCCCTTTGATTTTCAAGATCCACAATGATAATTGCATAAACTATTTGGATCTAAAGTTTGGTGGCTTTTGGACTTGATTTGACACACTTTCCCATGCATTTAGCCCTCCTTGGGCAAAGTCGCACTTCCTAGGGGTTTGAGTGGGCCCACTTCAAGGACTTGGGTGGTTGAGATTCCATTTGATTTGAAAAGAGCATACCTTGAAACCTATGTCTAGTGTCTCACTTTGTGGATTTTTGCCTTGGGGGTATCATTCCTCAATTTGAGGGTTGTTGTCCACTTGGACCACTTAGTAAAACATTAGATCTAGCAAGATCTAACCATTACATTCACTTGATCAACACCCTTGATTTGCATCTTAAGTGTCCCGATCTACATTTGACATCTTTTTGACTCCATTTTCCCATCCATTTCAAGGCACTAGTCCACCCAAGGCAATTCGCACTTCTTGGGATTAGTGTCAAGTGCTAGATACCATATGTGGGTATCTCTAATTTTGTCTTAGATCCATAGATCTACTCCTTGCATACCCCTTGGTACCATTTGCACCCTTAACTTCACCTTGTGGGTCCCATTTGAACTACTTTCCATTTCCTAAGGAAGTGGGTCCCACTTGTGTATTTCATGGTACTAGATCTTGTTATTTGATCTCATAATGTGGCCTAAATCATTCATTGGTTGAAATACTAGTCATCCCTTAAGCCTCTTTCAACCATACTTAAACTTCTAGGTCCACCTAACCTTGCATTGGTTTCCGTAACTCATCTTTCACACTTCCCTAGAAACCTTTGCTTTGGTCCAATCACCTTTGATTGACTATAGGGTCTCCCCCTTGGTCTTGATTCATCTTGATCTAAAGTGAAGAGTGCCTTGATTGACATCACTCCCATCTTGCATTGGGAACCGTGGCATCTCTTGGGTCACCCCTTTTGTTGTCCATCTCCTCTACCATCCCGGATGGGATACCACTAGGGACAACTACAAGTTGTGTGATAACAGTTTCTTTTTGAAGGTGCCACATGAGGAGTATAAAAATCCTATCTCCCCTTTTGAGGATGACATGACTAGAGCACTTTATTCTTTACATTTGCAGCAACATCTTTTTTTACTTTATGATGGTACACATTTACATGGATGCACCTATGATGTCCACTTGAGTCACTTGAAGACTCATGATTTTCCTTTCTCCTTGCTTAGTTCAATTGATGTTGGAGGAACTTCATCCAATACTTGGGTGAAGAGATATATGATTGGAGCACATTTTTATTGGAAACAACATCCTTTGTCATTTCTTGATGATACACATATCCATGGATGCATGAATGGTACTTTTGCGAGCCCCTTGAAGGCTCATTGTTTTCTTTTCTCCCTAATTGATTCAGATTTTAGTGGAGGTTCTTCATTCACTTCTTGGATGAAAGAACACATGGATGATTATTTTGTTGCATCTTACATTCTTTTGGAGCAGCATGAACATATTCTCTTGTGGGGTGATTCTTACTCTTTTGGTGATGAGACATGGGACTTTCACCCTTGTCCTTTGAGATTCAATGGTCTCACTCTTGATTCTTGTGTGCATTTGGCACATGAGGACTATCTGGTTGATTGGGGGAGACTTGTTTGCATTCAACCTCAATTTGAGGATATGTATTTCATAATGGAGAGTCTCTCTTGGTCTCGACCCAACCTTGAAGAATTTCATATTTTGATGCAGGGGCCCTCAAGTTTTCAATTGTGCATTGGAAATGTTGAACTTCTAGTGTGGTGGTATGATCTTTACATCCTTCCTTGCATTTTTCATAGTGATGAATTTTTATTGTTGTTACTGGTGTTTGGAAAGATGCAGATGAGACAATGGGATCCTGTCATTCTTTGGAATGTTAGTTTTCCACATGTAACACTGCCACTCAAAGATTTGCAACTAAGGCAGTGAGATCTGGGAAATCTTTTTCCTACAATTTTTTGTGGTAAAGCATGCCTATATTTTGGAATGCAATACAAGCAATGGGAACCTGGTGTTGCTTGGTTTCAACTCACTTGGAGCAACAGTTCGATTGTTGGTTTGAAAGAGAAAGCCAACCTTTAGTTGTTTGACTTCATCTTTGCAGAGCAATCTTCCAATTTACTATGTGGGAGACCTTTTGAGAGATGGATTCAATCTTCACATGCTTGGTGTTCATGGCATTTCGTACTAGACATTTCACACCATGCATGTATCGGGATCATTTGGGACCTTGGGATAATTTTTGGTCTCATTGGTTTCAATTTTTTGGGGCAACAAGTAGTATGGGAGATTGAGTCACCACTTGAGAAGGTGATTGTAATAAGAGTAGTGCAACAACAAGCATGGTGGTTCCTCTCTAAAATTTTTATGGAATCTTGAAGACACAAAGTTGGGAAACTCAGTGGAAAATTCAAAGAATTATACAGTGAGAAAAAGGGTTGAAATTTAGAAAGGGTTTCCAAAATATGAAAGAGTACATGAGTGCCACTACTCAGAATTTTGGAAGGAAATTTTAGGAAGCAAAGTTTTGGAAATAAAGCATGTTCTTCAACATCCATGTTTGAAATTTCTTGAGGACAAGCAATCTTGGGTGGGGAGGATTGTCATGTCCCCAATTAAATGATTTTCAGATAAATAATTAAGTTGGCCTACCCAATTCCTAAGGGTTATGTGGAAGAATTAAAATATTGACATTTAACCCCAAGGTCTATAATTTCTCATGAAAATTCAATATTCTAAATTGATGGTGGAAAAATAGGCCAATAAATTATGGAATAAATGTTAAATGCTCCAAAATGAAGTGGCATTAGGTCCTAGTTGGACTTGAGGGTGCATAAGTGGACATGTGGGGTCCACATGAGAGAATATTCTTCCTTTAAACATGGATCCATCCACAAATTCGAGTTGGAATGGAAGAGTTAACATTCATGAAGGAAGAGGAAGAGTCATAGGGCTAAAAATAGGCAATGACAGATTCTATGACAACTATGACAAGCATTATTGCACTTATGACAGATTCTATGACACATATGACACTTATGACAGATTCTATGAAATCTATGACAATGTAAGAGCTAAAAATAGACCAAGAGGGAGCATGAGAGGAGTTACAAATATCCAAAGCATCCAAGATATTCCCCAAGTCGAATTCATGGAGGAGTTGGAGACAAAAGATGAACCAAGTGTCATGTGGGGCCAATGAAGGGTCATAACCCCCACTAATTCGAATTTCATGAGTAATTAGGATATAATTTGAGTTCTAAGAAGGTAAATGAATCAAATAAAGTTATTAAAAGGAGGCCAAGTCGAAATGGAGTAGCTTTTGATCATTTTTTATTTGCATCTTTGCAATTTGGAGAGCTTCAAGCTTGTCCTTGCACGGTGGATGTTCATCCTCCCTGCCTTAGTACCAATTTCGAAGGTGAAAGATTCCCATACAAGTTGGTTGATAGACAGGAAATTCAAACCTCTAAAAAGATATTCATGGATATGTTTTGATGTAGGTTCAACCCCCATCTGAGTTCAAGTTCATATTCTCTCTTCCTTCTCTACTACCATTCTCCTATCTTTCTCTCAATGTTCATGTAAAGTGAGATAGCACACTCTTTGTTGCATATAGATAATGGAAGGTTGCTGTTTCGACCTTATGAACTTGTTAATGGATGCATAAATATGTAATGGATAGATCATGAGAGCCACAACTTGAAATACTAAGCACTTCATGTACTATTTCTCCAAGTAAGATTGATATTCGGCTAGTTTCCTCTTTCTCTCAATGTCATGTGAAAGTGTGATGCCACACTTCTTGTTGCATCTAGATAATAGAGGATTGCTATTTCGACATTATGGACATGTTAGTTGCTGCATAAATATTGAATATTCATATCATGAGATCCACATCGTTAAATCCATTGGACCATATAAGAAAACTCAAGCAAAAACCACCATTTTGAGCCATTGCGCCCTTGTATACATTTATGAAAATTTGAGCATTTATATATCAGTTTTGCACGAGAATTATTATGCGTTTTGTAGTTGTTTGAGAAGCCTATTATTTAATATACATGATACATAAATGTTATGTAGACCCCTTTTTTCATTTGCTTAGAATTCCATGTAAAAATCGCTGCTATATTGCTCACAATTTCCAAGCAATGAATGTGTTTTGTAACCTTCGGTTTTAAGAGTGCCTTAGCAAGCTATAAATCTGAATCAATCCTGCACCTAGGTTTTTTTGGAGGTACTTGATATGATCCAAGTGTCTGTTCTGAAATTTGGGAGGTTCGTACAACATTTGGGAAGCCAAAAGAGTCATCTACCCTTGGGGGTTTTAACATTGATTTCCTAGTATTTTTGCCTTTCATTCTCTAGTTGTAAATGCAAGTTTTTGAAGTCTTTATCAAGTGTCCAAGAATATAATAGCTACATTAGTGTTTCCTAACACACCTCAATCCACTCTATACATAATTCGAAACCATTTGGGATCATTTGGGACAGTTTGGGGTTTCACTAGTCCAAGGTTTGAAAATTGGCCAAATTGGGGATATTACAGTTTTTACTTAAGAATTACCTTAATTTTATTTGTATGGGATCAACACTTATTTTTTCAAGCACGTTGAAGCAAAAACAAGATGTAGTCACTATTAGGAGGCAACCATTTAGGATAGGTTTTTGCACAAGTGTTGTTGAAAGGTTATCATTTATGGAGAATTTTTAACAAAGGTATTTATATAGGTGGTATGATTATGTTTTTGCAAAAATTTACCTTTAGTGTGCCCAATTATCTAAGGCACATTGGTGCTTTTAATAAATCGACACAGCGATGCTTCTTTTGACACATACATCAAAGGGTTGAGCCACAAGTTTCACTTTTTTGCCTGTCAATGCTACTACCATGAACATAACTCCACTACCCAAAAGAAGTTCTTTAAGACTATAGCATATTGGTGCACCTTAGTTAACATGACACATCACCAACTTTGTCTCACATCACTTGTGTCCATTCAGAGCATCCACCATACACATTTGTTATTTTATGTGGTTGTAGTTCACTCAATAATTAGAGGTGCATCATCCTTCTTTTTATGGTTGAAACATGCATTTAAATGCATCATTAATGGACATAAGCATTGTTCAGTATTGAGTGTGAAATCTATGAAGAGGGACACATTGTTAGTATGGGGGCGCCATCTACTATACATAAGTAAAAAATTATATTTTTTACTCTTGTCATTTAATTTACTTATAGTGGTTAGTGCACCTTCTTAGCCTTAATCACGGCCATTGTCCTGGTCATTTCTTACTATCCATTTAACATTGCCATTAACATTCTCATGTTTAAAAATTTTCATCTCATAAACATTATTTTCAAATTCTTTTAATTTTGGTTCTATGGAACCTTAAGCGTAAGCATTGGCCAAGGTAACCCTTTAATTGTTGTCTTTAATCAATGTTAATTTAGTTTTTTAGTTCGTGTCCATGGTAACTACTTCTTTTGGTTCTTCTTTCACATGACGAGTGCACCATTTCACCATGCTTTCATTTTCCATTGAGGGCATCATTTTCCAGTGTGCCTAGTTTATGTGAAGCATCATTTTAGTGTGCCTTGGGCCAAGCCTAAAACTCCTAAAACTCCACATCTAGCATAGGTAGTCAATCAATATCGATCTACATCATTCGCGGTGAACTAATTTGTTATGTGAGCATTGTCACATACCCGACCACCCTTTTAACACTTTTGAGGCAACGAAGTACTCCACTTACCACCATTAAGGAAAAATTTGTTACTTTGATGCCTAATATGAATTTCCATCCATAGACTGGCTATACCATTAAATTTTAACAGCGAAAGTAAACATATATCACAATCAATTGTATAAATTACCCATGCTAAATTATGCAATCATTTCTACCATGAATGCATCTATACCATGACCATTAAAATCATGCACATAGATATTTCATCATAGAGGATTAAAAAAACACATATCATAAATTATAACCATGGCATTCACATAGAATTGAGAAAACTTATTTTCTTAAATGGGAATAGCCCCAAACTGGTTGTAGACAAAAGACCTTCGTCCCAACCATAAGCACTCTGCCATACTTGCTCTTTCTATGGTAGATGCCACCCTTGAGCTAGGGCTATCAACTCACAAGGGATGCATTCTCCCATGTCCTCTACTCAACCCATAACTCATCTTGCACCATACAAGGAATAACCAAGACTCAAAAACATATATAGTGCCAAATCCATTTACCTTTGTTCCAATTCTTAGCATTCCTCCCCTATCAACCTGCACAACACAAGGAATGGGATCATTATCCCAATTCTCTTTGAGTGCTCCAACACAAGCCAACGAAGGAATCCCCATGCTAGGAAATGTCTAGTGAAAGACCCTATATATAGCCTTCCCAACCCACTAGAACTCATCCCCCATCATCATGTACAACACAAGGAATGAGACCTCCTTCTTTGCCCATATTTCCCCTGGGAAATCCCCAACCTCTTATAGTGATCCAACACAAGCCGACCAAGGAGTCTCCATGTCGAGGCTCAAGGAACCTCAAATCTAGGATAGTTTTTCTTAGGCACAATCACAGATAGGCGATGGATAGAACGAATGACTGAATGAGCTCCCAACTCAATTCTCAGATTATTTATGCATGGATTTAACTTTCCACGTGGCACCTAAGAGGATCCCACTTTTCCCCTTTCAATCCCTAGCTAAGGATAATAATAAGGTTAAGGATAATAAGTCCACTATCATAATATGGCTTTAGGAAACGTAGGATAAAATCATTATCTAGGGTTTTCAAGCAAGGGATAATGACTTAGAGTAATAAGTCACTAGGGTCATCTCCTCCTTAAACCCTCTTTCTCGCTTTCCCCACTTATGGAATCATACCCCCATCTCTTCTTCGTCCTTCTTCATCTATAGTTGTTAGGGATTTTATATCTATATTCGGCTTCTAGCCTATGCATCATTACATACATAATTATATAATGGGATAAAAAATGGGGTGTTACATTCCCCTCTCCCCTAATTTACGCACCGTCCTCGGTGCATCATCTCTCTCTCTCTCTATATATGTGTGTACATATATATATATGTATAGATATATATATATATATATACATACATATACATGTATGTTCATATATATATGTATATATATATACATATATATATGTATGTATATATATGTGTGTATATGTGTGTGTGTGTGTACATATACACACATATATGTGTGTATGTACATATACACACATATATGTGTGTATGTACATATACACATATATGTGTGTATATGTACATATACACATATATGTGTGTATATGTACATATACACACATATATATATATATATGTGTGTATATGTACATATACACACACACACATATATATACGTACATATATATATGTGTGTGTGTGTGTATATATGTGTGTGTGTATATCTATATGTGTGTGTATATATATATATGTGTGTGTGTGTGTATATATATATATGTACGTATATATGTGTGTGTATATATGTACATATACACATATATATATGTGTATATGTACATATACACATATATATGTACATATATATATATGTATATATGTAATTTAACATGTCTTTGGACATGTACAATATGCCTTTGCATGGCATCCTTTAGCTTCCAAGATGCTTCGCCAGTTGCATTTCCTACCAGCATAGATCCATCTTAAACCCAGATCTATCAAGCACTGAGAGGGATCCAATTTCTTGAGGTGTATTTTTTTTTAATCTTAATTTTTTTACACATCCAAAAAAAATTACACCTCATGAATTTTGATCCCTCTCAATGTTTAATAGATCCAGGTTTAAGATGTATTTATGCTAGTTTTAATTTATTTTATTTTATTTTATGAGTTGACATGGATTTTTTTAATTACTTTTCATTTGGTTTTGATTTTTTATTTTATGAGATGACATGAATTTTTTAAATACATTTTATTTTTTGTAATATCGCGTTACATTATGTTACGTGACAACATCTCCTCCATACATATATCCATTTCAACCAAATTTATATTTTTCCCTTCGGAAACCCAGTTTTTTTGAGGTGTATAAGGAACAACCTTTTGATGCTGAATACCATGTTTAGATAAGTATGCATTAAAATCATTTTTAGTGAACTTCCTACCATTATCAATTCCAATGTCTTAATACTTTTACCAGATTCATTTTCAACCAAGGATTTAAATTATTGAAATATAACAAAAGCTTCACTTTTATGTTTAAAAAAAAAACCCCAGTCTTCCTATTGTAATCATCAATAAAGGTACTGAAATATATAGCATGAGATAAAGAAAGGGTTTCAAGAGTACCACATATGTCACTACGAATTAGTTGCAATTGTTCTTTGGCATGTCAGGCTTTAGCCTTATCAAACTTTTCCTGATGATGTTTACCAAGCACACAACCTTCACAAACACCTTTGGTGGAAGAAATCGTAGGTACGCTGAGTACCATTTTAGATAACAATTGCATTTTACCATAGTTCAAGTGACCTAATCTTCCATGCCATAATTTACTTTGTTCATCAACATGAGCAACATAGGAATAAAATGGTCGATTTCTAGGTGAATTAAAATGTGATTAAAACTAATAAATTTAAATAAACTAGCTTCATGATCAACAAGGCCGGAAGAAACAAATTTGAAGTTATTTTTAATGTCTTTAAGAACATATCTATCTAGCCATACTTCAAATTTATAACATTTTTGACAAGCACGATAAATAGAAAGCATGCCTTGAACATGAAAATGATATTCCAATGTACCATTAGGAACTTTAAATATATCATCGAAACCTACGATTGAATGTTGTTTACCATCACTCACTGAAACTTTTTGTGATGTGTGCTTATTAGTGTCATAAGATGAAAACAAAAGAAGTAGTAGTGGTCATATGATTAGAGGCACCTAAATCCATAATCCATTCCACATAAGAAGAGGATTTACCTTGGTGAATAGAATAGGCACAAAGAGATACCTATTGTTCCTCGGAGGATTTCTTCTTGGCTTTAGCAAGTTCACGTCTCCTTTTAAAGCAAATATTCTTGAGGTGGTTTGTTTTGCCACAATACTTACATGGATTAAATACTTTCTCTTTAGGAGCATCATTGGAAGCATCATTAGAAGTGTGATGGGATGGATCATTTGCATGTGGTTTAGGGTTCTTATTAAAACCTTTATGTGGATTATTTTTACCATGTTCCATTAGAGCTTTACCAATAGTTGATTGACTTGATGAATCAATCTACCTTGCTCACAAATAAAACCTTCACAACAATATTCAAAGGAGTGTTTCTTGGATCCCTTAGACATTTCATTAGCCCCATTCCTAGTTTGGATGAACAAAATAAAAGGTAGAAAGTAATTTTTTCTCTTAAAGAATAATAAGGTTAGTATCGGTTTTCTTATAATCATCACCACAATTCTTAAGTTTTTCATTGTAATTTTTTAATTCAACAAGAAATGAATCAATTCATCAAATTCTTTAGGATCAAGCTCATGAATCTTCTTTTCAAGATAATAATTTGAAACATCATCATATTTATCATACAAAGAAGCTAAAGTTTTCCATACCTCAACCGAGCTATCTTCATCCTCAATATGTACCTATAAACCATCTAAAATGATTTGATCAATGAGTCCTCTACATGATCACAACATTTTTCCCAAATAGCTAAGTCTTTGGCACTTGTTGGTTTCTGATGTTCACCATTAACTAAATGATAGAGGTTCTTGTTCCTGATAATGTCATTGTGTTTCTCTTTTAAGCAAGATAGTTAGTACCAATTAACTCAAGAATAGAGGCAACCTCTAAACTCATGATTTTAAAAACAATAACTAAGAAACTAATGCAATAAAGACAAGAAGTTAATGGCTAGAAGAAACAAGTGAAGAATAAATGAAATTCTCACCAATGACGAAACCCTGCAACAACTGCCGACATGTCTGCAAACTCTCATCAAACATAATAAAATTACAACAAAGTTACACTTTGAAATAGGGCACACACACTTTCCTATAGGAGAAATCACGTGTGTATGTGCCTCTGTAGTTTGTAATCCGTGTGTGCAAATGTAACTATCTACGATTGAAAATTTGCGATTGCCGAAGCTGTCATGACGAAAACCTTTGAAAATTGTAGCTACACATAAACAAACAACTAACTCTATTGAAATAAACATAGATTCTTGAAAACAAGTTCGGGTGCAATGGATTTATACTTCAGGTCTAAAGAAATATCAAGTAAAAAACTGAAAAATTTCTTCTTCTTTTTTGAAAAATAATGCCGAGATTAGTTTTTTTTTAAATCTCATAAATGTAGAAAAAAATTCCTAAGATTCTTCCATACAATAGTGGATGGAAGAGAAAAAAAATAGGAAAGGGGTAAAAAAAGTGCAGTCGTACAGAGCTATTCCTTCTTGATTTGATTTTTTCAACTACTAGAATTTTTTCAACCTTGATTGGATGCATTACTTCTTGGGATATTCCCATGACGTAATGGATTTATCTTTTGAATATGAACCCAAATTGCCTCTATGAAATTGAATCTAACAAAAATCATTTTACTCCGCTAGGAATGATTTTTTAAATTAGTCTATAAACAAGTTTTATTGTTTTTGTTGTTACTGAAATGGGTATTAATTTATGTTAGAAGGTTGTGAGAGATCCAAACAATCGATAACAACGCATATCAATCCAAAATTTACAAATTTGCAACCATCTCTGTAGAGCTGGGCCCTTAATTTTTTTCCCTAAGAGGCCTCTTAACCAACCGACTCCATATTTATCTTATCATTCCTAAAATTGTATTGTTGAACATATTAACCAAGGAGGAAAACACATGTATAAACCATTAAAAACAACATCATGAGCAAAAATGGTTCCCATTATGGGATTCCTCCATAATAACATCCTCTTGCTCTATGTCCATGATAAGTGATTGTTGTTGCTCAATGTTGATTTAGCCATTTTGTTGAACATTATTTTCCTATTTATGGAATTCCTTAATAAACTATGGAAGTCCATGGTTGTCTTGTAGTTGATTGAGATCCATGTGCAAATCCAAGAATGATTTGGAAGTGCATGTCTATGTCTCTAGCAAATTTCTTAGATTTATACATCTATTCACTTAACTTGAACCCCAATTTGTGTGCACGAGGGTTGGAATCCATGCAACTTGTATTTTTCTCCTTTCCAATTGAACTTTATAAAGTGTTCTTGGTGGTTGGATGAGTAGGTACCTAGTGTTTGCAGCCACTGAATTCCTAATACTGCATCAACTCCTCCGAGGGGTACTGCATAAAATTCTGATTCTAAGTTATAATTTTGTAATTGCAGCTTAATTTTGTGGCATTTTCCCACTTTTTCGATCTTCGTTTCATTTGCAACCATTACCTTCATGTTAGGAAATGGATATATGAAAAGGCTAAGACTTTTTGCGACACTTACATCTATGAAATTATGGGTACTTATGGTGTCCACTAGGACAACAACATTGTTATTCTTGATATGTCCCTTAAGTTTTAATGTTTGTGGCTGGTGTATTCTTGTTATGGATGCAATTGATATCCTTGGTGTGTCTTCATCTTCTGTTTATGATAGAGGATTTTGGAGGTCACTTGTTTCTTCTATGTCAGATTCATCACTATCCAATTTTCCTTCCTCTTTTGCTTCACACTGATATAGGTTCTTGGTGGTATCTTTTTTCAAACATCTATGTCTTGGGTCCCACTTCTCTCCACAATACTTACACTTTGCTTCTTTCATTCATTGGGATTCTAAGTTGGTTTTGTTGTCACTTCTTAGATGAGGTGGCCGGTATTTTGTGTCTGTTTTGGTATTTTGGACGAACCTTTGATCCTTATCATTGTTTCTGTTCCATGTCTTTTTGAATTTTTCCTCAATGATTTTTGCCTTGCGTCTAGCCTTGTCCAGGGTTGAGACATTTAGTATTTCTAGTTCATCTCTGATATAGGGTTTCAGTTCGTACACATAAGTTTGTAGTCGTTGATTGTCTGTGAATTCCAGCACACATGTCGCCAATGCTTCCCATTCATAGGTGTATTCCTCCACATCACCTTTCTGTTGCGATTTGGTGATCTTTGCGAAGAAGTCCCTCTCCTTTAGATCTTCAAATCTCTTAAAGAAGTCATTCTTGAATGTCTTCCAATTGTGGGCCCCTTTTTTGTCGTAATTTTCCACCACATGTACCAGTTAAATACCCGAACTTCTAGTTGCATTGAGGCATACTTAATAATCTCTTCATCAAATATGATCTTGTGTATGCAAAATAACTCTTATGCTTTGTTGATCCTTGCCATGCTCTCCTTTTCCTTACCGTTGTACTTGGGTAGCTCTAACTTAGGCTTCATTTGATATCCACCTATTGGATGATGCTTTGTTGGAGAGGATGGTTGCTCGGGGTCTAGAATATGATCGTGATATGTCTCTTCTTGTGGGGTTTCCCCTTTGAGTGGAATTTCCTTAGGATTGTATGTGTATGTTGAACTAGGAGATGACTGGTCCTTCCTTGACGACTCACAATTTTTTCTTGCGTCTCTTTCATCAAAATATTGCACAAGTTTGGTTAATCCAACTTCTATGCCTGAAGCTATTTGTCTTCTTACTCCCTCCATCTCCCATGATACGGCTTTGTTGACTTCAATTTTCACGGTTTTTGATAATTCTTCCTTGCCTTTATGTAGTTCTGCTTTGATTTGATCGGGCCTTGAGTGGAAACCTTCGATATTTTTAGAATCTCAGACTTGGTTTTTCTCCAAATTCTCCATTTGTTCCTTGATTTCCTTTATCTCTGACATTTTTCTTGTGCACGGAGGAATTTTGAGATATAAAGGTAAAATTAAATATATATATATATTAACTTGGAAAAAAATTAATAAAAAAAATTATATAATAATTATTATAAAAAATTTATTTATTAATTTGAATGTTGTAAATGTGTGCATGTTGCGTGGATGGGCGTAGATGGATGCGGTGGGCAACGTGCAGGAGGGGGGGGCATGATGGAGGTGCAGGTGACGGAGGGCGTGGATGGAGGAGAAAGTGGTCGTGGATGGAGGAGTAGGTGCAGGTGCAGGAGGGCGTGGACGAAGGTGCAGGTGGAGTGAAGAGGTGTTGCGGGGTGAACAGGCAAAGGTGGGTTGCGGCATGCGTGAAGGAGGATCTCGATGAAGGAGCGGGGTATGGTGTAGGCGACGTGAGGAAGGGCCGGGTATGGTTCTGACAAAGTGAGGAGCGGCGGGGTATGGTGCAGGCGGGGTGAGGAGGGGCATGGTATGAGGAAGCGGAAGTGAGAAGTGGCGGGGTATGGCATTGTGTGGGGATTACAAGGTAGGGAGGAGGGAGGATGAGCAAGGAGGAGGGTGGACGGTGTGTGCGGAGGAGGGATGGAGCGGATGGATGGTGGAGTCGAGGAGCCGAACGTGGCTTTGATACCACTTGGAGCGAAAGTATCTTCTAAAATTGGAGAAAAAGAATCTTCTAAACCCACATTGTTTCGAACATACGCCACATGAATAATTATTGAATAAGAGATGAATTACAAATAAGAGAAAAGACATTTTGTAGGTCAAAACACACTGTTTCAGTGAAATGGTGTGACCCTGGGATAATAAGTTTAATATTACATTTAATATTTAAATTATTTATTTGATAATTACTTAGATACATAACAAGTTGCTCAATTGTCTATCCTATTGTTTGGTGATTGATTTGTATAGTTCTTGGATTTATTTGTTGGATGCATCTTGAGGTGCAAATTCGACTTCCGATCGATCTTGTTGTTCTCCTTGGACTTTAAAACTTGTAAATATCTTCTTTCCTTTTTCTTTTGTTTTCTCACCTTCATTTTTCTTATTTTGTTTTCCACTTTCTTTTGGCCTAGTTGTTTCCCTTCCAGTAGGTATACTTGCTATGGGTACCGAAGTCGACTGCGTTGTTTATGTTTGTGTTTGTTTTGCCTATTGTCTTGCATGCATTTTCATTTTCATGAATAACTCTGCCAAGGAGCTAAATATTGGGTATTCTAATTTAGTTGATGGTCTTTCATTTTGTTGCTCTTTTGTACCTTTTTTATGTTTTGAGTGGTGTTTTCTTTGGTTTTCTCTTGTTTTTTTGACCTTCTTTTTTTTTTTTTTTTTTCGTTGTGGGGCTGTTAGTTTTTACTTGTTTAGCATATAACATTAAACAATCTATCACTTAAAGAAATACAAGCACAAAAGAACACAATGAACACAATATTTCTCTCGGGGAAACCACAAGGGAGAAAACTCTGAAAAAATCTTCCTTGATATAGAATTCACAAAGTACAAAGATAAACCCCAAGACAAAATCAGCTACTCCTATACTTGTGCGAACTTCTCTCTCTCTCCCTCTCCTATGCGAACTTGTGTGAGTGAGATAAGTGAATACAAATGAGCAACTCATCCTCTATTTATATTCTACTTTTGACTTGACCTTTTACTAACTAGGTCGGCTCTAACTCACCTAACTGGGCCGACCTGTACTCTTTACAATAAAATATTATTTCTAGATCTTTCCAGGATGACCTATCAGTTAGGGTTTTACATTGACTCTTTTAATGGCTCTTACAATATCAATTACATCAATGACATCTCTAGAAGGAGGAATACAATAATATAATAGACAAATACATCTATCTTCCGCAGTTACATTTCTTTAACACTCCCTCTTAACTAGGAAGGTATTCTGCAGGAAACATCAACAATTGCACATCTGACTTGTGAATATTTATATGTCGTAGGAAGTTTTGGATCATCATATGTCTGGGGTATCATCTGCTGGAACATACTCATCAACATCATCATCATCATCATCATCTGCTGGAATATCCTCATCAGCATCATCATCATCATCATCATCTGCTGGAATATCACCATCAACAACATCCTCTGTATCATCGTCAGTAACATCCTCTGCTGGAACATCCTCTGTTGGATCATCATCAACAACATCATCAACTGGATCATCATCAACAACATCATCAGTTGGATCATCATCAACAACATCATTAGCTGGAACATCCTCTGTTGGATCATCATCAACAACATCATTAGCTGGAACATCCTCTGTTAGACCAACAACATCGTCAGCTGGAACATCCTCTGCTGGATCATCATTAGCAATATCATCAGCTGGAACATCCTCTGCTGGATCAACAACATCGTCGGCTGGAACATCCTCTGCTGGATCAACAACATCGTCGGCTGGAACATCCTTTGTTGGATCATCATCAACAACACCATAAAATGGAACATCCTCTGTTGGATCAACAACATTGTCAGCTGGAACATCCTCTGTTGGATCATCATCAGCAACATCATCAGTTGGAACATCCTTTGCTGGATCAACAACATTGTCAGCTAGAACATCCTTTTTTGGATCATCATCAACAATATCATCAACTGGAACATCCTCTGCTGGATCAGGAACATCGTCAGCTGGAACATCCTCTGCTAGATCATCATCAACAACATCCTTTGATGGAACATCATCAACAACATCCTCTGCTGGAACATCATCAACAACATCCTTTGCTGGAACATCATCAACATCATCTGCTAGAACACAATACTGGAACAACAACATCAATAAACAAAAATATTGAAACACTATCAGTCAGTAAGTACTGATCTTCAGTCACCCCTAGACTGGCATCAGTCACCTAAGGACTAGAACTCTATCAGTTGGAAAGTACTGATCTTTAGTCACCCCTGGACCGGCATCAGTCACCTAAGGACCAGAACTCTATCAATTGGAAAGTATTGATCTTCAGTCACCCCTGGATCGACATCCGTCACCTAAGGAAGGGAACTCTATCAGTCGGTAAGTACTGATCTTCAATCACCCCTAGACCTACATCCGTCACCTAAGGACATGAACTCTATCAGTCAGCAAGTACTGATCTTTAGTCACCCTTGGAACGACATCCATCACCTAAGGATAGGAACTCTATCAGTCGGCAAGTACTGATCTTTAGTCACCCCTGGACCGACATCTGTCACTTAAGGACAGGGACTCTATCAGTCAGCAAGTACTGATCTTCAGTCATCCTTCGACCTTCATCTGTCATCCTTCAACAAGCATCCTTCATCCTTTGACAAGCATCTGTCATCCTTTGATAGGCATCTATCATCCTTGGATAGGCATCTTTCATCCTTTGACAAGCATCTGTCATCCTTTGACAGGCATCTGTCCTCCCTCGATAGCCATCCATCATCCTTTGATAAGCATCCATCATCCCTCGATAGGCATCCGTCATCCTTTGACAGGCATCCGTCATCCTTTGACAAGAATCTGTCATCCTTTCATAGGCATCTGTCATCCTTTGACAGGAATCCGTCATCCTTTGATAGGCATCTATCCTCCCTCGACAGGAATCCATCATCCTTTGGTAGGCATCCGTCATCCCTCGACAGGAATCCGCATCCTTTGACAGGAATCCATCATCCTTTGACAGGAATCCGTCATCCCTCGACAGGAATCTGTCATCCCTCGACATGCATCAGTTCCCTAAGAATTGGAACTACTGCCTCTTTCGAGGGAGGTCCTTTTAGACCCCACTCCTTCTTTCGAAGGATCTCCAATAATCATCATCACTCCAGGTGATCATCCTATCCCATAGGTCCCTTCTGAGCCCGTACAAAGTCTTCTTCAATATGGACACATGTGGTTCTCTGTAGAGAGTTCAGAGTCCTGGAGGTTGCTCGATATCTTCTTCTACTTAGATTACACCATCTATCTGGTGTAATATCCACCACTATTTCTGGAAACTAGAGCAACATATCGTCATAGTCTACCCCCTCTTTACGAGAGAACCCTTGCTTTGTACTTCTTGATTTCATAAGTCTCGTTCTACGAAAATCTCATCATTATTCATTTGTAGGTGATCATACATGATATTTTCTACAAGTCAAGTTCAGTTGCATGGTTAGAAACATTTAATAGTTTCCAAAACATATTAATAATGACAAATTCACACAGTCATGCAACTATCTTAACCAATGTTTCAACACAACATTCATCCATATCCCGTATTCATACGGTAACTTTCTAGATGCCTTCCATCGCTACCAGAACATTATTAAGAGCGTGCACTACTCCCAATATGTCAACAAAGAGGTTTCATTCTAGATAAGTAGCAATTGAATGTTGTACATCATCATAGGCCACTTACCCATCACATGCATATTCTGTTCATTAATGCAAACATTCTAACATGCATAATACACATATTAAATCTAGGAACATAAATACGTGAACAACAATTCAAATACTTATATTTGTTTATTTGGTAGGATCTCTCTTGATCCTAATCTCCTTGTAGGAGACCTTAATAGTGTGCTCCACTCCATCATGTGGGTTCTTCTACATCAAGGCTACATAACTAGAACATGGCCTTGGTCTCTTGCTTCCTTCTGGAGCACCATATCTTCCTACATCTTGTATTATTTCTCGTACCCAAGCTTGTCTTCTCTTCCATGAATTTTATTCATGAGGTGTCTCCTCAAGTCTCTGAGGTTCTGTCATATCATGATCTTCTCGAATAGGTTCTTCTTCAGCATTTCTATCTGGTACATTATTAATTTTTGTAACTCTAGGATCTTCATGCTCCTCTTCTTCCTCACGAGTCTTCTTAGATTTGTTGAAAGATATGTCTTCATCAAATGTAACATCCCAACTGAGTTCAATTTGGCGGAATCCTGGGATGTAGATATGGTAAGCCTTTGATTGCTCACTATAGCCCACAAATATTCCCTTCTTTCCTGAAGATTCCAACTTTGATCTCTTTTCTTTTGAAATGTGAATAAATACTGGACATCCAAATATGATTAGATGGCTAACTTCAGGCTTCATACCGGTAAACATCTCTTCTGGGGTCTTGTTTCCAAGAGCACTGTGAGAGATTATGTTATGTACATATATTGCTGTTCTAGCTGCTTCTGCCCATAGATGCATGCGTAAGTCTTGATCATGAATGATGGCCTTCATTGCTTCCATGATGGTTATGTTCTTCCTTTCAGCTACACCATTTCGTTATGGATTATAGGGAATAGTAAGCTCCCTCTTAATCCCTGCTTGTTTACAGAAATCTTTGAAATCGCCTGAAGTGTATTCCCCTCCATTATCTGTCCTTAGAACCTTTATATTCTTTTCAGAGAGTATTTCTACAAGAGCCTTAAACTCCTTAAAATTTTCAAAGACTTCATTGTTATTC
Organism: Larix kaempferi; assembly: GCA_027924585.1. NCBI lineage: Eukaryota > Viridiplantae > Streptophyta > Pinopsida > Pinales > Pinaceae > Larix > Larix kaempferi. The sequence goes on along the minus strand of BSBM01001174.1, from coordinate 3,035,923 downwards.
TTCAAAAAATAAATCCATGTTTTGCGGGAGTAATCATCAATAAAAGAAGCATAATAAACATACTCGCTTAGTGAAGTGGTGGACATCCACAAATATTTGAGTGAATAATATATAGAATACCTTTTGATTTGCTTTTGCTTCTTGGAAATGGATTCTTCGTACTCTTTCCTTAATCACATCCTTTGCATACTCCTTCATGATCAACCTGGATTTCTGGTAGTCCAGTCGCCACCTTACTTACTATTGGTAAGGCTTTGTAGTGTACATGAGCTAGTCTTCTATGCTATAGCTCACAAGGGATCATGGTACTAGTCATCAATGTTGTATCTACATGACCCTTCAGTTTGTAAAGTCCTCCTTCTTCTAGTCTAATGACTACTGCATCATCAATAGTCTTTACCTTGTGTGGAGATTCCTTCTATATGAGATGTGAGAGGGATTATTTGTATCCCATCATATGTTTTGAAGCTCCACTATCTACTAGCCAAGTATCACTTCCATGAGATACTAAACCAGTGAGGGCTGATATTAGAACATATTCTTCACTGGAGTATTCATCTTCTCTGTTTTTGAATTCTTCATCATACTCACTATCTTCCGCTGCGTGAGCATGAAATCTCTTCTTTTGCTTCTTATGATGTCCTGACTTGCTTGGACAAAATCTTGCAATGTGTCCTGTTTTGTGACAAGAGTAGCATTCAATTGAAGATAGGTATTTCTTGAACTTCTTTTTCTTCTGAGGTCTTCTTGGAGAGTCCTCATGAGAACGTACATTATTCTTTCTTTTCCTTCCACCTTTGGCATGAGTTGCCAAAGCTTGATCTTCATTGTCGTTTAGTTTCTCCTCTCTCACTGTTATTCTTTCTTCCTCTTGCACACACTCTTCCCATAGCTGTCTGAACTAGATCAATTTATTTCTAGCACAAACGCCACGAACAAATGGTTCCCAATCTCCAGGGAGACCATTCAGAGTGGTCATCACAACTTCAACATCCTCTACCATGTCTCCAATAGCTTCTAGTTGTTCTTTTATATGGGACACTTTGGAGAAATATGAATGCATGGACTCAGACTTCAATATCTTCACTCCCTTGAGTTGATTTCTCAAGGTCATATTTCTATTAATGTTCTTCCCTTCAAATAGGTTGGTCAGGGCATCAAAAATCTATTTTGGGGTCTTCTTGGAAGACACTTGGGGGATCAAGTGATCTTTGATAGAATCAGCTATGATCCCCTTTTCCTTGACCATATTCTTCTTATGCCTTGCTTTGGCTTCATCTCCCTCTGGTTCTATAAGTCCTTCCTTTATAAAGTCTTCTAGGTCATGTTTCAAGGATGAGCATGACTCTATACTTCCATGCCCTGAAGTTCTCAGCTTCCTCAATCTTCTATCAAGCTTGGTATTGCTTGTCATATTGATATAATGAGTACTTCAAATGGAAATAGAATAGATTTGAGACTTACCAGAAAATTTGTCCTTTTGAAAACTGCTTCTACCTTGACCTAGGGTTTGTTAGAGAAACCCTAATTTTTTGATTTCAGGATTTTGGAAAACTGTTTGGATGAGAAAATTTGCCTCCTCAAGACGGGTTTAGAAAAGTACTCCTTCTCCCAATTCTGTGAGCTTATGATCCAAAAAATCGATTCCCTAAATCTCCTGGGATGTAGTGGGGGACCCAAAAATGAAAATTCTCAGAATTGAATCTGCTTCGACAGAAAGATGCACCCTAATGAGGCGAGTTAGATGCACCCTCTTTTTCAGTTGATCTGTGGAGGGATATCCTGGAACAAGAAGCCCTAGTTTCTGTAGTTATGGAGGATGCACAATGTTTTCTTTCAGGACTACTCTGATACCATGTTAGTTTTTACTTGTTTAGCATATAACATTAAACAATCTATCACTGAAAGAAATACAAGCACAACAAGAACACAATGAACACAATATTTCTCTCGGGGAAACCACAAGGGATAAAACCTCGGCAAAATCTTCCTGAATATAAAATTCACAAAGTACGAAGATAAACCCCAAGACAAAATCAACTACTCCTCCACTTGTGTGAACTTCTTTCCCTCTCCTATGCAAACTTGTGTGAGTGAGATGAGTGAATACAAATGAGAAAATCATCCTCTATTTATATTCTACTTTTGAATTGACCTTTTACTAACTAGGTCGGCTCTAAATCACCTAACTGGGCCGATCTGTACTCTTTACAATAAAATATTCTTTCTAGATATTTCCAGGATGACCTAATCAGTTAGGGTTTTACATTGACTCTTTTAATGAATCTTACAATATCAATTACATCAATTACATCTCCCGAAGTAGGAATACAATAATATAATAGACAAATACATCTAGAATATCTTCCGTAGATACATTTCTTTAACAGGGACCTCCATCAGAATTTGATTGGTTTGTTGTCCAGCCGGGGCATTGTCAGTTTGCTGCTATTGCTACTTAGTCGGTGCTGATTCAGTCAGGGTATTATTCTTTTGAGTTTCCTATTGGCTAGTTAGTTGTTCCAATCCTTGTTTTGTCGTTTCTTTTTATGTTTATCGTCTTCAACATGTGTAGGTTTTGGTGGTGATAATGTTACCATAAATTCAATTGAACTTTGTATAGCGCTTGCCCCTCTTGTTCATGGTTGCATCAGTACTTTAATGATGAATTTTGTTCCCTCTGTCTTCTTCTTCTTGTCTTGCTGAGTTTCCTGCTCTTCATTTTGCTTCCTTATGGCCTCTATGTTGTTTTGTACCTATTTTTCAATGGTTATTTTATTCTTTAGAGCTTCAATTATAAGTTCTTTTGCTCTCTTCAATGCTTTTGAATATTTCGTTTTGACACTAGATTCCAAGACTTGTTTCCTCTTATTTGCTTGTTCTCTAGTGAATTTCCCTTTTTCTTCCTCTTTGGATGATAATACTTTATGTTTCCCTTTGTCTTCCTCTTTGGATGATAATACTTTTTTTTTTCCCCAATTAGGGATATTCGAAGTTTATTTCTTTTGTATTTTGAACAAATGTTTTGAGATCATATTTAGTTAATGGAGTGGGTGAGTCGGGCTCATTATGCCCTGTCCCGATCTTTTTCTTTTTCTCCCATAGTGTGCATGGAGTTGAGCTCATCGAAGTATCAAACTATTGTACAAAAGGAAATGTAAAGGCTGCTACTTTAATTTCTTCTTCTATTTCGCCATCCATCATAGGTTTTATAACTTTGTTGGTCGACTTCCTCACTAATGGCGGAATTGGGTATACTGTATGATCTTGTCTTGTGACTTCTTCAAATAATTCCTTGATTAAGGGGTAGTACTCTAGCTCTTTTGGATCTACCCCTTTTCCATCTGCATACCATACCTTTGTGGTGTCTAGTCCCAATTGAATATGTGCAAGGTGAGGCAGATTTCTTCTTACACATTGGGGCACCCTCCATCTGTTGCAAGCCAAATTCATTGATTTGAACCATTCTTGAAATAACTCTTGTGGGGGTATGGATTCTATTTGGCCCTTCCATTTAGCTACGACACACTGGAAGTTCCACATAGTCGGTGGTAATTTCAAGGTAAAATTTGTTTCCTCGACTCGACTTATATTTGTCATGGCTATCCATATCAAAAGTGGTGGATAGCTGATGGTTTTTCTCAACTCCTTGTTAAATTTTTACTTGTTTAGCATAAAAAAATTAAACAATATAACCACTGAAAGAAAGACAAGCACAATAATCACAAAGAACACAAGATTTCTCTTGGGGAAACCATAAGGGATAAAACCCTGACAAAAATTCCTCAATATAGAATTCACCAATACAAGATAAAGCCCCAATACAAAAACAACTTCTTCTCCACTCCAACGAACTCTCTTCCTCTTATGCGAACTTGCACAAGTGAGTGAGTGATGCAAATGAAAAACTCGACCTCCCTATTTATATTGCTCAGTTGGGGTGACTTTTTCCCAACGGAGCCGACTTGACCTAACTGACTGGGCCAACTTGTGAAATACATAATAAAATATCTTTTTATGGATCCTTCTAGGAGACACAACTCCTAGGGTTTACATTGGCTCTTTCAATGACTCTTACATTATCAATTACATCAATGACATCTCATGAAGGAGGAATAACTATAATATAATAAACAAATACATTTAGAATATCTTCCTCAGTTACATTTCTTTAACACTGCCTCTTAACTAGGAAGGTATTCTACATACATCAACATTAACATCAACAACTGTACAACTGACTGGTGAAACTCTGTATGTCATAGGAAGTTTTTTGGAACATCATCAACATCATCGTCATCATCAACATCATCGTTAACAAGGAACTGTTGGAACATCATCATCAACACCATCATCATGGTCGTCATCAACATGGAACTGTTGGATCATCATCAACATCATCGTTAGCAAGGAACTACTAGAGCATCATCAACATCATCGTCGACAAGGAACTGTTGGAGCATCATCAAAATCATCGTCAGTAAGGAATTGATGTAGCATCATCAACATCATCGCCACAAGGAACTGCTGGATCATCATCATCAACATCATCATCATCATCATCAATATGTAAATACTGGAACAACAACATCATCAATCATCAGTACATAAATAATGAAATCAACTACAACATCAACATCAATATATAAATAATGGAATCAATAACAACATCAACCATCCGTAAGTAAATATTGGAACAACATCAACATGTAAATGCTGGAACAACACCATCAACCATCAATATATAAATACTGGAACAACATCATCAACATGTAAATGCTGGAACAACATCATCAACCATCAGTATATAAATACTGGAACAACATCATCAGCATGTAAATGCTGAAACAACATCATCAACCATCAGTATATAAATATTGGAACAACATCATCAACATGTAAATACTGAAACAACATCATCAACATATGAATGCTCGAACAACATCATCAACCATCAGTATATAAATACCAGAACAACATCATCAACATGTAAATGCTGGAATAACATCATCAACATCTGGAATATGCGCTGTGGTGGGCACTTTGGTAGATGATGCTGACTTACTAATCCTTTTGGACCAAACAAGCCTAGTCAGACATACCAATCTACTTGGGGACCAAAGATGCCTTGTCTAGATTGCTAATCCTTTCGAACCAAACAATCCTAGCCACACATATCGATCCGCCTAGGATCTATCCAGACTGACATACCAATCCTATCAGATCAACCATGCCTTGTCAGGATGACGTACCAATCCTAGACTGAGCTTCCACACCAAGGCTCCAGGAAAATTCTCCCTCTTTCGAGGGAGGTCCTTTCGGACCCATCATCATCACTCATTCTTTCAAATGAGGTCCTTTCGTACCACACCAAGCTTGTCTCGAAAGTATTCAAACTTTACACGAGACAAAGGCTTAGTCAATACATCAACAAATTGTTCCTCTGTGGGAACATACTTGAGCTTTAAAACTCCCTTCTACACCATATCCCAGATGTAGTGATACTTAATTTCGATATGCTTCGATCTATCATGGAACATCGGGTTTTCTGACATCTTGATACAACTATGGTTATCGCAAAGAATATCAACCACATCTATCTCTGCCTCAAACAATCCTGCCAACATCTTGCGAAGCTAAACTGATTCACTACAAGCTGAACATGTTGTGATATATTCAGCTTCTGCTGTACTGAGAGCAACAAAGGGCTGCTTTCTGCTGAGCCATGAGATCATACTTGATCCCAAACTAAAACAACGTCTTGAAGTGCTCTATCTGTCTTCGGCACTTCCAACCCAATTTGAATCTATATACTCATACAATATGAACTCACTATCTGATACATACCTGAGTCCATAATCCAATGTATCCTTTAGGTACCTCATCACATGTTTTTCTACAATCAGGTGAACATGTCTAGGCTCTACCATACTTTGGCTCACGGTGTTCACAAAAAAACATATATCTGGTCTAGTGTTGTTCAAATACATCAATGAGCCAATAATCTGTCTGTACAATGTAACATCTACTGTTTCTGATGAAGCATCATTCAAGAGATTCAAGTTTGTCACCATCGGAGTAGGCATGGACTTACAGTCCAACATCCCAAATCTCTTTAGGATCTCAACAACATATTTTCCTTGATTTAGGAAAATCTCATCTAGAAACTGCCACACCTTAAGACCTCGAAAACAGTGCATCATTCCAAGGTCTTTCCTCTCAAATTATGCAACAAGTTTCTTCTTACATTTAATGATGGGCTTGTATTCTCCTGTCAAAAATAGATCATCCACATACAATAATAATATCATAGGTTCATAATATACAACTTTATAATAAAGGTTGGAATCTGCCTTACTCTTGGTAAAGCCCAAGCTCATCAAGAAACCATCAATTCTTCCATACGACGCTCTGGGTGCTTGCTTCAATCCATATTATTCCTTCTTCACTCTACATACATGTGTTTTTTTGTCATCTGTTTCAAATCCTTCTAGTTGTTCGATGTATACTTCCTCTTCTATTTTTCTATTCATGAAAGCTGTCTTTACATCCATCTGATGTAATTTCCATTTCATCTTAGCTGCCAAGGCAAGGATGGTTCTAATTGAAGTATATCTAGCCACAGGAGCAAAAGTCTCCTCATAATCAATTCCTTCTTTTTGAGAGAATCCCCAAGCTACGAATCTTTCCTTGTACTTTTGAATGCTTCCATTTGCTGAATGTTTTGTTTTTAAAATTAGTTTTGACGATACTACTGAATTGTCCTTCGGTCTTGGTACCACATACCAAACATCATTCTTTATGATGGATTGGTATTATTCAATCATGGCATCTAGCCATTCCTTATTCTTTGTTGCTTCTTCGAAACACGTGGGTTCTTCTTCAACTAGGTTGCACATCAAGGCTACATAACTGGAATATGGCCTTGGTTTCTTGCTTTCTCTGCTTGTTCCTTTTGGAGCACCATATTTTTTCTGCTTCTTGGATTATTTCTTGTGCTTGAGCTGGTCTTATTTTTCATGGAATTATCTCGTGAGGTGGCTCCTCATGTCTTTGAGGTTCTGTCATGTCATGATCTTCTAGTATATGCTCTTATTCAACATTCCTTTCTGGTGTATTGTTAGATTATGTAACTCTAGGAGCTTCATGCTCCTCTTCATCCTCATGAGTATTTTTAGACTTGTAGAAAGTTCTATCCTCATCAAATGTAACACCTCTACTAAGTTCAATCTGACGGTATCTTGGGATTAGATATGGTAAGCCTTTGATTGCTCACTGTAACCCACAAATATCCCCTTCTTTCCTGAAGGTTCCAACTTTGATCTCTTCTCTTTGGGAATGTGTATGAATACTGGACAACTAAATATATTCAAATGACTGACTTCAGGCTTTTCACCCGTAAACATCTCTTTTGGAGTCTTGTTCCCAAGAGAACTATGGGAGATTCTATTATGCACATAGACTGTGGTTCTAGCTGCTTCATCCCATAGATGCATGGGTATATCTTGATCATGGATCATGGACTTTACTACTTCCATGATATATTCTTTCTTTCATCTACACCATTTTGGTTTTCATTATAGGGGATGGTAAGCTCCCTCTTAATCCCTGCTTCTTTACATAATTCTTTGAAATCAACTGAAGTATATTCTCGTCCATTATCTGACCTTAATATCTTGATCTTCTTTTCAGAGAGGTTTTCCACAAGAGCCTTAAAATCCTTAAAATTTTCAAATACTTCACTTTTATTCTTTAATAAATAAATCCATGTTTTGCGAGAATAATCATCAATAAAGGAAGCATAATAAACATACCCACTTAAGGAAGTAGTTGACATTGGTCCATAAATGTCTGAGAGGACAATGCCCAATATCCCTTTTGCTTTGCTATCACTGCTTGGAGATGAATTCTTTGTACTCTTTCCTTGTGCACATCCTTTGCACACTCCTTCATGATCAACCTAGATTTCTGGTAATCCAGTCACCACTTTGATCACTATTGGTAATGCTTTGTAGTGTACATGAGCTAGTCTTCTATGCCATAATTCACAATGATTCATGGTACTAGACATTAGAGCTGAATTTGCATGTCCCTTCAATTTATAAAGTCCTCGTTCTTCAATTCCAATAACAACTACATCATCTATTGTCTTCCCTTTTGGCCACATGAGAACTTCACCATCTACAAAGGAAACTCTAAGACCTTTCTTATCTAAAGCTGAGATAGAAAGAAGATTATTTTTCAAACCTGGGACATATAGGACTTCCTTCATATTCATGGAATTTCTGGAGTTTAGCTTGTAAGAGGCCTCTCCCATTCCTTCGATAGGATATTGGTAATCATCTCCAAGCTTCACTTTGTCTGGAGAATATTTCCGCATAAGATGTGAGAGAGAATCTTTGTAACCTGTCATGTGTTTGGAGGCTCCACTGTCTACTAACCAAGTGTCACTTCCATGAAATACTGAACCAATGAGGGCTAAAATTAGAACATATTCTTCACTGGAATCTTTTTCTTCTCTGGTCTTCTTTTCATCATCATGTTCATCGTCCTTGGCTGCATGGGCATGAAATATTTTCTTCTGCTTCTTGAATTGTTCAGCTCTGAGAGGTCAATTTCTTGCAATGTGTCCCATCTTGTGACAAGAGAAACAATCAAAGGAGGATAAGTATTTCTTGACCCTTTTGTTCCTTTGAAATATTTGAGATCTTCTAGGAGAGTGGTCATGAGAATGTACATTATTCTTCCTTGTGTTTCTTCCTTTGGCATGGGTTGCCAAAGCTTGATCTTCATTATCATTTAGCTTCTCTTCTCTTATTTCTATCCTTTCTTATTCTTGCACAAACTCTTCCCATAGTTTTTTGAACTCGATCAATTTCTTCCTAGAGAATATGCCACGAACGAAAGCTTCCCAATCCCTTGGGAGACCATTCAAGGTGGTCATCACAACCTATGCTTCTTCTATCATGTCTCCAATGGCTTCTAATTGTTCTTTGATCTAAGATACTCTAGTGAAATATGTTTGCATGGTCTCTGAATTCTGAATCTTCACACCCTTGAGTTGATTTCTCAAGGCCATCTTTCTATTGATGTTATTTCCTTCAAATAGATTGGTCAATGCATGAAACATTTCTTTTGGAGTCTTCTTGGAGAACACTTGAGGAATCGAGTGATATTTGATAGAGTCAGCTATGATCCTCTTAGCCTTGATCATATTCTTCTTGTGTTTTGCTTTGGCCTCATCTCCTTCTAGTCCTGCAACTTCTTCCTGTATGAAGCCCTCTAGGTCATGTTCTTCAAGAATGAGCATGACTCTATATTTCCATGCCCTGAAGTTCTCATCTCCTTCAAGCTTCTCATCAAGCTTGATAGTGTTTTTCATTTTGATAATATGAGAACCTCAAATGGAAATAGAATAGAGATAGTAATTACCAGTAAAGTTGTCCTTTTGAAAACTGCATCTACCTTGACCTAGGGTTTGACAAAGGAACCCTAATTTTTCAACTTCAAGATCTTGGGAAATTGATTGGAGGAAAATGCACCTCCCCAAGGCGAGTTGAGCAATGTACTCTTTCTCCAAAATTTGTGAGCAGATCTTCCAAAAACTTGATGCCCTAGTTCTCTGGGCTGTAGTGGTGGACTCATAAATGAAAGTTCTAGGAATTGAATTCTGCTTCGACAGAAAAATGCGCCCTAGTGAGGCAAGTTAGATGCACCCTCTTTTTCAGCTAAACTGTGGAGAGAGCTCCCGGAACAAGAAACCTTAGTTTCTACAGTTGCAGTGGCTGCACAATATTTTCTTTCAGGCCTACTATGATACCATGTTAAATTTTTACTTGTTTAGCATAATAACATTAAACAAAATAATCACTGAAGAAAGACAAGTACATCAATCACAAAGAACACAAGATTTTTCTCGGGGAAACCATAAGGGAGAAAACCATGACAAAACTTCCTCAATATAGAATTCACCTATACAAGATAAAGCCCCAAGACTAAAACAACTTCTTCTCCACATCCAACGAACTTCTCTCTTCCTCTTATGCGAACTCGCACAAGTGAGTGAGTGATGCAAATGAAAAAATAGACCTCCTTATTTATATTGTTCAGTTGGGGTGACTTTTTCCCAACAGGGCCAACTTGACCTAACTGACTGGGCTGACTTGTCAAATACATAATAAATTTTTATTTATTTATTTATTTTTAATTTAATTTATTTTTTATTTTATTTTTATTTTTTATTTTTTATCTTTTTTATTTTTTAATTTATTTTATTTTTTATTTTATTTTTTATTTTTTATTTTTTATTTTATTTGTTATTTGTTATTTGTTATTTTTTATTTTTTCTGGATTCTTCTAGGTCGACACAAATCCTAGGGTTTACATTGACTCTTTAAATGACTCTTACATTATCAATTACATCAATGACATCTCCCGAAGGGGGAATAAAAATAATATAATAAACAAATACATTTAGAATATCTTCCTCAGTTACATTTCTTTAACACTCCCTCTTAACTAGGAAGGTATTCTACGGACATCATCATCATCATCATCTTTCGTAGGTTGTTCTATATATTTAGAGGACAACAGGTAATTTATTATCCCAGTCATCCATGTCGATATTGCAAATTTTTGTTAAACGCTGAGTTAGAGTTTTATTAATTGCTTCTATTCATCCATTTGCTTGGGGGAGTTGGGGGGACTTTTGTTATGGTCGATTAAGAATTCTTTCATTAATATCTCAATTGTACTATTAAACAAATGAGTTTCTTGATCACTTTTCAAGGTTAGAAGGTGACCAAATCTTGTGATTATGTTTTCATATATAAATTTAGTTGCGACTTCTTTTGTGTAATTTTCAATTGGTTATGATTTTGCCCATTTTGTTAAATATTTTACTGGTGTAATAATAAACCTTTATCTTGTTATTTTTCCTTGCTTATGGAAGGGTCCCACAAAATCTACTACCCAAATTTCAAAGGGAAGACTAGGATTTACTGGTACTAGAGGCATTTCATCCCTTTTTACTAGTTGACCCGTCATCTAGCATTAATTGTCACATTGGCTTACTTTGTGTTTGCAGTCCCTTTATAGAGAGGGTCACCATGTTTCTGCTTGCAGTCTTTTCCTAGCTATAGTATTTAAGTGGAAATGTCCACTTGCAGGTCTTGCATGCGCTTCTTGAATTATGTTACCTCTTTCATGTTCCGGGGCATATCTTCTTAATACATCATCAGGTCTTATCTTATACAAACATCCATTTATAAGTGTATAGGGGGCAATATTCATTGCCAAGATTTTCTTCTTCTTTTATGCAAGGTCCCATAGGGTTTTGCCTTTTTATAGAAATTGTGCAATCTCAGTTAATTTAGATTGTACAAATTTGACTTTAAATAAATGGGAATTTGGTAGGTCATCATCAATCCGTTTTGATTCTTCTCTAGTTTCAACTCTGGATAGGTGGTCGGGTCCAACATTAGCTTTCCCTGGTCATATTATGATTTTAAATTCAAATTCTTGAAATAATAGGATCCATCTGCATATTGTTCCCTATTGGACTGGCTTGTTGACTAAGTATTTTCAGGGCTTGATGATTTGTGTAAAACATAAATGGATTTGCAAGTAAGTAGTGTCATAATTTAAGGGCAAAAATCATTCGTAGTCCTTCCCTTTCTGTGGTCGAATAATTTCTCTCTACTTTGTTTAGTTTTTTATTTGCATATGCATTAGGGTGTTCGAGTCCTTCGTCCCTTGGTTGTACCAGTACATTGCCGACTGTAATACCTGAGGCATCCACAAGGACATGAACTTTCTTTGACCGGTCGAGAAACCTTGAAACATGTGCCTCTACCAATTTTTCTTAAGGTTTTCAAAAGACTCATTGTGTTCATCAATCCAATTGAAGTTTGTATCAACCTTAATTAATTCTTCTAGGGGAAAAGTTATGTCTGAGTAATACCTGATAAATTTTATGTAATATCCTGTGTGTCCCAAAAATATTCTTATTTGCTTAGGGTTTACATGTGGCTTAAGGTCAAGTATCACCTTTACTTTTGCTAGGTCGACCTTGATGCCTTCTTTACAGAATACATGACCCATAAGGATTCCAATTGGTGCGAGGAATATGAATTTATTTATATTCAAGGAAAGTCGAATTTGTCTACAATGCTTCAACATAAGTCAAAGCAACTGTTATGTGATTCTTTACTATAATATAAATTGTCCAATCGTCAAAGTATACAACCATTGTTCAATATATGTATTCTTGAAAGGATTTTATGGCTATTCTTGAAAAATTGTCGAGGCGTTCTTCCAAATGGTATGGATATGTATGTAAATGACCTGAAATATATCACGAATGTGGTTTTTTCTTGATCCTCTTTTGTAAGTGGAACTTGGTTATACCTAGAGAATCCATCTGTAAATGAATAACATTCATGTCTTGCAACTTCATCAATTATTTTGTCTGCAAATGAAGTTGGGAAGTGGTTTTTCACCATCATTTTTTGAGACTCCTGAAGTCGACACATATTTCGAGTCTCTTTAGGCCATGCTTTATAGGTTGGACAACCTTTGTATTTTCCCATTCTGACTCATCAATTGGAAAAATAATATTTGCTGCTAGCATATTTTCAATCTCTTTCTGTACTATATCCTTGTATTTATGAGCTAGTTTGTACAGTCTTTCTTTTTCACAGGTTTAGCATTAGGAATCAATTCGATCTTCATTTATCCCATTTATTAACCAACCCTTTGAGGTCTTTATAATCTCATGCAAAAAATCCTCGATACTCCTTGATAAAGTCCATGATTTGTGATGTTTTTCGGTCTGACTAGTAGTCACCTATTTTCGACATCTTTGGTTGATCATCGTTGGAGATATTTACTTCTACAATTTGTATCTCTACATCCATCCATTCAAGGGGTTTAGATTCATTTAGTTTCCATTCTCCTTATTTGATTTCATTGTATTATGGGGGGATTCAACCTTTTCTTTATCCTCACTTTTTTCTTGTTTGGTTTTTTTGAATACAAATTTTATTTGTTTTACAACTTCCGGGTGATATTTCCTCCATGTGAAACTTTTACCAGGAAAACTTTCATTTTCCATCTTTAGCCATGTTATTTTGTGATTTTCATGAGATACAATTCTATTGCAAGTCAAATTCGACCCTATATTGAATTTCTCCTTAGCGTTGTCCTTATTGTTGCCTCTAGTTGGTTGCTCTATAAATTCATGCGTTACTTGCATTGCTTCTTCTAATTCCTTTTATGCTGGCACAAAGGATAAATCCTTGACAAATTTTTCTTTTATGTTTTCCCATTTTAGTGTATCTCCCCTTGCTTATTATTTTTTATACAATTAATTGGGCATATATTTCAGGGTATAAGTGAACAAATGTGGCCATAACTTTTCATTTATGTAACCAATTCTACACCATTGTCATTCACATTCCTCAATATGCATGTTAGGATCATAACCATGTTTGAATTTGGTGATTTGTGTTGTAGTTGTGAGCTTCTTTCCACCAAATTTATTGAGGAAGTAAGTGGTTGTCGTTTCCAGGTTACCAACTGTGGGCCATGCACTCCACACCATCGCACTGCTTGGATAGTAATTGATTGAACAAGTGTTTGCTATCATCCTTAATCTCCCACATTTTTTCAATACTTCATCTCTATGACCTGTAGGAGAATCTATTTCTTTGAATCTCAACTTTGGTAAATTAGTTGATTTGAAATCCGTTGATATCAAACTAGGATATTGTTGGATTTTCTTCTGTTCGAATTTTAGAACTAACTAGACAGAGAAGCATGTTTTAAACATGTATTTTTAGGTATGGCTTCTATTGTACAACAATCTTGTTGACATTCGAAAATGTCCGAGCATCGACAACAAGGGGTCCTCCCTGGTGGAAAGTCCCAATTAGACCTTAAACCATTTGTAATAAGGAACTCGTCTCGATTATGGCTCGACTACCATTCACTAGTTTGAGATTTCACCATTTGTATCATGATCCATAGTAGGATTTTATTTTTTAAAGAATGAAATGAAGAATGAGCTACTCTAAATGCAGTTTTCTAACTATACTAACCTATACTAGCTAGGAGCGAATTTAAAAGGGTGAGCAGTGAAATAACATTAAGCATCCATATCCTAATTTCATGTAGCTAAAATGTAGAATTAGACAAACAATAATAAGAATGAGACATAAACATTGGAACAACCCTAACATTTATATCATTCGGACTCCAGTTCTCATAGAAAGCACAATAAAGAACATAAATTCCATATATACAACAAGAAACATAAAATTGTAGGAAAAGTCCATTCACAATTCTGAAGCAACCTTACTTCATATCTGCATGAGACAAAGCATGAAATAGTTCAGAAACATTCATCCACATGATAGAAATATTCCTATGCAAAATCTCCAGCCTTGTGGCTTCTCCTTCTCATTAAGCAAGAAATAGTTCTTTTACAAAAATGGGTGAGCAAAACCCAAATGCAAAAAAAAATCCTTTCCCCCTTTCCTCAACTTTACTTCATAGCATTTACATAGTAACGCCTTAGAGAATATTCAAATTCCTCTTTGTCAGTTATGACTTTTGATTTCCTCAATGATTTGTCCCTTTTGAGTCTCACTTTTTCTCCAAAAAGAAACAAAAATAAATTACATAATACATTATTTCAAGGAGGAGTAATTCCTTTCCACCTCATAAATGAGTCCCGCAATTTAAAATCATACATGGTAATGTTAAGTTGTTGTGGCCTAAGGAGCCTTAAAGAAACTTCATGTGTCATTGCTTCCTCATTTAATGTAAGCAACCCTCTATTAAAGGATATGTTACATGAAGCCATCAAATGTAACTTGAGAGTAGGAATTGAGACATGGCTTTCCAATGTTTGGGAGGTGACTTATGCAATGCCCATTATGATCGTATCCTTGTCATCCTTTATCTTTCTTAAGTTGGTTTTTCTCTGTTCTTTAGACACAGGATCACCAATGGTACCTAGAAATGGGAGTTGCATATTTCCATTATCTTAGTTTCCCTTAGATGCATCGTTTCGCATTTCTCTAATGACATAGTAGCTTCTTTTTCTAAAGGTAGTCCAACTTTCCTACAATTGGCGATGGTGGCATGATCAAGCTGAGTTTCCCGAAGAGTTCTCCTGGGTAGGCTTGAGGGTGTCTTAGTTACCTGTTGTTTCCAAGTGATTATACAATATATATTAACTCAATCATGTCAGTCACATTATCTTGTTTTTTGGTCCCCTTAATTACATGTTTTAATCTCACTGCAATATTTTGTAATTCCTATATTTTTTCTATGACTTGTTCTTGAACATGAAAGAATTCATGTTGCAAAGAGGTAGCACACATCTAAAAATTTGCTAGGATGTGTTTCTCACCTTTAAAACTGTATGATTCCACTGCTGAGATCTTTTTCCACTTGCAATATTTCCACTTGGTCTGCTCATGTTCCCTTTTCAACTTCCAAGCTTTCTACTGAGCATCTAATGCTTCCTTCTCGTTCTACAGGCTCTTCACTTGAGTTGACAATGATTCCTCATCAGTGAATAGTGCATCATAATCATGTCATAATTCCATTGCCTCTCTTTGATATTCCATGATTCATCTTTGAGAAATCTTATCTTTCTATGTTCCCTTACTAGATCATCTTTTAACTTTTCTATGTTGAACTCAGTGGCCATGGTAGTAGCAATGTGTGCTGAGGATACAAGAGTGGGCGCCTGATCTGTTCCTATGAACATTGGTGTTTCTATAGTTATCTGCATTTCTTGCTGCGCTGATAACTTCAATTTCTTGTGATTTCTTTGAACGATATTCCGCTTGTGTTTATTAAGCACATAGGAACTCAGTTAGGCAACAAAATCCTCCTTAGAGGGTGTATACAGGCCTATACCTAAATCCTCCAATGGGAAGTGTCCACTGATGAGTGGAACATTTGTATTTGTGGTGGTAATTTCTACATGCATATCTTGTGCATCACTGTATTGAGCTTCTTCCTATTGTTTCTATTCTTCCTCAACCTTTTTTTGTATTTTTGCTTGTTTCTCTTTCTCTTCCCATTCCTTCCTCTTTTGAGCCTCTTCCTGTTGTTTTTTTTCCTTGTCATCCTTCCACTGTATTTCATCTAGCCTTTCTTCCTCTTGGTACTGTTTTTATTTTTTTTCCCTCTTTCTTCGAGCTTACTCTTTGACTCTCTCCTCTTTCTCCCTCTGTCGAGATTCTGCTTGGCCCTATTCATGAGATTTCCTCTTCTATTCTTCTTCTAATCTTCTCTAAGCCTCCTCTGTCTGCTTCTAAATTTCCTCTTTACCTCTTTTTGTACCTCTTCTCCTGCTTGCTTTTATTTATTTCCTTTCTCAGTTGAAAACTTTCCTGAGGCCGAGCTTTTTCCCTTTTTCATTCTTCTATTGAATTATTCTAAGGTTTTAGATCGTCTAAAGATATCCTCCTCTACAAATAATTCATCGGTGTAAGGCTACTTATACTTCACATATGAGCAATGGTTTAACACCTTCTTCTTGTCGTCATTCCATCTAAACTTTTCTTCGCCAAAATGAAATAAACTTAGATCCTTTATTAACTCCTCGACTTCATTAACTTGGGCCATCTTGTAAGCTCCTATAACTATAGGTAAAGGTGTCCATGAGGCCTTCTTGGCCTTATCTAAGGAGACCCCAATTATGAATTCTTCGGATATCCACTTATAATGGCTGACATATTTCTACCCCCATAATGCTTGGCAATAAACATGCACTAGGGGATTTTCATGCGTCCATCTCCATTCTATACTAGGGAAATTGTTCATAGAAAAAATGGCATCTAGAAGATAGGATGACATATGAAACTCAGGTTGTTTCCTAGCCAAATTGGTCCGTGTGTTTATGACCATATCCATTGAGCTTGATGAAAGTATAGCAGCCCAGTTGAACTTTGTTCCTAGTAAGGTAACATGATAGAACAAGGGAAACCATCCTATCTGATAATGCAATGCATCCTGTTCACTGTATCGTCTACACAAGAGTGTTGGAGCGATCCTATAGGGAAACTTAAACAACTGGGTTTGATAAAGACCATCTTCTCTTGCCTGAAATTTCTTGTTTTTAACCCATGCTTGCCTTAGAAATGACATATATTCAATCTCGAGTGTGTTGATCCACTCGGTTGTTAAACTTATCTATAATACCAAAAACTTGTAGCAATCGTTCAATGTGGGTGGTTGAAGGAAGCAATAACTTCACCAATGGAATTTTTGATGGTTTTCTTGTTGACATCCACGTTCAGAAGTAACAACTATCACCTCAACACGGGGGAAGACCTTGGATCTAACTTGCCTCTGCATAACTTATGTAGGTTAAACCTCTTGATGTTTAGATATATAGGTAGGTCCTCAATATTTTATGAAATGATACCATGGTACTTTTCCATTTTAAATAGTTGATACATTTTCCTCCAATGATACTTTGGTTCTGCTTTTGTGTCACTTTTAGTGTCATCGTATTGTAGCATCAAGCTCGACTCCCCCTTTTCTTCGACAATCTCTTCTTTTGGAAAAATGCTTTGGATAGTCTTGGTTTGGAGCTTGTTCCATCAAGCTCGACTCCCCCTTTTCTTGGGCACGATGAGTGACAAAATTTCCATTATGAGGATGGCGACTTGTTGACGATTTTGTGAGATATTTTGTGTGTTTTATCACTTCCTCCCTCCACCACTTTTGTTGTGAATGTGTCGACATTGAGATGTCACAAGTATTTCTCCTATGCACATTACAATGATTTTCTCAAAACTAATTGTGTGCCACTTATCAAGTATCTTCTTCGGTGAATTTCTTAATAACGAGGTGTCGACATGTCGACAGTTTAAGGGTTATCCTCACGGTTTGTCGAAACCACTGTTGAAATTGATCACCGAGATAAATACACACTGAAACTTAGTTATTTGAGTGATAAGGATGCTTGCCTCGCGACATGCCAACAATTTTTCCATTATCTCCTACAAAGTGTCGACGAAATTTCCACTTTCTCGGTGAAGCATCGGTGAAATTTTTGTTAAGATAAGTCATCAAGATGAGCACAACAACTTCCTGTCTCCATGTGTTAGCAAGCATTTACATTTCAGATTGTTGATATCAAATGACCTAGGATAACAGTTCATGGCCAGTCTGTAAGAGCCAGAGTATGAGGTTCATTTACCGAGCTAGTTTTTGTTTGTGCTTACCTGGGCATAACATCATAGGGTAAGAAACAATATTAGACAAGTGCGAATGTTTGGTCCTCATATCTTATACTATAGGTAGAGCTCTACTGCCCACATGCATTTATGGCCTCAATACAATTGCCTCTTGCACCCATTTTACATCTGAATGCTCTAGTCCCATTCTAATATATTTATTATGAATACACAATTTATTGTTCTCTTTAGAGAATTTTTGGCTTGGTAGTGGTTATATGGGGGAGCTGATTCAACAAGCCTCTTAAAGGCATGGGATAGTGTATAGAGTCATTTTGATTTGTGATGTACTATCAACTCTTAATTTCTTCCCATGGGTTAACCTCTTGAAGTCATCATAGGATGTAGCCAATTTAAGTGTTTTGGTCACTGGAACTCACTAGTGAGTGACTAAGAAACCCTTTTGAGATATTGTTTCAGCCCATTTCCTTGCTTGATAAGGCTTCCATCATGGTTAGTTCATTATATCGAACTTCTTGATGGCTTGAAAGGATGGGTTAGACACATTTTCATAGGTTAGCAGATGGGGTGAAATCCTTCCAGTGATAGTGATTGCAACTACAATTTTTGAAACCTCATACTAATAGGAAATCACAAGGCTAACTTGATGTTCTCGATGAGTTGTAGAGAGAACATGTCTACCAATGGGATTGAAGGAAATCACAATCCAAGGTAGACATAACTAGATCCAAGACTCTCCCATTTGCACTCAAATTGTCAATCTTGACATTATTGGAAAGAACAAAGCAATAAGTGATAATAGGCTGAAATAAAACAAAAGGATGATATTGAAATAAAATATGTACCAAACACGAATGAATTTTTATTTATATATAATGCTGGTTTCCTCCACCAGTTCGGGTAAAGTATTGCTTTAAGAATTGGCCATTGAAAGGGAGAGTGGAATGAAGATTTCCAAGTAAATATATTTTTATTAATGAGGATGATTATTACAAAGCTTTTGTGTGGCTTATATACAATTTGGAAGGACACAAACAACAAGGTGTCTCTTCAATGTTTCCTATACATAATTAAATGAATAAGTGATTAATAGAAATTTACTATTGTCAAAACTCTATGGCCTTGATGCCATGCAAGGATTCTACAACTAAGGATGTAAAGCCAATATAATCTTCACTTAGAATTGCAACAGAGATTAGAAAAAAATAGAGAAGAAGAATGAGCTAGAAACACATGAGATAGAACTCAATTGGAATAAACTCTCACATATTTGATTGTTCAATTAACATGAGTACAATATATAATACATATCATAGAGAGAATTCGACTGCCTTGGAGGCAATTCGAGTAGCTCATACGTGGTAGGATTATAATAGACCAAATATCCATCTAAGGCAAGTATCCATCTCCAACTCATAGTGAAAGGTCACGAATTGGCTAAGTAGGCCTAGCAAGTCCACGAGTGACCAAAAATCAACTAGTGGGTGGCTTTTCAGGAGAAAAGGAAGGAAGATGTTGATGCAAAAATTAGCAAACTTGCCCAAGTCATCCTAGCGTACCTAGCTCATCCTAATCCATGTGAAAAGCAAAACAAAGTTGCCTTAAACTCACAAAAGCTGGATAAAAGTAGGATAAAGCAAGAATATCGCTCTAGCTCATAAAAGCACAATAAAAGCTGGAACTAAAGCACAAAGAGGGTGCTATAGTGGATAAACATGACCAAGGTGGACAAAGTATGCATTAGGTAGCCAACTAACATAGTCTACACACCTAGGAAACCAAATAATGGCATATACCAAGGTCTAGATGGTTAATTTGCTCTAACACCACCCCTTAAGCCCGACTTATGTAAGTGTAAAATCAAAATTAGGGCCCAAGAAACATAGGCTTATGCTCACCCTTTACAATTTATTAGTCCATGTAAACTGAGGAAAGATATAAAACCACATGGGAAGAAAACCCCCCCTAAAAAATGAACATGAAATACACCATAATAAGGATCTCCAAACTCCAAGCAAGTGTGAACTTGGTGAAGATGTTTGGAGGAATCTTCTTCTTGGGAAGAAGTGGAATGTGCTCAACTGAATCAGGAACATAAATCGTTGCATGATGGACAATGTAGCAATGTAGAACAACTGAGATCCACTGATAGAAGAGTGAATATATGTGCTCATTAGACTTGAACTTCTTAGACTTGAACTTCCTGAGATCAAGTCCAAATGAGACTTGAGGTTCTCCAGCTTCATGAGGAAATGCGCTTTCCATTATGTAGAAGTGGATAAGAAGCCAAAACATTGAGAGTGAATGCAGCTTCAAACTGAGTCATAATATCCCAATCACCAATTTGCAACCAAAAAGTTGAACCACAATCTTCATGAGAAAGAGAGGAATCGAATTCCTCTTCAACTTCTAAAGAAGGCTCAGGGTGTGAATGATCTGCTACAACAAGATTATCATCCTCACAGTCTGAAGAATTGATAGGAGAGCATGATGAGAGATGGAGAGAGAGTTCTTCTTCAACAATAGAGGTTCAAATGTTTTCTCTTGGATCAACTGCATATGAAGAAGAGAATTCAAAGTACTCTTGAACTTCAAGAGCAACAGGAGAAGGAGCCACTTCAAGGAGACTTTCACCAATTCGAACTTGTGTTGAGATTTTTGCTATATTTTCTTCTTCATCTGCAAAACAAACTTTGAAGATCTATATGGAATATTAATTAATGAGATATGCTTTAGTCAGTAGGCACATTCTGGAGTGCATTACACCTAGGAAGACTCCAATGGATAAACCAAAGGACTCAAGGCAATTGCCCCAGAAATTATGTGGCAACTCCACTGCTTCTTGTGCATTACTGCAAGCAACTATTGCTCATCCTAAGCTCCCTAAGCTGTGATACCATGTCAAAATCCTATGGCCTTGATGCTATGCAAGTATTCTACAGCTAAGGATCTAAATCCAATATAATCTTCACTTAGAATTGCAATAGTGATTAGCAAAAAATAGAGAAGAATAATGAGCCAGAAACACATGAGATAGAACTCAATTGGAATAAACTCTCACGTCTCTGATTATTCAATTAACACGAGTACAATATATAATACATCTCATAGAGAGAATTTGAGTGCCTTGGAGGAAATTCGAGTAGCTCACATGTGGCAAGCATAGAATAGACCAAATATCCATCTAAGGCAAGTATCCATCTCCAAATCATAGTGAAAGGTCACAGATTGTCTAAGTGGGCCTAGCTAGTACACGAGTGACCCAAAATCAACTAGTGGGTGGCTTTTCGGGAGAAAAGGAAGGAATATCTTGATGCAAAAATTAACAAACTTGCCCAAGTCATCCTAGCGCACCTAGCTCATCCTAATCCATGTGAAAAGCAAAATAAAGCCGCCTTAAACCCACAAAAGATGGATAAAAGCAAGATAAAGCAGAAATAACGCTCTAGCTCATAACAACACAGTAAAAGCTAGAACTAAAGCACAAAGAGGGTGCTATAGTGGATAAACATGACCAAGGTGGACAAAGTATGCATTAGGTATCCAACTAACATAGTCTAAACACCTAGGAAACCAAATAATGGCATATACCAAGGTCTATATGGTTAATTTGTTCTAACAACTATGGGAATAATTTATTTATTACAAGTCATCTCTCTTTGAAATACTTCATCCACGAAGTATTGGAAAAGATAAGTGTTTTAATCGAAAATTTTCTTTCTCCCAAGTAGCTTCATCTATTGGTAAGTTTTTCCACTTGACATGGTACTCATTAACTGATCTAGAACGAAGCATTCTTGTTTTAAGTTCTAAAATGTACTTGGGGTTCTAGCACCAATTTTCCTTCGTCATCTAACAAGGGTAACTCTGTTTTTATGTGGGTTGTTGGACCCAATTTTTTCTTTAAGAATGACACATGGAAAACATCATGGAGTTTTCCTTTGTTTGGTATATCTAGAGTGTAAGCCACTTGCCCTACTCGCTTTCGTACTTGATAAGGACCATATAACTTGGGCGCAAGTTTATGATTTTTGGAAATTTTGAGCGACATTTGTTTGTAAGGTTGTAGACAAACAAACACCCAATCACCTACCTCAAATTCATGCTCAGTTCTCTTTAAGTCAGCTTGTTGCTTCATATGATTCCTTGCTTGTTCGAGATGGTTCTTCAGAATGCATATGACTTCATCAGATGTTGCAAGATAATCTTTCACTTCTAGAACCTTGAAATTGTCGATGACATACTCTTTCGCTGCTGAAGGAGGTGTATACCCATATAGGGCCTTGAAAGGACACATTTTTGTCACGGTATGATATGTACTATTGTACCACCATTATCCAAGGTGTAACCAATTTATCCAATGTGATTGGGGATCGTTCACGGAATTCCTAAGGAATCCTTCCAGACACTTATTTACCACTTCAATTTGTCCATTTGTTTGGGGGTGGTAAGAGGTACTCATGGTTAATGAAGTCCCCACTTGGTGGAACAATTCCTTCTAGAAATTATTGGTAAATTTGGGGTCCCTGTCACTGACGATAACTTTGGGGAACCCATGGAGCTTAAATATATTTTTTACATAAGTATCCACAACTTGGATAGCTATTGCCTTGGATGAAATTCCAATGAAGTGAGCATGTTTTGTTAATCGATATATGATTACGAATATGCTATCCTTCCCTTCCGATGTAGGAAGACTGGTGATAAAATCCATGGATATTTCAGACCATTTCTGAGTTGGGATATGAAGGGGTTGGATAAGCCTGATAGGAGCAACTGTATCAAACTTTTGTTGTTGACAAGTATCACATTCAACCACATATTTCTGGATATCAGTCTTCATGCCTTTCCAAAAGAAGAATTGATGTATGTTGTGGTATGTTTTGAAAAATCCCACATGGTCGACTGTCGGATAATCATGGTTCTCTTTTATGATTTTAGTTTTGAATTTTGAAGAGATGGACAAATATATTCTTTGTTTGTACCATAGTATATCTTTCTCCCATGAGTATTTGGAATTTACTACCCAGTTGCTTTCAACTTCTTCTATTAGCTTTCTTATTTCCGGGTTTTTGATGTACTCGGTTTGGACCTCTGAGATCCATTTAGGAATGATTATGGAAATGGCACATAGTGTGGCATCATTTTCATGATTCCTTGATAAGCTGTCTACAACCAGATTTTCCTTACCCTTTTTGTAAAGAATTCTGAAATAAAAAACCTGGATTTTGCTCACCCATTTTTGTTATTCTGATGAGAGATTTTTATGGGTTAGGAAATACTTCAGGTTATTGTGATATATTTTGGAGATAAATTTAGCTCCCAACAAGTACTGCTTCCACTTGACAAAGGCATGCATTATTGCCAACATCTCTTTTTCATATGTATATTTCATTTTCTCATCTGGTTTTAACTTTCGACTCTCGAAAGCAATGGGATGTTTATCTTGCATGAGCACGATTCCTACACTTGTCCCTGAAGCATCGCATTCAAGGATAAATGTTTTTGTAAAATAGGGAGCTACCAAAATTGGAGTTGATGTCATTAAGGTTTTCAAATTTTCAAAACAGTCTTTAGCTTTTTTCATCCCACATGGAGGCATCCCTTTTTAATAGTGATGTTAACGACGCCACAATTTGTGGATAGTTTCGAACAAATATTCTATAGTAACCTGTCAGACCAATGAATCCCCTTAATGATGTGATTGATTTGGGTGTAGGCCACTCAGTAATTGCCACAATTTTCTTGGGGTCTACCTTAATGCCTCCAGTTGAAACGATATGTCCTAGAAACTCCATTTCTTTTTGTCCAAAACTGCATTTGGATTTGTCAGTGTAAAACTTATTTTCTTTTAGGAGCTTGAATATTGTCTCAATGTGCTTGAGGTGTGAATTCCAGTTTTTGATGTACACCGAGATATCATCAAAGAAGACCAGCACGAACTTCCTCAGGTACGGACGAAACAAGTCATTCATCACAGCTTGGAATGTTGTCGGAGCATTGGATAATCCAAAATGCATGACTTGAAACTCATATAAGCCTTTGTGAGTGCAAAAAGCAGTTTTAGGAATATCTTCTTCACGAATTTTGATTTGGTAGTATCCCAATTTTAGGTCTAATTTAGAAAAATACTTTGCACCATGGAGCTCGTCCAATAGCTTGTTTACAAATGGAATGGGAAATTTATTTTGTATGGTAACTTTGTTTAATGCTCAATAATCAATAATCAATCTATACGATCCATCCTTCTTCCTGACAAGTATGATTGGGGTCGAGAAAGGACTCTTACTATGCATAATTACACCATAGTCTAATCATTCTTGCACCAATCATTCAATCTCTGATTTGTTTCTATGAGATTGTCTATATGTTTTTTTCCTAATTGGAGCTTAACCTAGAATCAATTCTATGATGTGATCCTTAGAACATGGTGGGGGAAGGCGCCGAGAAGGGTTTTGGAAGATGTTACTATGGTTCTTGAGGAGTTTCTCTAATTCCCTTGGATCAATGTTTTGACTTTTATCAGCCATTCCGTCCATAGCATAGCAATGTAAGAAAAAGAATTAGGCCCCCTTTTTAATAATTTTTTCTATTTTATTGAATGAAACGATTTGGGGTGGAGGGCGGTTGATACCGTGGAGCTTGTACTTCTTCCCATTTTCATAGAATCTTATAGATTGTTCTTGTAAGTTTAACACTACTATACCAAGTGTTTCCAACCACTGGGATCCTAAAACAATGTCGACCCCTCCAATCACCATAACATACATAGGCGATTTTAGTTTGCAGTCCTTTATAGATAAATCTACCTTATGGGACTTTCCATCACACGAGGTAGTTTTGTTCCCTGGTATTGATACTTGGAAACTGGAGGTGGGGTAAATGAATATATTTAACTGCTTTGCTACCTTGGAGTCTGTAAATTTGTGTGTACTTCCACTATCAACCAACACTGTCACTTTAGTGTTTTTGATGTAGCCAAGAATTTTGAGAGTCTGGGTTTGAGAAATACCCGTCATTGTAGCCACCAAGCATGTTGGAGTGACGTTAGCTTCCTCTATGTTGGATTCATCGTCATATGTTTCTGTGTCTGAAGGAGATATGTCGCCAGCCTCTGTATCATTATCATTTTCATTATTGTTTTTCTCACATAAGATTTTTTTTTTGCTTTTACACTTATGTCCTGGACGCCAATTGGGAGCATTACACTTACAACACAGATTGTCATCCTTTTTTGCATTTGTTCATAGGTGTGGGGGAACATATAAAGTAGGCATACGATGCAATTTTTTTTTCTCCAATTAGCTTTTCTTTTTGACGTTCTTGTTCAACATCCTTGACATGTAGTAACTTAAATCTCATTTTGGATACTTGGTTTCATCTCACCAATGGCAATTTGGAGAAGGTGCTCTTCAGTTACGTCATTGACGTGAGTATGCAACACAAGGATATTGTTAAAATACTCATCCACTGTCCCACTTTGTTGTAAGCTAGTGAGTTTGGTGTATATTGCATCTTCTTTCATATATTGAAATCATTTAAATATTTTTTCTTGAAGGTGTCCCAATCTCTCACAAGACCTCCAATTTTAGAGTCACACCATAGGAACCAATCACAAGTTGATTTGTCTAGGTACATTTCCGCAATGTTTATTTTGTTTTGGTCATCATATATTTGGTGCATCCCAAAGTATTTTTCAATTTTACTAATCCTTCGTGTGTCGTCTTGATTGTCTTTTCCATCAAACTTTAGTATATCAATTTTCACTTTGTGTATGACATTGCAAGATTGACCTGTATTTGATGAGAACTGTAGTTGTGATGAGGAGTGGGAGTTACTTGTACCATTAGTAGTGTTTTTGGAGGCCTCAAAGTTGGATTTAAATGATAGGAGTTTATGACGATAACCTTGTATTTCTTGGGTCATATCCTGGCGAACAACTTGTATTGCGGCGAGAACCCTGGACTCGAATATGCTATCATTCTTTTTTGCTGAGTTTTCGGGAGGATTTCACTCCGTGTTTCATGTATTCATCTTGAAAGGCTTTGAAGGTGAAGGAATTTTAACTATTAAAATTAATAATTATAATAATAATTTTATTATAAAGCTTTAATATTTTTTTTAGGGGAGGGGATTTTTTTTAAATATTAAAATACTACTACTACTAGTAATAATTATTAATATTATTTATATTATTATATATTTTTGGAATGAGGAGTATAAGGTAGTGGAAGGTCGAGGTGGTGGTGGTAACGTGGTGGAGTGGATCCATGGAGGGGGTGTGTGTTAGGAGGGGGCATGTAGGTGGAGCAACGTGGAGGGCGTGGGTGATGGTGAGTTGGCGGGAGGGCGGGAAGAGCAGAGGTGTGAGGGATTGGAGTGGGAGGTACAGTGGATACAGATGAGGAGCAGTGGAGAGGAGAACATAGAGGATGATGGGAGGGTACCATGGGAAAGAAGAAGGCACAGGGATGGGGATCGAGGAAGGCTGGTGCGTGAGGCGAGGAGTGGAATGTGGAGAAAGGATGAGAAACATGGAGAGTGATGGGGAGCTGTACAAAATATGTGAAGTGAAGGAAGATGCATGGTAGATGTAGTCCTTCTCATGATCCAAGGAAATATTTCTTCACGATCCAAAAACTTAGGAACTTAAGCTCTGATACCAGTTGGAATGAATATTTCCAAGTAAATATATTTTTATTAATGAGGATGATTATTACAAAGCTTTTGTGCAGCTTATATACAATTTGGAAGGACACAAACAACAAGGTGGCTCTTTATTGTCACCTATACATAATTAAATGAATAAGTAATTAATAGAAATTTACTATGGTAAAAATTTATTTATTACAGAGAGGATATGTTTCCCCGTCCAAAATTTGCAATCTATGGGTGTCAGGGCCAAGCTTTTCAAAAATTAGCTAAGGACCAAGCCATAACTGTTGAAACTTCACATGATTTCCTTTATTCTCATGCAACGTATCCCATTTCAGGACCAAATCTCCAATCTCAAAATATTTTTTTTAGCATGTCTTGAATCGAACCACCTTTTTACTATATGTTGATGTATGGAAAACTTCTTCCTAGCCTTCTCTCTGTCTTATTCGTGTTTCAATAATGTATTAATTCTATTTTGAATGTAGGGAAATAAGAAGCTCTAGAATCTTGGGAAATTTGTAAGGAAGGAAAAAAGATATTGGGAGGCAAGATGGCTTCCTTCTCATACACGAGGGAAAATTTGGAGGTCCCTAATGCATTCTTTGGGGTAACTCGATCAACCCATAGGGAATTTGGGAGAGTGTTATGCAAATTCTTTCGATTTTTAATTATATTTTTCTTCAGTAACCGAATCAGGTTCTTGTTTGTGGACTCAACTAATCCATTCCCTTCTGGATACCAATTGGAGGAATAATGCAATTTATTTCCTTTTTCTAAAGTAAGTTCATTCAATTTCAATGACGAGAAATAAGTAGCATTATAAAAAACAAGGGAAATTGCAACCCCAAACTTGGTAATGACATGTTCTTACAGGAACTGGATGACTACTTCCTCGTTGATATTGTGAAAAGGTATAGCCACATTACATCTTGTGAAATAGTTTGTTTCTATCAATATGTATCGATGTTGTTTTGAAGACTTGGGATTGATTTCACCTATGACATCTAGCCCCCATTGTTCAAAAGGTTCAAAAATAACAACCGACTGCAAATGAATGGTTGGTTTCTTTTCCCTCCCAACACTCTTTTGATAGGTGACACATTGTCATGCATACACATGAGAATATCTGAATAAAGTGGACCAATAATATCTAGCCTTAAGAATCTTATGTGTTGTATATTCACCGACATAATGAACTCCAACATGTTCGTCATGTAATTATGTTAGTACCTTTTCTGCATCATTCTTTTCTAGACATATTAGTAAAACTCCGTCATAATTTTTACGAAAAAGAATGACATTGATGTATTAGGTTCCCTTAAGCCAAAGAGCTCTTCGTTGTTTTTCGCTCCAATGTTTGAGAGCATAACCGTGTTGTAAGTATTATTGTAAGTATCGCTACTAGGAATCCATGATAGTAGGCACATACTCAGTATCTTGGAAACACATAGATATTTCGTTTTCCCAACCATCCATCTTTTCATCCATAGTATTCTCAGTGAGTAATCTGCATAAGCCTTTCCTTTTAACGATATTGAATGGCTTGAACTCTAAATCATATTCTTTTATAGCCATGACCCAATTTCCTCTTTGTTCTCCAATATCCTTTTGGAAGAAGAGTAACTTAACCGCCATATGAGGTACAATGATTTTGGTCATGTTCTTCAATATATAGGGTCTAAACTGTTTTACTGCTTTAAAAACATCATAAGCCTGTTTGTCAATATATAGATAGTTCATTTCATCCCCTTGTAATCTAGTGTTGATAAATGATATTGGATGCTCATCCCCTTGCTCTTCCTTTTGAGTGAGCATTGTTGCAAGGGAATGGTCGGATGCAAAGTTGTATATCAGGAAATCCTTTTCAAAACATAGG
This sequence comes from Larix kaempferi, assembly GCA_027924585.1. Classification (NCBI taxonomy): domain Eukaryota; kingdom Viridiplantae; phylum Streptophyta; class Pinopsida; order Pinales; family Pinaceae; genus Larix; species Larix kaempferi. Next base: position 3,007,162 of record BSBM01001174.1, on the reverse strand, counting down.
CTGATTAATGATGGCGTGACTAGAATGGCTCTCTTAATATTTTGGAATGATTCCTTTTCTTTAGCAATACACTTGAAATCCGTGTCCTTCTAAATTAATGTTTGCGTGTGTTTGACTATCTCAGCAAAATCAGATACAAACTTGTGAACACAATTTATCTTGCCCAAAAATGATTGCATAACTTTCTTGGTATTGGGAATGGGTATTTGTGCGATGGATTGTAAGGGTCCAAGGTCCACAAATATCCCATCTTTTGATATGACATATCCCAGTAACTTCCCTTCTAAAATAGAAAAGATGCTCTTATTCGGATTGAGCAACATTCCATATTTCTTGCATCTTTCGAAAATCTTCCTCAGATGATTTCTGACATGTTCTTAGAGAAAACCATGGCATCGTCCAAATATACTACCACATTGTGGTCGGTTAGTCCTCGAAACACAGTGTCCATGGCCCATTGAAACACGGGTTTGGAATTTACTAGGCCAAAAGGCATCCTTCAAAAGGAAAAAGTACCCCACTTCGTCCTGAAAGTGGTTTTTAGACGATCATTTCTAGCCACTAGTACTTGGTTGTAACAAAAAAACCCATCTAACAAGGAAGATATTTTAGAACTGGAGACATGTTGTAGAATTTTCTCCATAGGAGGAACATGGTAGTTATCCTTGTTAGATGCTCTATTAAGATTTCCGAAGTCTATACACAATCTAATCTCCCCCGAATTCTTTCGTACAAGAACCAAGTTTGTTACCCACTCAGAATGTCTAAACTTAAAAATAATTCGGGCATCCAAGATTTTCTTTAGTTCTTTCTGAATCAATGGTTCCAAGGTTGGATGCACTTTTAAGAGATTTTTCTAAATGGATTGATGTTTGGATTCATAGTAATGACATGCTGGATAATCCGAATGTCATATGTTTTCAATTCATCATATGTCCATGCAAAATCATCCTTATATTGCTTGAATAGCTAAATGAACATCCACCTTTCTCCTAGAGTACAATAAGATCCTAAATTTACGTTCTTTGGTTCTTTTGGGGTGCCAAGGTTCACTAGCTCATACTCCATGGAATAACTATTTGTCTTAACATTAACAGGTTTTCTAAACTTTTATTTCAAGTCATACAATTTCTCCATTATAAGGACTCCTTTAGGCATGAAATTTCCCTTGACAAAATCACTATCTCCCTAAGATATTTTTAGACTGACTTGATGTTCATCATCATCAATAACATAATCCTTGAATGTATTCTCGTTCACGAGGAAGCCAATAATCTACAGGTCATCATTGAATATTCTTAGGGAGGAACATGGTAGTTATCCTTGTTAGATTCTATATTAAGATTTCCGAAGTCTATACACAATCTAATCTCCCCCGACTTCTTTCGTAGAAGAACCAAGTTTGTTACCCACTCAGAATGTCTAAACTCAAAAATAATTCGGGCATCCAAGATTTTCTTTAGTTCTTTCTGAATCAATGGTTCCAAGTTTGGATGCACTTTTATGAGATTTTTCTAAATGGATTGATGTTTGTCTTCATAGGAATGACACGCTGGATAATCCGAATGTCATATGTTTTCAATTCATCATATGTCCATGCAAAATCATCCGTATATTGCTTGAATAGCTAAATGAACATCCACCTTTCTCCTAGAGTACAATAAGATCCTAAATTTACGTTCTTTGGTTCTTTTGGGGTTCCAAGGTTCACTAGCTCATACTGCATGGAATAACTATTTGTCTTAACATTAACATGTTTTCTAAACTTTTCTTGCAAGTCATACAATTTCTCCATTATAAGGACTCCTTTAGGCATGAAATTTCCCTTGACAAAATCACTATCTCCCTAAGATATTTTTAGATTGACATGATGTTCATCATCATCAATAACATAATCCTTGAATGTATTCTCGTGCGTGAGGAAGCCAATAATCTATAGGTCATCATTGAATATTCTCCAGGTGGTTACATTGTCTAGGACATAAGGCCTAAAAAGAAGTTCAACATAAAATTTTTCATTTAACGGGATCAAATGAGAAGTAGTATTAGCTAATAGATCAACCATAGAATTCATAGAGCGAGGTATAGTAGTAATATTAAAGGCTTCAAACTTTGAAATCAGAATCCATAGTTCTACCTAGTAACCTTTCAAGTGAGGATATAAGAAATGTATAATGTCTCTTACTTGCCTGACAACGATTTCAAAATCACCAAAAACCTTTAAGTTTTTAACTTGAAGATCAATAAATTTTCTAAGGCCTCGAACTAGGGCCTCATACTCGACTGTGCTGTCAGTACACTCAAATTCCAATCTACATGAAATGTATGTTTTATGTCACTCGGGATCAATAAGGAAACAGCTGACCTCTGCACCTACTTGAGTTTTAGAGCCATCAAAATAAAAATTCCAAAAATCAAAATGTAAACTACTGTTAGAATCTAGGTCAATACCTCAATCTACTATGTTAGGTTCATTTTCATCAATCCGTGAGAATTGAATGAGATTGGACTATGTGTTAGATTCAAAACTTAGTTCTTCAGCATGATAACAACTTGGTTCTATTTCCAAAAAGTAATTCCCAAGGACATATTATGTGAAGTTTACTGATTCATTGTTTCGTTCCAACTCCGTGACAATATTCTTCATATGAGCTTCTCTATCCACATGAATTTGATTTAGTTGATTCTTGTAAAGGAGCATAGATGAGAATAATCAACAGCAAAACAACCTTGAAACTTGCTATACCAATCTCTACTAAGCAACAATCCATATGATTCAGGAATATCCACAGCCCTAATATCAATAAATTGAGAAAATCTAGATTCTGATTAGTACATTTTCCAATTCCCCTATTACTTTGAAATTAGACCGGTCAAGTTGTATGATTTGAGATTGACAAGGGGTTAATTTTCCATTAATCTTCTTGCACATTGAATAAGGCATTACAATAGAGGAATCTACAGAGTCAAGCAAATAATTACGCACATTATAATTATAGATATCAAATGTCAATATGAAGGCTAGTGTATGGGATTTAGATTTACCTCCAATACTTGCTTCATTGATCTTTTATCCTTGCCCAGACTAATTTCTTTGTCTCCTTTATTTTTTGTTGTGGTTTTGTGAGATTCAGAAGTAACCCCAAAAGCTTCCATCAATAATTTTCTCTGATGAGGTATATTACAAATTTCAAATAATGAAATATTAGCCTTGATTTTCTTGAAATTGTCCACAACATTATACTCCTTGCTTTGGCTAACTTATTTACTCCTTGAAGTGGTAGCAGTCCCAAGTGAACTAGTTGAAGTTTTAGTGTTCATAGGAGGGACTGTTTTCTGTGGTGGAGAAGCAACCCTATTTTTCTGAGTTTGAATAGTCTCATCTGTCTTTTGAGGTTGTTTATCATTTGTGTTACTGTTAGCAGGGGTTACTTTTGTTTGGACTATCCTAGAGGGATTGTTTTTCATAGTGTTTCTATCAACTTTAGGAGACGTACTAAAAATCCCTTTACTCCTCAAGTCATAATTGTGCTAGGCTGTCTGAATGTTATGAATTTCAGCTGCTTCAAAATCACCTTCACAATCCTCATATAGGTTAGGGGCCCAGTCCCACAATTACAGAGTAGTTTCTTTAGAGTCCCCGTCAAAGTTGCTTGCCTTTTGTTGCTTTGATCCTTGTTCCTCCTCATCAAATGACTGCTCGTCCAACAATGGCTTAATCACAAATGACATTGAATTTATCCACTGAGGACAAATTTTTTTCGAATGATTCTCCTAATGATATGTACAAAAATTATCCATGCTTACATCATTTAAATTGAAAGTAGTTGCCTCACTTTCTGGGGGTTTTGGTGTATTGTCTTTTTCTTAAACTTAAGGGTTTGAATGAATTTTTACCATAAGAGATCTCCCCATAGTTTTGCTTGAGATCCACTATTACATTAGATAACTTTTGAACCAGTTTGATAATGCTCCCAAGATCAATAGGTTTCTCTTCAGTTGGCTTGGTTAAAAGCATAGGATTTTTTGATAATGTGGATTTAGGCTTACTTTGGGTTGAATGTTTAAAAATGATCGACATTTTAAGTTTGAATTTCTTGGTTTCTTAAATATTCTCTGCCAATATAAATTTATCATCTCTCTTAGTAAACATGTTATTGAGAGATGACGAGTTGTAGTGTAATACTCAAATGTGACTTCTTGAGCAGGTTGTGTAGTGGCAAAAAACTTATTCAAAACTGTTGTAAAACGTTGGTTAAAATCTTTAATTTTCTCTTTTTTTATCCATCTTTAAATCCAACAATTCTCTCCTCAAAGAAGCACGAGTCCTTTCTTCTCCAAATCTACTCAGAAAACTCTTCTCAAAATCGTCCCAACTTGCAAATTTGCAATTGATCGAGGTGGCAGTCTGAAATACCACATAGACGCTTTATTCTCAAATGTATAAGGGAATAATATACATACCACATCTTCGTGTTGCACTTCCATGAGTATGAGATCTAAATAAAAACTCCTAATGTGGTCTTTATGGGTAGTCCCTTTAACAGGGTCAAACTTAGGAAGCATACGCTCAGGGTGCTTGGCTAAATCATGAAGTTGACTAGCTAAATTTAGATCACCCTGTGCCCTCCAAGTTGGTACTTGGTTGTGATCCATAATGTTGATATGGGGAGATGATCCAATAGGCGTTTGGTGAGAACTAGGTGTCTTGGGGGGTGAATTTTCAACCTGATCTATATGCTGAGGAATTTCACGAAATGTTAAATCCACCAAATATTCGAGAGAATCTACTAGCATTGAATCTTCAGTTTCTATATCCTCCTTGTGTGAAGCACACCATTTAGGTAGCGAAGGAATGACATGCAGTTGGTTAATTTGTTTCATGTAGGACCTAGTGAATTGATGAAGAGTATTAACCTCGTGGTGAGGACCTACAAAAAGACGTTTAGGAGAAGACTCTGGCTATTCTAATTCAATATTAACATATTCAAAATTAGTATCATGTTTAGGGTCAAACCTTGGGTTGTTGAAATCTTAGGCTATAAATTTTTAGGTGGGGATCTAGAGAAAAAACCATGTGGAAGAAGAATTCCTCTCCTAGCCATACACTGGCAACCCTCCTTCTAAGGCAAAATAATGTTGATGCGTCGACAACAAGGGGTTCTCCCTAGTATAAAGTCCTAATTAGACCTTACAACATTTGGAATAGGGAACACGTCCAGATTCTGGCCCAACTACCATTCATTTTTTTAAGTTTCCACTGGCTACAGCCCGATCCACCATTTAGGCTTTTATTTTTTAAAGAATAAAATGCAGAATGAGCTATTCTAAATGCTATTTTTGCATATAGTGCACCATAGGTTTGATCTTTTTAATGCAATTTATCTAATGGATCTTTGCATAATCTCCAACTTTTCTTCTAACCATTTATCTATTAGAATAGTCAACCCATTATCATCCGACTCTATCTGTTGTGCTTTCGAAGGGCATCTTCATATGCTCTAATCTCGTGCATTGGCAGTAGAGCCCTTATTCTCTGTAGAAGTCCAACCATGAAACACTGGAGATGTAGTTCGACATCAATCGTGTATGGGATTTGACTGAGAAAGTCCTTAATCTTCTTATCATAGTCCCTTACATATTCTCTTGGCATTTAATTTATTTATTTTGTGCCACCATGTGTTTAACATCATGGGTTCTAAAGAATTGAAAGGATGCTTGTTTAATTTAATTCTTGGTTTTCTTTTGATTTTTTGTATAGTTCATGATCTAGGTAAGTGCTCTTTTTCTCAGTGCTCTTAGGACCTTCATCTCCTTGATATATAGGAAGATGCCCAATTGTGCTTGTCAACATTTTTTTAGAGTTTTTAGAATTTTAGGGATGTGATGGTCGGTTACTATCCGATGGGTTAGTCCGAGTTAGTTGATTCCATGTGTTTGACCGAATTGATGGAATTGATTGATTAACTGGGGTCGACTGACTCGTATCTATTACTCCTGCAGGATGATTTGAATTTTCTTTATTATTGCTAATGTATTCTAAGTCATATATCTTGGAAGACTTGTCTTTATATTCTATAAAACTGTTTGTTTTCAAGTGCCTCTCTTTAGTGCACCTCTCACTTATTGGTGATTCACTTTCGTCATATATTAAATTTGACATGGGGGTGGTTCCGTTAAATCCTAGAACGAGACAATTAAATTATTGCCAGATTTATCATGGGTAATTGTTATCCAATTACCCTCTCTACCCAATCTTTACAAGCATATATTATCAATAATTTGTTCATTTTCATCTAGTTGACTCCATATTGAAGAAGAACTAATTTCAATATGTAACTGATGCATTCAAATATAATTGACAATGAGGTGATTCGATCCAAGAGAGGTTACAGGTGGGGAGTCATTGATTTCGATTTAATCTATCTTTAATATCTCAAGGCTAGTTTCTATGATTTGTAGTTCTTCTTCCAAATTGGGAACTGTCACAATGGCTTCCTCTTCCGCACCTAGTTGAACATTCTTGGAATCAGACAGGGTTAGCTAATCGTCAACCCATCATTCCTTAGGAATTTCCAGAGCCATCTTAGTTATCTCCTATTCCACATTTGATCAAACATGTCTCGACACAGGCAATGTTGGTATACTATTGACCCAACACTCTATAGTGTTTTCTAGATACTTTTTTCCTACGTACATCTACATAGTCCCAAATTTATGACCTCTTTTGGTGTCTTTTATCTCTTTCTAATTTTTGTAAGTTGGGTGAAATTTTGTAACCTCCCATCCTTCTTTTTGTTCATCTTTTGGTGTCTTCAATAAGTGTATATTCACTTTCAGACAATCATCCTTTTCTTGGCGTCGTTGATCTACTTGTCCTCTTCTTTTATTATCACATGTCGAATAGGGTTTTCTTTGATTGAGACATCTAGCGTTTGTCCTACTCCCCCATGAATGACCTCAAATTTATTCTTGGTCGATGAAGGGTGCCTTGGTTTTCATTTACTTATAAAGTATTCCCACTCTTCTTATTTTTTCTTCTAGTTGGTTTAGATGGGATTGTATATCGTCGGTCTTGCTTTGACTATATGGTTGACTCGTTTGTCTATAAGAAAATTGTGCAATTTACAGGTACAATGTAAATAATTTTTTCATGCAGGTTTTCATAGAATTTTCCTTTTACTTTATCGATAAATGCTCTTTCTTCGATCGCTTGATCTTCATAGAACTCATCGGTAATTTTCTCTATATAAAAAATTTGTTCAACCTCCATTGTTTAGTTTCAATAACAACTCCTTTCCTTTAGTTGTCTTATTGATTTCGATTTATGTGAGAATGGAAATTAAGAATGCATATAGAACAAAGTATGCCAATATATATGGCAAAGAACACAATGATACAATAAACTCAAACTCTATAAATTGATGAAACAAAACAAACTGTAAAATGCAAAATACAAAATAGTTGGAACGATGGTAGTTGATCTCTTAAAAGAGATGTGGAGGCTACACTCAGCTGTAAGAAGTTGAGTTACAATGAGGAAAAAAGGTCCTTTTAACATAAAGCATCAATGAGAAAACCCTAAAGATAAAAAACCCTAACCCTAGAAGATGTAACAACAAAAGGTTTGTGGGCCCCGTTGTGGTTAGTTGATACATCAACTTCCTGGGGGTGTCACTTTTGCATACTATCTCCATTTGGGGCGCTGAGTAGCCTATTGAAAAGGTTTGGCCAAGAATTACACATTCCAAATGGGCTTACTACATAGGCAGATGCCATCTACTAGGTGCTATCATGCAAAAAAAAATCGTTTAGGTCCTCAAAATGGCCCCGGAAGATCAAGATTACCCAAAAAACCGTAAAAAAATTGCCAAGATGAAAAATTGTGTTTTGAGCTAGTGGACTAGATGGGTGGCCACCAATGTCCATGTGGATCATTCCTCCCCCCTTAGGAATCAACGGTATCCATTGTGTCAAGTTCCCTCATTAGATCGATAAATTTCTACTGAATCTGACTCCTGGTGAGCTAGTTGCCTTGGTGAAGAAGCTGCCATGCTTTGATGACCCGATAAAGTTGAACGCAATGTCAACGAGTGCATTCACCCGTGTATGCATGATATGATCAATGGTAGCCTACTCTAACTAGTCAGAGTTGATTTTTGTAGGTTCCAACTACTCTGCCACCTTTGAGGTGTCCAATAGCGGTGGATAATATGGACAAAGAAGCTCCACATTAAATAGTGGATGCAGCCCAACGAATGGAGGAATGCTTAATTCAAAAGCATTATCGCATACTGCTGTGGTGATGGTATAGGGCCCATACCGAAGTGGATGAAGATTGCGATGGGGTCCCATGAGCCACTTTTTCTGTAAATGAAACCAAACCTTATCACCCACCTGAAACTTGTGCGTAACCCGATGATGGTCATGTTGTTGCTTGTACTTGGCATTAACTTTGTCTAAAATTTCATGGACTTGTTGGTGGATGTGTTGAATCTGTTCTTTAAATCTAATGGCCTTTTCAGCCTTAGTTTGAGCATGGGAGAATTCCTCTTATGTGGATGAAATGGGCAGAGATACATCAATCATGGCCAATGGTTGGAACCCCAAGCACACCTGAAAAGGGTTGTGGCCAATAGAGATATGAAGGGATATATTGTAGCTGTGTTGAACATATAGAAGACTCTCATCCCATGTGCAGGGATGTTTGGAATTGTACATTCATAGGATATGCACAATCATCATATCGACCACTTACGTTTGTCCATCGGTTTGGGGGTGGAAGGTACTTGATTTGGTGAGCTTGGTGTCCATAAATGACCATAGGTTGGATAAAAAAATGCTCAATTAGGGGAATTTTGAGGTAAAAAATGGACCTCAAAACAAAAAATGTACTATGAAAATCAACTTTAAAACAACCAATCACATTTTAGAGGATGACATCATCTATAATAGTTGAGGAGGCATTGGTTGAGTTAAATGTGCTTATTTGTCAAATTCTAAATTGGGAATAAAAACCCATAGTTAACCATATCAATATTGTAACTAAAGTATTCATAATGAAAATAGTACTTTTAAATTACTTTTGAATATAATATAAATGTACTAAAGTACTTAAAAAGAAATGTACTCTCTATATTTCAATATAAAATAAATTACAAATACAAAAAACATAAATGCTTTATTCAAAATCAAATCGGTAATTACTTTTCAATGTACATAATATATACTTCTAAATAATAAAATATAAATATAAAAAACATTGAAATCTCTTCAAAATCAAAATCATCTAAATACTTTTCAATATAAAATATGTTATTTATACGTTATAATATATATATTAAATATTATAATACGTATATTTATATATTTAATGTTTTTTATAATATATAATTTATACTTTTAAATAATATATTAAAAATATAAAAAAACATTGAAACATGTGTAAATACTTTTCAATATAGAATATATTATTTTAAATATTTACTCCTTATTTAATGAATATGTAGTATTCAACTTAAAAATCCATAATTGTTATGTTACGTGTTCTGACATAAAATAAATTAAATTAAATGAGAAGTAAATCCATTAAATTATTATTTAAAACAAATACATCTTATATTAATTTATTGAATTTTTAGTTTTATATTTAATTAATAATGCATATATATATATATATGCAATGGAATACTTGTTATGAGATCATTGATTCCTATTAAATCTTTAATGTTATTGAATTTTAAATAAAACAAATGAAATTTATTGATTGTTAAATGAATATTTTAAAAATATTTAATTTTATTAAGAATGCAGATATTTATATAAACAAATTTTTAATATATTTAAAAATATTAATAATAATATAAATAAATGATTAAGTTAGATTTATAAAAAAATATAAATACGATTTATATGAATATATGATTGAGTTTTATTTTTAATGAGCAAGTTAGATTTATATAATAAATATACACTCTTAAAATATGATAATTTATTAATATAAATTTAGTTTTTGTTTAAAATTCAAAATTCAAAATATATAGTTTTATAAATATATTTTGAATATTGAGTAATTATATTTCAAAATTCAAACTTATAAGTACATTACTTTATAAGTACATTAATCATATTATATTTAAAAGCAATTCATGTATTTAAAAGTACTCTTACTTTTAGTCACATCAAAGAATTTTTTTTAATTGTTTTTATTTTAGACATATTTTCAATCTAATTTAACCATAGTTACATTCGTTGTAGTGTTAACGCTGAGTTGTAAATATACCTCCCCCACAAAATGTCTCACTCATAATATTTTATTATATTTTTTAGGAGACCCATTTTAGACCTCAAAATTCCCCTAATTAGTAAGGATTTGTTGTCCCGATCTAAAATGATAGTTTGTGGTAGCCCGAAATGAATCCAAATACATTCAAAGAAGAGCATAGCAGTGGTCTTGGTTGTGATACTCTTCTAGTAGGCTGTCAAAATAGCCATCTTAGAGAAGCAATCAACGACCATGAATACACATTCATTACCATGCTTGGTTGAAGGTAGTCTTGACATGTAATCCGCGGAGATGGATTCCCAGGGCCTATCGAGAGTAGGTTGAGGGGTGTACAACCCTTACTTCTTAATGGCGGGTTTGGAAATGGCATAGGTAGTGCATGACTTGATATACTTGCTGACATCTTGTTGTAACTTCGACCAATAAAAATATTTTTGTAGTACTGCTATTGTCTTTTCTATGCCATAGTGCCCTGCCACCTGACTTAGTGTCCATAAGTGACCATAGGTTGGATCAAAAAGTGCTTAAGAACTTGATGTTATGATCTAAAATGAGTATGTGGTAGCCCGAAATGAACCCAAATACGATCTAAGAAGAGATTGGCCTCGGTTGTGATACTCTTCTCGTAGGCTGTCAGAATAGCCATCATAGAGAAGTGATCAACAACCACAAATAGACAATCATTACCATGCTTGGTTGAATGCAGTCCTGACGTGTAATCCATGTGTTGTCGAAAATATTGCACAAGGGTGCATCCTTCCACTTGGTAAGGAGAAAATCCTTGTAGGTTGCAGCAAGGCCTCATTCCTTGGTGCCCCTGGTGGGGTGAGTGAGTTCTCCAAGTGATCCTGTAAGTGGTTGTTAGTGAAACTTGAATAAAAGAAAGAAAACTAAAACAAAAAATAACAAAGACAATGGGGTAGGAATGCAAACTCCAACAACCAAATGTATGCAAAACCACTTTGTATTTCCAAATGGTCAAGCATGTACAACACCTAGGAGGTGTAGGCTTCAAGGGAAGCCAACAATCTCCCTTAGGGAGGTCGTTCTTGTCCAAACTAAATGCTAAGTGGGTTGAGAGAACAATGGAGAGAAACTCTTGCTCCTTGGAGGAAGGAGGCAAGGGGTTTTTGGAATGATTTCAAAGATGAGAAGAGGTGAGATATGAAGGAGTTCTAAAACCAATCCAACAACATAACTTTGATCTTTTTCCTCTCTACAATATGCATACCCATGGATTCCTTTTATAGGCCAAGAGGTTGTCAAGAAACAACTAGCTCCAAATGTGAATGCCATCACCTCATGAAGTGGTTCCAATTACATAAAGGGGGCTATTTAATGCCACAAGGAGTGTAAGGAGCCCAAATTCGATTTGTGGAAGTGACGGGCCATTGATGAGCCTTCAATTGCACCGCTGGTGGGTGAGATTTAGTAGCCACGCGGATATTGAAGGAATTTCCACATGAGGGTAGAATAGGATCTGAACTGGTAACAGGCGCTATAGCACAAATTAATGAGGGTTTAGCCATGCGACCTATTCATTTGACTGTTGTTGGGAACTTTTGGACCCATGTTTCCTTTTGGATTTGTTGAGGATGCCTTTGGTGAGCTGCAATCTATATGCTGATGATGCCTTACTGCAAGAATCACCAAAATGTTGCATGTGTGCGAGATTTAGGTGTTAACAGAATCGCCCTGATGTATGAGGTTTAGAAGGGACTGTAGAGCTGATAATGCATCATCATTTCTTGTGTTTCTCTCATGTTCTGTAGTGGACAAAGCATAGGCGGACGAGAGGGTCCTCCCATGGGGTAGATTGTTGGTGACAGCTGGTGAAGCTGTAATAAAGAATGTTGTGGTATACAAATGAGGTGGGAATACCCATGCTTGTGGAAAAGATGTCAAGAGGATTATAATAATAGAAGACCGAGGGGCCAACACAAAGATACTGTTGGGACAAGGATGGTGGCAACTTCAATCCATGTGAGAGCAACTAAACCTGGAACTGCTGTTGAGTACATAAGAAGCAAAACTGTTGATGATCATGATGAGCCCACAAGGATGGGGGACCAGAGAAGTGGTGAAGCTATGTGAGGGGGAACTTCACTGTACCAGATGGACTCCTACCATGTTTTTGCAAATTTGAAGACTGTTACCTTCAAAAGTACATTTCCCCTTGATGCGATAGAGGTGTTGAGGTCAAGCATAGCGGAAAACACTAAGTTAGTGAGCACTAATGACTCACCCTACTTAGTTTGAGGTGATACCTTATAGTGATTGAAAGGCACCCCAAGGTACAACTACAACTACTGCAACTCTCAGAATATGGTGAGTTAATGTCAATGGGAGTTGCAGCACATGAGAAGACAAGGGTCTCATTATTGGAACCAACACCATATTGTAACCAACTATAGGACTGGCCGAATTGACACAGTCTGGATGATAAGCGTGGGGCTCATAACTTCCTTTGATCGATGTAAATAGGGGGAGGGATGGCAACAACATTCCTTAAGGAAAGGTACAAAGTAAAACAAAGGGATACAAAATGCAAGTGAATGGGATTTGACGGAGACACAATACTGAGAGTAATGGTGACCGATAAAACTGATAATGCTAGGGATATGGAGACTCAAATACATCAATCAAAGGCGAGCATGGGTTGCTGCCAAAAGAATAAAGAGTTCCTGTAGTGTTATGTGGATTGGGGAACTTATTTGTACATAAAGAATAATTGGTGGGGTCCCCACGGTTTTGTGTGTGTCGAGGGACCAATTTGATGATGAGCGGAGTCTCCACGGTTTTGAGTGGGTTGGGGGATGCTTTCCATGATGAGGTGGCGATTGTTTGGCAAACATGAAGACAGGTGCCCCAAGGATCAATTCCATGCAGGTTATTCATGTGGGAATGACATAATAGAATCGGTTGTTTCAAAGGGTGGGGTCCCATTGGTATCTTCGCAAGGGGATGATACGAGGAAGATTGCAGATGGTAGAGTGCTCATGGAGGTATGAGTGGGAAATGGTGAATCTTGATCATAACATATGATAAGGAATAAGATGGAATGAACTGCTGAAGGCGGGGGAATAAATGCACAGTTATAAAATGATGAACTAGGGGTGATCTTTTAGAGCTGTATCGGATTCCTTGGGCTTGTGGGGGATCAAAATCATGGGCGTCAATTGATGAGAAGGAGTGTAATGGTTTGCACACCCATGGGGGAACATGCTATTCATAGTGATGACGTTGATGGCACATCATGACTGAGAATTAGAACCCTATGGTGATTAGCGGGAGTATCGGTATATGCATTGTAAACATTGGAAAAAATGCCTATATGTCAGTGTTGAGATGATACCTATGAGAGGAGTTGAACACCTTTGTTGAGGGATGGAGTCTTGTTCTTATAATGAAAAACCAAGAGGTGGATTGTCCTTCGCTAGTATCCTGCACATATGGATCCAATACCCAAGTGTAATAAAGAGCATGGTAAAGGTATTAACAATGCATAAATAGTAACCAAAAACATAACACACCTGTGGGGTGTGTGCGAAAATAAAGGGCCTGGATGAAACTGGTCAAAATAGGGGATGGTCTAATCCATGATGTAGATCTGTTGTGTGTATTTGTTTATGCAAATGGTTGATGGATTAAGTGCCAATCTAGGACGTCGTTGGCAATGTGACCAAGGAATGCGTTGGCGCTTTGAGGGACATGCATGGAAGTGATGGATTCAAACTATCATACTAAAAGGTGTACTCGCAAATACTTGCGAAAGAAGAGGGGATTGAGGAAACGAAACACATTATTTAGCTGCAAGACGACTAGTTGGGAATCTAGGTGTACTTGCATATGGTGTAGGCCGAGGTGGGTGGCAACACTTAAGAGACCAATGAAAACATCATACTCTGCTTGGTTGTTTGTGAAGGCCCCCAAACAAACTTCGTCGGTGTGGTAGAGGACTTGGTAGGGGGAATAAATAGCCCAGGAAGTTGATGCAAGACTCTTGGACCATCAATTAGCGCCATCTGCATAGCCGATATAGACGTATGATGGAGAGGTCATCTGCATAAACAAAATATGGACTTATTCTCAACCAAAAGGGGTTGAAAATACAAATAAAACTAAAATTTTCGGTGGTGTTAAACTAGACAATGTAAAAAGGGAAAAATATGGTTTAACCCTTCTTTGTGTTGGGGTCCATTAAATGTTGGAACTTTAGGGTGGTACCGGGGTAGTATCATCCTCATTGGTGAGTATCCAACATTTGTGGGGGATCCCCAAGTGTAGTCTAGGCACTTTGTAATGCTTGTGAAGGATCCAAGTCTTCATCGGAAGACGAGGAATCACTACTAGTTAGGAGGAATGGTTACCAAAGCGTCTTATAATCGAGGGAGATTGTGACAGTGGTATGTGTAATGCCCAAACTGTGAACAAATCGAACATGCATGATTCATAAGCAATTATTTGGACTTAGGTGTGGGTGATGATGACGCGTCCCCTTCTATTGTTGGTGGAGCATGGGTTACACTGACCGAGGTATTGAGCAAGTTTTGGAGTTCTGGTAAGGTGGGGCATAGGTTGGTCACTTGGCCTTGTTGCCCGCAAAGAGCGCATGGTAGAGTGACTCTCTGGGTGGGAGTATTGTTCATTACTAGGGATTTTAACCATTTTTGGTTGATGCCCCCTAATTTATGCTGAGTGACCCTCGACGATTCAGGTGCAAGGTTAGGTGGGAGGGGGACTTTCAACTTAGGTTGTTTCATGCCCCCATTGGTGGTCCGAGTGGCAACCGATTGTGGTTTAGTTGCGGATCTCATAGATCCAACTAGAGATATAGACGATGTAACTGACCTAGCAAGCGTAACAGCCGAAACAAGGACAAACTCATAGTTGGCTACTGGTTTAGAATCCATTTCTGGGTAGGGTGGTGTAAGGTACCATATCGGAATACCCAAAGTGAGTCCAGGTAGAGTCAACTGAGCCATAACCAACATCCCTTGTATGCTTGTGGGGGGGTACAAGAAATGGATTTGGAAGATTGGAGGTACCGATGGATTCAATGTTTGTTCAATGACATGGCTCAACGACGGTGTTGATGACGGTGTCACAGGGGGAGGTGGGCCCATTTTCAGCGGTTGAAATTATGCACATTAGGCCATTGGTGGATGTGTGGATCTTGGGTGGTGGTCCAGAGTAGACTCCTAGCAAATTGGGGTCCTTGTACATGCTAGGGGAAATATCAACATAGGGGGTTTGCTTTGTTCCGAGAACAGTAGGGAGGATATTGTCAGGGTTTCTAGTGGCATTGGGATCATAGTAATTGAGCTGGTCGAGGGTGATAATCTTCCCATTTAAGGGAAACATCATAATATAGAAGACCGAGGAGGTGATTGCATTTATGGCGTACATATAACTATGCCCCAAGAGGATGTTGTAGTCGAGTTGAGCATCGACTACCTCGATATCAATCATGACCATCTTGCCCCCAACTCTATGGGGACATTTTGGTACAATCCTCTAGGTTGGGATGGTCTCCCATCATATGCGTGAAGGGCAATAGAATAGGGAACCAACTCGAGTGATCCCAATCATTCCAAACATTAGAGGACATGACGCAAGTGGATGCGCCTTCATCGATGATACACCGATGAATCATAATGTTTTTTACCGTTACGGGGACTTGAGATGCGAGTTAAGAGGGTAGTCACAGTTCACCTTTGTCGAAATCAAAGGTCATGAGGTGCGAGTCGGAATGGTCGATGGCACCGAGTGCATTGCGTAATTCCTTTTGTTGGGTTGGGCATGACTGTAGCACCTATAATGTGGACATTGCAGCAGGAGACTGATCTCCAAGAGGAGAATCCAGAAGGGAGCCTCTTCCAAGAGGAGGGGAGGTAAATGTATCTATATTCTCTCCTATGGGAGAAAATGAAGGTGAACCTCTTCTGGTGGTGGAGGAGGTAGAAGGATTAACACCAACTCCAAGAGGAGAAAATGAACTGAGCAAGGAACAACCTCACCTCGATGATCCTATCTATGTGGCCTGGGAGCATCCCTAGATGGCATTACAGTCCATCCTGGAGATGAAAGTCATGATCTCATGTGCCTTCACATAGTGTTCGATAGGTGGTAGAAAAATCAGGATCACTGTCATATTGTCGAGAACATCTTGAGGTCTCATGGCCACAAGAGTTTAGCACCGTTGTCAAGGTTGCAATTGGAGGTCAAATCAAGAAATCAACTACTCGATTGGTACTGCTCTTCTTATATTTGATGTTTAAGTGGAATTGTTGCAAGTACGTGGACCACTTTTGGTGGCGATCATTCAATAACTTTCCTTTTGTTTGCATGAACTGTAGGGGTTTGTGATCAATGTGGATGACCGTCTCTTTTCTTGTAATGTAATGCTTCCACTGGCGGCAATCTTGGATGATGGAATAAATTTATTTGTCATAAGTGGAGTATTTTTGGAGTATATAGAAGAGCGTCTCACTATGGTATGCCATTGGATGGCCATGTTGAGTGAGGACTATGCCAACAACATAGTCCGAAGCATCTATCTCAATCTAAAAGGGCTGTGGCAGATCTGGTAAAGTGATTATCGATGCTGAACATAAGTGGTGTTTTAGATCCTCAAATGATTTCTATTGTGGCTTAGCCCAAAAAAACTTGGCTTCAAACCCACCTTTGGTCACTAGGCTGAGGATCCAAGCGATATGTGAGAACCCCAATACGGGCTGACGATAAAAATTGGCGAGGCCCAAGAAACTAGGAAGCTACGTTATGGTTGTTGGGTTTGGCCATTCGCAAATGACTTGGATCTTGGATAGATCCACATGCACACCATGCTCATCCACGATGTACCCAATCTATTGGATTCTCTGCATGCCAAAATAACATTTCTCTATATTAGAATACAATTTGTGTTGCCGCTGGGTGCTGAGGACCTATTGAATGTGTTACAAATGCTCATCCCAATTCTTATTGAAGATGAGGATGTTGTCCAGATATATGACCACAAAATAATTGATGAATGCCTGCAATATGTCATCCATCATGCTCATTAATGTTGTTGGAGCATTAGTTAAGCCGAAAGGCATGACCAACCACTCGAAAAGACCTTCTCTAGACTTGAAGGCAGTCTTCCAGACATTGGTTTTCTTAATTGGGACCTGGTGGTATTCGTACTTAAGATCAATCTTACTGAAATACTTGGCCCTGTTGATTTGGTTGAGAAGACCATCAATCCATGGAATTAGATATTGATTCTGGACTGTGATTTTGTTTAGATCTTTATAATCAATGAAAATTCACCATCATTCTTTTGCACCAACACAATTGGGCTCCCACAAGGTGAGGATCTCAGTTGAATATGCTCCTTTTGGAGTAACTCATGAATATGGTGCTTGATTTTTTCATTTTTAAGAATGGAGCATTGGTAGATTGGGACATTGGGTAGAGCAGCACCGGGTGCCAAATCAATTGAATGCTTAACTTGGAAGTGTAGAGGCACCCCGGATAGTGAGGTGAAGAGATCTCTGTATTCTTTAATTACTTTGTCAACCTACTTTTGTTGGAGGGAAACATATTGGGTCAATCTCATGAATGTTGCACTGACCTTCTATTCGCTTCCAAAGCGAATCAGGAAGAAGATGAATTTCCCAATCTGGGATATCACATTCCTGCACTGCTTGGTTGAGACCAAGGATATTGTAGTAATTGGAATGACCTCTAGTATCCTATAGATTTTTTTCCCAAAGAAACGATGACTATATGGTCAAGACTCATATACGACATGATGTTTCCACATATATGGCTGTCCTAAAAGAACATCACAAACTTCGAGAGGGGCAATATCACACAATGCCTCATCTTTGAAGGGCTTGATGCCATAAGGTAGGCGTCATTGTTGATTGAAAAGGATGTCACGACCCTGGCTTAGCCAACTGATGTTGTAGGGATGTGGGTGTTGTGTTGTCGAAACTTCAACCTTTTCACGACCTTCATGGATATTTGGTTCTTTTGAATCCAAATATCAACAATGAAATGTAGTGGAGAACCCTTCACCCACATCTATGAGTGGAAGAGTCGCTAAAATTTCTTTGGATCTTCAGGCTTGCCTAGCTGGAACTTTGTGGCAGCGACTGTGATGTTGGGTTTTGCATAAATGATCTGCTTCTCCTTATCTACAACTGTGACGATGGGTTTTAAATCAAATTCGAAACGGCTTTATGCTCGGCCACCAATGACTGCTTTGAGTGACATTCATTAGTGTTGTGCCAAGGGATTTGTGGAACTCGCACGACTTCCCATTGCCCTTCTTTGCTTGTGGCTTGGAAGGGTTATCCAGAGGTTGGTTATCCTTTCCCTATCCTTTGTTCTACAACTTGGGGTTTCCTTTTCCATACTTCTGCTATGACGAATTTGTAGGCCCAAACTCCCGCTTATTCCTTTGCTTAAATTTCTATTCGATTTTGACAGCATAACGATAAGTGACTCCCAATGACGGCATGTCCATAAAATCCATTTCGGTTTGGATGTACCTATGTAGTCCCCAACATTATTTTAGAATCAGATTCCGCTCAGATTCTTTGATACCCTAATTGGTGCGTAGGGTATGGAAGGTGTTTGTAAACTTTGACACTATTTGGTCCCTCTCCTGACTTAGCCTGTGGTCCATCTTGTGTACTAGTCGTCATAGTTTCCAACAGGGTAATATTATTCCTTGGAGACATATATAAAAGAGGAACAAGTGGGGTCAGGCCCAAACATTCCAGACTCCTCTATGGAGTTTTTCTCACAATAAGTTTCCCACCAATTTTTGACGTGTGGGACTGAACCTTAAGGATGGAAAAGGTGATATTTTCCATATCGAAAAAATTATGGAGAGTGAAATACCCTTCTAGAAAATTTAACCATTTTTCCAATGCATCTGCATCTATCTAACCTTCAAATATGGGAATCTCAAAATTAACTTGTACCTTGAAGTGGGTTTCTCCCCCGAAGTGACTGCTTTGAAGGTCCCTCCATTGTTGCTAGAATTTATTGAAGGATTTGGGAAAAATGATCCGTCATCTTGTTCCGTTATTGCACGAGGGCTTCCTCGAGCAATATATTGAAAGGATATCCTTCTCCATCATCTCTCTTTTCCTTTTCCATGGGAGTCAGTTTGGGCCACCGAGGGCGGTCTTTCTCAAGATAAACTAGTTCAGGACCCAATTGTTTATATCTTGACATCGTCATGGACATGCATGGATAAATAACAAAAGAGCAGACTACTTTGATACCACTGATCCATATTTTTGTGAGAACAAAATGAAAGAACACATATAGAACATAGTACACACATATATATATTGCAAAGAACACATGAATACATTAAACTCAAACTCTATAAATTAATGAAAGATAATAGATTATAAAATGTAGAATACAAAATAACTAGAATGTTGGTAGTTGATCTCTGAGAAGAGATGTGGCGGCTATGCTCATACGTAAGAAGATGAGTTATAAGGAGGCCAAAAGGACCTTTTAACATAAATCATCAATACGAAAACCCTAAACATAAAAAAACCCAAACCCCAAAAGATGAAACACTAAAAGGTTTGTGGGCCTCATTGTGTTTAGTTGATACATCAACTTCCTGTGAGCGTAACATTTGCATATAGTATTTGTTTGGGGCGCTTGGTAGCTCATTAAAAAGGTTTGGACAAGAAGTACACATTCCGAACAACCCTATATATATCTCGAGGCTAACTACCAGGCATTGTCGTTCCAAAAAAATGTCATTTAGGGCCTCCAAACGACCTCAGAAGATCAACACTCGAAAAACCATAAAAAGACAACCAAAATGGAAAATTGTGTTTTGAGCTAGTGTACTAGGTGGGTGGCCACCAATGTCCATCTAGATCACTTATTAATCAATGAGGCTATCCAACAATTTTTTGATCTCATGGGGGACATTTTCTTAGAATCTTTCATTAGTTTCTGTGTAGAATAGGGATCTTGCTTCCACAATTGATATTCAATTCTTCTGGCATATTTTTTCAAGTAATTATTAACTTTTATCCTCCACCACAACCTAATTTCTTCCTCACTCAACATCTATGTATGTCTACTTTGTATTGCAAATCCAAAAAATCTAGGTCCCAACAATGGAACCAATGTTGTAATCTATGGGATTACACCGAGGTAGTTACCAATGATGTACATAAAAAAATATACTATACACCACAATAATATACATATAATGATCATACATAGAAATAGGTAAAGAAGAGAAGGTAGTAGTGGAACCATGAATAATTAGTCTATTATATTAGATCATTAGTATATGACAAGACACCTTTCCTTACAGATTCATGCCTTTATATACCTTTACAATCATGGTAGTAGTTATAACTTCCTTAACTATATCAGTTGGTCGACCTGCCCAGTCAGTCAACCAACCCGTTTGACACTGCTGAGAGGGCATAAAAAAGGATGCGGGTTAGGCACTACTACCATATTTTTTCTGTTTTTCACCTAATGCCATTTTCCTTAGTTAGAACTATCTATCGAGGAAGAGATTTATTGCAGTTCTTGGCAGAATGTCCATATTCATGGAAAATTTTGCATTTAAATGGGAGTTTCTCACAGTCCAACCTTTGGATGTGCTCCCAAGCTTCCATTGTTAATTTAATGGATTCCATAATCCCTTTTTCCAAATTCACTTCTACACATATTCTCACATAGGCTCACGTAGGAGCTTTTGATTCAGATTTATCTATGTATTTTCCTAGAGAGTTCCCTATTGCAACTAAGTCTTCTTCACTCAAGCAGTGAAGGGGAAGGTGGGGAAGTCAAACCCACATCAGAACAATAGATGGAATTCCTTTCTCCGGGTCGAAGGAAAGGATCCATTTGTTCAGGTACATCACTCTTGGACCCATGAAATATGGTACAACTCTAAATATCAGGTCTTGATCCTCCTTTTATTTAAAGAGAAAAACAAAAAACCCCTGAGCATATAATTTTTGCTGCAGATCTCTTTGATGAGAGGCATCCAACTTTTAGATAACTAGATCTCCATGGATCTGGGGGAACGCTAGGGACTTGTAAATTTCCCCACTAGGCCTCTCTTTTCCAAGGAAACAACTTTAAGTAGGGAAGCATTTGAAGAAAGCTTCACATCGGGGATTAATTCAAGTTTGATGAATCACAATGGTTGGGAAGGAGCTAAAATTATAGGATGATTTGATGTCACTAAGGAACAAAGGGGATCCTCCATAGAAACTCCCTAATATGTCCCTCCTAGATTTGACTCCGATAGAGTCTCCATCATCCACACAAACTAGAGACTAGGGTTTGCACTTAAGGCTCATGCGGATAAGAAGAATTCCCTAGGCCTATAACCTATAAACACGATAAATTATTACACACAATCTCATTATTTCTCAACCTTTGTTGTTAGTGCATGGCCATGCTATTTTAGTTTATAAACAAGATCACACAAGAAAATAAGCATGAATTCTTCAAAGGATGAGGGGTCTTATTGTATATTTTCAATCCCTAGGTGACTACTATCCTATGTTTTCCTGTAATTAAATAAATCAAATCTGAACTTATTTAACCACATGAATAAAAATTTCTTAACATGCAACAATCACACATATAGATGAAAATGAAAAGCAGAAGCATAAACACATTACACACGAATTTTGTCCTTCAAATCAACTTATCATTTAATAATCAAATTCACAAGGATGCCTCAACTTGAGGTTTACATCCTGCTAGAAAAGAAACACTATGCCTACACATAAATACGAGAAACTAATGTATCTTGTATCGTACTATCCTAGTAGTTTTCCACCTTCTCGTCAATTCTCTTCCAACTCTCTGTGTTCTCTCCTTCTTGGCTTTAGTTGTGTGTGTTCCTCACACAAATTCCTTTGTGCGTTCTAATCAACTTATCCTCCCATCTTGTACTATTTATGCTTTGATAGAGATAACTAATCTCCTCAATTCTAGCAACCAATATCAACTAGACTCCTTAATCCTTGCAACCTTCTTATCTCAACAATGAGGTGTATGGGTAAGATTATATTAAATCCAACTCACTAATATTCTATAATCTCTAGAACATTTAAATTAGATTTCTAAGAGTAATATATCAAAGGAATTTAAACTTTCACTTTTATTTATTAAGGCAAATTACAAGATGGTATTATTTCCCACTTTTACTAAGTGGTCGCTAAGAAGCTGTCTCAAAATTCTCCTCAAACATTGACACATAACCTGTACAAGAAGCTCCTGTTTGAGCTACATTTTTAAACACTCCCTTTTAGCGAGGAAGGAATTCTGCTCCAGTCCAAGTCTATCTTTGAATGCTTCAAACTTCCCTTTTGCTAAGGGCTTAGTCAGAATATTAGTTACGTGCTAATCTATGGGTATACATTGAAGCATCATTATTCCCTTCTAAATATTGTCTCGTATTTGAAGTGGTCACTATCTAATCTCTATGTGCTTGGAACGATCATGAAATACCATATTCTCAGAGAGTTTGATACAACTTTGATTATCATAGTAGATCACCATGGGATCCAACTCCTGATAAAAAAATCCTGCAAGCAACTTGTGAAGCCAGATGGCCTCACAACTCACTGTACTAGATGCCATATACTCTATCTCTACTAAGATATAAGTGCCACGAAAGTATGCTTTCTGCAGAACCAAGATATCATCACTAATCCCAAACTAAAACAACACCCTTACCTGCTCTTCCTGTCTGCTACACTACATGTCCAATTTGAGTTTATATGTAACAACCCAACATTAGACATTGGTATAATGACATATGGTAATAGTAAGAATGTCAAGTGATATATAAAAAAAAGGAAAATGTGCATTGTAACTTAATTTAGGTGCTTGGGTGACAAGTGTGTCATCAATGCAAAAAATAAGAAATTGAATAAAATATGGAAATTAACTAATAAAAGGGGGCTCTAGTATTGTTGGTTGTTGAAGGGAGTTTGATGCTTGTTGAGCTAGTTTTCTATTGTGTGTGCACCTATTACGAGGGAGGATAAGGAGGAGGAGAGGGTGGAACATAGAATGGTAGAGAAATGGAGAAAAAAGTCAACTTCTGTTGGGAGTTGGTTGGGTGGAGAGTTGTCCCCCCAATTATTGTTGCAGATAGAGAAACTGGTGCCTGAAGGAGAAGAAGGATTGTGTCCAAATTGGTAAAGGTAGTAATTGATTCAGATAAGTAGCGACTCTTCTTATTTGAATAAAATTTAAATTTTTGCCAGTCATCTAAAGTTATTTAATTGATGTATGGAACTTGATAGATTAGTTAATTTTTTTTCATAAAATTTATCTTGTTAAATCTACATGTAATTAGGGTTATGAATATGATATCTAGGTTGTTACATTTGGTATTAGATACAAGTTTAAATACTAAGGGTCCTTAAGGTCCAAATCCACATAATAGATATGATCTATTAAACAAATAAGGTATTTCTAGGGGTGTTGGGATTTGAACTCAGATTTCTTGCTGCAGGAAAAGTGCCTTTCTTAGGCCACACTCCTTTTCTAGTAAAATAAAGCAATAAATCCTATGACATGATGTACTAAGTAGCTCTCTATGACTCCTCTTTAAGGATGTCTTTTCAGGCCTAAACATCTTCCATAAGATTCCATGTTCCATTTCCTATATAAAATCATATTTCACTTGCATTACGTTGACCCATTCCTTCTTGATTATGCATCTTCAAATGAAACACTTTCATTTGAATTCAAAATAGAAATTTCCTTGGATGGTTTCATAGCCACTTACTCTAGATATTCAAGATAGTTGGAGTGAATAGGATAAAGGGAATTTACAAATGCTGCAAGTGGAAGGTCTAGTTTCATACTAGAGGCTTGAATCTTGTGCATCATTGCTCTGATCTCAGATGCAACGGATCATTATCTTTTACATCCAAACTAAATAGCTTTAACATTAGATGAATGACTTCCATTTCAGAGTTTGAGTCATACAAATCTTTTAATGTCTTTAAAGCTTCAAAGCAAGATTTTGCAGGCAATATATGTTGGCTCACCTCTTCACTAACAGTAGTAGAGATCATGGCTAAGTCTTTCTTGTATTTGGTCTGCCAGATAGCAAGTTCTTTCTCTAATGTTGGAGGTTTTGGATCATAATTGATGATTGTTCCTTCATTGGTGAGAATGGTTTTTCCTTCACAGATGTCGTCCCATAGATCGTTGTAGATGAATGTAGGCTTGATCTTCCTTGACAATTCTAGATAAGTGTCCTTGCAAGTGAAGGTAGCAGTTAGCACCAACTATTGATGCCAGTGAATGCATCTTCTACAGCTTGGAATTGAACTTGAACCTACAACTTTAAACATAATATATGGAGGAGAGGATATGAAGGTGTATGCTAAAATTCCTGCTCCCTCCTTTACAAAATGCTCCTTATTACAAATTAATTCTGCAAATACTTTTGCAGCACCATTACATACAATTTTATTTGATGTCATTCACCCTCTATTCTAACTCAAATCTTCATTGAGACAAGTTAAAATACAATACTATAGTACCATTTACATTCACATCGAGACAAGTTAAAATACAATAATATAGTACCATTTACCTTCACATCTGACTCACAAGATCTTCAAGCAAGGGCGCATCACACTGGTTTATGTCTTCAACGCTCAGAAAAAAACAAAGGCTCAACTGTCTTCCAAACTCAACCACACTTCAAATAGCTTGGCCGACAATCATAAAGAGAGGTCGAGCAGTCTTCAAGATCATTAATTCGCCCCAGTCTCCACGATATGTGGCGTCTCATTATTTAAATGAAGGCCGCAAAAATATTGCAGTCTTAGTTACGATGTATAAATGAAGGGTGCACCAAAAGTATTGTAGGATCAATACAATGTATAAATGAAGCTCGCACCAAGAATATTGCAAGCTCACTACGATATATAAATCAAGGTCCCAAACAAACTTTATCTTATCTCCACGTATGAATTAGGGTTTGCAACAGAAAACTTTTACCTCCACGCAGTTGCAGGTCGCAGTAGCTTCAACATAGCCAACAATTTCAAATTCAAGATTTCTTTACGCCACAAAGGAAGCTTCACGCAGCAGCAGAAAGGTTTGAGAGACTGGTTCTCTCTTTAGAGATTCTCACAGCAGTCACATGCTTTCCTTCCATCATTTACACCGCATTCAAGAGCAGTCTATATGGGCTGTAGTCCTGCGTATGCAGCTCAACGATATCCAAGGTCGTAGCACATATGAAGATGGAAGATGGTTGCAAAGTGTAAGAAAGTCTCTAACTAGGTAGCTGACAGCTCCAAGAGGATCGCCCCGAGCCGTTGATGGAGTGATAGCACTCACCTTCACGTTGCAGTGAGGCGAGCTCGCAATTCCGGTAGTAAAGAGCCCTCAGATCATCAACTTCTACTTTGTAATTTAACAAATAATTTAGATGTGCTTTTGTGAAAAAATTAAGACTGAAGAGATGGAAACACACCATGTAAAAACCAATAAAGGTTTTCGGATTTGAAGTGGAATGGTTTTTAATTACATACATAAAGAAGAACAAAAAAAACTGTTTCTAATCATCAAAGCCCTTTAGAAAAAGAAATAGCAATGCATACATACATATAAATCGTGCATTTTTAGAAAAAGAAATAGCAATGCATACATACATATAAATCGTGCACTATTAAATGCAGGTAATATATAGATGTGGGATTATTCATTCAAAACGCATATATTTGAATAAGTTCAGTGGCCCATGTGGTACATGTGGTATTGCCAGATTTTCTCAATGATGATTTTTATGAACAACAAATAATTGTATGTGTCCAGTTACATGTAGCTTTATACCTAATAAAACATAAAAAGTAAAAAATGATAATATGAGGGAGATCTTGTAATGTGTATGTGTCCGTTACATGTGTTCTGTTACATGTAGCCTTACACCTAATAAAACATAAAAAGTAATAGTAAAAAGTGAAGTACCATATTATGTCCGCCATTAATAAATTCATGTCATCTAATAAAACATAAAAAGTGATAGTAAAAAGTGAAGTACCATATTATGTCGGCTCATAAAATAAAAAATTATGGAAAGTATTTAAAAAAAAAACCATGTTGGCTCATAAAATAAAATATTATGAAAAGTAATTAAAATATCGATGTTAGTTTATAAAATAAAAACTTAAAACTTAAACCCAGATCTATCAATCAAGAGATATCAAATTTCTTGAGTTTAAATCTAAAAAAAAAATATACCTCAAGAAATTAGATCCCTCTCTCTGCTTAATAGATATGGGTTTAAGATGGTTCTATGCTGGTTTATGCTAGCAAATCATTCTTGACTTGCACCAATAAAAAGCTCGCAACTTGATCCATTAATATCAATAATGGATAGCAAATCCATTTCACCATAACTTGTTGGCTATCTTTGCAAAAATTAGGATTAATTTGAATTCATTAATAAAAATATAGTATCCAATTTAATTCTATTTTAATTTTAATCTTAATTTTAATAATACCCATTACCCTATTTCCTCTTGCCTCTAAGCCGCTCTATAAAGCTAATATAAACTAATAACCTATAGACTAAAGCTATAAACTTATTATAACTAGTATTAAGAATCTATAGCTTCATCTCTTAATAAACTTTTTAAACCTATCTAAGAACTAAGGAACTAAGAACCTCGCTAACACATCATCTCCATAATCTCCATATAATAATTATAATCTCTATCATCTAAACATATCTATAAACTCTGTATATAAAACTCTATTAAATAATTATATATATTTATCTATGCATAATATCTATATGCTTAACTCTAAATTATTTATTTAATTATTGCTTTACAAGAGTTTAAGTTTTTAATTGTTAGCATAAAGGTTTTTAAAAAATGATTATGATTTTTAATTGTTTTTTTAAGTTAATGTGAACTCAAAATGTTATGAAAATATGGAGGTGTGCTTTGATCTATTTATGTGTTCACGAGTCACGAGATCATTTAATGCAATTTCTCTGGGTGGAACCACACGTAGATCATTTAATACAATCTCTGTGGGTGGAACCACACGTAGATCATTTGATACAATCTCTCTGGGTGGAACCACACGTTCGACCACTAGTTCAAGGTGCCCCCATGGCTCCAGACTCGACCATCATTGAAATTGAACCTTTCCCACTAATGAAAACTCCTCGCTCTTCACCAATGGATCTAACTCCTTTGAGTAATTGTTTTTTAATATGTTATTTTAAACCTATGTTGATTATTATTTTATGATTTTTGGACCTTTCCCTTAATTAAAGATATCTTTAAAATATAAATAAATAACCTCAAATGTTATCTACTATCTAAGCATTACATAATATGCTATCGAAGCGTTACGTATACCCTACTACTTCACTATATGAATATGTTTAAATATATATGTTCATTACATGCATTCATTATATGCGTTATATACTTAGGTTATAGGTATACCGGGTGCATTTATTATATGCATTATCCAAGCCACTTAATTTAAGTGTTAGGAATTGTCCTTTATCCATACCTTCTAGCCACTATTGTGATTTCAATGATTCGTTATAGTTGTTAGCAAATCTCAAGCTAGTTTTCGCTTCCGCTTGATCAATATTTTTTATTTTATTTTATTCATCTATGTGATAAGGACTCAAGGATTTGAGGTTTTGAGCCCCAACAAGGTTGGTACGTGGGTTTCCATACAATCATCCATAAGGCCTAATTACTGGCTCCTACCCTCGTACCCCTACTTTTAGCAATGTTTTTTTTTTCACCAAAGAAAAAACTTGTTTCTTGTTATTCAGTAGAATTAAGGACAGCAAATTGCTATTACAGTTATGAACAAGCTTTCTATCTCTTTTCATAGTAACAATAATAGTCCAAGTATCCTTCCACTATTGTCCCCACTACAAAAATGTTTAAAATCTATTCATAAAAAATAACAAACCGAAAAGATAGCCATATACTGTTATCCCCATATTTAACCAAAATATTAACGATTCTTATGAATACAACCAGAAATCACACTATCCCCAGAGTTCCCAAAATATACCATCATCATAAAAATATAATATTGCCAGCTTCAAAAAACATAAAAAGAACCCTTGGAACAAATGTTCTTGTCCCTATGTTCTCCAAAATATAAAGTGCCTGTAGGAAGGCTAATAGCCTTCTTGGAAAGTCCATCAACCATTGATTTCAACTCCTAGAAAATATATTTGAAGGATATATCTATGAAAGTAACAATAAGAGAAATTAATTTGTCACACCAATGTTCCAAAGATAGCACTTGAAACTTTGAGACACCGGAAGCCCAGTCCAAAATCACTTTATAATCTCCAAGTACCTGTATAGAAAAGAGACCAATATAAGAGGCAAATATTAATAAGCTCCACAATGCCAAAAGTTCAGCATGAGTGTTGGTACCAGACCCACTCCTCATCCAAAGATGAAAACTATGAGAATGTTTGAGCTTTAAGATCATTCCTCCTCCACACTATCCCATTTGGGTTACCCATCAAAGTAACTCACTGCAACATCTTCTGTCAAGGAAGGTTCAATTATGATTCTATGTCTTCTTTGTTTCTCTTCCTTGAAGTACTTCCTATATATCCCCAAAATTTTGTTACACACCAAAGAAAAATTATGTAGCTTATTATCAAAGAAAACAAAATTCCTAGTTCCAAATTCCTCAACATATGAAAATTAGAAGCTCTTTATGTTTACTCATAGATTTAACCCAATTTTCCAATTTTTCAACAATTGAGGAGGAACCCCAATCATAATAAATCTGTAAGTCATAAGTTATTGATTTCCAAACCTTTTTGCAAAAGGTACAATGAAAAAACAAGTGTGAAATATATTCCCCTCAGATTGATAGAGGATGCAGTAATTTGGACCATGCCACCCTCTTCTGTTTAAATTGTTCCAAGTCAATATTCTATTTTCCAAGCATAGCCAAAGAAAACATTTTAATTTCATAGGTAAATTCCATTTCCAATTTTTCTTGCTCCACCAGGACCCATCAAATTCAAAATTTACATATGAAATAACATCATAAACATATCTTGCATTAACTTGGCCATTTGTTTTGTTCCAGGACCACACAAGTTTTTCATCTGCTTCAAATAACCTGATTCCATCTTGATTTAAGCCAACAATAGATGTATTCTATTCATCATCCAAAGACCCTTCTAAGATCATATTAGTTGCTGAAATCCAATAGACTGCATAGCTTCCCATCCATTCTGGTCTTTTTAAATGTTCAAGTAGACTGAAACCCCTCTCATGAAGGAAAGATAACAACACAAATGAAAGCTTGAAATATTCACCCCCCAATGAAAGTGTCAATTCCCAGTATTACTTGTTTACCATTTCCCACTTTCCATGATAACCATCTACCTAACCAAGGGAAAGATTTAAAAAAACCATTCCAAAAGTTTGAAACATTGCAAATATTTTTTTTTGGAAGTCTGATCCAATCAACCACATAAATTATTTTCAAATATTTATCTATAAGAACTTCACTCCATAGTCCTGTGCCAAATATACCTTTCCAGAAAATTTTCAAACTCAGAGCAAGGATAAACCAATGAAAGTTTTTAATGCCCCACCCTCCCATGCTCTTAGGAAGAGAGATTTTCTCCCAGCCAACCAAGTGAATTTTCTCACCATTAGCAATACATGACTATAAGAAGTTCATCATTCTATTTCTCATCATTTGTAAAATAGATATTGGGATCTTAGCCAAAGAAAACCAATAAAATGGAATTCCAACAAGGACAAATTTCGCCAAGGTGATCCTTCCCCCAAGGGACAGCCGCCGATAACAACAATTTCCAATCCTTTTTTCATTTTTTATGTCAAGCCATGTCCAATCAGCTTTCATGTAATTATTAGGATTCAAATAATATCCAAGGTATTTAAAGTCATTCTTAATAAAATCATATCTATAAGGAAATATAGAAGTAATCTTCATAAAAATATCCTTTGCCACCCCATTTTTCAGAAAGTTGGATTCGTTTAAACTACCTCCATCCCAGAGGCCTCAAAAAATAAAGAAACAATATCTGAAAAATATTTCCAATCCTCCATTGAAATTTGGGCATAAGACACTATCTACAAGTTTCCATTATGGTTGTTGAAATTACCGTCATACTCAGATCATATCATGATGTGGGAACTCTGATAGTCTGACCTCTATATCCAACAAACCCATCTATAGTTTCTTTCTGTGTGACCTCCCTGTGTGCTTTCAGGGTAACTCAGTGAACGACATAAATTAAAAGAAAAACATCGAGGTGAATAGTCTGCAGTCTAGATTAAGTGATACTTTATGGACTCTCATATTTATTTCACACCATTCTCAAGGAAAGTGCTTATTAATTGTACCAACAATCTCACCATAGCCTCTATTACGTGCACATATGCCTTGTAAAGTTGGCATAGATGAGGGAGCCGAAGGAGAGCCGAATAGGAAGGGTTTACAAGGTTTTGAGGGTTTACAGGGTTTTGGGTGACGATGGTTTCTTCATTTGTTTTTAGGGAGCAGTGCTGGTCGAGGAATAACTGCTATGATCCTTTGGGGTTTTTAATACCTCTGGTCATGCTTTAGGTTTTCGAGACGATTATCTTGGGGAAGGGCTCTCCTTTTGTGGGTGTTGTTTATTAACCCGGTTTTTTAGATCTATGTCTCCCAGATCTTTGAGTCTAAGGGACACGTTTAGTTTCTCTTCCCTTTGATCGATATTTCTTTTCTTTTTTGGGTCAACGATTCACATGGCCATGGAAGGGCTTGACACTACTTTCAAGTCTTTTGAACTGCCTCCGGGGCAAGACCCCTTACAGGAATATACTTTGGATGGTGGGGATCCTATTCTATGTGAGACAATGGAGGGTACATCTGATGAAGAGCCTGGTTCTGAGAAGGAGTATTATGAACCTTTTACTTTTGTCAGACAGGGTGGTGGTAAATCTCGTAGTTTTGGCGAGAAGGCGAGAAAATATAGATCCGACAAAGCCCTGACGAAACGCAGTGAGGGTATTGAATTGACTCTGGGGAAATACATTTAGCTCAGCAGGGTTGCTAGTTTCTCTGAAAGAGCTCTTGTAGGGAAAATTTTCTATACAAGCATTAGCCACTCTACCCTTCTGTTTTGGGTTAACACACAATGGAAACCGATTCTCCTCTATGCTCTGTGAGTACATATGCTGCTAAACAACTGGGTTGTTTTCGATTTCTTGGATGTAGCACACATTGAAACTATTCTTGAGTGAAAATAGGTCATTGGTATGGGTTCCTTGTGCTTGAAAAGATGTCACATAGATTTTAATCCAGCTACAGAGACTTTATAACAAAACCATTTTTGGGTTTTATTGAAGGGTTTTCCTCTGGCTTTATGGTCTAGGGATGTTTTCATGTCCTTGGCAAACCGACTCGGTAAGTTCGTTTATTTTGATCATAAATATTTATTTCACGAGGACAAGCGCATGGCTTAGGTTCTAACAGAGATAGACGTATCGTTGGGTTTTCCTGATACTATCATGATATAGTGGGGAGACCAGACTATTATCCAGGATATTGACTATTGGTGCACACCTTTCAGATGTTTCACTTATTGTGAGGCAGGCCACCTTTGGAAACATTGCAGCAAAACAAAGAAGCCTCGGTCTCCTGATTCAGCTTCTGTAGATAACAATCAGTTGAGCCATGCTATTTATAAGGAAGTAGAAGGGATACCTCCCAGGTCAAATTTGGACTTATCATCACTTACAAGTAAGTTTCAGTCACACTTCCCTACCTTTATAAACTCTCTTTTAGTTGTTAAGTTGGCACTTCTAGAGAGATGGGGTTTGAAGTCCTTATCAATCCCAAATTTTTTCTTAATTGACGAGGGGATTTCTGACATTCCTTTGGTGGATAAGGTCATCCTAGTGGACTTGGACAATAACATTCCTGTGAAACTAGGTGGTCTATCACTGGATTCAGAACTCCAGCTCTTGTGAGATGAGTAGGTCATTCCTCAATCCTTAGATAAAAGCCCTTATGTGACTTCTTCATGGCCGGAACAGGGGTCGAAATTTCTGTGGGTAGTGGTGTGAATATTGGATTATTTACTAACACTATACCGGTTCACACTATTGATGACTCCACCGAGGCTCGAAATTTACCTTCTACTGCCAACGTGACTATTAGGAAGCAGAATGGGGGTAGACGTAGGAAATAATTGGCGAGATCCTCTATAGGAGGGCCTCTTAATGATTTCTTTTTGGAATTTGGGTATTCATCACAATCAATTTTTGGGGATTCACAGTCCTTGGTTTCTAATATTTTCCGCCCCCTTAGAGCACAATCGGTCTTATTGGCATTTTCCCCACGATCATTTTATCACTTGATATTCGAGGGGTTGGGGGGATGCCCAAACTCAATGCCCTCCGTAGGTTATTGGGCATTGTTAGACAGGATTGCGTGTTATTTCAAGAAACTATGGTGGATTGCGAGAAGGCAAGAGCCTTTCTGTGGCATTTTCTTCCTTCTTGGGAATGTTGTGCACTAGATGCAGATGGGAGGTTAGGTGGGTTATTGTCTACTTGGGACTTGAAACTCTTGGCCTTTCGCTTGTATTGTGTTGGGGGAGGTATCCTCCTGGTGGGGAAATGCAGGGAGATGGACTCTCCTTTAAATATTTTCAATTGTTATGGTCCTAATATGGATAAGATTACTTTATGGAGTGATTTATCAACATCAAGTCTTTTGGATATTAATACCCTAATTATTGTCGGCGATCTAAACATCACACTAGTGGCTCGAGAGTCTTGGGGAACCAATGCCATTATTATTTCTACTACATTATGGTTTAGTTAACTATTTGAAAGACATTATCTGATTGATACTGAGCCTCAACCTTTTTTGCCTACTTGGCAAAATGGGTGGAAAGGAGCAAACGCGGTGGCGAAGCATCTTGATAGATTCTTCATTCACTAAGATTTGCAGGGGACTTTGGAACAATGCTGTTATTGGGTGGAGTTTGCTAAGATCTCAGATCATAAATCAATTGTATTGAAGATTGGTCAAGGTACTCTCCCTACTAGATATCCATTTAAGTATTGTACTTTATGGTCACAGTCGCAGGAATTTGTTCATATTGTTCGACACCTGTCGATATATTTCTCTGATGGACACTCGAATTTTGATATGTTTAGTCTTCCATTCTTTTTGAGAACACATAAGGTGAAAGTGGCCCCTTGGATCAGAGGGAAAAAGTCTCAAATGTATTATGATCCGTAGGATATTGAGAACTCACTGTAGTCCTTTATATGTTGGTTGGTTTGAGGAAACAATCAATAGCCCCAACTTAGATCAAATTAGGGATCTTGAAGAATGAAAAGTACTTCTCCTTAAGATGGAGGAGGATATATGGTGTCTAAAGAGTAGATCCCTTTGGCTCTCTAGAGGGGATACAAATACCAGATATTTCCATGCTTATGCAAACAATCGAAGAAAGAAGAGGGCTATTTGGGAGATAGTGGATGATTCGGGTAGGTGTTCTTCAGATCCGGTTGGAATTGCATCGGTAGCCAAAGATCATTTTTACAGAATCTTTACATGCTCGACATAAAAAAATATGGAAGCACAGATGCATATTTTACAGGTAATGCCAAGATTTTTCTCTGAACAGGATTGCAGTTCTATTTCTAGTTCGATTACTTTATCATAGATTGAAGGGGTTTTAAAGAGTATAGAGAAGGATAAGAGTCTGGGTCTGGATGGATGGATGTACGAATTCTTCATTCAGTTTTTTGACATCATGGGACCTGCTCCTGCTAAGTTGGTGGAAGAAACAAGGAGCACAGGTAGGGTTTTGGGGGGGGTAAATGCCACTTTCATTGCCTTAATACCAAAGTTATCGAATCCTTTATATTTTTAGGATTATAGGCCTATTTCAATGTGAAATTTCTTATACAAGGTCATTTATAAGACTATTTCTATATGTATCAAAGCGAGACTCTCCCATGGTATATCGAAAGCGCAGTTTGGTTTCTTACATCAAAGATTGATCTTTGATGCGTTTGGGACTGCTCAGGAAACCATGCACTCAGCTAAGATCAAGAAACTACAATCTATGATCCTAATTCTTGATTTAGTTAAAGCTTATGACTTTGTATATTGGTACTTCCTCCGACTGCTCCTCTTAAATGATGGACTTAATTACGGCCTCACTCAATAGATTAAGTGTTGTATAACCTCGACTAACTTTGCAGTTCTTCTCAACGGTAGTCCAACATACTTATTTAAGGCTTCTCGGGGCCTTCGTGAGGGATTCCCACTATCCCCACTTCTATTTATTCTCTTTATAGAAGGGATGAGCCGTCTCATTCTACATGCTAAGGATATTGGTAAGCTTACTGGTATTAAAGTCTCTCACCATCATTTCATTACACACTTGTTATTTGTTGATGACGTTCTTATATTTGGTATTGGGGATGAGCAAGAATGGATCCATTACAAATTTATTTTGGATACTTTTTTCCTTGCATCGGGGATGCTGATAAGCTACCCAAAGTCTTGTTTATACTCTCTATATTTGGGGGAAGAGGTCAAGGCTCGCCTGCGGGAAATATTTTCATTGGATATTCAGGATATAAACAGTGGATTGACATATTTAGGTTATTTTATCAAACCTAATGCATATTTGGTTTCTGACTGGTAAAAAAGGTTGAAAAAAAAAATCTTGTTGGTTGCATAGGAAACTATCTATGGGGGGAAGAATTGTTTTACTCAATTCGGTTCTGGAAAAATTACCTATCTACTGGCTCTCCCTTGCTAGAGTTCCTTCATCTATTCTTGATAGGACCAGGAAATATTGTTTCAATTTTCTTTGGAAGGTATCTTTTGAATATCATGGATGCCCATTGGTTTCATGGAAAAGATTGTCTACACTGAAGAGCAGTGGTGGATCGGGAAGGAATATATATTGGGTTTACAAGGCTTTACACCTCAAAAGCTTATGGAGGAGCCTTACATATGAAGGTCTGTGGGGCTTAATTATCTGTGACAAATGCTTATTTCAGGACACGGTGTTAAGCTGGATTAGGAGGGAACATAAGAAAGTTACTCAATGACCGCATTAGCCTATGCGGCTATTACATCTAAATTGCATGTTGCAGAACTCAGCTGGTGGAGAATATACTTATGGAGTTGGAATATTCCTATTAAGTATTAGAGAAATTTTGAGGTCTAAAATGGGCATCCTAAGGAAAATTATAAAATAATAGTGGAAATAATAAAATAATATTAGCATACCTCATCAAATTTTGGAGGAATAATGAAGAAAACTATTTTTAACTCGTATTTTCAACTTATCTCCTTGTATATTCACTCACATTTTGAGCAGGAGCACTTGTTGGATGGGGAATTCAATTCCGCATCCAACAGGTACCAACACGACATACTTTTGATGGACCATGCTCCCCGAGAAACAAGAAATACATGAAAAAACATGATCATCATCACGTTTTTGTTTCATGTATTTCTTGTTTCTCGGGGAGCATGGTCCATCAAAATTATGTCGTGTGGGTACCCGTTGGATGCAGAATTGAATTACCCATATAATGAGTGCTTCTGCTCGAAATTTGAGTGAACATACAAAGAGATAAGTTGAAAATACAATTTGAAAAAGTAGTTTTTTACTTTTTCACTTTTTCACCTTTTTATCTTTTTACCCAAAAAATGGTGATTCATCCCCCATGGTTGACATCATCTTGAATTCTATTGGTGATTTTTATTGTACAATATTATTGTTTTGAGGCCCATTTTTTACGTCAAAATTTCTTTAAGGATCAAGGTTTTTATTTGGTTGGCCCTCAATAACAAACTTATGATGGGAGATCGTTACAGATTGCATGGGGGCATTGGGCCGTGTGTGTGTTCACTTTGTTTTGAGGCAGAGGAGATTACAAATATCTTTTCCTTCGTTGCTCTTTTCCTTTACAACTATAAGACAAAATATCCCTCAGGTATAAAAATACAGGGACTTGGGTCTGGAGATTCCTTATTGTCTTGTTTATTGTATTGGTATAGGCATCACAAGAACCATATTAATTTCCCATTATTTTTATTATGGGGTTTGTGGCATCTCAAAAACTCTATTATTTTTTACGACTGTCTCTTTACACTGAGTGGGGCAATTTCTTTCATCATTCCATTTATGAAAGATTTTATTGGGACAAATCCTACTATTGGCTCATTCCATAGTGAGCTTCTATCTTTGGATTATTCATCTCTAGTGGGATACTTTGATGGAGTAGCACAACTGGGAAGATGTGGTGCTAGTTTCTTATTGATATTGTTTCATTCCCAACATATGGAGAAGTACTTTGGCTGTGGCGGGGGAAATAATTCCCAGGTGGAATTACTTGCCCTTTGGGGTCTCCTTTTTTTGGCTAGCAGATATGGGATTAGCAGGTTACATATTTATGGTGATTCAACTGCAATAAACTAGTGGGCCTCGAGGAAACACATAATTCAAGTGCCTATTTTGTCATATTGAAAACAAAGAATACAATCATTGCAAAATACATTTGAGGTTATCAATTTCTCCCATGTGGTTCGGTTTTATAATCAAATTGTAGACTCCCTTTCGAAAAAGGGTCTTGGACAGGAGGAGAGGTGGGCGCACATTATAAGATTTCAGAACAAACGGGCTTTTTAAGATTCAAAGTTTCAAATTTACTGAAATGGAGTGTTCTTTTTTGTATATTTTTGCCTCTATGTAGGATTTTGTTCCTTAGATAGAATTTATTTATGTTATATAATAGTAGTTAGAAAGATAGAAAAGAGAGGTGAAATAGATAAGACTATGTTTTAAAATGATGATACAACCAGAATAGATTTTGAAAAATAGAATACTTGAATATGTCATATATTCAGATTTGAAAAAGATTTTGTAACAGCTTAAATGAAGATTGTTTGAAAGGACAAGAACAATTGTGTAGTTTTCTTGATTCAAATAAAGAATAGCAAGAAGCTCTTTTTATCCTAGAAAAAAAAATGCCTTGTAAAGTTGGCGCATTTGACATTTAGGTGGGAACGAAGGTAGCACTTTGTGCTATGTGATAGCGCATAATACATTATTGGTTGTTATGAAATTTGGTTACAATACAGGTTTAATTTTGTGAGGATATTGATCCCAGGAGTGACCCGGTAGTCTAACCTATAGAGGGTATGTGTAATGTCCCCCTCACCTAATCCGACCATCGAGAGGGGACGCTGGGCAAACCTGGGCTCTAAATTTTTGCCCCAAGTCCATAATATGTTTTTCAACATATGCAATGTGTGCAGAACATAAATAAACATGCACCACAGAATTCAAATCTATCCACACACATCTAATATGGAAATACATAAGCATAAACATTACAGGCATGAAATAAAACATTTCAAATTCAAATACATGAGAATACTTATCTTTATCCAACGCAGATCCAAGCAACTCACTGTGTAAGAGCGCTTCTCCACCCAACCATAGGCACTCTATCCTACATATACTCTTTCTGTTGCTGAGAGGCCACTCCCAATCTGGGCTATGAGGCCATCGGGGCGAAGGAAACACCTACAGGCTTCTATCTCTCAGCCCACAACCCATTATGCTCTCTGTGCTTAGCCAAATGCTCATACAGATCTCTACAGGGGCTCACTCATCCCTCACAGCCTTGGATTCCACAATACCTACCCCACACAACACCCTTCTAGCTCAGGCATCCCATTCACTGATCCACAATTCTCTTGGGCGATCCATCTTGTTGGTTGCTTCCAGTGTGTGCATAGAAGAAGTCCAACCTAGTATTGACTTCTATAGAAATTCCCGCAGCCTCAATCTGTTGCTTCTCAAGCACCTACGAGCAAAAAATCTCATGGGTAAGGGTTCCTAGATTGCCCAACCTCTCTACTCACCTACATCCAACTGTTACGGAGAAAAAATTCCTATGGCTTGGGGTAGACCAAAATAGACAGATGGACTCGAGAAATCAACTCACTTCCCAACATATTCTATATAAATGTAAATGTTGATAAACAAAATAAAGGACCTACCTCAACCATACATCTGAAGAAGAATTCCGTTGAGCTTTCTAATCACAACACTTGAACCTGCAGCTTAGCCTCAACAATAAACACAAACAAGTGCATATGATATATAAAAGAGGTCAGCATATACAATAGCACAATCCATGATATATATAAGCAAATGTACCCAATGATAATAAATGATCATTCACAATATAAATGGACGAGAAAATGAGTATTTCTATTAACATAAACAAGAAGTACAAGATACAACCTCCTGTCGTCAACTCATCTGAACCAAGAACTAGGTCCCTCCACTTGTGCCTCCACCACTTCAATCCCCCATACAATGGAAAGCTCACGAGTAAAAGAACAAATCCTTCACCAGATATGAAAGAGTTTGGGAGGTGAACATAAATGGTTCACAACAACTAGGATCAATGGATGTAGACTCAAGCAATAGCAATCAAGGAAAAATTTCGGTAGAGTTTCGATGCTCTTCTCTTTCTCTTCCTTCCATGCATCACAATAGCTCAATATATAACCCTCCAAAGGCAAGTGAAAGGTCGAATCGAGTCATTTCAAGATACATGGTAGGCCAAAGATCACAATGGCCGCTTCTTGGAGTGAAAATAGAGATTTTACTCTCATTTACCAAAAACGTCGATGTATGTGGGCTGTAGTGATGCAATCTGCATGTACGCGAGTTGTACTGAAGCAGTTCGTGTATAGGAGGAAAAATAGGGATAAATGGGTTCAAGGGGAACCGAAAATGGGTAAAGGAGGCCAAGGAGTGCTAATGCTCACAAGG
This sequence comes from Larix kaempferi, assembly GCA_027924585.1. Lineage (NCBI taxonomy): Eukaryota > Viridiplantae > Streptophyta > Pinopsida > Pinales > Pinaceae > Larix > Larix kaempferi. The sequence continues at coordinate 2,967,947 of BSBM01001174.1, read as the reverse complement.
TGGCAAAATACGGTGTAACAGATGCCCCCTAATGTGTGAGGTCATAGAAGGTACTAAGATGTCCGAAATACATTACAAATCCCAGAAGTGGAGTGATGGAGACACAAATGGAAGGAGTATCCCACTTGTCACAATACAATGATATCTCTATGTACATATCGGTACAATACATAGAAATCTGATACAATGGCCATGAATATGCAGTACATAGTGAATACATGTCATGAATGGTTATAGCCATGACCCATATACAGTAAGATATGGTTTCCTGTTGAAGAGGAAACATCTGATGCAGACTGATGGTACAAACTATTGATGTATGAGAAAAATCTCTCATAGGTACAATCCCAATCACAAGTAGCATATATTGAATGCCACTGAAGTCTGAGGTCTTCTACACAAACCATCTACTGTGCATGCCCCATCAAGTGAATAAGGGTACTAATGTCGAACCTGATGTGACATCGTCTGATTATCGATCATTGAGGTATACCCTTAACAAACGCGAGATAACCCACCAATGATGAAAATGGCTACCAAGGCACTCGGTACATTCACCAAGTGTGAATAAAGGTGCTGAGGTCGAACACTTGACTAATCCATCGATTAGGGGACATTAATGAATTCCCAACTGTCGATGGCAAGAGAACCTACCACTGATGACTACAAGTCTCAAGGTACTCAAAGGAATCTAAATCTCGATTCCAGAATAAATGAGTTGGAGTCGATGGGATGAGATTCGCTGGAAGGAAGGCATTAATGGATCCCCCATAAATGAGCACGAGGTAGCAGCTAACTTGAAATATTTGGAATAACTCGGACGAATAGGTTGAACGAACCAAAAACCAGGTGCGTCTCTTATGCATGTACACGATGCAAGTAGTGCACGGGAGAGACCTCCTGAATAACAGTCAATGATGAAGACTACTTGCAGGAGTGAGGAAAACACCAATAGGGTCTAATGGAAACCAAGGCACAACACGAATCCCAATGTGTGAATAGATGTCTTGCCATCAAACACAAGGGAAACCACTTAGTCAAGGATCAATGATGAGATGTCACTTGCTAAGTTCAAGGTTACCTACCAATGATGAAAGTAGGCCCAGGGTGCAGGGTGGAACATCATATGTGATCGAACTGGACTCATAAGGGATGGCCGACATGCAATAGTCAAGAGATCTAAGGAGTGGCTGACTCTGGTTTAAAAAATTCCTTTGAACAAGAGCATGAGAGAATGGATAGACTCAGGCAGCATAGACTCAACACTGGATACTGACAATACTTTGTGATGCATGAGGCATCAAAAAAGGCTCCATAATGACTGGAAGCTTAACCAGCCGGTGGAGTAAGATCTGAGAAACGAGTAGAACTTCCTAAGGTCATGCTAATATCCCTACCCATGATACATGGAGTGGACATGAATGCTCTGTTCAAAGGCGACACGACAAATGCTAATAGAAGGTAGTAAAAATTTCTCGTCCGGCTTTTTAATTTATATGATTTTTTTTGTCTTTTTCATATTATGAAGCTTGAAAAGGAATAGAATTACTTATGATACAACAGTGAGGGAATGAGTGTCATGGGAAAGCAAACTAGTTCCGGGCAATGGAACATACCTATTCTCAATGCAAGGAAGCATGTGTAGGATATGGACACTCGGGGGGTTGTTCCCTCAAGGTAAGGGTCATCAAGCTGCGAAAGATAAATTAAGGCTCTACTTGGCTCGGAGGCAAAGTGCTCAGGAAAATGGCTAATAACTGAGAAAGCGGGAATTGACATAAGGCTCAAACGCAAGCAGGATAATGCAATGCATTTACAACTCGACATAAACGGGGAGTCCTTATGGGAGATGGCCAGAATAAAGATAAAGTAGAGTATGAGTCTTCATCGCAATGTCATGGCGGGACTACAAAGGACTCCCAATCCTAAGGAGGAACAACTACATGGGTGCCACAAGACATAAAAATGATCTACCTAGGGCACCCATGATAGGACAGGCCCTACCGCCAAATAACGACACTTCTAAAGCATCATGAAGGTTCCATGTCAGTTAAAAAGTGGGGTCACACCTAAGGTTTATGAATATGGTCATAAGGTCGATGCAATAATGCAGGCATAATGACATCCTAACCTATATGACGGGTGTAGAAAATATCCGCTGAAGGCGCGAAAAGGTTTAAAATCCACTCCCGACGCAAAAAACTGCTCAAAAAGATACCTCACAACAATATATTAGTCAAAAAGGCTCTAAAAATAGTAAAAACCAATATAAACTATATAAAACTGGGTAAGGAAAAGTAATAAATAGTAAAAAAAAATATTTTTACCATACCATTTTCATTTTTACCCAACATAGTGCATCTTGGTGGTTTTTACCTTCAATCTTCAAGTGACGATTCCAGGAGCTAGGAGCAACGAAATTGGGAGCCGTTAGGACCAGGTAAGAGCTCTCATCCTTCCCTTCAAATCTATAGCTTTCAATTTGTTTTTTAGTGGTATATTTTTAGTCTTTTTAATTATTTCCAAAAAAAACCAAAGGAAAGATAAACTATGTACATAAACTATACAATAGTATACAAAGTATTATCTCAAGCATAATACCGCTTGAGATAGAGCCCATTTCTAGGATCCTTTAGGACGTTCCCCTCATAATATTCTAACACATAGGCTCCTTTCTCAAGGACATGCCTCACAATGTAAGGACCGTGCCACATCAGATTAAAATTGCCTGCCCCTAGGGGTTCATTAGCTTGGTCATAAAGAAGAACCAAGTCACCTTCAACATACTGTCGGGGACAAACAGACCTATCATACTGGGCCTTGAAACGACGTTTATTGGCATCTAATGCCACAACAACATCCCGATGCTACTCGAAAACCTGCTCAAGGTGGACTAAGTGTTGCTCTACATCCGAAGTATCAGACAAGAGTTATATGGCTAGCTTCAAAGAAGTGATCTCGCATTCAACCGGTAAGATGGAATCCACACCATGAAATAATTGGAAAGGTGAGAAACCGGTGGAAGTATTATCTGTGGTTCGATAAGCCCACAAAGCAGGATACAACATGATATGCCAATTATTCTTGCTTTGTTGGATGGTCTTTTGGAGAATGGCCTTAAGGGACTTATTGACTGCCTTGACCTGGCCATTCACTTGGGGATAATATGAATATGAGTGATCCTATCTAAACCCAAGCTTAAGCGATAATTCATCCATCATCTTATTTTGAAAGTGACTGCCATGGTTAGTGACAATCTCTCTTGGGATACTGAACTGAGCTATGATCTGATTGAACACGAAGTGGGATGTTGTTTCACCACCGGCTTTAACGGTCGGCATGGCCTCAACCCATTTGGTAAATTAATCTACGACCACTATGATATGATGATGCCACCCAGCCGAAGCTGGGTTGCAATCCATGAAATCAACCCCCCACTTGGTGAAGGGACCGATGGTGACGAACGGAAAGAGAGGGGCAGGATGCGAACGTACATTCCGAGAAAACACCTGACAAGGGTGGCATCTCTTTACAATGTTAACACAATATTTAAATATCGTAGGCCAAAGTAACCTACTCGCAAGATATGCTGAGTTGTAGCAAGACTGTATAAGTGGCCACCACATGCCCCACTATGGCAGTCATTCAGTACTAACTCCGCTTCTTCATGAGTCAAGCAACGACGCATTAGAGAGTCCTGTCCTTGGCGATACAAAGTCTCATCGATGATGACATAATCTTTGGCATGATGTCTCACACGCCATCGCTCATCTCGCGAAAGATGCGAAGGGAAATTCAGTGTCTAGAAATATACAATGATGTCTCCATACCAAGAGTCTGACGACGAGATAAGGAATAAATGCTCATCAACGAATGAGTCCTCATGGACCACTTCCTCATCAAGTCTAGGAAAATCTGACATCAGCTCCATGAAAACCAAAGACTTCACAGAATTCGCCGAGGCAAAATCGAGATCGAATTTTCTGAAGGATGACAATCCATTTATTATACTTCCCCCCAATCAAACGTCATGTAAGCATGAATTGAAATGGATTGACATGCGCTACAACCGTGGTTTTCCTAAGCAAGATGTAGTGTCATAATCTATGGACTGCATGAACAATCGCAAGGGCCAGTTTATCCAAGTGAGAATACCTTAGTTCAACGTCTACTAGGTTTTGATTGAGATAATAGATAACATGCTCTTGGAGCATATCGTCTTCCTGAACCAAGACCATACCAATCGTCTCTTGAGATGCGACCACATAAATCAAATAGTCTCTTGCATAGTCGGGTGGATTAAGAAGAAGGGCCGATACGGAGGCTTTCTTAAGAGCATCGAAAGACTGCTGGGCTCGCTCATCCCATATAAAAGGGGTGTCTTTCTTCAATAATTGCATGAAACCCTTAGTAAGAATGGCATAGTTCACGATGAAATGACGTAAGAAATTGGCCTTCCCTTGGAGGCTTTGAAGTTGAACCAAAGTACGCGGGGGAGGCAAACAAAGTATTGCCTCAACCTTCAATGGATTGACTCTAATACCCTCCTTCGTGACTATAAACCCTAGAAGGCGACCAGTTTTCACGTAGAAGATGCACTTGTTCGTATTTGAACGAATATTATGACGACGACATCTCTTGAAAATAAGACGGAGGTGACCTGGGTGATCCACTGTACTATGAGAATGAGCAGCAAGATTTTCCAGGTAAGCATCCACTATATGCTTAAGATCATGAAAAGCATAGGCCATGGCCCGCTGAAACGTAGCTCTAGTGTTTTTAAGGCTGAAGGGCATTTTTCGGTATGCGAAAGTACACCAAGGACATATAAATGCAGTTTTATGTTGATCCTCAAGTTTGATTTGGATTTGATTATAGCCCGAGAATCTGTTCATAAACGATAATACTTCGCTTCCCACACACTCATCCAAGATTTGATCTATGAATGGGGTGGGGAAGTTATCTTTAGGACACGATTTATTCATATTGCGAAAGTCAGTGCACACACGGATGGTTCCCCTGCTTCTTATCCAAAGAAACGGGGTTGGATACCCATTCGGTAAGGGGATCCGTGTAGATGAAACCAGCCTTAAGCAATTTCTCTACCTCTGCCTTAATGGTGGCTGCCTTCCTAGGATTAATAGTACAAAGACGTTGTCGAACAGGCTTAACATGGGGGTAAGTCTTAATATCTTGTTCGACAATACTGGGGTCAATACCTGGCATCTCCTCGTATGACCAGGCAAACACATCCTGAAACTCTTTGAATAAATCAGTGTAAATACGGATTTCCTCAGGGGAACAATCAGCACCGATGTATACATTTTTGACTTTTCTGGGAGTACGAGAAATGTTGATCGAGATAGTAGGGGAAATATTAGCCATATTTCCCTCCGCGTAAATTACATGTGACTCCAAAGGAACCACAGGGTGACCAACTTTCTCGGCTAGAGTCGATCGAAACTCATCTTGCTCAATAAGATCAAGGTTGGGAAGGAAATAAGATCTATGATGGGGGTCCTCCCAAGGATTGTCATTGCCATTCATGGCCTCGATAATGGCTTCATCCAAAGGTAAAGTATCATCAAGGCAGTCATGTGAACAAGACGAGTCAACTACCCATGTGGGCAGCATAACGAGATCTTCTTCCTCTGTCCTTGAAGAAGAGAGATCAGGATCTGCAGTGACTTGTTGAATATCACGATAAGAAAGCTTAGCTGCAGACAAGGGCATAGCCATTTTGATGTGCGAAGAGTATCCCGACGAGGAACTCATAGAAGGTAGAGTCAACAGATCACTAAAGTACGATGTCTAGAGTGGTACAGGACTCGACGATGAAGGAGCATCATCGGAGATGGTTCCTATAAAGGATATTGGTGCAGGAAAATCAAAAGATCCCATCAAGGAGGAATATAATCCTACACCAACATTCTCAGTTGCTGGCTGAGAATTCTCGATCTGAGGAACCACAGGTCCTTGCAATGCTACGGGATTGGAACTAGTAAAGGATATCTAATCGATCGACACAATCTTGCCTTTGTGGGGAAAGGAGATGACTCTAAAGACAAAGGATATGATCGCTTTCATAGCATAGATCCAATTTCGACCTAGTAAAAGGTTATAGTCAAGGGGAGCATCGACCACCTCGACCTCTATAGGCACGGAATTCCCACCCAAGTGGACCCCAAGGGAGGGGATAATACCATGTGGCCTGAAAGAACGACCATCAAATGCAGTAAGCATGGTCATGGACTTCGACAATAGAGGAGAGTCGATAGCCTTCCAAAAAGATAAATACGTCACTGAAGTGGAAGCACCTTCGTCAACGATGACACGATTAACGATCATCTCTAAAAACCTAACATGAACTTGGAAAGCCACATGATAGGGAAACCGAGGCTGAACATCAGTAGTGTCAAACTTGATGACATTCAGGCTATAAGGATCGATGACTCCCAAATCAAATAGAAGGGCATTCATTTGCGAAGGACAAGCCTGAAGGACCTCGAGAGCCGACATAGCACACAGGGTTTGGCCCAGATCATCCACAATCGAGTAGTTCTGGGCGGCTCGGGCATTAGGATTATGTGCCAAGCGCTTGAGGACACCTTTCGGTACCCGCGGCATAGGGTTGGGCTTCTCGATATGTAATGGAGTCTCTGGTGGAGGTGGATCATTCCCCAAAGAAGGTTGTGGAGCTCCATAATCATGCGAGCGAGTAGCAACACAAACCTCAGATTTGATCATGTTTATGCATCCAAAACCATCGTCGTGGGTAGAAGAAGTCGAAGTTTCAGTAGTCCCATGACCGGCGACAGAAGCACCAGAAGCCATATTCTGATGATGAGGAAGGGGATTCGTCATCACAGTTGGGTTATGTGCGATGTGCTTCGATGGTTCCTCCATATGAGGACACAAATGTGTAAGGTGATCCTGAGAGCAAAGTTTACAAGGAAAATTCACCTTACGCTTGGGATTGCAGTCCCCACCAACATTTTCTCCATCCCGAGGAGAGTTAACGTTCCCTTTCTTATTCTTATTGTTCCCACCCCTACGGTTATTCTTTCCCTTCTTTTTCCCACCAAGCTGCTGGTTACCGGATGGGTTCGCCGATTGTACAGAATGTACATCGGACAACTGGGTGGAAACAGACGAGGCGGGAGCCTGTCTAGGAGTAGAGTAGTTAATAGACAGGTTTTGCATCTAATTCATAACCATATCTATGGAACGAGCACTTGCAGAACCAACAATTCCATCGACATGCGGTCTATGAGTGGGCTTGGACTCATGTCTTGATCATGGTGCGCTAGGTATAACGTCATACATAATCCCAAACTAAGCATAGACCAAGTCTAGCTGCTGGGATCTAAAGATGGCTTGTTCCTCAGTCGTAATTCCGTACAACGAAATGTCCTTCGAAATATAAGGGAGCAGAGACTTGAGGAACCATTCCAGGAGAAACTCCGGAGGAATGTTTCCTTTTACTAACCTCTTCCGTCGGCGCCACTCTTGAATGTGATCAGAAATATGCGTGGCTTTATCCTGGCGGAAGGTGGACAATATTTTGGTGCCAGTGTTGTAACGAATCGACAACTGAAAGTGGTCTAGAAAAACCCAAGCCAAATCGTTGAAGCTCTTATATGTGCCCCTATGCAACTTGACATACCATTTCACTACAGCCCCTGTAAGGGTGCATTGAAATATCCTCAAACGAATGGAATCATGGTTTAAGGAGTTCGAGGAGCACCATAGATGGAACGTGGTGACGTGATCACCTGGATCCTCACCCTTCTTCCCTTCAAACTTTGGAACATCGGAAGGGAGGTTGGTGGGGACTGGGGTCCATGTAGAGTCATGACACACCGGATCATTCGTGAGCTTAGAAAGATCAAGCAAGTTCAACCTAGCGAGGAACGGGAGATGAGGCTGCGAAGCTTGAGTACAAGTTCCCGGGAGAGATTGACTCTGCGAAATCGAGGATGAGACCATGGACACCGAGGTCGGCACCTGAGGTGCCGACGAACTTTGGTAGAGCCCATGAACCTGACCAGTAGGATAATACGCTCCTCCCACCTTTACCATATAAGGATACACATGCATGTGCATAGAAGGGGCTCCATAGGGGGGAACGGGATAAGGGCCAAGACCGGCTGAATAACGATAAAAATTACCTCCATAAGAATGGGGTACCATATAACCACTCGACGTGGGAAAACCAATCAAGTAAGGGCCATAAGAAATTGGTACGTTCCCACCCCAGGGAACCGAATAAATAGGAGGAGGAGGAGGCTATGGAATCATATAAGCATTCGTAGGTGCAGGCGCATATGCAGAGGCATACAGGTTAACGGATGGGATATAGGTCGCAGATCCGATGCTTATCGTGAAACCTCCACTCGAGAAAGGATTCACACTAACACTAGGGGCTGACGAAGGAGGAGGCCACCCTCCAACACTCAGAGAAGAGGGAGGGATGTGACAACTCTCGAACTGATAAGAAGTAAAAAGGGGTATAGTTCCCCCAACCCCAACGCTAGAGCTATCGTGACTACCAGACATGGAGTAAGTAGCATTCGACATAACACCGTGCATACCGAATGTAAAAGGGTTTGAGGTCGTGAAGACGGATGCAGAACCAACACCTGACACACCCGTAGATGAACCATATGGATGACTTGATGACCATGTATCATAAAATGGGTTCCTAATAATGGGCTGGGATTTCACAAACCCATGAGGAGTGGTGTGTGATGAAACTCCCTCCTGTCCAGTCGTCGGAGAGTACGTGTAAGGAGGGGAAGTTCTCTTCATGCCAGTGGACGGAGTCATTGGGACTCCCGATGTGCCAGATGCAGAACTCATAGTGGGACCTCTCTGAAGCTCGTACGATGTGAATAAAGGACCAGCGATAGTCCTCCGACGTCTCTTGTGAAGAGACTGTAACGGATTGCTAGCTAGTAAACTAGCTAACCGACAAGATTGACAGAGAGCCGGATCTCGATCCACGATGACCCCAAAGAGTCAACAAATAAGCGTCTCCTAACGGCTTACTAAATCGTCACAGAGCACACACCTAAAAGAAGCTACAACCAAAATGCACACAGGAGGGGATTGGCTCAAGGGACCTCCCGACACTACAGCCGGTATGTCTCACCTAGGTGAGGCCTTAGACTCCAAAACTATAACCATAGGTAACATAATTAGTTATAAGGGCCCTCAGACTTCAATGTGTAAACACAATGTGCTGTTCGACCCCTATCTGACTCAGGACACTCACAGAATAACCGTTGCAAATTCCCTATGCGATACCAAGGTAAGGAAACTAAGGTCACCACGTATAACCAATGCTCAAGCGAACAGTCACAGGTGGGATCTGCCGTATGGGCATGGTAGCTAAGCTTGAAACTCAAAAGGGTCAAATCCCTCAAGAGTCTCTAGATACGAACAAATCCTGGATATATCTCCCACGTTCAACAAGTATTGGAGGGCTATCTCCGCAACCTACCTCTCGTGACCTCGTGCTTAACTATGGTGTGAGTAGAGCCTCCTGAGAACACCGATGTATACCATGGGTTTCACCGCTCCTTGGTCAAACACATAATGTTGGTTTGATAATCTTGGATTGTTTACTCCCACAGGTTCTATTCCAAGACTCTACAACTTATACTTGTTGGTGCACCCTAGAAAATAAAAAGCGTTCTAATCAATTTTAATTAAGCATTAATTTTATTGGCTGTGCTTACTCAAAGGAATATGGCTATGAAACTTGTGATATGAAATGACTCAATAATATGCACACCTGAAAACACTAGACTCGCCTTCGAATAGAAATATGTATGCCACTAAATGAAAGTCAAAGCAAAGTTTCTTCTTCAGAAATAAAATGCAATTTCTCTACAATATTTCATGCCCAATCAAACCCTAATGAAGTCACAAGCACTCAAATGCAAAATGCAAGTACAAAAAGCAATTTTTTTTGTAGTTTCAATAGAAATAAATGAAAATGAAACTAGAATCAATACATTTCAGGAAAAAAAAATGAAGAGAATACAGTGCAGATAACTCAACAAACCCAAAAAGCAAGACTCAACTAAGCAAATGATCTATAAAAGAGAAAAATGGCTAAAAAACAAATTTATCAAAAAACAAAGAAAGAGGAGCTTCCAGTCACTACAAAGGCAAGAAACAGTCAGGAAACAGGCCCAACAAGACTCAGGAACACCTAGAACTTACCCAACATCAACCAAACACTAGAAACAAGGCTAAAAAGGAGTTGTACGCAACTGTTCAATGAATAGTAGCGTATGTACGTGGACTGGTTAAATAACAGTCGCGTGTATACGCGGGGTAAACCACAGCAAATGCACGTACAGGGCAGGATAGGTGAACAGAAATGAGTAAAAAGACCAAGAAACTCAGGATTTTTTCTATATAGACCCTGACAACCTACCAGCGACATAGAAACCCGAAAGAACAACGAACCAAACCAAGGAGAAGTTTCCCAAAAGACCCCAAATGGAGGCTTCTCCCCAACGGAGTCACCAATTTTGTTACGGAGAAAAAATTCCTATGGATTGGGGTAGACCACAACAGACAAATGGACTCGAGAAATCAACTCACTTCCCAACATATGCTATATAAATGTAAATGCTGATAAAAAAAATAAAGGACCTACCTCAACTGGATGTCTGACGAAGAATTTCGTTGAGCTTTCGAATCACAACACTTGAACCTGCAGCTTAGCCTCAACAACAAATGCAAACAAGTGCATATGATATATAAAAGAGGTCAGCATATACAATAGCACAATCCATGATATATATAAGCAAATGTACCCAATGATAATAAATGATCTTTCACAATATAAATGGATGAGAAAATGAGTATTTCTATTAACATAAACAAGAAGTACAAGATACAACCTCCAATCGGCAACTCATTTGAACCAAGAACTAGGTCCCTCCACTTGTGCCTCCACCACTTCAATCCCCATACAATGGAAAACTCACAAGTAAAAGAACAAATCCTTCACCAGATATGAAAGAGTTTGGGAGGTGAACATAAATGGTTCACAACAACTAGGATCAATGGATGTAGACTCAAGCAATAGCAATCAAGGCAAACTTTCGGTAGAGTTTCGATGCTCTTCTCTTTCTCCTCCTTCCATGCATCATAATAGCTCAATATATAACCCTCCAAAGGCAAGTGAAAGGTCGAATTGAGTCATTTCAAGATACATGGAAGGCCAAAGATCACAATGGCCGCTTCTTGGAGTGAAAAATAGAGATGTTACTCTCATTTACCAAAAACGTCGATGTACGCGAGCTGTAGTGATGCAACCGGCGTTTACGCGAGTTGTACTGAAGCAGATTGGGGTATAGGAGGAAAAATTGGGAAAAATTGGTTCAAGGAGAACCAAAAATATGGTTTTGAGTCTACAAATGGGTAAAGGAGGCCAAGGAGTGCTAATGCTCACAAGGTGGCAAAATACGGTGTAACACCAACAATACCCACTTCCCAATCTGCAACATCGTCTCCAAATTCGAATTTCTGGGTTCAAAACAACATGGTAAGTTCATGGACAACAAGGGATAGATCTGCATCTTCTAAAGATGCCTGTAAGAATGAGACAAACGAGGGTTGACTCCAAGGGATATGGGAAAATGGTGAAAAGACAACTGACATAAATTCTGCCAATAGAGAAAAGACTCCTGGAAGCTGCAGACTGACTTATGTCATGACATAATTGTCACAAAAGTGCAGCCAGTCCCATGCTTCAATAACTACATGAGGTGAATTTTCCCACCAACCACACACATGCATTAATGATTGGAAAAATGGTAAAAAAAGGAGATATTTGGTTTATTCTCATCACATAACAGAATTTTGGGTGAGTTCTAAGGTTGAAACTTGGTAGCAAGGATTCAGTCACCCATGGACCCCCCTTTCCTCTTCCCCTCTGGTGGAATCATAGCCCCTTTGGTTCTCTTTACACTACCAGTCTTGGACCATTTTATTATTTATGCACATAATATTTACATATATATAAATCAACATAAAAGCCAAATAAGCAGTCCAAATAAAATATAAACATCATACATGCCTAGACATTCACTAGTCGGGCCTTGGCCTTGAGCTCCACACTAGGAATTCACACTAGCATATTTACATCATTTACATAATATTGGATAAATACATTCCAAGTCAAAACTAGGGGTATTACAATCCCCTCCCCCTTGGAATAACACCGTCCTCAGTGTCTATTCAAAATTTAGAACAAAAATGGATATGCCTCTCTCATGGCATCCTCCAACTCCCACGTAGCCTCATCGGGACCGAAGTGCTTCCATTGCACCTTTACCTGTCCGACGGCTCGGTTCCAGAGCATTGCCACTTTCCTATTTAGGATGCATAGTGGCTCTATTTGGAACTCTCCCTTGGGTTCCACCTGAATCACATCCCAATCAATCACATGGTTAGGATCATGTACATATTTCTTAAGCAAAGAAACATGAAAAACATTACGATCTCTAGTGTTAGCAGGAAATGCAATTCTATATGCAACTGGCCCTATTCTCTCAAGCACTTCAAATGGCCCACAATATCTAGGTGATAACTTGGCACAAATTCTAAGCTTCAAGGAACTCTTCCTTGGCCTCACTCTAAGGTAAACATGATCCCCAACATGAAACTCTCTATGCACTCGGTTCTTATCTACATAACGTTTCTGTCTATCTTGGGATGCCTTTAAATTTTGCCTAATATTTGCAACCTCTTGCTCCATTTCCTTAAGCACTTCTGACCCAAGTACAATTCTGTTCACTGGATTATCCCAAGTAACTGGTGTCCTACTCCTCCTTCCATACAAAGCTTCAAATGGACTCTTGCCCAATGATGTTTGTTTTCCATTATTATATGCAAACTCTACCAAGTGTAGATAATCCTCCCACTTGGATGGTTTGTCTATCACATACATGTGTAGCATGTCTTCAAGCACTTGATTTACCCTTTCCGTTTGCCCATCTTTTTGTGGATGGTAGGTGGTACTAAAGTTCAGCTGCGCACCCCAAATCAACAAAAAGAGTTTTCCAGAAATTTGAAGTAAACTTTGTATCCCTGTCTGAAATTATTGCTTTAGGCAAACCATGCAACCTGAAAATTTCCTTCATAAAATTTTTCAATAGCATCTGTTTTATACATGGATTTAATTGGTATAAAGTGTGCTGCTTTAGATAACTTATCCACCACAACCATGATGGAATCATGCTACCTCATTGTCATTGGAAAACCTGTAATAAAATCCATGGAAATCACATCCCATTTCCATTCCGGAATTGGAAAAGGCTGCAACAAACCTGCTGGGTGTTGATGTTCAACCTTTACTTGCTGAAATTTCATACACTTAGAAATATACTCAACAATGTCCTTTTTCATTCCCGGCCAAAAATATGGCTTTCTCACTTTAGGAACTGTTTTCTGGTATCCTGGGTGACCGAGATATGGCATTTTATGGATTTCATCCATAACGATCCTTCTCAAATCTGCCACATTAGGAATGCAAATTCTATTTTTATAAACAAGAAGTCCGTCACCTTCCACATGGTAACCTTCATACCTATTTTCCAAATTCTGTTGCTGCAATTTGTCCTTTATTTGTACATACATTTCATCTTCAGCAATATAGTTAACAATCTGCTGCCTCAAATTTGATTGGCAGGTACTAATGGCTGCTACATGCATCTCATGTACTTTTCTGCTAAGTGCATCAACCACCTTATTTTCCTTACCTTTTATGTGTTTGATTTCAAAATTAAACTCACATAAAAATTCCAGCCATCTAACTTGCCTAACATTTAATGTGGGTTGTTCAAACAAATATTTCAGACCACAATGGTCTGTCCTTAGTTCAAATTTTATGCCCATTAAATAGTGCCTCCACATTTTCAAGGCTTGCACTATGGCCGCAAGCTCCACATCATGAGTAGCATAGTTCTTCTCATGCTCTTTCAACTTCCTTGACTCGTAGCATACCACATGGTTATCTTGCATAAGAACTCCTCCAAGTCCATCTTTACATGCATCTGTGCATACCACAAAGTCTTTTTCCAGATTTGTAATATTTAGAATTGGAGCACTTGTGAGAAGCTTTTTCAACAGTTGGAAGCTTTCTTCACATCTCGATGTCCACTCAAACTTTATCCCCTTCTTTTGCAAAGAAGTGATTGGGTGTGCGACCTTGGAGAATCCTTCAATAAACCTCCTGTAGTAACCAACAAGACCCATAAAAGATCTCACATCTATCACATTTCTTGGAGTTGGACAATTCATGCTGGTTTCAATCTTCTCAGGATCCACCGATATTCCCTCCTCAGAGATAATGTGACCCAAATAATGAATTTTATTTTTATAAAAGTCACATTTTCTTAGCTTTGCATACAACTTATGCTCCCTTAGTAATTGCAAAGCCATTCTCAAGTGTTCTTCATGCTCTTCTTCATTCTTGGAATAAATAAGAATGTCATCTAGAAATGCAAGAAAAAACGTGTCCAAATACTTGTTGAAAACACTATTCATGAGACACATGAATGTAGCTGGTGCATTGCACCACCACAAACTCATAGTGTCCATACCTTGTTCTAAAGGCTGTCTTGTGAATGTCGTTTTTCTTGATTCTCACTTGATGATAACCATACCTCAGGTCAATCTTTGAGACAAGGTCATCAATTTGAGGCAAGGGATACTTGTTCTTCACTGTAACCTTGTTAAGTTTCCTGTAATCAATACATAACTTGAGCATTCCATCCTTCTTTTTCACAAAAAAGTATGGGTGATCCCCATGGAGACACACTTGGCCTTATGTACTTCTTTTCCAGCAACTCTTGCAGTTGCATTTTCAGCTCTAATAATTTTGGTGTACTCATCCTATAAGGTGGTTTGGAAACTGGAGAACCTCTTGGAACAAGATCAATTGTAAAATCAATGTCCCTCTTTGGAGGAAGTCCTGGAACTTCATCGAGAAATACATCCTTGAATTCTTGCAAAACAAAATTGTCTTCCAAATTGGAAATTTCATTTTCTGTTTTCTCCAAAATATGGGCTGCATACAATTGGAAACCTTTCCTACAGAATTTCTTCAACTACATGGCTGAAATCTACCTAACATAAACTACCTTTGGAATTCCCTTTACAACCCTTGGGTTTCCTTCTTCATCAATACATTCAAAAGTCTTGCTGTAGCAATCAAGTTTAACTCTATGGGCTTCCAACCAATCCATTCCAATGAGAATATCATAGGAACCAAGTGGAAAAATATTCAGATTTGCAAAAGTGTACAGTCCACCCATTTCCAATGGACATTTCTCCACGATTTCGCTAACCTTCCTCTTAGTTCCAGGGGCTAGTTGAACTAACCATGATTTACTATGCTTTGATTTCTTAAAAGCACAAATCTCAACAACTTTAGGACTGATATAACTATGAGTAGATCCATGATTAATCAAAATACAAATAGATTGCTTAGCAACCTTACCTTCAACTTCAACCACAGTTGAATGATGGTCTGCTTGGCGGTCCTCTAGTTCTGCATAAATTCTAGGGACGGTTCTTTCCACTTGAGTCACCGTTTCAACTCCTTGGATGTTGTGAACTTGCCTTTCACTCCCATTCTGATGTGGAAATTTCCTAAGCATGTGGTCCCGTCCACATCCCCAACATTGAATAGGCTCTATTGGATCTCTTGGCTTGTCCCCCAACATCATAACTGGCTTAGGCACACCCTGTGGTGGCTGCCTTGACTGATTTATGAATTGAGGAGGCTTGAACCCCTTCTTCCTTTGGTCAAACTTCTCATTTTTCTTATCCTTCCATGCCTTATGGAATTTTGGTTTGATTTTGTTTTGATCAAAACAATACTTGGCCTTTCTTATGGCCCCCTCTAGAGTTCAAGGTTCATCAAACTCAATTCTATCTTTATATGACTGGGGAAGTCCACTTAGAAAACGCTGAATTTTTACCTTATCATCCCTAATATATTTAACATATCTCAGCAGCTCTAAGAATTTGTTTGCATATTCTTCCATTGTCATTTGTCCCAATTTCATCTCATGGAACTCTTTGATTTTTTCATCATAGTACCTGTCAGAAAGGTACTTTTCCTTGAAGTAATTTTTGAACTACTTCCACACAATATTCCTTTCATTGATCCTCTTTACTTTCCTAAGGTGTTCCCACCATATAGACGCTCTTCCATTCAAATTGAAGATGGCCACTCTTGCCTTCATATTTCCTGAATAGTCTTGGACTTGGAAATACTTCCTCATCCCAAGAAGCCAAGCTTCAACTTCTTGACCATATTTAACCTCACCATCAAAGGTAGGAGGTTTGGCCTTCTTAAATTCTCCATGAGAGTTGTTCTTGGAAGACCTCTTCCTCTTGTTTCTATGAGATGAAGAGCTTGAAACTTCAATGGATTCCTTAGAGTCTAATGACTCACTAGAAGAGATTTCTGGAGTATATGTCCTATCTCTAGAAATCCTTCTTGAACTATGGGATGTCTTGTGGGAATGCCTTCTTGAGCTATCCCCACTCATTTCTTGATTTTCTGAATTCTACCCATGGTTTATCTTCCTTTGAATGTCAGTCAAACATTGAAGCATAGCTGCATTCAACTGATTTTTCTCCTCTTGGGCTCTAATCATCTTGTCATTGTCTACTTTGCAACTCTGCAGTTCCACCTTTAAGCTCCTCATGGTTTCTGCAAGGTCTAGGGGAGTTGCTTGGTTTCTTCTACCATTAGATTCTGTCTCTGCATTATCAACCTGTACATTCTCTCCCATTGAATCTTCCTCAACCTCATAAGGATCTTGTGCATCCTTCATGATGATTCTCTTCTTCCTTGGTCCAACCAAGATAAAAAATTTCGCAACTGTACTAGACTGAAATGTTGATTCTTAACTGTCACTGATAGGATTTTGAATCTGCAAAAGTGTTTATAAACACATTTGTTAGGTTTATTATAGTCTTAGAAAATTATAACATCAATCTTCATGCAACCTGGGAACAACCCATATTGACAATTTATGTCAAACAACATAACTTTCTCACACACAACGACATATGAGGGGGACGACGGGGGTCAAGGGGGCTTGCCCCCTTGTAAATCCTTCGATTTCGCGCAATATGGCGCATAAGATCAACAATGAAAAATGATTATTTTCCTTTGATCCACGCCCTTCAAATGCCACCCACATTACCTTGCCACTGTCAGTGATAAGTAGTTTCAGGCTCCTAGAAGAGTGGTTTTCTGAAACTGCTTTTACGTGCCTGAATGCACGAGAGAGTGACACGTGGATGGGGTGGTTTTCTTTCAGGTCTGCAAAAATAAATTAAACTTCGTGCACCTTCATGTGCCTGATTTAATCCTGGCTGTCGATCAGATCTGTGCGATCCCCAATACTGACATGACTGACGAGGGTCCCCTCCCTTCTGACATTTCTACCTATCACATCTCCCCACATCACTTCACTCACTGTTGGATCAAAAAGTGGTTTCAATATCCCGAAAGAAGTGGTTTCCCGAGACTACTTTTATGTGCCTGAATGCACCAGAGGATGACACGTGGATGGGGCGGTTTTCATTTAGGGCCACGAAAACAAATTAACTTTCATGCACCTTTGCGGGCCTGAATCATTCTCAGTCGTCGATCTTCCTTACTACTCTATGGCCAGATATTCTCTTCCTTCACACTCCATCCCTTACGGTTACCTGCGCATACATATATGATGTGGCTGGTCCACATCACCCTCTTCCCACGCAACTCCTCCACATCATACCTCCTACCCACGTGGATCCTCCACATCACCCTTCCACCTGGCACTGGTGGGGCCCAACTAAATTTTCACAAATTTCAAAATTTCGGGTTTATGAAAGGTTTTGATTGGGAAATAAGGGGAAAGTTTCGAAATTGATTTCAAACTTACTCACGACCCTTAACTGCAATTTACAGAACGGTTTTCCTACAGAACCAGTTCTGATTTTTGCCTGTAAATCATAATTTCTGGCCCATATAGCTCTGGCATTGCAACCAAAATATCTGATACCACTCTGTAACGTCCCCCTCACCCAATCCGGCCATCAGGAGGGGATGCAGGGCACACCTGGGCTCTACAATTTTTCCCCAAGTCCATAATACGTTTTTCAACATATGCAATGTGTGCAGAAAATAAATGAACATGCACAACAGAATTCAAATCTATCCACATGCATCTAATATGCAAATACATAAGAATAAACATTACAGGCATGAAATAAAACATTTCATATTCAAATACATGAGAATAATTATCTTTATCCAACGCAAATCCAAGCAACTGGTTGTGTAAGAGCGCTTTTCCACCCAACCATAGGCACTTTGTCTAGCATATACTCTTTTTGCTGCTGAGAGGCCACCCCTAAGCTGGGCTATGAGGCCACTAGGGAAAAGGAAACACCTAGAGGCTTCTATCTCTCAGCCCATAATCCATTTTGCTCTTTGTGCTTAGCCAAATGCTCATACATAGCTCTAAAGGGGTCTCACTCAGCCCTCACAGCCTTGGTTTCCACAATACCTACCCCACACAACACCCTTCTAGCTCAGGCATCCCCTTCATCGATCCATGGTTCTCTTGGGCGATCCATATTGTTGGGTGGTTCCAGTGTGTGCATAGAATAAGTCTAACCTGGTATTGGCTGCTATAGAACCTACTGCAACCTCAAACTGTGGATTCTGAAGCACCTATGAGTAACAAAACTCAAGGGTAAGGGTTCCTAGCTTTCCCAACTTCTCTGCTCACCTACATCCAACAATACCCACTTCCCAATCTACAACATGGTCTCCAAATTTGAATTTCTGGGTTCTAAACAACATGGTAAGTTCATGGACAGCAAGGGAGAGCTCTACATCTTCTAAAGTTGCCTGTAAGAATGAGACAAATGAGGGTTGAATCCAAGGGATATGGGAAAATGGTGAAAATACAACTGACATAACTTCTTCCATTAGAGAAAGGACTCCTGGAAGCTGCAGACTGACTTCTATCATGACATAACTGTCACAAAAGTGCATCCAGTCCCATGCTTCAATAACTACATGAGGTGACTATGATATCCCTCTCTTTTTACCCTATTGTTTTGTAAATATAAGATAATTTGTATGAGGCCCTGGTGAGGAGCTCAAGGCCAAGGCCCCACCAGTGGACCTTGAAAGTATCGTTCCTCGTCTGTAAGTTATAAATCGTAAACCTAAAATGATGCCACTAAAACGACGAGCATTTAAGTTTAATAAGGGAGAAGTATAACGGCAAGTTGACCATGAGTTGATAACTGATGATCATCCTAGTGCCATGAACACTTGAGTGGTCATTAATGTGTGCTAAGGGTCACTTAAGAAATTATAAGCTAACCCTAGAAAAATGATATCCTTGAGATCCTAGTGGAGGGATTTAAGTACCAAATAAGTATTAAGAAAGGGGTAAATAACTTAAGAGTGAAACATATCACCATAAGGCATTTTTTATATACCTTTAGTATTCTTGTATAATATATATATATATATATATGGACATACCTATATAAAAGGGCACGTTAGCACATAACTTAATATCTACTTAACATACTTTATATACATGATAAATAAACATGACACGTATACAGTGAAATATCATTGTTCAAGATAAATTCATTGGGTAACATTTGAAAGTTATCGAGGTTATGCCGAAATGGAAAAACTAATGTCTCGATTAGTATGTAGGAAGTATAGGAAGTGGGGGTCGTTATAGACTAAGCCAAGCCCCATATTTAAGGACTATATAATATATATATTTATATATACAAGAGATGAATGAATTACAAGGCAATAGTTATATTATTGCATATGTCAATACTATATCAAGTCATGCATTACCTAAGATATATTTTTATAATACTCTAGCAGGGGCGCATGTTTTCTATCGGAGTTATCTTGCTAGGAGTTATTTACCTCATGGCGCGCCAAATGCTATCGTGGATCGTGGAAGAACTTGGGGAGATATTCCCGTGAGTTGTCTCCCTCGTGGAGTGTCGAACCATTGTAAACTGCCACTTGTTCCAGGACTGGGGTTTCAGTTGTTGGATCCATTATTGGCACTCCAGCTTGAAGAAATCAAAACCTCGATAAGAAGTGGGGGGGGGGGGAGATCTGCTGGGGGGGGGGGGCTTGGCATTAGAATCTACTGAGAGTTAACGCTAGTAAGGATCTATGCAGGACAAGTTACACTATGATAACGAGTTCACCAAGGGAAATTCCTCATGGCCGCAGATTTAGCAAGGGAATTAGAGGGGCGTCAGCTGGATCTAGAGCGACAACTTCTACAGTATAATTTCCGTTTGGAGTATCCCAAGTTAGATCTCTGGTAAAAGCTCGGTAAAACCCAGTTTGAAATTCCCTGTAATTTCTGTCTGGATGATCTCAGCGTAGAATCTCTGGTAAGAGTTCGGTAAATCCCTGTGATTTCTTGTTTGTGAATTTAATATAGTAATTTCAGTTTGGAGTATCTCAGTGAAGATCTCGGATAAGAGCTCGGTACTTTTGCTGTTTGTATTTCGATACAGTGGTTTTCTTATTCAGATCATCTTCGTGTAAATCCATGTTCCGATTTGGATCTATCTCAGTGAATATCCTTGTTTCCAATTTGAATTACCTCACCGTAGATAAAGGTTTCCATTTGGATTACCTCAGAGTTGATCCCGGGCTAAAGTGTTAGCTTATATATATATATATATATATATTACATAACAACGTTTCAATTAATTTATAATAGTTATGTTAGGTAAGTGCAGATAAAAACGCTAGTATTTGTGTGAAGTACACTTTAATAAGATTTCATTTAGCCTTGTTAGAAGAGCTGGCGGGGTAGGAACCTAGCGAACTTTTGGTTCTGCGTTTCGATAGGTATTACTATCCAGTTTTTTGTTTATGATGAATAGGCATATCCAAGTTGATCTTTAATTAACATGAGACTGATTTTAGTATGTGGAATGACATCGTATAGATGGATAGCATTTTTTTTAATCATAGCTTACACTATACGATCAAGAACAGGAACCCTCGTTGTATACCAGTTCGAATGGAGGGACGACTCTATAGAGCCCGATCCCTGTAACAACCCTTAGATCTCATCTTCCAGCTAGAATTGTTTTTATTATGTTGACTACTTACAATTTGGGGAAAAGACGACGATTAGCAGCCTGTCTCCCGTTTGATTCCAGTTATATATGTTTTTATATAGTGATGAATATGGATTTAGGGAAGTCCTTTTTAGTGTTATATTCTACCCTGTTGCCATCATGAATGCACAGATGGAGTGTATATGGATAGCGTTTACTCTTTCCCGAGTTTTGTTGTTATATTGTTGCCTTTGTGAAAGCGCTTACTAAAGAGTAGTTGTAAAGATTAAGTGGCATGACCCTTATATATTTATATTTAAATATAATGGAACTATAATTGTGAATCCGAGTTGACCTCTGATTTAAGGAAAATATTGATATATATATATTAATATAAACAGAGTTATGATAATATAAATTCATAAATGATTAATGGGTAATCATACCAGAAGATTGCACCTTATTAAATTACACAGAAGTACTTAGTATACTTGATATGTAAAGATATTATAAGGTCATGTATAAAGATGATACTTGATATATATCGTTTGAATGGAGCTAAGTCAAGAGGATAGTTGTTTATAACCCTTTTTTTGTAGCACTGAATACTTGGAAGAAATCTAGGTTAAGTTGTTTATGCTATTGGAGAATAGGTCTATGTGATAATGTTTATAAAGTGCCGAATGCTCGAAAAAAAAACTATGAGAAAGCGCAAGGCAATTTGGAATAAATTGCATAGCAGGATTGTAACCTCTATTTGAGTAATAGAACAAGTTACGACATTCTTTGTGGACGTAGCCCTAGAGTTGGGTGAACCACCTATATCTCGTCTTCTCTTGTGTGTATTTTCGTCTTTCTCATGTGTGAAATTTTGATGGATTGTTGTTAAACTAGACGCATGTTTCTTTACGTTCCGCTAAACATGCAAAGGATAGTTATATCAATGAAGTAAGTTATGTATATATATATGTGAAGCCATGTTATAAACTTGCAATTCCTCCATAATAATTGTACGAAAGGCCCCGTGGATTATGGATGCTGTAATTTGAATTTGTGAAGCATATAAATGTTGTTTTGCTAAGGATTACCATGGAATCAATGATAGAGATAATAATAGATGGTTATACTATACTTTTCCTAATTTATAATCTTTGTATGTTATAAATTCTTAGTGAGTTTGCATAGAGTAGGACAGGACAATGTTCCTAGGCAACGAAGTTGTTATATAGAAATAAGCATAACATGGTATTGGGTTATGTTCTTTTGGTCATTATTTAACAATGATATTATGTTCTAAAAAATAATTGAGATACTTTATTTTACTAACGCGTGAAGTTGTTTAATGACCAGAGGAGGGAAAAACTTTATTTTCTCAAAATAACATAGAAATTATGGAGATGTGACGTATGGTATCAGAGCACAGGTTACAAACACTCGAGCTTAGTTGGGCTCAGCGCGAGGAAGAGATTGTAAGGCTGGTTGAACCAAGGAAGTTACTCTACCTATGAGGCGCAACTAAACAAATCCACTTTCGTAAATTCAGCAAGAGGTAACCGATAAGGCGTCCGGGGTTGATTGTAAGTAAGCCTGTTTTGTCGAAGCATTATGTTTTTAAAACTCACAAAGGAGATTTAGTTGCAAAGTATTTTCTTTCCACATGAAAGGTTAGTACTGCTTATGTACCTTGATATACTAGGGTTGTTACATATACTTATGATTCATGGGCTACTTATGAACCTTTTGATAGGGATTCCATCAAAAGTATGTTTTACTATGTTGCATATTAAACTAAATGATGTTGGTGGGAAAAGTTGGTAAATAGCCTTACGTCTTGGTTTCTTAAAACTAATTCAGTATACCACTACAAGAGAATAGACCTCTTGTTAGTTGGTGACTATATATATATATATGTAGTTATATTGACGAAGAACAGGACGTGAATATGATCGAAAGTCCGCGTGAGTAATTAGTTAAGTTATAAAATTGCAAAGATGTTATTGAGTAATGATCTTCCTACTCTTGCATTTAAGTAAATCGATACTACGCAAGGGAGGATGTTTTTATTATTGCATGCATGTTTGATACATTAAGCATGAAGACAATATGAGAAAAGATATTCGGATAGGTTATGTTAAAGCATTAAGACGTATGACCATTAACATGGTGATAATGTAGGAAACCGTAACTGATGTATTTAATACTTTTGGTAATGAAGGAAGCATCATTATGTTGATATTAAGATTTTGTTCTTAAAAGTATCAACTAGGAAAGTGTAGCTTGTCATTTATACTAAGAAGAGAAATATAGACAAATATATATCCATGTGCATTCTGATTAGTTATTAGGGTGCATATGATGAAAATGCATGAGTACATTTTTATATTCCAGTAATCGTTAAGATAGATGTTGGAAAATGATGAGTGATGGTTATAAAAGTTATACTTTTATATGTCCAAGATTTATGATGACTTGCTATCCATGTACAATTATATGTTCTGTCAAAATGATTATTTTGTTAAGGGATAAATTATGGTTGTTCATGTAATTATCGTGTGGATGCAAATCGAGTTTTGTCAAAATAATATGTTTTGTGGTACGAATAAGAGTATTGGAAATCTAGAACCAACATGAAATGGTGATACAGGTTAGTAGGACGTTGTAATTTTTTGACGTCTTTATGTTGCCGCAAGGAATGACTGTTTTATATTTATTATGAGTTAAGGAAACCATTGATGACATGGAATTTCCATGGTAGTTCAGAAGTAATCTTTAAAAAGCATTAATCGATGTATAAGCTTTTATGAAACAAGTAAATGATGTTGGACACATGTTACATGTATAATTGTTCTTATAATTTAATTACCTTTATATGACTAACGCTCTGAATATGTTGTCGAACAAGTTATTTCCTACACATCACTGCCTTACAACCGTCAATAGGTAAATGTTGGATATATAGATTCATATTAGTGTAATACTAACATGTGAGGATACAAGTAAACTGGTACCTCGGCATATGAGGATCTTATAATAAGGACATATGCGGTCGCCCTTACAAAGGTATATGGCTATCCTTATAAGGTACGCAAGTATGTTTTTGACAATTGGTTATTTCATACATGATGTTAGTGTATACAACGAAAGGTTGTTTAACTAAAATAGGAATTGTGTGGGAAATGGTGAAATCTAACATTCATATTGTCCATGGATCATCATAAGAAGAATGTTATGTCGTGTTCAAAGCATTGTGTAATCCTATAAGCTATTTATGTGTAGTAGGAAAGGACATCTTAGATGATCACGTATGGATATTGTAGTAAGAAAAGATGATTTTCTATTTAAGGAAGGGACCTTTTACAATATTCGATTTTTATTTAAAGTGACACTAACAAGTGAAATCTGGAAGATGGTCAAATTTTTGTGGAGCTTGTGGAAAGGCAAGAGCATAAATATTATGCATGGTAACATAAAGGGGTGAGGATTTAAGATCCACATCACAACTGTTACTTATTCTTTTAAATTTTGATAATTATTGTTGAATAAAGAACTCGACCCAAATTGGTCAGAGTAATCGTATGGTTACAAAATGTATTATGATGAAATAATTGATAAATTTTGAAAGAGATTTTCCTAGACTAGAGCGAGGAGACTTGAGGGGAAATAAATTCCAGGACTCAAGCGAGAAATCTTGAGAGGAATTGTGTAAGAGTGCAGTAATGGCACTGAAACACTCCCTAGAATCAGGGAGTTGACAACCGCCAGGATTCTCGAAGGAATTGGCAGGCTGTAAAGACCTAGGAAAACTATTAAAGAATGCATATGCGAGAGGCAGGACGCTGCTTAGTATGCATGAGAGAAAGTACTGCAGCGCGAGCACTGTGGTGTTAGGTAAGAAATATCTGAAAGAATTGTTGTGTGAGCACTGAGGTGTTAGGAAAGAATTCCCGAAGGGATTGTTGTGTGAGTACTGGGGTGTTAGGCAAGAATTTCCTGGATCAAGTAAATGATGTGTTTTGATTAAGCTAACAGTCCAAATCCTTGGATCATTGGAATTAAGTGTGCTTATAATAATAAAGGCACAAACAATGACTAAAAGATATTCCATAGATTGCAAGTGTTGTGTTACAAAAAAATGACTCAATATTTATGTTTATAAGTTGGATTATGGAAATGATGATAAGTTTTACGGTTTGTTTGAATTCCGGTTTTGTAGTCGAAAATATAGGGTGATCGATAGTGACTTGCGGGAAATTCATGAAAGACCAAAGAAGGTCAAGATAGAAATGACAAATCAAGCAAACGATGATTCAAGAAAAGAAGACGAATTACTGAAGAGTATAAACACCGAGGACGGTGTTATTCTTAAGGGGAGGAGGATGTGATATCCCTCTCTTTTTACCCTATTGTTTTGTAAATATATGATAATTTGTATGAGGCCCTGGTGAGGAGCTCAAGGCCAAGGCCCCACCAGTGGACCTTGAAAGTATCGTTCCTCGGCTATAAGTTATAAATCGTAAACCTAAAATGATGCCGCTAAAACGACGAGCATTTAAATTTACTAAGGGAGAAGTATAACAGCAAGTTGACCATGAGTTGATAATTGATGATCATCCCAGTGCCATGAACACTTGAGTGGACATTAATGTGCGCTAAGGTTCACTTAAGAAATTCTAAGCTAACCCTAGAAAAATGATATCCTTGAGATCCTAGTGGAGGGATTTAAGTACCAAACAGGGTATTTTTTAAGGATTATAAAAGTAGACTTAAGTATAGTATTCTAGGCGATTATTTTTGATTGAAAAAAACATATATATAGATTGGTGGGCAAATAATAAATATGAAACATACAATTTACTAGGGAAAAGTGTAAATTTTGGCAAATATTATGATAAAAAAACATATTTTATGTAAATATAGGCGATATTAGAGACTAAAAATGACCAAATAACGAATTTATTTCTTGAAAAAAAGCCCAAAAAATGGCCAATTGGCGAAATTTCGCCCTTAAAATTTTCCCTTGTACCAAATAAGTATTGAGAAAGGGGTAAATAACTTAAGAGTGAAACATATCACCATAAGGCATTTTTTATATACCTTTAGTATTCCTGTATAATATATATATATATATATATATATATATATATATATATATGTTGGAAAGGGAAGGATATATATATATATATATATATATATATATATATATATAAAAGGGCACGTTAACACATAACTTAATATCTACTTAACATACTTTATATACATTATAAATAAACATGACACGTATACAGTGAAATATCATTGTTTAAGATAAATTCATTGGGTAACATTTGAAAGTTATCTTGGTTATGTTGAAATTGAAAAACTAATGTTTCAATTAGTATGTAGGACGTAGAGGAAGTGGGGGTCGTTATAGATTAAGCCAAGCCCCAGATTTAAGGACTATATAATATATATATGTATATATACAAGAGATGAATGACTTACAAGGCAATAGTTATATTATTGCATATGTCAATACTATATCAAGTCATGCATTACCTAAGATATATTTTTATAATACTCTAGCTGGGGAGCAGGGTTCAAAATTGAGGGCGTCAGGGCCCGTCAAAGGCCTCTCAGCCCGTCAGTGAAGGGGGGCCTCAATTTTCCCCGTCATATAAAATTTGGTTTCGAATTTTTGACATTTAAAAAAAAATTATTTATTTAAATATAAATGACATTTAAAGGGCTGTCATTAAAATCGCCCGTCATTAATTTTTTTTATGGGTGAGTGGTGACACCGTGACAGGACCAGGCTGCCAGTCTGTCAGTCTTTACTCTGGTCTGGAGTCTGGACAGAATCGAGACTCGAGTCACTCGACCTGGCACTTCCAGACTTGCTGCGTAATTAAAACGAAACGGCTCCAAGCCTCCAATATGGTTATATTCGTGGAATCATGACGTCAATTGAATTGAGTGTAAATTGTAATGCGGTACAAAATGCAAGGGGTATTAATTGTTGTTTTAGGATGCCAGGTTCAGGGTTTAAGGTTACGGCTGGCCAGGATAAAAGCCTCGAGTCTCGACCCACCATGCTTGAACCTGCATTTAATCTGCATTTAAGGATTTTAACCTTGCATCAATCTAGATTGTCGGTAGCATTCAACCTTTAAACCTTGCATTTAATCTTCGAATTGGACTGTATTTGGGTCTTGAAGCTTCGGGTTAGCACCGCAAAGCTTTCATTCTTGTGTTTATTCCTAGAATTGTTCCGAGTGCAGGGTTTTGGGGGTGTTGAATTACAACAGACTGATGTTTTGGTTTCGAGTGGAACTATATGGGACTGTTTTTCTTGTTATGAGTGGAGATTTGGGTCTTGAAGCTTTTGTTCTTGCATTTATGTATGCAATTATTTAAAGTGGAGATTCGACTCTTTAAATCCTTCTTGTTCTTGTTGTGGAGTGCTTTTATTCTATCTGCATTCCAGGGGCAGTAGTTTGTGTGCAATAGGAAGGGGGATTTAAATGTTTCAGGCCAGGAGTTTCCAAGCTTCACATTTTCCAGGAATATCTCGGACGGTGGTTTCCAGAACTTGGTTCTCGGGAGAATGTGTAATGAGTTTATGAAAAATGGAGGTAGGCATGCATCCCCTGTGTTTATAAACCAAATGATTTATGGTTTTTGTCTGTCAAGTTATTATGCATTGATTGAGAATTCTGAAGTGGCATTTGAATTTGTGTTTTGGTTGAAGTTTCAAGTTTGAAGTGACATTTCATTGTAGATTTAATATTGGCTTGCAGTGGCATTTTAGGTTGTGTTTTGGTCAAAGCTTCAATTTTGAATTGGCATTTCACTGTAGATTTAATATTTTTAGGCTTTGGATCTCACTGTAGATTTAAATCTATAATGTTTGCTAGGTTGGGGCAATATGAAGTAGAAACTTTCTTGTTTTTTACAACGAATTGTAGACTCAATGATCCGAGTTAGCAAGATTTGCACTCATTACCTCGGGTTGATAAAACAACCAAACTATTGGTGGAGATATGAAAACGAACTTACACACACTTTTTTTATTAGAGAACAATGATACCTTTTAGGAACAGACCCCAGGAAATCAATATTTTTGGTCATGAAATCATTAATTTGGCCAAGCATGGGTTAGGGATCAGACGAGGGTTACCGATTCATGACGATCAATTTCACTCAGAACCAATAAATTTCAATATTTTTCCATAACTTGCAGACGGTTATTGTATTTGGGCAGATACCATGAAGGCCTTAATCCTTGTGGATTCGCCATTGCCTCTGCGTCATTTGCAAACTATATACTCTGTTCTTTTTAAACTCTCGCAAGAAGAAATAAGCTTAGTTATCTATTCACAGTCTAAATTTCGTTGCGCTCAGAATATAACAACCTATTAAATGTTTTGAGCTCATGTATTCTTCTCAAGTACTCTAGATTCTTTGTTTTCCACAATGGATGAAGCTCTAGCTATTCTACTAGTTGCTTTTGAATTGTTATCAAAGAATGGATGCAATATTTGAAAGTTGTGTGGTGTACTGATGCTCAAGAAGCACAACTTCGGGCACTGATATCATCACTGCAAATAAATACTTCGCCTGATTTAGCTACTAGACTTGGTATGAACTCGTGCAACTTTAATTGTGTGCATTTAGTCTGTGGGCGGTTTTGGAACAAGGCTACGTCCACTTACTCTGAGCCTTCCCAAACCTCTTGTGGATTTTGCTAACAAACCCATGATTCTGCACCAGGTTAACACACTAGTCCGAGACACACCCTCGTTTGATAATAAAAAAGTAGTGTTGTAACTTTAAAAATATAATTACTGAAAGTGGCTTGGGAGGCACAAGGGGTAACCCACACTGAGTTGTTAATTCGCCGGCGTTTAATGATTTCGGTTGATGGCTAACTGCCCATTTGGGGAGATATTGAGTCTGCCAATTGCCATATGCTGATCTTCGGCAGATGTGCTCTTCTGCCTTTCAGTTTCTGTGATAATCATCAATTAGACCGGTTTTGCCATTAAATAAGGTCAGTAGGTCACTGAATAAGAACTTTCACTTACCAGTTACTGTACGATCCAATTCCTGTCCCTGCAAATATCAAATAACGAATGAATAGCTATCAATAAGGAGTTACAACTGTCTATTTAAAATTTTAAAAGAATAATTCATCCAAAATTTTTTCCTGTGAAAAAAAAAAGTTTTATTTAAAAAAAATTTTGTGTCATAAATTTAATTGAAATGCATTATCTTTTTAGCACATCTTTTTAATGAAGTGTGCAATTAATCTATCACTGTCATTTGAAATGTGAGTTTTTTTAAAGCCCTTCATCAATGAAGGGCTGCATAAATATATAACCTTCAATATGAAATTAAGACCAGCCCTTCAATCTTGATCCCTGCTGGGGAGCATGTTTTCTATCGGAGTTATTTTGCTGGGAGTTATCTCCCTCATGGAGCTCCAAATGCTATCGTGGATCGTGGAAGAAATCGGGGAGATATTCCCGCGAGTTGTCTCCCTCATGGAGTGCCGAACCATTGTAAACTGCCACTTGTTCCAGGACTGGGGTTTCAGTTGTTGGATCCATTATTGGCACTCCAGCTTGAAGAAATCAAAACCTTGATAAGAAGGGGGGGCGGGGGAGATCTGCTGGGGGGGATCGACATTAGACTCTACTGAGAGTTAA
Organism: Larix kaempferi; assembly: GCA_027924585.1. Classification (NCBI taxonomy): domain Eukaryota; kingdom Viridiplantae; phylum Streptophyta; class Pinopsida; order Pinales; family Pinaceae; genus Larix; species Larix kaempferi. The sequence goes on along the minus strand of BSBM01001174.1, from coordinate 2,938,083 downwards.
CGCCAGTAAGGATCTATGCAAGACAAGTTACACTATGCTAACGAGTTCACCAAGGGAAATTCCTCATGGCCGCAGATTTAGCAAGGGAATTAGAGGGGTGTCAGCCAAATCTAGAGCAGCGACTTCTACAGTATAATTTCCGTTTGGAGTATCCCAAGTTAGATCTCTGGTAAGAGCTCGGTAAAACCCAGTTTGAAATTCCCTGTAATTTCCGTCTGGATGATCTCAGCGTAGAATCTCTGGTAAGAGTTCGGTAAATCCCTGTGATTTCCTCTTTGTGAATTTAATACAGTAATTTCAGTTTGGAGTATCTCAGCGAAGATCTCGGATAAGAGCTCAGTACTTTTGCTGTTTGTATTTCGATACAGTAGTTTTCTGATTTAGATCATCTTAGTGTAAATCCATGTTCCGATTTGGATCTATCTAAGCGAATATCCTTGTTTTCGATTTGAATTACCTCACCGTAGATCCTGGTTTCCATTTGGATTACCTCAGAGTTGATCCCGGGCTAAAGTGTTAGCTTATATATATATATTAAATAACAACGTTTTGATTCATTTATAATAGTTATGTTAGGTAAGTGCAGATAAAAACGCTAGTATTAGTGTGAAGTACACTTTAATAAGATTTCGTTTAGCCTTGTTAGAAGAGCTGGTGGGGTAGGAACCTAGCGAACTTTTGGTTCTGCGTTTTGATAGGTATTACCATCCGGGTTTTTGTTTATGATGCATAGGCATATCCAAGTTGATCTTTAATTAACATGAGAGTGATTTTAGTATGTGGAATGACATTGTATAGATGGATAGCATTTTTTTTAATCATAGCTTACACTATACGATTGAGAACAGGAACCCTCGTTGTATACCAATTCGAATGGAGGGACGACTCTGTAGAGCCCGATCCCTGTAACAACCCTTAGATCTCATCTTCCAGCTAGAATTGTTTTTCTTATGTTGACTACTTACAATTTGGGGAAAAGACGACGATTAGCAGCCTGTCTCCTGTTTGATTCCAATTATATATGTTTTTATATAATGATGAATATGGATTTAGGGAAGTCCTTTTTTGTGTTATATTCTACCCTGTTGCCATCGTGAATGCATAGATGGAGTTTATATGGACAACGTTTACTCTTTCCCGAGTTTTGTTGTTATACTGTTGCCTTTGTGAAAGCGCTTACTAAAGAGTACTGGTAAAGATTAAATGGCGTGGCCCTTATATTTTTATATTTAAATATAATGGAACTATAATTGTGAATCCAAGTTGACCTCTGATTTAATGAAAATATATATATATATATATATATATATATATATATATAAACAGAGTTATGATAATATAAATTCATAAATGATTAATGGGTAATCATACCAGAAGACTGCACCTTATTAAACTAGACTGCACCTTATTAAACTACACATAAGTACTTAGTATACTTGATATGTAAAGATATTATAAGGTCATGTATAAAGATGATACTTGATATATATCGTCTGAATGGAGCTAAGTCAAGAGGATAGTTGTTTATAACCCTTTTTTTGTAGCACTGAATACTTGGAAGAAATCTAGGTTAAGTTGTTTATGCTATTGGAGAATAGGTCTATGTGACAATGTTGATAAAGTGTCGAATGCTCGAAAAAAAAACTATGAGAAAGCGCAAGGCAATTTGCAATAAACTGCATAGCAGGATTGTAACCTCTATTTGAGTAATAAAACAAGTTATGACATTCTTTGTGAACGTAGCCCTAGAATTGGGTGAACCACCTATATCTCATCTTCTCTTGTGTGTATTTTCGTCTTTCTCATGTGTGAAATTTTGATGGATTGTTGTTAAACTAGACGCATGTTTCTTTACGTTCCGCTAAACATGAAAATGATAGTTATATCAATGAAGTAAGTTATGTATATATATATGTGAAGCCATGTTATAAACTTGTAATACCTCCATAATAATTGTACGAATATAGAGATAAAGGCCCTATGGATTATGGATGTTGTAATTTGAATTTGTGAAGCATATAAATGTTGTTTTGCTAAGGGTTACCATGGAATCAATGATAGAGATAATAATATATGGTTATACTATACTTGTCCTAATTTATAATGTTTGTATGTTATAAATTCTTAGTGAGTTTGCATAGAGTAGGATAAGACAATGTTCCTAGGCAACGAAGTTGTTATATAGAAATAAGCATAACATGGTATTGGGTTATGTTCTTTTGGTCATTATGTAACAATGATATTATGTTCTAAAAAATAATTGAGATTATTTTATTTTACTAATGCGTGAAGTTGTTTAAAGACTAGAGGAGGGAAAAACTTTATTTTCTCAAAATAACACAGAAATTACGGAGATGTGACAGTGACTGTTCCCACCAACTACACACATACATTAATGATTGGAAAAATGGTAAAAAAGGGAGATATTTGGTTTATTCTCATCACATAAAAGAATTTTGGGTGAGTTCTAATGTTGACACTTGGCAGCAAGGATTCAGTCACCCATGGACCCCCTTTCCTCTTCCCCTTTGGTGGAATAATAACCCCTTTGGTGCTCTTTACACAACCAGTCTTGGACCATTTTATTATTTATGCACATAATATTTACATATATATAAATCAACATAAAAACCAAATAAACAGTCCAAATAAAATATAAACATCATACATGCCTAGACATTAACTAATTGGGCCTTGGCCTTGAGCTTCGCACTAGGAATTTACACTAGCATATTTACATCATTTACATAATATTGAATAAATACATTCCAAGTCAAAACTAAGAGTATTACAATATGAAGCTATGGAGTGGAGATTTATGCCTTATACAGAGGGATGAAGTTCCAAGTTATAGTGTCCAACATAGCATTGTAAAACCAAAAAGCATGCTCAGCAAGTGCTGCAAATACTGGTCTCATATGAACATTAGATACAATGAAAATATGAAAAAACAACCATTACTTAGGTAGCTTTGTGTGATAGGTGCACAGTGAATCTATATATTATTTAATAAGATTATTTAAACTTTTTAATTTTTTTAAAAAGTGATATTTTATTGTTTTTGGAGACTATAAGATATATGTATAGCCATTTCAAGTTATATAAACTATACATTCAAGTTATTATTTAAACTATGTATGTTTAAAGAAATTCAAATCAAACAATCTAATTATCTCTGTGAATAAACATACACATAAAAATATGGATTTATTCGCTTATGCACTCATTAAATAACTGAAAACATAAATTATGGATTTACATGTTAGTCTTAGCATAGTACAAGTACACAGAAATCATAGATTTATGTGCTAGTCTTGGCATATTAGAAGTACATGAAGATTTTTCATAAGGTGTTTTTATCATGTTTTGTTTGTTTTCTCATTTTTATTTTGTTTGTTTTTTTCATTTTTATCTATATTTTATTAATTTGGATATCTTTTTATATTTGTTATTGTTGTTTTTTAAAATATGTTACATAGTTGTCATAATTTAAGCTAACTCTTGGAACATGTAACCCTATATATTTTAGTCTTTATCTTTTCGGTTGTAATAGTTGTCCTTCATTAATGTTGGACCTCTTCCCATTGTTATAAACACAAGGATTTCTCTTGTATTTTTACATGATAGATCTATATCTACCATCTTTAAAGTTTCACTAGATCATTTAATCATTTTAAAAAATCTAAATATTCATTATTATTCCAATTGAATTGTTAAAGTTTCACTAGATCATTTAATCATTTTAAAAAATCTAAATATTCATTATTATTCCAATTGAATCGTGCGTTTCTTACTTAACATCACTTGTATAATTAGACACTATGCTATGATGTGTATATAACCCCTTGTACAAGTCACATTTTTTTATAGAAAAATGCAACTTACTATTAATATACGAAATAGTAAAATATGTCTAACTGTCAGTCCATAACAAAGTCATACAAAGCTGTCAGAAGTAGACCCCGGGACATACCGGTTACATCATCATAATGTATCAATAAACTGTTCTGAAAATGTCAATATAAGGTGCCACAATACCCTAAAATCTCCCATAAGACAATCCAGATATGTGTCCAGTAACATAACAGAAAACAAATGCCACATCATAAAAAATACAAATGTCTCATAATAGGTCCAATGTATAGATAACCACATATGCCAAACACCAAAGGCATCCCCAGCAGCTATGTAGACGCCAAAAGCGGAGTGTAATACTGAGATTACATCCGATCAGTGAAAACCGAACAACATTTGAAAGAGGCTGAAATATAGGCCGCAAAAAATATGAGAGTATATAGAAATGTCCAACAAGAAGTTGGACTCAGCAGTTTTTAAGTATCTGCACATAGAAACTAAAAGTCATATAAGTAATACATGCCGCATATAACCGGAAGGAAAACAAAAAAGAACGAACATAAATGACAACGAACAATCCTCATGTCCAATGTAACAGATGAGAACCATGTGAAAAAAGCGCATCATCCCGCCATTCCTGCCACAAGATGACCCCCGTCTGAGATTTAAGAGCCCGCTTAGAGAGCATATCCGCCTCCAGATTCACCTCTCTAAAGATATGTTCAAAGTGAATGTGCTCAAATTCAAGAATGAGCTTTCTAGCCGCTTCCAACCAATGAGCGAGCAGAAGTACATTGAGGGGAGAAGTACCCCTAGCCCAAGAGATAATAGCCTGCAAGTCGCCATAAATAACAAGGGAATAAATCTTCCTTTGACGAGCGCAAAACAGTAAGAGCCAAAGTGCACATATCTCACTTCTAGTATTTGAGCCATTTCCCATATTTAACCAACAGTGAACAGTGATAGTGTTGGAAATGTGAATTGTTGCTCCCGCCCCCCCTAAGCCATTCAGGCACACAGCGGCCCCGTCAAAGAAACCACAAGGAAATACCAAGATTTGAGGAGCCAATCGGTTTTTCAATTTCCGAGTCTTCATGCCAACACCCGCTCCAAAAGTAGATATATATTCCTTATGTGCAACAATGGTCTTATAGCATAAAGCTGTACAAGTCACATTGTATATACCATCTTTAAGAATCCACATTACACTCTCTTTTAACTTTTGTTAATCATTGATGAAGTAGACATGTCATAGTAACATAAACCTAAAATATCCAATGGATGAGGAATCTTTCTTTGCCTAAAAATCCTCATAAGCTACTTCAGGTTGTCCTCATAATGTGCACCGATGACTCAAGTTTATTGGTTGATAGTCCATGATTTCATTTTACACATGATAACAATTTCATTTAGATATTTCAATTGTATAATCTATGATCTATCTTATTTGCTATAGATTTCGTTTTTTTCCACGTGGTTATTAGTACAGGGTCCCATCTCACATACGATGATATGATATTGCTAGGTGATATGCACTGATTGCATATGTTGTTATTGCATCAGGATTTCATAGTATGATTAGATGGTAGGTGATACTTAATTATGATTTCTCATGATAGTATTTCATGGCCGAAGATATTTAGTAATATTATTCATGATAGTCCTTCATGAGGATGGCATGTGATACTTAGCATATGATTCTTTTACTTCATGATGGTATGGCACGTGATTCTAGCTTATGATGTTTATTTATTTCACAATGAATGACATGTGATACTCAGTTTGATACTTACTATTTCATGTTGATATTCAATATAATACCTTACTGCATATTATGTTGATAATTCATGATGGTTTTTCATGACATAATAGTTCAATACGATGCTCAATGATTTCATGGGATGTTAGTTGTGATAATTTCACATAGCATATGGTATTTAGTAGAACAAACATCTTATTCCACGATGATGATTTATAATGCATTATATGGCATAATATTAGCTTGCAATGATGCATTAGCATATATGATAACCACAATGATGCATTAGCATATATGATAACCAATTACAATGCTTATTATTCATTATGGATTTAATGATGTCTTATTAACTTGAGAAGAATAACTACTAATCATTGTTCATTTGTGGTGATTGGAAGTTTGTTTTAGGTGATCCACTTAAAGAGCCTAATGAGGCTAATCATTCTAGGATTTCGTGGGGGCCCATAACCATGAATGAGAATGGCGAATACAAAAGACCTTATGGGTTGGGGGACAAACTCAACAATTAAATCTATGCCAGCGGTTCTTAAATATTCTACCAAAAGTCCACGATTGGAGGTAACCTTGTCGGGGGGAGGAATATGGGTAAGGGATTTCAATGCTTGGTGCTGGTGTCTTAAGGGATCATACAGAGGGAGTACATGCCATCATTTCGATATTCCTAGGATATAATGATCTTGATATCAAGATTGGGGTACTAGTAACTAAATGTTGGTTAATACCAATGAGGCCTAGATTTCAGTTAATTCCAATGAGGACACACATTTTTTAGAATATGGGAGGGTGGCTACACGATGGTAAATTCCCATGGAAATCATGATACTTGTTGTATGGTCTTCGAACATGCAGGACCATCCGGAGTTGGCGAGGAGGATTATGGAGGTGGCAGATGGTATGATTCTCAGGGAGAGGGTGAGTAAGGAAGGAGGAAGTTTCATGAACATGTAATTTTATTTTTATGTATTGACTTGTTTGATGCTTGAGTGTGTAATGAGAATGATGCATAGTTGTATGATTTATTGCATATTAGACACCTAGGGAAATAATACACAACATGCCATAACTTAGGACACCATAATTATATTAGTTTATTTGGGATATTTCTAAGTGATCGACACACGTATAAATCTCTCATATTCACAATAGTACTAGCTACCTTTATTACCTAATATCTACATAACTGATTAAGTCTTTGTATTTATTGATATGGGGTTATAACTTTGGGATGAATTTTCCTGGAGGTAGGGAGTATGTAATGACCCAACGTTAGACATTAGTATAATGGCATATGATAATAGCAAAAATGTCAAGTAATATATAAAACTCAAAAGGGAAAATGTGCATTGTAACTTAATTTAGGTGCATGGATGACAAGTGTGTCATACATGCAAAAAGTAAGAAATTGAATAAAATATGGAAATTAAGTAATAAAAAGGGGGCTCTAGTCTTGCTGGTTGTTGAAAGGGATTTGTTGCTTGTTGAGCTGGTTTTCTATTATGTGTGCACCTATGAAGAGGGAGGATACGAAGGAGGAGAGTGTGGAGCATAGAATGATAGAGAATTAGAGAAAAGAGTTAAGGTCTCACCTGGCCTAGCATAGTGTTCAATGTCGAGGGCTTGGGGGCCTCAAATTCCGCTGGGGGTTGGTTGTAGGGAGAGTTGTGCCCCCCAACTGTTTTTACACACAGAGAAGTTGGTGCCTAAAGGAGGATAAGGACTGCATCCAAATTGTTAATGTTGGTCATTGATTCAGGTAAGTAGTGACTCTTCTTATTTGAATATAGTTTAAATTTCTGGTAGCCATATGAAGTTATTTAATTGATGTATAGAACTTGATAGAAGAGTTAATTTTTTTCCTGAAATTTATCTTGTTAAATCTGCCATTTAGTTAGGGTTATGAATATGTTATCTGGTTTGTTACATTGTATACCCCGACAACTTCACTTCACCATCTCAAACATATCTTAGACCATACTCAATTTTTCCCCTCAAAAAATTGAGCACATGTTTTGATGCTACCCAATGCTTTTGTCTTGGATCCACCATGAATCGAATCAAGGTGTTCACTGCAAAACATAAATCTGGTATTGTGTTAATCAAATACATCAAGGAGCCTATCAATTTCTTGTACAATGTGGTATCCACCAATTCTGAGTATGAAGCTACCACCTTCTTTAGGTTGGTGATCATGGGTGTGGTAATAGGTTTGCAATCCTCCATCTTGAATCTCTTTAGGATCTCAACTGCATACTTACCTCACCCAAGGAAAATCTACCCTGTTTTTTTCCAAACCTCAAAATCCAATAAGTAATGCATCATTATGATTTCCTTCATCTCAAACTCAACTGCGATGTCTGCTTGGAACCCTATAATAAGCTTCTATGCACCTGTAAGAAATAGGCCATCTACATAAAACACAAAAATAAGCAGATCACTCCCAACAAGTATCACTTTTGGTGAATCCCATACTCACCAAATAGCCATTGATCCTGGAAGTACCATGCTCTCGATGCCTACTTGAGTCCATACAAGGATTTCTTAAGCCTGCAAACATGGGACTCCTTCCCATTTACCTTAAATCCCTAAGATTTATCTATGTACACTTCTTCCTTAATGATCCCATTAAGTGAGGTTCTCTTCACATCCATTTGATGTATATTTCATCCCAAAAAATATAACTAAAGACATGACTACTCTAATGGAAGTGCACCTAGCAACTGGAGAAAAAGTCTCATCGTAATCCACTCCTTCTTTAGGAGAGAACCCTATTTCCACACACCTTGCTTGTACTTCTCTATGTTTCCATTTTCCACATGATTGATCTTGTAGTGCGATTTTAAAGTTGCCACTGTTTCCCCCTCTTGTCTAGGAACAATTTCCCAAACATCAATTTTCATGGTGGAGGTTTACTCCTCCACCATTGAATCCCACCATACCTACTGGTATGCTACCTCCTGAAAACTAGAGAGCTCTAAATGTATGATGCTGCTCATCTATACCATGTAGTTAGGAAACTTCTTCGGAGGCCTGCTCTCCCTAAATGTGATCCTAAGAGCCTCAACATCATTCTGAGCATCCCTCAATTTCTAAGTGAACGATCAAGGTCTCTTGATAGAACTAGTAGGAGCCGATGGCTCCTCCTCTAGATTGAAAAGTTGCTTCCTTGAGCTGGAAGTCACTGGTGATTTTGGATTAACATTCAAATCTTCCTGCTTCTCATCCTCTGTCACTGGTACTAGCTCTCGATACTTCCTAGATGCAAAGTCTCACTCAAAATTTACATGCTTGCTTACCAATGTCTTCCTCAATTCTAGAACATAGATATTGTAGGCATTTGAAGTCTCATTGTAGGTAATGAACAAACCCTTTCCGCTGGAAGGTTCCAAATTGGTCCTCTTCTCCACTAGAATATGGATTTAAACTAGACAAATAGAGATGCAAAAATGACTCACCTCTGGCTTTACACTAGTGAATGCTTCCTTTAGTGTCTTGTCCCCCCAAACCTTGTGAGGACACCTATTCTATATGTAGAATACTATGTTGAATTATTTTTCCCATAAAACATTGAAAAATCCTGGTAATGTATCATGGCCTTAGCATCCTCTATGATGGATATGTTCTTTCACTCTACAACCTTGTTTTGTTGTGGGATGTACAGAACATCAAACTCCCTCTTTATTCTTGCATCCTTGTAGAAACTATTGAAATCATTGGAGGTATACTCACCTCCATTGTATGATCTCAAAACCTCGATCTTATTCCCTATCTAGTTCTCCACAAGAGCTTTGGATTCTTGAAATTTGTTGAATAATTCATGCTTGGTCTTCAGGAAGTAGATCCATATTTTGCTAAAGAAGTCCTTAATGAAGGAAACATAGTAGATGCTTCTTGTGATTGATGCTACTGATATCGGTCCAAATAAATCCAAATGCACTAGATTTAGAATCCCCTTAGATTTGTGCTCACTACTTGGGAAAGAAACCTTGGCATGCTTTCCAATTTCACACCCTCTGCATACACTCTGTTGCTCAATATTGAACTCTAGAAGACTTGTGATGATCTTCCTCATAATGGGTAGTGCTTGGTGACGTAGTTGCCCCATCCTCTTTTTCCATAACTCACACAAGTTATATGTGTTATGAACTAGGGATTGAACATGTTTTCCTTGTAACCTGTACAAATTGCCTTCTTTAATCCTATTCACTTGAGATGATCTCAGGCTAGAATTCTTCGGTCTAATGAGGACTACGTGGTTCTTGAACTCTACTACCTAACCCTTATCTTCCATGACCGAAATTGAAAACATATTCTTCTTAATACTTGGAACAAATAACACATTATCAAAATCTAACGAGTTACCTGATTGGTGTTGGAAAGGAATGGTTCCAACTCCTTCTACTTGATACTTGGATTCACCACCAATATCGACCTGAAATCCTAAGACATGCTCTGTTAGAATTGAAAATAGCTCCTAGGATGATGTCATATGCCTTGATGCTTCACTATCCACATACCATGTGTTCTTTAAAATTGTGTTGGAATAGAGGCAAGATACCATCAAGAAATCCTTCTTGAACTTGGAGGAAAAATCATTCATTTGAGTTTCATCTGAGGCTACTACCTGGTGTTGCTGCTTCCCTTTACCCTTCTTCTTCTCCAGACATTGTGATGCATAATGGTCATTTTTATGACTTATTAAGCACTTGATTTTACTCAAGTCCTTCTTGCTTGGCTGTGAGGCTGTCTCCTTACCATTCATCTTACCTTTGTTGGGTACTTTACCTCTGCCCTTCTTCTCTTGAACAATTAAGGCATGGTCATAGTCACCTCAATGTCGTCTTTCCTTTGAATCCATTTGAGTTTCTTCTTGGATATAGTCATCCCACAATCTTTCCCTAGAGGGAAGGTTTTCCTGAGCACAAAGTGCATGGAAAAATGTTTCCCATTGAGGTGGGAACCCATTCAATGCCCTATTTACTAGGTCCTTCTCTTCATTCTTCACCCCAACTTTTGGAAGTTAGTCATAAATCTGTGTGAGCTTCATCAGAAAACTAGTGATGGTGTCTGATATGGTCATTTCAACAGATTTGAGCTTGTTGTGCAGTATCATCTTTCAATTAAAGATCTCGCTATGGTAAGGGCTAACTATGGAATCGAATATATCCTTCACCATCTTCTTCTCGGATATGTGAGGGATCATATTATCCTTTGCATCATCCATGATCATTCACTTGGCTCTCACTTCTTATGAGATGCCACAAGATGTGGATCTGCTGATGGAGTCACCACATCCTTGATGATATCCTAGAGGTCATTCTCTTCTAACATAACAATTACCCCAAATTTCCATGTAAGGAAATTTGAGGCACGATCCAATATGCACTTGAAATTGAGGATAGTTGATGCCATCTTTGATCTAAAGAAAAAACTCCCAAATATAAAAATTAGTCCTTAAAAGAAATAACGAAACCCTCTAATTGCTAGTTCTTCTTTCTGGTAGTTGATTTACTACTGTAAATCCTTGGGAATGTCAATGAAATAACCAAGCTCTAATACCATATATATTTTTAGTCCCCAGGTGATTGCTATCCTATGTTTCTCTTTAATTAAATAAATAAAATCTAAACTTATTCAACCAAATAAATAAATATTTTTGAACATGCAACAATCACAAATATAGTTAAAAATGAACAACAAAAGCATAAACAAGAACACAAATATCATGTCCTTCAAATCATCTTATCATTTAATAATAAAAAATTACAAGGACACCTCAACCTAAGGTTTACAACTTATTGGAAAAGAAACAATACACCTACACAAAAATATGAGGGACTGTTGTACCTTGTACGACAATACTATCCTAGTAGTCTTCCACCTTTCTAGTCGATCCTCTTCCTAGTATATGCATTCTCTCCTACTTGTCTTCACTTATGTGTGTTCCTTGCACAAATTCCTTGGTGTGTTCTACTCAACTTCTCCTCCCATCTTGTTCTATTTATGCTATGAGAGAGATAACTAATATCCTCAATTCTAGCAACCAACTTCCTTTATTTTAGGAACCAACTCCTTGATTCTAGCAACCAATCTCTACTAATCTCCTTAATACTAGCAACTACCTGATCTCAACAATGAGGTGTATGGCTAAGATTATATCAAATCCAAATCACTAATATTCTAGAATCTATAGAACATTTCATTTAGATTTATAAGATTAAGATATCAAGGGAATTTAGAAGGTATTATTTCCCACTTTTACTAAGTGGTCACTAAGAAGTTGTCTCGAGCTTCTCCTCACACGTTGACACGTAACCTGTGCAATAAGCTCTTTCTTAAGCTACATTTTTCAACACATACTCTTTTTGGATAAGGGATACAAATTTGGAATTTAATGCTCCTAGAACCTTCCTCGATAGTTTAGATTCCTCAATCATTCTCAAAATGTCATCCTTGATCATGTCATATAATCCAATATAGAGTTCAATTGTCCACCCACAAGGGCCTAATATTTTTTCCCTATTGAATGAACTTAAAACTGCTTTCATTTCTTCCTTTATAATTTCCACTTCCAACTCTATATTCATTTGATCATCAATAAGCATAGGAAATAACCTTAGAATTTTTATGATTTCCTCAATGTTAGCACTCTTAGGGTCTTTGAAGAGATTTTTATAAGTGTTGATTACCCGCTTCTGCTATTTTCTTGAAGCATTTGACCCTGGAGCCATCTCGTTTTCCAATTTCCTATATTGTATTTACATTCCTTCTAAGATTTGCATACTTGTGCAAGAACTTTGTGATATTATCACATTGAACCAACCATATAGCTCTGGTTTTGAACCTCCTCTCTATCCCTTGTTTTTCTAAAAGTGATTTATTTTTTCCTTCATGCTCTTTTAATGACCGGAATTCCTCCTCAGGGAATACTCCTGCCTCATTATTTTCAAAAAGATATGTTATTCCCTCTTCCACCTCTTTTAGGTCTTTTTTATTTTTTTCCATGATTCCTTTCCCTCTCAATTTCTACTTGTTTTTCCCTTTTCGATTTATCAACAAACTGCTTTGTGGTTGAATCATTAATATTTCTATCAAAGTGCTTCCATGTCCTTATTACTGGGGCCCTAAAATCCCAATTGTTCAAACATCTATGGTTAAATTTAAAGGGTGCAAAGGGTTTCTTATCTTCATTTACAACTTGTAAATATATAAGAAAGTGGTTTGAAGAATCTCCATAACCACCCTATAATTTTATCTTAGCACTATCTTCCATCACATGCCCAACAACAATAAACTTGTCCAACCTTTGAAATTCCCTCCCTATTTATGTTGGCATTCTTCTAGGTTGGAAATTTGTTTATTAGTTCCACATCAATAAGCCTTTGGAGTTAAAAAACATGAGGGAACTAGTTTGTTGGAGGGTCTCTCCTTGTCACATATTCCCATATATCCCTCCAACTTAGAGTTAGATTGAGATGCTCTCCCATAATAACATTATCACTATTCATAATAAAGAATATCCATAACCCCTCCCAGAATGGATTTCTATCACCATAGGATCCATACAAATTTATTAATTTGCACACTTTCCCCAAATCCTTAGATTTAACTTTAACCACTATACCTGCATCATGAAATTTGAAGAGATGGCATCTAAATTAGTGTTCCCCCTTGACACTAAACCCCATAAAAATCCTCAACATCCATAGAGCGAAATTCAAATGTTTTATGGATTTCTACTTGAGGGAAACCTCGACCCCTCTAGGATTCAATGACCATATAATCATTAGGGCATTAATTTTAGGGTCTTCCTTGCTCTAGGGACCCCACAAATAGTTAATTAATTTCCCTCTCTATTTTTTCTTAGCTTGGGATTTAGCCTGGGAAATATTATACTTCCTCACAAATGTAGTTGGGAAGTCCTCATCAAATGCCAAAACCCCTAATTCCTCTACATAATCATTTTTTTGCCTTAAATGGTAAAAGGACTTAAATAAGTTTTTTTTTAAATAACTCAACTCACTTTGATTATAATGTACTAAACAAGGCCTAGAGAGTTTATGTCATTACAACTTGACCATTGCATGTATCTAGTTTTATAAATTATAGAATGTACAAAACAAACTTAACTTCCTAGTGTCACAAATATACCAAAATGACTTCAAATCCTAAGTGATTTTTAAATATTCCAAGCCCAAACCTCTAAACACAACTAAAATAATAATTGAAGAGGCTCTATAACTCGTGCTCATATCAATTATAAACTCATATTATGTAGTCAAAACTTTAAGTTTTAATCATGCAGGGGTTACATTAGAGTTTTTTCAAGTTATATTCCCACATATAACTAACCAAAAAAATCATGCAAATCCATAAAGTCTATTTTTTCCTTGGAATAAAAATCATCTCATTCGTAAGATTGTAAGTGAGGGTAATATTATTGGTACCTTTCCAATGTCCAACAATAATTAACTCAGAAACAACCCAATCAACAATTGACTCATGAAGAATGAACATGTCATAAGAGAGAATTTAACCTAAATGAAAAGGATAACATTTCTTCTCTCAACCACCCGTGCTAGACCTAGTTGACACCATCAAACCTAAACTATTTTTGCGGTGTCTACATTAAACCAAAATGTATTATTTTTTAAAATACCCAAACATTATACACAATTTTTAAGATTTAGAACAAAAATTTGGGTCCAAATGAGTAACACTTATTATATAAACAAAGATATCTTGAACATTGATGGGTTCAGACCATAACATTTATAATTGAAACTAAGCATTATTCTCAAATATAATTTAGAGTCTCAACTCAAGATTTCTTACTAAACATACGAACTCATATTACACATAAGCAAATCACTATAACCAAAACTACGATTATTTAAAGAAGATTACATAAACTATTGTTTATCAACTGTTTTCTCCATTCACAAACCTCAAAAAATGGGTTGAATAAAGAAAACAATTTAATAGAATACATTGAACAATTTATGGGCTAAACCGAGGATGGATAAATCTTGTAGTAATTGGAAACAATAAGTACATCGTAGTGATGAAGCAATGCATGTATCTCTTTTATCTATCTATGGCAACACACGACAAATACTATGCACCTCGCAACATAACAATTAATGTTGTATAGTATGGGATACACACTATTTGATTTGAGGTACCTTTAGATTGAACGCTATATATTCCAGTGTATACATCATTAATTACTCTATTGTGGGGTGCATATTGAGAGCCCCAACACACACCTTTAAAAATAAAATTTTAAGTGCCAATTACTCAATGCCCAATCTCATAGGGATTTTCTCTTCATGAAAGGGATGGCTCACATAAATGTCACTTACTTCAATTTCTCATCATCTTCATTGAATCTAGATACTTAATCTTGGTGTATGATATGGGGCAGTCAAATAGCCCCATTTCTGATGAGGGTAAATTTTCCAGTGAAACATAATTCCACCCCTTCCATACATTTTTTTTTCAAAAATCCTACAGTTTGGGTTGTCATAAAATGATCCAAAACCCTAGGGGAAAATTTCCATGGTCAAAGTTCCAAACAATGTCATGGAACTATGAATTAAATCATAATTTTTGCCAAATTTATGTTGATGTTTCTCCATTTTGCAGCATCGGGCATACATTCTCCCAAATTGGTCATGTTGATTTGACCAAGGGAGGATGATACATTCACCCTCGGAGCCTGAGTCATGTGGCTAGAGGTGAATGGCATAAGTAGGGGCAGTCTTTCTCCCATTAGCTTGAGTCATATGGCTTGGGGATATTGGCCCCAAGGTTCTCTCACATTGCCTGCTTCGATATGGAGTGATATATTCTATATTAGAGAAGATTTGACTTGTTTATTTGATAGGGGATTTCATCCCCTTGTGGAATATACAAGTCTAGTTTAATGTTGAATTAACATACCAAGAAGTGTTTGGGACTTCTTAGTGGGTCTATTAAACATCAGAGCTCTATGTGTGAATAGACATGCATGTGAGGAGATAATCATCAACAAGGCTCATGGACAACTTTTCTAGTAAAGAAGAAATAGCCAAGAAGACAAGTCAAGCCATTGAACCATTGAAGAAGACCCATAAAGCATTGAAGAAGCCCAGGAAATATTGAATAAGAAGAAAGGACAAGTCAAACCTAAAGATAAAATGAAAAGTGAAAACAAAAAGTACAAGTTAGCTCCTGTGAAATAAAGGTGACTTGATGTGTATAAAATTATAAATAAGAAACGAACACTTCACTTTTCATCATCACTTCACAATTCAACTTGTCAGCTAATACACACTTTTAAAGAAGGCCTAACAAAGGCACAAGAAGCAAACTTTTGTGGTTCTCATCATCTTCTAGGGTTCGCTACCCTTGCTAGGATTTCCTCATGAAGAAGGTTTGCTACCTATGCTAGGGTTTGTTCAAGATTGGTAATGTACTTATAATATTGGACTGATTTCCTCTAAGAAAAGTTGGCTCGGTTTTCTCCCAAGTTTGGGTTTCCCTGGGTAAAAATTTTGTGTCTACTGTGCATGGCTGTGTTTCTATAATATTTTGTTTCTGTTTCAATTTAAAGTTGAAATTTTCAGTGTGTAATTAGTCAATGATAACAGTGGGATGAATTTATTGTTTGAAAATATTTAGGAAGTATTTATCAGATCTGAAAATTAGTTTTCTATTGCTATAAGAAAAAATCAACATGGTATCATAGCAGTATTGAAAGACAACCATTGAATAGTTTTTTCCCTAAAAGTATGGAAATTAGGGCTTCCAAGCTTGGACCTTTCTGGCCTAATGTTGGAATTGAATCGAGTGTTCTGAAGGTCGCCTTGGAAGGGCGCATATATTAGTGGAGCCAGTTTTTCAATTTTTTCAAAGTTTAGTTTTGACATATTTTTCTAGTGCTAGGGTTTTTGGTTCAGATTTCATCTCTTGTCAAGATGGTGTCCAGTCTTAGAATAGAAGACAGGTTGGATGGTGCCACAAATTTTAGATCTTAGAATACCAGGATACTCTTCATCTTGGATGACAATGAGATTTAGGATTATGTAAATAAATTTGTTTGAGAACCAGAAGATGCTGAGGAGAAAGCCAAGCACAAGAAGACTGAAGCAAAGGCTAAGAGTATCTTGACAGATTCCATAAAATACCATTTGATTCCACATATTGCTAAGTTGAAGACTGCCAAAGTAATGTTTGCTTCCTTGGTGAGATTGTTTGAGAGTAAGAACACTACCAGGAAATTAGCTTTGAGGAATCAACTCTGTTGTATCACGATGACAAAATCATATTTAGCCACCAATTTTATGAAATTATACTAGTTGAGAGATCAACTTAAGGCTATTGGAGACATAATTGATGATGCATAACTCATTACAGTGACTCTTAATGGAATTCCTTCTTCATGGGAGTCATTTGTTCAGAGAATTTTTGGACGAGAAGAGTTACCCAAGTTTGATCGGCTATGGGATGATTGTGTTCAAGAGGAGGCTAGAGTATTGTCCAATAATAGTTTGTAGAGACCTCAATATGAAGAAAATCAAGCTCTTGCGGCTCATGTAAGAAAAGGAAAAGGAAGAAGAAATTTTGGGAAGAAACGTATAGGATCAGCTCTAGTTCAAGAACAAAAGAAGAAGGATGTTTCAAAGATCACATGCTTCAACTATCATACATTTGGTCACTATGATTCTCAGTGTCCTCATAAGAAAAGGAAGGAAAGGAAGCATGCATCAACAACCGATGTTGATGAGATTCCACCACAGAAGAAATCAAAGGAATATAAACTTGATGAGATTGCAGATGAACTTCAGAAAGAGTATTTCTTCTAGTGCATTCAGATTTTCCAGGAGTTCAGGGATCAGACAGAGAACTTGACAGTGAAGAATATCATGGTTCGGAATTTAGACAATGGAGAAGAGTATACCTCCAAGGACTTCAGTGATTTATGCAAGGAGGTAGGGATCAAGTTGGAATAAAAAACAATATATATTTAATGCTTTAAGTAATGAGTTTTATTTACTTAAATTGAATTGATATTTTGTTGATGAATAGCATAATTGTTTAATTAGTATTGGTTAACTCTTGTGGACAATTTTATCATGTATTGCAGAACAAGGTCCATTGAGGAGGTTGTCAAGGAAATGATCCATGATCAGAATTTACCCATGTTCTTATGGGCCGAAACATCCAATACTGTAGTTTATGCTCAGAACAAAAGTCCTCAGCAGATATTAGGGGATACGAATCTTGAGGAGGAATTCACAAGAGTGAAGCCCGATATCAGTCACTTGAGGATATTTGGTTGTCTAGTATACACCCATGTCCCCAAGAAGAAAAGGACGGAGTTAGAACCTCCTAGGTAGAGGGGTACTTTTGTGGGATACAACAAGACTTTGAAGGCCTACATGATCTACATTCCAGGACAACGTCAGATTAAGGTTAGTCGAGATGTTACTTTTGATGAGGAGGTAGCTTTTAGGAGGTCTAGAGAGTCTCACACGGAGATTGACGGTGAGGAGTAGGAGGATTCGAAGGATGAGGATACAGATCCCTCTAGTGTAGTTGTACATCCTTCAGACTACCAAGAGGATTCAGTAGAGCCATTAGATTTAGCAGACCTGCCTAGAGATGATGCAATGGCCAGGAAGAGGTCAGCATGACTTTGTGATACTTTGTTAGATACCGAGAGGCATGCAACTACTAGTGGAACTTTCAGGAAGAGAAAAATAACTCACAGGTTCTTGATTTATATGGCGTTGACGAGTCACATCATTAATTATGAGCCTTCCAGTTATGAGGAGACAACATACCATCATGTTTGGAAATATGCCATGATGGAAGAGTATCATTCAATCATGAAGAATGATGTGTGGGGATTGTTTTGAGACTTGAGGGGAAGTCAATGGTGACTTCCAAGTGGATCTATAAGATCAACCATACAATCCAGATTAACATCAAGGATGAGACAATTTGAAGGCTTAGAAATATTCATGGATGGTATTTAGTGTTTATAAGGGAGCAGGAGGCTTGTCTCATTAGACCCACATGGTGGGAGATGAAACAAATGGATATACATGGATCGACAGTGCAGAGGGAAGCATATTGATTCGGTGTAGGATACTCAGTTGCAGAGGGAGCATGGTGTCCAAATGTAGAGGGATCATGATACTCAGGTGCAAAGGGAGCATGGTGCTCCTACACAGAGGGAGTAGCTACAACACAATTTGTTGATAATGGAGGAGGTGTATCAGTCAAGAGTATCTTCCTCACCAAGAAGAAGTTGGTTTCAGAGATCGAGATAAAGGATATTGGCCTGATGTATTATTTATTGGGATTATAGGTGTGGCAAAGACTAGTTTAGATCTTCCTCAGTTAAGGTAAGTACACGGTTGATACCTTGAGCAGATTTGGTATGATGGACTGCAAGTCCATGGTTACACCTATGGTGATAAATTTGAAGAAGTTGAGTGATTATGCTTTTGCTTCATAGTTGGTGGATCCCACTATGTACATGAAGCTGATTGGATCCTTGATGTACCTGGTTAACACCAGGCCATATATTTTCTTTGAAGTGAGCACCTTGATCCAGTTTGTGGCTGAGTTAAGCAATGTACATTGGGTTGTGACAAAGCATGTGTTGAGGTATCTGCATGGTACAGTTGGATATGGTATGAGATATGTATCAGGTGGTGAAGTGAGTCTACATGTATATACAGATTCTTACTAGGAAGGGAGTGTAGTGGACAGAAAGAGCACCTTAGGGTGTTGTTTCATCTTGGGACCAGCCATGATATCCTGGTTTAGTAGGAAGCAAAATTCTATAGCACTTAGTACGGTAGATGCGCTGTATATCACAACTAGTGTCACAGGTCATGAAGCAGTATGGATTTGGAAGTGTCTTACAATACTATTTGATCAGGAGATCAAATATCACTTCATCCAAGACATGGTGCAGAAGGGAGTAGTGCATCTCTAAGTACATATCCACAAATGAACAACATCGGGTATACATTCTTTGAGATTGGTCATGCTGATTTGACCAAGGTAGAATGATACATTCACTTACGGATCCTTAGTCATATGGATAGTGGTGAATGGCCCAGGCACAATATTCCTCCAGATAGCCATGCTACTTTGGATAGGAGTGAAAGACTTGAGATGCATATTGCGTGCATTCTCACTAAGTCTCTGTCTAAGGTGAATTTTGTATACTTCAGAGACAAGATTGGCGTGATGCAGAATGTTTCCCTCGTTGAGAGGGAGTGTTGATGTTTCTCCAGTTTGCATCATCTAGCAGACATTCTCCCATATTGGTCATGCTGATTTGACCAAGGGAGGATGATACATTCACCCTCAGAGCCTGAGTCATATGGCTAGAGGCGAATGGCCCAGGTAGGGGCATAATTTCTCCCATTATCTTGAGTCATATGGATTGGGGATACTACCCCCAAGGTGCTCTCACATTTCCTACTCCGAGATGGAGTGATCTATTCTATATTAGAGCGGATTTGACTTATTTATTTGATAGGGGATTTCATCCCCTTATGGAATATACAAGTCTAGTCTAATGTTGAATTGATGTACTAAGAAGTGTCTGGGAATTCTTAGTGGGTCTATTCAACATTAGATCTCTATGTGTGAATATAGATGTGCATGTGAGGAGATGATAATAAAAAAGGATCATGGACAAATTTTCTAGTTGTTACACCAAAATCTTGTCATCATGAGTTATGTGTCCTTTGTATGCCTTGATCGCTAAAGTTCTCGAGCTAAACCATTAGGAGAAAGGTTGTTGTGCATCCCTTTAACCTTATGTGGTCACCCCGATGTGCCCTACTCTCTAGCAAGGTGCGTCAGGTTCAAGGTGACGCGCTCTGCACCTTAGCAGAGTGCATCGGTGGCGCATGGTGCTCTTGTACAAGGTGCGTTGATCTCTCTTTGACGCATGTTTCCTTTGTGCAAGGTGCATCGCAGTTGGTTAAAATGGATAAAGAGAAGCTTCAAGCAAGTTCTTGAAGCTTGGATGGCGTGGAGACCTATCCCTACTTATTTGGAAAGGTGGTATTCGATCCCCTTGCCTAGTGGGATGATACTGTTAGAAAAACAGGATCGCAAAGCAATAACAATAAATAAGATGAAAATATAAATTACACAAACACATTACAAGAAAGACACCAATATACCGTGGTTCACACAAGATGGGCTACGTCCACACTGAAATTTCCAGTCCTTATTATTATACCATCCAACAAAGTGAAGGGATACAACCTGTAGCACATCCGTTGCACTTCCTCTTCACACTCTCTCACAGTATCTCTTTTCGATCTCAGAGATCTTTACAATGCATAATACCTAATACAACCGCCCTAGCCATATTACAATGTCTTTCTTATAAAGGGGAATACAATGGGAAAATACCATGGGTTACCCAAAACCATGGGCTCGTAAAACAACCCCAAAATTTTTCTTCGGGGGCGATGCCCCCCCCCACCCCCCCACTGGGTGAGTGTACAGTCCACCTACATATCATATAAAACTGGGGTACAAACACGGTTGAATAATAATATCTCTAAATCTGGGAGATCGGGCTCCACAACCAACAATCTCCCACTTGGAGACTGATCACAACAACTCCACCGTTGCTGCACTTGTTGGACCTTGGACTTGGAAAATTTCTCATCTTCACCTTCACACTGGAAGGCCAACTGAAACCGAGAAGGAACTCAATTTCTCTCTAGTCACTACCTTTGTGAACATGTCTGCAGGATTCTGGCTAGTATGTATATTTTCTAGCTTCAACAGTTCATCTTCCAGAACATAGCGTATGAAATGGTACTTGAGCTGTATATGTTTAGTCCCAGAATGGAATGCTGATTTCTTTGCAAGATGAATGTCACTTTGGCTGTCACTATACAACCTGCTATCCTTCTGCTTCTTACCCAATCCCTCCATAAACCTTTGCAACCAAATCATCTCTTTATTAACCTCTGTAACATCAACATACTCTACTTCCATTGTTGAAAGTGGAACAACCTTTTGCAGTTTCGAAATCCAACTTACTGTTGTTCCACCTACAGTAAAAACACACCCTGTGGTTCTCCTCCTGCTATCCTTATCACCTGCAATATCTGCATCAACATATCCCTGTAGAACAGTGTCTGAACCTCCAAAACATAATGCATGAGTGGTAGTACCTCTCATATACCTGAGAATCCACTGTATTTCCTTCCAATGTTCTTTACCTGGATTGTTCATATATCTGCTCACAACTCCCACTGCATGTGCAATATCTAGTCTTGTGCACACCATGGCATACATCAAGCTGATAACTGTTGATTGATAAGGAATCTTGGACATGTAATCTATCTCTTCCTACGTCTTGGGACACATTTCCTTACTTAGTTTGAAATGGATGGCCAAAGGTGTACTAACTGGTTTTGCATTCTACATTTTGAACCTCTCCAACACCTTTTGTATGTACTCACCCTGAGACAATGTCAATTTGCAATTTTTCCTATCTCTTGTTATTCTCATACCAAGGATTTGCTTTGTAGCACCCAAATCCTTCATTGCAAATGAATTTGCTAACTTCCTTTTGAGCA
The DNA here is from genome assembly GCA_027924585.1 of Larix kaempferi. NCBI lineage: Eukaryota > Viridiplantae > Streptophyta > Pinopsida > Pinales > Pinaceae > Larix > Larix kaempferi. The sequence continues at coordinate 2,915,829 of BSBM01001174.1, read as the reverse complement.
CATTTATTTCCTGCATGTTAGACCCTGCAACAAGCATGTCATCCACATATAATAACAAGATAATATAACTTCCATTATCTATCCTCTTGAAATAAACAAAGTGGTCTTAATGACATCTACTATAACCTTGTTCTGTCATAAACCTGTCAAATTTTAAATACCACCGCCTTGGAGCTTTCTTCAAGCCATACAAGCTCTTTTTCAACCTGCAAACCAAATTATCCTTCCCTTTGACCTCATACCCTTGTGGCTGCTGCATATATATCTCTTCCTCCGAATCCCCATGGAGAAAGGTTGTTTTTACATCTAATTGTTCAATATACAAATCTTCTACCACCACTAGACTTAAAATAATCCTAATTGAAGTCATCTTAACAACAAGAAAAAATATTTCATCAAAATATATACCTTTCTTCTGTGCAAACCCCTTTACAACAAGTCTGGCCTTGTACCGCTTCTTACCTCCTTCTTCTTCCTTCAACCTGTAAATCCATTTGCTCTGCAATGCTCTTTTACCAACAGGCAACTGAACCAAATCCTGAGTCTGGTTTCGTACCAATGAGTCCATCTCTTCATTCATGCCTTTCTCCCACTTCTTTCTAGTTTCCACCTGCATTGCTTCTTCATAACATTCTGGTGCACCAACATCAGTCATCAATAAATAATACATTGAATGAGAGTATCGTTCAGGGAGTCTACTTAACTTGGTAGATCTTCTTACACGTGCAGGAGTTTCAGGTACTTACTTTTGTTCTTGATTTTCTGGCACCTTTTGAACTTTATTTTCTTCAATTTCATCAAGTACTGTGTACTCTGTGTTTTCCTTTTCCTATTTCTTTCCCTACAACTGATCTTTATACATGAACTTTTCATTGAATATCACATCTCTACTCCTAATGATTTTGTTATTTTCATAATCCCATAAGCGATAACCAAAATCATTAACCCCATATCCAATAAAGGTACATTTCTTGGATTTAGCTTCAAGCTTTGTTCTATTTTCTTTATCAATATCGACAAATGCTTCACAACCAAACGTTCTCATAAATGAGTAGTTTACCTTTTTACCCGTCCATGCATCCTATGGAATACCACCATCCAAAGCACTTGAAGGCCCTCTGTTTATTAAATAAACAACAATATTTACAGCATCTACCCAAAACTGTAAGGGAAACCCTGCATGTAATCTCATACACCTTGCACGCTCCATGACTGTTCTATTGATCCTTTTTGACACACCATTTTCTTGTGGTGTTCTTGGGACTGTCTTCTCTCTACGAATCCCATGGTATGAACAATAACTATCAAACTCCTTTCCGCAGTACTCACCTCCATTATCAGATCTGAGACACTTCAACATTTTTCCTGTCTCATTCTCAACCAAAGCTTTCCATTTCTTAAAAGTAGCAAACACATCAGATTTATGTCTAATGCAATAAACCCAAGTTTTTCTAGTTGCATCATCAATAAATGTAACATAATAATGAGAGACACCAAGAGATTGTACCTGAGCCAATCCCCATACATTTGTATGCACAAGCTCTAACTTTTCATTCTTCTTTTGTTTCCCAACCTTGAGAAATCTGACACTCTTCTATTTTCCATAAACACAGTTCTCACAGAATTCCAAACTTACCTACTTCAAATCTGGAAGAAACTTCCTTGAGTGGAGAATCTGCATCCCCTTCTCACTCATGTGGCCAAGCCTATGATGCCACAATGTTGTATCGGTTCCTTTGGAAGCTAAAGAGATAGAATGGTCAGTATGATGAGGACATAAATACAATGTACCTACCCTATCTCCTTTTTCTATCACCATTGATCCTTTAGTGATTTTCCACCACGTTTCTCCAAACGTAGATAGACAGCCGCCATCTCCCAACTGCCCCGTTGAGATCAGATTTCTTTTCATAGCAGGAATATGCCTTACATCTTTCAACAGCCAATCAGTTCCATTCTTAAATTTTATCCATACCTTACCCATTCCAACAATTTTACATGGCTCATCATCACACAATAAAACATGTCCAAAATCGCCTGGAACATAATCATGAAAATATTTCCTATGGGGTGTAGCATGACATGAAGCCCCTGAATCTACTACCCAATAATCACTAGTATTATCTAATGCAAGAATCAAAACATCTTGTGTGACACATCACTTGCTACATTTGCTTCCTGGGTAGTTTCCTGCTGTCCATCTCCTTTCTTCTTTAGAGATCTGTAGTCTTTCTTCATATGTCCTTTCTTTCCACAGTTCCAGCACTTTATTTTTCCTAGTCTAGACTTGAATCTGCCCATTTTAGACTTGTTATGATTACCTTGGCTCTTTCCTTTCTCCCTTTGTCTTCCCCTGCTCTCCATGGTCAACGCATTACTTGATGTCTCACCTGTGCTTTTTCTTCACATTTCCTCGCTAAGAATAACACTAACAACATCATCAAATATCAAGGTGTTTGAACTAGAGACAGAGTTACTTACAGCCATGACCAATCCATTCCAGCTTTTTGGAAATGAACACAAGATTAGAAGAGCCCTAACCTCATCATCAAAGTTCACACTTACAGAACTTAGTTGATTTGTAACCGTATTAAATTCATTTAAATGATCAACAACATATCCACCTTCGGACATCTTCATATTAAATAAAGTCTTCATTAGAAATACCTTGTTGGAGGCCGAGGGTTTTTCATATAGCTTACCCAATGCACTCATCAAACCCTTCGTTGTCTTTTCTTTCGAGATATTGAAAGCCACCGACGAATCCAGGGACAGTTGTATTGTTCCCAGTGCTTTCTGTCAAGAACCTCCCATTCTTCGTCCTTCATAGTCGCCAGCTGCTTTGCTTTTCCTCCCAACAGTAGGAATAGATCCTTCTGGTACAGATAGTCCTCCATTTACATCTTCCATAACTGGTAGTTTTGGCCATTAAACTTCTCGACCTTAAACTTTCCTTCTTTCTCCATTGCTCCCACTCGAACCAAAAACCCTAGTTTCCTGCGGGTTTATCTGCCAAATAGACTTTTGGTCTGATACCAATTTTTAGAAAAACAGGATCGCAGAGAAATAACAATAAACAAGATGCAAATATAAATTACACAAACACATTACAAGAGTGATCCACATCGTAATTGGCATTTGTTGTCGGATGTTAACTTCGACATTTTCGATTAGTCATCACTATTGATACAATTTTGACAAGTTTCGACATAACATGACTTCGACAACCTCAGCACTTCGACAGGTTCCGAATTTGACACAACTCCGATGAGTCTCGACTTCGACATATTGTGACATGGTCTGCACCTTCGACATGTTCAGCAACCTCACAGTTCATGACATCGGCATGCCATGTCGATATGCGACCAACGACTTCGACATACTGTCTCTCTGTCTTCTATTCAACTGTAACGGTTGAACAATTGAACAAAGTATAGATCCTCAAAGATTGGCCCATTCCTAGAAGCATTCAAGAACTAAGAAGTTTTCTTGGTTTGGTGAATTTCTATCGACGATTCATACTTGGCTTCAGTCACATAGCCTGGCCCTTGAATCAGTTGACGAAGGGAAATGGGAAAACTGTCTTTCAATGGACATAAACACATCAAGCAGCTTTTGAACAGCTCAAACACAGGCTCTGCACTGCACCAGTACTTGTGTTACCTGACTTGCATCAGCCCTTTGAGATTGAGACGGATGCATCAGACTATGCCTTGGGCACAATGATCACTCAGTTTGGTCACCCAGTTGCTTTTCATTCCGATACTTTTAACGACACAGTTAGGAGATACTCGACATAGGAAAAAGAACTGTACTCCATTGTGCAAGCTCTCAAGCAATGGAGGCATTACATCCTTGGAAAGGAAACGGTCATTCTTACTGATCACAAGCCTCTACAGTTCGCTCCGACACAATCAAAGTTAAAGACAAACCGACAACTCAAGTGGACTAATTACCTACAACAATTTCAGTTGGTGATTAAGTATTGGAAAGGCAAGGCCAATGCCGCTGCAGATTGCCTCAGTCAACCACCCATTACTCTCCTTTTGACAGTGATGAGTATGCAGGGTTACCACATGACCACTTGGCAATAGTTGTACGAGGACGATAGTGACTTATCAACAGTCTACTGTCAGTTACAAACTAACAAGTCATCGACCTCAAACTTCGACTACTTCCTGAAAGATACCTTGCTATACAAGCTTGGACAACTTTGTGTACCGACCGGTGAGCAACGACAACATCTCATTTGGGACGTGCACTACAGCAAGAATGCAGGACACTTTGGAGTAGCAAAGACACTTGCTATTCTGCAGAAGTATTTCTTCTGGACTACACTTAAATCTGATGTCAACAAGTACATTCGATCAGCATGGTTTGTGCCATTGATAAGCCGCCTAATCGACGACAGGGATTGTACACACCTCTTCCAGTTCCTAGTCGACCATGGGAATCTATTTCTATGGAATACTTGACGGGTTATCCTAATACCAAACATAAACATGACGTGATATTAGTAGTTGAATGATTTTCCAAGATGGCCATTCTCATACCATGTAAGAAGACCACGACAGCGCAGTAGACCGCTCAGCTCTTCTTTACACATGTTTGGAAACACTTTGGTTTACCCACAACCATCATTTCCGACCGAGATGCCATATTCGTCAGCATCTTTTGGAAGACCCTCTAGAAACAGCTAGACACACGACTCTCTTTGTCGATAGCTTTCCATCCTCAGACTGACGGACAGATGGAAGTTGTGAATTGCTTGGTAGTACAATTGCTTCACATGTACAATCACCAGCATCGACGCACTTGGGATGATAGTCTTCCATACATACAACACAGCTACAATCGTGCTCAACATAACTCTATAGGAAAGAGTCCATTTGAAGTCTGTTACAGATTTCAACCCTCAGCGCCTATCGACTTGATCAGCTCCTCGACACAGCCGAACTCCGACACAGACCGCAGTCAACGAGAAGTTGATAAAGCAGTCAAGTTTCGAGAACAGATTTGTGACATCCACAAGCAAGCACAAGATATGTTGCACAGAGCAAACGAGAAAGCTAATGCCCGAAGACATCCATCCAGATGTTCAGGAGCCTCTTCCTTGCGACACCATTGTGGGATGACAAGTACACCTTACAAGGACGAACACAATTCCCTTGTTTCAGGTTGACAAAGCTGGCCAAATCCCATCTTAAGGAAAATGGTACTCTGCTACTTAAGTGACCGACAAGTTTCCTCACCTTCGCGAGAAAACAATGGGGTCCATTGTTTCTTAAGGAAGGAGGTCTAATCCACATCACAGTTGGCATTTGTTGTCGGATGTTAACTTCGACATCTTTGATCAATCATCACTATTGATACAACTTCGACAAGTTTTGACACGACGTGACTTCGACAACCTCAGCACTTCGACAGGTTCTTAATTCGACACAATTCCGATGAGTCTCGACTTTGACATACTGCGACATGGTTCGCACCTTTGACATGTTTAGCAACCTCATAGTTCGCGACATCGACATGCCATGTTGATATGCGACCAACGACTTCGACAGACTGTCTCTCTGTCTTCCAGTCGACTGTAACGGTTGAATAGTTGAAACTGTTCTAACTTCTTCTTTGCAACTGAACGTAACGGGCAGGCACCCAAGTGTCTCAGAACTCTATATAAACATGTATACTATTGTATATACAACAAGTCTATTTTTGTTTACATCTAATAGAAGAACAGTTCGCATACCTACATATTGTCTGTGTGTATCTGTGTTTATGTGTATTGCGTAATCCTGCTTTTTCTCATTCTATTTTATTAAGATTCCGCCATAACAGAGCCAACTCATTCAGTCGAATTGTTGTCCCCCTCGTGCTTCCTGGACACGATACGGATCGTAGAGCAATAACAATAAACAAGATGCAAATATAAATTACACAAACATATTACAAGAGAGACACCAATATATCGTGGTTCACCCAAGATGGGCTACGTCCACACTAAAATTGCCAGTCCCTATTATTATACCATCCATCAAAGTGAAGGGATACAACCTGCAGCACATCCGTTGCACTTCCTCCGCTCACAGTCTCTCTTTTTGATCTAAGAGATCTTTACAATGCATAATGCATAATACATCCACCCTAGCCATATTACAATGTCTTTCTTATAAAGGGGAATACAATGAGAAAATACCACGAGTTACCCAAAACCATGGGCCTGTAAAACAACCCCAAAAATTTCCTTTGGGGGCGACGTCCCCCCACACCCCCCCGCTGGGTGAGTGTACAGTCCACCTACATATCATATAAAACTGGGGTACAAAAACGGCTGAATAATAATATCTCTAAATGTGGGATATCAGGCTCCGCAACCAATAGATACCTTAAGCCTCTCCCCTAAATCCTCAACCTCTCCTATCCCTTTATCCCTATATATATGAACCCCCTCTCCATTGTTAAGGGAGGAAGGATAGAGTACCTATATGTTGGTGGAATTTCTCTAGGTGATCCTCTTCATCCATTAGGAGGCTAAGCATTTGATCTTGGAGGCTAGGATTGTTGGAAGGAGGTTATGACGTCAAAGCATTGGTCATAACATATCTCTCATTGTAATTCTTATTATTACATCTAATGAAAATTGTTTCCATAAAATTGTTGTGTTAATAATGTTTAGGATTAACTTCTTTGACTGTTGATCTAGATCAATTCACATCCATGTGCTTTTATTACTTGTTTGTTTCCACATGTTTTGTCCAGTTTTGCAGCTAAAGATCTGAAGATCGGGACTTGGATCAACAAGGAGAAAGGAACTGCACACTTAAGGAAACCCATCTCTTTCACTTATCTTTCATTTCAATTGATCTAGGAAAGGCATTTGTATTATGTATTCATTTGTTCTAGATATGAACCATTAGAACTATGGAGATCCGTTTGAGTCCACCCTTACAGATTGTCCATAAACAAATTTGGCAACCATACTGAGGAGAGTAGTCCATTAGTTTTGATTTAATTGCATTTTTGGTTTCTTTGATTTCTTTCCAATTATCCTATAACCTCTAAGTTGCCTCTTCTTTTTGGATCCGACCATTAGAGAGTCTCTGGGCCATCCAGACTCTATTTGGGATTTTTATTGAGCATTCTACCTGTTCATTCTTGGATAATTTTTTATTTTTGTTGTCTAGATACTGTCCGATGCACCTGGGAAATTCATCACCTGCGTCATTGTAATTCTGATGCACTTATCTTGTTAGCATACTACGCCGCTGATGCTCTCTGGCAGTTTACAGACTGCATCGTTGACGTGGCTTCCCAGCGTGCAGAGTGCGTCGTTGGGTATCCCAACAATCCGGTGCACCATTACAGGGCGCGTCACCCTTCACTATTTGGAACTCAGTGTAAAATATTCTCAAAGTTGGTTTTTGGTTTGATTTTTGAGTTCTATGAGTTTGTCCTTCACTGCTACAGAACTTCCTAGGCACAGTATGCTTCATCCTTGGATTATTTTCTGGAGTTTGAGTATTGATCCGAGTCCTAGCTAGTCAAGCGGGTGTATCCCTCATTGTGAGAAATTTCAACACCCCATGAGCACGCTCAGTCTTGTGACTCCTTATCAAGCCATCTGATCTGTTCGATCTGACTTCTAAACCCTCCAATATTTGATTGTTGTGATCTTGCTCAATTTTGTGGGTTTTTGAGATTTTGGGTGATTATTTTTCTTTTAGAGTTTCCAATCAATCAAAATTTGCAATAGCATATTCCCTGATTTTCTGAATATAGGTTTGGAAAGTGGCGTAATTCTCAGATCTAGTACATTGATTAGAAACTCAAAGTTGTTCATTATCTTCATTTCAAGCTTGTTTCTTGGAATTGTTGTAGATATTTTTTATGCTTTGGAGTGAGTATTAAAAGATCTTTGAAAAGTTTGAAAGATTATTATTGGATTTCATTTTATTGGGTCTAAAAAGTAATTCATCATTTCCTTGAGAATTCTAAGCGCATTTGAACTTTTGCAAAGCATTCCAAAGATAGTGAAAATTCTTGCATTTTTTATTTTCTTCCCACTTTTTGATCATTGTTTTGGAAAATAGGAGTTATTCCATTCAAAAAGGAAATTCTTCTTTTCATTTTTCTGTAGATTCTCTTAATTTGAAAAGAGAAAAAGGAATTTTTTTTTGGATTTGGTGTGTTATTTATTTTGTTGGATTGTTGAAAGAGTGCTTTTGAATCGTTTTTGGTTGATTTTGAAAGTATAGAGGTACTTGTTCATTTCATTATCGAAAACAAAAAGATTCTCCTTACCCTAGCTAGTTTTCATCAAAGAGAAAAATAAAATATTTGCATTTTCATGTAGTTAAGATTTGCATTTTTTTAAATTCCAAGTCTACACCTCATGCATTCACTTAACCGTCAAGATGAAATTTAACGGTAGCTTAGGTTAAAATTGTATAGAAACTTGTGTGTTAAGTTAGAGACGTGTTCCGACGTCTTTAAGCATGGAAGCTGTAGTTATTTTCTTGCATTGCATCTCGAGGGTTTGTAGTTCTTCCATGTACCAATCGGTATATCGAATGGCCTTTCACGTACCTTTGGGTATATATAAAGGTACTTCACGTACTCGATAGTATATCGGAAGGCTCCTATCGTGCAATTGTGCATTAGACAACACCACTACGGATTTGAGCTCCCACGTACCTTGTGTATATCGAGAGACCCCACTAGGATTCTTGTAACCATCTGAGTTAAACTTTTGTCGTCTCAGCGTGGAAATACACCGAGAAAAACACTTGAGGATATACTATGCACGTACTTCCAGGTATTCAGGTTATACGGTCAGGGGTACGGTCCCAATCCTCCCTGGTTAGTGCTTTGAAAAATTGGGCCGAGTATAATTGTTGGACCCTATGGTATATCGTGAGTTGCGACGCCTTGATAATACCGTGAGGTTCCAGACCATTGAATCCCATCTACCACATAAGTTTGCTTGTAGCTTTAGCTTGAGTAGATCTTGGAATGTTTTTATTTTTATTTTTATTTTTGTATAAAACTCTTAGGATAAATTTTGCTTCAGTCATTCTGGCTGATCAACCTTTAAGAAGATCCTGCAGGATTTTAAACTTGCCACCTGAATATACCTGTAATCAGGAGGAGAACTTGGGAGAAACTATGGATCAACCTACTACATCTATCTCACATGAAGAAGATACTTCTACCATGGAGTCGGGAATGAACTATTCACCTCCCGCAAACCCACCTATCACTGATCCTATGGGACCTTTGATTGTGGAAAAACCTGCTTCACACGACACAAATTTTCATCATTCGATGGAAGGACATCTTGGAGCCACAAATTGGATTTTCAGTTGACCCCAGGACGACTCGATATCAACAGATTTTGGTCCAACTGCATCATTTTGGAACACTTATTTTGGGAAACATGTTTCCGATTTTGGTTCACTTCTAACGGTGGAAATTCCACTTCATGGGATTCCTCCATGGATTCCCAACGATGTCTATTTCGCACCTATTTATGTGACTATTGAATGTTTATGAACGTTCACGAACCAAATTAGACGATAGAGTTTCCCACCTAGGTCTAATCCAAAAGTACCAACTTTTGATCAACATTCCCCTATCCATTCTTTATATTTTTATTCACCAGGAATATATACACCTACCTTGACCACTTATGAACTAGGTCAACCATCATTCTCGATGATCACACCTCAAAATCAGGCAACCAGTTCAGTATCTCATCTGACCCCAACTACTTGAGGGAAACCTTCAACCAGTATTAACTATGGTACTGGAACATTACCTCCACCACCCCCACCTTAGAATTTGAGGGGAGGTTATCATTTACCTGTTAGTCAACAGTTGAGTGGCGGTCATCCCTTAGTTAGTAGTCAACAATTAACTACGAGTCAACCTACAATTAGTGGTCAACATGTGATTACCGAGAACACTCCTATAAGTGGACAAATTTTGAATGGGGGGAAACCCCTAGCCAGTGGACCTAATCTAACTAGGGGACCTCACCCAGTTAGTGGACATAACATGAGCGGAGGACATGCTTCACACATAAAATTTAGTATGGTTGGCAATTCTCTCCCAACCATGGGACAACCTACATGGACACATCAAATGAGGGGACCATATACTTAGACCCAAAACCCATGGGGGTATATCTACGCGATAGGACAACATTATATGGGAAACCTTTTTCCTAGATTATCCTATCCCGGAAACACGAACACCCCATGGGGGATCCATCATGTTACACTACTTGGACCTCCAGCCGGTGGACCACCCCCACCACCTCCACCACTTGTCCCCCCTCCTCCCCCACCATTCGATTCACCACCACCACCACCTCCAGCTTATTCTGGAAGAGGAGGACCCCCACATTCTCGAGGAGGACCTCCTTATTCTAGAGGAGGAGGACCCTCGCATTCTGGCGGAGGCCCACTTTATCCTGGAAAAGGAGGACCACCTTATTCCGGAGGTGGAGGACCCCTGCCTTCTAGTGGAGGACCACCTTATTCTGGAGGAGGACCCCCGCCTTCTAGCGGAGGACCACCTTATTCTGGAGGAGGACCCCCTTTGGGTCCACCTCCCAACCTAGGAGGCCCACCTCCATATGGCCAATTCCCTACGGGAGGGCCTTACAATCAATCCACCCATGGTCCTACTAGTACAAAGATGCCTTATCAGTATTACCAGTATCCACATCCGAACCAAAAATTACCATTTTTGGATATACTTGATCTACTAGATTTGTCTCGGTTGACTAACGATCCCATTCTACATGGCGTAAATTGGCCTATGATTCCTGTGAAGTTACCATCAGATATTCCAAAGTTTGACGAAAAGCCCAATGAGTACACTAAGAACCACGCTATGACTTATCATTTGTGGTGTTATTCCAATTCCTTAATGGATGATTCCATCCGTTTGAGGTCATTTCAACAAACCCTTACTAGTACTTTCGTAAAGTGGTACATTGAGTTTCCACCACATTCCTTTGCTGATTTCCGATCCTTAGCTATGTCATTTTTGACTCACTTCTAGCTACCAATCCGCTACGAAACTAGCACGGATATTTTTACTTCTGTTCGTCAAACATCCACTCACATTTCCGATCATATTCATGAGTGGAGGAGGAGATGACATCTTATTAAATCCCCCATTATGGATCAACTCCTTTCTGATTGGTTCACGAATTCACTACTACCCATCATAGCTAAATACGTGGCTATGGGTGGGGACATTATGGAAGAACAAGCCATATCTCGTGCTCAGTATTTAGACCTGGTCTATGCCCAATATGGCACCTTATATGATATCATTCCTAATGTCCCCCGCCCTACATATGATCCAACAAAACCACCTACGAGATCTCATGTCAATAGCATCATTGGTTCTGTTCATACCCATCCTGCTGCACAATCCGGTGGATCACAGAGCCATCATAGCTTGACTCCACCTTCGACACAGGTTGGAAACAACACCAAACAATCACCCAGCCCTGCTTCCACTGAAGAAGTGAATTCAATTCAATCTACTTCACCTAAAAAATCCAGTGGTAAAAAGAAGAACAAAGGTAAATCTAAAAAGTCTTCTAACCAGCAGGATCCAAAACACAATCCTGAAGACAAAAAACAAAAGTGGAAGGTTAAATATCCTTGTTTATTGTGTGGTTATGATCACTTCACCAAAGAATTCCCACATCGGGATGAAGTGCAAAATTTTCTTAAAGGGAACCCCACACCCATAGTTTTAACCGATCCCTTCCCCACACAACAATAACAAATGAGTGCATAACAACGATCTCCTTATCAAGGAGAACTGTCCACCACCGCTCATGTTCTCATTATGCAGAGTGAAACATTCAACTTGTCTACTCGATCGCGTACATATGACTCTACTTCTAACAAGGAATCTAATGGAGGTAATCCTAAAAACTCCTCCGCGTCTACATCTAGCATTAATTCACCTCAAGGTCCTCTCATCATCGAGAAACCTTTACCAAATTCAGTATTGCGTCCACCCAAGAGCATGATTAGAAAAGCCATTTTCAATCCAAATGCTCGGGGTGCTCAAAACTATAATATAGTAGAGGATTTAGCACAAGCTCCTTATGCTATGTCGACACTAGAAGTCTTACAAAATTGTCCCATTCAGCATAAGACCTTGTTATCTGTGATAGGAGCTGTAGATCCCGATTCCTACAACACCATCATGTTCAAGCTAGAGCATTTCAAGGCGAGGATTTCCCACCAACTTGCATTTCAAATTGTTACTATTGTTTCTGGGAAAAGCATCCATCGTACTCTTCTAAATGAAGGAGCCTCCAACAGGGTTATGTCGTTATCCTGCTGGAAATCCATTGGATCTCATGAGTTGAACCTCTCCCCCACCACATTGAAAGCCTTCGATGGATGTGGTTTTCAATCTCATGGGATGTTATAATCTTTGACTATTGAGTTGGGTGGTAAGACCATTTCCATTAGTGTGGAAGTCGTCGCTGCCCTGTTGGATTACAACCTATTACTTGGTCGAAACTGGTTCTATGCCATGACCGCGGTTGCGTCATTCGTCTTTCGCATTGTTCAATTTCCCCACCAAGGGAAGATTGTCACTATCAACCAGTTATATTTTTGTACACCTGACACTACTACTCATCCTGCGGACAATGTCCCTCTTTTAGGACACTCTACGCAGATATATGTGAGTGTGGGGTTAGGACTCCTTAAATATTCACCCCTCATGGGAGTCTTTCCAAAACGAGATCCCCCTGCCCATTTTTCCATGGTGAGCATGATTTCATCCTCGCATTACTTGATGAACCAATGGATTGTGCCTGATCCTGATCATTTGGATTCGATTGGAGATATGATGCCTCTCGGCCTCGCAGAAGCTACCTACGAGGCCATCCAATCAACACCTGATATACTAGATGTCCACTATTCCGTGGAATATTCCTCAGGTTCTCTTCCATTACAACGGACCTCATCCCTACCTGATCCTCTACTCCATACTTTTCATTTTGACAAGTCCATCATGGAGATTATGAGTGTGTATGAACCCCCATGGGAAGATCTTCACCATCAATCGTCCTTCCTTCCGTCGTTAGATTCAGTGAGAACACCATTGAAACAATTGTTTCACAGGATGTCTTTCCTTACCCTCAATCTCCTATCCTGACTTTCGATACGGTAAAAGAGGGAAACCTTCCAAACATCACGCCTACCTTTCTGATCGGCATCTCGATAAAACCTGGAGTCGTGGAAAAAATTCACCTAGAGGCTAGGCCAAACTTGTTCTCTGGAAGAAGTCACCACTTTCACGACCTTATTTAAAAAATTCCACGACGTCTTTGCATGGATCTACAAGGAAATGCCCGTGATTGATCTTGTTATTTCCATGCATGAGATTCAAACATATCCCAACGCAAAAACTGTTCGGCAAAAACTCTGCCCCGTGAACCCTAGGAAAACTGCGGCTATTAAGGTAGAGATAGAAAAGCTATTGAAGGCTGGGTTCATTTATCCTTTTCCCTTAATTGATTGGGTCTCTAATGTCGTCCCCGTTACGAAAAAATAGGCGACCATTAGGGTTTGTGTTGATTACAGGGATTTGAATAAGGTTTGTCCTAAGGACAATTACCCTACCCCATTTATTGACCAAATCATCGACAACTGTACCAGAAGTGTCATCTTTTCATTCATGGATGGATTTTCCGGCTATAATCAGATTGAGATCCATCTTGCCAACCAATATAAGACGGATTTCATCTTCCCATGGGGTACGTTTGCATATCGCAAACTCCCTTTTGGCCTTAAAAATGTTGGTGCTACATTCTAGCGGGCTATGTCGTATGCTTTCCACGATGTGAAGGATATTTTGGAACCCTACTTAGACGATCTCCCTGCTCATTTGAATCGTCGCGACTTCCACATTGATCATCTGACGACAATATTCCTCAGGTGTCGACGATATAATATCCGTTTAAATCGTCATAAGTGCATTTTTTGTGTCGCGTTCGGACGCCTTTTAGGCTTCATAATTTACAAGGATGGGATCCGCCATTGATAACAACATTTTGTGCAGGGATGTGTCTACACAAATTAAACAATCTTGCTAAAGATTTGTGAGATATTACGTCAGAAATGAAGTAATTAACACAAGTTATTTCGAAATCTAAATTCATTCATCATTTAAGATAAGCAACCTTCAAATTTATAGCCATTTAACAGTTTAAATCATCCTACATAAGCAATGTCTAAACATCATAATGGCAGAAACTTGAATTACTTCATATTGAAACAAGGAAGAAGTTCAACTTTACCAATAAGCTTGATGTGAACCCTTCCTCCATTGTCATGAGCTTCCCTTCCTTCACCCTTTCTCTTGAAGACTTGAAGCTCTTCTTCCTCCTCCAGAATCTCCTCAGCATGCCTTTGATTTTTTTATCACCCTTTACCATGCCTCCTATGCCATTCTTATATAGCATTGGGAAATGAGCCTTAGGTCTTTCTAGTGGATGTGGGATTAATCACTTTTCTCAATTTTGATTATTTTCAAGTGAAAACCCACTTCTGAATAGTTTTTAGGCCCTTTTGCACCATTTAGAATTATTTAATCACAATTAATGCATCTTAATGCATGTCTCAGAGAGGATTTGTCTCTGGATGAAACTGTGTTATGACTTCCTGTTGCAAGTGCATGGCAAAAATATGCATCTTCCTTCACATGACGAGGGTGCTATTTTGATTGTTAACAACAAGTTTATGGAAAGAATTTGCATTAGATGTAATAATAAGTACAATGAGAGAGATGTTACGACCGATGCTTTGATGTCATAACCTCCTTCCAACAATCCTAGCCTCCAAGATCAAATGCTTAGCCTCCTAATGGATGAAGAGGATCACCTAGATAAATTCCACCAGCATATAGGTACTCTATCCTTCCTCCCTTAACAATGGAGAGGGGTTTCATATATATAGGGATAAAGGGATAGAAGAGGTTGAGGATTTAGGGGAGAGGCTTAAGGGATCATCTCACTAGGCAAGGGGATCGAATGCCACCTTTCCAGATAAGTAGGGATAGGTCTCCATGCCATCCAAGCTTCGATAAGTCGCTCGAAGCTTCTCTTTATCCATTTTAACCAACTGCAATGCACCTTGCACAAAGGAAACATGCGTCAAAGAGAGATCAATGCACCTTGTACAAGAGAACCATGCGCCACCGACACACTCTGCTAAGGTGCAAAGAGCGTCACCTTGAACCTAACCCACCTTGATAGAGAGAAGGGTGCATTGGGGTGACCACATAAAAGGGATGCACAATGCACAACAACCTTTCTCCTAATGGTTTAGGCCGGGAACTTTAGGGATCAGGGCATATAGAGGACACATAACTCATGATGACAAGATTTTGGTGTAACAGAATGCCCCCCAAACCATGAAGCTGGAAAAATAAGGTAGGTGAAATGGTTTGTAATAGGGAAAAAATCGAAGTAAGTATTGTCAGTTGGAGTGACAAACAAATATCTTCTTGTAGTACAACTGACTCATAACATGGTTGTCGACCAATACATTGCAGATCCAGGATAATAAAGACCGATTGAACACAATCATGGCTACTAGACACAATCGTAGATCCAAGATGAGATGATAACATAGCCATGACCAATACAAGAGTGGATCTGTGTAATATGACTCAAAAAATATCCATAGCAACCTGGGTAAGATACATGAGTTAACCCAGGGTCTTCAATCCGAACTCACAATGATATGAATCTAACCATGTGATTACAATGTCTTGAAGTCGAACAAGGTAGAAACCACTTGATTACCGATCATTGATGTATACCGTTAACAAGTGTGAGGGAAATAACCACTGATGTCAATGATCCCCAAAGTATCATAGTACATACCACTGAATGTGAATCCATGATCTGAGGTCGAACCCTCAGTGGAATATTTCAATCAGAATTCAATGATGTGAACTTATTGACGAAAGCGAGGTAACCTGTCATTGAGCCATGCAGGCCCAAGGTACTTGATTGGTTTCTAGGTTTAATCCTTGGATGATGTGTTGAAGTCGACAAAGATAAATCGGTCGAAGGAGGGCCATGATGTTTCCCCCATCATCGACACGAAACAAGATCAAATATTTCTGGAGTAGATCAGATTGTAGAGTGACACTTAAGACTGACTCAGGAATGACCAACATGATAGAAGGTAGAATGATTGTAGAAATTGACTCGATGAACAAACCTCTCTTAAACATGGGAATGGCATGACTTGGAAGAATTGATATGACGAGAATGACACCGAATCCTAATGCAACTAATGATGGAAGCATTCTTTGAATGACTCAAAGGAGGGGAATGGCTCATGGAATTGGTGGAACTCGAAGACAAGCATATTATCCAACGGTTTGAATGTATATGAAAACGAGTGCCATGTTCAAGAGTGACTAAGTACTACCATAATTACAATAAAACACAAACTCTTTCCTTATCCCCATCATGATTGATGAGTACCTCTTTTGTTTTTCAATGATCTTGAGGAGGGTAACAAATGCTTAGTATAGCTCATCCTTCGGACGAGTCTGACCTCATACATTTTATGAACCTGAGATAGGAGGGGTTCGTCCCAAAAAGGGCCCTTCAATGTAAAATTTTAACGAGTCTAGAGAAGGAAAACTCAGTGTCATTTCATGTTTAGGGAGTCTGAAAAGAACTAAAGAAGACTCCAAATGGTTCTTTTTCGTAAAAGTTAGTCTCCTCATCTGAAAAAGGATAAAACAACATGAGAGAGAACCCTTCTAGTCATGATTAATCGGAGTGTTCATTTTTCGTAAATAGTCCTCCTGGCCTGAAAAAGGGGTAAATTATCACTAGAAAAACAACCTTTCAAATACTTTTACAAGCATGAAAGAATCAAGTTCGCTTGGTGATCTTTTCATATTTAGGAAGTTTGAACATAGCTTAAATAGGAACTCCGAGGGGTTCCTTTTTGTGGGAGTTTTACAAGCCCAACAAAGTTATAAAATGTAACTCGGTGACCTATTCTCATAGTTTCACAAGCACAAGAAAGAACAAAGAGTAAGCTCGATGTCCTTAATATTTTATTTTAACAAGCATCATGATAGCATAAAAAACAATCGAGGACTCGTTCACACTTGATAAAAAGTATGAAACATCAACCATGGTTTCCAATAAAGTCAGAACACCACTTTACTTCATTTGCGAACTCCAAAAACCAAGTCAGAATTGACAATAAGGTGATGAGACGTAAACAACTCACCAACTATAGTAAAAAACCCATAAAAAAAATATTAAAAAGGGAATATTCCATTTATTTTATATAAAAAAGTCAAATAGTAAGAAATATTTACCAATTGTTTTTTATCAAGTTGGAATAGTAAAAATACCTCTTTGGATCCCAATTTTCAAATGTTGATTGCGGAAGCTACAGTCAGTTGTTTCACGCCTCGTCAGTCACGGGTAGGCCTTAGCCTTGCTCTTTACCTTTCTAGTGGATTGATTTTTAGTTTAATTGTCATTTTTGAGGTTTTTTGGCTCATTAAGAAGGGGATTATGCGCACCTTGGGAGACATGATTTCCCCTTACAGTAAGTGCATCGAGGGATCTCTGACGTGCTTCTCCCATGGAGAAAGTGTGTTGCTGATGCACTGTTCGCAAAAGCGAGGTGCGTCGGCGCAGATCCACAATGAAAAATAAAAAATAGGACCAAAAAATCCCAAACCAAAGCCATGGAAAGGTTCTAATGCTCATCTATTTGATGTTTACATGGGTCTTGACTTACAAAATGGTCCAATGGAAAGAATGGGAGCATGAAATGGAAGATGCCCAAGCGAAAAATGATCCACATTCGATGAATGCTCTACAAAGATGCATATTGTTGAAATTCTTTCATGTACAGGGCATGAGGGCCCAAGTACAACTGCTAGATTACTTGATCGGACTATGGGATCCATATCAACATCATTTTCAAGTTGGTGCTCACATCCTTACCTTGGATGTGGAATATTTCTATTTCCTGATGAGGTTGTCTAGGAGGGGAGCCCCAGTTTCACTATCCGGTCCACAGGGTAGTGACCAGTCAACGGATAGCTTTGTGGCATAATTTTGTACACAAGGGATACAGATTCTTGCTGGGAATATTCCCATCAAGAACTTCTGAGATCGACCCTTGAGGAATGTGCTCTTTACTATAGAGTGGGTGGCGGGCATCAAAGCTGCTCATCAGGCCACCAAGGCCCACATGCTTTATGACATCGAGTGTATGGCACCGACGATTTTCAATTGGTGTGAGGGACTCCTCACCAATCTCAAGGAACAACTCACCAAGTGCCACAGGGGTGAGCTGAAGCAGTTCGGATACGGATCCATCATGGTCTCGTTCTTCCTGGAGCAAGTTCCACTGCTGAGACCAAAGCTAGAGTTGGATGATCTCGATTTGCGAGATCCTCATATGGTCAGGTGGTCATAGTTCATGGCCCGCCATGGAGGCAGAGGTCCCATTATAATTTATGGTCCCACCTTATTCAGGTGGTTTCGCGGGCATCTCCTCATGATTGAGGACCATGCGTATGCAGGTACTGAATTTAGGGGAGACCCAGACTTAGCTCTTCTCGAGGCGGAGCAGTGGGGAGACCTAGGTAAGAACTAAACTCTTGTTGTGTTTATGCATTTTATAATTTTATAATGTTTTTGGGTAGTATTGATGGTTCATACATGTTTGATGCAGATGTTGGTCCCTCTCGACCAATAGGTTATTCTCCGATTGAGAGAAGAGGCATAGTACGAGAGATGGAAATTGCTTAGCAGGATGCAGCAGAGGAGTTGAACAAGCTAGAGGAGAACCTACAGAGATTGATGTTGGATATTCCCGATGTATTTATCGATGACTTTCCTCACCGCTACCAACACCAGACAACTGGATTTTCAGGGCGATTTGGTTGGCTACTCCAATGAGTAGCTAGGGCTATTATCTGCTATCATAAGCGTCCACAGGGATAGCTCATTGTATGATATATGTACTGAAATCCATAGGCCTCAGATTTTTGTAGTCAGTACTTACTGAAAGCTTATGGGCTTCAGATTTTGTATTAGTACCATTTTTTTGTACATGATATATATATATATACAAAACACTATTTTGTGGTTTTATACACTATGTGTTCTATGATGATTTAGGATCTTATGAATGTTAGGCTTACACGCTATGATTAGTTTACATGTTATGTCATTTTATACATCTTTGAGGAATTTTTTTATGAATGTGCAATGTACCAATCTCATATGAAATTAGCTAGGGAATCAACAGCGGTGTTCATGTTTCTCGGAATGTGTAGGTATTGAATTGACTCAAAGGACCTCTCCAAGAGACGTACTCACCAAAATAGACGGAGTAATATGGGGTTGCGGATAGCGTAGACACAGTTGAGATGGGAGACCACCAATTGTGAATCAAGATAAATAACAAGATGGTCCACACCCAAGGAACAAGCATGAGTTAATAGTCCAATTACCAAAAGATACCCGATGACATTATTGGTTGCAAACCCTAAGCAAGTTCCTCTTGAACTAATCAGTTCGTCAATAGGGGAATAGAGTACCCAAGTTGCTGAAGAGAGGTTACGGGTGTGCCAAATAGCGTCATCTGTGAATCCAAAACACGTTTCCATCTGCACATCCAGGCAGAACATGGTATAAGTGTAATGATAAGATCCTAATACACTAAAAGAAAAGTGTCACACCAAAAAACACACACGTCATGTACAATATAGACAAAGTACTGATGCCTAAATGATTTAGGCATAGTACCGCTTTAGGTAGAGCCCATTGCGAGGATCCCCCAAAGATATCCCGTCATAATCCTCTAGTTCATATACTCCCTTTTCCAAAACATGTTTTACCACATATGGACCATGCCACATAGACTCAAGTTTTCCTACCCCCAGCTTATCCTGTTTTTGGTCATATGTAAGGACCAAGTCTCCCTCGTTGAAGATACGAGGTTTCACTGATTTTTCGTATTGGGACTTGATGCGTTTCTTGTGTTCTTCATTAGCCAGAGTTGCATCGCGGCGGGTTTCATCGAGTTTTTCCAAGTATATAAATCGTTCTTCCTCGACAGTGGTGTTTGGTAAAAGTTCGATAGTGAGTTTTAGTGACGGAATCTCACACTCGATAGGTAATACTGCCTCTAGTCCATAAACCAATTGGAAGGGTGTAAAACCAATGGAAATTTTAACGAAATTCCTATACGTCCATAGGGATGAAAAAAGCATTGTATGCCAGTTGGACTTATGTGTTCCCACCATACATTGAATCATGGTTTTCAAGACCTTTTTAATGGCATCTACTTGTCCATTTGATTGAGGGTAGTATGGATTTGATTTCTCATGTCAAAAACCCAGTTTGGCGCTTAGTTCATCCCCCATATTATTTTGAAAATGTGATCCATGGTCGGTGACGATGGCTTGAGGGACTCTAAATCGCGCAATGATATGGTTAAACATAAAGAGTGCAAAAGTTTCATCGTCTTCTTTGTATGTAGGCATAGTCTCGGCCCACTTGGTGAAGTAGTCAACTGGGACAATAACATAACCATGCCCCCCGACCGAGGTAGGCTTATAGTGCATGAATTCGATGCCCCATTTGGCAAAGGGACCAATGGCGATAACTGGATGTAGTGGGGCGGGATGTGAGCGCTTTTTGTAATGAAAAATATAGCAAGGAGGACACTTCTTGATGGATTCAATGCAATCTTTAAAGATGGAAGGCCAATAGTATACATCGCGTAATATTTTCGGGGTTGTAGCCATCCCATAAATATGACTTCCACATGCCCCCGAGTGACAATCATTTAGAACATGCTTGGCTTCCTCATGAGTTAAGCAATGTCAGAGAATGGAATCGATACCACGATGATATAATGTATCACCAATGATAAGGTAATATTTTGTGTGGTGATGGATACGACGACATTCATCACGAGATAGTTGAGGACCAAAGAATTGGGTTTTGAGATACAATGTGATATATCCATACCAAGGGTCAGAAGTACTGATGAGAAACAAAGACTTGTCGGGGAGGGAGTCCATAGGTTTAGTTTCCTTATCAGTAAAGGAAGATCGCAAATAAGTTTCGCAAAAACCAAAGACTTCTTTGATTTGGCCTTCTCAAATTGGAGGTCAAATTCCTGAGGAATCACAATCCAGCACGAATATTTTCCCCCGAGTACTTGGCACGTGAGAACGTGGTACATAGGATTAGATTCGGCGATGATAGTGGTAGTGCGGAGGAGGATATAATGGCAGAACTTTTATACAATAATGACTGCTGCGAGAGCTAGCTTCTCTACATGCAAATACAGAGTTTCAGAGTCAATGAGACCCTTACTAAGGTAGTATATCGCATGCTCCTGGGCATGACTATATTCTTGTACCAAAACAATAGCAATAATGGAAGTGGAAGAAGAAAGATAAAGGATATAATCCTTGGTGTAATCTGGAGGTTGTAACATGGGTGCATGAGTGATGGCATGTTTGAGGTTGTCGAAGGATTGTTGAGCATAGTCATCCCAAATGAATGGGATGTTCTTCTTTAACAACCACATGTATCCCTGTGTTTTCTCTGCGATATTACAGGCGAAACGTCGCAAGTAGTTTTCCTTCCCCTGCAAACTTTGAATTTCTGTGATATCCATGGACGGTGGTAGAGCAATGATGGTTGTTAACAATCAAATTAGCACCCTCGTCATGTGAAGGAAGATGCATATTTTTGCCATGCACTTGCAGTAGGAAGTCATAACACAGTTTCATCTAGAGACAAATCCTCTCTGAGACATGCATTAAGATGCATTAATTGTGATTAAATAATTATAAATGGTGCAAAAGGGCCTAAAAACTATTCAGAAGTGGGTTTTCACTTGAAAATAATCAAAATTGAGAAAAGTGACTAATCCCACATCCACTAGAAAGACCTAAGGCTCATTTCCCAATGCTATATAAGAATGGCATGGGAGGCATGGTAAAGGGTGATCAAAAAAGAAAAGGCATGCTGAGGAGATTCTGGAGGAGGAAGAAGAGCTTCAAGTCTTCAAGAGAAAGGGTGAAGGAAGGGAAGCTCATGACAATGGAGGAAGGGTTCACATCAAACTTATTGTTAAAGTTGTACTTCTTCCTTGTTTCAATATGAAGTAATTCAAGTTTCTGCCATTATGATGTTTAGACATTGCTTATGTAGGATGATTTAAACTGTTAAATGGCTGTAAATCTGAAGGTTGCTTATCTTAAATGATGAATGAATTTAGATTTCGAAATAACTTGTGATAATTACTTCATTTCTGACGTAATATCTCACCAATCTTTAGCAAGATAGTTTAATTTGTGTAGACACATCCCTGCACAAAATGTTGTTATCACTTGTTGTGTTAATAATGTTTAGGATTAACTTCTTCGACTATTGATCTAGATCAATTCACATCCATGTGATTTTATTACTTGCTTGTTTCCAAATGTTTTGTCCGGTTTTGCAGCTAAAGATCTGAAGATCAGGACTTGGATCAACAAGGAGAAAGGAACTACACACTTAAGGTAAGCCATCTCTTTCACTTATCTTGCATTTCAATTGATCTAGGAAAGGCATTTGTATTATGCATTCATTTGTTCTAGATTTGAACCATTCAGACTAGGGAGATCCGTTTGAGTCTGCCCTTATAGATTGTCCGTAAACACTAGTAAAGAAGAAATAACCAAGAAGACAAGTCAAGCCATCGAACCATTGAAGAATACCTATAAATCATTGAAGAAGCCCAGGGAATATTGAAGAAAAAGAAAGGACAAGTTAGCCTTGAAGATAAAATGAAAAGTGGAAACAAAAAGTACAAGTCATCCCTAGTGAAACAAAGGTGACTTGATGTGTATAAATAAGAAGCTAACGTTTCACTTTTCATCATCACTTCACAACTCAACTTCTTAGATACTACACACTTTTCGAGAAGGCCTAGCAAAGGCACAAGGAGCAAATTTTTGGGGTTCTCATAATCTTCTAGGGTTCGCTACCCTTGCTAGGGTTTCCTCATGAAGGATATTTTCTATCTATGTTAGGGTTTCTCAATATTGGTAATGTACCCATAATATTGGATTGAATTCTTCTAAGAAAAGTTGGTTGGGTTTTCTCCCAAGTTTGGGTTTCCCAGGGTAAATTTTTTCTGTCTACTGTGCATGGCTGTGCTTCTATGATCTTTTGCTTTTGCTGCAATTTAAAGTTGAAATTTCCAATGTGTAATTCTTTAATGATAACAGTGGGATGAAATTACCGTTTGAAAATTGTTAGGAAGTAATTATCAAATTGGTTTTCTACTACTATAAGAAAAATTCAACAATTTAGGGATAATTTCAATAAAAAATAAGGGGTGGTGTGAGTGTCCCTTATCCCACAAGTTTGTTTCGTCAAATGTTAGCTATTAGTTAATGAGAGTTCCATTTCCCATGTATTTGGATTTCCTTTATTGTGCACATCTTGCATGTTTTCCAATTAAGTGTGACTTAAGTATTATTCAAACATGTTGTGGAAATGACAAGTGACAATAGAGTGCACTATGCCACATCAACTACCATGTCACATGTCTTAGCAAATATTATTATGGATAAAATAACATAACCTGAGGTAAGTTATCAATATATACAATGAGCCAAGTTAACATGTAAATATCATGCTACTTAGCAAGGTAAGCATCATTTTAGTACCATGTTTAAGAGGTGTAGTATATGGGGCACTCATATTGCTTCATATTCGACAGATATACAATTGCTGAAATCACAAAAAATAGTTGTTGAAATCACGATTTCGTTTATCTAGTTGGATTCAAAAACACCCACTTTAGTTTGAGATTTCAATTCCAAATGCATGAGATTGCAATTTCAAGTGTGATGGATTTTTACGATCAAATTTTGACCATTTTTATGTCTAAAAAGGTTTTGGGAAGATGGGTGAAATAAGTGCCCCTTATCCCATGCATGTCCAAGAACATAGATTTGTTAAAACCTTAAATATAATGCATTCACACCATATTGATGCTATGCTATATCAATGGGACATCATAACCCTATTAAAAACACCTCAAAATTGATTAAATGAAAATGACAACTCATGCACCAAATCATTAATTCGTAGGAATCATAGCACATAAATTTACATATTCCGGAGGATTAGAACAACAAATTAATACGGGGCTGCTTTTGTAATTACATACTAGAGTTGTATGGACAGAATTATTTCTGCTGATAGGCATTTTATTTGAGACAGTTTTGTGATATTTGTAGTATAGGAGGTCTGTTTGGTCAGATATCTTTGATATGTATGAGAAAATAGACAGTCATATAAATCTATGACAGTCATATGTACTCGGATAGAAGGACTGTTTGGACAGTAATATGGACAGTATATATTGACAATGTAGGGATCTCTGAGATTCTATTACATGTGCAGAATGTAATTTTGTTCATTATTGAAATAAAATTACGACTTTTTCCTTGGAAAAAAAAAATAAATTTACATATTCCCTTATTGAAATAAGATACATAATTAATTAATTACAAATTAATCTTAATTTAACATTATTAAAATGCTTAACTATTGTTAACAAAGATTAACCATAATAATAAACCTAAACAAATTATGATAATATTCTTAAACTATAATATAATTAAAAATTAAATGATTATTTCACAACCACCTTCCATCCTTCAATTTTTTTTAAGGTCCATTGACCATACAGTACATAATAAGCTCTATAATAAACTTCATTCATTCTTCCTCTTTGAGCATTATATTCCACATCATTAACAATTCCGATATGTATAATAATAAACTTCATTCACTCAACCTCTTTTAGCGTTATACTTCACATCATTAGCAATTCCTAACAATTATTTCACATAATCATTTCTGTCTCAGGCTTGTGCACTCAAACATAACTCGATTTCACAGGCCGTTCATTGCAATTAGAAACAAAACCCACTCGGGGATGCACGGTTTAAGATGAAACAACGCAGTAGCCATTCCATGTGTAGGTCTCAGTCGTCAATGTTAATATGCATTCCATACATAGGCCTTAGCCTTCAATCTTAATTTCAAATATAAATATAATATATGCTTAGAAATATGTTAGGCTTGTATTTTCTTTATCCCATTTTTGCTTAGGAGTCTAACATAAAAATCAGGCGTAAAAATAATACATGATTTTTATCATGACGCCTAGGGCCAGTCCAACAGGAATTTAGAATAGAACCATCTAAAGTATTCTATGTGATTGCTCTTCTATTAAGATACACAACAACATGCCTTCATTGCCTTTATTGTATCGATTGCACCACTTATGACAAGCATGCATCTTCCTAGGGTTTGAGCTTTAGCTATTTGGGTATGTGACTTTGTGGATAGAGTAGTAAATGATACTCTTATCTTCAAGCCTCTACTAGAGCTCTATGGTTGTGTTTAATTGTTACAAGTTTATAGTTTTTAATTAAAGCAGCAATTTTGGATTCCCTGGATTGTGATATTTTAGGACAATATACTTACAAAAATCATAAGATCGTCAGAAGTGAGCCTTACTAGGGATAGAATGTAATGTAATATTGGTTCCCCCAATGTTTTTGAAATATTTTGAAAGGATGGATTTTTTTGCATAATAAATGGTTTTAGTGACTAAGATTTTGATTTCTAATTTGCTTATCAAATGATGAAAAACAATTATATATTTATCAAGGTCTTTGTGATAAATAGAAAATTTCCACTATGGTTTCTTCCTCACAAATTTGATAGGAATCCATGCAAAGTTTCCCATCATTTTTTGGTTTTACTTAATTTGAACTAGACGATGTGGGATTTGGAGGTTATATTCAATTTATGAGCAAGAAATATACTGGTTGACAGCCATTGTTGTATTCCAAACTCTGATGGTAAATAATTTTGATTGTTAAATCCAATTTTGACAACTCTATCTGGCTACGTTTTAATTGAACACATCAATGTTTCATTGCCCAGGGTCTAGTCGAAACTACTTGATTGGAATCAAAACATTTTATGCTACAACTTTGCGTCTGGTGAAGTGGTTAAAAATAAATGATCAAATCCATGAGAATCAATCACCATCCATAGGGGAACACAATTGCAATCTCCTATTGGAAACCACCCCACCTACATGAAAGTGTTGTAAGGGTGTGATTTGATAATTTTCATTGGGTTCACTTCGTTCGAGCTATCCAATGATTTATGCCATCAGTATTTTAAGATCTAAATTGTTTATGGTTTTTTGGATGTAAACGCAGATCACAAATAGAGTTTGAATATTCGAATGTATGTCACTGAGAAGAACACAAAACAATCACCCTTTAGATTCAAGGGCCACATTTCATTTCATAATTTTTAATCCTGTCCTGTCATAGATTTTAGGAACATCTGATCTTTCAAATGAAAAAAGTTGAATTACTGCCAAGACTCTATTTCAAATCTCTTATTCTCATTGGCCAATCTAGACATTAAGTAGAGTGGAAGTGAATTTTCACGGATTCATGATAACTTTAAACATTTAAACTTTAAACTCGATTTTGATCTTTTTACAAATTTGTGATAACGGGGTGAGATTATTGGGAAGTCTATTTAAAATTCTATTTTCCCTTTCTGATGTTCCGACTTCGATGTCGGACCATGGAAATCAAAATTATGTTTTACATTGTTAATATTATGCTTTTTGACATCACAGATCCATAATTTTTATACAAATTCATCTATCGCCATTACACATACACAATATTTGAAGTTAAACATCGAAAACATCATATGATCTTTAGGAAACTCGTTGACCGAGGTTTCTCATTCCGACGTCCATACGAAAGTTCGAAAAATGATCAAATCCTTAAGTAATTGATGTTTTGACCCCTTATTCACATTCAATGTTGATTGGTTATTTATCTCACATTTGAAGATCTCTTTTGAGAAATTACTTCACATTTTTACTTTGTGAGTAGCATGTGATTGGAAGATTTTAGAAACTTTCAACCCTTAGCAGTTATTTTGCGGCTTTAGATTAGTAAGTTTTTCTGCTTATTTTGGGTTTAATTTGTTTTAGTTCGAAATTGTGGTTTACTTTGGTACATGCTACATATTTTCAAACTAATATCATGGCTCCAAGGACCAAAGCCAAGACTGCGACTTCCATGGATGTAAAAGACTTGAATGTAGGGATATTCACCGATGCTAGGGTTTGGACACAAAATTATCCTAATATTCTTTCCTAATGATGGCATTTGTTTGCCTCTACACTTTTCAGTTTTTGTAGTGCTATGCAAATGTTTGTCAACCATACACAGTCATATAACCACAAAATTTAGCTAGGGTTTGGCCAATTTTTTTTCCCAATATGATCTCCTAATGATGGCATTGCTTCACCTCTACCATTTTTAGTTTACAAGTTATCATCAATGAATTTAAACCTTTCCCTTATTGTTATTAGTGTCTTATCCCTAATATCAGTGCTCTACAAAGGCACAGGGGCTGGATTTAGCAATGTTTTGTTTAATCCTTATTTGCGGTTTCTCAATTGATAAACAGATTCAATGATTAATGGTGAAATTGCTTAGATTATGTTCAATTCTTAGTTTGAAATATTCAAGCAGTACCGTTCGCTATTGGACTTGTAATTTTTATATGTGAAATCTAAATTGAGTGCATATTGAAGCTCTTAGAAATAAGACATTTGAGACTATCATCAACCAACGTTTAATCGGAATTGGCACAAGAACCTGGGAGGTATAGTCTACATTGTTTTGAGGTATCCATACAAAATGTGGAGGAAAAAAAAATGGAAGATGATAATGGACCTTGAGGTCCAAGACACAACATTCATGACCTTTTCTCTCAAAGATTTAGCTTGGAGTGAAATATTTCGACAATACGACTCTTTGTTTGATCGTGTTGCATTGATCCCTTCATACAGAGTCTCTGACTTTATTGGAGGGGAGCAAACCAATCTTTATGCACCCTGCACTTTCCGATGCATAGTAAGAAAACCCCTAGGATAAATGGGTAGTGCTCCCCTGCGATATGATTTGTACATGCATATTTCAAAAATAATTGTTTAAATGTTACTCATGAATGTACATATATGATTTCTTGAATGTATTGAGGTGTTGTACTTTCTACTAAAGTTACTCATGTTTTTATGGTTTTTTGGATGTAAACGCAGATCACAAATAGAGTTTGAATATTCGAATGTCTGTCACCGAGCAAAACACAAAACAATCACCCTTTAGATTCAAGGACCACATTTAATTTCATAATTTTTAATCCTTCCCTGTCATAGATTTTAGGAACATACGATCTTTCAAATGAAAAAAAGTTGAATTACTGTAAAGACTCTATTTCAAATCTCTTATTCTCATTAGCCAATCTAGACATTAAGCAGAGTGGAAGTGAATTTTCACGGATTCATGATAACTTTAAACATTTAAACGTTAAACTCGATTTTGATCTTTTTATAGATTTGTGATAATGGGGTGAGATTATTGCGGGAAGTCTATTTAAAATTCTATTTTCCCTTTCTGATGTTCCGACTTCGATGTCGGACCATGGAAATCAGAATTATGTTTTACATTGTTAATATTATGCTTTTTGACATCACAGATCCATAATTTTTATACAAATTCATCTATTGCCATTACAGATACACAATATTTGAAGTTAAACATCGAAAACATCATATGATCTTTGGGAAACTCGTCGACCGAGGTTGCTCATTCCGACGTCCATACGAAAGTTTGAAAAATGATCAAATCCTTAAGTAATTGATGTTTTGAACCCTTCTTCACATTCAATGTTGATTGGTTATTTATCTCACATTTGAACATCTCTTTTGAAAAATTACTTCACATTTTTACTTTGTGAGCAGAATGTGATTGGAAGATTTTAGAAACTTTCAACTCTTAGCAGTTATTTTGCGGCTTTAGATTAGTAAGTTTTTATGCTTATTTTGGGTTTAATTTGCTTTAGTTCGAAATTGTTGTTTACTTTGGTAAATGCTACATATTTTCAAACTAATATCATGGCTCCAAGGACCAACGCCAAGACTGCGACTTCTATGGATGTAAAAGACTCGAATGCAAGGATATTCACCGATGCTAGGGTTTGGACACAAAATTATCCTGATATTCTTTCCTAATGATGGCATTTGTTTGCCTCTACACTTTTCAGTTTTTGTAGTGCTATGCAAATGTTTGTCAACCATACACAGTCATATAACCACAAAATTTAGTTAGGGTTTGGCCAATTTTTTTTCCCAATATGATCTCCTAACGATGGCATTGCTTTGCCTCTACCATTTTTAGTTTACAAGTTATCATCAATGAATTTAAACCTTCCCTTATTGTTATTAGTGTCTTATCCCTAATATCAGTGCTCTGCAAAGGCACAGGGGACAAA
Source organism: Larix kaempferi (assembly GCA_027924585.1). NCBI lineage: Eukaryota > Viridiplantae > Streptophyta > Pinopsida > Pinales > Pinaceae > Larix > Larix kaempferi. The sequence goes on along the minus strand of BSBM01001174.1, from coordinate 2,886,302 downwards.
TTTAACAATGTTTTGTTTAATCCTTATTTGTGGTTTCTCAATTGATAAACAAATTCAATGATTAATGGTGAAATTGCTTAGATTATGTTCAATTCTTAGTTTGGAATATTCAAGAAGTACTGTTCGCTATTGGACTCGTAATTTTTATATGTGGCCTCTAAATTGAGTGCATATTGAAGCTCTTAGAAATAAGACATTTGAGACTATCATCGACCAATGTTTAATCGGAATTGGCACAATAACCTGGGAGGTATAGTCTACATTGTTTTGAGGTATCCATACAAAACTTATGGAGGAAAAAAAATGGAAGATGGTAATGGACCTTGAGGTCCAAGACCCAACATACAGTGACCTTTTCTCTCAAAGATTTAGCTTGGAGTGAAATATTTCGACAATACGACTCTTTGTTTGATCATGTTGCATTGATCCCTTCATACAGAGTCTTTGACTTTATTGGAGGGGAGCAAACCAATTCTGATGCTACCTGCACTTTCCGATGCATAGTAAGAAAACCCCCAGGAGAAATGGGTAGTGCTCCCCTACGATATGATTTGTACATGCGTATTTCAAAACTATCTTATTTAAATGTTACTCAGGAATGTACATATATGATTTTTATAATGTATTGAGGTGTTGTACTTTCTACTACAGTTACTCATGTTTATATGGACCAGAGGACAAAAGAGGAGATAATGCATATACATGCAGGGGCTCATTTGCAGAAAAGAGGGGATGTCAATGCCATTTTATTGCAAAGGCTTTGAATAAGAGTCCCCATATAACAATATTGACATACAATACCTGTGAGCATGAAGATGATGATGGATGGCCTTGTCATGGTCAACATGACACATCTGGCGAGGATAGGTTCTTGTATTGTCATAAGCTTTCAAGAGACATTGTCGGTTACGTGGAAAGTTTTTTTTTTATGTGAGTGCCAATTGACGCTGTATGTAAAATGCACATTGAGTGACATCTAAACATAGATGTCGAACATTGTGGTAGAGATTTCTTCTTGACTAGGAAAGATGTTGTAAACATCTATAATCACAAGACGAAGGGAAATTATCAACTACATAAGAAAGATGAAATTAGTGTTATCCTTTGGCATTAGAAATGACAAGATGATTTCGTCTTTTTCCAGAAGCCTAATGGTCCAAAAGTCCCATTTATAATTGGAATCCAAACAAAATGGATGTTGGACACAATGGTAAAAGTATCCCACGTTAGTTAAATAAGAATGGATTTAACATTCAACACCAATAAATATGGGGTAAAGTTAATTTGAATGATTCGTTCGAAATTATTGTATGAGTTTTGATTTACTATGATTGATAGTTTAAAGTTGACTTCGTCTTTTATTTAAACATCATAGTATCAATTGTACACTCTTGTGGCTTTTGATGGCCAACAAAATGAGGTGCCAATTGCATCGGTGTTGGCATCATGTAATACATTGCCCAATATTGTGTCATGGTTGGAGGTGCTGATGAACATGTGTTACCAACTCCACCTCGAATGGAAAGTCAATGCATTCATGGTCAACGATTGTAATATCCCTTTTTCAAATTTTATTAAAATGCCAATTTTTCAACTTTTTCCCCAATTTCGACCTTTGACTAGTTTAACTGTTTTGACCTCCAAATCATCCCAAATGCTCCCAAATCTTCTGTATGAGTGTATTAATGGTATTTAGACTTGAATATCAGGTTCAGGGATGTTTTATGGACCTCCAAATACTGCTGCAAACTTGATTTGTATTCTGATCAATATAGGTAATTTTGACTAGTAATTTGTGCATCAAATCCCCCCCGGGTAACACTGAAAATGGCCTTCCAAATGCCTCCAAACTCCCACAAATTTATGAACAGAGGTATATAATGTGTTAAGTATGTTATTGAGGTCTCATATGCACCATTAATTGATTTTTACTACTGTTATAACTCTCTCACATTCAACAGCAAAAACCCCCAATTCGACCCTTGGGGAAATGGCACTATTTCATCTCCCAATACAACTAAACTGAGTAAAAAGGCTTCAAATGCTCAAGTACAGTACATGAAACTTGTAGAAGACATCCATGGCATTATATTGATCACAAATATATCAGAGAATCATCCATCCATTCGAAATAATCAACATTATAGTGTCATACATCAATGCATTGGGGAAATGGACATTGTTTGCTCATTAATCAATAGTTTTGCATACAACCAGTGGGTATTTCGACCTGAGACTTTCTGAATATGAATAACAGAGGATATGAAGCTATTACAATCATAAATATATAATGAGAAGCTCTCTCAAGAAGCACAAGTGCTCACCAAAAACGCCCTCCCTCAAGGAGCATGAATATGCCTTCAAAACTGGAAACGGTGGAGAGAAAGTGCTGCACTAAACCAAACCATGAAAATTCCTGTAGCTGATACCTGCAAATAAAAACTCCATTAAAGCACCATGAAAGACCTGAGTGGCCTCTCCAAACACCAACTTGGATGGGAATCTTTCACCCTCGAAATTGGCTAAGGCAAGAAACTAGTCATCCACTAGCTCTCTCTTCACAAATGCAATTTTTCTCAAATCATCAAAAGCCATTCTCATACTTCATTTCTACATTTTATAACCAACATTAGCCTTCTAAGGGTCGAAATCCTCTCAATAGATTCAATAGATTTCCATTTAGGAATTATTCCACATTTGCCACTTGTCTCCTAGTTCCAACCTTCCATCTTCTCCCCAAATTCGATTTTGAGTCTCTTTGGCTTCTCCAACTCCCAAATTCGACTTCCTTGAGCCTATTTTTGGGGCTGACATGTCATAGTGGTCAGATGTCAGAGGTCAGGTCTGCAATTTGTCATATTTGTCATAGATGCTTCATCATTGGTGTCATAGGGGCTAGGGAATCTAGCCCAAGTGTCCACAAACTTCCACTTTGACTCTTTATCTTCCATGGAGGTTACCAATCCTTCCCAATTCGACCTAATATGCTCAATGACATGTTTTATGACTTACCAACTCACCCAAGAGTGTTCACATTCCCATTAATTCGAATTTGCAAAAGAGAGATACCATGTATTATGAAAAATCAAGCTAGTGTGGGTCCCACATCCTCCATATGTCTCCAAAACCATTTGTCACCTATGATTTCTCTTGAATTTCTTTATTCACTATATTTATTAAATACTTGAACCCTTATAATGTCTAAACATCATTTATTTGCTTCCTTATTACCATTCCACATGTGCCCATCCAACCTAGGAAACTAGTAGGATTGATGGGATTGTCTTACTATGAAATTATTGGAATGGGGACATTACAGTCCTCCCCACCCAAGATTGCTTTCCCTCAAGCAATCTCAATTTACCATGCTGCAAACTTGTCCCTCCTCTATCAGGTGGCCTTCCATGAGTAATGTCTCCCATAATATTTCTATTCCGGTGCTTCATGCTGTGGGAAGAAACTACCTGATTCGGATAGGTGTGTTGCCCTCTCACAATCCTTAGTACTCCTTTTGAATCTTGGAATTTCATTTCAGGAATTTTATAATTTACTGTATGCTCTCCTATTGAATACAACCATTGCACTCCCAAAACAACATTAGTATCAGCAATATCAACCACATAAAAACTATCAACAAAAGTATAGTTACCTACGGTGACTTGCAGCTGGGGAATCCATGTTTTGCACTCCATTGTGTTGTGACCGGGAATGACAACTGTGAAGCCATCAAATGGTTCAATAGGTATATTTCTTTTCTCCACCATCTCTGCATCAATGAAGTTATGGGTGGCTCCTCCATCTACCAAAACTGAAGTTCTTTGTCCTTGTACCATACCTTTGCATCGGATAGTATGATAGCGAGGTACTGCTGAAAGTACTGCCATTGTTACTTTGGTGGGAGAGGGATGCTTCACCTCTGGTTTCCCTTCTTCTGCTGTAGTATATCCTTCTTCTTGGGCTGAATTATTTCCTTCTTCCTCCATGCCCCCTTCATATCCCTCATCACAAAATACTTCAATGAATTGGGCCTTTCCTTTAGCACATTTATGTCCAGGTACCCATGGTTGGAAGCATGAGTAACACAATTTCTTCCTTCTGAGCTCTTCCCTGCTTAGTTCCTCTTTCTTATCCTTTCCATATTCATCTTCTTGCCATGGCTTCTTATTAGGTGCATCTCTTTGCCAAGGTTTCTTTTCAATTCTGAAGTCAGGCTTGGGAGGAAATCTCGTTCTAGGAAGCACATTTTGGAGATCCCTAGTCAAGCTCATTGCATCTTTTAATGTAGTTGGCTTGTGGGCTTTGACCAAACCTTTTAAGGGTTCAACCAAACCTTCAGTGAAAAGCAATACCAACCTTCCCATAGATACATCAGCCACCTTGACTGATAATTTTTGAAAGTCCAACATATATTCAGTAGGTGTCCCAGTTTGCTTCAATTGAGCTAATTCCTTGAAAGGCAATTCTGGATCTTTTTGTTCAAACCTCTCTAGTACCCTATCAACAAATTCTCCATATGTTTTAACCTGATCATGACCCAAGGTTTTCAAACCATAGAACCACCATTCATTGGCATCTCCTTCCAAATGCAAAATGGCCATTTTTAATGCATCCTCTTCCAACATAGGATTCAGCTGAAAATATACATCCAATTTTTGCACCCAAGTGTTAGCAGAATTTTGAGAAGAACCATCAAAAGTAGGAAGTGACATTTTTCCAATAGCACTATTCAATTCTCTGTTATGGAATGGACTCCTATTGTCTCCCTTCATTTTAATCTTTTGCATAGCATCAATGTAGTCACTGAGTGGTACACCTCTTTTACACTCTTCATTCAAATCATTCCAATCATTTACTAGTTTCTTGTAATCCAATTCAAGATTGGGCTCTTCTTTGGGTGTGAGAAATTTAGGTGCAGTATGCCTTTGTGTGCTTTGAAATTCATCAGGTCTATTATGAGGTCCTGTACTTGAGAAAATATGCTCATTCCCTTTCATCTTTTCCCCTGAGTGTGAACCACTATTATCTCCTATCATCCCTTTGCTTTGAAGCTGGCTAATCAACAATTCAAATCCTTGCAACAATTTATCACCTATCCTATCCATGTTTGCTGAAATTTTAGAGAAACATGGATCTAAGGTTGCAATAAGTTCCTCCTTATGTTTTAATTTGTCATCCTCCTCTCTACCCATGGTTTCAGCAAAAGACTCCTCTTCTTCTACTACCTCTTCTTCAACAAAAACCTCTTCAACTAATGGTTCAAAGGGTGGTGGATTATTCTTTTGACTTCTTGTTAGGACCATCAGGTGCCAAGAACATGCTCTGATACCACTTGTAATATCCCTTTTTCAAATTTTATTAAAATGCCAATTTTTCAACTTTTTCCCCAATTTCGACCTTTGACTAGTTTAACTGTTTTGACCTCCAAATCATCCCAAATGCTCCCAAATCTTCTGTATGAGTGTATTAATGGTATTTAGACTTGAATATCAGGTTCAGGGATGTTTTATGGACCTCCAAATACTGCTGCAAACTTGATTTGTATTCTGATCAATATAGGTAATTTTGACTAGTAATTTGTGCATCAAATCCCCCCCGGGTAACACTGAAAATGGCCTTCCAAATGCCTCCAAACTCCCACAAATTTATGAACAGAGGTATATAATGTGTTAAGTATGTTATTGAGGTCTCATATGCACCATTAATTGATTTTTACTACTGTTATAACTCTCTCACATTCAACAGCAAAAACCCCCAATTCGACCCTTGGGGAAATGGCACTATTTCATCTCCCAATACAACTAAACTGAGTAAAAAGGCTTCAAATGCTCAAGTACAGTACATGAAACTTGTAGAAGACATCCATGGCATTATATTGATCACAAATATATCAGAGAATCATCCATCCATTCGAAATAATCAACATTATAGTGTCATACATCAATGCATTGGGGAAATGGACATTGTTTGCTCATTAATCAATAGTTTTGCATACAACCAGTGGGTATTTCGACCTGAGACTTTCTGAATATGAATAACAGAGGATATGAAGCTATTACAATCATAAATATATAATGAGAAGCTCTCTCAAGAAGCACAAGTGCTCACCAAAAACGCCCTCCCTCAAGGAGCATGAATATGCCTTCAAAACTGGAAACGGTGGAGAGAAAGTGCTGCACTAAACCAAACCATGAAAATTCCTGTAGCTGATACCTGCAAATAAAAACTCCATTAAAGCACCATGAAAGACCTGAGTGGCCTCTCCAAACACCAACTTGGATGGGAATCTTTCACCCTCGAAATTGGCTAAGGCAAGAAACTAGTCATCCACTAGCTCTCTCTTCACAAATGCAATTTTTCTCAAATCATCAAAAGCCATTCTCATACTTCATTTCTACATTTTATAACCAACATTAGCCTTCTAAGGGTCGAAATCCTCTCAATAGATTCAATAGATTTCCATTTAGGAATTATTCCACATTTGCCACTTGTCTCCTAGTTCCAACCTTCCATCTTCTCCCCAAATTCGATTTTGAGTCTCTTTGGCTTCTCCAACTCCCAAATTCGACTTCCTTGAGCCTATTTTTGGGGCTGACATGTCATAGTGGTCAGATGTCAGAGGTCAGGTCTGCAATTTGTCATATTTGTCATAGATGCTTCATCATTGGTGTCATAGGGGCTAGGGAATCTAGCCCAAGTGTCCACAAACTTCCACTTTGACTCTTTATCTTCCATGGAGGTTACCAATCCTTCCCAATTCGACCTAATATGCTCAATGACATGTTTTATGACTTACCAACTCACCCAAGAGTGTTCACATTCCCATTAATTCGAATTTGCAAAAGAGAGATACCATGTATTATGAAAAATCAAGCTAGTGTGGGTCCCACATCCTCCATATGTCTCCAAAACCATTTGTCACCTATGATTTCTCTTGAATTTCTTTATTCACTATATTTATTAAATACTTGAACCCTTATAATGTCTAAACATCATTTATTTGCTTCCTTATTACCATTCCACATGTGCCCATCCAACCTAGGAAACTAGTAGGATTGATGGGATTGTCTTACTATGAAATTATTGGAATGGGGACATTACAACGATGCATTGGCTGAAATTGATGCTTTGAGGTAACTTTAATTTGGTCATTATGTGACTTGTATTTATTGTAAGAATATCTCACTTAAATATATTGAATTTGACAAGAGGGCGGCACAATGTAGGGTGATATTGTGTGTTTGGATCGTACCGAGGGCATGGAAAAAAAATCGACAATTTGTCCTCTACTTCGTAGCGGGAATATGCTACGTTACACAGGTTAGGCTATATCATGAACTCCTTTCTCAATGTTGAATCTGTCATCGAGCATGTGGATATATTTTTCATGGATTTCACAATTGAGGAAAACTTCTTGAACTATTTTCACACCAATTGGGTTGCGTGTCATAAACTGTGTAAGTTCACACATTATAGTTTTTACTTTGGATTTTGTTCTCCATAAATATTTTTCTTTCACTAACTTGGTTCTCTCATTTAGGGATATGGGTCAAAGGCTGTCGTGATTTCCCCCATGCCAATCAAGAGATGAATAATTCCGTGGAGGCATACCATTGATTCTTGAAGTCTAAATTTCTATCTAACCAACAGAAAAAATGTGCCTGCATAATGGATTGGTTGCTATACCAGCCCTTGAAATGTGTTGAACTATATTACCGATTCAAGGATATTTTGAAAGCAAGAGGATATTTGAATAAATACAAGAAGCAGAAGCAGTATGAATCATCAGTGGAGGAAGCAAAACAAATTCCCGGCAGTGATTGTTGGCCTCATGAGAGCACATCTCATGGTTATTGGGTGAGAATTCATACCAATCATGACAAGAAATATATTGTCATCTGGTATCGTATGAATTTTATAGGATGTGACTTCCCATGGTGTGTTCATGGAAACACTTGCAAGCATGCCATAAAGGTGAATTGGTTGTATTTCTCATCATGCATTCGAGAATTGCCATTGGAGAAAAATGTAGAACCCGATACATTTGGCGATATAACACCCAACAAAGTCAATGCTCCCACTGATATAGATATGGAGACAATAATCATTGATGTGTATGTCAACATGGTTCCTATGGCCATTAGAGGTGTTGATCAAGATGTCGCGCCACTTAAATTGGATAGGGAGTGTGTGTTTGGATACAATGATGTGCTCACAAAAAGTCTTCATGCTACTTTGGAAAATACCCTAAAGTTGGAGTCCCTAATTAAACACATGTTTGATGAAAGCAATAATCAATGGATTATGTATTTTCAATTTACACTTGGGTTGAGTGCTTTCGAGTAATCCATGGAGCGAAATAAGAGTTTACTTAGCCCTGCAAATAAAAGGAGAAGAAACAAATGAAATCACGACTTAGATATTTATTTAAATGTCCACCCATTTGAAGATGAACCATTTTAATTCGCATTTTTGAAGAGGACGGGATGCCCTAGATCAAACTATGCGTCCCCAATTGTCTCTAGTAAGTTAGATTGGTTGAAAATATTAATTTATTTAGATTATGTCGTGTATCCATCACCATTTTTTACTTGTATTGGTCATGCATCCACTTATATTGTTCCTGCTATGTACGTTTAATGTAATCAAAGTTTGGATGCGTGTAATTACTTTATATGCCATGATGTGATCCATCTAGAACTATTATGTGATAGATCCACAAGCTACTCATGTTCATCTTCCTACTTCGGAACATGTTGGTCCGGGCGTCAACTCCCTGGTTGCCGATGCGCAAGGTTTGCCTTATGAGATGTATTCATATATTTGTAATATTGGTAGTTATAGCTTAGCTATCAATTTTCATATTATTACTGTATTTGATTGAGTTAATCTATTGTGATGATGTTGACTATCTATATGTTAGGTAACTGTAGAAGGCTAATATATATATAGATTGATGGTTTATGATAGAAAGGGCAATGTGTGTTTTTCTTAATTTCAAGGTAAGGTTTGCAAATCCCTTTCAAATGGTCTTATTCACTTTAAGATTTGGTGGTTTCTATAGGTTATCGTCAATGTTTTTAGTTGCATTATTGATGCTATAATTCATTATAAATTTCTTTCATGTGTGTTTCATTATAAATTTCTTTCATGCATGTTCAGGGATTTATCTGAGTTAATATTTGTTACACCTTGGATGTGCATCTGATATTTTTCCATGTTGGAATTTGCAAAAAATATACATATTTTGGAGTAAAGGCAAATTTTGGAGGAAAGCAAGTATTGGAGAAAATTTCTTAAAAGACCCTTGTTTATGGCCTCACCTGCAACAACAATATGGGAAACCATTAATCACATGGGAATTTTCATGGTGGGAAGTAGTCCCAGGTGTGTAGATATTGTAGCAGAGTTTTCAGCTGAGGGAGGGATCTAGGTGGCCATATGAGGGTCCACGGGGCTAATGGCCTAAGGTAGGGCATGCTTCCCTTCTTTGCATGTATAGCTCCTTTATCCTTGGTCAGATTCGTGATTATTATTCATCGATAGTGAAGAAATCAGAGGTACCCACCAACAGATCCAGTGGCAATAGCAATAGAAATACCAACCATGTTGAAGATGAAGAAGAGGATTGCAAAGGACTTAATGAGCCTAATATGAATATTGATGAGCACAACATGAGTATGGATGGTGGACAAGAATTGAGTAATGAGTATGTGCTTAGGATGGTGGATTTGTATTGAGTAATGCGTTTGTGCATAGGATGCCTGCATCCTGATCGTTTTTGCCACAATGAATAACCGGGCACATCTGGAGATACAAAATTTTTGAACTGTTTATTCCATGTATAATCTCTACTAATGATATTTGGCACAATTTTCCATTTTTTATCATTTCTCCATAGATGGTGATGAGACTAAACTTGAAGACTTCGAACCAAGATCAATAAATCTCTTGTTTGTTTTCATCAACAAAAAATTTCTGATGGAAGAACATTGTTACAGAGAAAAGGTTTCTACTTTCCTATGTGAATGATATAGGATCATATTATTTTCAAAAACATCCTTGAAATTTGTACAATTATTATCAAGACATCACAAGCTTATACATTCTTAAATAGTTCAATTGCAAATGTTCTCATTTGGAAACGTTTGTTGGTTGTGTGCTTTATAGTTCTACAACTATTCATTAGATGTGATTTGAATGGATGGTGAAATTCTCTTACTTTTCCCTTATGGTTCTGCTGCATGGACTATGTTATAGGTTGATTATCTAGGCTGCTTCCTTTACATGATAAGGATATGCCTCACTTGAAGTAATTTTGCAAATTGGATTCTGTTGTAGCCACAACAGATCCCATTATTTTTTTTTGCAAAATTTTGGGACCCCACTATTGTTTTACTTTTAAATTTGCAATCTATTAGTCTCTTCAAATAATTTTGATTTTATCTTCACTCAATTGTAAGTTCATTGAAAGGGTTTATTTCGATTCCAATGGATTAAAGTATCATTTCCCATGTTTTTGATATCTTCATTTAATTTTCAATGTTTTAAGTTGGACATCGGGAATTTATATTTTGGAATTTAACTTTTTGACGTCCATTCTCCCGACATTTATGAGGTTCGCCTCGAACATCGGATGCTAGGATAATATTTCATTTCGGATGTCCCGATCCCAACGATTCTGATGTAATGGAAATCGAGATAATATTTGTTTGTAGTTAATTCTTCCAATGCTCTCGATGTTAATGTTGGAATTCGTAAATCGGATATCGATTTATTTTATATTTAATTTTCTTATTTTTTGATCCCAATAAATTTTAAACGTCGGGCTGCGGACTTCGAACATCGAAAACTCATTTTTCACTTTATTTCCGACCCGACGCACCTGTGGAACCTACTAAAACAACAAATCAAATTCGTAATTAATATTTGGAAAATCATCTATCCATCACGTTTCATTTTCACATTAATTAATGATGGGATGTTAATTTTTCCCTAATACAACCTCGACACTTAGATTAGTTTCAAAATATGTATTTTCAAAACTTACCATTGATTACGACCTTGTTACTCTTAGTGAAACCCTGAAATTGTGAAATTACAGTTGACTATAGATAGATCTCATTCAATAGAAGTTTTAATAGTTAATTTAGGTATTAGATTTACTGTAAATTCTCTTGGTATATTTCTTTTGAATTCAATTTTTTCTGTTTTATGGTTTGTATATGCAGAAAAACTTCGTAATCACCATGGCTCCAAGAACAAAATCCAAAGCGGTTGCAGAATATGGTTCTCGAGGAAAAACAAATTTTTTGTAGTTCAGGAAAAGACAAAGAGAAGAGACCTGAAATGGAGGCTAACAATAAACCTCTGGTTGTGAGTTCTTCAAAGTCTAAAGTCCAAGTGCAATAGTTGTCAAAGAAGTCATAGTCTACCACCAGCAAGCCTCCAACACCTGCCGTGTCCTTATCCAAACTCATGTAGAAGGCTGGATATATTAGAAGTCAGTTATCTCAAATTGACAAACCTTCTGTTGTTATTCATTCTTCTTCTCAAAATATTTCTAATTTATAAATAAAATAAGAAAAAGTTTCAATAACTACAATTCCTAAACCGACCCTTCCCAAAACTATTGTTCAAGCGATTGACTTAGATCTGGAAAAACTTGGCTAGGCCTTTGTGTCTACAAAAGTTGTCCAGGAAGAGACTGAGTCATCACTTCCATCTAATTCAGATGTACCTTTAAATTTTTTTCCTACTGAGCCTCATCCAAAATCGCCTCAGTTTAATGGTCATACCATTGAGCTTCCCATTGTAAACTTTGTTAACACTTCCCCTGCTTCCCAAGATGCTAAAGACCAAACCTTTACCTGACCTTTCTAGTGTAGACCAACCTTTGTTTCAAAGTCCCCATGATAATCCTCAGAATCCTCCTGAATCACATCAATATGAACCCATACAGGTTGATAATGATCGTTTAAGTCAAGATATTCCTGGTGCGTCTTTGCAACCTGACAATACGGTTCCATCTACCCAAACCTCTCAATTCCAAGTAGAAGATTCATCTACACCCGCTCTCACACTTGGTGAAACCAATCCCTAGACTTATGATCTTTCCACCCAAGTCTTGTCTACTGATTCCACTCAGCCTTTGCCTATTTTATCATCTGTCAGTGTTCTAATGAATTCTTCCCAAGATCCAACAGATTTCGGAGAGGATGCAGTAGTTTCCTTGGGAGACTACTTCTTCAGTAAAAGGCAGAAGTCAGTCATGAAAAAGAAAAGAGCTAGAGAAGTTGGTGTTGTTAGTGCTCCCATTGAACAACAGATTATCTGGAAACAAACATCTATGGATGCTCTGAGAGAAGCCACTGAAGTAGCAGCTGCTATGGGAGCATTTGCAGGTGCTAATTATCATTCCATTTACACTCTAAACAAGATGATAGATAATGAGAGGGACAAATTTTCCTCTGTTGAAGCTGAGAAAATGTCCCTACAATCTGAATTTTCTAAACAATTGGATGATGTAAAAGACCAACATCAGAAAGAAATACAAGATTTGCAAAAGCATCTACATGAACTTCTGGAATCGTAAAAAGTAGTAGACCAAAATGTCCTAGAGCAGGCCGTGGAGATAAGGGACATAAAATAAGAGCTTCATCAGCTGAAAATACATGCATTTTAATCTTATTTATTTAACTTCACTCTTGAGGAGTTGAAGGAAGAAGCTGTGGCTCTTAATAGTCAATTTAGAGATTCTCATGAAGCTTTTTTGTCTTGTTTAAATGAAATTCAGGATGATTTTTGAGTCTTAGAACACCTTTTAGTTTTGTTAACTTGTTAAGTCGGCATGTGGAAAATAAGACAACACACAAATCCTTTGGAAAACTCCTTGACTGACAGAAGTACATTAAAAATGCTCCCGAAACGATTCCTTACATTGATCCCATGAAGCTTAAGCAAGCCAATGTTTATTTGAAATCATGGGACATTGTTTGTGAGGATGTTGCCAACATGATTGAGAAAGGTGAAAAGGGATAAAAATGATAGTTTCATGGAAAATCAAGGTATGCCAATGTTTGCTGAGTTAGCCGATGCAGTGCTGGCCAAGATGGAGTTTGTTGAGCTATATCAACTACGTGATGAGTTAGCTGAGTAGATTGGTGCGCCGAGTCAGCTTGATATGTCAAAATTGAGTATGTTTGTTATTTCTCTGATCCAACATAAAGAATTGATGGAGAATTTTCTAGAAAATTTGCAAAATATCAAACATAAAGAAATTTGATCTTGTATTTGCAAAGCTCAACTCCATTAGAGCATGCAATTTATAAAGATGTGACAGAAATGTTAGATGCAAGTGACAAATGGAGAGATTTCTTGGCTAATTAGAACCATGGTAGTTAGATCTTCCTGGGATTTAGGAAATCCAATACTTATTTTTTGGGTCTAGTTTATCCATTAATGGGTATTTATTTGACCTCTGTTGCAAGACGAAATAAGGATGCCAGAACTAATTCTCTGGAAAAAAGGATGCCAGAACTAAGACTACACTATGCGTAGCTATGTTGTGTGTATCTGAAGATTGTAGTTGGTTTTTATCATTCTATTGATGACACTCTGTAATCAAATCCTTAATTAATATTGTTAATAATATATTTTGGCTTGTCTCTTCCGCATTAATTAATGATGGGATGTTAATTTTTCCCTAATTTATCCTTGACACTTAAACCGGTTTTGAAACTTACCATCCATTTTCACCCTGTTATTGCGTGCAGAACCTTGAAATAGTGAAATTACAGTTGACTGCAGATTTGGTGAATAAGAGTTTTATAGTTTATTCAAGTATTGGATTTACCGTAATTTGTTTTGGTTAGATTTCATTTTGAATTCAAATTTTCTTATTATGGTTTGTTTACATTGAAAAAACTCCACGAATGCCATGGATCCAAGGGAAAAATCCAAATTAGCCGCTGATGAAGTTAAAACTAGAGATCCTAATTTCAGACTATTCTCGAGATAATAATTTCCGGAATGGAGATCCTCAATGCTTAGACCGGGAGACCATCTACAGTTTGTTCGATAATGTATACTTTTCCTAGTTTGGGGATGATGTTGGAGTGTTCCAGAAGATCATAGATTCAAAAATTCATGCCATTGTTTTGTGTCCAACTATAATCCCTTGCACGGATTTGTTAAAGTGGATGATAGATTTTTCTGACCTACCATCCAGCTCTTTCTGGGATTTGAATCAAGCAGTATTTGCATATTGTAAACTAGACACTTTGGCCCGGATATATGCATTAAGACCCCAGAGTAGCTGCTAAACAAAGAGCTATTTGTTGCATATGAAAATAGTTTGACTTGGTAGAGTTGGTAAAGGGTTAATGGTTTGATCTAGACAGTTTCATCGTCAAGTCCAACAAACTATATCCTATATAACATCTTAGGGATCCAGCTAAATTATTGGCTACTATGCTTTGTCGCTTTTATGGATTAGAGAATTGCAGCCAGTTCAGATTGGAGTGGACACCTTTGGTTCACCAAATCACTACACATGGCCAGGTTTTTAATTGGGTGCAAATTTTCTCCATCAATTTAAAGGATGCCATAGCAACAGTGAAAAATGCCCTTGCAACGAGGAAGCCTAAGTTTTATATGTTTTCCTACTTATTTGACGTCATGTGTGCGTCTTTCAATTATCCAGGAAGGCATTGGAAGGTTGGGGAACCCCCAATTCACATTTGTTGTGTTTTGTTATGGGAGGATAATTACAAACCTCATATTTTCGACATATGTGATAATGTGATAATTTCATGAGCACTTTGTATCTTATCATATTCAAGAAAAATACACCTAGGCTTTTTCAAGATGCCAGGGAATTGATAGTCATCATGGGTAACTAGTACACGCTATATTTTTTCACATATTTGAGGATATGGGGACATAATTCATTCCACCCGCTTCCTAGATTTGTCCTAGATAGAATGTCTTTGGAGGCGATTACTTATCAGACTACAATGGATGGAATCCATGATAGGAGGTCTGGACTTAAAAGTAGGTCATGGCCCAAATTACCACTATACATAAGCTATCTGGTTATTCAGAACACACCTTATGCACATTTGTTGGCATCCCAAGTACATGAATTGAAGTTTGGTTTTGGGCCTACAAAGATGAATGATCCTAGGAATTTTTTGGAAAATCATTTTACCACGGGTCAAATTAAAAATTCACACATTCATGAAACTAAAACTGATAACTCTTTGTATTAGGGGGTGTCCAATTTTGAAGAAGTGCTTATCAAAATTAGTGACCTAGGACAAAGGGATTTGATTCATGAAGCACAAAAGACACAGAAGATGTTAGTTTTGGAGGAAAGGGACATGCTCTTCCAGGTTCAGTGTTTGACGGACAATCCACTCGAGCGGACATGAGCCGGATCTCCCTAGCTCAATGTGAGTGTAGAACAAATAGTACAGACTACAAACAACTTTCCTAGATCTAGTTAAGGATCGGGTAACTATATGTCTTACCTTAAACTTGAAGTCCTTTCTTCCTGGATGTTGCTCCACGCTTCACGGTCGTCAGATCTCAGTTGCAAGACCTGTCAAGATGTACAGAACAATACAAGCAAGTAAAAGAGCATTTATACAATAATAGATCTAAGTAAACAGTTAAGCATGTAAACTACACAATATCATCACACATAAACAATATTGGTGGAAAGCATTTATATTACTGTAAATCGGGAAAGTACATAGAAAATAATAGACTACCACCAAGGCTTAACGCTGCAGTCCTTCTCCATCCAAGCCAAATGCCATATCCTCCCAAGGAAGTGTGAGTCTCTCAATGGATGAGTAGAGATCTCTCTATGATGATTTCACCAACATGTAGACACTATAGATTTCCTCCCTTTGGAGAGGGGTAGAGCTTCACTTATATAGGACTAAGTGGATAGGCTATGGATAAGGTAGGTTGAGATATGGTAGGGGAGAGATAGGAGATACTTCCAAAAGGTTAGGAACTGAGTGCCAGCTCTCCCAAGAGGTCAGGGATAAGGATCCAAGTCAGTAGGCTTCGAGAATGGGCACGAAGGACCTATTTTTGTCCATTAACTAACTTCGTCGCACCCTGCAGTAGAGCAAGATGCGACGTCGCAGGTTGCATGAGTGCATCCTGCGACAAACTCTCAAAACTTAGCATGAATGCAATGGTATCTATTCCAGGTTAATGACTTAGCCAATGAAACTTTAGGGATGTATCCACTGAATCTAATGATGGTAAGATTTTAGGTGTAACAGAATGCCCCCCAAAGCATGAAGCTGTTGAAAAATTGGACAGGTGAAATGCTTTGACAGAAAGAATGGCAATGGCTTGTCAGACGAAGGACACTGCTGCAATACAACTGACTCTAAGTACACTGTCTCATATTACGTACAACATGGCTGCCGACCAATACAATGCAGATCCATGGTAGTAATGACCGACTGAACACAATCATGGCTACTAGACACAAGCGTAGATCCATGATGAGATGATAACACAGTCATGACCAATACAAATGTGGATCCGTGTGATATGACTCAATACAAACTCCATCGCAACCTGGGTAAAACATGATTCCCCAGGGTCTTCAAGCTGAACCCGCAATGATACGAATCTATCCATGTGATTACAAATGTCTTGATGTCGAACATGGTAGAAGCCACTTGATTACCGGTCATTGATGTATACTGTTAACAAGTGCGAGGGAAATCACCATTGATGTCAATGATCCCCAAGGTATCACAGTACATATCATCAAGCATAAATAAATGATTTGAAGTCGAACGCGAGATGAAATCTTTCAATCAAGAGTCAATGATGTAAACTCATGTTGAAATCATGGTAACCTGCCATTGAGGCATGCAGGGCCAAGGTATTTGGTTGGTTTCTAGATTTAATCCTCGGATGATGAGTTGAAGTCGACAAGGATGAATCCGTTGAAGGAGGGCCATGATGAATCCCCCATCATCGACACGAAACACGACAAAGGATGTGTGGAGTAGATTGGATGGTATAGTGACATGCAAGACTGACTCAGATTAAACCGACATGATGGAAGGTGTACTGACTGCAGATAATGAGTAGTAAGAGTATTCTTGAACATGGGCATGGCATGCCTTGGCAGTATTGACTTGACGAGTTATGGTACCAACTCCAAATGCAACTGATGATGGAAGCGTTCTTTGAATGGCTCAAAGGAGTAACAAGACTCAGGAAATGGGTGAAAACTTGAGGACAAAAAGATGATCCAAGTGCAGTATGCAAATGCAAATGAGTGCCATGTTCAAGAAATGACTAGGTACTGCCACTGATAAGGGTGTAACATAAAAGCTTTCGTTTTTCCCCATCATGAATGATGAGTGCCTCATGTGTTTTTTACGAGCTTGATGAGGGTAACCAGATGCTTGATATAGCTCATCCCATAGATGAGTCCAATCCCAAATATTTTTGAACCTAGGATAGGAGGGGTTCGTCCCATGGTGGGCCCTTCAATGTGAAAAATTAACGAGTCCATAGAAGGTAAACTTGATTGTCATTTCATGTTTAGAGAGTCTGAAAAGAACTAAAGAAGACTCCAATGGTCCTTTTTCGTAAAGTTAGCCTCATCGCCCGAAAAAGGGTAAAACAATGCGGGAGAGGACTCTTCCAGTCATGATTGGTTGGAGTATACCTTTTTCGTAAGTAGTGCCCCCTAGTCCGAAAAAGGGGTAAACTATCACTAGGAAGACGACCATTCAAATTCTTTAACAAGCGTGAACACGACAAGTTCACTTGGCAATCTTTTCGTATTTCGAGAGCCTGAAAAGAGCTTAAAGATAGACTCCGGGGGGGTTCCTTTTCTGTAGGAGTTTAACGAGCCCGGAAAAGTGATAAATCATAACTCGATAATGTATTCTCATGGTTTAAAGAGCACGAGAAAGAACAAAGAGTAAGCTCATTATCATTAAATAATTACAATCTAATGAATGGAAAATAACGACAAAAACACACAAGGGGTGTTCATACCTGAGATGACCATTTCAATGCGAAAATGACGTAAAAAGGACACTTAATGACTCCTGCACACTCGGAAACTAGGTCAAATAGTTAACCAAGCGTTCAAACGTAATAAAAATGATCCAAACTATAGCAAATGACCTAAAAGCATCAAATATTTGAAAAAAGAATATTCCTTTTGTCTATAAATAGAAAAATGGGTCAAATAGAGTCACCATTGTTTCATTTGCCAAATTGGGAGGAGAAGTGCCATTTGGAGCCAAGACTTCACTTGTCGATTCCAAGAGCTACGAGTGACCATTTCATCCACCGTCCGGAGCAGGTAACTCTAAACTTCATCCAGCATAATTGTAGTGGTTTACATTTTTTATTTTTGTCCATTTTCTGGGTTTTGAGTGGATTTGTGGAGGGCTATTGCGTCCTTGGGTCGTCGCAATTTGCCCTTTTGGGAACTGCAACGATCTTGAGTCGTCACAAAGCTCGTAAAGATGGACTGCGATGACGGAAACTTCCATCCCAACCAACAAACCAAGCCCAAAAAAAGATCTTTCAGTGGTTGAAGTGAGTTTTAATAGTGTTTAAAATCTCCTTTTGGCAGGTTACAAGCAACCAAAATGGTTTTGGAGTGGTGAGAACGGGAGCACGAGGTAGATGACATGCAAATTGCAAATGATCCATGATGTGTAACAGCGTTGAGTAACTGTGGCTTGCTAAATTTCTTCGAGTTCCAGGGCATGAGAGCCCAAATCACCCTGTTGACGCATATGCTTAGATGTTGGGATGTGTCTCAACAGTATTTTGTGATCGGCAAGCATGTGCTTACTATAGATGTCGAGGACATCTATTTTCTGACTGGATTGTCCCGAAGGGGGGACAATGTGCTTCTTACCGGATCACGGGGAAGTGATCGGACTGTAGATGACATGATCCAACAACACTGTACCCCTCACTCTCGTGCTTCTAGTGGGAAGATTCCCATAAAAGACATGCGAGAGCATCGTTACGTGCCATTCTTTTCACCATTACGAGGACAACGGGGAGTCAAGCTCCTCACTTGGATACTCGGTATCAGATGCTATATGCAGAGGACTGCATGTCTCCGAATATCTTCAACTGGTGCGAGGGACTCCTCGCGAATATGCGAGCTCAGCTGATCAAGTGTCGGCAGGGAGAGATCAAACAGTTCGGCTACGGTTCGATAGTGATCTCGTTCCTATTGGAGCGGGTTCCCCTCTTGCGCCCTCAGGTACCATTGGAGGACAGGGATCCTAGGGATCCTCACATGGCTAGGTGGACAGAGGTGATGGCCCGACATGGTGGGGGCCCCATCATCACATATGGTCCCGAGTTCTTCACCTGGCTGGAGGGCCAGTTACTGATGGTAGAGGACTTCTCGTACAGTGGTACGGTCTTCAGAGATGATCCAGACTTGCCGCTGCCCGAGGGAGCAGCATG
Organism: Larix kaempferi; assembly: GCA_027924585.1. Taxonomy (NCBI): domain Eukaryota; kingdom Viridiplantae; phylum Streptophyta; class Pinopsida; order Pinales; family Pinaceae; genus Larix; species Larix kaempferi. The sequence goes on along the minus strand of BSBM01001174.1, from coordinate 2,866,805 downwards.
GGGATACATAAGTAAGAACAATAACCCTTGTACTTTTAAGTTTTGTTCATTTATGATTTTTTTGTTAGAGCGCTGACAAGTTAACAACATGTGTGTGCAGACGTGGGACCCGTTCGACTAGTAGGAGTCTCTCTTCTTGCGAGGAGAGAAAGAGGAGAGGGAGCAGTCATGGGTCCAGCCGTACATGTTGCCATCGTAGAGATGGATGGATTCTATGCCAACTTGAGTGGATTGACGTTATACGTTCCCGAGCCGACGGTAGATGAGGTACCGCGGCCCATGCAGGTGTACACGGTTGGAGCGACTGCGCGCTTCAATGCGCTGCTTCGCAGGGTTGCGAGAGCAGTTGACTGTTTCCACACTTAGTAGGATAGAGCTGTTAGACCTAGGGTTGTACGGGCCAGGCGGTAGGCCTTATGTTGTTACTATGTATGTATTGAGAGCTTGGAGGCCTCATATTTTTTGTACTTACTGAAAGCTACGAGGCTTCAGATTTTGTACCAGGACTACTTTTTATGATGATATATATATATACAGACATTCCGGCGGTTTATACATTATGTGTTTCAAATGGATGAATGATGTGGTCTTGTTTATGTGTTTGCTTATAAAATGAGTTATTTACATGTTATGTCTACTTTTAACAATTCATGAATATGCTTATGTGTGTGCAATGTACCAATCCAAGATGAAGTTGGCCATAGAATCAACAACTGTGTTCGCTTCTTGTGGAATGTGCAGGTACTGAATGGACTCGAAGGACCTTTCCAGAAGATGGACTCGTCAATAGAGAAAGAGTAAGGTAGGATCGCAGATGGCGTAGACTCGGTTAAGATGAGAGACCACTAGTTGAGAATCCAGGTGGATGACAACGTGGTCCATACCCAAGGAAATGGTGTCAGTTAGGGTTCCAATGACTGCTTGATATTCCGCAGCATTGTTGGTTGTGAAACCTAGACACATTCCCCCTGAGCTGATGAGCTCGTCGGTAGGTGAATAGAGTACCCAGGCTGCCGAAGCAAGGTTACGAGTATGCCAGCTGGCGCCGTCCGTGAATCCATAGCACGTTTCCATCTGCACACGCAGACAAAACATGGTATAAGAAACGAAACAAGACCTAACCACGCAAGAAATCAAAGCGTCACACCACACAAAAAACACACACACACCATGTACAGTATATATACAAAAGTACCTATGCATGAAAGACTCAGGCATAGTACCTCTTTAGGTAGATCCCATTGTGGGGCTCACCTAAAGATATCCCGTCATAGTCTTCAAGCTCATAAGCTCCCTTCTCTAAGATGCGTTTCACTATGTAAGGTCCATGCCACATGGAATCAAACTTTCCTGCCCCCAGCTTATCATGTTTTTGGTCATATGTGAGGACCAAATATCCCTCGCTATAGGTGTGAGGTTCTACCGACTTGTCGTACTACGCTTTGATGCGTTTCTTATGAGCCTCGTTGGCAAGAGCAGCATCTCGGTGAGTCTCTTCAAGCTTAGCTAGGTAGAGGAAGTGTTATTTCTCGGCAGTAGTGTTAGGGAGAAGTTCGATGGCGAGCTTGAAAGACATAATCTTGCACTCAATGGGAAGGACCGCCTCCAATCCATACACTAGTTGGAAGGGAGTAAATCCAGTGGTGGTTTTAACGGAGGTTCGATAAGCCCAAAGCGCGGAGAAGAGCATATTATTCCAATTGGCCTTGTGCGTACCCACCATACGTTGGACCATATTTTTCAAGACCTTGTTAATGGCCTCGACCTGTCCGTTCGACTATGGGTAGTATGGTGTTGAGTTTTCATGGAGAAAACCCAATCTATCGCTCAAATCGTCAACCATATGGTTCATAAAGTGAGAACCATGGTCGGTAACTATCGCTTGAGGAACTCCAAACCGCACTATTACATGGTTAAACATGAAGAGTGTGGCGGTCTTGCCGTCATTCGTGTATGTAGGCATTGCTTCGGCCCACTTTGTAAAGTAGTCCACAGCTACAATGATGTAACTATGCCCTCCGACCGAGGTAGGCTTACAGTGCATGAAATCAATGCCCCATTTAGCGAAGGGGCCAATGGAAATAACCGAGTGTAACGGGGCGGGATGGGTGCGCTTTTTCGTAAGAAAATGTTGACATGGAGGACATTTTTTACGGCCTCGATACAATCTTTGAAGATAGACGGCCAGTAATATCTAGCGCAAAGAATCTTCTGGGCTGTAGCCATCCCAGAGAGGTGACCGCCACATGCCCCAGCATGACAGTCATTCAAAACACGTTCAGCCTCATCATGAGTGAGATAACGTCGAAGGATAGAATCAATACCACAACGATACAAAGTATCATTAATGATCAGATAATACTTCGCATGGTGGCGTATTCGACGACGGTTGTCGCGAGACAATTTAGGGCTGAAACATTGGATTTGAAGATACAATGTGATATCTCCATACCACAGATTAGACGTACTGATGAGAAACAATGACTCATTCGGAAAAAAGTCATTGGACTCAGACTCTACATTATCATGGGGAAAGTTGCATATGAGCTCAACAAACACCAAAGACTTTTTCGAAAAGAAGATCAAATTCTTGCAGTATCACGATCCAACGTGAATACTTGCCCCCAAGCACCTGACGAGTCAGAATGTGGTACATGGAGTTTGAATTAGTGATGATGGTGGTGGTGCGAAGCAAAATGTAATGACGAAACTTCTGCACGACGATGACTGCCGCGAGAGCGAGCTTCTCACCATGTGAATAGCGAGTTTCAGTGTCAATAAGACCTTTGCTGGCATAGTATATCACATGTTCTTGGCCGTTCTGGTCTTCCTGTACCAAAACCATGGCGATAGTGGTGTCGGAAGCGGCAAGATATAAAATGTAATCTCGATAGTAATTCGGGGGTTGGAGCACAGGGGCATGCATGATGGCATGTTTCAAACTATCAAAATATTGTTGAGCTTGATTATCCCAAATGAATGGGACGTCTTTTTTCATCAATCTCATGTAGCCCTGCATCTTTTGGGAGAAATTACAAACAATACGCCTTAAATAAGTTGCACGTCCTTGCAGACTCTGAAGTTCCGTAATATTAGTTGGAGGTGGAAGATCGACGATGGCTTCCACCTTCAAGGGATCAATGCGGATCCTATATTTTGAGACAATAAACCCTAAGAGGCGTCCAGACTCGACACAAAAAATACACTTATGAGGATTCAGATAGATATTGTACCATCTGCATTTGAGGAAAATAGCCGTCAGATGATCTAAGTGGAACTCACGCTACTTCGAGTGGGCAGGGAGGTCATCCAAGTAGGGCTCCACAAAGTCCTTCACATCATGGAAGGCGTACGACATGACCCGCTGGAATGTGGCACCAATGTTTTTAAGACCAAACAGAAGCTTATGATATGCAAATGTTCTCCAAGGGTAGATGAACGCAGTCTTGTGTTGGTCGGCGGGGTGGATCTCAATTTGGTTGTATCCGGAAAAACCATCCATAAATGAAAAAATGACACTTCCGGCACAATTGTCGATATCTGGTCAATAAAGGGAGTCGGGTAGTTGTCCTTGGGACACGCTTTGTTGAGATCCCGATAGTTGACACAGACATGGATGGTCCCCTTCTTTTTGGTAACAGGGACGGCGTTTGAGACCCATTCTGTCAATGGGATAGGATAAATGAAGCCGGCCTTCAAGAGTTTCTCAATTTCTGCCTTGATTGCCGCAGTATTCCGAGGGTGTACCGGTCGCATCTTTTGGCGGACAGGTTTGACGTCGGGATAGGTTTTAATCTAGTGTAAAACAATGGAGGGGTCTATTCCAGGCATCTCCTCATAGGTCCAAGCGAACACGTCTCAGAATCGCTTGAATAAGGCCGTACAAGCAATGACTACTTCAGGGGAACACTTCTGGCCTAAATGAATGTGTTCCACTACACCAGGAGTAACCGAAATGTCTATCGAGGTGGTGGGTTCGACATTGGCTAAGTTGCCTTCGAAGTCCATTTGACACATAAGTATCGAGGACTGAGACCCAGAGTAGATATCCGGTGTCAAGATGGTGTGAATGTTGTTCTCCACAGTATCCAACAAGGAAAAATAAGACGAACGATGATGGAGGTCTTCCCATGGAGGATCATCTGCGCTCATGATTTCCATAATGGACTCGTCGGAATGAAAAGTCCATAGCAGAGGATCGGAAGATGTCCATTGTAGAGAACAAGATGTGGAGGCCAACGCTAAGTGGTCCTCCGGCGCTGATTGGATAGCCTCATACATGAGTTCAGCGGGTGATAGAGGCATGGTGTCTCCAATCAGGTATGTGGTGGCTTCATTAGGTACAATCCATGAATCAATGGAGTTGTGCATAGATGAAATCTGCTAGGAGATCATGTTCACCGTGGCAACATGGTTTGGGGGATCCGAAGTAGGAAAGACGCCCATAAGGGATGAATCCTTAAGGAGGCTGATCCCCACACTCTCATACTTTTGTGAATATTGTCCAATCGAAGGAACGTTATCACCTGGATGAGTAGTGGTGTCAGGTGTCCAGAAATCCAGTTGGTCGACTGTGACAATTCAACCTTGATGGAGGAATTGTACTATGTGGAAGACAGATGATGCGACCGCAGTCATGGCGTAAAACCAATAACGAACAAGCAGAATGTTATAATCTAACGGGGCAGTGACCACTTCCATGTTAAGGGTTGCGGTCTTTCCCCCCAGCTCGACTGGTAAAGCTTGTAACATCCCATGAGGTTGAAAGCCATGTCCGTCGAAGGCTCTCAAAGTGGTAGGAGAATGGTTCAACTCAGGAGAGCCAATGGCTCTCCAACATGCGATCGACATGACTAACATAGAGGCTCCTTCGTCCAAAACGGCACGATGGATTATCTTCCCAGCAATGTTCATGGAAACTTGAAATGCCAATTGATGAGAGAGCCTTAGTTTGAAGTATTCCAGCCGGAACATAATGGTATTCAATGAATCTGGGTCAACTACACCGATGGCCGCGAGGAGAGTCTTGCGCTGATTCAGACAGTTTTGCAAGACCTCGAGCGTCGACATAGCACAAGGAGCTTGTGCTAGGTCCTCTACAATGTTGTAGTTTTTAGAAACCCGAGCATTAGGATTGAAAACTGATTTTCTAATCGTGCTCTTGGGTGGAAGCAATATTGACTCAAGAGAGAGCTTCTCAATGGTGAGAGGAGCAGCCGGTATAGTGACGCCGGGCATCGAAGTGGAAGCTTTTTCAGTATTACTTCCAGCAGACTATTTGGTTGGAATGGAGTCATACGAATGAGAATGGGTGTTCAAGTTGACAGTCTCATTACGTACCATGAGAACATGTGCGGTGGTGGATGCTTCTCCTTGGGAAGAAGTAGTGTGAGCGATCGACTGCTGATTTTGAGCAAGGAAGGGATCATTGAGAACTGCGGGTGTGGTTTTTCTCTTGAGAAACTTTTGAACTTCATCTCTGTGGGGGCATTCTTTAGAAAAGTGATCATTACCACACAGTAGGCAAGGATACTTCAACTTCCTTTTCTGTTTGGTATCATCAGGGGTGATCTTTTGTTCTTGCTGGGTGGAAGATTTCTTAAGTTTCCCTTTGTTCTTCTTCTTACCACCAGAATTTTGAAGTGAAGCTGATGAAACATAATTCACTTCTTCGGTGACAGCAGGAGTGGATGATTTGGTAGTGCCATGACCAGCATGTGTTGGTGATGGGGAAGAACCTTGAGGGTTCGACGAACCAACAGTTTGAGAGGAAGGCTGGGTGTGAAGGGATCCAATGATGCCATCGGCTTGGGGTCCCTTGGGTGGTTTAGTGGGGTTGTAAGTGTTGCAGGGCGCATCAGGAAGAATATCAAACAACGTGCCAAATTGAGCGCAGACTAAGTCTAGCAAATGGGTACGAGCGTTGGCTTGTTCCTCAGTGGTAGCGCCTCCCATGGAAACATCTCGTGCTATGGTAGGAATGAGAGACTTCGTAAACCAGTCTGCTAAGAGTTGATCTGGAATAGGAGCCTTGATGAGACGTCATCTCCTCCGCCACTCATGTATATGATCTGAGATATGAGTAGCAGTATTTTGACGGAGCGAGGTTAAAAGCTCTGTACCAGTTTCATACTATATAGGCAGCTGGAAATGAGTCAAAAAGTTCATAGAAAGAGAACCAAAATCAGGAAAAGAATAGGGTGGTAGTTCAATATACCACTTTGCATCCAAAGCAGTGAGAGTCCGTTGGAATAACCTAAGATGGATCAAGTCATCCATCAAGGAGTTGGATGAACACCATAAGTGGTATGTCATCACGTGGTTTTTAGGATCCTCACTTGGCTTACCATCAAATTTCGGGATATCTGACATGAGTTTCACTGGAATGGGTGGCCAATTAGTTCCGTGGTAATGGGGTCGTTGGTGAGGCGAGATAGGTCAGGTAGATCCAAAGTAGCCAAAAAGGGCAGCTGCGGATTAGGCTGTGAGTATTGATAGTACGGATAAGGCATGTAAGGACCTGTGGGACCTTGTATCGACTAACCATAGGGTGTTCTAGGAGGAAACTGGCCATTGGGGTAGGGGCCTCCCAGACTGAATGGAGGTCCACTGCCATAGTAAGGTGGTCCATAACCATAATAAGGTGGCCCGTTACCATAAGGTGGGGGCCCGCCTCCGTCGCTGGGAGGGGGTGGGCCACCTCCAAATGGTGGGGGTCCGCCACTGCCGCCAGGGTAGGATGGACCACCACTGCCTCTACCGGGAGGAGGTGGTGGTCCACTACCACCACCGAAATAGGATGGGCCTCCACCACCTCTGCCGGGAGGGGGTGGTGGGCCACCGTCACCGCCAGAAGGGTAAGAGTCGCCTCCGCAACCTCCACCATAGTAGGGTAGTGGTCCACCACCACCGCCACTAGGATGAGAAGGTCCTCCACCACCACCACTGGGAGGGGGTGGTGCTCCTCCGCCACCGCCAGGATGAAATGGTCCTCCCCCAACACCACCAGGAGGGGGTGGTGGTCCTCCACCACCTCCGCTAGGGGGGGGTGGGCCATGATTACTGAAATGAGGTGGTCCTTCGCCAGAAGGTAGAGGTCCGCCTCCTCCAGAGTTATGTGGGGGCCTCCAATGGGAGGTGGGGGTGGACCAAACGGGGGTGGAGGGACTGTAAGTGGGGGTCCATGTTGTAAAAATTTTTCCATCCCCATAGAGTGTAAGGATTTCCAGGGTAGGGTACCCCGTAGAGTGAATTTCTGGGATTAAGTTGACCCGGCACAGGGTTAAGATGACCTGGATACACTTGAATCGATGGAGGTTGAACTACGTTGGACGGTCCCCCGACATGGGATAGTCCCGAAGTGGAAGGTCCAGGAGGTAAAGAATTTCTAGCGGAAGGCTCGATGGGAACTCCTGTTGCAGTATTATGGTTAAGAGATGGGGGTTGCCCCCCAGCAACAACTTGCTGACCACCGAGTAAAGGATGACCCAACGCTGGTTGTTGATTATTCATCGTAGGATTACCACTACCTGTAAAGAAGGTAGGGGGTAAAGAGTATCCTCCCCTTGAATTTTGGGGTGGGGGAGGAGCAGGTGATGTAACTGCAGTAGTCACAGGTGATGTAACTGCAGTAGTCACAGGTGTGTTGAACTGTTGTTGTTCAACAGGTTGGGTCGTAAGAGGTACTGAACTAGTCTCCTGTCTAGGTGATGCATGTCTAGGAAAGGATGGTTGACCAATTTCAGAAGCAGTCACGCGTTGTGTGGATGATTCTGGTGACTCAAAAGATAAAACACGACTTGGGGGTGGTCGGTCGTCGATCCTTAGTTGAAATTTTTGACTTCGAAATTCCTCACCCATAGCATGTAAATGAGCCAGTTGCTCACGATAAGGTGCTAAGTGGTCGTCGGGGCTAGCCAAACTGGGTGGGGATGCAACGGCAAAATGGGCCACTGGGTGGCCTGTAGAAGATGTCCAATAAGATGCTGAAGGACCAATAGCTGCTGTGGGGTCGTCCTGGGGTTGATTTATCCATTCCAACGATGCAGGCTCTCCCAGTGCAATGGGAGATAAGTTTTGTGAAGTGGGGATTTGTGCTTCTTCACCCTGTGGGGGATGAGAGGCAGGTGAATCTAGAGGGGTATGAGGAAACAAAAGTCATCCAACATTCAAAGTGGGGTTTTCCACTTCATGTGACCCGACCCTGGCTTGTGGATCCATTCTTACCCTCGAAATTACCTCCTGGTTAAGGGGATATTCGGGTGGCAAATTATGAATCCTGCGAGACCTTCTCCAAGGAAGTCAGCCAGAGTGACTGAAACAAAAATTTTCTCCAAGGCAAGCTAAACAAAAGAAAAGTAGACCAGATAAACCCTACACAAACTAAGGCCACAAGCAAACTTATGTTACAAGAGTGGATTCAAAGTTCTGGAACCTCACAGGATTGTCAAGGCTTCGCAACTCGCGATATACCGCAGGGTCCAACAGTAAAATGTGACAAGGAGGATTGGGACCGTACCCTTTCCTAAATACCCAATTACCTGGACTGTACGTGCATAGTAGCTCCCCGAGTGTTGTTCTCGATGTATTTCTTCGCCAAGACGACAAAAAGGTTAACTCAGTTGGTTTCAGGAATCCTAAGGGTGTCTCCCAATACACGCAATGTACATGGGAGCTCAAATCCGTAGTGGTGTTGTCTAATGCACAACCATTCAGCAAGAGACATTCCGATATACTACCAAGTATGTGAAACACCTTTCGATATACAACAAGTACTAAAGGTGACTTGGTGGGTACGTGAAAGAGCTCGATATACTGATAAGTACGTGGAAGACTACAATACCCCTGGGATACAGTGCTGGAAAATAATGACAGCTGCCACGCTTAACGACGCCGGAACACGTCTCTAACTTACACACAAGTTACTAAAATTTTTACCCTAGTTCTACCGTTAATTTTATGTGGACGGTTAGGTGAATGCATGAGGTGAGTACATAATCGTAAACATAATGCAAGCCCTAACTACATGCAAAAAATACACTTTTCTTTCAATGAACTCTATGTATGGGAAGGAGAAATTTTCTTTTTCTTTCCAACAATTTTACCAAAACAATGCAATGCAAGACAATCCCAAATCTACCAAAAAATGACTATGAAGTATTCTTTTCCTTTTCGAGCGAAACATGAAAGACACAGCACTACTAAACCAAATCAAAGTATGTTTTTTCTTTTTCTTTTATCTTTTCAAAACGAAAATGATGCTAAGTGATGAAAAGAGAGTTTCTGAGTAAAGTATGCAAGCTTTTCACTTTCACTATGATGGCCTAAAAGCACAAAAACCAAAAGATACAATGCAACTTTCCAAGCATGGAACTACTTTTGCAAAACTTGATGTCTATTCGAATTTTTCAAGAAAATGAGCAACTCATAATTCATGAAAAACACAAACAATGTAATTTTCTTTCAACATTTCCAAAAGATCTACAAATGAGACATTCCAATGCATATACAATTCTTCAAATGAGCTTGAGAAATGATGGAAATAAAGTACTTTTGATCTTTCAAAGGATGTATCAAAATAATAATTTGACAACAACAATGCTTTTAAACATGAATACTTGAAACGAAAAGATCACTTGCAGCACTCCAATAACTTAGAAAATTTCAAGAAAGATGAGCACTCAATGGACTGAAAGTACATACAAACACTCAAAATCAATCGGTAATAAGCAGCACTAAAGCAAGCAAAACTCACAAAATGTATGCAAATGAGGTCTGGAAACCGATCCAATACAATGACCAGATATGTCTAGGAGAGGAGGGAATGCAAGGGTGAGTGGATGCAGGTGGGGGAGACAAAAGTGCCCACCACTACCAAATCTCAGACTTGTCCGAGATGGAACCCAAAACAACTCCAAATAAAACCAAACAACTCAACACACAAAGCAAAATGGGGTCTCTGACTGGATCTTACAGTACATATGGAGTCTCCACACAAACCAAACTCAAAACAGAAATGGAGAAAGGGTGCCTATATGGAAAAAATGACAAATCGGTGCACTCTGTGCTTGTACACAGTGCGACGTCGCAATTCACCAATGCGAGAAGTGCGACGGTGTCGCAGTATACCAATGGAAGGGCTACAACGACAGACTAACAAGCAAAGAACAAAGATAAAAAATAGCATAGTGTCGCTCTGGGTACACTGACCAGGTGCGACAGGCGAGATCTAAGTTAAAAAAAGAACCAATTATCCAGATAATGAGCATGAAATGGTCTGAAAAGGAGAAGTACAAACTCAAAGGAAGGTAATCAGACTTTTCAAAGTGAAGATCTGATGGTGAAACCAGCTTAAGAAGGAAATGACAAATAATATGGCTTGGCAAGAAATCAACTGAAAAATGACATTCAAATTGACAACTACAAAGCAATGCTCTTCCCCACTATGGTCTCCAGATTTGTTTGACGGACAATCCACTTGAGCGGACGCGAGCCGGATCTCCCTAGCTCAACGTGAGTCTAGAACAAATAGTACAGACTACAAACAACTTTCCTAGATCTAGTTAAGGATCAGGTAACTAGATGTCTTACCTTAAACTTGAAGTCCTTTCTTCCTGGATGTTGCTCCATGCTTCACGGTCGTATGATCTCAGCTGCAAGACCTGTCAAGATGCACAGAACAATACAAGAAAGTAAAAGAGCATCTATACAATAATAGATCTAAGTAAACAGTTAAGTAGGTAAACTACACAATATCATCACACATAAACAATATTGGTGGAAAGAATTTATATTACTGTAAATCGGGAAAGTACATAGAAAATAATAGACTACAACCAAGGCTTAACACTGCAGTCCTTCTCCATCCAATCCAAATTCCATATCCTCCCAAGGAAGTGTGAGTCTCTCAATGGATGAGTAGAGATCTCTCTATGATGATTTCACCCGCATGTAGACACTATAGACTTCCTCCCTTTGGAGAGGGGTAGAGCTTCACTTATATAGGACTAAGTGGATATGATATGGATAGGGTAGGTTGAAATATGGTAGGAGAGAGATAGGGGATCCTTCCAAGAGGTTAGGAACCGAGTGCCATATCTACCAAGAAGTCAGGGATAAGGATCCAAGTAAGCAGGCTTCCAGAATGGGCTCGAAGGACCTATTGTTGTCCATTAACTGACTTCGTCGCACCCTGCAGTAGAGCAATATGAAACGTCGCAGGTTGCATGAGTGCAGCCTGCGACGACCTCTCAAAACCTAGCATGAATGCAATGGTATCTCTTCTAGGTTAATGACTTAGCCAATGAAACTTTAGGGATGTATACACTGAATCTAATGATGGTAATATTTTAGGTGTAACATTCAGGAAAAGGATAAGAAAGCATATATGGAGGTGAATAATAAATCTCTGGTTGTTCATTCTTCGAATTCTAAGGTCCCAGTGCAACAATTGTAAGAGAAATCACAGTCTAGCACCAAAAAGCATCCAACACATGCTCAATATTTATCTGAGTTCATGCAGAATGATGAGATTCTTAGAAGTAATTTGCCTTGGATCGTTGAACCTTCTGTTGATATTGGTTCTTCCTCGCAGGATATTTCTAACTTAGAAATAAAAGTAGAAAAGGTTCCAATTTCTACAGCTCCCAAACCTTCCCTTGAGAAAAGTATTGTTCAAGTGATTGAATTAGATTTAGAGAAACCTGAGGAAGCCTTTATGTCTACAAATATTGGTCAGTAAGAGACTGAGTCATTATTTCCACCAAATTCAGATGTTCCTTTAGGTTTCTCACCTTCTGAGTCTTGTTCAAAGTTACCACAGGCTAATGGCCACTCTATCGAGTCCCTTACTTCTGATCTTGTTAAAACCTTCAATGTACCTCAAATTGCTCAAAAACAAACTTTATATGATTCTCCTAATGTAGATCAATCACATTGTTAGAGTGTTCTTGTTAATTCTTAGAATCTTCCTGATTTACAACAGCTTGAATCTATGGAATTTGACACTAATCCTTTGAGTCAAGATATTCCTGGTGTAACTTCACAACTTGAGGACATAGTCCCATATGCCCAAACTTCTCAATCCCTCAATGTATATTTATCTACTCATATTCTCACACTAGGTCAAACTAATCCTCAGATTTTTTATCCTTCTACCCAAGTCTTGTCTACTAATTCCACTAAGCCTTTACCTATTTTGTCATATGTTAGTATTCTAATGACTACTTCTCAAGATACAACAGACTTCGGGGAGGATGTAATAGTTTCTTTGGGAGACTACTTCTTTAGTAAAAAGTGTAAGGCAATTATGAAAATGAAAAGTGTTGATGTATATGTAACTTCGGAATGTATTTCATCTATGTATTTCATATATATTTATTGTACCTTTATTAGAGATGTGTTATTCCTCTATAAGGAAGTGTCGTCATGTGGATTGACAAGTGTCGCAAGTGTGTGTACTTTCCGATGGGTTATTAGACCACCATGTGTGGGGTCGGCCCTGAAATATATATATTATAATGTGGATGTACCTAGCTATACAAGTCGGCCCCATAAGGTCACTGGGAAAACAGGTTAGTATAAATAGAGATCAGGTGATCTCTATTTAGATCATTCGGAAAGTCACACTTCTCTCACTCAGAAAGTGGCGCACTAGTGAGGAGGAGGATCATCTGCTCTAGGAGACTATCTCAAGTGTATTTTGGTTGTACTTTGGTTGAGCCATTGCTCTCTCTATCTCTGAGGAAGTTGTGGGGTTTTTCACCTTAGGGTTTTCCCCACGGAAATTCTGTGTCTCTTATCTCTCATGATTTTGATTCTTGTGATGCTTGTCATGCTTATTGTGATTGTTATGCATTGATATATTGTATATGTTATTCTCTCAGTAAAGATCCAAGAGTATTGTGAATTAATGCTCAAAATTTAACATTGTATCAGAGCTAACCTGAGAAGAAGACATTTTGCAGTGACGAAAACTTGAGTTTCTTGTTTATTGGGTTTCTCTCCACAGATTTTGAAAAAGCAGTATAGTAGATTGACTCTACTCATCAAGGCGCATCTATCTGTCCAATTCAGAATTCAATTCCGAGCATTTTCAAATTTGGCCCTAAAAATTAGGGTTTCCACAAAAATAGGAATTTCTGAAATATGAAGACATAGCTGGAAGCTCCTTGCAAAAATCAAAGTTTAGAGCTTTGGATCGAGATTTTTGGCTGGGTAGATCTCCGGGAAACTAAAACCCTAATTTAGGGCTCTCCCTAGTGAACCCGGGAGGACAAAAAGGCAAATCTGAAGGGTAAAGCTTTGCTGATCTCAAATTCTGAATACACCAGGCTGATTAGCTCATCAAGGCGCATCTTTCTATCCTTTCAGAAAGTTGAAATTCACATTTTGAATTTTTAGGGTTTTTTCGACAAACCCTAATCCGAGACCAGATCCAGTTTTCAGCATTTCAAATGGTAAGACCTAAATCTTTTCTATTTCCATTTGAAGTACTCTGTAAGATGTCTCACCACGCTAAGCTTGAGGATAAGCTTGAAGGAGATGATAACTTCCGATCTTGGAAGTATAGGATTGGGTTAATCCTGGAAGAGAATGAGTTGGACTCATATGTAAAAGAAGACATCTCTATCCCAGAGGATGAAGAGGCTAAGGTATTGCATAAGAAGAACTTGGTCAAGGCAAAGAGAATCATTACTGATTCTATAAAAGACCATCTCATACCCCATGTGTCTTCTCTAAAGATACCCAAGGAGATGTTTGACTCTTTGACCAAGCTATTTGAAGGGAAGAACATAAATCGGAAGATGACCCTGTGGAACCAATTGAAAGGAGTAAAGTTTCAGAATGGAGAAACCATTCAATCTTATTTTTCAAGGGTCTCCCAGATCAAGGAACAACTAGAAGCAGTGAATGAAATGGTGGAGAATGGTGAAGTGGTGATGACCACTCTAAATGGCCTACCCAGGTCATGGGATTCCTTTATTCAAGGAATCTGTGCAAGGAAGAAGTTGATCTCCTTCAACAAATTGCGGGAAGAATGCTCTCAAGAAGAAGCTAGGCTTGTGGTCTGAGAAGAAAAGATGGGAAATGAAGATCAAGCTCTCACAACACATGCCAGGAAAGGAAAGTCCAAGAAGGAATCATCTCATAACAGAAGATTCTCACACCACCATTATCATAAAGATAAGAAAGATCTCAGATGCTTCAATTGCAATGAGAAGGGACACTTTGCTTCAGATTGTCCCAAGAAGAAGAAATACAACAACAACAACTTCAATAAGAAGAAGAAGAATAACAAAAGAATATATCATGCTCATGCCGCCGAAGATGATGAACCCCCAAAGAAGAAGGCTAGGGAAGAAAGTGATAGTGATGATGACTCATCAAGTGAAGAAGAGTATGTTCTAATTTCTGCTCTCACGGGTACTATCTCCCATGGTTGTAATGATTGGTTGATTGACAGTGGGGCTTCCAAACATATGACTGGGTTTAAGGAATCTTTTGTAAATCTATCTGAACATGAATCACCCCATAAGGTGAAACTTGGGGATGATTATCAATACCCAATCAAAGGAAGTGGTGAAGCCTCCTACAACCTAGATTCTGGAAAATCTTTGAAGATGAAAGAAGTCCTTTATGTACCTAGGCTCAAGAAGAACTTACTCTCCATCTCTGCGTTGGATGCAAAAGGTATGAGGGTTGCATTTGTGGATGGCCAAGTCCTAATGTGGCCAAAGGGAAAGAACATAGATGATGCAGTAGTGATTGGAGAGCAAGAGGGAGGTTTGTATAAATTGAAGGGTCAACCTGAACATGCCATGATACATGAATCCATGGAGCCAAGTGAACTTTGGCATAGAAGACTTGCTCATATGCACTATAGGGCACTTCCAATTGCAAGCAAGGCTGTAAAAGGTCTTCCTGAAATCAAGACCAAACATGAAGGTGTTTGCAAAGGATGTGCAAAAGGTAAGAACATTAAGAAGGCTTTCCCAAGCAGTGAAAGCAAGGCCAAAGATATCCTGGAAATCATCCACTCAGATGTATGTGGTCCTATGTCATCCAGTTCTCTTAGTGGGTATGTTTACTATGTCTCATTTATTAATGACTTCTCCAGGAAGACTTGGGTATACTTCTTGAAGAATAAAGATGAGGTGCTTGATAAGTTCAAGGAGTTCAAAACCTTGATGGAGAATCAAACTGACAAGAAGATCAAAACATTCAGATCCGACAATGGTGGAGAATTCACCTCAGGTGACTTTAAGAAGCTTTGCAATGATTCAGGGATTAAGAGGGAGTTGACTGCTCCTTATAATCCTCAACAAAATGGAGTTGCAGAAAGGAAGAACAGAACTATCATGGAAGCAGCAAGGGCAATGCTGCATGACCAGGATCTACCTATGCATCTATGGGCAGAAGCATCTAGAACAACAGTATATGTGCAGAACAGAACACCCCACAAGATATTGGACAACAAGACACCAGAGGAGGTCTTTTCTGGTAAGAAACCTGAAGTCAGCCATCTCAGAATATTTGGTTGTCCAGTATACACTCATGTCCCAAAGGAAAAGAGGACTAAACTAGATCCTTCAGGAAAGAAGGGTATCTTTGTGGGTTACAGTGAAAGCTCGAAGGCTTACAGATTATACTTTTCTGGGTTCAAGAAGATTGATGTCAGCAAGGATGAATCAAGAGGGAGCACACTCCAGCAGCTCCTGCAAGGATGCAGATTTTTAGAGGGAGTTGACCATCTTCCTACATTCCACAACAGAAAGGTGTAGAAGAACCTACTTCAGCAGCTCCTGCCAGGAAGCAAAGACTCAGAGGGAGTCCACCCAACAAACAAACAAAGATAAGTATTTCAATTATCATTTCTTGCCTACTTTTGTTTAAATAATATTATGCTTATGTTCCTAGACTTAGGAGATGTATTGTGCATATTAGATTGCATTAATGAATAGTATACTACTAATATGCATGTGATGGGTAAGTGGCCTATGGCACTGTACAACATTCCAGTGCTACTTATCTAGAATGAAACCTCTTTGCTGAGTGCAGACTCTTAACAATGTTCTGGTAGAGATTGGAAGGCATCTAGAAAGTTGTGGAACATGGATAAATGTTGTATTGAATCATTGGCTAAGATAACTGCATGACTACATGACATATTTCTTTATGTGTAAAGAATTTGTTCTGAAAATTATGAGATGTTTCTAATCATGCAATTTAACTTGTTTTGTAGGAAAGACCGTATATCTTCACCTACAAAAGGACTACAACATTTGTTCCAGCAACAAATTATCTATTAAAGATATTGAAGTTCCCAGGATATGGGAAGAATGCCATGATCCGTCGATCATGAAGAATGATGTTTGGGATGTAGTCCCAAGACCTGAAGGGAAGTTTGTTATGACTTCCATATGGATCTATCAAGATCAAGCATGCTGCAGATGGCAGCATAGAGAAATATAAAAGTGATGAAATAGAAGATACACCAGATGGATTTCAAGACAGCCTTCTTGAATGGTGTAGTCATATATGTGTGCAGAACTTGATAGGATAGACAACTTTCTATCTAGTTTGGGCTTTACCAAGAGTAAAGCGGATTCCAACCTTTACTACAAGGTTGAGGAAGGCAATCTACTGATACTACTTTTGTATGCAGATAACCTGTTTGTTAGAGGTGAAGATAGATTGATTGCCGACAAGCAGCGGAAGCTTGCTGCCGAGTTCGAGATGAAGAACTTGGGGATGATGCACTATTTTTTTTTGGCATGGAGGTGTGGCAGAGTGCAGATGGAATCTTCCTTGGACAAGGGAAGTATGCAATAGATATCTTGAAGAGGTTCGGGATGATGGATTGTAAGGCCATGGCCACACCTATGGAACTGAATCTGAAGCTTCTTTGCGATGCTTCATCTGAGCCGGTTGATGTCTCTATGTATCGTCAGATGATTGGGTCCTTGATGTACCTGACAAACACAAGACCAGATATTTACTTTGCGGTGAACACATTGAGCCAGTTCCTGACGGATCCGAGGAGTGTTCACCTGGTTGCTGTAAAGCATGTTCTAAGGTACCTGAAGGGTACAGTGGATTATGGGCTCAAGTATGAAGCGAATCAAAAGTTTAACCTGCAGGGTTATGTTGATTCAGATTGGGCTAGTAGTGCTGCAGATAGGAAGAGCACATCTGGATGCTGCTTCAGTATGGGATTAGGTGTGATCTCTTGGTTTAGTAGGAAGCAGTCCTGCGTAGCATTGAGTACAGCTGAGGCAGAGTATGTTGCAGCCTGTTCAGCTAGTTGTGAGGTAGTATGGCTACGGAAGCTACTGTCTGAGTTATTTGATCTCCCGTTGGATGCTACCGGTATCTTCTGTGATAACCAGAGTTGTGTGAAGCTGTCCGAGAACCCAGTGTTGCATGACAGGTCGAAACACATAGAGATCAAATATCACTATATCAGGGATATGGTGCAGAGAGGAGCTGTGAAGCTCCTGTATGTTGCAACGGAAGAGCAGATTGCAGATGTGCTGACGAAGCCGCTAGCCAGGGTGAAGTTCGAGTACTTCAGGGAGAGGCTTGGCATTCTTCAGATTGATGACACTTCGAGGAAGAAGTGATGGACACATTTGCTGAAGCCATTCCAAGCATGTTGGAAGGAGGATCCTTCACATGGTTGTGGATGTAAGCGTTGGATGATGAGCATCAGGATGGTGTTCTGGATTCTGCTTTGTATGATCAGTTGGATCATTTATATGTATGTACGCATCATGTTGGATGCTGGATATGATCAGTTGGATCATTTATATGTATGTATGCATCATGTTGGATGCTGGATATGATCAGTTGGATCATTTATATGTATGTACGCATCATGTTGGATGCTGGATATGATCAATAGGATCATTTGTGTGTATTTTGTATATGCATCATGTTGGATGCTTGGACCATGTATCTGTATATGTATCAGGTGGATACATTGTATGATCAGGTGGATCATGTATGGTGATATGTATCATGTATTTGTATTTGTATCAGGTGGATACATTGTATGATCAGGTGGATCATGTATGATGATATGTATCAGGTAGATACTTGGTATGCATCAGGTAGATGCATTGTATGATCAGGATGATCGTGGATGACGAGCTTCAGGATGTTGCTCCAGATGACTTGCAGCAAGATGTTGCAGTGATGATGATCAAGATGATCATGTGTACATCAGGATGATGTATGGTGAGTATCAGGTTGATACTCTATGGCCGTGGATCAGGTTGTGTAGATGAGCATATAATTTGGCCCTGGGAGATTTGCAGATAGTCTTTCGAGGTTTTGCCTATGGCATATAATTTGGCCCTGGGATATCTGGCAAATGCTCTTTTGAGGTTTTTCTCTGGGAGGACATATAATTTGGCCCTGGGAGATCTGCAGATAGTCTTTCGAGGTTTTTCCTATGGCATATAATCTGGCCCTGGGATATCTGGCAGATGCTCTTTCGAGGTTTTGTCCTATGGCATATAATATGTCCCTGGGAGATCCGATAGGTTGGGCTGTGTGCCCGTAATAAGTCCTGGGATGCTCTTGCGAGGTTTTTCCATGACCACATATAATCTGTCCCTGGGAGATCCTATAGGTAGAGCTGTGTGCTCGTAATAGCCTGGGATGCTCTTGCAAGGTTTTGTGGTGACCACATATAATCTGTCCCTGGGAGATCCTATAGGTAGAGCTGTGTGCTCGTAATAGCCTGGGATGCTCTTGCGAGGTTTTGTGGTGAGGTCACATATAATATGGCCCTGAGAGATCCTATAGGTAGAGCCGTGTGCTCGTAACAGCCTGGGATGCTCTTTCGAGGTTTTGTGACGCATGTAATAAGTCCTGAGGATTCCACAGTATGGCCAGTGATGACGAAGACTTGCAGGTGGTGGGCCTACATCCAGTATGAAAAAGGACTGGCTCTGTAGAACTTCCTATGATGAGTAGAGTAAGAGATTGGTTGAGATAGTAGCAGCAATGACGATGATGATGACGATGATCCCGAGAAGAAGACTTGTCTAGCAGATCTGTGTCGAGAAATACCTTCCTAGTTAAGAGGGAGTGTTGATGTATATGTAACTTCGGAATGTATTTCATCTATGTATTTCATATATATTTATTGTACCCTTATTAGAGATGTGTTATTCCTCTATAAGGAAGTGTCGTCATGTGAATTGACAAGTGTCGCAAGTGTGTGTACTTGCCGATGGGTTATTAGACCACCATGTGTGGGGTCGGCCCTGAAATATATATATTATAATGTGGATGTACCTAGCTAGACAAGTCGGCCCCATAAGGTCACTGGGAAAACAGGTTAGTATAAATAGAGATCAGGTGATCTCTATTTAGATCATTCGGAAAGTCACACTTCTCTCACTCAGAAAGTGGCGCACTAGTGAGGAGGAGGATCATCTACTCTAATAGACTATCTCAAGTGTATTTTGGTTGTACTTTGGTTGAGCCATTTCTCTCTCTATCTCTGAGGAAGTTGTGGGGTTTTTCACCTTAGGGTTTTCCCCATAGAAACTCTGTGTCTCTTGTCTCTCATGATTTTGATTCTTGTGATGCTTGTCATGCTTATTGTGATTGTTATGCATTGATATACTGTATATGTTATTCTCTCAGTAAAGATCCAAGAGTATTGTGAATTAATGCTCAAAATTTAACAAAAAGAGCTAAAGAAGATGAGTTGTTAGTGATCCCATTCAACACTGGGTCATTTGGAAACATGCATCCATAGATGTTCATAAGGAAGCTATAGAAACAGTTGCTGCTATGGGAGCATTTGTAGGGGCTAACTATCATTCCATTTCTACTTTAAATAAGATGATAATGAGAGGGATAAAGTTTCCTCTCTTGAAGCCAAGAAAATGTTCCTACATTCCATTTTTCCCAAACATCTGTATGATGTTAAAGCTCAGTATCAAAATCAAATAGAAGAGTTGAAAAAACAACTTCATGAAGTTCAACAATAGAAGATAATAGTAGATCAAAATGTCATTGAACAACTTGTGGAAATAAGAGACATAAAAGAATAACTTCACCAGCTGAAAACACAGTTTGTTACTTCTTCATCAATTAAATTGACTCTTCATGAGTTTAAGGTAGAAACTATTGCTTTGAACAATCAATTCAGGGATTCCTAGAAATATTTTATGACTGGTTTAAATGAAATTCAGGACAAATTTTCAGCTCTAGAACATCTTTCAAATTTACTAGGTCAACATGTGGAAAATAAGGTAGCAACTCGTAGATATTTCGAGTATCTCCTTGACTAGAAAAATTATATTAAGAATGCCTATGAATCTATTCCTTAGCTTGATCCTATAAAAATCAACGAGTCAATGTTTTCTAGAGGTCATGGGACATTGTATACGAAAATGTTGTTAGTATGATCGTTAAAGGTGAAAAGGTATGTGTTAATCTTTGGGATAAAATGGATAACTTTATGGAGAACCTCAGTATGCCAGTGTTTGTTGAGTTGGGAAATGTTGTGCTGGCTAAGTTGAAGTTTGATGAGGTGGATCAACAGTGTGATGAGTCAGTGGAGTATATTAGTGCATTGAGTCAACTTGATATGTTAGCATTACAAACATTTTT
Organism: Larix kaempferi; assembly: GCA_027924585.1. Classification (NCBI taxonomy): domain Eukaryota; kingdom Viridiplantae; phylum Streptophyta; class Pinopsida; order Pinales; family Pinaceae; genus Larix; species Larix kaempferi. The sequence goes on along the minus strand of BSBM01001174.1, from coordinate 2,846,168 downwards.
TGTGTCTCCGATTCACCATAAAGCCTCTATGGATAATTTCCTAGAGAATTGGCTGAATATTAGGAAGAAGGAAATTCCATCTTATATTTGTAAAGTTGAACTCTAATCAGAACATGAAATTTGTGAGGATGTAACATAAATGTTAGATTTATGTGATAAATGGAAGTATTTCTTGGCTAACCAGAGTCATGGTAGTTAGGTATTCCTAGGGCTTAGGAGATACGACCCTTATTTTATGGATTTGGTTTATTCATTAATGTGTATTTATTTGACCTTTGTGGAAAAAAGAGGGATGCCAGAACATAGACTACACTACATGCATATATGTTGTGTATGTTTGAGGATTGTAGTTGATTTTATCACTCTGTTGATGATACTCTGTAATGTTTTTGAAGTCTGTTAATGGAATCTGAGAGATCTTATGCAATTTTGGTGTCAACTCGATTAGTAAAAGTGCAATGTTTCCTATGTTTTTATTCATGTTGTTACATTTCATTTTCTTCAAATTAATTGTTAAGATTCAATATGCTAAGATAGATAACATCAGTATTCAATTCAATTTCACAACAATAGCATATATAGGATCACTGAAAGAACAACAAGCACAACATAAACACAAGAGACACAATTTATCCTGGGAAACCCTCATGGGGTAGAAAACCCAAAAAAACTTCCTCAATATAGATGATCAAAAAGTACAAAGATGAAATCCCTAAACAAGAGCTCCTTCTCCTTCACAGATATCTTTCTCTCTCTCCTAATGCACAATCCACAAGCGAGTGTATGTCCAAATGAGGAGCACGACACTTTTATTTATACAATAAATTTCACTTGACATTTACCCTAATTAGGTCGGCCCCTAACAAATTAACCTAATGCTGACTAGGCCGACTTTAATAGGGGACTTAAACACCCCATTACAATTGAATCAAGGGGATGTATTGCCCCGACTTACATGGGAGGATTTACCTCATTGACTTTACATGATAAAATACAATAATGACATCCCAACGGAGGAATAAAACATCTCCGAATAAATTACAATGATAAAATGCAATAGAATATTCTTCGAAGTTACAATATTTCAACACTCCCCCTTAATGAGAAGGGTATCTTATGACTACAACAACATCAATTGAAGGATCAAGGAGAGAGAGCATCATCAACAACATCAAGGTGATACATCTATAGATCATCGAAAGTTTTCTTCAACATCATCAACAACTGGAACAACTACTGGTATATCTTCAACATCTTCAATACTGGAACATCATCTTCTACAGTACTGATCCTTTCATCTTCTGCGGCACTCGATCACTCGATCGCCTATAGCAACATCAACATCAACATCTAGATCTTTCGAGCAACAACAACATCATCATCTTGATCTTTCGATCAACAACATCATTATCTTGATCTTTCGATCAACAACATCATCATCTTGATCTTTCGATATCATCATAGCAACATAACCTGCAACACATATGATCTAATTACGGGATGATCAATCCCTCTCACTTTAGGACATAAGTCCAAGGATGATACAATCCTCAACCACAGTGCCAACCCTTTTTCATACTGGATGTGACCTAGAATAAATCATAGGATTTACAACCACAGAGCCAGTCCTATTTCATACTGGATGCGACCTAGGATAAATCATAGGATTTACCACCACATAGCCAGTCCTATTTCATACTAGATGCAGCCTATAATAAATCATAGGATTTACCACCACAGAGCCAATCCTATTTCATAGTGGATGCCACCTAGAATAAATCATAGGATTTACCACCACAGAGCCAGTCCTATTTCATATTGGATGTGACCTAGAATAAATCATAGGATTTACCACCACAGAGCCAGTCCTCTTTCATATTGGATGTGACCTAGAATAAATCATAGGATTTACCACCACAGAGCCAGTCTTATTTCATACTGGATGCGAACTAGAATAAATCATAGGATTTACCACCATAGAGCCAGTCCTATTTCATACTGGATGTGACCTAGAATAAATTATAGGATTTACCACCACAGAGCCAGTCTTATTTCATAATGGATGTGACCTAGAATGAATCATAGGATTTACCACCATAGAGCCAATCCTATTTCATATTGGATGTGACCTAGAATGAATCATAGGATTTACCACACAACACCATCATCATCACATTCTCGGAGACAAGAGTCTACGGATCCTTTTAGGACATGTGTCCAGGGATTATACAATCCTACTGCAACATCATCACCACCATATTTCTCGGAGACAAGAGTCTACGGATCCTTTTAGGACATGTGTCCAGGGATGATACAATCCTACTGCAACATCATCATCAACATCTTTCTCGGAGACAATAGTCTACGGATCATTTTAGGACATGTGTCCAGGGATGATACAATCCTACTACAAAATCATCATCAACATCTTTCTCAGAGACAAGAGTCTACGGATCCCTTTAGGACATGTGTCTAGGGATGATACAATCCCACTACAGCATCATCATCAGCATCAACACTGCTCCCCCTTTCGAGGAAGGTCCTTTCAAACCACACCAAGCTTGTCACAGAAGTACTCAAACTTCACTCGAGACAAAGGCTTAGTCAACACATCAGCAACTTGCTCATCAGTGCTCACATACTGGAGCTTTATAGCTCCCTTATGTACCATATCCTGTATATAGAAATACCCGATTTATATGTTCTTTGACCTGTCATGGAACACTGGGTTCTCTGTCATCTTTATACAACTCTGGTTGTCACATACAATCACTGTGGTATCCAAATCTAGGTCAAAAAGACCTGACATCAAATTCCGAAGCCATATGGCCTCACAACTAGCAGAACAAGCTGCTATATACTCTTCTTTTGATGTGCTGAGAGCTATACTGGACTGCTTCCTGCTAAACCATAAGATCATGGCGGATCCCAGACAATAACATCCACCTGAGGTGATCTTCCTGTCTGAGACACTTCCAGCCCAATTTGCATCTGTATAACCATACAATCTATAGTCATGATATCCAACATAGTATAGACCAAAGTCTATCATACCTTGCAGGTACCTAACCACATTCTTTGCAGCTACCAAGTGAACATGTCTAGGCTAACCTAGATACTGACTCAGAGTGTTCACAACAAAGCATATATCTGGCCTGGTATTCGTCAAATATTTCAACGAACCAATAATCTGTTTGTAAACTATAGAAACCACTATCCATCATCCCAGATCTCTACTTCACATTTTCCTTGGCTAAGGAGAATTCTCATATGATCTCAGCCACATATCTAATCACAAGAATCATGCCAATATTCTTTAACTCTGATACCTACTCCCTCTAAAGTTGAGTCTTCTACATTTGAGTATTGTCCTCCCTCTGTGACTGAACATCGTGCACACTCTGCATTGAGTGATCTTCTGCATATCTATCCGTCCCATATCCTGTTAGATGGGTCTACTGATATGAGCCTCAAGATCACTCAAACTCTATGGTGAGTTCCTTCTTGCATCCATTTGCGAGAAGCATGTCATATGTATATAGAAATCATCTTCAACCTTGTAGAAAAGGTTGAAATCTGCATCACCCGTGGTGATCATCAAGCTTGTCAAATGACTATCGATCCTGGGTACCTATTGAACCCGTACAAAGCCTTCTTCAATCATGTGATTCTCTTTCAGATCTTGGGAATTTGCTCGATATGCACTTATTCTTCAATTACACCATTCATGAGAACGGTCTTGTCATCCATGGGTGTAATCTATCTCTGGAAGTGTGTCTAGCCACTGGAGCAAACATCTTATCACGATCCTGAGCCTTGCTTTGTACTTCTATAGTATGTTTGATTTGTAAGTCTTCTTGTTGAAAAGTCATCACTTGTTCTTCGAAACAAGTGTTCATCATCCTTATTTTGTAGATCATAGCACACGATCTTTCGTACAAATCAAATTCAATTACATGATTAGTAACACTTCATAATTATCAAATCATGTCAATGATAACCTTTTATGCATACTGATATGATTCACATAGTTATGCAACTATATTGAGCAATGCTTTGGCACAACACTTTTCCATATCCCGTATGCATACAATGACTATCTAGATGCCTTCCATCTCTACCAGAACATACTATCAAGAGCGTGCACTGCTCCCAGGACATTAGCAAAGAGGTTTAATTCTAGACAAGAAACAATGGAATGTTTTCCAACACTATTGGCTACTTACCATGAATATTAGTAGTACACTGTTCAATGAATGCTTACCCTGTGCATGATACATTTCCCGATTCTAGGAATACAAATATGCATACACCTATTAATATCATTAACTATTCAGAGATTCAAGAATTAATTCAAATACTTATCTTTTATGTTTTGTGGGGTTGCCTCCATCTGGATCTTTGCTTCCTTCTTGATCTCTACTTCCTTTCCATGTCATGATAGTATCATGAACTTGTGTCTTTGAGATTTTATCCATCCTGTAGCACTATGCACCCTTAAATGTGCACTAGTTTCATCATTGTGTCATCCTCAAGATCTCATACATAATCACACATTCATTAGTATAATCTCAATAAGACTAAAAACATTATAACCCTAAATAATCTTAAACAAGTACGATCATAATCATTAATCAAACTATGAAACATAATATAAAGCCTTGATTAGCTAAACTGTATTTTTCAGGAATAATAATTATCAACCATATGAAAGTATACTTATCTAAGATACTAACAAAAAGTAGGATTCTAACTCGATATAGGAAAACATACCTGGATTAGCATGCTTTCTAGTCATGTCTAACATACCCAAACAATATCTTCTTTGTTCTCTTCAATGATTTAGAGACCTTGTGCTAGTAACCTGCATATCTCATAAGTTAAGCATAGTAGAACCAAATCATACATACCTCGTAAGTAGAGCTTCTATGTGATCAAAGAATATGGATGATTCTTTTGTCTTCATGTCATCATGGTCATATATTCTTGATCTAGAACTTGATTTGTCTTTCTTGATGTACCTTTCATGTTAGCAGACAACATCATCCTCATACAACACCACAAGTGCATTAGTACAATCATAAGTGTCATAACCCTAATCAATGAATGTCTTCTATCATTCACATGCATTCATACTTTTACTAGACAAGTCTAAAATTAATCATGATTGTACTAACCTCAATAATATGAAGACAAACATATCATGAACTTTAATCATCAATTAAATGAAACATATTTCAAAACATACCTCCATCTCCTCAAGTCATACCTGCCGAGATTGCTTGTAGTATTTTCTATAAGGGTAAAACCCTAATCATCCAAGGTAGATCACTTGTAAACATATTATATAGGTTCATGGTGCTAGGATGATATAATATCAGTGCCATTTAAACCTCCTTCATTGCTTCCCTATGAATCTCCCAACCTTGCTAGGGTTTCTTCTTACTTGGAAATCCCAATTTTCAATCTCCTTCCTCCCACAACATTTTGATGGATTCCAAATACATTTTCAAAGTTTCCAATGTTGCATCAGGTGTCTCCAACATTGTATTAGGTCATTCCATATCTAAAAACTGAAAACCCTAAGTGAGAGCTTCTTCCTCCTCTTCTTTGATTTCCTCCGTTCAACTATTTCAGATGTGCCTTATTGTTTCTGCTGTATCTCTGAAATTTCAGATCCTCATGGTCTGAAACTTCGGTCTGTGGTATACTGACCTGTCATATTTCCAACCCCACATATTTGAGCTTCGTTGGATTCTCCATGAGAGAGATATGATAATTTTCTCAACATTACCTGTTTATGGGATGAAACAACATAGCGAACTTGTATGGAGTTCCACGTGTCACTGTTTCAACTTCGGCCTCTGATACTCGGACCTGTGAAACTACAGTCTGTTCCCTAACTGTCACATTTTATGTAATTCCATTTGGAGCTTCCTATCCTGAGATATGACCTTTTTTCCTAGGTCGCCTGTTTAGGGTTGCATTCTGGAAGAGGCAGAAACCCTAACTTGTATGGATCATATCTCACAAAGTACAACAAATATGAGGCTAAAACTTGGACACAAGGTATAGGAACATGTCATATTCATCCTTTCCACGTTTCAGATCCAGAACCTTCACCAAAATTTATTTATAGTGAAAGTTCCATGATGACTAAGTTTTGTTATACAAAGCCCTAGATTTCAAATTGTCGCAAGTGAAACAAGTGTCGTAAATGCCATACATTTCCTTCCTTCAGGATAGTTCTGATACCATGTTAAGATTAAATATGATAAGATAGATAACATCAGTATTCAATTCAATTTCACAACAATAGCATATACAGGATCATTGAAAGAACAACAAGCACAACGTAAACACAAGAGACACAATTTATCCTGGGAAACCCTCATGGGGTAGAAAACCCATCAAAAATTCCTCAATATAGATGATGAAAAAGTACAAAGATGAAATCCCCAAACAAGAGCTCCTTCTCCTTCACAGATATCTCTCTCTCTCTCTCTCTCTCTCTCCTAATGCGCAATCCACAAGTGAGTGTATGTCCAAATGAGGAGCACGACACTTCTATTTATACTTTAACTTTCACTTGACATTTACCCTAACTAGGTCTGCCCCTAACAAATTAACCTAATGTTGACTAGGACGAATTTACTAGGGGACTTAAACACCCCATTACAATTGACTCAAGGGGATCTATTGCCCCGACTTACATGGGAGGATTTACCTCATTGACTTTACATGATCAAATACAATAATGACATCCCGACGAAGGAATAAAACATCTCCGAATAAATTACAATGATAAAATACAATAGAATATTCTTCGAAGTTACAATATTTCAACATTAATTCTACAATGTATCTCTAGAATATATCGATTATTATCTTATATTTGCAAATTATTGCTTTTTTGTTTGTTTGTATGTTTCAAGTTATTGCAGAATGAATCTACCTGTAACATAATTTCATGGGATTGTCATATCTGTACAATTACTATTGATTGCATGATCTTAGGCTTGCCTAACTATCTAGGTGTTGTTAGAATAATCGGTAGTTTTGGAATGTGTTTCAGAATGATTAGTTTCACTCAATTCCTCTTAAATATTAACAGTCATAAAATAATGGCGCATCGTTAGTATAAACAAGAGTTAGTGAATACAAGGTTTGAAAATTTTGAGTCTAAACAATAGCTTATTAATGAAAGATACATGGATATTTTGGTGAATAAAAGGTTTGAAAATTCTGAGTCCAAGTGTAGACATGTGATCAGGTTATAGTAAGAAAAGATAAATAAAGTAGTGATTTTGACTAGAATTTTTAAGCGATAAGGGTTATGTAAACTACATATTTGTGAAGTGTGGGAAAATCCCGGAAATTTTCAGATGGATATTTGTTATGTGACGTGATTTATTAGTTTTTGTTAATTTTTCTAATTTTAATTTTACTTATAATTGATTTAGAAAGAGTAAAATTATTAATGGCTAAATATAAGAGGACCTTTAAAGTCGTGGTGATACTGGTATTTTATCAGACAACATCTCCCCCATATTGTGCTGTAAATTTCTTCGCTACTCTCAATGCCATGAAGTTACATTTGAGTTCTAAGCTTTTCCCTCTCAAAATTTCAAAAAGAAACAAGAGCTTATGTCTACTTTATCTCACACGCTAATTTTTTTCTTTATCTAGTGACTAATTGACCATTTCAACATCTCCAATAAAAGACAACACAACATGCCACACCAAACAAGATGCTCTCGCAGATGTACCAACTTAACAATCCAAAACACATCAAACTAGTTTGTTTTGTGAAGTGAAGAAAATCGTGATTCAGTTCTGCTAATTGTTATTAGATCTTTAAGGTGTCATCTAATAAGGTGTGTGAACTCAACAAAGCAATGTCATTGATATAATTATTGCAATAAGAAAAGTAAGGTGATTTATATAAAAAAGGAATTATAAGTGTTAAAATATTCATTTACTATACTTAAATTTCTCTTAAATTTCAATGTTTAATATACTTAAATTTAAATAAAGTTATACTATGCCCTACTTTCAATTCAATATTTTAAATTTACTTTAAATATAATTAATAAATTATTATATTTTTAAATAAGAAGTAATGAAATCCACATTTTCACTATCTTGATTAACATTTTTATTTTATAAAAGGCTATGAAATTCACACTATATCCTTTATGTCGTTGAGTTTGCTTTCCAAATTTGGAGAGTTGGTTCTTTAAGCCTTCTCTTTCTTCCAAAGTCATAGATGATCCCTACAGAGCTTTTGCAGTCATAGAATTTGTTTTCACTATGCCTTGGGTCAATTGATGATTCAAACTTGGATTGAGGTAACTTGGGTATCCATCAATTGCAAAAGGTTTATACATCATGGAGTTCATCACTTAGATGGATAGGGCATACATTGCTAATAGAGGGCCCTAGTCCATGGATTCCCATGACCTCTAACTTGTGAGAAAAGTTTGTGAAAAAAATTACGAAATGCCCACAATTTGCATTTCCTTTACAAGTTTGTCTTATATGCTTCTTTAGCTATTTTTTGGCACTTGTGAGTTACAATGGACTAGGATGTTGCCCTACTAGAGTAGTTGCAAAGAGCAGTTTATTAGGCGTATGGAGTGTGCTCAATACATGTTGGCATGTGTCTACCTATTCTTGGCACATGCAAGGCACATTGGTCGAGTAATTACATGGAGAGCATTTTATTATATCTAAACCTCCAACTCCCAAGCACTCAAAACGCATACTAAAAAATCATTCCAAAAATTGGTTATGTTCCTTAAAAGGAGACTTAGGCACATATTCTTTCTAAACTAAGTAAAATCCAAATCAACAAGACACTAGTAAATATAAGCTACCCTAAACTAACACTCGAACATAAATATCTACTCAAGTGGCTTAGTTACATGAAATCATTACCAAATCTAAGTTATTAAAATCTAAATCAAAAGTAGATCAAAAAACGTTTAAAGTAAAGCATGTTCTAATCATTCATGAAGATATTCAAGATTGATTAAACATATTAAAAGGAAGAAATGAGAAAAACCAATATTATATTACTGATTCAGTACAACCCTTTTGTAGCTATTAATATTCAAAGAGGAATTGAGCAAATTTAAATATCTTGAAACATATTCTAGAATTACTAATTATTCTACCAAACTAGTTATCAAATCAACGTGAAATAAGAAAATCTAAATATCTAGACATACCTATGAGTATGAGATTAATATAAATGACCAAATATGCTAATCCCATTCATTACAATACAACTAGATTAATTCTGCAATAAATTAAAACACACAAAGACTAGATATAAGCAATGACATGTGAATATAAGATGATAGTCAATATATTCTAGAGATACATTGCAAACTTAAACTTAATAAAATTAGAAAGAAAGAACGAATAAAACACCTAACATATTCCATTGTTTACTCATGAGGCCAACACCAAGATTGTAGTAGATTCCATTAACTTGCTCCAGAAATATTAGAGTGTCATCAACATAATGATAAAATAAACTACAAGTATTGGACACATAGAATATCTGAGTACAATGTAGTCCAAGATCTGGCATCCCCCCCCTCTTACAACAATTAAAAAATAAATATTACATGGTGGGTAAACTAGATCCACAAAACAAGTGCCAAGTATCCTAAGACCAAAGTCTTTCCACTTGGAAACAACATCTTGCATCTCAGATATATCTTTATACGATGCATGTTCCAGTTGAATATGCGTTCTACAGATTTAGGATCGAATCTCCTTTTGTCTAATCTTATGCCATGAATTCAAGAAATTTTCCAAAGGCACCTTAAGGGATATCAAATATGAAATAAACAATCTCAAAGCTGGGAGATTGATGTGGGTAAGAGCTCTGATAGAATCTTCTTTGACATGCTTTGACATGTGTAACAACCCTCATGTATGCATATTGTGGAATATTTATAATGAAATGTAAATAATTAATAAAAGGTGAATAATAAAGGAATATGAAAGAAAAATGAAGAAAAATAAATTGCATTAAAGAAATTACGAAAAATGGGAGAAAGGGTAGATAAAAGGAGAAGCAGAAGAAGAGAGGGAGATTTTTTTTTGGTCTTTTTGGCATTTTGGAGGAGCCAAGGAAGAAGGAAGAGGCTGACACAAGGAGGAAAGCAAGCAAGCTCTAGCATAGGGTTAATTGTTGGGGGCTCCAGGGCCTCGGCCATTGGTTGTGGGTTGGTTGGGTGGAGAGTCGCCACCCCATCTTCATGTTAAGTTTTAATCAAATTCACAACAAAAGCATAAGCATGATCACTGAAAGAAACATAATCACAAGATAGACATAGATTTATCTTGGGAAACCCTCATGGGGTAGAAAACCCAACAAAACTTCCTCAATATAGATGATCAAAAGTACAAAGATGAAATCCCCAAAACAATATCTCCTTCTCCTTCGTAGATATCTCTATCTCTCTCCTATGCGCAATCCACAAGTGAGTGTGTCTCCAAATGAGGCCTGCACACCTCCTCTATTTATACTTTATCTCTCACTTGACATTTTACCCAGCTAGGTCGGCCCCATAACTAAATGACCAATTACTAAACAGGCCGACTTCTCTAGGGGACTTAAACACCCCATTACAACTGACTCTAGGGGAACTAATTCCCCGACTTACATGGGAGGTTTTACCTCAATGACTTTACATTATTAAATATAATAAATACATCTCGATGGAGGAATAAAACATCTCCGAATAATAATAATAAGGTTCAAATAGAATATTCTTCGAAGTTACAATATTTCAACACTCCCCCTTAACGAGAAGGGTATTCTAACAATATCTGTAGGAGCAAGGAGAGGTCATCAACAATATCATAGTGATACATCTATAAATCATTGGAAGTTTTATTCAATCATCATCAACAACTGGAACTGTTGTTGGAACATCTTCAGTACTGGAACATCAACATCTACAGTACTGAGTCTTCTTCTTTTGCAAAACTCGATCGTCTACAACAACATCATCATATGGATCTCTTGATCAGCAACATCATCTGGATCTCTCGATCAATAGCATCATCTGGATCTCTCGATCAACAACATCATCAATATCTGGATCTCTCGATCAACAACATCATCTGGATCTCTCGATCAATATCATCGTTTGTATCTCTCGATCAACAACAACATAATCTGCAACACACATGATCTAATTATGGGATGATCAATCCCTCTCACTTTAGGACATAAGTCCAAGGATGATACAATCCTGATCCACTTACGGGATGATCTATCCCTATCACTTTAAGACACCACGCCATGTCTAAGGACGATGCAATCCTGATCTACTTACGGGATGATCGATCCCTATCATTTTAAGACACCACATCATGTCTAAGGACGATGCAATCCTGATCTACTTACGGGATGATCAATCCCTATCACTTTAAGACACCACACCATGTCTAAGGATGATGCAATCCTGATCTACTTATGGGATGATCAATCCTTATCACTTTAAGACACCACACCATGTCTAGGGACGATGCAATCCCCTCGTCAACTTAGACAAAGTCTAAGGACCACTCACAAAGACACAAGTCTCCAGATTCATTTAGGACTAAAGTCCATGCATGATGCAATCCACTCATCAACTTAGACAAAGTCTAATGACCACTCATCGACCTCATTGTTGGTACAGGTATCCTCATCATCGACCTCATTGTCGGTATAGGTATCCTCATCATCGACCTCATTGTCAGTATAGGCATCCTCATCATAGACCTCATCACTCCCCCTTTCGAGGAGGGTCCTTTTGAACTACACCAAGCTTGTCTTGGAAATACTCAAACTTTACTCGAGACAGAGGTTTGGTCAATGCATTAGCAACTTGCTCATCAGTGCTCACATACTCGAGATTTATAGTTCCCTTCTGCACCATATCCTATATATAGAAATATCAGATCTCTATGTGCTTTAACTTATCATGGAACACTGGATTCTCCGTCATGTTGATACAACTCTGGTTGTCACACATAATCACAGTGGAGTCCATCTCTAAGTCAAATAGTCCTGACAATAGCTTACGAAGCCATATAGATTCACAACTAGTAGAGAAAGTTGCTATATATTCTGCTTTAGCTGTGCTGAGAGCCACACTGGACTGCTTCCTGCTAAACCATGAGATCATAGCAGATCCCAGACAATAACATCCACCCGATGTGGTCTTTCTGGCTGAGACACTTCCAGCCCAATCTTCATCTTTATAACCATACAGTATGAAGTCATGATCTCCAAGATAATATAGAATCTCATCACATGCTTTGCAGTTGTCATGTGAACACGTCTAAGATCAACTAGATACTGACTCAGGGTGTTCACAACAAAGTATATATCTGTCCTGGTATTCGTCAGATACATCGACGACCCAATAATATGTTTGTACTGAGTCACATCCACTAATTCTGACGATGTATCAGCTAACAACTTCAAGTTGGTATCCATGGGAGTGGCCATGACTTTACAATCCAACATATCAAACCTTTTCAAGATTTCCACATAATACTTTCCCTGGTTGAGAAAGATTCCTTCTGGGCCTTGCCATACTTCCAGACCTAGGAAGTAATGCATCAATCCAAGATCTTTCATTTCAAATTCTACAGCTAGCTTCTTCTTGCTTTCCATGATCTATTTCTCATTTCCTATAAAAAATAGATCATCCACATATAGTAATAGTATGGCAGGTTCATCATCCATAACCTTAAGGTAAAGGTTAGGGTCAGCTTTACTTTTGGTAAAGCCCAAGCTTGTCAAGAAGCTATCAATTCTTCCATACCAAGCTCTAGGAGCTTTCTTCAATCCGTATAGAGCTTTCTTCAACTTGAATACGTGAGTTCTTCTATCTTCAACTTCAAATCCTTGTGGTTGTTCTATGTACACTTCTTCCTCAATTACACCATTCAGGAAGGCTGTCTTCACATCCATCTGGTGTAAACTCCACTTCATCATGGATGCAAGTGCCATGATGGTTCTAATGGAAGTGTACCTTTCAATTGGTGCAAATGTTTCTTCATAGTCAATTCCCTCATTCTGAGAGAATCCCCTGGCCACAAACCTTTCCTTATACTTTTCAATGCTACCATTAGTAACATGCTTTATCTTGTATATCCACTTGGAGGATACCACGCTCTTGTCTTTTGGTTTGGAAACTATATCCCAAACATCGTTTTTCATTATTGATTGATACTCCTCCGTCATTGCTTCTACCCATTCTTTCTTCTGAACTACTTCTTCATAACTGGTAGGTTCTTGATCTACAAGATCACACATCAAAGCCACATAGCTGGAAAATGGCTTTGGTTTATTGCTCACTCTTGTGGAGCCTTCTGGTGCTCCATATTTTCCTGCTTCCTGTATAATTTCTCTTGCCCATGTAGGATTTCTCTTCCGTGATATGTTCAGAGGTGGGGGTTCTTGAGGTTCTAGCATATCATGGTCTTCTGGCGTTTTCTCTTCAGGGGAGGGAGCAGCTTCTATATTTCTAGGAGGTATATCTTCTTCATATACTTCTTCATACTAGCACTTTCTGGATCTCTTGAGAGATGCTTCTTCATCAAATGTTGCATCTCTATTGATCTCCATGTGATGGAATCCTGGAGTGTATATTCTTGAAGGCTTACTTCAGGCTTCTTTCCTATGAACATTTCTTCTGGATTCTTTTATAGTTGAACCATTGTCACTTGTTCTACGGAACACGTCTTATCATTCTTCATTTGTAGGTGATCGTTGTACGATACTTCCTACAAGTCAAATTCAATAGCATGGTTAGAAACATCTCATAGTTTCCAAATATATATGCATAAAAACATAAGTCACACTATCTTAGACAATGCCACACCACTCATCCATATCCCATATTCATATGGTAACTTTTTAGATGCCTTCCATCTCTACCAAGACATTATTAAGAGTGTGCGCTACTCCCAAAATGTCAGCAAAGAGGTTTCACTCTAGATAAGTAGCAATGGAATGTTGTATAGCACCATAGGCTAATTACCCATCACATGCATAACACTGCAAACATCCTAATACACATCCTAAATAAATGTGTATATAACTGGATACTAATATTTAAACAAAAATGACAATTCAAATACTTATCTTTGTTTGTTTGGTAGGTTCTCCTTTTGATCCTAGTCTTCTGATTATCATCAAAGTTTCTGAACCAATCTTGTATTTTTCTTCTCCTATTCACCTAGAGAAAATTTGTGAGGGGACTCCTTTTCTTCTAAACTGGAGAGAGTCTTCTTCTGTCCTGTCATGTGCTTTGAAGCACCACTGTTCACAGGACATATTCTTCGATTTCTTCCTTTTCTTGCTTCCTGGGAGGTTTTTCATCCTCTTCTTCTTCATCATCATCTTCAGCTAGGTGTGCATGATGTCTTTTGATGTTGTTCCTTCTTTCTTCAATGGACAATCTCTGGAAATATGTCCCATCTTATCACAATAGTAACATTGAAAGTTGGAGTAGTTTCTTCTTGAATTGTTTCCTCTTGTCCTTTGGAACTTCTTGGGAGGTTGAGACTCCTTGTGCCTTTCCTTCTTGAAGTTGGATTGAATTCTTCTTCTCTTGGTATGGGTGGCTAATGCTTGATCATATTCTTTAAGTAGGGCTTCTCTATTGGCTACTCTAGCTTCCTCTTGAATGCAATCTTCCCATACAATGTCAAACTTCATGCTTTCCTTTCTGGCACACATGGTCTGGATGAATGAATCCCAAGGTCTAGTGAGACCATTGAGAGCAGTCATGACTATTTCATCTTCATCAAGGGAGTCTCCAATGGATTGTAGTTGCTCTTTGAACTGGGAGACCCTTGTGAAGTAGTCTTGGATGGATTCTCCTTGGCTCATCTTGGTACTCTTCAATTGAGCTCTCAAATTCATCTTCCTAGTAATGTTCCTTCCTTCATACATTCTGGCTAGGGCATCATACATTTCTTTTGGGGTCTTCTTTGATGACACTTGAGGAATCAAGTGGTCTTCGATAGAATCAACAATGATTCTCTTTGCTCTAATCAGGTCCTTTTTGTGCTTTTCTTTAGCTCCAGCTTCCGCAGGTTCTGCAACTTCATCCTTGATGTATTTGACAAGATCATTCTCTTCAAGAATGAGGCCAATCCTATATTTCCATGCTTGGAAATTCTCTATTCCTTCTAGCTTATCCTCAAGCTTAGTGCTTGAGCCATCTTATTGAGGAGGTCACCAAAAAATGAAAATTCTCAAAATAAAAAACTGACCTTACTAGGAGATGTGTTTGACTGAGGCGAGTTGGCTTGTACACTTGCTTTTTGGAAATTCCAATTTTTAACCCTCCAAAATTGACTTGCGAATTTCGGATCTGCAGTGGATTTCTGGTTCATTGGTTTTTTTGTTTTTTTTTTGGTCCAGAAGTCAAACTAGGGTTTGACTTATCCCGGGGTTCTACCCACTCAAAAAATTTGATCCAAGGCTTTGAATTTTGATTTTGGAGAGGCCCATCTTTCTATGCACTCAGATTCCAAAAATTCCAACTTTTGGAGAAACCTTAATTTCTCACCGGAGGTAGAAGAGAGATTTTCACCTTGTGAAAGATGTCTTATTTAGGCTAGCTCTGATACCATGTTAAGTTTTAATCAAATTCACAACAAAAGCATAAGCACGATCACTGAAAGAAACATAATCACAAGATAGACACAAATTTATCGTGGGAAACCCTCATGGCGTAGAAAACCCAGCAAAAATTCCTCAATATAGATGATCAAAAGTACAAAGATGAAATCCCCAAAACAAGATCTCCTTCTCCTTCGCAGATCTCTCTCTCTCTCTCTCTCTCTCTCTCTCTCCTATGCGCAATCTACAAGTGAGTGTGTGTCCAAATGAGGAGCACACCTCCTCTATTTATACTTTATCTCTCACTTGACATTTTACCCAGCTAGGTCGGCCCCATAACTAAATGACCAATTACTAACCAGGCAGACTTCTCTAGGGGACTTAAACACCCCATTACAACTGACTCTAGGGGAACTAATGCCCCGACTTACATGGGAGGTTTTACCTCAATGAATTTACATTATTAAATATAATAAATACATCTCGACTGAGGAATAAAACATCTCGACTGAGGAATAAAACATCTTCGAATAATAATAATAAGGTACAAATAGAATATTCTTCGAAGTTACAATATTTCAACACTTCAGTTGCGGGCATTGGAGTTGTCAATGTAACTACCAGGTCATCTAATCAGGAAGGCTCTTTAAATTTTCATAGAATATGAGTTTAACTGTTGATGAATCCACTATTTTAATCAGATCTCCTTGCATGTTGTTTTTAATTTGTTGTTTACTGGTTTTTATCTATTTGAGGTTCCTACATTTGGTATGAGAGCACAGTTCAAACACTAGGACTTGAAGGTCATCATCCATGCGAAATTGGAAATGAAATACATAATAGTTTTCTATTTGAGATTGAATTTACAGTAGATGAATGCATTTTAAGTCTCTTAAGATTGTACTTAAATTTCGGCTTGCCAGATCTAGGTTTTATTGGTTGAGTGGGAAATAATTGTTGCACTTTTGCTAATCTAGCCAGGGTTCGATGAACTTGTTTAGTGTAGATCTGAAATTATTATAAGCCTATTCGGCCTTCTCGATTTGTTAGATCTATGCATACAAATTCAGATCTAAATATCATTGTTGATCCTAGTGATTGTTTGATTCTTTGGGCCTCAACGAATCTCTCTCTAAGTGATTCATATTTCAGATTTGACATCTGTATTTCATCTTTATTTTGATCTCAGCAAGCAAACAAATTCAGTCTCTATGACGAAGTCCGTTTATTGCTATACATGTATAGTTTCTCAAATCTTGAGGTTTAAGTGAGGCTTTAGGTTGCATTATTTACTTCTCTAAGTATACTCTTTGTCATAAAATCTTCATAACCGACATTTGAGAAAACCCTGCATACTGGTATACTTGAAGGACAGAGGTGGGCCGGTACTGATTTTCTGAGTTGTTGCTTATGCTGTTAATATTACATTAATGAGGTAGTATACCTTTGTTTTATATCACTTAGCTTGAAGCAAATTAAAGGAAACCTTAATCTTTCATTTTATCACTTGTCTAATCAACCCTCTGAAAATTCTATGAGCAAATTCGGCAATCCCAACTAAGATCTCTAGAGTAAAATTCTGATCTATAAATGCATGGCGGAGCCAAATCACATTTCCAAAGGACAATTCGTTGATCACTTTTCATATTACGCTACCTTTTATTTGATCATTGTATTGCAGGGCTGAAGAGGGTTTTGAGTATTAGATTTGCAAGCAGACAATCTGTAGTAATAATTTATTTTGAAGTGTCATTCAAGACGCAAACAATTGTTATTGCCTTTCTACATAGTGACCCTAAAATCTGAAGATATCGTGTGATATTCGAGTAGTCTGTGTTTTGCTTCAGTTAGCCAAAGTTGAAGCTAATCCACAACCCTTGAAGCCTAAAATAGCACTCAACTGATTGTAGAAGCTATTCTAATATAAATACTAGCTACACATTAAAGGGCTACCTACACATTTTGAGAAGATGAGTATTTCCACATCGGGTGTTCATGCAACTCAAAGGACAATGAGATGGCTACACATTTAAAAATTCACAGTGGCCAGATCTTGTAAAATTGAGTCTTTTCCAGGATAACCAGTATAACACTTACATTTCCGGACAATATTGTTGTTGTTCGATCCATAGAAGACTTCCGGCCACAATATTATGGAGTCAATTATTCCACTAAAACTCAAATTTTATGGAATTCTAGATTCACATGGCGTAAGATCAAACAACATCTAGAGGACAATACATACAACTTTGATTTCAGATCTGAATATATCTGTATCGAGATGAGAGGATCAATTAGTAGTACTGCTGACGAAGAAGAAGTAGCTAATGATCTTCGTGTAGCAGTGGATGGGTTGGCAGAAGTTAGGGTTTCCAAAGAAAGCGGAAATGATGATGGAGAGCTAGACGTTGTGCAATTTGTTACTACAAGTTTTCCGTTGGAGAGGCATGGAAAAACAATTGCCATGCAAACATCGCTATCATTCAAACTGCATTCTCTTCTGGATTCGTCCTAGAAATTCATGTCCAGCGTGCATACATGAGCCTCTGGTATGTGTTTAGAACATTACATCACTGTATGCATATGCCTATGCCCTCCCCATAGAGTTCACGCATTGATGCTTCCATGCACATGTGTAAATACTATTACTTGTAAACCCCCAAAACTGGGCTTGCGCTTTTCTATGGATCTCATGCTTGAGCTTAGGGTAAAACAAAGTATATATAATATAACTTGCAAATACAAGTATGGGCCTACGCGCTTCCCATAGAGCTCACTCATCAAGTTGGGATAACACACAAATATATCATATAATTAAATTTCCGAACACAAAGGTTGGTTGCGCTCCGCTCACAGAGTCCCCTCTTTGAGCATTAGACAATTCAGCTTATGGCCTATTGCGACCATAATTCATGGGACAGCTACCTCACAGAGCTCACGCTCTGATCTTAGACAAATAGAACATTACATTGCCACCTTCTTTGATCTTAGACAAATAGAACATTACATTGCCACCTTCTTTGTCCTTGCCAGGTGTGCCCATTTGTTGTCCCACCTCCTGCCAGTTCTCCCTCCTGCCTGTTGTAACGCCTCCTCCCCACTCACAAGCATGTAGCTGTTCTACCTTATGCACAAATGTTAAAGGTGTATTTTAACGACTGCCTAGATAAATGAAGCCTACCAGACTAAACTAGCAGTAAGATCCCTATAACTATTCAACCGAAGCCCTGGGAAGTGAAGAGTTAAAATGAAAGGACTCTGGAAGAACTTCAAAGATAGAGAGGAAGCTAAACAAGAGGAAGCTGGTTTATGAGAATAGATTAAATTAAAGAAGTGTGTTAGGTGAAGAATTTAGAGTTTAGCTATTTGCAGGAAAGAAAAGTCTAGGTGATTGAGGTTTTAACAATTAAATCGAAGAGAGGGAAAGCATGGATAGTCTTTCACTCGGGAGACCACCTTCTTTTTTTTTTCAAGGAAAAAAAAACCGTACTTTTGTTTTTCTGAGAAATAAAAAGTACATATCATGAACCGAGGTAGAAACCGGTTCCCTTACAAATTGATCAAAAACATATCTGATCATTACTAGACCACATAAGTAGAATAACATACATGCTTAAATTCTTTAAAACCTTCCTCCACTAAGCTGAAAGTAACTGTTCAGGCCACACTTCAAAGTGCCAAAATAAACAAAAATATCCATCATAAAAGAAAGAAAACCAGGAACCCGAGAGTGATAACTGATTATCAACCCATTCTTCCCATAATAATAAACCAGGATCTCCATCAAGTGCTTCTTTTGAAAGCGCATCAGTTTTATCGTTGTTTTCCCTATAAATATGCTCAATAGAAAGATTTGCAAATCTTTTCATCAGGTTCTTCACTCTTTTTCCCCAGTGAAAAAGATTGACATTTATAAGACGAGCACGATCATTAGCCCAATTTACAATGATCAACGAATCACCAAATATTTTGATAGAGCTCAAACCACAAAGCAATGCTACTTTTAAGATACCCCAAAGACTGATAAGTTCAGCTCTGTTATTGGTCCCCGATCCACAATTAAGTTTGAACTTTAGAGTGAGCTCCTTATCACATTTTAAAAGAAATCCAGCACCAAGGAGGTTGTTTGCCGACGCTCCATCAAAGTAACCGCATACCTGATCATTATAAAAGAGTCTGTGTGGAATTTTTGCTCTTGTATGTTCCTTTGAATACAGATGATGCAGATTCCGAAACATAAGCAAGCACTGATTAACTGAGGATTTTATATTTTGGAAAATAAAAGAGTTTCGTACTTTCCACACAATCCAGGCCTCTAACCCACTTGTATCACAAATGTATTAAAAAAAGAAAAGAAAAAAAAAAGATTGATGGGTCAACTCTCCTTACGAGACCGCCCATTTATAACCCATAGCAGAAACAAAAGTAACGAGTCGTCACCATCCTTGGTTTTCAAAGAAATGTAGTGATAGTAAACACCCAATATATAATTAAAAGGATCGACAAGAGTTATCGTTTTTCATTTGAAAAAGAAATACAACATCCATAATAATGAAATTACCAAACTGGTGCAACATACTATGAGCACTTCCCTTGATTTCGATCCAAGCGGACTGTGGTGTCAACCGAAGTCTCAAACAACACTGATTGTATAAGCAAGGGGAGACTTGTACATCATCGAATCTCCTTTCTCCACGTAAGGAAAATCAACTTCGTACTAAAATTCCTTCTAGCCCAAACAAACTCCTCCCTTATGAGGCTGTGCCTCTCCATAAACACGTTATTGCATAATAGTGGGAACACTTTTCCTTCAAGGGGAAAACCCTAACCATTTCCTCTTTTCCCTTAAAATAACATAATACTCATTTAATACTATTCACTTGTATTAGGGAAACTCCTACTTAATTAAATCACGGACTTATATTATAATATATATCTTTTATATGGTTTTATTCTTTCAAATATTAAATATTAAATGATTTTTTTTCACAAATAAGGTACTTTCCTTTATCCAGAAATGGAGATGAAGAGAAATGCTTCAAAGAATTAACAGGTACTTGATGAGAAAATAATGACTTCATCTTGTCATCAAGTCCTAAATCGCATTCCATGTTTTGAATCATAGCCAGTGTTGCAAGTCGAGATTGAGAAACCCAACTTAAAGATCTCAATCTCCCTCCCCTCATGTTAACAAGTTGTGGTATGGAATCAAAAATCGTGTAGGGGTCATCCTGAATTAGTTATGTAGCTACAGTGAGAGATCCATAATGACAAAGCTGAAGCTATAGGGTTCATAATGATAAAGTTATTAAGAGTATATTGGTTGGTTGGAATTAACTTCCATGAGAAGTTGGTGATAGTACGATATAAATGAGATAAAAATGGCATGGTTAATGTAATGTCCCCATTCAAATAAATTCATGACAGGAAAATTCCACCAATCCTAGTAGTTCCCTAGGTTGGATGGAGACATTGGGATTTGAAATAAGGGGGCTAATAAATGATGTTTGGACATTATAATGGCATAAATATTTAATAAAGGAGCTAAATAGATAACTACAAGGGAAAATCAAAGTGGCAATTGATCATGAAGACACATGGAGGATGTGGGACCCACACAAGCTAGATTTTCTATGCCACATGGAATCCTCCTCTTGTCAATCCGAATCCATAAGAAGTCCAACATTCTTGGGATGATTTGGAAGGCTCATACACTTGAAAATATGCATCAGAGGTCGAATTGGGATTGAAGTGTAACTCCCATGGAAGAGGAAGAGACAAATGAGAGGTTCTTGGACACTTGGGCTAGATTCCCTAACCTCTATGACAACAATGATGAAGATGCTATGACACCTATGACAACTTTCAGACCTGATTGTTGACATCTGACCAATATGACATGTCAGGCCTAAAATAGCCTCCAAGGGAGCACTCATGGGAGTTAGAGAATCCCAAGAGATTCCTACTCGAATTGGTGGAAGGTGGAAGGCTAGGAAGTGGAAGACAAGTGGTAAACCTTGAATCCCTCCCTAATTCAAGCTGGCTTGGATTTCATGGATGGAATTCGAACCTTAGAAGACTAAGGGTGTTTATAAAATACATGGATCAAGTAAGAGAGGGGATTTTGAACATTTTCATAATTTCATTTGAGAGGAGAGCTAGTGGAGTGCTAC
The DNA here is from genome assembly GCA_027924585.1 of Larix kaempferi. Lineage (NCBI taxonomy): Eukaryota > Viridiplantae > Streptophyta > Pinopsida > Pinales > Pinaceae > Larix > Larix kaempferi. The sequence goes on along the minus strand of BSBM01001174.1, from coordinate 2,824,337 downwards.
TCTACTTGCCTTAGCACCAATTTCGAGGGTGAAAGATTCCCATCCTAGTTGGTAATTGGAAAGGCCATTCAGACCTTTTATTTGGAGCTTCAATGGAGTCATATTTTGAAGATGCAAGCTACAGGGAAGCTTGTGGTCACTTCTAGTTCAACTTGTTTCTCCAACCATTTCAAGTTTTCTCAACATATTCATGATCCTTGAGGTGGGGCACACTTGGTGAGCTGTTGTTATCTTTGGGGGAGATTCTCATGCCCCATTATTTTGTCATCTGATGTAAATGATCGCTTTGTTCTTCATACTCAGAATAGTTTCAAGTCGAGAGTCCAAGTGGAACTATGTAAATCTGATCATTAATGAGCAAATGGTGCCATTTTCCCCACTATGTTGATGTATGCCAATGATATGTTGATATATTCGAATGGAAAAGTGAACCACTGATGAATTAATGATTTATGGATTGTTAATAATGTGTTATAGAAGTTTCATGTTCAGTGCATAAGCTTTTGGAGTCATATTGTTCAATTTCATAGTATTTGGAGAAGATTGCCTATCATTTCCCCCATGGTCGAAACTAGTCTTTTTGTATCTGATTTGAGAGGGTTGTAGCAGACTTAATAAACTAAATGATGATGCATATGAGACCATAATTATGTCCCCTATATTTCCCCTTATTCTGTCCTGAAATTCGAGAGGGTCCAATAGCATTTGGAGAGCCATCTCCAACACCTACTCAGGAGGGAATTGAACCCCTAATTGCTAGTCAAATCCCCTACCTTGGACAGAATTCAAAGGAGAGTTCCAGAAGCCTTTTGAAGACTCTAAAGCATCCATGAAACTCATAATAATTTTCTAATACCATCCATATACCTTCTGTGACAAGTTGGGAGAATTTGGAGCCATTTGGAGACCAAGAAATCAATACTAGTTAAGGGTCGAACTAGTGGAAAAATTGAAATTTTCACCATTTTAATAAATTTCTAAAAATGGACATTACAAATGGTATTAGAGCATGATCCTTGCACGTGATGTGGTTTGATAGCCATGAGGACAAGAAGTCAGGGACCACCCTTAGACATTGAAACGAAAAGTACTTTTGTTGAAGAGGAGGAAGTAGGAAAAGAAGTGCATTTTGAGGAAACTATGGCTAGGGATGAGAAGGGAACCTCAGATGATAGCGAGGAGTTTAGGAAACTCATGAAACCAATATTTGAATATATGACCAAACAGATCATGAAAGGGTTTGAATTATTGGCCGGTCAAGTTGGGAGCAAATGAATAATAGGAGGCAACAGTAGTTCTCACTATGAGGAAAAGAAGGCAATGGGTGAGCATATTTTCTCAAGCAAAGGACCCAATAATAGACCTAATGAATTCCAGAGCACACCAAGGCCTACTACACCTAAATTTATTGAGGTCAAAGAAGATCCTAACACTCAATTTGATATGCAGGAAGTGGTGACAGAAAAGGAAAAGTTGAGTGAAGATTGTAGAAGAACTCTACCATTTGGCCAATTCTTTAATGTATCAAGCAAACTCAAAATGAGGGAAGGTAATAGAACTCCATCTCAGAATAAAGAATTGAATTGTGCCATTGGTAAAATTCCCCTTCCCACTTTTGATGGCTCACCCCAAAGTTCTACAAATACTTGGGTACAAAATCTAGATGTTTATTTTTAGTTGAATCCTATGGTGGAAAATAATGCTTTAAAAATGGCTATTTTTCATCTAGAAGGAGATGCCAATGATTGGTGGTTCCATGGTCTGCAAAATTTGGGACATGATCAGGTTACAACCCATGGAGAATTTGTTGAGAGGGTATTATAAATATTTGAGCAAAAAGATCCAGAATTTCCTTTCAAAGAACTAGCCCAATTGAAGCAAGTTGGAACCCCTGTTGAGTATATGATGGAATTCCAAAATTATCAGTCAAGGTGGCTGATATATCTATGGTAAGATTAGTATTGTTGTTCACTGAAGGTTTGGATGAACCCTTAAGAGGTTTAGTTAAGGCCCACAAACCCAATTGATTGAAGGATGTTATGAGTTTGACAAGAGATCTACAAAATGTGCTACCTAGGACAAAGTTTCCTCCCAAGCCCAAATTCCCTTCCCAATTTATATCTAAAAAGAAGCCATGGCAAGAAGATGAATGTGGAAAGGATAAGAAAGAGGAACTAAGGAGGGAAGAAATCAGAAGGAAGAAACTATGTTACTCATGCTTCCAACCATGGGTACCAGGACATAAATGTGCCAAGGGAAAGGCCCAATTCATTGAAGTATTTTGTGATGATGAGTATGAAGGGGGCATGGAGGCAGGAGGACATATTTCATCCCAAGAAGAGGTATATGCTACAGCAGAAGAAGGAGATAAAAAAGAATAAGATCATCCATTACCTGACAAAGGAATACTAGCAGTGCTTTCAGGATTGCCTTGTTTCCACACTATTCGATGCCAAGGAGCTGTACAGGGACAAAGGGTTTCATTATTGGTAGATGGAGCAGCCACACATAACTTCATTGATGCAACCATGGTGGAGAGAAGAAATCTACCTGCTGAACCATTCGAGGGCTTCACAGTCATCATTCCATGTCACCATACAATGGAGTGCAAAACATGGATTCCAAAGCTCCAACTCACCATAGGTAATTACACATTTTTTGATAGCTTTTATGTGGTTGATGTTGCTGATACTAATGTGGTCTTGGGAGTGCAATGGTTGTACTCTATAGGAGAACATATAGTGAACTATCAAATCCCTGAAATGATATTCAAAGATTCGGAGGGAAAACAAAGAGTATTGAGAGGAATGCATACCTATCCAAATAAGGTAGTGTCCTCCCACAATATGAAACACAATAATGAAAGGATTTTGGGAGACATTCCTCATGGAAGGCCACCTGATAGAGGAGGAACAAGTTTGCAGCATGATAAATTGAGAGTGCTTGAGGGCAAGCAATCTTGGGTGGGGAGGACTGTAATGTCCCCATTCAAATAAATTCATGACAAGAAAATTCCACCAATCCTACTAGTTCCCTAGGTTGGATGGAGACATTGGGATTTGAAATAAGGGGGATAGTAAATGATGTTTGGAAATTAGAATGGAATAAATATTTAATAAAGGATCTAAATAAATAAATACAAGGGAAAATCAAAGTGGCAATTGATCATGAAGACAAATGGAGGATGTGGGACCCACACAAGCTATATTTTCTATGCCACATGGCATCCTCCTCTTGTCAATCCGAATCCATAAGAAGTCCAACGTTCTTGGGATGAGTTGGAAGGCTCATACACTTCGAAATATGCATCATACGTCGAATTGGGATGGAAGTGTAACTCCCATGGAAGAGGAAGAGTCAAATGAGAGGTTCTTGGACACTTGGGCTAGATTCCCTAACCTCTATGACAACAATGATGAAGATGCTATGACACCTATGACAAATTTCAGACCTGATTGCTGACATATGACCAATATTACATGTGAGGCCTAAAAATAGCCTCCAAGGGAGCGCTCATGGGAGTTAGAGAATCCCAAGAGATTCCTACTCGAATTGGTGGAAGGTGGAAGGCTAGGAAGTGGAAGACAAGTGGCAAATCTTGAATCCCTCCTTAATTCGAATTGGCTTGGAGTTCATGGATGGAATTCGAACCTTAGAAGGCTAAGTATGTTTATAAAATACAAGGATCAAGTAAGAGAGGGGATTTTGATCATTTTCACAATTGCATTTGAGAGGAGAGCTAGTGTAGTGCTACTCTACTTGCCTTAGCACCAATTTCGAGGGTGAAACATTCCCATCCTAGTTGGTAATTGGAAAGGTCATTCAGACATTTCATTTGGAGCTTCAATGGAGTCATATGTTTCATATGCAATATACAGGGAATATTGTGGTCACTTCCAGTTCAGCTTGTTTCTCCAACCATTTCAAGTTTTCTCAACATATTCATGATCCTTGAGGTGGGGCACACTTGGTGAGATGTTTTTCTCTTTGGGGGAGCTTCTAATGACCCATTCTTTTTTTATCTGATGTAAATACTCCGTTCTTCATACTCAGAATAGTTTCAAGTTGAGATTCCAAGTGGAACTATGTAAATCTGATCATTAATGAGAAAATGGTGCCATTTTCCCCACTATGTTGATGTATGCCAATGATATGTTGATATATTCAAATGGACAAGTGAACCACTAATGAATTAATGATGTATGGACTGTTAATAATGTTCTATACAAGTTTCATGTTCAGTGCATAAGATTTTGGAGTCATATTGTTCAATTTCATAGCATTTGGAGAAGATTGCCTATCATTTCCCCCAAGGTCGAAACTAGTCTTTTTGTATCTGATTTGAGAGGGTTGTAGAAGAATTAATAAACAGAATGGTGATTCATATGAGACCATAATTATTTCCCCTAGATGTACCCTACTTATGTCCTGAAATTTGAGAGGGTCCAATATCATTTGGAGAGCCATCTCCAGCACCTACCCACGAGGGAATTGAACCCCTAATTGCTAGTCAAATCCCCTGCCTTGGACAGAATTCAAAGGAGAGTTGCAGAAGACTTTTGAAGACTCTAAAGCATCCATGAACCTCATAATAATTTCCTAATACCATCCATATACCTTCTGTGACAAGTTGGGAGCATTTGGAGACCAAGAAACCAATACTGGTTAAGGGTTGAACTAGTGGAAAAATTGAAATTTTCACCATTTAATAAATTTCTAAAAAGGGACATTATAGTTAAAGCACGTAAAAAAATAGTAGTTCTAAGAAATTGACATTGGATAGTTGTACACGCACGATAAGGATTTGGTGAAATAGGACACACATGAAGAAGTCTTTGTATTAACACTTCACTAAGAGTTCCAATAAGGACTCTCATGCTTAAGAGTTCCAATAATGACCTACTGTAGGTCCAAGTAGGTGTGTCATTGTATACTTCAGATAATAATTAGAATCATGAAAACTATGTTGAATTAAAGTAACATGACAACTAGAAATGATGATCGAGTATTAAAATCGTATATGTTATGGATTATGGCGGCCTTGGGAATAGTTTAATCCATAGATGTAAGGTAACATTAGAACTTTGGGAAATGATAAACATATATAAAATGTTGCAAAATAGGAAATGGCACCGTGAATTAATAATGAATACATTTAGTAGCATCATGATGAAAATAAATTGATTTTGATTTTTAAGACATTATTATTACCATTTATAAATTATGGAGGAATTTTTATTGTTCAGAAAATGATAGATGCCCATATTGTTGTAGCCTAGATAATGGGATTACTTATTTTAACATAGTACTTAGGTAATGAAAATATATCAACACACACACACACACCTAATAGCCAAGTTAACTGTACCTACTCCATAAAATACTCATTTTCTTATAAGATGAGGAATTACAATCATAACACATGATTAGTAGATGGACAATATCACTTGATGAGAAACAAGAAGAAAATTGAAGAAATGAATCTAATCTGAACTTAATCTATATACTGGTTGAGTGTGTGAATGCCTCCTGTATAGCGGGATATGTGATATTTAGGTACTCACTCCTATATGTTGAAGAAATATTAAGGTATATATATCTATATATGCTAAAATAATCTCATTTTCGAATATGCATTTTGCATGGATTCTCAACATTTTGAAACAATCAAGCGGTATAAGTAGAAGATTTAAACTCAGAAGTTGGTGGACCGGTATCATCTATTGAAAGAGAAACAAGATTGGCAGGTTGAAGTTTAGAATAAATAGGCTTATTTTGGGAGTAAATCCACTACTACCATGATGACACTCTTTCCTTCTGACTTTGGTAGACCTATGGTAAAATATATTGAGACCTCTTCCCAATGTTGACTTGGTATAGATAATGCTTGTGGTAGACTTGGCGTCTTGATTGTCTCTCCTTTGTTCTATTAGAAAACCAAACATTCTATGAGAAATTTATGGAAATTAGTTTTAAGACCTTCCTAGAAAAATATTTCTTGATCATGTGGTAAGTTTCAGGAACCCTAAATTTCCTCCTAGAGGAGAAGTGTGCAATTCCAAAAGGACCTTTTTGTTTGATTTTATAATTCACACATAAAATCAGGTGATCTCGATATCATAGTGAATCATAATTTCTTCTAGACAAAATTATCCAGTGAACTAGGGTCCTATTGTAGTTGTTGAATTATCTTGCATGGCTTATGAATTTAGAGGACATATGTTGCATATTTCATGATGATACTCAGTTTTTCCTGTTGCTACTCAGTTTTCATGATGCATATTTCATGTTGATACCCAGTTTATTATGGTTTCTAGATGTATAGGACACGAGGTACATGATATGCTGATTGTGGATACTCAATTGGTACTTTATAGTTTTATTTATGGCATCTTGAAATGAGAGTTATGCGGTAGATGATATGGTGTTATTACATGTTGTTTCTTAGAATGATGCCTTATAGACATGTGATTCATAGTCATGCATTATTCATGTGAAAAATTGATATTGTTATTTCTAGCCATGAGATTTGATAGCCACAGGTTGTGCATGTGATACTTATTAATGTTATTTCATGACGTTATGGTGCTTTATCAGATAGATGACGCGTGGAACATAAAATGATATTATTTTGTGATGATATTAATTTAACAATTTAATAGCTTTATCAAGGCATCTAGAGATAAATGATATTTGGAACATAAATGGTAGAAAATCATGTTGTGGTTATTATGGTATTTTACAACTTTGTCATGTATTAGTGAGGAATAAGAGATTATATAAGACATTTGGTATATGACATGTTATCATTTCATGCTAACCCTGATTGCTCCCCGTAGAATGCATATTTGATATGATGATGGATTATGTGGATTGTTACTCCATGTTGATAGTACTAATGTCGACATATGACATCTTATCATGGCATATTTATGAGATGCTTAGTAAAATTATGAAAGTATCATGACCAGTTATGTTATAATGGTAGCACCGAGCACCTAAATGCATTAGATGTTAAACGTGGCATGACTTATCATGACAGTGGCTTATGATGTAATGCAATATGAACTAGTGGCTAGACATTCTTGTTAGCACACGATTCAAGGTTGATCCATGATATATTATTATATTGAGAAATGGTTACTAATGATTATTCATTATGGTAAGTGCAAGTTGTTCCAGGTGATCCAATCAAATAGCCCGTTGAGGCTAATCATTCTATGATTTTGTGGGAGCCCATAACCACAAATGGGAATAGCTACTATAAATATATTATGGGCTGTGGGACAAGCCCAACAATTAATTCTATGCCAGCAACTCTTGACTTTAGCACCAGAATTTGGGAAGGTGGAAATGCTATGGTTACTTCCTGTAGAACTTCTGATATGACCAGAGTCCATGGTTGGAGACATACTCACCGGGAGGGAGGTTTATGTAGAAGGACTTCTGATGCCTGGGGTTAGTTCCTTGAGGGTGCTTGTGGAGGATGTTTAGGCTAGCATTTCAGGATGCCTGGGGTATAATGATCTTGATATCAGGTTCGGGGTACCGGGAACCAGATGCCGGTTAATATCGATGAGGCCGTACTATTACCGGAAGTTAGGAAGGTGGAAAATGCCACGGTAACTTCCTGAAGAACTTCTAATGCCTACTATATGATGATTCCAGTTAGAATCCAATGAGGTCTTATTATTACCAGAAGTTGGGAGGGTGGAAATGCTGCGGTAACCTCCTGGGGAACTTCTAATGCATAGTGTATGATCCGCGGACATGTTACAGTAGAGGGCTCGTGCCATGGTGAGTGGTACCATCTGGAGTTGGAGGGGAGGTTTATGAAGGTGACAGATGGTATGATTCTCAGGGAGAGGGTGAGTAAGGAAAGAGGAAGTAAACAAATACAAATTAATTATTAATTAATTGTCTAATGCTTATGTGTGTATGAGGCATAATTGTTGTTAGATTGCATACTAGACTCATATGGAATTACTTAAGAGCATGTTGTAACTTAGGGCATTTGATTGTATTCATGTGGTTTGGAGACTTCTATGTGGGGGCCACAAATATAAATATCTTAACTTCACAATAGTACTAGCTACCTATATATTCTAGTATTTACATGATTGATTGATTGAATAAGTATTGTATTTACTGCTTGAGGATTATAACTTCAAGATGAAGTTTCCTGAAGGGGGGAAGTATGTAATAACCCTCATGTATGCATATTGTGGAATATTTATAATGAAATGTAAATAATTAATAAAAGGTGAATAATAAACGAATATGAAAGAAAAATGAAGAAAAAAAAATTGCATTAAAGAAATTAAGAAAAATGGGAGAAAGGGAAGATAAAAGGAGGAGGAGAAGAAGAGAGGGGGACCTTTTGTTTTGGTCTTTTTGGAATTTTGGAGGAGCCAAGGAAGAAGGAAGAGGCTGACACAAAGAGGAAAGCAAGCAAGCTCTGGCATAGGGTTACTTATTGGGGGCTTCGAGGCCTCAGCCATTGGCTGGGGTTTGGTTGGGTGGAGAGACATCCCCCCACCTTTAGTTGCGGGCATTGGAGCTGTCAAGGTAACTACCAGTTCATCTAATCAGGCAAGTCTCTTTAAATTTTCATAGAATATGAGTTTAACTATTGATGGATCCACTATTTTACTAAGATGTCCTTGCATGTTGTTTTTAATTTGTTGTTTACTAGTTTTTATCTATTTGAGGTTCCTACAACATGCCCATGTTCTCCATCAAATTGTTTGTTTGCTCCCACATATTACCACATATTGTATGAACTTTCTAGATTAGACTGGAAGTATCATCACACACTATGCCTCAATATTTCAATGAAACTTTAACTTACTTTAACATCATGAAATCCAGCTGAGGAATGGTTTCAAAGGAATTCCTAATATAAGATTTTCAATCTACTAGTTGCTCAAAAGATTTATCAGTTGCGTTCTTATCTTCCAGAACTTCATTCAACTGATTGGATAAATGCTCAAATAAACATAAATAATCTTGGATATCATTAATCCCTAAAAGAAAAGTCTTTTGGGAATTAATCAACTCATCGTTAATAGCAAGGGCTTCTATTTTAAACTCATCTAATGAAAGCTTGAAAGATGAATCAAAGAGAGACCGTGTCTTCAACTATTGGAGCATTTGTTTCAAGTCTTGAAGTTCAATTGCATGCTCCATCACATTTTTATTTGCTTCTCTCTTTTGTTCCAAGACTTCGTCAAGCTACCTATACAAGTCTTCTATGTCTTTCTGATGCTGATTTTTTATTTCCTCTACCTATGCAGGAAAATCAGAATGAAGGGACATTTTTTCTACCTCCATCATAACAAATTTTGATTTTTCATCATCGATCATTTTATTCAAGGTGGTGACAGTATAATAATTTTCTCCAACAAAATCCCCCATAGCAGTTGCAAGCTCTAAAGCCTCATTTTGTATATCCATAGTTGGTTGTATCCATACATTATGGTGATCAAGAGGACCACTAACAACATCATATTCTCTAGCTCTTTTCTTCTTCATGATTTCCTTCTTCTTCTTTCTAAAGAAGTAATCACCAAGACCAACAACATCTTCCTCAAAATCAATAACTTCCTGAGAATTTGCTACCATTGCATCAACTGTAGAAATTAGAACCATTGTCCCTATAGGTGCAGCTATTTCTCCTTTAGAGGGAACTCTAGTAATGTTAATGTTAGTCTGAGTTACTTGAGAAACAAAGGAAAGTTGTGAAAGAGGTTCCAACTGAGAAGTAATATTAGAAGATGGAGCATTCTCAACCTAAGCAATAAGACCTTCACCATCCTTAACCAAAGGGGGAGTATCTACTTCCATTGGTTTATCTAATTGTTCAATAGGTGCATTCTGTGCAATAGGAAGAATGACCTGAGCTTGTGTAAGAATGTTTTCAAATAAAGGTGACAATGGTGGATTTTCAATAGATGAGAAATCAAACAAGGAATCCATGGGAGACTTAGGAAAGGAATCCATGGGAGACTTAGGCATATGATTGATGGACTGTTCAGTGGATTAATTATCTACTTCTCAGAATGTGTGACCATTGGTGATTGAAGAAGTATGATGATAAGATGTAGTTATTTTGATGGAAGGGGTTGTTGAAGTGGGAAAGGGTAAGGGATCAACATTCCCTTGTATGACTTGGGTAGAGTGGAATACTTACTCAGGTTTCTCTAAGTACAAAACAATGACTTGCACAGTAGACTTAGAAGGAACAAAAATAGTCACAAGGGGAGATAATGGCTTGACATCTTTGCTAACCAAATTTGAAATACATTGGGAACTAGAACTAGAAAGAATAGAAGGTTGGGGATCATTAGACAACTTACTTCTCAGAGATTCTACTCGCTGAATACGGTTTGAAATATTTTGAATAAGAGTCAAAGGATTGGAAGTAGTTTGTTGTGACTACTTAGTTGACTATTGTGCTGGATTCTTAGCTTTCTCAGTGCTTACAACCAAAGCTTTATTCAATGCTTCTTGCTGTGATTTCTTTGCATTTGATTCCGTGGAAAAATATCTTTCCCTTGCATCTAATACATGAATCCTTTGAGATTTTTGTTCTTTATGAATGCGAGTTCTTTTAGTAGGGTCCGTTATTTTAGCTAATGCTTCTTCAAAATTCATCACACCCTGGTAGATAAATCCATTTGGCTCAGTCAGATGGATATATGTATTATTAATTTGAGTTGTTGAATAATGACCTTCCACAAAATGTGTAGTATTATGCATCCTTTTAATACCCTTTCCTAACTTCAACTCCTATAACTTGATAGCCAACAAATAAGCAAGAGGGGTGTTTTGAATAGTTAAATGTCCCAAATAAAGAGGGAATTTAGGCCAATAATTTATTTTTAGGTAAGTACATCTATCATGAACACCATCCGATGTAGTCTAAAAATCTACTTCTTCTAATATCATACTATTGGGAACAAATCGGGGAAGAAGATGAACTGAGTATTGACCCCATATCCCGATGTAGGTAAAATATTCTCCACAGTACCAATCACCCATGATAACTACCAAATTCCTAGCATCTTCTAATAACCTTGGGGTATTGGCTTTGTAAATCGTGAGATATACAATCCTGACAAAGTTTTCACAAATATCATAGATGTGAGGCTTATAATTTTCTTCCCACAATGTAGCACAATAGATGTGTATTGGGGGAGGTTGCACAGTCCCAATGCCAATTCATCATAGGAAACTTGAAAGAATAACATACAATGTCAAATAAGTAAGTTGATAAACATAATTTAGGTTTTTTAGTTGCTGGATTTTTCTACACTGACCTGATGACAGTCTTCAAATTGTGTGAGAAAATTTGAGCCTAGTTGAAAATTTGACGATGAGTGATAATATGATGTACGAAAGGATCTCATTCCAGCTTAAATTTTGTCCAGTTTTCTAGGCCATAGAACCTGCATAGCATGGAACCCAATAGTTTGATTGGTTCCCTGAGATGATTTAAGGAATAAACCCCGTTTGGTTTAAGCCAGAAGCTATCCTGGTCAAACCACCAACTTTTAACAAGTTCTATAAACTCAAAATTATTTTCATATTCGACAACAAATGCCGTAGACAACAAAGTCTGTGGGGATTCTATAGCATACATTAGAGCAATGGTATCTAGTTTGAAATAAGCAATCGATTCCTAGTTCACGTCCCGGAAAGAAGACGTGGGTACATCTGCAAATGCTATCAACCATCTCACTAGGTCCATGTATGGCATGACCATGGGATGTGAAACAATGGCATGGATATTGGAACTCTGGATCTTATGAAAAACTTCAGCATCAACTCCATACTGTGAGAAATCACCATTGTCGAAAAAAATGTAAATGCCCGACCATCCCATACATGGTGGGTCTCCATTTCTGCAATTTGTATCACTGGATATCCTTGCATTTAGGTCTTTTGGGTCTTTGACATCTTTGGAATTTGCAGTCTTGGATTTCGTCCTTGGAGCCATGATATCACTTTGAAAATATGCATCATTTAACATAGTAAACAATGTCGTAAACAAAAATTTCGAATGGCACCATTTCAGACTAAAACAAATTAAACCCAAAATAAGCAGAAAACCTTACTAATCTAAAGCTACAAAATAACTCATAAGAGTTCAAAGTTTCCGAAATCTTCCAATCACATGGTTCTCACAAAGTTTTTAGTAAAAATGTGAACTAATTTTTCAAAAGACTTTTTCAAATGTGAGATAAATAACCAAGTTAATTTCCCATCAACATCGAATGCGAAAAAACAGTGGTTAAATCATTACAAACATCAATTAATGTGCCTCAATTAATGGCATTCATTAAGGATTTCACCTTTTTTTAAAACTTTCATACAGATGTCAGAATGAGCAACCTCGACCGACGAGTTTTCCAATGATCATACAACATTTCCAATGTTTAATTTTTTATATTGCGGATCCATAATGGAAATAGATGAATTTTTATAAAAATTACGAGTCTGTGATGTCGAAAATCATAATATTAACAATGTAAAACATAATTCTGATTTCCATGGTCCGACATCGAAGTCGGAACATCAGAAATGGAAAATATAACTTTAAGCATACTTCCCGACAATCTCTCCCCATTATCACAGATTCATAAAAAGTTTAAAACTGAGTTTTAGATAAACACGAGTCCTTTACTGCAGAAACAAAATATAAGGAGGGGTACATAAAAAAGATGATTTAATATGTTGGAAAGACTTTTTTCATTGGAAATCTAAAATAAAGATGACCTTGATCTTGGAAAGCATAGGGATCATGTCTAACCCTTGGAAATTGGATTTATCAAGCAAAATCTAACTTAGTACTGAATAAAAACTGAGAATCCAAAACAAAGCAACAAAATTTTAAAGGGTATCCCATCAATTTAGTAAGAAATGGATGGAATCTATTGTGGACACAACACTATGAAAGCACTTTTATTTATCTGATGAAGTCACAAGTGGTCTCATCAGTTGCTAAAAATAAATTGATGTAGCCGCCAACTTAGAGAAGGACCTTGTCATGACACCAACTTGGCAAATTTGAGCAAATTTGAGCAACATATTCCACATGACATCAACTTGGAAAAATTTGAGCAACATATTTCCACATGATGAAAAAATCCAATCAATGACATTTGCAACCAACACTCATGCCATGCATGTAAAGACAACAAAATATTGCATTTTTTGGGGCAGCCATATGTATGAATCAACAACATAATCATGTATTGACATGTGATGGTATTTTTCAGCCATAAAAAACAAGCCATTTATATGTATAGTATTTTGAAATATGTTTTACCCAATTATTTTTTCAATTTGCAACAAATACTCGTTTATAGATGGGCATGCCAACTTTGAAATGGTTTGGATAAAATGTACATGAAACAATATTCTCTCTTATTGGCTCCCCATTCTAGATGTAGATGAACTATAATTTTGATCTTGAATGAAGACAATATGGCCATAGAAATTTTTTATTGTGCATAATTCTATAATCAATTACTTCCAATTCACTTATTTTTGAGTCTTTGTAGTTGTATTTATGTAGGGAAGGAAGATGATATGGTTTGTGAGTTAACTCCTGGAGAAGACATGAAGTGTTAGGGTTTGAGCCCCGTAAGAGAAATACTTAGGTTTTGTGGTGAATAAACCCTATAGAAGACTTGGAACAATTTTCTTAAAGATCAAGGGTGGAGTTGTTGGTGTTGATGCTAGCTTGTTCTCTCTAGCACACCAATTTTTTACTCCACAAGGTCTTTGCAAACTATTCCAAAACAGTCTTGAAATATTCTCATTTTGATGGTTTGATATCAATTCATTGGGTCCTTTTTTCTTGATCTCAATGCCTTTACCTTTGGTGCTTTCAATGAAACTGGATATCAATAGAGAATAGAGAAAAAACCTTATTTGCATAGCTTTTCTTGTCATAAGATGATTTCATTATTGTATTATGGGTTTATGAATGAATTTGTATGGCAATTGAATTTGCAATATGTCTACTAAAAAATACGGGATCTGGCCAAGCCAACATGTCATCGTTTCACTATTGAGGTTGACAATGTTAAGCTATCTATCCACTAGGCCCCATTTTAGCTATGGTTTGTCTTATCACTGTGGTACAAGTTTCAAATGAATGAGGTCAATGAGAATAGGTGCAAATCCATAAGAAATTTTGGTGGAATATATACCCCTAGGCCCTCCCCTAAGACAAAGGAAGCATTCTCCATATTTTCCATCTCTTATAAATGAGAACACACTCATACATTCATACATTTTGAATTACTATAAACATAGATAAACTCATAACATTACATAGACAAAAATGGCAAGATAATTATCATTGATTTTTCCAAATGAAAGAACCAAAAGTAACATTTCCAACTGAAAGTACATAAGATTCGAATCATAGAAAGCGTTGTTCAATTTGTCACCCATAGAAAAGACACCACTTAGTAAGAGCCATGAAAAAACCATGACATGCTCAAGACATTACAACAATCATAAGAAGAAAACACACACAAATTGGAGATATATATTGATTTCCATCAATGAATCTTGCCAGAGTAGATGTTGACGAGAATTCATCTTGGACACCCCCACTTATAGTTGAAACTGCTCTTGACACTAGATCAGTAGACATTCTCTTCACATATGCATGGTAATCTATGGTAAAACCTTGAAATTGATTAGTAATGATTTTTGCCTCTCTATGAAGAGGTTTCAAATTGTCTTTTTGAACTTTATAAATCCCTTTCATTTGGTTAGATAATAATTCGGAGTTGGTGACAACTGCAATATTATTGGCACTGTATTTTTTTTCTGCCTTGATCCCTTCAAAAAGCACAATTAGTATGCTTAATTATTTGTAGTCCTTCTAGAAATTCCTCTCTTATTTTGGAGGACATGGTTTAATTCTTGATAGTGAAGGACATATGAATAATCGTTTGAACTGGGTTTGGATAACATGACACTTCAATGCATAGTGTCCATTTTTGCACCATTACGTAATAATCGCTTTTCTCTATGCTGACAAGGACCTAGTTAAATGAACAACAAGAAGTTTTAATTAGAAAATAAACATCATAAATTTATATATATATATTAACAATGAATAATCAAATTGTAAGTAGGAAAAAGGGGCGACATGTGTGAGAGGGGTAGTATTTCCCCCAAGGGAAATTTTAGTATCCATTTCTATTGGAGTTTAGGCATCACAACAAATAACCAAGCAGAGGCTTTAGCTCTCCTACAAGGTCTCCACATTGCTTGGAAAGAGGGGATCATTTCTTTAATAATTCCAGGGGACTTGAAAGTAATAATCAACATATTGAGACTAAATTCTCTTCCCAGATATATGAAAATCCAAAACACTCTCACAAGAATTCATTTTGAAAAAAACGCCTTTGGTAAATTATCAATTCAACATATCCTTAGGCACAACAATGTTGGGGATGACAACCATGCTAATATGGTCTTAGAATCAACGACAACCACTTCATTTATACAATTCCTTAAGATGTTTAAGGGTCTAAACTCCTACAACACCATACTTCGTAAGGGGCAATGATGGAAAGACTCAGAGACATGCATGGGAAGTATATTATCATTGAATACAGATGGCAAGGAATAAGGGATAACAGTTTTAATCATCATTCTCTTAACTCTTTTGGAGGCCTCGCACGTCAGACTTATGTCATAATACCATCATAACATCTCCAAATCTTGTAGCAGTACCTTTGAGCTGATGTATAATGAGATCATTTGTCCTCCCCATCTCATCTCACCCGTGCAAGATTGTTCATTGGACGATAGCTTGTGCAAGAATTCAGTATTTGCTAAGCTAAATAAATGAAAAAGGAAGGAAATGATGGCCAACTCGCTTCAATACGATAAGGCAGAGATGATACGATCATAGGAACAATCTGGGAAGGTGGTACTTCGCTTAAATTGATAAGGTCAGTGGGTGAGGGCTCATATGCAGGATAATATCATATCAAAATTGAAGGTTCAGAATCTGGGGAGTACTAGAGTAGCACCAGCAGGTTGGGAGAAATCCTCATTGAAACAATGGATATAAAGATGAAGGGGTCTGTGAAATGGAGGAGAGAAAAGCTCAAGACAATGCCAAGAAGGAGAATCTGGAAATTACAGTCCAAGTCCTTCAAATTCAGGTTCAAGGGCTTTCATTTCAATCCCTCACTACAATTGAGATTATGGAAGAGCAAAAGGAGAAGCGACATTGCATAGAGGACGAAATATACCCCTTGAAATCAGATTTGGATGATCTTCATGGCAAGCCAACTCCTGACATCTCGATGGAGGAATCCTGTCCAGGGAATATTTGTCCTTCTTTTGAACTCAACCGATTTCTGTCAGCAGAAGATGAATATAAGCCCCATGTAATTGTTGAGGAGATTGCAATCAAAGAGAAGAAAGCGTTGGCAAAAGATGAGGATTAGCCTCAGGAAACGGTAGACGAGACTGGAGAGAAGGAAGCGCTAGCAGGAATTGGCAATGACAAGAAAGGTCACTAGTTTTTTTAACGTGGAAGAGTTTTTGTACTTTGATTCTGGGTAAATACCATAGGTTATATTCAGGAAATAATTGAAAAACTAGTGGATACTATAGTAATTATGGGAAAAATACGGTTAGACAGGCAACCTGGGTATTGGGTATTCATCAGTATAGTAGAAATTTTTTAATGACATGTGATCAAGCTCTTCTCTGTAATTTTATGCAGATTTTGTAGCTTTTATAATATAAATATTTTCCAGTTTTTTTGAAAAAAAATTGTAAGTAGGCAAGTCCAATCTCTTTGAATATTTTCCTTTAAAGAAGCCTGTAGTGACTACAGTGCACACAAATTTTAAAAAATCCATTTTTAAACAAACACAATTTGAATTGCAACAATATTTTCCCAAGATTTACATCAACAATGGTAAGATCACATTCTTCTTTCAAGACTTCAAAGGAAGGCTTATGATTTTGAATCATTGATACAATTATTGGTTACAATCTAATACAAAATTAGGGTTTGATTTTTGTAAGTCTAGGTTGGCTTTGATTATTTCGCACCAAATAATAGTGTATCGCAGGGCATCATTTTTGTTAAAGGTTTTGAACATATATCATTAATTAGAAAGAATTTCTTAAAAGACTACTCCGATGCTTATTGATCGCCCAAAATTTGGGTTCAATGCATAAGAAACAAGTCCAAATAATAGATACATCTCCTCCAACACAAGTATTAGAAGTTACAATTACAAAACATTTTAGGTTTTTAGAAAATTTTCAATCATATGAAATACCCTCAGTATCAATGTTATGGTTCATTGATGGATGAGTGATGGGACAAAGGATCAAAGCCAAACATGTGTCCAGAGGATCAAAATACAATGAGGATGTCTTTCTTGAAACATGATTGGCTTTACACAAAATCTGTAGAATCTGTTCGAAGTATGGGTGTTTGGAGTCTAAACTATAGAGGATGTTTAAACTCATCATACATAAATGATTATAGATCCTATTGAACTTCATGCCAAGTATTTCTAGTAGGTAGATGAACTCAAGAACTGGATGAGACAAAGAATTGTGCTTTTGAGCATTGACTTGGATATGAAATCTCAAACTATGAAAATAGTGTTGGATGAAGCTACAATTAAAAAACAAGAATGGAATTAAGATGATTCAGGCTTTCGCGGTTCTCTAAATCCTCCACGATCTTTTGGATTTTTACTGTGTCATTGGGTTCTACTTCCCTGAAGATGAGTAGGGTATCTGCTCGAAACGTCGGTTTCAAATTCATAACGCAATAAAGATCCAAAATATCATGGAGGAAGAATGGAATTATCCGTTTCAAACTCTTTCTGGGCTTACTGAATCTGAGGGTTAGATTTCTCAGTCAAATCCAAGAAAATTAGATTTTCATTATATAATTTTTTTATCTAATTGATAAATTTGCAATTCTATTCATTAACATATAAGGGTTTTTAGGATGGATTGTCCTGATGATGAGCCAAGAAATGGCTCGAAACGTTGACAACATGAATTTACCTACCGCAGATTCTCCACAAGATGCCATTGATATAATGAGATTTGCGAGTTTAGTTGTTTTGTTGGGAATATTATAAATGGTATCTATTTGTATTGGGGTTGGCTTTCGAATAAATTCTAACCCTTTTTAAAGAATCCTTGGGTAAAAAAATCAGCGAGGAGAAATCTAGAATTTGCTTCTTAAATTTACCCATGTAATAGATAAACTTGTCCACAGACCTACAGAGAATGATATGATGTTTGATTCCCAAGCACAAGATGATCATGAGACATTGGGAGAAACTTCTTGCAAAGACAAGGAAATCTTAGGGAGATTGATTAAGAGTGTTATTGGATTATCGTCTCAATCCATAGAAATCCCATGTGAAGAACCTGCAACAATTAATTAATGACAATACACGAGATAGCAAAAATAATAGAATTCAGAATCACTTTATTGATCGCAGGCCACTTCGAGGGGGAAATCTCCTTTGAGCGAGCTCAATACAAATAAATTCACGGTACCTTCATTGGCCTCAACACACACTTATATACTAAGTCTATGCCCAATACTATGGGTCAATACCATGGGACATATAATACTACGGGATGACTTACAAAGCATATGCGTCCAATACTATGGGTCAATACCATAGGCTAATACAAACTATGGATCAACAAATACTACGGGACGACTTACAAAGCATATGCATCCAACAACAATATACTGACAAAGTAAAGAGAAGGGTTGACATGGGTTCCTAACATCCCCTCTCCCTTAGAAAAAACTTTGTTCTCAAAGCTTTAGATGTGGAAATTGATGCAGAATCTGAAGGAGTGGTTCCCCTGTAGCATCCTTAGGTTGCATTCTGAGCCACTGACACCTTTTGAGTTTCAGGGAGGATTGCTTGGAAGGATGTAAATGAAGAAGAACCATATCAGCTGCATGAAAAGTGCGCTTAGAACGGTGTTGATCGGCTTGTTGTTTCAGTCGAATTCTTGCCATGTGAAGATTGTCCTGCAAAATGAGAAGAATCTGATCGCAGTTTCGAAGAACCGAGTCAATTGCCTGAACTGGGGAGATGCTGAGGGTGTATGGAAGAAGAACTGACAGTGTCTATCCATAGACTGCTTCATATGGTTTCCTTTTATATGTGGTAGTGTAACACCAGAGCGCTTCTAGGAAATCCATAGAAATAGTTGTCCAAATCTGTGTAGGGATGGGCAAGGGTTCGAGCAGTCCTGAAAGGAGTGTCATTTCACCCTTGTTGACCTGGAAAGTATCACAGTCAGCCACCATCTGTTGAATTGTCATTTTGAGTCCCTACCAAAATAATTTACATTGTTCTCGGTCATACGTTTTGAGGAACCCAGAGTGCCCTGCCGATGAAGAAGCATGGAGTTCATAGAAGAGATAGCCCTGTTGAACAGAGTGCAACCAATTTGGAACAAGAAAAGAAATAGTTGTAAGAGAAACTGGGTCAACAAATGTGTGAGAAGGAGCATTTGCCACCATATTGTCCTTACCCTTCTTGCAAGTGATCGCATATGCATAACCCATGAGTTGGATAACCCATTTCAGGTGTGCAGGGGAGGAGATCCGTTGTTCCAGAAAATTTTCCACACTCTGGAGATCAGTCTTGATGCATAAATAATGCCCTAATAGGTATGGCTACCACTTCTGTACTGCATGCAAAATAGCCATCATTTCCTGCTGAGATGTAGATGCGGCTAAATTCTTACCAGAAAGGTCTCTTGAAGGAGGCAAGCCCACTGGTTCAACAAAGACACCTGCATATCTATCCAAGGAAGTAGTGGAGACCGTTGATGGGTGCATCTGAATGGAATGGAGTTGAGTAATGACACCATGTGAATTCTTCTTAAGGATCTTTCCCAGGAGATGTGAACTGATGATGCAAAGAGACCCTGGTTGTAAGCTCGTAAATTTTTGTTGTTTCCCATTGACTGAAAACTATATCCAAAGTTTAGCAAAATCCCATAAGATGGGGCCAAGAGTGCGTAACCATTGAACGCACAAAACCACATCACATCTGCCTAAGGACAAGGAAAACATGTCAGAGCGTGGGTTATAATATTCCAGAGAGATGCACACATTGTGACACTTCCCCTTGCAAGGTAAGGTGCCCCCATTGGCAATCATGACTTCAAAGTTGGAGCAAGGATGGAAAAAACAATCAACCTGTTTGGCGATCCGATGGTCAATGAAATTATGAGTGCTACCAGAATCAATGAGTATTGTAAGAGGGATCTTCTTGAAGTAACCCTTGAACCACATTGTTTGGGGGGTGGTGACACCGGATAAAGCATGGAGAGATATCTCTGGTTTCTCGTCCTGATATGGGGGGTCAACAGGAGGATATTGAATGTCGACCTGATCATCTATTGTATCTGAAGCATCTTCACAAAGTTCATAGGCAGGCAGAGAATCCACATCCAAGAGATAGAGATTTTTCTCAACACATATATGCCCCTGAGTGAATTTCTCATCAAAATTATAACAAACCCTTTTTTCTCGACATGCCCACATCTCTGCTTCAAACAAATGCTTGATATGAGTTGGTCGAGGAGCTGGCGTGATGGGAGGTCGTTGGGAACCCATATTTCTGAAGGGAACAAAGGTGGATTTGGAGCATTGTTGGGTTGCGATCTTGTCCTCTGCCAACTTAGCCAACCCAGGACTTCCATCGTTGTGTTGGGACAGAACATTTTAACCTCTAAGCGGATTTCATCCTTGAGACCACCAATAAAACAACTCCTGTAGAATTCATCAGAAAATCCTTCTGTGTGATTGGCCAGTTTCTCAAATTTGGTCTGATACTCTCTCACAGTGCCAATTTGGCTAAGTTTAGTGAGTTCTCCTGTGAAGTCATCAAAAGCACTAAGACCAAATCGTTGCAAAAGGAGTTGGCAAAGATCTGTCCAGTTTGGCTCGTGATGAGCTTTGATGTACCAACGGTACCATTGAAGGGCGTCCTGTTCCAAATGAAAGGATGCAAGTGGAACTTTGTGGACATCAAAAGTATTATGCAAACTGAAATATTGGTCTGCCTGGTATATCCATCCAATCGGATCAGTACCATTGAAGCGAGGAAATTCAAGCTTCGGCCCTTGAAAATTGCTGGAAGAAGAGAACCCAGTGGCTGCAGAAGATTCTGGTTGTCAGTTATTGTTCATGGCTGAATGCTGAAGATGGAGGCTGAGAATTTTTTCATCCAGATCTTAGAATTTGGTTTGGATGGCTGCAAGTGCTTCCTCCATGGTTTTTTCTCTTGCGCGGGTGACAACCATAACTAGGAGTTTTTTCTTTTCTTTTTGAGTGGGTATATAAACAAAAACAAAAACTATTTTAGTAAAGGAAAATTTGGAGTTGGGAAAAACTTGGATGGGTAATTTGGGTTTGACTAGGTTTTGGACACTTTTTGATGAACAGGGAAGCAAAAAATGGGGATTTTAGAAGCGGGGTGAAAGAATGAGAAAATGTGGTAGAGAGGGACAAAGAAGCAGAAATAGGAAATGAACAATGTGGTAAAATTTGAAGGCGAGTGGGTGAAAATTGAATAAGTTATGACAAACCCTAAAAATAGATAGACAAATGTGGGATTTCTGGCTTTAGGAAGTGGAATCTAGGATAGGGTCTTCAAGAATTAAATATGCATAATGGGATTGCAGGGGTGTCAGGTAAGTTTCAAGGGAAACGGAGTTAAAACAAGGGAGATATGGCGAAAAATAGTTTTTTTTTCTTTCCAGAAATGGATCTGCAATGACGAGGAAGGGATCAGAACAAATGGATCTGCAACGACGCAGAAGGAATCGGCAACAGATGGATTTGAAACGACACGGAAGGGATCAACAACAAATAGATATGAAACGACGTGGAAGTGATCAACAACAGTTTTGGACAGAGGAAATCTGCGATTTATCAGCTGAAAATAGATATGGACCTCGTATGTTCGGCTTCCTAACAGTTTAGGGGATTCACTTGGACACCAATGTTATTTGACGGCTTGCGTATTGGGGCAGTACCCCTCACTCCACGGCTCAGGTAAAATTGATAAATGCTTCTCCACAAACGACAAATCTTGGTTTACCTCACGGGTGGGAAACTAGTTAATCAAGTAGGGGTCATTGCCCTTTTCACTGGCAAGTCCTCTCAATGGGCCAACTACTTTGGGGTTCCTGTGGTACTCCTCACAATGAGTTTTAGGGCTTATGCCCAAGTACTTCCCATAATTAAGCGAATAGGAATTATTCCTAGATCCGAACCTGCAACAGATGCGAAATTTGTTTTGGCAGAAATTCACCCAACGAGCCCAAGAAGGTGCTCCGATACCAGATGTGAAGAACCTCCAACAAGTAATTACTGAAAATACACGAGATAGTAGAAATAACAAAACTCAGAATCGCTTTATTGATCGCAGGCCACTTCGAGGGGGCAACCTCCTTTGAGCGAGCTCAATACAAATAACTTCATGGTACCTTCATTGGCCTCAACACACACTTATATACTAAGTCTATGCCCAATACCATGGGACATATAATACTATGAGATGATTTACAAAGCATATGCATCCAATACTATGGGTCAATACCATGGGCTAATACAAACTATGGATCAACAAATACTACGGGACAACTTACAAAGCATATGTGTCCAATAACAATATACTAACAAAGTAAAGAGAAGGGTTGACACAGGTTCCTAACATCTCGAGGAAGCAAGCGAGGAATTGGGTGTTGGAGAAAATCACTGAAGTATTTCAAAAACACTCTTGAGAGGTGGGAACAATTGGGAAGTCTCAAAATCATAATATGAGTAAGATAGTAAAGAATGTAAGCAGAATGCTCCAAGAAAAAGTGGAAGAAATCCAAGTTAAGAGATTAAGAGAGGTTGAGTTGAATGAATCCTTACCTACATATCCTACATGGTAGAAGAGGATTTTCCTTCAACGATTACTAAACAAATAAACAAAACTTTTGACATGACCCTTTCAACACTGCTAAAAAGGAAAATATGGTGTCCTGTACGTTTTCTCTAATTCCTTCCGCGTGATCAGAGGATAGGGAAGGTGCATAGAAATCAAAAAAGAAGACATGCAGAAGCAATAAACAATGATAAACTAGCATGCATTCAAACTTTTCCTACAATCCTCTTCCCTACCTCTTAATCATGTCCAATAATCATCGCGGAAAGATTCAGCCAGACAAAAAGCTCCAAAGGCTCTGACGAAATTTGAAAATTCTCTGGGAGGATGCAATATGCATTTGAATCTTCAGGGGAGCAGAAGAATTGGGCACCGAAGTAATTTCCTAGTTGTTGGATGAGTTGGTGGTGGAATTCAATGTAACATTTAATTCTACATGCATGGGAGGTGGCACCAAGTTCGTCGGTAGCTAGAAGGGGTCGCCGTCGCCGGAGGTCGGGAGCTACCTAGTCATCGTTGTGTGAGGTCACATCGACGAGGGTCGGTTGTCTAGTTTGCTGGTAGCCGGAAGGGGTCACTATCGCCAGAGGTCAGGATCCTTCTAGTCATTTCCATGGGATGTCACATCGTCGAGAACTGGTTTCTATGCACCTGTAGGGAAAGGTGCATTCCGTTGTGTTTTTAGACTAGGCCTTTAAGAAAATACATAGGTAGTAACTTTCAAGTCTTCATTTTTTGACAAACATGAAAAGTAATTTCCTAATGATGACTTGAATTTAATTCGGGTTTAGTACTTTTTAGTATATTCATTGGCTTAAGAATAATCAATTTTTGTTCTTACAAAACCAAATGATGTTTCTTATAAGTTGCATATTGAGGTCTCTCTCCACCCCACTCAAAATTGAAAATATGTTTTTCTAATGTCTTCTTTGTTTTCAGAAGCAATATTTGAGTATGATTTTAATATATTGCAATGATTGGACAAAGGGATGTTTGAGATGTTGAATGAAAACATAGGTGTTTTTTAAAACACTTATCTTGTAAAAAATGAGTGTGTGTTTTTGAGGTGACTCTGAAAGTGTTTACACCATGATTAGGAGTGCTTAATGTGATGTGGGTGCATGGTGTGTTGATTTCCCTTGCTTGTACCATAATGGACATGCACATTGGAAATAACTTACTCATGGATGCTACATCTCGTCTTGATGCTTACATACACACTTCCTTGGAGTGTTGGAGACGTAGAGAGCATGTTGACATTCTTCATGATGCACACAAGGATATGTTGGTTTCTTTCTTGGAGGAAAAATCCCCTTGGAGAAGGAGTGTTGGACATCTTAGATAAGGGTGTTGAGCTCTAGATGGCATGGGGACACTTCGTTGCTTGCATGGATGATTGTACTTGAATTTAGGATGCTTGGGCTGATGAGTGATAATGCAGGTGGGTGGATTCATAGGTGTACATGGCTTAGAAGGTAGCACTATAGCATTTGAGGCCTTTGGAGGATGAGTGTTATGTAATGTACCTAGCGATGATAATATGGGGTACTTAGGGAGATACCCAAGAGGGATAATAAATGTAATGTGGTCATAATCATGTGATAAGCTCACTATGTAGTTAGAGTAAATAATATAACAATAAGGGGTAGTTGGCATAAAACCCTAGGAATATTCATGATAAAGTATAAATACATGAGTATCATTGTATTGAGTTATGTTGGGTATTATTGAGATGGTATCAAATTTGTTGCTTCAAAACCCTAGTCACACAAATGACTACATTGAAAAGTAAGTGATTTGTTTCAAAACCCTAGTTCTATTTTTAGGTTTTCACAAGGAAGATGTATTTTATAGGGCAATATGATGGTCCTAGTATTGAATAATATTTCAAATGAATGAATTCAAAATACCTAGATTATTGGAAACTAGTGTCATGTTTATCTTGTTGGTGAATTTATCACTGAGGGTCTTGAATGTTACTTATCAACAATATTAAGGAAAATATCAGAAAATGTCTGAAATTATCGAGAAAATTAAAAAAATACAAAAATAATCAATTTTTTTTCATTTTTTTAAACATCTAAAGAAACAACAACATCAAACAAACACATTTCTACATAAATATGAAAATAAAACCTATATATAAGATGTCATGTGGTACATTAAACTTTGATACTAAAATATGTTGAGTCATAAGTATTA
Organism: Larix kaempferi; assembly: GCA_027924585.1. Taxonomy (NCBI): domain Eukaryota; kingdom Viridiplantae; phylum Streptophyta; class Pinopsida; order Pinales; family Pinaceae; genus Larix; species Larix kaempferi. The sequence goes on along the minus strand of BSBM01001174.1, from coordinate 2,799,126 downwards.
AGTCCTGATAGGATATGGTAGATCAGAGTAAATCCCGCTCCATAATTGCTTGCATGATGGCAATAAAATTAACGGATTTCTCTTTGCTTGATTGATGAAAAAATGGTAAAAAATGGTTGCATTACCTTAGAGCTCAATCCCCCAACTCACTTTTGTAAAATGAGGATTAAAAGACCAAGAAGTTGGTTATAAGGAAAAAGTTACATGAGTAGGGTGATAATTTCCAAATTATCATGATAAATATTGAAATTATTGTTGATAATTTCTAAAAAGGAAAATAGCATGATAAATTGTGGGATAATTTTTCTGAGGGGTTGAACTCACGATATATCGACTTATTGTCAATATGATGCTAATAAGTGTAACATTGTTGAAAACACGATATGTACATTTATGTAAGGGATGAAACAAACATATGGAGTGAGTAATTTTACTAGCCGAAAATGTTCAAATTTCCAGATAAATAATATGAAAAAATATTAGACAAATGGTCTCAGTGCACTAACAAGGATACAAAGATCACTAGGGGTTTATTTTCATGTGATAAATTTCTATTACAGGTTCATGGATGTCTTCAACAAGAGGAGGTCAGTGTTTTTACAAACCCTAGTTGCAAGCATAAATTCATCATGTTAACATGGTTAAAATATTACAAGTCCTGGAAAAGCATATCTAGAGCACACATGTTGATGGTGAGAATGTTCATTTTTTTAAAGATTGAAGGTCATTATGGATAAATATGTTTTGCAATATGATTGCCATGCTATAGATATGGAGTATGTGGATATTTGTTTTGGATAGCCTTGGATATAATCAATTGGTATATTTAATATTAATGTGCAAAATGAATTTATGAATCTTTGGTACAAGGAAAATAAAATCACATTGCAACATATCTCTCTTATTAAACAAGAAGGGCTCAAGGGACCACATGAAGAAGTCTCTATAGGGAAACTAACTGTAGTACTTATTGACACATTAGATGAATAGTTCGAGGTTGAATTAGAAGAAGAGCCTACAAAATATCATGAAGAAAATCCCCAATAAGGGCATAAAAAGGAAGAGGAATTGATAGAGTTATATGAATCAAATGAGCCACATGTTGAAAATTTAAAGACCATATAACCAATAGATAAGGTTTTTGTTAAGTTTAGCATAAATTCACAAACAAGATCACTGAAAAAACACAATCACAATATAGACAAAGATTTATCCTGGGAAACCCTCATGGGGTAGAAAACCAAACAAAGCTTTCCTCAATATGGATGATCAACAATTACAAAGATATAATCCCCAAACAAGAGCTCCTTCTCCTCCTATGCAGATCTCTCTCTCTCTTATGCGCCAATCACAAGTGAGTGAATGAGTGAGATAAATGAGGAACATACCTCCTCTATTTATACACTACTCCGACTTGACTTTTCACCCTGATAGGGCCGACTTCTCCTAGGAGAGTCTAATAACCCCTAAACAACTAACTCAGGGCCGACCCCACTAGGGAGGTCTAATAACCCTAGTTACAACATCCCGACTGAGGAATACACATCTCTAGATATAAAATAAGATCTCTATGGAGGAATGAAACATCTCCGGAATAATAAAGTACAAATATAATATTCTTAGAAGTTACAATATTTCAACACTCCCCCTTAACGAGAAGGATATTATAACAACATCTGCAGGAGCAAGGATTCATCAACTACATGATACATGATACATCTATAAATCATTGGAAGCTTTCTTTAATCATCATCAGTAACTCAAACAGTTACTGGAACATCTTCAAGATCTTCAATACTGGAACATCAACATATTCAGTACTGAGTCTTCATCTTCTGCAACACTTGATCAGCTACAACAACATCATCGTCTGGATGTTCCAATCAATCATCATCTGGATCTCTCAATCAACAGCCTCATCATCTGGATATTCTGATCAACAACATCATCATCTGGATCTCTCGATTAATAGCCTCATCGTCTGGATCTTTCGATCAACAACATCATAGCAGCATACCCTACAACACACATGATCCAATTATGGGATGATAAATTCCTCTCACTTTAGGACATAAGTCCAAGGATTATACAATCCTGATCCACTTACGGGATGATCAATCCCTATCACTTTAAGACACCATATCATGTCTACGGACGATGCAATCCCAACCACAGTGCCAGTCCTTTTTCATACTGGATGTGACCTAGATCAAATCTAGGATTTACAACGTGTGAATGATCACCTGCTGCTACACTGAGCAGTCTAGGAGCAAACATTACATCATTATAGGATCTGCGAATGATCACCTACTTCTACACTGAGCAGTCCAGGAGCGCACATTACATCATTCCAATCAACCACAGATCCAATACTATTTCGACTGGGGTGTGACCTAGATCAAATATAGGATTTACAACCACATAGCCAGTACTATTTCAACTGGGGTGTGACCTAGATCAAATCTAGGATTTACAACCTGTGAATGATCACCTGCTGCTGCACTAAGCAGTCCAGGAGCGAACATTACATCATTACAGGTTCTATGACTGATCACCTACTGCTATGCCGAGCAGTCTAGGAGCGCACATTACATCATTCACCAACATCTTTCTCGAAGACAAAAGTCTATGGATCAATTCAGGGACCGAAGTCTGGGGATGATACAATCCATCTCGTCCACTAGGGACCATTCATCAACCTCATTGTCGAAACATGTAACCTCATCATCGACCTCATCGTTGGAACAGGTAACCTAATCATCGATACAGTATCCTCATCAATACATGTATCCTTATTATCGACCTTACCATCGATATAGGTAATCTCATCATCGATACAGGTATCCTCATCAATACCAGTATCCAAATATCATCATCGACCAAATCACTCCCCCTTTCAAGGAGGGTCCTTCTGAACGACACCAAGCTTGTCTCAGAAATACTCAAACTTTACTCGAGACAGAGGTTTGGTCAATATATCAACAACTTGTTCGTCAGTGCTCACATACTCGAGCTTTATAGCTCCTTTCTGCACCATATCCCGTATATAAAAATATCGGATCTCTATGTGCTTTGAATTATCATTGAACACTGGATTCTCTGTCCTCTTGATACAACTCTGGTTGTCACACAGGATTACAATGGGGTCCATCTATAAGTTAAACAATCCTGATAACAACTTCTGAAGCCTTATTGCTTCACAACTAGCAGAGCAAGCAGCTATATATTTCTCTTCAGTTGTGCTGAGAGCCACACTAGACTGCTTCCAACTAAACCACGAGATCCTTGCAGATCCCAGACAATAACATCCTCCCAATGTTCTCTTCCTGTCTGATACACTTCTTTCCCAATCAACATCTGTGTAGCCATACAATCTAAAGTCATGATCTCCAAGATAACATGGACCAAATTCTATCGTACCCTTTAGGTACCTCATCACATGCTTTGCAGCTATCAAGTGAACACGTCTAGGTTCTACTAGATACTGACTCAAGGTGTTCACAGCAAAGAATATATCTGGCCTGGTATTCGTCAGATACATCAATGACCCAATAATCCGTCTATACATAGTTACATCCACTAACTCTGATGAGTCATCAGCTAATAGGTTCAAGTTGGAATCCATGGGGGTGGCCATGGCTTTACATTCCAACATATCAAATCTTTTTAAGATTTCCACAACATACTTTCCTTGGTTGAGAAAGATTCCTTCAGGGCCTTTCCATACTTCCAGACTTAGGAAGTAATGCATTAATCTGAGATCTTTCATCTCAAATTCTACAGCCAACTTCTTCTTGCTTGCCATGATCTATTTCTCATTTCCTGTCAGAAAGAGATCATCCACATAAAACAATAGTATAACAGGTTCATCATCCATAACCTTAAGGTAAAGGTTAGGATCAACTTTACTTTTGGTAAATCCCAAGCTTGTCAAGAAGATATCAATTCTTCCATACCAAGCTCTGGGAGATTGCTTCAACCCATACAAAGCCTTCTTCAGTTTGCATACGTGGGTTCTTCTATATTCAACCTCAAATCCTTGTGGTTGTTCTATATACACTTCTTCCTCAATCACACCATTCAGGAAAGCTGTCTTCACATCCATCTGGTGTAATTCCCACTTCATCATGGATGCAAGTGCCATGATGGTTCTAATGGAAGTGTACCTTGCAACTGGTGCAAATGTCTCTTCATAGTCAATTCCCTCTTTTTGAGAGAATCCTCTAGCCACAAACCTTGCCTTATACTTTTCAATGATACCATCCGCAACATACTTTATCTTGTATATCCATTTGGAGGATACCACACTCTTGTCCTTTGGTTTGGGAACTATATCCCAAGCATCATTCTTCATTATTGACTGGTATTCCTTTGTCATTTCCTCTACCCACTCTTTCTTATGAGATGCCTCTTCATAACTAGTGGGTTCTTGATCTATAAGATCACACATCAAAGCCATATAGCTGGAGAATGGATTTGGTTTCTTGCTCACTCTAGTGGAGCCTTCAGGAGCTCCATACTTTTCTGCTCCTTGTATAATTTCTCTTTCCCATGCTAGATTTCTCTTTCTTGATATGTTTATGGTAGGGGGTTCTTGTGTTTCTAACATGTCATGGTCTTCAGATGTTACATCTTCAGGGGTGGGTGCAGCTTCTGCAATTCTGGGAGGTGCATCTTCCTCATATACTTCTTCATACTGGCACTTCCTATATCTCTTGATAGCTACTTCTTCATCAAATGTCGCATCCCTACGTCTAATTTCCATATGATGGAATCCTGGGATGTATATTCTGAATGCTTTGGAAGCTTCACAATATCCAACAAATATTCCCTTCTTTCCAGAAGGATCTAGCTTAGTTCTCTTTTCTTTTGGTCTGTGAATATATATTGGGCACCCAAATATCTTGAGATGGCTTACCTCAAGCTTCTTCCTTGTGAACACTTCTTCTGGGGTCTTGAATTCAAGGGCACTATGAGATAGTCTATTCTGGACATAGGATGTTGTCCTGGATGCTTCATCCCATAGATACATAGGTAGGTCTTGATCATGTATCATTTTATTTACTGCTTCCATAATGGTTCTATTCTTTCTTTCCGCAACACCATTTTGTTGAGGATTGCAGGGAGTGGTTAGTTCCCTCTTGATTCCAGCTTCTTTACAAAAGACTTCAAAATCCTTTGAAGTATATTCTCCACCATTATCTGTCCTGAGTATCTTGATCTTCTTTTTTGAATGATTTTCTATCAAGGCTTTGAATTCCTTGAACTTTCCAAAGACTTCATATTTTCCCTTTAGGAAATATATCCAAGTCTTCCTTGAGTAGTCATCAATAAATTTAAGGTAATATTCATACCCACTCAAGGATGTGGAGGGCATTGGTCCACATACATCTGAATGGATCAATTCCAAATTACTTTTAGTCTTTGTTTCACTCTTTGGAAATGGTTTCTTGATATTCTTCCCTTTTGCACATTCTTTGCATGTGCCTTTATGATCAATCTTCAAATCTAGTAGTCCTATAACTACCTTGCTCATATGAGGTAGTGATTTGTAGTTAATGTGAGAAAGCCTCCTATGCCATAGCTCACTTGGGCTAGTGGCTTCATGAACAAGGGCAGTTTCTGGATGACCCTTGATTTTGTATAGACCTCCTTCCTCTTCACCAATAACAATTGCATCCTCAATTGATTTCCCTTTGGGCCACATGAGTACTTGTCCATCCATGAATGCAACCCTATAACCTTTCTTATCTAATGCTGAGATAGAAATTAAGTTCTTCTTCAAGCTTGGTACATATAAGATTTCCTTAATTTTCAAGGGGGTTCTAGAATCAAGCTTGTAGCTTGCTTCACCAATTCCCTTGATGGGATATTGATATTCATCTCCTAGAGATACCTTCTGTGGAGAGGTCTTCTCTTCAAGTCTTGAAAGAGTCTTCTTTTGTCCTTTCATGTGCTTTGAAGCACCACTATCAATAAGCCACATGTATATTCTCCAGGTGTTACAGACCCAGAGAGTGCAGAGAATAGAACGTACTCTTCTACATCTTCTTCTTCTATTCTAGTTCTTTTCTTTTGAGGCATTTCCTCTTCTTCTTCTTCTTCACTATCATCTTCTGCTAGATGCGCTTGATTTATTTTGTGATGAAGATCCTTTTTCCTCTTTGAAGGACAATCTCTAGCAATGTGTCCTATTTTGTGACAATTGTAACATTGAAATGAGGAGAAATCTCTCCCTGAACTTGCTCCTCTTTTATTTTGAAACCTTTTTGGAGGTTGAGACTCCTTATGGCTTCCATTCTTAAAATTTGGGTGACTCCTTCTTCTCTTGGTGTGGGTGGATAATGCTTGATCATCTTCTTTGAGTAGTGCTTCTCTATTGGCTACTCTAACCTCTTCTTGAATGCAATACTCCCACACCACATCAAACTTCATACTTTCTTTTCTGGCACACATGGTTTGGATAAATGAGTCCCAAGGTCTAGTGAGACCATTGAGAGCAGTAATGACTAGTTCATCTTCATCAAGGGTATCTCCAATGGCTTCTAGTTGTTCCTTGAACTTAGATACCCTTGTGAAGTCATCTTGAATAGTTTCTCCTTTATTCATCTCGGTGCTCTTTAATTGAGCTCTCAAGTTCATCTTCTCGTTGATGTTCCTCCCTTCATACATTCTACCTAGGGCATCATACATTCCCTTTGGGGTCTTCTTGGATGCCACTTGGGGAATCAAGTGGTCCTTGATAGAATCAATAATGATTCTCTTCAATAATGATTCTCTTTGCCCTAATCAAGTCCTTCTTATACTTCTCTTTGGATTCATCTTTCGCAGGTTCTGCAACTTCACCCTTGATATATTGGACAATATCATTCTCTTCAAGATTGAGACCAATCCTATATTTCCATGCCTGGAAATTCTCTATACCCTCTAGCTTGTCTTCAAGCTTAGTGCTTGGGGCCATCTTATCCAGGAGGTCACCAAAATTGAAAATTCTTAAAATGAAAAAATGACTTTACCAGGAGATGGGATTGAGTGAGGCAAGGTGACTGGTACACTTTCTTTCTGAAAACTTCAACTTTTCACCCTTCAAACTTGACCTGTGAAATTTCGACCTATTGTAGAATTCTGGTTCGCAGTTTTCTGGTTTTCTACAATTTCTGGTCCAGAAGTCAAACTAGGGTTTGACTTATCCCAGGGTTCTACCCACTCAAAAACTTCAATCTAGGGCTCAAAATTTCTCTTTTGAGGAGGAGCATCCAGCCATGCTCTCAGATTCCAAAATTTCCAACTTTTGCAGAAACCCTAATTTTCACCGGAGGAGGAGAGAGAGGCAATTTCACCTTGTGAAAGATGTCCTATTCAAGATAGCTCTGATACCATGTTAAGTTTAGCATAAATTAACAAACAAGATCACTGAAAGAAACACAATCACAAGATAGACAAAGATTTATCCTGGGAAACCTTCATGGGTTAGAAAACCAAGCAAAGCTTTCCTCAATATAGATGATCAACAATTACAAAGATGTAGTCCCCAAACAAGAGCTCCTTCTCCTCCTATGCAGATCTCTCTCTCTCTCCTATGCACCAATAAAAAGTGAGTGAATGAGTGATATAAATGAGGAACACACCTCCTCTATTTATACACTACTCTGACTTGACTTTTCACCCTAACAATGCCGACTTCTCCTAGGAGAGTCTAATAAACCCTAAACAACTAATTCAGGGCCGACCCCACTAGGGAGGTCTAATAACCCTAGTTACAACATCCCGACGGAGGAATAAACATCTCTGGATATACAATAAGATCTCTCTGGAGGAATGAAACATCTCCGGAATAATAAAGTACAAATAGAATATTCTTAGAAGTTACAATATTTCAACAGTTTTTGTATATCACCACTCACACCACATGGAGAAACAAAAGTCATCAAGGTAATAGAATGGGTGTCACAAACTTGCTATGTACCAATATGAAACCAAAAAGGATACCAGTATGGGGGCACATGGAGGACTGAAAGAAATATACCAACTTAGCATATCAACAATATGGAACCAAAGGAGAAACCACAATAAATATTGAGCAGCCAATGCCATAGTTGGATCCCATTCCACATTTCACTATGATGGATGGATGCTCATGCTTGGTACTAGTTGACTACACTTCTTATTAGATCATATCATATGGCTTCTACCCATGTTTTGAGGATGAAACCTATGAAGTGGGATAGAATCCAATGTTCCTAGGGAGGATAACATGGGGTACCTAGGGAGGTAGTTGGCATAAAAACATAAGAATACTCACGAGAAAGTATAAGTACGATTGAATAACATTGTATAGAGATATATTGGATGCTATTGTATTGTAGAAATCATGACTTGTGGAGTGATTCCTTCCATAAGGAGTATTTAATGGTGTAACCCTACCTTAAGGGGTTTCTGTCCATCCTTGTGTTTATTCTTGTATGGATGTATTTTGGTATTTCTCAAGTTTAAGGGTTCGACCTTGCTGTGATTCAATTTAAAGGGTTGAGGATCACTATGCGTTGGAAATTTCTTAATCAACACTATGCCTTGAATCCTTATTGTCAAGGAGTACTCTACCTTGGACCCTTGCTTGTTGTACATACTTACCTTGGAGCTTGAGATGTATCACTTAGATTTGGAGCATTCATAGTGGACATATATGATGATTAGTTAGGTTGTTTTCTTATGGACCTTATCCACTTTATGATTATTAGACTCCCTCACCTTTAATATAAATAGAGGAAAGAGGCTTTTTCATTATGTCATGTGATCACATATTGTGTTAGAGATGTGATATCTAGAGTAACTTGGTATTTCTCATTGTACTCTTCTTTGTATTTTCTCTTTGTCTTGAGTAGTAGGGTTCTAGAGTAAATTCAAAGGAAGACTATGGTTAGTGTTTTAACCTAAGAAGACAAAGAAGACTAGGATTTGGGATAAATCATAGAGTAGAAAAATGAACACTTGATCTTATAGCTTTTGTGGCATTTGGAAACCCTATTTATACTTGGAGTGCTTGTGGAGAAGATAAAGAGATACTATATTGTACACATGTGGGATGCAAGTGTATTTTCCAAGGAGGACTTACCTGTGCTTATGCTATCTTGTTGAGAATCTTTGGTGATGTGACCAACTTTGGTTGGGAGTGATTCTAGCTAGGAGTTGGAGGCTACGGTTTTTAATTGTTTCCGTAGCTAGGGTTTAGAGAGATTGACTTGTGGAAACTTTTATTGAGTTTTTGGCATGTACATGTACTTCATCTTATATATATATATATATATATATATATATATATATATATATATGTATGTATGTATGTATGTGTTCTAGTTGTCAAATATTGTGTACTTTCATATTTGATTTTCAACTCATGTTTGATTAGAATCTAGTTGGATATGCATGTTGATTTGACATAAAATTATGTTGAATTTGCTAAGTAATTTAACACATATCTAGAAGATAAATGAGCATATTTACTTCTAAAATAATCCATTGTAATAAATAATTCCAAATCTATCATATGCTTGAGAACTGTGCTATAAAGTGTAGAAACTTTGTTGCATTTAATTACACTTGTTTGGTATTTATTTTCTTGGTTGTCTTCCAACTCAAGTCGAAGAGAAGTGAAGTATTTATTTGTTGTTGTAAATTAATATTTTAGATTCATCCCTAAGGTTGAAAGTTCGCATGAAATAGATCTAGAAAACCTGAAGGTTGAGGTGAAGTTTCCGAATTTGTAATAAAAGTTAGATTTTCAAAATTAATACATGGCATTAGAGCATTTCAAAGGTACCCATACCCCTTCCATTATTTGAACCATTCTTGATCTTAGTCTCTACTGTTCTTCATTCTACATATGGAACAATTCTAGCTATCATAAGTTTCTTCTTTCATTGCAATAAGGCCATATAATTTTTTTTGCATTAATTTTTTTTCCAAACTCGTTTTCTTGTGGCTTCTACTATTATCTTATCAGGATAATTCCAATTGCTTTAAAATGAATATTTAAGGTTACATTTAACTAACAAATTCTATATGAGTGTTAACATGTTAAATATTAAAAATTCTCATTGATACACCAAGTAACCTAATGCTTCCATCACTACACATTGAGATTAAAAAAATATACATCTTATATTATATAAAAGTTTTTACAAAACAAAAAATAAAATTTGGGTATATACACTGTGATTCATACCTCTTCCTCAACATTGGTAAGACATAATGAAATATGAATATGTTGAAGCCTCAATTTTTTTAACATCATTAATAAGTAGATAACCTTTGGCTAACCACTACATATATACCTTTTCCCTCCAAGCATGAAAAAATAATGAAACAAACTAGCCTCATTAGAAAAAAACATACTTGCATCATAATCTCCAAATAGTGAAGAAAGTAGTGATTCTAAGGCAATTCTAGATTCCAAATAAAATAGAGCACATGTATAGCATGAATCTCCCAATAACAATGCTTGCCAATAAATACATCCTTGGAATAAAACTAAGTTTTGACCCTAGATAAATTTCCAATATCTCTTGGCAAACATGTAGTGCCACTATCCCAAGGGGTTAACTCAATCAATTGTTGCCAGTGCTATTGGACATTTGGTTGGTTCTGTGCCAATATGTTAATGGTTAGAATCCCCCTAGTTTAGGAACACTAGTCTCCATTGATGAGTTTATTAGGGATGCCATCCACAAATGTGGGGGAGTATCCCTTGGGGTTCCCCAAAAGGTTTTCCTTGGAAAGAATCATGTAGTGCCAAAGAATATGTTTCATTGTCTTTGGATGACCACACACCAACAAAAGACCATCATTGAGCTCAATTTTGGCTAGATAAGATTTATATGGAAACCTTTAATAAATAATGAGTGAAGAAAAAATTGTAGTTTGAAGCTAAGGCTTAGAGGCCAAACATTGTGGACCTTGTAAAACCACCTTCCTAAAGGCTAGAAGTTTTCCATTGGGAATTTAGGATCCGAGACAAGAAATGATTCTAGTGTAGAAGTGAGTATATCTATGTAGACTCATAAAATTGAAGTTCCTTCCCAAACTTCCATTTATAATCTTGTGACTTAGGGATCCTCACTTCAATATTATATTGTACATCTCCTTAGAAGGGATTGGTCACATAATTTCTTTAACAACCAACTTATCAAAGGATAAGAGCAATTTGTGATGTACTAGTAGACTTAAGTCTTTCCAATTTCATAACTCAAAGTTCCAAAGGTCTCTCCAAAACAATATACCCTTCCCACTTAACTTGCAAGTGAAGAATCGTTCGTTCTCAAAAATACACTAACATTGATGAATCCATCTCCAAATGGGATTCCAAGATAAGTCCTATCCTGCACAACTACCTGAAAAGTTACACTAGACTAGTGGGGAAAAAAACTTCCATGCCTCCCACATGTTCTTACAAAGGAAGCACCCAAAAATCTAAATAGGTGAGTCAAAGAGATTATATCACATGACCCAAAAGAACCTTGAACCTTAAGCATACGTTGCTTAATTGAAACCCATACAAAATTTAGTAGGGAGCAAAGCCCTCTATACACTGTCCTACCCCACTTCCCTGCAATAATACTCCCTTGAGATGCAAGATCAATAAGGCCAAGCCACCATTGAAATATTCACGCTAAAATGGATCCCAAGGTAGCACACAATTATCTTGGACCCAATGCAATTGCATAGAGAGGGAATCCAATTAGGAGGATCCCCAATATTGACAACCTAGATATTGGTGTTCCACTCACTGACCACTACTTTTGAATATTGAAAAAAGAGGTCCAAGGAATCATTTGTATCCTCAATTGACTCATGATATGATCAAATTAAAAGAAGAGAATTATTAACAAAGTGATTGCTAACCATCTCTAATCCATAAGGGAGGGAGATAGACCATATTCATCTCTACAACCTTCTCGCCTCTAATAAGCATCCCAAAGCATCAACAACCACAAAATACAAATATGAGGAAATGCTCAACCTTTCCTGATTGATCGATGAAGTGGGATGTGACTTGTGAATGTGCCATTTATGGAAACAAAAGTTGAGACATTGGGGAAAACAATGTTCACAATCACAACATATTTGGGACCAAAATCAAGGCACTATATCATGGCCATGATGGAGGATGAATCAACTATATCACGAGCTTTATAAAAATCAATTTGAGGAACAAAGAGCCTTGGAATCCCATGTAAAAATCATAGTGACAAGAGTAAATCCACCTTGCACAAATCCCTTCTATGCCTTCTTGATGATTCTCAAAGCTTCTTTGTGAATACAAAGTTCAAGTGCCTTAGCCAAAATCTACAATAGAGAAATTCATTTCCATCCCCTAATAGTGCCCCCCTTACAACAATGTCTCTAGCCACATTATCCATAATTAGTTTGATTACCCCTTGATTAAGAGAGGACACCAAAGTTCCTAAAGAAAGAGATTCATTAACCATACAATAAAGATACTCTCCTACAATATCCCACATTACCTTGAAGAACTTACAATGAAAATCATCAATGCTAGGGTATTTACTGTTCTTCATACAATTAAGGGAAGCTAATAGTTCATTTGTAGAAAGGTACCTATCCAACATGTCCCTGTTATAGATGTAGAAATTTATGAAATGCTCCCAAACCATGTTGAAATTTCGAGAAGATAAAATTTAATGCACATTAAGAAATTTCACCTCAACCTTGAGGTTTTCTTAATTTATTTCCGGTGAACTTTCAACCCTAGTGATGAATTTGAAATATTAAATTACAACAAAAATATTTTATTTATCTTCAACCCAATTTATTTTTTTTTGTTAAGGTTATATACATTATATTAATCATAAAAAATCCATACAGATGTCACTTGCCTAGCCTGCCTAGAGGGAAACTAGGCCAACCCTTAAGTCCATGTATCATAACTTTTCAGTATCAACAAATCTAACAAGAAACAATTAAGACCAAATTCCCTTAAGGTAGGAAAAAACATAATATCTATCCTTTGACATATAAATTATAACAACTAAACAAAAAAACCAGAATTAACGTAGACTTCTAAGCTTCATAAAAAATGGTGACCCCATGCACCTTGTTCTCAAGAAGTTGGTTGTAAGATTGGACTTCAGAGGTTATGGGATTGAAAACCCTTCCTTTAGTGAGCTTCATCAGGGTTTTGATTCATTGGATGATATCCTTGATTGCATTTACTATCATGTTCAAGCTGGCATTGATTTTCAATATTTGGCACTAGTTCCATTCCACTATTTCTTCCATCTACTTCCTGGATTCCAACCCATCACGCTGGGTTTCCATTATGGATTTCCCCTTTAACATTTTCATCTGCCAATACAACAACACGGTTTTAGCATGCTTGGTCTCGCAGATATGAGATGAGTCCACATCTTTGACCCACTCTAACCATTCCATTTGTTCCTCCAAAACATCCTGTGACCCCTCTTCCTTTTCAATCTTTTTCTCAGCACAGTCGAAGAACTCTTTGGTCTCCTAAGAAACCGCTTGCTAATAAGATTGCTTGGATTCTTCCACCTTGTGCTGAACTCGAGGAAAGTGAGATCCCTTCTATGTTCTCCCCCGACCTCTTGCAGTTCTGGGATTTTCCATGCTTCAGAAATCCCTCGCGAAAATACCGTCACAGTCCCAAACCCACCTCACTATCAGTCGCTTCCTCAATTGTGCACTACTCTTCTCAAGCGAAAGATCATCAATGGAGATCCGACATAGGAATCCACACACAGGTTGGAAGATAAGCTTCACCTACAACATCATATAATGATAACTGGGCGGGGGAGAGTTTACGCCATCATTACCCTTGTAATGACCCTTATTAGGAATTTTATTAAAATTGCAATTTTCCACTTTTTTTCCCTTGTTCGACCTTTGACTAGTTTTGATCTCTAGGTCCCAAATTTGCCCCAAATGATTTCAAATCTTCTGAGAAGGTATATGAATGAGATTAGAACATAAATATGTGTTTTAAGGATGCCTTTGGACCTTTAAAATACTTCTGCAAATACTCTTTCAATTCTGGCCAATGTAGGGAACTTTACTAGTAATTTGCCTTTGACTAGTATTGGTCTCTATGTCTCGAATTGACTCCAAATGCCTTCAAATCTTCAAGAAAGGTGTATGAATGATATTAAGACTTGAATATGATGTTCAGGGATGATATATGGCCACCAAAATACCTCTGCAAACTCTCTTAAGATTCTGGACCAAGTATGCAATTTTACTAGTAATTTCGGGTTCAAATCCCCCTGGGGTAAGTATTGAAAATGGCTTCCCAAATGCCTCCAAAGCCACTCAAATTTCTGAACAGAGGTATGGAATGTATTAAGGATGTTATTAATGTCTCATGTGCACCATTAATTGATTATTATATCTGTTCCAACCCTCTCCCATTCAATTGCAAAAATCACCAATTCGACCCTTGGGGAAATGGCACTATTTCTTCTCCCAGTGCAATTAAACTAAGTAAAAATACTTCAAATGCTCAAGTACAGTACATGAAACTTGTAAAATACATCCATGGAATTCCATTAATCACAAATTCATCAGAGAATCATCCATTCATTCGAAATCATCATCAATACATTGGTTCACAACAAGGTAGTGGGGAAATGGCATTGTTCTTCCATTAAAAATGAGATTTATACATTTCTACTTGGAATTTCGACCTGAAAATTTTTGGAGATGAAGAACAGAGTATTTACTTCATATTACAAAAGAAATGGGGCATTAAAAGCTTTCCCAAAGAGTACAATAGCTCACCAAAAACGCCCTCCCTCAAGGATCAAGAATATGCCATCAAAACCGGAAATGGTTGAAGGAGTGAGCTGCAATAGAAGAAACCATGAGCTGCCCTGTAGCTTACACCTGCAAATAAAGACTCCATTAAAGCTCCAAATGAAAGGTCTGAATGGCCTTTCCAATTACCAACTTGGATGGGAATCTTTCACCCTCGAAATTGGCTAAGGCAAGAAACTAGTCATCCACTAGCTCTCCCTCTTCACAAATGCAATTGCAAATTCTACAAATGATCAAAAGCTGGTTTCATTCTTTATTATTGACATTTATAAACTTCTAATGTCCTCCATGGGTCGAATTCCTTCCAAGAGACTCATGCCAACTCAAGTTGGGAAGAGATTCCAAAGAACGCCACTTGTACAACAATTCCTAGTCTCCCACTTCCACCAAATCACATGTGGAAGCATCTTAGCTGCCCTAACACCCTTGAGCGCCCTCTTGGAGTCTATTTTTAGCCCTGACATGTCATATATGTCATATGTCAGCCTTCAGGTCTGATTTGTGTCATAGGTGTCATAGCATCTTCATCATTGTTGTCATAGAGCTAGGGAATCTAGCCCAAGTGTCTCACTAGCTCCAAAATGCCTCTTCCTCTTCCATGGGAGTTACTCTTCCTCTATATTTCGACCTTGGATGAGTCATGCAATGAATAATACCTTTTGGACTCCCCCAAGTATGTTACCATTCACCTTGAATTCGAATTGGTGAGAGAATGATGCCAAATGAAGTGGGGAAATCTAGCCATATGTGGGTCCCACTTCCTCCATGTGTCTTCATCATGAAATGCCACTTTGATTTTCACTTGTATATATTTATTTATCTCCTTTATTAAATATTTATTCCATTCTAATGTTCAAACATCATTTATTATCCCCATTATTCCAAATCCCAAAGCTTCCACCCCAAACCTAGGAAACTAGTAATTTTCCTCCTTGGCAATTATTTGACCTTTAGCATCAATTTGACAAACTCTAATGAATAGAGCCAATGTGATTAGGCCATTGTGACCCAATACCAAATTTGGGACATGACAAATCCTCCCTTCCCAATATTGCTTGTCCTCAAGCAATTTTAAATGTGGGTGTTGAAGAACCTGCTTTCTGTATAATTCTTTGAAGTTGCCATTTAATTGCCCAACCTTGAGTCTTTGAGTTTCCATGAAGATTTTAGAGAGGAACCACCATGCTTGCTGCTGCACTACTCTGATTAAAATCACTTTATTAAGTGGGGAATCCATCTCCCATACTGCTTGCTTCCCCAAAAAATATGAAACCAATGAGATAAAAATTATTCCAGGGTCCCATTGCTTGTATTGCACCCCAACAATTAAAAGTGCTCTCCAACCCATACCATCAGATAAGAGGATTCCTGGATCCCATTTTCTTGTATGCATTCTTCCAAACATCATGAGTACAAAATATATATCATCAAAGTACATAACAACATAATTAAAATGTACATAAAGGAGATGCTTCATCAAAGAGTCATGAAAGTGCTTATACCTCCAAGCATGTAGACCACCATTCTCCAAGTGCATACAATCTTCAAGTGACCCATCAAATCTGCTCCAATGACATAGGTGAGGATCCCATGTCCAATAGTGCTGCTCCAAGAGAATGTGATATGCATCAAAATATTCAGCCATGCATTCTTTCATCCAAGAAGTGAATGAAGAATCTCCACTAAAATCTGAACCAAATAATGAGCAGGAAAAACAAGGAGAATTCAAAGGACTCAAAGAAGTCTCATCCATACATCCATGAGGATATGTATCATCATAAGGTAAAGCAATATGCTGCTGCAATTCTAAATAATGAGGTGCTCTATTCATGTCATCATCAAAAGGAGAGGTAGGAGTTTCATACCCCTCATGTGGCACCACTAGGAAAAAACCTTTCACCCAATTTTCATCCCAAAGTGATGTGGCTGGAAAAGAAGTGTGGGGTGAGGAATTATGAACCAACTTTAATTCTTTACAACTCTTACCCATTGAAATATTTAATTCATCTTCTCCATAATTGGTTGGTCCAACTATTGTGAGATCATGTACCTCTTCCAAGGCTTTGCAACTCTCTCCATGAGGCAACTCATAATCCCTTTGAACAAGGACAAGTGCTTGTCCTTCTTCTTGTTTTAGTGTAGTATCTTCAAGAACCTGCATATCAACATGTACCTCATGTTCCACAATTACATTAGGTTCCTCTTTTGTGGCATAAATTGTTTCATCCTTTTCCTTGAAAAGAGAACCATTGCTCATTACTTTTTCCGAGTTGCTTCCAATTCCACTAAGCAACAATCTGAACTCTTGAAAGTATTGTCTCCACTTGTCTTCAAAGGATGGTTCAAGTAATTTCCTAAACTCCTCATTCTCCTTTAAGGTTCCTTTCTCATCCTTACTCATGGTGACCAATGAATGCACTTCTTCTCCTACTTCTTCCCTTTCACCAAAGTACATCCAGTTTCAGTTTCTAAGGGTGGTGGCTTATTTCTTTGACTCCTGGTATTCATTAATGTTCTACCACATCAGGTGCCAAGACCATGCTCTGATACCACTGTAATGACCCTTATTAGGAATTTTATTAAAATTGCAATTTTCCACTTTTTTTCCCTTGTTCGACCTTTGACTAGTTTTGATCTCTAGGTCCCAAATTTGCCCCAAATGATTTCAAATCTTCTGAGAAGGTATATGAATGAGATTAGAACATAAATATGTGTTTTAAGGATGCCTTTGGACCTTTAAAATACTTCTGCAAATACTCTTTCAATTCTGGCCAATGTAGGGAACTTTACTAGTAATTTGCCTTTGACTAGTATTGGTCTCTATGTCTCGAATTGACTCCAAATGCCTTCAAATCTTCAAGAAAGGTGTATGAATGATATTAAGACTTGAATATGATGTTCAGGGATGATATATGGCCACCAAAATACCTCTGCAAACTCTCTTAAGATTCTGGACCAAGTATGCAATTTTACTAGTAATTTCGGGTTCAAATCCCCCTGGGGTAAGTATTGAAAATGGCTTCCCAAATGCCTCCAAAGCCACTCAAATTTCTGAACAGAGGTATGGAATGTATTAAGGATGTTATTAATGTCTCATGTGCACCATTAATTGATTATTATATCTGTTCCAACCCTCTCCCATTCAATTGCAAAAATCACCAATTCGACCCTTGGGGAAATGGCACTATTTCTTCTCCCAGTGCAATTAAACTAAGTAAAAATACTTCAAATGCTCAAGTACAGTACATGAAACTTGTAAAATACATCCATGGAATTCCATTAATCACAAATTCATCAGAGAATCATCCATTCATTCGAAATCATCATCAATACATTGGTTCACAACAAGGTAGTGGGGAAATGGCATTGTTCTTCCATTAAAAATGAGATTTATACATTTCTACTTGGAATTTCGACCTGAAAATTTTTGGAGATGAAGAACAGAGTATTTACTTCATATTACAAAAGAAATGGGGCATTAAAAGCTTTCCCAAAGAGTACAATAGCTCACCAAAAACGCCCTCCCTCAAGGATCAAGAATATGCCATCAAAACCGGAAATGGTTGAAGGAGTGAGCTGCAATAGAAGAAACCATGAGCTGCCCTGTAGCTTACACCTGCAAATAAAGACTCCATTAAAGCTCCAAATGAAAGGTCTGAATGGCCTTTCCAATTACCAACTTGGATGGGAATCTTTCACCCTCGAAATTGGCTAAGGCAAGAAACTAGTCATCCACTAGCTCTCCCTCTTCACAAATGCAATTGCAAATTCTACAAATGATCAAAAGCTGGTTTCATTCTTTATTATTGACATTTATAAACTTCTAATGTCCTCCATGGGTCGAATTCCTTCCAAGAGACTCATGCCAACTCAAGTTGGGAAGAGATTCCAAAGAACGCCACTTGTACAACAATTCCTAGTCTCCCACTTCCACCAAATCACATGTGGAAGCATCTTAGCTGCCCTAACACCCTTGAGCGCCCTCTTGGAGTCTATTTTTAGCCCTGACATGTCATATATGTCATATGTCAGCCTTCAGGTCTGATTTGTGTCATAGGTGTCATAGCATCTTCATCATTGTTGTCATAGAGCTAGGGAATCTAGCCCAAGTGTCTCACTAGCTCCAAAATGCCTCTTCCTCTTCCATGGGAGTTACTCTTCCTCTATATTTCGACCTTGGATGAGTCATGCAATGAATAATACCTTTTGGACTCCCCCAAGTATGTTACCATTCACCTTGAATTCGAATTGGTGAGAGAATGATGCCAAATGAAGTGGGGAAATCTAGCCATATGTGGGTCCCACTTCCTCCATGTGTCTTCATCATGAAATGCCACTTTGATTTTCACTTGTATATATTTATTTATCTCCTTTATTAAATATTTATTCCATTCTAATGTTCAAACATCATTTATTATCCCCATTATTCCAAATCCCAAAGCTTCCACCCCAAACCTAGGAAACTAGTAATTTTCCTCATTGGCAATTATTTGACCTTTAGCATCAATTTGACAAACTCTAATGAATAGAGCCAATGTGATTAGGCCATTGTGACCCAATACCAAATTTGGGACATGACAACCCTGCACCCACATCCTTGTCGTCGTCAAGACCTCCATAGTAATGACCATCTTTTCATGTAGTCGCCTTGTCATACAATCATCACTATTCGTTTCCACAATCTTCCTTCCTTGTTGGATGCACATAGGGTATAACTTTTCTCCAAGCCGTATCCTGGTAAATCCCCTTAGCCTTATACTCGTACCTTCCCTTGCATGCTCCACGCCAATTGTTTCGATGAGTTGGATAGTTGGAGGGTGTTGGGCCAAGTGTCCTATCATCCCTGCCATCCATCATCGCCCTTCATACACCTACATCCAAGACTATATTCAACCCAATTTCACAAGGAAACCCAAGAAAAAATATACCATTCAAATGCATTTCAATACAACAAAACTACAACCCTTAAGGCACACTTTCCAATAATATGACATAATTGAAATGTATTATTAGAGTAGATTGTAGCAACAATGAATCCACTTCTTTATTTTATAAATGTGTTAAATCACATAACAAATTCAACTCTATGTTGTCAAATTAGCATACACAACCAATGCTAGAATCTATCCAATCAATAAGATAACATCTGATAAAATTAAAATCTCAAAGTGCACAAATTTTGCTATTTTATATATATATATATTACCTATCCCTTCAAAATACTTTGTCCTAAGGATAAAAAGTTATGCCGTTGTTCTTGAGTTGCTTATTGTTGAGAACATGAGATGATATGATATTCTAAGTGTTGAGTAGATTTGTCGAATTATAAAAAGGTCATATCACACTAATTCAATTTTATACAACATTGTGTGGCATCGAATTTTTTGATCTAGGAAATAATAACATTCCACACTTTAGCTTCTCTTCAATATAATAGGGTATTCACTTAGTTTTTCATATTGATTTCGTCTTTGGTTAATTTGTTGATGACCTTTATAATTAGGATCACAATAAGGCATCCTTGTATCTTCTGTCTTGTTTTTGTAACCTTCATCTTTTGATATTTATGGTGATTTAGTAATTGATAAGATTTCAATATAACCATCTTTCTGAATTTTGATGTCGATTGGGTCTATATTGTTTCCTTTCTCCAAGGTCTAGACTTTTACATTTAATGACTTTCGTGTTTTAACTGGATCAATCATTGTTTCTTTTCAACTAGTGATTCTTTGTTGACAAGCCGATCTAACTTTTGTTGTGTTTTATTTTCATCATTTGACTTATTAATTTGAACAAACAAACTTTGGTTATGGCTCCTTTGTCGAGAAATTCTTCATAATTTTGTAACTTTTTAAATTTATTTTTAATAATTCGATTCTTTGACGTCTCATCCTTTAACATTCTGATTTGTTCAAGCAACCTATGACTAAGGTTCCATAGGCTAGAACTTTCTTCATTTTTGTATGTTTATTTTTATTTATTCATTTTTTTTTGGTAATTTAATCTCGAGATCTTGATTCTTGCATTCTAATTTATGATTTCATTGCTTCACATCCTTTGACTACTTGATTCGTGTAAGTAGTTTTTGACTATAATCTTTTGAAGTTTCATATTTTTTAGTTATAACTTTGTCGATTTCTTTTTGGGGATCCTACAACGTTTGTATCGACTTTTGGCTATCTTAAACTATCACTTTTCATATGTCCTTTAGGTCTTCTGATGATTTTTTGGGGAACCTAGAACTTTTGTTTTGACTTCTAGCTATCATAAAGGATCACTTCTCATATGTCCCTTTAGCTCTTATGATGAGGGCACTATTGAGAACGAGTCACGACTTCATTGTAATGTCCTACAATATTATATTTTTCTTATAGGAGAATTTCAAAAAGCTTTTCTTCACGTTTTAGATAAAAATACCCAGCATTTCCGTCCGATGTGAACCCAATGAAATCTACATATTTTTCAAATATAGATGTAATGTTGAATTGGGATATGAGGACATAATCGTTAATTCTTAATATGAAATCATTTATTTCATATTGTTTTTTCACTTCTAAATTTCATCTTTTTGTTTATACTCATCTCAAGAATCAATAAATGATTTACCAAGTTAACATTGATTTAATTCTCTTTGTTGATTGGACTAATAAAAATGTTATCAACTTTTCCATGAATAATCCTTAAGAATATCATACAAGGGATTGAATGACCATCATTTTTTTTGTAAGGCTCATACCCACAGAGTTTCGAACCGGTGACATTATGCAAGGAGTGCCTTAATAGTACACTCATTCACCATCTATTCTACGCCCCGATTGAATGATCATCATAAATAAACTTTCCTTACTATTAAAATCTATTTAAAAATATTTTTACATAATTAAACTTAAATATTGAGAAACTTTAATTATTCCTTTAATAAAACCCTTAATATAACTTTTTGAAGTTTTCACTTGTAACCTTGATAATCTTCCTTGGTAATTACTTAGGATCCCAATAGTTGAAACTTAAATAAGATCTACAATGTAATTTTTAATTTACTTAGGATCCCAACAATTGAAACCTAAATAAGATCTATAATTTATTTTATATTTTACTTAATTGAGAACCTTTCTATTTTTTATAAGGTTTAGATCCTTTTTTAACTTTGAATACCTTTATACTAAAATAGAAAGTCCAATTTCAGTTTTGTGGTGTATTTACATATGAAAATTGAGATCTAAATATTCTATTTTAATATCTATGTTGTGTAGGATTGTCATGTCCCCAATTAAATGATTTTTAGATAAATAATTAAGTTGGCCTACCCAATTACTAAGGGTTATGTGGAAGAATTAAAATATTGACATTTAACCCAAAGATCTATAGTTTCTCATGAAAATTCAATATTCTAAATTGATGGTGTAAAAATAGGCCAATAAATTATGGATTAAATGTTAAATTCTCCAAAATGAAGTGGCATTAGGTCCTAGTTGGACTTGGGGGCGCATAAGTGGACATGTGGGGTCCACATGAGAAAATATTCCTCCTTTAAACATGGATCCATCCCCAAATTCGAGTTGGAAGGGAAGAGGTAACATTCATGAAGGAAGAGGAAGAGTCATAGGGCTAAAAATAGGCAATGACAGATTCTATGACAACTATGACAAGCATTATGACACTTATGACAAATTCTATGACACCTATGACACTTATGACAGATTCTATGACATCTATGACACTTATGACAGATTCTATGACATCTATGACAATGTAAGAGCTAAAAATAGACCAAGAGGCAGCATGAGAGGAGTTACACATATCCAAAGAATCCAAAATATTCCCCAAGTCAAATTCATGGAGGAGTTGGAGACAAATATGAGCCAAGTGTCATGTGGGGCCAATGAAGGGTCATAACCCCCAATAATTTGAATTTCATGAGTAATTAGGAGATAATTTGAGTTCTAAGGAGGTAAATGACTCAAATAAAGTTATTAAAAGGAGGAAAAGTCGAAATGGAGTAGCTTTTGATCATTTTTTATTTGCATCTTTGCAATTTGGAGAGCTTCAATCTTGTCCTTGCACGGTGGATGTTCATCCTCCTTGCCTTAGTACCAATTTCAAGGGTGAAAGATTCCCATCCAAGTTGGTTGATGGAGAGTCCATTCAGACCTATCAAAAGAGCTTCATGGATATTTTTTGATGCAAGTTCAACCCCCATCTATGTTCAAGTTCATATTCTCTCTTCCTTCTCTACTATCATTCTCCTATCTTTCTCAATGTTCATGCAAAAGTGAGATATCACACTCTTTGTTGCATATAGATAATGGAAGGATGTTTTTTCGACCTTATGAAATTGTTAATGGATGCATAAATTTGTAATTGATAGATCATGAGAGCCACAGCTCGAAAGTCTAAGCACTTCATGTACTATTTCTCCAAGTAACATTGATATTCGATCTAGTTTCATCTTTCTCTCAATGTCATGTAAAAGTGTGATGGCACACTTCTTGTTGCATCTAGCTAATGGAGGATTTATATTTAGACCTTATGGACATGTTCGTTTCTGCATAAATTTGTAATAGACATATCATGAGAGCCACAACTCGAAATCCCTTGGACCATATAATAAAACTCAAGCAAAAACCACCATTTTGAGCCATTGCACCCTTGTATACATTTATCAAACTTTGAGCATTTATATATCAGTTTTGCACCGGAATTATTCTGAGTTTTGTAGCTGTTTGAAAAGCGTATTATTTACTATACATGATACATAAATTTTATGCAGACCCATTTTTTCATTTGCTTAGAATTCCATGTAAAACTCTCTGCTATATTGCTCACAATTTCCAAGCAATGAATGTGTTTTGTAACCTTATGTTTTAAGAGTTCCTTAGAAAGCTATAAATATGAATAAATGATGCAACTAGGTTGTTTTGGAGGTCCTTGATATGATCCAAGTGTCTGTTCTGAAATTTGGGAGGTTCGTACAACAATTTGGAAGCCAAAAGATTCAACTACCCTTGGTGGTTTTAACATCGATTTTACTAGTATTTTTTCCTTTCATTCTCCAGTTGTAAATGCAAGTTGATGAAGTATTTAGAAAGTTTACAAGCATATAATAGCTGCATTATTGTGTCCTAATACACCTCAATCCACTCCAGACATAATTCAAAACCATTTTGGATCATTTGGGATAGTTTTGGGTTTCAATAGTCCAAGGTTCGAAAATTGGCCAAATTGTGTAAACTTCCAAATTAGGGATATTACAGTGGTATCAGAGCATGGTCCTTGCACCTGTGCATCAATATCATCCATTTAATAATAAGTGGCAGCCATGTCTTACTATTATGATGATTGCTATGAGTACAATTCTTATGAGCAGTATGAAGATGATTGTGAGCAATATCAAGAGTATTGCAGATAGTATGAGGAAGAAGATGTCCAAGAGGTACCTTCTGCAAGTATCTCCCATAAAATCACATTTGGAAGAATAAATTATGGTTATTCATATAGCCATGTGTATGGAGAATATGCATATTGCATAATAAAAAATCAGCCTACTTGTGAAAAGAGCAGTGAAATATCCAAATCTTCATTGGGTGCATGTGTTTCCTACTTGAAGAGCATTTTTTTATCTTCTTCAAAAAGAGGCTCCAAATATCTTGATACTAATTCAACTAAGGGGAAAGATGCATCATATTGCTTGGAGGAGCACAAACAAAGTACCAATCAAAGTAAAGGAGAAGAAAGGAGGACCAAATGTGAAGCTTCCTTAGAAGTAGAATAAGCCTTACATGAAGAGGATCGAAAGTCACTCCCAAGTGACTTTGAAACATATGAAGAAACATCACATGAGCATGAAAAAGACTCCATTGAAAATATTGAAGATCATTCTGAGACACATCCTACTTTGGATATGAATCAAAGAGCATCTATTGATGGATGCTTGAACTGTGAAAGAGTACCTACTGATGGGTGCTCACACCTCTATGTTGGTGACATAGAGATAACTTTGGAAGGTGTTTCTGCAAGACAAATTTCCACTAATCATGAAAATGAAGGCCTTTTAGCAGTTGAAGAAGAACCAAGATCAACTTCCCCATCACCACTTGAGCTTACTGAAGTTGGTCCAAGCAGAAAGAACAAAGAAGAGGTGTCCCTATACAAGAGCCTCCTTTTCTTGAAGGGTCATCAAATATGAATGAAAATAATGTCCAAGAGACCCTTAGCATACTCCATGACACTCAAGCATTAGTGTCAAATTATTTTTGGAGAGTTTCTTCATTGAAGGATCCATCCTTCCTTGAAAACAAGGAGAAGATTCAAAGAGCAATGTGCAACATCGAAGGTAATTTCATGTATTTCAGTTTTGATAGAAAATTTTTGGTTGAGATTAATGAAAGGTTACATGGAGAATACTTGAAGAATAATGAGGATATTCATAAGCTCAAAATGAAAAATGAGCAACTTCTTGATAGGTTGCAAGATACTTGTTCTTCCTCCTATGTTTCAGATTGTCAAATGGTAGATTGCTTGGAGGATTCTCATGACATGATGGATCATGATAAACATGGAAATTTGCATGTGCTTGCTGTGTTTGAAGATTATCTTTATGAGATATAAGCACTTGATGTGGTGGAAGAGGAACTTGAGTTTCCTCTTGATGATGGTTATGCACTTTTTGAATAAGTGCATGATTTCTCTACCTTGAAACCAACCTATGAGAAAAGTTTCACACTTTTGAGGGAGGTGCATGATCCTACCCCTATGGATCCTTCACATGATGAAAATTCTTCACTTTCTGATCATTTGGGTGAGTTGGTTCATTCTCATACACCCCACACTTCCATATTTTGCAGCATTCATCCTAATGAATTATGGGTGAAAGGGTTTTGTCTGATGGTGCCCCATGAGGAGTACAAAACTCCTATATCTCCTTTTGATGATGACCTGATTAGAGAACCTTCTTATTTACATTTTCAGCATCATCCTTTGTTACCTTATGATGATACACATCTACATGGATGCACTTATGCTGTTCACTTGAGTCACTTGAAGACTCATGATTTTCCTTGCTCCTTGTTTAGTTCATTTGGTGTTGGAGGAACTTCATCCAATACTTGGGGGAAAAAATATATGATTGAAGAAAATCATTATTGGAAGAAACATCCCTTGTTATTTCTTGATGATACGCATATTCATGGGTGTCTTGATGAGACTTCTTTGAGCCAGTTGAAGTCTCCATGTTTTCTTTGCTCCTTACTTGGTTCGGATTTTGGTGGAGTTTCTTCATTCACTTCTTAGATGAAAGAACACATGGCTGATTATTTTGTTACATATTACATCCTTTTGGACCAGCATTATAGGACATGGGATCCTCACCTATGTCATTGGAGCATATTTGATTGGTCACTTGATGTTTGTATGCACTTGGCAAATGGTGGTCTACTTACTTGGAGGTACAAGCAATTTCATGATTCTGTGATGAGGCACCTTCTCGATGTACATTTGTATTATGTTGTTATGTACTTTGATGATCTATATTTTGTACTTATGATGTTTGGAAGAATGAATACAAGGAAATGGGATCCAAGAATTATCTTTCCTAATGGTATGGGTTGGAGAGCACTCCTAATTGTTGGAGTGCAATACAAGCAATGGGACCCTGGGATTCCCGGATCCGGGTGTCACCGCCACTGCTAACAGGACTGCCAGGGGAGACACATCTACTCCTCCCAGCACCAGCTCCTAGACTCTGCATTAATGGAGGATTTGACATTTATACAACTGGCCTCCCTGCACGCAAAGGATCCCATCGCCCACATGGCCTGGGGGATGACATTTATGCTGGCTCATCTTTCCTGGTCCTCTCGCCTGAGCTGGTATCAACTCACATTAATTCTCTCGCGTGTGATCTCCTACCCTATCCACGACTCCTGTTGGGTTATGAAGAACCAGGATTGCACCACTGCATTCATTACGCATCTTGGTTATGCTCTGTTTGCATCCATAGCGGAGAGCTTGGCCCCTATGGAGAGTTCGGTTCTTTTGCTTCCCAATTCGATCATGAAGCACACCAGAGGTATCTCCTGGCGTGGCTCCAGTCAAGGCACAAGAAAATCCATGTCAGTGGAGAAGGAAATCCCCGCCAACATCGGTTACAAAGAAAATGTATCAATGCCGGTTCGTCGTCTGGTGGAAAATTGGGAGTCCAGGAGTGTCATTGAGATTCTCGCCTTCAGCAGCCCTAGTACTCAGGTGAACCATTACTGGTTGCTTAAGAATTTGCTAGGTACTCTGGTTGAAGATATGCTTACTAATTGGAATGTGGCTAATATGACCATAATGGACACTAGCTCCAATATGGCTCATTTGTATGGCATCCTTGTTGCTCTTGAAGCTTGTCTCTTGGGAAGCAGATATGCTCTTTTCCCCCATCCGTCTCCACCCCTGGGTGTTGGTCCTGAAGATCTGGTGGCTGGTATAGGCGACGGAATGGTCGGGGTCAACAAAGGCATGGAGCCTCACGCGGTCGAGCAGGCTACCGGTAGTTCTCTTCATAATTCTGTGGACCTTGATGCCTCCGTGGACGCTGCTCGAGCTCCTCTTCCTGCTCCTCGCTGCATCTCAGGTCCTGATTCTCCAGCTACAATCATGGTGCAAGATGCCTCCCCTCCTGGGACTTCTTTCCCGGTTCCTTCTACAATTGATAATGTCCACAGCAAGCGCCTTCGGAAAGACGAAGCAGCAGCAATTCTCCAGTGCAAGACTGAGCCTCTACCATTCAAGCTCCCAGAGCAGCAGTGGACAGATGATCTCTTCGAACCCTGCCCCATATCCAAGGAAACGCATGACTCCAAAGGCGCAGAAGCGAGTTCCTGAGCTCTGCATTTTTGGTTTTACCACTCTGTCTTTTTGTATACTCTGGCTTGCATAGAGTTATAGTTTAGCATAGAGCTATAGTTTTTATTGTCTTTCTTGCTCGATAGTTATTTTGTTTATCTCTATAAGTTTGGTTCAATTGCACTCTTTTGTAAAATAAGCACCTTGTACAGGGCCAATTCAATATATTTGGATTCTCTTGATGACTATAATATTTTTTGTACTATAATATAAATCTTCCATGCAGCTTACAAAAAAAAAATGGGACCCTAGGATAATTTTTAGTCTCATTGGTTTCAATTTTTTGGGGAAACAAGTATTATGGGAGATTGAGTCACTACTTGAGAAGGTGATTGTAATCAGAGTAGTGCAGCAACAAGCATGGTGGTTCCTCTCTAAAATTTTCATGGAATCTTAAAGACTCAAAGTTGGGCAACTCAATGGAAAATTCAAAGAATTATATAGTGGTATTAGAAAGGGTTTCCAAAATATGAAAGAGGTAAAGAGTAATTGTGCAAAACTTGTTTTGAAGGATTTAATTAATATTTTGGTGTTTAGTGGTGATTTCACAGGGGATATCAATATGATAAAGAAAACCCACATCTCCTTACTTTTGGAAATACACAATTGCAGTACATGAGTGCCACTAATCAGAGTTTTGGAAGCAAAGTTTTGGAAAGAAAGCAGGTTATTCAACATCCATGTTTGAAATTGCTTGAGGACAAGAAATATTGGGTGGGGAGGACTGGCATGTCCCCAATTAAATTATTTTTAGATAAATAATTAAGTTGGCCTACCCAATTCCTAAGGGTTATGTGGAAGAATTAAAATATTGACATTTAATCCCAGATCTATAGTTTCTCATGAAAATTTAATATTCTAAATTGATGGTGGAAAAATAGGCCAATAAATTATGGAATACATGTTAAATGCTCCAAAATGAAGTGGCATTAAGTCCTAGTTGGACTTGGGGGCGCATAATTGGACATGTGGGGTCCACATGAGAAAATATTCCTCCTTTAAACATGTAGCCATCCCCAAATTAGATTTGGAAGGGAAGAGGTAACATTCATGAAGGAAGAGGAAGAGTCGTAGGGATAAAAATAGGCAATGATAGATTCTATGACAACTATGAAAAGCATTATGACACTTATGACAGATTCTATGACACCTGTGACACTTATGACATCTATGACAATGTAAGAGCTAAAAATAGACCAAGAGGGAGCATGAGAGGAGTTACACATATCCAAATAATCCAAAATATTCCCCAATTCGAATTCATGGAGGAGTTGGAGACAAAAGATGAGCCATGTGTCATGTGGGGCCAATGAAGGGTCATAACCCCCACTAATTCGAATTTCGTGAGTAATTAGGAGATAATTTGAGTTCTAAGGAGGTAAATGACTCAACTAAAGTTATTAAAAGGAGGAAAATTCAAAATGGAGTAGCTTTTGATCATTTTTTATTTGCATCTTTGCAATTTGGAGAGCTTCAAGCTTGTCCTTGCACGGTGGATGTTCATCTTCCCTGCCTTAGTACCAATTTTGAGGGTGCAAGATTCCCATCCAAGTTGGTTGATGGAGAGGCCATTAAGAACTCTCAACAGAGATTCATGGATATGTTTTTATTCAAGTTCAAACCCCATATGAGTTCAAGTTCATATTCTCTCTTCCTTCTCTATTATCATTCTCCTATCTTTCTCTCAATGTTCATGTAAAGTGAGATAACGCACTCTTTGTTGCATATAGATAATGGAAGGATGTTTTTTCAACCTTATTAAATTGTTAATGGATGCATAAATATGTAATGGCCCAGATCATGAGAGCCACAGCTCGAAATACTAAGCACTTCATGCACTATTTCTCCAAGTAACATTGATATTTGAGCTAGTTTCCTCTTTCTCTCAATGTCATGTAAAAGTGTGATGGCACACTTCTTGTTGCATCTAGCTAATGGAGAATTGCTATTTCGACCTTATGGACATGTTAGTTACTGCATAACTCTGTAATAGACATATAATTATATCCACGGCTCGAAATACCTTGGACCATATAATAAAACTCAAGCAAAAACCACCATTTTGAGCCATAGCGCCCTTGTATACATTTATGAAAATTTGAGCATTTATATATCAGTTTTGCACCAGAATTATTCTGAGTTTTGTAGATGTTTGAGAAGCCTATTATTTACTGTACATGATACATAAATGTTTTGCAGACCCATTTTTTCATTTTCTTAGAATTCCATGTAAAACTCTCTGCTATATTCCTCACAATTTCCAAGCAATGAATGTGTTTTGTAACCTTATGTTTTAAGAGTGCCTTATCAAGCTATAAATATGAATCAATGATGCACCTAGGTTATTTTGGAGGTCCTTGATATGGTCCAAGTGTCTGTTCTTAAATTTGGGAGGTTCGTACAACATTTGGGAAGCCAAAAGAGTCATCTACCATTGGGGGTTTTAACATCGATTTTCCTAGTATTTTTTCCTTTCATTCTCTAGTTGTAAATGCAAGTTGCTTAAGTCTTTAGAAAGTTTCCAAGAATATAATAGCTGCATTATTGTGTCCAAATACACCTCAATCCACTCCATACATAATTCAAAACCATTTTGGAATGTGGGACAGTTTGGGGTTTCATTAGTCCAAGGTTTGAAAATTGGCCAAATTGTGTAAACTTCCAAATTAGGGATATTGCAAGGATATAATATAGACATATGACCAAATGTTTATGCAAGTGTGACTAGACACATGTCATGGATCATGTCTAAAAACATATTTACCAAGTTTGAATTTAAATTCAGTAGGATACGACAAAGATTTGGATATAAATTTTTCAATTCATATTCGACAATATAAATCTCTCTCTCTCTCTCTCTCACACATATTTTTTTAATAAAATATTCTTACATAAGATGTTCATGGTTGGAAGTTTCTATGGAGAAGCAAGGTATATTAAATATAATTGAAGGTTTATCAATAAATGATATTTTTAATTTTCCAATATAGTTCAAGGTTTATCAATGATTAATTAGATAATTTACCTGTTATATAAAATTTTCATTTTTGATCTCTGATCGATCCCCCTTCGCGCCTGCGATTTGATGCGTCTCACCTTCAAGCCTGCGATCTGATCTCTGATCGATCCTCACGCCTGCGATCTGATCTCAGATCGGTCCTGCCCGGGCTCGGTTCCCTCCTCTATGGCGCACCTTGAAGATCTTGATCCCCCTCTGCTTCCTCCTGATCTCAACGCCTTCTCCAAGCTCATTTCAAAGCAAGGGAAGAAGATCTTCACGGCATCACAGGAAATATTTGTGCAAAAAATCTTTGAAATACCTACGGTAGCACTCCCCGTCGAGCAACTGTGCAGAACTGCCCTCAACCTTTCGGAATGGGGATTAATTAGACAATTTACAGGCCTTTGGCCCTCTCCAAAAGTGACCTAATCCTGGGTTCAAAAAAATTGGAGACCTCTCATTTCCGAAGACGTCAACTCCTACCTTCTAGGGAAGGGATTCTTCGCTTTTGTATTCGATAGCAAGCTTGACCGAGAGATAATATTTAGGAATGGACCGTATTTCATGGGACCACAGGGACTATACCTGAAAAAATGGAATCTAGACTTTGATCTAACTCAAGACGTTCCCTTCATGGTCCCCGTTTGGGTGAGACTTCCATATCTCCCTCTTCACTGCTGGAACACTGAATCACTAGAGGCCATCTGAAATGTCCTTGGGAAATACATAGACAAAGCTGACAAGAAGAATCAATATGCATGTGCAAGGATCTGCGTCGAGGTCGACTTTGATCATGGCCTCCCTGAAGCAATAAATCTCATTGTGGCTGGATGGTCCCATATTCAGGAGCTGGATTACGAGCAAATACCTTTCAAATGAAGGTACTGCCATGAATATGGCCACTTCGCACACTATTGCAAAACAAAACCCATTAATTTGGCTCTAGAAAGGAATCAATGGACATCTGTCCAAAAAGCCCCTAACCCTAGATCTGGACCAAAAACCCTTTATAAAGAAAGCCATAGCGTGGCGAGGAATCCCCATCAGTGAGAATAGATACAAAATCCTTGAAACCCCCGAAGCTCAAGAAATCCACGAAGCCCCGGAAGAAGGAGAAATTTTCGACCACCACTATCCTCAAGAAACCCCCCTGGCTCATGAATCCCCTAAAAAACCCCTACCTCAGATCACCGCAAGCCCCAAAAAAGTCATAGAAGCACCCTCTCCTTCCTATGCAAAAGTCACCAAGTCTAGACCTATAGCCTCCCCCTCCTCTTCAGAAGACCTTATCGACAGATCTTCCAGAAAAATCGGACGAAAATCGAGCAAATATATAAGAGAAGAAGAAGCTGAACGCGAAAAGATGCAAGGATCCCAAGATACTCTAGACATGGCCTTCAACAAAAACACTAGAGCTAGGATCACACGAAAGAAAGCGGGAGATATGCCAGGGGGGATGCCCTCCACCTACAATAGTAAATAATGAAATTGGTTTCTTGGAATTGCATAGGTCTAGGCAGCCCCGAAAAAATAGACATTGTCAAGGATATTCAAATCATTGATATGCCAGACATTCTCATGCTCCAAGAAACCAAACTCGATGAAAGCACCACCCTTGTCATTGGAAAAGAAAAGTGGAAAAAGAATTCCGGAATGGCAGTTAGTGCAAGAGGAGCATCTGGTGGCTTAGCAATTCTCTAGTCCTCCGACAAGTTCCAGCTGTGCAACTCCTTCGCTACCCAACACTGGATTTATACAGAGCTCACCCACACTCAAAGAAACACTCAGTTTGCACTCTTCAACTTGTATGTCCCTAACCTCTACTCTAAAAAAAAAGACTATTGGAATCTATTGGAAGACTTTCTTGAGGCATATGCTCCCCACAATCTTATTCTTGCAGGAGATTTGAACATTACCCTCTCATCTTCTGAAAAAAATGGAGATAATCCAGGTAAAGACGCCTTCAATTCATAGGTCGAAGCCATCATTCACAACTATGATCTTTTGGACATCAAACCAAAAAAAGGAAGATATAAATGGTCCAACAAACGAGCTGGAACTGGAAATATAAGGTCCCGTCTGGACAGATTCCTTGTCCATAGCAACCTCCTTGATGAAGGTTATATTGTAACTTCAAAGATCCTACCTAATCTTGCTTCCCATCACAAACCGATTATGCACCATTTCTAGGAAGAAGAGAACCTGTCAAAACCCAAAATTTTCGAAAAATTTAAAATTTTTATAATAACAAATATTGTTATTAAATACGGCAATTTTACTATTTTGATTAGATTAAATGAACATAAATGTGTCTGGAGTATCTGTTATTGTTCTTAAATTTTAATGTGAGTTTTATTTACGGTTACTGATTGTTTCTGTTCTGCAACCTCAAGGGGGAATTGCCATTGCAGACTGGGCTTACTTAGCTTTCGAGCTAATGCATCAAAATGTCTTTCTCTTACAAATATACAGGTACTGTGCGGGTCGCTACATTTAAATATTTAAAGTATTAAAAGTCATTTAGGTGTACCAATTCCTTCAGTAATAGTCTAAGCATGCTAGACAGGTTATCAAGTGTTTAAAGGTAGCATTCATCCTACGATCTCTTCAAGATTTTACTGTTATAGAATTAGAAATTACTTAGAGATTATGACAGCTATGTTTCTTGAGAACAAAAGAATTAAATAACTCTATGAAGTAATTGCGCTCTGATGATATTCTGAAATACAAATATAATTCATAGCTAGCACTGTAGATTACAACTGGTTGCCCAATACCTCATGACAATTATTACTCATCTGTTGTTACTGTCTCATTTACAATTACCCTTATAAGGATCTGGAAATTTTCAACGTATAAGTTGTTTATTACTAGCACTGTATGATATTCTGTCAGTTACATATCTTCTTATGATTTGATTGCACCGCTACCCTATTCCTATAAATGTTAATAGATGTGAAAACAAGACTAACAACTATCTCAATTGACACTAATATAGTAGGTTTGTAATCAACATACTTAACTTCATTCCATTATCTTGTAGATCTAAGGATTGATGCACCCTTTGTCTTTTCTCATAAGACTAGGGTTAAGGCAAAAATAGTGATATGTTGTTCTAAACCATTTAAAACTTACATTACATCCTTACCAATATAACTTTTATAATGCAAATCGCTTTCTCCATGTCTAGAATACCTCATGACTGAGTTTTTGAACAATGTTAATATTGCATGAATTAAGAAGTCAAGGTTAAATCGATACAATGCCAGGTTTAAAAGTATTATCATAATGTATGATTATAAAGGATGACATGTAACTATGTTATTTTTAACCTTTATGAATAACCAAGCAATAACTCTATTACTCATGCTATGATTTTTTCTTATTCATCAAACAATGATGAGGACCTCATCAAACCTTGAACGTTATTGACGAGGTATGATTTTAATGGTTGTAGGGTGATATATTATGGTTCGCCTATGCAAGTTCGAAGGCATAGTTTGCAATAAGAAAAAAATAGTGCAAGTTTAAACTATGGTACCACGACCATAAAGGAATATCCAAGCTATGATTATCGTGCATCCATTCTATGATTTTAATTGATAGACAAAGGATTGAAACAAATCGAGGAACTATGGAACGCAAACCCACTGCATGGGAATATTAAAATGCTACGTGGATGTTTGGGAGCCAAGTGTTGATGGTATAAATCCGTTGACTAACCCTACCTTATCATTTTCCCTTTGCCTTCGTGCTTGGTCTCTCGATGAACCCTCCTGGTCCAGTCTCCATTGTTACAGTGTGCTAGCTGCTCCTACTGTGTGTTAGCTGCTCCTATACTTCCTCAAACCTTCGTGTTTGTTCACTGTATCATCTGGGAACCTTATATACCTTGTTGTTAGCAATTATGAAGGTGATTTAACAACTGGGGTTTACCGGTGTTGCTGCTACTGTGTGCTAGCAGCTTCCATACTGCTCCCAGCATTCGTGCTTGTCCATTATATCGTTTGGGGAGTCATTACACCTTACTGATGGTAACTATGAGTTTATTAAGCACTTAGGGTTTACTCTTGTTACCTGAAACAACCCTGTCATAGCGTGAGTGTATCAGCCGACCTAGTGTTCGTTTGAGCTTCCATTGTAGAAGAAAACCCTTTGCTTTAGTTAGCTTGTCCTCCGGTGCAAGGGTGGGATTTATCCTTCCTCGACTCGTGGTTATCAGTCTAACTACTGTACTTGCATTTCAAATGCATCACTGGTAAGCTACAGAATTTATTACTCGTCGTTTCTAGTTAAAAGAATTTGCTTAACTCCAATTAAAAGTATGGACGGGTTACTAAAAATGTTCTTTTGTTACAGGTCCTCACTCTGCTTGTAGCGTGGATGATTCGAGCTTCAGCAGTTGGTTTTCTTAACCGGGTAAGCTTGGTTTCCACCATGGCGTTCCTCCTTGTTGATTGTTAGGATGGTTAGGGTTTGGTCCTGAAAGATCCATTCTATGGCTGTAACCGTTCTGTTGGTCTTTTATCTGCTGGTTAGACGAGTTCCTTAACAGGTTTTTAACCTAGTTTCGAAATGGTTGTAATGGCTTGGGTCGTGAATGTAATTTAATAGTCTTACTTTTGTAATGAGGGATTCCTGTAGTTGAATACTGTGTAATTAAATGGATAGAAGGTGAGAGGCGTGAGCCTACCCGAAGATGAGGTTACGGCCTCTTAAATTTTGTTTTTATTTACTGTTCTCTTCGGAATGTACAGGGTTTTCACCCAGGTTTTGGTATTAAAACTTATGAAATCGTGTTCTTGTTCCTTTGGGTTGTTTTAATACATACCTAGATAGATTCTACGTTTTACAATCTATTAAGTAGTGAAAAAGAACTACGGCCGTGGTGAAATCGTTGTCTTAAGTTCTAAATGTTTAAATACTTGTAAAGTCTGGAATGATAGGAGGTTCAATCCGAAACGACAGTGGTGATTTTGTTTAGATGCTGATTCTGTAGTTACGATTTTCTTCTGTTGGTAGTTTTGAGAAACAAGTGAAGAATATTGTGATGATAAAGAAGCTCGACAATGAGCTGGAAATCTGTTCTGTCTGTTTCGTTTTGTTGTGGATTTAATATCTAGGTTTTCTGGAATGATAGGGTTCGATTGGAACACCACATTCGTGCTTTTAATTAGTTGTTTGTTCGGTTGTTTTGATTATGACTCTGACGAAGAAGTGAGTCTAGTGAAAGTAATACTAACAGTTTGGAGCTCGATAATGAGCTGAGATACATTTCTGTTAATTCTATTGTTCCTAAAACAATAACTAGTTTATTTATCTGTTAATAATTCCTTTGAGATGTAGTTTTGCTAGGGTTTCTGCGCAATTGTTTTGTTTGATAGATAATGAATGGATAATCTATAGCTAGGGTTTGTGTTTGATTTGAATAATAGATTTAAAACTGATCAATCTTGACTAGGGTTTGTACTCTGTTAAACATAACATGACTGTGGCTATCATTCTTCTGTAATATTAGTTATCAGAGTGTAAATACTGAAATTTTTGATTGTTCAAAGTTTACCATTATTCCTATTATTGTTTACTTAATTTTTATATTATACAGAGTACAATCACTTATATGCAACTCTGCTTATCTGTTCAACAAAAATAATAAACTAGGTTTATAATTATAACTCATAAATTATTACATAAAGTATTAATAGTTTCCTGTCTTAAATTATAAATACATTAATAGTAATAAAATAGGAATATTACCTCATACTAACAATACAGAAAATCACAGTAACTTTTAACAATCTTACTACTGATATTCTGGGATATTCAATCTACTAACTAATTAATTACTACTCAAACATATTAGCAATAAATACCACATGCATTCGTTCATCCTTAATAAACATGAAAGAATAAATGGTAAAACCTGTCTTGGTCTGTGGACAACAACAGCTATGGGAGGATGTTCCTCCCTACCAACTCCTGGAGAGTGCCCATACAGCACTTCTCAGGACCCCCGAGCTTGCTCTGGTCTCCCTGGCTAGAACTAGGTGCAGCAAATAATTCACTCAGCCCAAACAGCTACAATGGAACCAAGTTACTGCAGCATTCCTCTCAAACAACTTCCTTACTGTATTTTCCCCTCTTCCTCAATGGGACTCCTGAATAACATTCACCTGAATGTATTCTCCCTCCAGAACAATTCGAACCCTCAGCTCAGTTCATTGAGTACTATTTAAAAGATTGCCTAGGTCTTTGTTGGGTTAACTGTCATTAATGAGCCACCTGCTCAGATTCCACTTTCTTGGGGAATCATGACCCCAAATATAGGGAAGTTGCCACCTGCAACTTAGGAAGTGTTTGAGGATGCTGCCACTTGTCTTTTGCCTTTCCACCTAGTTCCATCCACCAGTTTGACCAGTAACCTCTTTTAACAGCTCTCCCATGCTGTTGTCTCCATAATTTATTTATTAATAATAAAATATTCTGAATTACATTCCATTTCTAGTGACTCTGCTGAGTCATCAATTCCTACTTAGCATTAAATTTAACATAATGTCTCAGGAATAAAATAAAATAATTACATAATTTTTACAAAATTGGGGTATGTGACATACACACCCCCTTAAAATGTAACATTGTCCTCGATGTTACTTATTCCTCATCCTCAGCCACCTTCTGGAACAGATTTGGGTATGCTTCCCGCATCTTACTTTCCAGTTTCCAGGTAGCTTCTTCAGGACTAAGGTGCTTCCATTGCACCTTCAACTGTCCAATTGTGCGGTTTCGCAGAGTAATTTCCCTCCTCCCAAGGATACAATCCGGTTCCACCAGAACTTCCCCTTCTGGTTCTACCTGTACAATGTTCCAATCAATAACATGAGTAGCATCATGAACGTACCTTTTCAGAACAGAAATATGAAAAACATTGTGCACTTTTAAATTAGGTGGTAATGCTAGCTGATAATCAACTTGACCAATTCTAGATAAAATTTCAAACGGACCACAGTAATGTGGTGCTAATTTTGCACAACTCCCTAATCTTAGGGATCTCTTCTTTGGTCTTACCTTGATGAACACATGTTCACCTACCTGGAACTCTTTAGGAGTTCTTTTCAAATCTGCCTGGCTCTTTTGCCGATCCTGGGCAATCTTCAAATTTTTCTGCACTTGTTTCACAACCTGTTCCATTTCTTTTAATAATTCAGGACCTAACACTAATCTATCTACTGGATTATTCCAAGAGAT
The DNA here is from genome assembly GCA_027924585.1 of Larix kaempferi. Classification (NCBI taxonomy): domain Eukaryota; kingdom Viridiplantae; phylum Streptophyta; class Pinopsida; order Pinales; family Pinaceae; genus Larix; species Larix kaempferi. Next base: position 2,761,145 of record BSBM01001174.1, on the reverse strand, counting down.
AGGAGTGTTACATTTACGTCCATACAGAATTTCAAAAGGACTGAACTTAGCTGACGATTGATAGTTGTTATTGTATGCAAATTCTGCTAAATGTAAATAATCCTCCCACTTACCTGGTTGATCCTTAACATACATTCTTAGCAGATCTTCTAATACCTGATTAACTCTTTCAGTTTGTCCATCCGTCTGAGGATGGAAAGAAGTGCTGAAATTCAGTGTTGTGTTTAATCCTTTAAACAAGGATTTCCAGAAATTTCCTGTGAATTTAGGATCCCTGTCTGAAATAATAACTTTTGGGACCCCATGTAACCTAAAAATCTATTTCAGAAATATATCAGCTATATTTGTAGCCTTGTAAGTGGTTTTAACAGGAATAAAGTGTGCTGATTTACTCAATTTATCTACTACCACCATAATGGAATCATTCTGATTTTGGTTTCTGGGTAAACCGGTAATGAAATCTAAATTGATTATTTCCCATTTCCAACTAGGAATAGGCAAAGGTTGTAATAACCCCGCTGGATGTTGATGCTCTGTTTTTACTTGTTGACAGTCCAAACATCTAGCTATATACTCAGCTGTTTCAGATTTCATATTAGGCCAAAAATAATCTTTTCTCAACATGGTGACAGTCTTCTGGTAGCCTGGATGCCCCGAGTAAGGGGTTTTATGCACTTCATCCAGAATTAGTAACTTAACCTTGGTTACATTAGGCACATACAGTCTGTCCTTAAACAATAAAAATCCATCTTTGTTTAGGCTATAACCCTTTATTAAACTTTCTGTAGGTTCTTCTTTAGCTGTAGCCTGTAACTTTTGATAAATTTCATCCGATTTTATCCCTTCAGACAGCTGTTCAATTAAATTACAGGTGTAAGTGCTGCTAGCTGATATAAAATTCAGCCTTGCATTTCTGCTCAAAGCATCAGCCACCTTATTTTCCTTTCCTTTTATGTGCTGAATTTCGAAATCGTATTCACTTAAGAAGGCCAACCATCTTGCTTGCCTTGCATTTAAGTTAGGCTGATCTAAAAGGTATTTTAGACCCTTATTATCAGTCATTAAGGTAAACTTTCTGCCTATTAAGTGGTGTCGCCACATCTTTAAGGCATGAATAACAGCAGCTAGTTCTAAGTCATAAGTGGCATAATTCTTTTCATGAATCTTCAGCTTCCTGGATTCATAGGCAATGACATGCCCATCCTGAGTCAACACTCCGCCTAGACCGTCATTACAAGCATCGGTGCAAACCACGAAATCCTTATTAGGATCTGCTATTCTTAGAATAGGCGCAGTCGTTAATAAAGTTTTTAATTTCTTAAAGCTTTCTTCACACTTCAAGTTCCAATCAAACTTCTTGCCTTTATTTTGCAAGGAAGTGATTGGGTTGGCTATTTTTGAAAAGCCTTCAATGAATCTTTGGTAATAACCGGTAATTCCCATGAAGGACCTAACATCTGTTACGTCTTTTGGTACTGGCCACTATTCAATTGCCCGGATCTTTTCAGGATCAACTGAAATCCCTTCCTTAGTCACTACGTGACCTAAGTACTGGATTTCATCCTTGAAGAAATCACACTTACTGAACTTCGCGAAGAGCTGCTGTTCTCGCAGTTCTTGTAAGACTATCCGTAAATGTTCTTTATGTTCCTCTTCGTTTTTAGAATAAATTAAAATGTCATCGATGAATATGACAACAAATTTGTCCAAGTATTTATGCATTAAGTTATTCATTAGACACATAAAGACAGCTGGGGCGTTAGTAAGCCCAAATGGCATTACGACAAATTCGTAATGTCCATACCTCGTTCTGAAAGCTGTTTTGAATATGTCTTCTTCTTTAATTCTCACCTGATGATAGCCCGATCTCAGGTCTATTTTAGAGAATACCGTAGCTCCACGTAGCTGATCAAACAGATCATCTATGTGAGGCAACGGGTATATGTTTTTAGTTTTCATCTTGTTTAGTTGACAGTAATCTATGCAAAGTCGCATAGTTCCGTCCTTCTTTTTAACAAAGATTACTGGTGCTCCCCAAGGGGACACACTGGGTCGAATGTAATTCTTGTCTATTAACTCCTTTAACTGTGTTTTTAATTCGTTAAGTTCCAGAATATTCATGCGATACGGAGCCTTTGAACTGGGTACAGCACCTGGTACCAGTTCAATTGTGAAATCCAGTTCCCTCTTGGGAGGTAATCCTGGAATTTCCTCCAGAAAAACATCAATAAATTCGTTTACTACAGGGATATCCTCTACTGTTATCTTGCCGATTTTGGACTTATCTGCCTCATCTGTAATAGTTATAGCATAGGCTTTGCACCCTTTTCTGACTTCCCTTTTAAGTTGTAAAGCAGAAATCTGCCTGATTACTGTTTTCCTCGAAATACCCCTAACAGTTCTATCAAAATAGTTACAGGGGTTTTGTTAATCATACCTCCTACTTCCACCATGGAAGTTTGATAGTCAGCTTGGCGGTTCTCCAACGCTGCATTGATTCGGGGCATAGTCCCTACAAAATCTCCAACAATCATTTCATCTTGTGTAGTATGAATATTGCTGTTTGGTTTCTTCCGATTTGGGCAAACTGAAGCATAGTGTGGGCCATTGCACTCCCAGCACTTAACAGGCTCCTTTCGTTCAAAATTCTTTGTATAATTTCCATGATTGTTAGAAGCCTCCTTGCTTCCCTTGAAGTTGTTGGAATGATTAGCAGCTCCATTTTTGTTTCCCTGGAAGCTTTTACCATTAAAATGGTTTCCGTTCTTGTTATTCTTGAAATTTTTCTGGGGTACAAACTCCTTTTTCCTATACTCCAGCTGATTACTGTTCTTTTTAGCCTTCCAGTTGGATATTCCTTCTTTCTTTTTATTCTGTTCAAAACAGAAATTAGCCTTTCGCATAGCTTCTTCCAGAGTTTTGGGGTTATCATATTCGATTCTATCCTTTATATGATACGGTAGGCAGCTGAGAAACCGCTGTACTTTAGGTTTCTCTTCAACAAAATACGGCACGTATCTTAACAGACTTAAGAATTTGCTGTTTAAGTCCTTCATAGTCATAGATCCTAGCTTTAATTCATAAAATTCCTTGGCCCTCTCTTCATAGTACTGTTCAGACATAAATTTCTTTTTGAAGTACCTTTTAAAGGTACTCCAATTGACTTCTCTTTCTTTGATCCCCTTGACCCTTTTCAAGTCTTGCCACCATATGTCCGCCTTTCCAGAAAGATTATAGATAGCCATTCTTGCCTTCAACTGATTTGAATAGTTGTATATCTGGAAATATTTTCTCATCCCGGATAACCAGGATTCTGCCTCTTCTCCTGTTTCAGATTCTCCGTTGAAAGTTGGGGGTTTTATTTTCTTGAACTCCCCAGAAATCTCTTCATAAGGTCTGTACTTTTTCTTTCTGTTATACAACTCAGCCTCACTGCTGTCACTAGTAGTGTGATAGCTGTGTTGTTCCCTTCTTCCTTCAGATGATGAACTGCTGTCAGATTTGGCTAGTTTCATCCTTTTAGACCCTTTTTGATGACTAGCTTCTTCAGATTCAGATCTTTTACTTCTTCCTTCAGTCTGAAATTTTTCCATCAAAATTTGGTTTAACTGCTCTTGAGTTTTCAGAATCCTTTCATTATCCTTCTTGACTGTTTCTATCTCAGTCTTTAGACCATTTATAGTCTGCATCAGCTCTGAGGAGTGAGCAATCACTTCCTCTATCACAGGTTCTCTGGACATCCTTCTTGTCTTATTGTTTGGAGATTCCTCCTCAGCATATTCTCCTAGCTTCTCCATACCTGCCTGTTAATTTCAGAAAAATCTGTTTCTGTCTTCATGAACAAGAAAATACAAGTTAGAATATTACATAAATTTTCCTTTCCTTTTATGGTTCTGCGGAGACTAGTTGGGCCACATCAAGACCTAGTATTTGAACCATGCTCTGATACCACATGTCAAAACCCAAAATTTCTGAAAAATTTAAAATTTTTATAATAACAAATATTGTTATTAAATACGGCAATTTTACTGTTTTGATTAGATTAAATGAACATAAATGTGTCTGGAGTATCTGTTATTGTTCTTAAATTTTAATGTGAGTTTTATTTACGGTTACTGATTGTTTCTGTTCTGCAACCTCAAGGGGGAATTGCCATTGCAGACTGGGCTTACTTAGCTTTCGAGCTAATGCATCAAAATGTCTTTCTCTTACAAATATACAAGTACTGTGCGGGTCGCTACATTTAAATATTTAAAGTATTAAAAGTCAGTTAGCTGTACCAATTCCTTCAGTAATAGTCTAATCATGCTAGACAGGTTATCAAGTGTTTAAAGGTAGCATTCATCCTACGATCTCTTCAAGATTTTACTGTTATAGAATTAGAAATTACTTAGAGATTATGACAGCTATGTTTCTTGAGAACAAAAGAATTAAATAACTCTATGAAGTAATTGCGCTCTGATGATATTCTGAAATACAAATATAATTCATAGCTAGCACTGTAGATTACAACTGGTTGCCAAATACCTCATGACAATTATTACTCATCTGTTGTTACTGTCTCATTTACAATTACCCTTATAAGGATCTGGAAATTTTCAACGTATAAGTTGTTTATTACTAGCACTGTATGATATTCTGTCAGTTACATATCTTCTTATGATTTGATTGCACCTCTACCCTATTCCTATAAATGTTAATAGATGTGAAAACAAGACTAACAACTATCTCAATTGACACTAATATAGTAGGTTTGTAATCAACATACTTAACTTCATTCCATTATCTTGTAGATCTAAGGATTGATGTACCCTTTGTCTTTTCTCATAAGACTAGGGTTAAGGCAAAAATAGTGATATGTTGTTCTAAACCATTTAAAACTTACATTACATCCTTACCAATATAACTTTTATAATGCAAATCGCTTTCTCCATGTCTAGAATACCTCATGACTGAGTTTTTGAACAATGTTAATATTGCATGAATTAAGAAGTCAAGGTTAAATCGATACAATGCCAGGTTTAAAAGTATTATCCTAATGTATGATTATAAAGGATGACATGTAACTATGTTATTTTTAACCTTTATGAATAACCAAGCAATAACTCTATTACTCATGCTATGATTTTTTTTTATTCATCAAACAATGATGAGGACCTCATCAAACCTTGAACGTTATTGACGAGGTATGATTTTAATGGTTGTAGGGTGATATATTATGGTTCGCCTATCCAAGTTCGAAGGCATAGTTTGCAATAAGAAAAAAATAGTGCAAGTTTAAACTATGGTACCACGACCATAAAGGAATATCCAAGCTCTGATTATCGTGCATCCATTCTATGATTTTAATTGATAGACAAACGATTGAAACAAATCGAGGAACTATGGAACGCAAACCCACTGCATGGGAATATTAAAATGCTACGTGGATGTTTGGGAGCCAAGTGTTGATGGTATAAATCCGTTGACTAACCCTACCTTATCATTTTCCCTTTGCCTTCGGGCTTGGTCTCTCGACGAACCCTCCTGGTCCGGTCTCCATTATTACAGTGTGCTAGCTGCTCCTACTGTGTGTTAGCTGCTCCTATACTTCCTCAAACCTTCGTGTTTGTTCACTATATCGTTTGGGAACCTTATATACCTTGCTGTTAGCAATTATGAAGGTGATTTAACAACTGGGTTTTACCGGTGTTGCTGCTACTGTGTGATAGCAGCTTCCATACTGCTCCCAGCATTCGTGCTTGTCCATTATATCGTTTGGGGAGTCATTACACCTTACTCATGGTAACTATGAGTTTATTAAGCACTTAGGGTTTACTCTTGTTACCTGAAACAACCCTATCATGGCGTGAGTGTATCAACTGACTTAGTGTTCGTTTGAGCTTCCATTGTAGAAGAAAACCCTTTGCTTCAGTTAGCTCGTCCTCCGATGCAAGGGTGGGATTTATCCTTCCTCGACTCGTGGTTATCAGTCTACCTACTGTACTTGCGTTTCAAATGCATCACTGGTACGCTACAGAATTTATTACTCGTCGTTTCTAGTTAAAAGAATTTGCTTAACTCCAATTAAAAGTATGGACGGGTTACTAAAAATGTTCTTTTGTTACAGGTCCTCACTCTGCTTGTAGCGTGGATGATTCGAGCTTCAGCAGTTGGTTTTCTTAACCGAGTAAGCCTGGTTTCCACCATGGCGTTCCTCCTTGTTGATTGTTAGGATGGTTAGGGTTTGGTCCTGAAAGATCCATTCTATGGATGTAACCGTTCTGTTGGTCTTTTATCTGCTGGTTAGACGAGTTCCTTAACAGGTTTTTAACCTAGTTTCGAAATGGTTGTAATGGCTTGGGTCGTGAATGTAATTTAATAGTCTTAATTTTTTAATGAGGGATTCCTGTAGTTGAATACTGTGTAATTAAATGGATAGAAGGTGAGAGGCGTGAGCCTACTCGAAGATGAGGTTACGGCCTCTTAAATTTTGTTTTTATTTACTGTTCTCTTTGGAATGTACAGGGTTTTCACCCAGGTTTTGGTATTAAAACTTATGAAATCGTGTTCTTGTTCCTTTGGGTTGTTTTAATACATACCTAGATAGATTCTACGTTTTACAATATATTGAGTAGTGAAAAAGAACTACGGCCGTGGTGAAATCGTTGTCTTAAGTTCTAAATGTTTAAATACTTGTAAAGTCTGGAATGATAGGAGGTTCAATCCGAAACGACAGTGGTGATTTTGTTTAGATGCTGATTCTGTAGTTACGATTTTCTTCTGTTGGTAGTTTTGAGAAACAAGTGAAGAATATTGTGATGATAAAGAAGCTCGACAATGAGCTGGAAATATGTTCTGTCTGTTTCGTTTTGTTGTGGATTTAATATCTAGGTTTCTGGAATGATAGGGTTCGATTGGAACACCACATTCGTGATTTTAATTAGTTGTTTGTTCGGTTGTTTTGATTATGACTCTGACGAAGAAGTGAGTCTAGTGAAAGTAATACTAACAGTTTGGAGCTCGATAATGAGTTGAGATACAGTTTTGTTAATTCTATTGTTCCTAAAACAATAACTAGTTTATTTATCTGTTAATAATTCCTTTGAGATGTAGTTCTGCTAGGGTTTCTGCGCAATTGTTTTGTTTGATAGATAATGAATGGATAATCTATAGCTAGGGTTTGTGTTTGATTTGAATAATAGATTTAAAACTGATCAATCTTGACTAGGGTTTGTACTCTGTTAAACATAACATGACTGTGGCTATCATTCTTCTGTAATATTAGTTATCAGAGTGTAAATACTGAAATTTTTGATTGTTCAAAGTTTACTATTATTCCTATTATTGTTTACTTAATTTTTATATTATACAGAGTACAATCACTTATATGCAACTCTGCTTATCTGTTCAACAAAAATAATAAACTAGGTTTATAATTATAACTCATAAATTATTACATAAAGTATTAATAGTTTCCTGTCTTAAATTATAAATACATTAATAGTAATAAAACAGGAATATTACCTCATACTAACAATACAGAAAATCACAGTAACTTTTAACAATCTTACTACTGATATTCTGGGATATTCAATCTACTAACTAATTAATTACTACTCAAACATATTAGCAATAAATACCACATGCATTCATTCATCCTTAATAAACATAAAAGAATAAATGGTAAAACCTGTCTTGGTCTGTGGACAACAACAGCTATGGGAGGCTGTTCCTCCCTACCAACTCCTGGAGAGTGCCCATACAACACTTCTCAGGACCCCCAAGCTTGCTCTGGTCTCCCTGGCTGGAACTAGGTGCAGCAAATAATTCACTCAGCCCAAACAGCTACAATTGAACCAAGTTACTGCAGCATTCCTCTCAAACAACTTCCTTACTGTATTTTTCCCTCTTCCTCAATGGGACTCCTGAATAACATTCACCTGAATGTATTCTCCCTCCAGAACAATTCGAACCCTCAGCTCAGTTCATTGAGTACTATTTAAAAGATTGCCTAGGTCTTTGTTGGGTTAACTGTCATTAATGAGCCACCTGCTCAGATTCCACTTTCTTGGGGAATCATGACCCCAAATATAGGGAAGTTGCCACCTGCAACTTAAGAAGTGTTTGAGGATGCTGCCACTTGTCTTTTGACTTTCCACCTAGTTCCATCCACCAGTTTGACCAATAACCTCTTTTAACAGCTCTCCCATGCTGTTGTCTCCATAATTTATTTATTAATAATAAAATATTCTGAATTACATTCCATTTCTAGTGACTCTGCTGAGTCATCAATTCCTACTTAGCATTAAATTTAACATAATGTCTCAGGAATAAAATAAAATAATTACATAATTTTTACATAATTACATAATGTCTCAGGAATCAATTCCTAATTAGCATATCTTAGGACAATTTCAGAAGGAAGGTGAAGTAAAGAAGGTCGCAATTCCAAGGGATGATGAAGTCTTTTGATCAGAGAAATTTTTAGGGGTGAAATTTCGCCAATTGGCTATATTTTTATTTTTTTTCAAAAAATAAATTTTCTATTTGGTCATTTTTAGTCTCTAATATCCCCTATATTTACATAAAATATGTTTTTTTATCATAATATTCGACAACATTTACAATTTTCAGTAGTAAATTGTATGTTTGATATTTAATATTCACCTACCAATCTATATACATGTTTTTTACAATCCAAAATAATCGTCTAGAATACTATACTTAAGTATAGTATTATAATCCTTAAAAAATACCCTGCTTTTGATGGTGTTCTAAGAACCATATATCAAATATTGAGTGTGTGGCATGCAGTACACTATTAGAGGAAATTTAGGGTGTAAAATGAGCCTTATAAAAAAATGTGTCATGGATGAGTTGGATTTCTCAAACTAATAGAATTCCAATAACTTTAGTCAACCATTATGGTTGAGTTGGACATATAGAAGTCAAAGCTGCTTATGTGTCATAATTTTATTTGACAATAGCTAATTTCATATAAACCTCACATTGGTCAAGATTTTGAAAAGTTAATCTCAAAATATGATAAATATACTTGAAATAATAAATATAGAGTATTTTATATTATCACTACTTCTAAGTTCTTTAAAATATAAATCTCACATTAATTAAGATGATAGTGGAGTAATTTTAAAATAATAAATATACTTGAAATAATAAATATAGAGTATTTTATATTATCACTATTTCTAAGTTTTTTAAATTATAAATCTGACATTAATTAAGATGACACTGAAGTAATTTTGAAATAATAAAAAACATTTATATGATTAATCTCTTGAAAATAAAAATAAATAATATTTAAAAAAATATCATAAATAATAAAATAGGAGAGAGATAAACTAATATTTATTTATTTATGTGATAACTTTCTCCTCCGAACTCAGAATTTGACTATTTTTATACCATTGGAAAGGTCTCGACAAAACCTTTCCAATGGTACTAAAAATGTCAAATTCCGAATTTGGAAGATAAAATTATTGCAAAAAATAGGGAAATTTTATTTTCTCTCTCTCCTATTTTATTATTTATGATACATTTTTAAATATTTTTATTTATTTATTTATAAGAGATTAATTATATAAATGTTTTTATTATTTCAAAATTACTCCACTATTATCTTAATTAATGTGATATTTGTATTTTAAAGGACTTGGAAGTAGTGATAATATAAAATAAAATAAAAATATTGATTGTTTATTTTTAGTATTATTGTAATTATATTTTTCAATGTTTTTTTTTTTTTTTTAGATTTTATTAAATATATAAAAAATAGTGGTAAATTTATTAAAACATTAAATAAATTATAATATGAATTAAAAAAATTTACCACTATATCATTTATTGTGTATGCACAAGAATCTAAACCTTTCATTATTATTTTCAACCATCATCTCTTAACTCTATACTAACCCAACATACTTGTCAACTACCATTAATGAGATATTATAGGTTGAACTTCACTAGATAACACCTTTAACTTAGTGTGACATGGCATACTTGTAGTGTGACATGATTTTTTTATTAATTTCCTTAGGAGGCCCATTTTAGACCCCAAATTTCCTCTAATTAAGTTCGCTCTCTAGAATAGGCCATAATTCAGCAGGTCTACCATTTTATCTATTACTCATTTTTAGGGACGATTCAAGGAGTGAAACTTGGAGGAATTTCAGAGAAGATATTGAAGAAGATTGGGTACAAGTTTCATACCTCTATTCATTACAAGCACGAAGTTATGCTTGCTGGAAGTTAGCGTTTGTGACTAATCCAAAACTAGTCCTGTGAGACTGAAGTAAAGTTTGGGGAAGATGTTATTATCTTGTTGCTGAAGTTGAGGAAGGTCTACAGGTCTGTGATTACATACACTAGTTTAGTTATATGTTACATATGTAGAGGTATGGTTATATGCTTATCACGAGGTTGTATCTTGTTGATGTTGTGGAGCATGCTTGAGGCATGCCTTTCTAGTACATGTTGGTACGCCTTGGTGATGTTATGGTTCATGGTTTGATCCATTGAATGGCACATGGTTGAGTTGCATCTTGGTCATTTTGGTATATGGCATGTATTGGGATATTGGTTGAGGCATATTGTTGATGTGTTAGCATATACTTGAGGTATATGGCTGATGGTTTGGTACATGGTTGAGATACATATCTTGGTGATGATATGGTACATTGTTAGAGGCACTTGTTGGTGAACTTGGTACATGACTAGATGCATGTTTTGGTGATGTTGAGCATATGGTTTGAGATATGCTCTTAGTGATCTTGGCATATGATCTACGTGAGTAGATATGGAATTGGTGATATTGGGCATATGGTTTGAGATATGCTCTTGGTAATTTTGTCATGAATTGCATGCAGTTGATGTATCAGTGACAGAGGCAGTGACAGTGACAAGTTGATGTGGCAATGGCAATGACAATTGAAGTGGTAGTGACAGTGGGAGTGATAGTGGCAGTGACAGGTTGAGCATACACTTATATGTCATGGCGACAGGATGGGGCAAGTAAAGGGGGTTGTAGCCTCCTTCCAGTTGGAGCCGAAGAATCAGGGAGTTGGATCTTCCTTCAGGTCGGAGCCTGTAAACTTGGGGGTTGGAGCCTCCTTCTAGTTGTAGTTAGTAAATCAAGGAGTTGTAGCTTCCTTCAAGTTGTAGCCTGTAAATAGGGGGTTGGAGCCTCCTTCCAGTTGGAAATGAATAATTTGGAAGTTGGTGCTTCCTATGAATGTAATCTTGATATATATATGAAATCATCCTATGGTTTCTCCCATTTGGGTTTCCACATAAATTCTAGTGCACTGTGTATCTGTGGTTGTTTACTGTGCATTGTTTATTTATACTGCTCATGATTTATTGAATGTAATGATATAGTGCTAATAAAGTGAATGATTATACATTGTGGTCAAAAGTGGTAATAAGTGCTCATACTGATTCACCCCCCCTCTCAGTATTCTAACAATTGGTATTAGAGCCTGGTTCTTCAAGAAAATAGTTTAATCACTGGAAGGTAGATCATGGAGAGCACCAATATGTATAAGATTGGAGTACCACAATTTGATGCTCATAATGGTCAGAGATATGAAATGTGGAGCATAAAGATGAAGGCATTTTTATAGGCACAAGGATATGATGTTTGGAAATCAGTTGTGACAAGATACACCACCACAAAGAAACCTTCGAAGACTACAGCCAAGAAGGAATTAAAATAGAGATGGATTTTATTTGGGAAGGATTACCTGATTTAGTAAAAGACAAAGTGGGAAAATGTTCATCGGCCAAAGAACTTTGGGAGAAGTTACAAAACTTTTACTCAAAGGAATATTCCCCAAAGCATGTTGATCATGATAAAGAAGATGCGATGATGAAACAGGAAGAAAGATGCTCATCATGTCAGCAAATTTAGAAGAAGAAGATTGTAAAGAAGGCATAGTGGATCTTGAATCAGAACTAATCAATGATTTACATGAATTGGACAAAGAAAGAAAGAAAGAAAAAGTCACTCAAGGATGAATTGGTCAAGCTAAAGGAGGGATATCAAAATCCAAACTTTGAAGAAGTCCAACAGATGATTACGAACCTAAAATACCTAGAAGTCATAATATTTGAAGAATAAATCATATCCTTGAAGACTCAATTTGAAGAAGCCAAGAGAACGAAATAAGTAATGAATATTCAGATGATGAAGAAATAAGAAGATGGTGAGAAGCTTGAGAAAGAAGTTGTCTCATTTAAGGTTAAAGTTGACAAGCTTAAGAAGAACTTGAAGAAATCTCCAGTACTAAACAAAACAGGTTTTGTATGCATGGGTGAGACCTCATACAAAGAAGATGAAAACCATAGCAAGTGTGTTGAAGAAAACAGAATCCCCACACAATCGGTTGAAGAGAAGTATTCCAGTTTGTGAGAAGAAAAGAATAAATAAAATGTTAAGAGTTATGTGGAAGTACTCAAAGGAAGGAATTATGGTCAACAAGAATCAAAGGGAAGTAAATTTCCAAGAATACCTTCTACATTCATGCATCAAAGAATATTAAATTATGGTAGGGAAATAACAAGAGAGATGACCGTGATCAGTTGAGGCACGAATTTAGAAGGACTACATCACAGAGAGGATCATCTACTCCCAAGTATCAAAGTTTCTTTTATAGTTATTGTTTTATTTGTGCTAACCTTGGACATAAAGTTGTAGACTGCAAAGCATATGGAGTAAATGTTAAAGCAAGAAATGATTATGTGTCTCCCCACAGTATTGAATGTCATATATACCACAATTATAGTCACATAGATCAGAATTGTAGAAGCATTATAGAGCCCTTCATGAAGGAAGACACATCATCAGCTACAAGAAATTTTGGAGAAGAAAATAAAGACAAGAAGAGCAAGTGAATGAAGAGTAGGTCCAAGAGATTGCAGGATTTGTAGTAGTGTGAGAAAGACAAGAAGAGCAGGTGAAGAAAGAAAAAGTCATAGAGATCCTTGGATTTGTAGTTGTAAGAGATCATGATGAATCTACAGGTAAAGAGGAATATGTCATAATTCAAGAGAATGATAAAGAGGAAGATGTCAGAAGTAAAGGAAATGATGAATCCACAGACGTAGAAGAAGATGATTCCGCACCAAAGCAGAATTTTGAGGTATTTTTTTGATCCATCCGGCTTGGAGACTCCCAATAATATGAATATTGAAGAGGGGGAGTCTAAGCAGCAGCTGTGACAGATCAAAGAATTATCTTTTGAGTAGTTAGAAGTATGTACAGATTTTGAAGAGGAAGATTCAAGTGGTTTGATGACAGAAGTGCAAAACATTTTGTGACAAATTGGTTGATTGAGGAACCATTTTTGGAACACATTCCCATATAGGTATTAGGTGGAAATTACAAGGAACATCTTTGGTACACCTTTCAGGAAGAGGTTTATGATCATGTATTCAAACATGGATACATTCTTTATGGATGTGAATATGTGTTGAAGATAGAGTAGACCAATAGACAAATTTGATTCATTTTGAGAAGAAAGAATATTGTTGGTCAGTTGTAGCTGATTTGGAGAAGTCGTAAAAATAGTGCAGTGACAAATGGGTCAACTTTGTGTACAGTTGAGAAGCAGAGTCATAGATAGATGGTGACATATAGACAAAGATGGATTCTTGAGACACTTGGAAGGTACGTAAGACATGAGTCAGAGGATATGTATAACAGTGGATGAAAGTATATTGACAGTTGGAATTAGTTGGTCACAGAAAGGCAAGTAGTGGAAGGAACAATAGAATAGGGGAAGAGAAACCGTCAGCATAAGCTACAACGTCAAAGGAAGATATTGTTGAATAGTATGGTCATTGATGTCTAAGCAGTGAAGACGTGATAAATATTGATGACTTGAAGTATATTTGAATGCTTGTTATATATGTCAGCGAATTATAAGAGGAAGCACCAATGGACAACCAGAATCCCTAAACGAGAGGAAATGAAGCATATATAGGTAGCCCCACATTTATATACATAGCATCTTGTAGAGAAGTCAAGGGGATTGAAATTGTTATAGAAAGATATATAGAAAGGAAGATAAGTAGCATGCAAGACAGGGGGATACATAACGACAGGCAAAGTTACTCTTTTTCTATAATGTCATTGGAGAGAAAAGAACAAAGGTGTGGATACAGAGAGAATGAATAGAGGCATGGAGACAAAGAGAAGCATGGAAATGAAGAGAAAGATCAGAAGCATGAAGACAAGGGGAGTAGACCAAAAGAGAGATACCATTTTCCATTGATCTTAAAGGGGGAGAGAAAAGAGAATTGGCATGGAAAAAGGGGGAGCGATGGTCACATGGAAAGCATGAGAATATGAGCATGAGCGTTGCATCAATGCATGTCATTAATGTTGCCATCAATTCTAGTGGGGGAGATTGTTGGACAATTGGTTGTCATTGATGTCAACCCTTACAGAGGTCCATAAGCCCTAGATATGTGGTCGATATTGTTAGTGAGTTAGATGTCATTGATGTCAACAAGAGTGGTTGATTGTCAACAAATGTGATGGGTGCATTTGATGAATTCTACACAAAGCCCCAAAGGTGTGGTTATGGAACACAAAGTTGATCGAGGAATATGGAAATGAAGGATAGTGTAAATGAAAGTAAGATACACATGTATGGATAGTATTCGTCATGTCATTTCTGACGGCAGCTGGTACGCCACGTGGTTCCTCACATTTGAGGAGTTATGGCCTTGTGAAGTTGGAATCCCTGAAGTATGGTCAAGAAACCCCTCAAGAGTTGCGACAAGAAGTTATTAGTTGGCCAAAAAATGAGGAAACGTTGGAAGCCCCAAAGAATGGTGAAGAAGCCCCTAAACGGTTTCAACAAGAAATTACAAGTCATTAATTAAAGGGTAAAAAAATTGTAAGTACATGTCGATCCTAATTAATTAAAGGAGTTACTTGGAAGAGTATAAATACACATCAAGAGCCTCTCATTTTGATACACACAAGTTTATTGAATATCTATATAAGTGACATAGGTAACAGAGGATAACTCAGGAGAATTTTAGAAGGAAGGTGAAGTAAGGAAGGCCGAAATTCCAAGGGAGGATGAAGTCTTTTGATGATGTGTTCTAAGAACCGGATATCAAATATTGAGCGTGTAGCATGCAATACAAGTTCGCTCTCCAGAATAGGCCAGAATTCGGCAAGGTCTACCATTTTCTCTTTAACTCATTTTTAGGTACAATTCAAGGAGTGAAACTTGGAGGAATTTCAAAGAAGATATTGAAGAAGATTGGTGTTACTAGAAAATCTACCGAAAGCAGACTTAAGGAATGATCTCCCTAGTTCAATGTGAATCTAGAACAAGTGGGACATAATATGAAACTGCTTTCCTAGATCTAGTTAAAGATTGAGTGATTAGATTTCTTACCTTTTAGAATCGTAGATCCTTTCTCCTTGATGTTGCTCCAAGCTTCACGGTCGTCAGATCTCAGCTGCAAGACCTTTCAAGACATACAGAACAATACAAGCAGTAAAATGCATCTAAGCAGTAATAGATCTAAGTAAATGGTTAAGCAATTAAACTACGCCAACATTATTAATACAACAACATTCGGTGGAAAGAGTTTATATTACTATATTAAAAGAGGGAAGTACAAAGAAGAGATGATTACAACCAAAGCTAAACATCGCAATCCTCCTCTAACAAGTCAATGCCAAAGCCTCCAAAGGAAGTATAGGTCTCCCAAGAGATGAGTAGAGATCTCCTAAGCTAATTTCACCAGCATGCAAGTACTATAGACTTCCTCCCTTTGGAATGGGAATGAGCTTCATATATATAGGACTAAGAGGATAGGGTAGGTTGAGATATAGTGGGAGAGGACTAAGGAATCCTCCCAAAGGGCTAGGGAACCGAATGCCAGCTCCCCTATAGGTTAGGGATAGAGATCCACATCACACACCTTCGAGAAATGGCTCGAAGATGCCCTTTTATCCATTTAACTGACATCGTCGCAGGCTTCATAAGGGTGACTTGCGACGTCACATGTTGCACAAGGCTGACCTGCAACGAGATTACTAAACCCTATGGAAATAGGCCAGTATCTCTTCCAATTTGACGTCTTAGTCATAGGGACTTCAGGGAGGTTTACACTGAGTCTTAAGGTGGAAAGATTTAGGTGTAATAGAATGTCCCCTAAAGCATGAAGTTGTTGGAAATTGACAGGTGAAATGCTTTGACGGAAGGAATGGCAAGGACTTGTCGAAAAGAGGATGATGCTACAGTACAACTGACTCTAAGAACACAGTCTCATATGACTCACAACATGGTTTCCGACCAATACATTGCAGATCCATGGTATTAATGACTGACTAAACACAATCATGGCTACTAGACACAAGCGTAGATCCATGGTGAGATGATAACATAGCCATGACCAATACAAAAGTGGATTTGTGTAATATGACTCAAAACAATCTCCATCGCAACCTAGGTAAAATATGACTCCCCAGGGTCTTCAAGCCGAACCCACAATGATACGAATCTATCCATGTGATTACAAATGTCTTGATGTCGAACATGGTAGAAATAACTTGATTATCGGTCATTGATGTATACCATTAACAAGCGCGAGGGAAATCACCATTAATGTCAATGATCCCCAAGGTATCATAGTACATATCATCAAGCGTGAATAAATGAGTTGAAGTCGAACACTGGATGAAATATTTTGATCAAGAATCAATGATGTAAACTCATGTCGGAAGTGAGGTAACCTGCCATTGAGGCATGCAAGCCCAAGGTACTTGGTTGGTTTCTAGATTCAATCCTCAGATGATGTGTTGAGGTCGACAAGGATGAATCCGCCGAAGGAGTTCCATGATGAATCCCCCATCAATGACAGGAAACTCGACAACAAATGGTTGGAGTAGATCGGATGGTACAGTAACATGCAAGACTAACTCAGAGTAGACCGACATGGTGGAAGGTGTACTGACTGCAAATAATGAGCGGTGAGTGTATTCTTGAACATGGGCATGGCATGCCTTGGCAGTATTGACATGACGAGAATGACGCCAACTCCTAATGCAACTGATGATGGAAGTATTCTTCGGATGACCCAAAGGAGTAACAAGACTCAAGAAATAGGAAAAACTCGAGGACAAATGGATGATCCAAGTAATGTATGCAGAATGCAAATGAGTGCCATGTTCAAGAACGACTAAGTACTTCCACTGATAAAGGTGTAATACAAAAATTTCCTTTTTCCCCATCATGACTGATGAGTGCCTCATATTTTTTTGACGAGCTTGATGAGGGTAACCAGATGCTCGGTATAGCTCATCTCATAGATGAGTCCAATCCCAAATATTTTCTGAACTTGGGAAAGGAGGGGTTCGTCCCATGGTGGGCCCTTCAATGTTGAATTTTAACGAGTCCATAGAAGGTAAACTCGGCGTCATTTCATGTTTAGAGAGTCTGAAAAGAGTTAAAGAAGACTCCAAAGGTCCTTTTTAGTGAGGTTAGCCTCTTCGCCCGGAAAAGGTTAAAACAACGCGAGAGAGGACTCTTCTAGTCATGATTGGCTGGAGTATTCCTTTTTCGTAAGTAGTGTCCCCTGGTCCGAAAAAGGGGTAAACTATCACCAGGGAGACAATCATTTAAATAAAATCATCAAGTTCGCTTGATGATCTTTTCATATTTAGAGAGCCTGAAAAGAGCTTAAGGGAGACTGCAGGGGGTTCCTTTTTCGTAGGAGTTTAACGAACCCGAAAAAGTGATAAACTATAACTCGGTGACTTATTCTCGTCGTTTTACGAGCACGAGAAATAACAAAGAGTAAGCTCGGTGTCATTAGTAATTGAATTTAAATGAGCAAAATAATGATAAAAGGACGCTCGAAGAAGTTCTTCATACCTGATAATACTTACGAGATGATCACCACGACGAAAAATGGAATTAATTAGGCACTTAAATTCTCCTGCAACTCAAAGACTAGGTCAAAAACAGTTAACCAAGCGTTTAAATGCAGTAAGTAATCCAAACTATAGCAAAAAACCCACTAAAACATCAAATTATAAAAGGAATATTCCATTTTTTGTTATAAAATGGGTGAAATAGTGAAAAGAAATTACAATTGTTTTTTAGAGTGTGGAGAGCCATTTGGAGCCAAATTTCAACTACAGATTTTGGGAGCTATGGTCCACCATTTTGCGAGCTGTCAGAAGCAGGTAGGCCTAAACTCATCTTTGCAACTTTTCAGTGGATTGGTTTCATGTTTTTTGCTTAGAATTTAGGGTTTTGAGTTGTTTTAGTTGGGGGAAATGCGCCCATGGGTCGGCGCAAGCCCTCTTTACGGGAACTGCGACTGTCATGCGCCATCGCAAGTCTCACAAGGACTGTTTGCGATGATGTTGCAGTGTTTTCAAAGACGGCCTGCGATGACAGAAATGTCCAACTACAACTCATTGCCCAATGAATGCATGGGGTGAGTTCTAATGTTGCTTATTTGCCCTTCTTGACAAGTTCACAACGGTAAACATGGTCATTGAGTGGAGAGAACGAGAACACAAGTTGGATGATGCTCAGTTTGAAAATGACCCTCAATGCATTGTTGCATTGAGGAACTGTGGACTTCTCAAATACTTTCGAGTGCCGAGCATGAGGGCCCAAGTTCAGCTACTGACACATATGATCCGATGTTGGGATCCAGCGCAACAACACTTCGAGATCGGGGTGCATACATTGAGTATAGATGTCGAGGACACCTTCTTCCTGACCGGATTATCCCGGAGAGGAGAATCTATATCTCTTACCGGGTCACGAGGAGGTGATCGGACCATGGATGACATGATTAATTAGTACTGAACTGGAGGCAATGTGGCTACTAGTGGGAAGATTCCCATTAAGGAGATTCGATACCATCCTTTACGTGTTGTGCTCTTCACCCTGGTGAGGCTGGCGGGGAGTTAGCCTGCTCATCTTGTGAGCAAGACCCAATTGATGTATGCGGAGGAGTTGATTCCTCGGGTATTCAACTAGTGCAAGGGACTCCTTACCAACCTCCGGGTTCAGCTTACCAAATGTTGACGCGGGGCGCTAAAACAGTTTGGATATGGGTCCGTGATGATATCTTTTCTACTAGAGCGGGTACCTCATCTATGTCCATAGGTGGAATTGGATGACTGAGATGCCAGGGATCCACATATGACTCGATGGGAAGAGGTGATGGCCCGCCACGATGGCAGGGGTCCCATCATAGGTTATGGCACCGGGTTCTTCACTTGGCTCGAGGGACAACTCCTCATGATTGAGGATTACCCTTACAACGAGACAGAGTTCAGAGGTGATCCTAACCTGGTGCTTCCTGAGGGAACACAATGGCCAGGGGTGACATCGGTAAGAACAACAAATTTTGTATTTTTCATTTTATATATCTTATGATTTTTTTTGGAGTAGTGTTGATAACTTGGTGTTGTGTGTAGATGTGGGTCCGTCGCGACCAGTTGGAGTTTCTCTCATTGCGAGAAGAGGAGAGGCGCTGGTTGTAGGTCCCACGGTGCAAGATGCCACTGAGGAGGTGGAGGAGGTTTATGAGAACCTCTAGAGGCTGACCCTAGATATCCCAGAGCCGGGTGTTGGTGATATACCTCGTGGCTACCAAAATTACACCATCGGAGTGTCTACCCATTTTGGCGTGTTGTTGGCCAAAGTGACGAGGGTCGTAGTCTGCTTTCATGGGAAGTAGCTGGGAGCTTTGAGATCTAGGGCTGAGCACCCTGATACTTAGGCTCATGTTCTACTTATATATACTGAAAACTTATGAGCTTCATATTTCGTAGAGACCTAATGAAAGCTATCATGCTTCAGATTTTGTATTAGCACCATCATTTTTATTTATATATATATACAGACATTTTCGTCGGATTTATACATTATGTGTTCTATGGATGATTTATGGGATCTTGTTTACATGTTTGCTTATACAATGGATGATTTACATGTTATGTATGCTTTTATATTTTATGAATATGTTATGTGTGTGCAATGTACCAATCTAGGATGAAGTTGGCCATCGAGTCGGAAACTGTGTTCATGTCTCGTGGAATGTGCATTGAATAGATTCAAAGGACCTTTCCAAAAGACAAACTCGTCTAAAGAGACGGAGTAGAGTAGGGTCGCGGATAGCGTAGACCCGGTTAAGATGAGAGACCACTAGTTGCGAATCCAAATAGATAAAAATGTGGTCCATACCCAAGGAAAGAGCATCGGTTAAGGTTTGAATGACTGCCTGATATTCTGCGGTGTTATTGGTCGTGTATCCTAGACAATTTCCTCTTGAGCTAATAAGCTCGCCGGTGGGAGAATAAAGTACCTAGGCTACCGAGGCAAGGTTACGGGTATGCCGGCTGGCGCCATCCATGAATCCGTAGAAAGTTTCCATCTGCACATGCAGACAGAACATGGTATAAGAAACAAAACAAGACCTAGACACACTAAAACAAAAGCGTCACACCACACAAAACACACATGCCATGTACAGTATATACAAGATGTTTATGTGTGAGAGACTCATGCATAGTACTTCTTCAAGTAGATCCCGTTGCAGGGCTCACCCAAAGATATCCCATTGTAGTCCTCTAGTTCGTAGGATCCTTTTTCTAGAACACGTTTCACTATGTATGGTCCGTGCCACATGGACTCGAACTTACCTACTCCCAACTTATCATGCCTTTGGTCGTATGTGAGGACCAAATCACCTTCATTAAAGACGCGGGGTTTGACTGACCTATCGTATTATGCTTTGATGTGCTTCTTATGTGCCTCGTTGGCAAGAGCAGCATCGCGGCAGGTCTCATCAAGCTTTGCAAGGTAAAGGAAACATTCTTCCTCAATGGTGGTGTTCGGAAGAAGTTTGACTACGAGTTTGAGTGATGGAATCTCACACTCTGTCGGTAGGACTGCCTCGAATCCGTAAACTAACTAGAATGGTGTGAATCTGGTAGCAGTCTTAACGGAAGTCCGGTATGCCCATAGTGCAGAAAAGAGCATGTTGTGCCAGTTGGACTTTTGCGTACCCACCATGCGTTGAATCATGGTTTTCAAGACCTTGTTGACGGCCTCTACTTGTCCATTAGACTATGGGTAGTAAGGTGTTGAGTTTTCATGACGAAAACCCAATCTGGTGCTCAATTCATCGACCATATGGTTTTGAAAGTGAGATCCATGGTTGGTGACTATGGCCTGTGGGACTCCAAACCGTGAAATAACATGATTAAACATGAAAAGTGTGACAGTTTTGCCATCATCAGTGTATGTAGGCATATCCTCGGCCCACTTTGTGAAGTAATCCACGGATACTATGACGTAACCATGACCCCTGGTCGAGGTAGGATTACAGTGCATGAATTCAATGCCCCACTTTGCGAAAGGGCCAACGGCAATAACCGGGTGTAACGGGGTCGAATGGGTGTGATTTTTCGTTTGAAAATGTTGGCATGGGGGACATTTTTTAATGGCCTCAATACAATATTTGAAGATGAATGGCCAGTAATATCCCACGCGT
This sequence comes from Larix kaempferi, assembly GCA_027924585.1. Taxonomy (NCBI): domain Eukaryota; kingdom Viridiplantae; phylum Streptophyta; class Pinopsida; order Pinales; family Pinaceae; genus Larix; species Larix kaempferi. The sequence goes on along the minus strand of BSBM01001174.1, from coordinate 2,739,590 downwards.
AGAATCTTCTGGGCTGTAGCCATCCCAGAGAGATGACCGCCACAAGCCCCAATGTGACATTCATTTAAGACGTGTTCAGCCTCCTCATGCATCAGACAACGTCGAAGAATGGAATCTACACCACGGCGATACAAGGTATCGCTAACAATCAAGTAATACTTGGCGTGGTAGCGTATACGACGACGGTCATCATGAGACAGTTGGGGGTTGAAACGTTGGGTTTGGAGATATAACATAATATCCCCATACCACGGATCAGACGTGCTGATAAGGAACAATGATTCGTCCGGAAGAGAATCATTGGGCTCAGATCCTAAGTCAACACGAGGAAGATCACAAATGAGCTCGGCGAACACCAAAGACTTCTTAGACTTAGCTTTCTCGAAGAGGAGATCGAACTCCTAAAGTATCACGATCCAGTGTGAGTACTTGCCCCCAAGTACTTGACGTGTCAAGACGTGGTACATTGGGGTCGATTCGGCGATAATGGTGGTGGTGTGGAGTAGTATGTAGTGACGGAACTTTTGGATGGAAATGACTGTCGCGAGAGCGAGCTTCTCGACATGTGAGTAATGGGTTTCAGAGTCAATAAGACCCTTACTTAGGCAGTAGATCACATGCTCCTGGGCGTTATTGTCCTCATGTACCAAGACCATGGCGATCGTGGTAGCAGAAGTAGCGAGATAAAGGATATAATCCTTGTAGTAATTGGGCGGTTGGAACATAGGGGCATGCATGATGGCATGTTTCAGACTGTCGAAGGATTGTTGCGCTTGATCGTCCCAAATGAACGGGACGTCCTTCTTGAGTAGTCTCATATAACCTTGCGTCTTCTGCATGAAATTATAGACAAAACACCGTAGGTAAGTTGCCTTCCCTTGCAAACTTTGAAGTTTCATGATATCAGTAGGAGGTGGGAGAGCGACGATGGCTTCCACCTTCAAGGGATCAATGCGGATCCCATCTTTTGAGACAATGAAACCGAGGAGGCATCCTGAATCGATGCAAAAAATACACTTGTGAAGGTTCAGATGGATGTTATACCATCTACATTTGAGGAATACCATCGTCAGATGATCAATGTGAAAGTTACCCTACCGCGAATGAGCGGGGAGATCGTCGAGATAAGGTTCCACAAAGTCCTTCACGTCATGAAAAGCATACGACATGGCCAGCTGGAATGTGGCACCAGCATTTTTAAGACCAAAAGGGAGCTTGCGATAACCAAACGTGCCCCAAGGGCAGATGAAAGTTGTCTTGTGTTGATCAGCCGGGTGGATCTCAATTTGGTTGTTACCGAAAAAGCCATCCATGAACGAGAAGATGACACTTCCAGCACAATTGTCTATGATCTGGTCGATAAAGGGAGTGGGATAGTTGTCCTTAGGACAAGATTTATTCAAATCCCGATAATCAACACAGACACGTATGGTGCCCTACTTCTTAGCTACAGGGACTACATTTGACACCCATTATGTTAATGGAACAGGGTAGATAAAACCAACCTTCAAGAGATTTTCAATTTATGCCTTAATCGTCGCAGTTTTCCTAGGGTGTATTGGTAGGAGCTTTTTCCGGCCTGGTTTAGCATCAGGATAGGTTTGAATCTCATGCGAAATAATAGCAGGGTCTATCCTAGGCATTTCCTTATAGGTCCAAGCAAACACGTCTCGAAATTGCTTGAATAAGGCCATGAAAGTAGTGATTTCCTCAGGGGAACACTTCTGGACTAAACGAATGTGTTCCACTACACCAGGAGTAATCGATATGTCTACCGGGATGGTAGGTTCGATGTTTTCCAAATTTCCCTTAGTGTTGGTATGACACGTGAGTATCGGGGACTGGGGGCAAGGGTAGACATTCAGTGTGAAAATAGTGGTGTTTTGGTTCTCTACAGTATCCAATGGGGGAAGGAAAGACGATCGATGATGGAGGTATTCCCACGGAGGGTCATCCCACTCATAATATCCAAAATGGATTTGTTGGAATGAAAATTCTGGAGTAGAGGATCGGGTAAGGATGACGTCCACTGTAGAGAACAGGATGTAGAGGCCACAACCAAGTGGTCCTCTGGTGCTGACTAGATAGCCTCATAAGTGAGTTCACTGGGTGAAAGAGGAATGGTATCTCCAATCAGGTGCATGGTGGATTTGTCAGGTACGAGCCATGGATTGTTAGAGTTGGGGAAAGATGAAATCCCAGAGGAGATCATGTTCACCGTGGCAACATGGTTAGGGGGATCCGAGGTTGGAAAAATGCCCATAAGAGATGAGTCTTTTATGAGGCCGACCCCCACGCTCTCATATGGTTGTGAATATTGCCCAAGTAACGGGACATTATCGTCGGGATGAGTAGCAGTGTCCGATGTACAGAAGTCGAGTTGGTCGACAATGACAATTCGTCCTTGGTGGGGGAATTGCACAATGCGGAAGACAGATGATGCGACCGCGGTCATGGCATAGAAACAATTACAACCAAGTAAAAGATTATAATCTAAAGGGGCAGCGACCACTTCCACATTAATGGTTGCGGTCTTACCCCCCAACTCGACTGCCAAGGCTTGTAACAACCCATGAGGTTGGAAACCACGACCGTCGAATGCTTTCAAGGTGGTGGGAGAACGGTTTAACTCGAGAGAACCAATGGCTCTCCAACACAAAATCGACATGACCGAGGTAGAGGCTCCTTCGTCCAAAACGGTACGATGGACTGTCATCCCAGCAACGTTTGTAGCAACTTGAAATTCCAACTGGTGGGAGAGCCTCAGTTTAAAGTACTCAAGGCAGAACATGATGGTATTAGAAGAATCTGAATCAACCGCGCCAATGGCAGTGAGGAGATTCTTGCGCTGGTTGGGACAGTTCTACAAGACCTCTAGCGTCGACATACCAAGTTTTGAGCTGCCCGAGCATTGGGATTAAAAACGGCTTTTTGAATCATGCTCTTGGGTGGACGCAACACTGACTCTATAGAAGGCTTCTCAATGGTGAGAGAAGCGTGTGGTACGGTGACGTCGGGAATAGAAGTGGAATATTTTTTAGTATTACTTCCAACGGGTTCCTTTTGAGGGACTGAGTCGTACGAATGTGAACATGTGTTCAAGTTAACCGTCTCACTATGCATCATGAGAACATGCGCGGTGGAGGATGCCTCTCCGTGGGAAGGAGAGGTTTGGGTGATCTGCTGTTGATTTTGAGTGGGCAAGGGATAGTTGAGAACTGCGGTAATAGAGTTTACTTTGAGAAACTTCTGCACTTCGTCTCGGTGAGGACATTCCTTAGAGAAATGGTCACCACCGCACAGTAAACAAGGATACTTCAACTTCCTTTTCTGTTTGGTGTCTTCAAGGGTGGGCTTGGGCTCCTACTGATTGGAAGATTTCTTAGGTTTGCCCTTGTTTTTCTTCTTACCACCGAACTTCTGAGATGAAGCTGATTGAACAGAATTTACCTCTTTGGTGGAAGCAGGAATGGGTGACTTGGTGGTGATGTTGCCATCCTGTAGTGGTGATGGGGAATAACCCTGGGGGTTCGACGATCCACCAGTTTTAGCAGAAGACTGGGAGGCGAGGGAACCAATGATGCCATCGGCCTGTGGTCCCTTAGGGGGTTTCACGGGGTCATACATGGGGCGCGGTGCATCAAGAACAATTTCATACAACGTGCCAGATTGAGCATAGACCAAGTCTAAGTAATGGGCACGGGAAATAGCCTATTCCTCGATGACGGCCCCTCCCATGGACACGTCTCGAGCTATGACAGGTAAGAGAGACTTTGTGAAGAAATCAGCTAGAAGTTGGTCCGGAATATGATCCTTAATAAGACGACGTCGCCTCTGCCACTCATGGATATGATCTGAGATATGAGTGACAATATTTTGACGGAGCGAGGTCAATAAGTCCGTACCAGTCTCATAGCGAATGGGTAACTGGAAATGAGTAAAAAATGACATAACAAGAGAGCGAAAATCTAGAAAAGAGTTGGGTGGTAATTCAATATACCACTTAGCAGCTGGGCCGGTGAGAGTCCGTTGGAATAACATAAGACGGATCGATTCGTCCATCAAGGAGTTGGATGAACACCATAAGTGGTATGTCATAACATGATTTTTTGGATCATCACCCGGTTTGCCATCAAATTTGGGAATATCTAATGGTAGTTTCACCGGAAATTGTGGCCAATTGTATCTGTGGAAGATGGGGTCATTGGTCAGACGAGACAGTTTGGGTAGGTCCAATGTAGACAGAAAGTGCAGTTGTTGATTCAGCTGCGGGTACTGATAGTATTGATATGGCATGTATGGACCAGTGGGACCTTACATCGACTGGTTGTAGGGTTTTCTCGGAGGAAACTGGCCGTAAGGGGGTGGGCCGCCTAGACCATATGTAGGTCCGACGCCATATCAAAGTGGTCTGTTACAATAAGGTGGGTGTCCGCCACCACCGCCGGGAGGGGCTGGGCCGCCTCCAAATGGTGGGGGTTCACCGCCGCCACCGGGATAGGATGTACCTCCACCGCCTCCACTGGGAGGAGGTTTTTCTCCACCACCGCCTCCATCGGGATAGGATGGAACTCCACCGCCGCTGCCAGGAAGAGGTGGTGCTCCACCACCGCCTCCACCGGGATAGGATGGACCTCCACCGTTTTCGCCAGAAGGAGGTGGTGGGCCTCCTCCGCCACCTCCACCATAATAGGGTGGTCCTCCACCACCATCGCTAGGATGGGATGGACCTCCACCACCCGGGGGTGGGGGGCCTCCACCTCCACCTGAAGAGGGAGGACCTCCACCACCCGGGGGTGGGGGGCCTCCACCTCCACCTGAAGAGGGAGGACCTCCACCTCCGCCGCCAGGAGGGGGTGGGCCATGGTTTCCAGAATGAAATGGTCCTCCGCGAGAAGGTAGAGGTCTGCCTCCTCCAGAATTGTGTGGGGGCCCGCAAGCAAACTTATGTGATAGGTGTGGATTCAAAAGTCTAGAACCTCACGGGATTGTCAAGGCTTCGCAACTCGCGATATACTCTAGGGTCCAACAGTTATACTCAGCCCAATTTTTCAGAGTACTAACCTGGGAGGATTAGGACCGTACCCCTGACCATATAACCCGACTACCTAATAGTACGTGCATAGTAGCACCCCGAGTGTTGTTCTCGTTGTATTGCTCTTCCAAGATGTCCAAATGGATAGCTTAGTTGGTTTCAGGAATCCTAAGAGTGTCTCCTTATATATGCAAGATACGTGGGAGCTCAAATCCGTGTTGGTGTTGTCTAATGCACAACCGTATGGCACGAGACCTTCCTATATACTACCGAGTATGTGAAACACCTTTTGATATACGCCAAGTACGTGAAGTGCCTTTCGATATACCCTAAGGTACGTGAAAGGGCCTTCGATATACTGGTTGGTACGTGAAAGAGCTTCGATATACTAGTTGGTACGTGGAAGACTATAATACCCCCGGGATGTAGTGCAGGAAAATAACGACAGCTACCATGTTTTAAGACGCCGGAACACGTCTCAAACTTAACACACAAGTTACTAAAGATTTTACTCTTGTTCTAATGTTAATTTGATCTGGATGGTTAGGTGAATGCTTGAGGTGAGTACATAAATGTAAGCATAATGCAATCCATAACTACATGAAAAGATGCATGTACTTTCCTTTCGATGAAAACTATGTATGGGAGGGAGAAATATTTTCAAGTGGTTTTACCACTACAACAAAGCTTCAACAAATCCCAAATCTACCAAACTTGACAATGAAAGTACTCTTTTTTGTTTTTCCAAGTGAAACATGAAAATCAACAAGCATCAAAACCAAATCTAAGCATTTTCTTTTTGTCTTTTCGAATCAAAATGCAACTAAGTGATAAAAAGAGAGAATTTCTATCTAGAGCACTCTAACTTTTCAAAATCACTATGATGGCCTAAAAGCATAAAAAACCAAAAATGCATATAATTCTTTCAAGCACGGAATCACTTTTGCAAAAAATTGATCTCACTTGAATTTCTCAAGAAAATGAATGGCTCATAATTCCCGAAAATCACAAATGATTAACTTTTCTTTCAAACTTTCCAAAAGACTTATGAATGATAAATTCCAATGCATGAACCAATTTCTACAATAATATTCAAATGCACTTGAAAATGGTAAAAACAAAGCACTTTTAATTTTCCACTGATATGCCAAGACTACAACTTGATAACAATAATGTTTTTAAGCGCGAATAACTGAAAAGAAAGATTATTTGCAGCACTCCAAACACTCAGAAATTCTCAAGAAAATGACAAGCACTGATATGAACTAAAAACACTCAAGACACTCAACAAACAACCGAATGCAATCAAAGCTAAATAACATGTGCAAAAGGAGGTCTGGGATATGATCCAATGGAAGGACTAGATCAGGTGAGGAGAGGAGGGAAATCAAGGTCAAGTGGATGAAGGTAGGGAAGACCAAAGTGTCCACCACTACCAAAACTCAAACTTGTCCAAAATGGAACCCAAAACCACTCCGAAACAAATCAAACAAAACCAAACACTAGCAATGCACCATCAAAAAGGTCTATGAATGGAAGATACAATGCAGAGGAGGTATGTAAGGCAAACCAAACTCAAAGGTTGGTGAGGAGAGAACCCAGGCACAAAACTAGACTGCTCGTCGTAGTCTTTGGTCAGACTTAGAGAGCCCGTCGCAAGTGGAAAACAGGTAAACTGCACCAATGGAGCAGGATGTCAAACTGTGTTGTGCGACAACGTCACAGGTTGCAAGGCAACAACCTGTTCTTGACAGGGGAACATCACTCTTGCTATATTACCTAGGTGCGACAGGCGAGATCCCTACACAAGGATGAATAGATCTCCAAATATGATCAACCAAAAGGCTTGACAATCCAACATACAGACCCAAAGGAAGTCAACAGACTCTTCAAGGAGAAGATCTGGTGGTGAAAGAAGCTAAGGAGGCAAAATAAATGGCTCACAAAGAAAATGACTTTCAAACTAAAAACTTAAAACAATGCATTGTAACTCCCTAGTATGGTCGCCAAACTTGTTACCAAACAATCTACCGAAAGCGGACTTAAGGTGTGATCTCCCTAGTTCAACATGAATCTAGAACAAGTGGGACAGAATATGAAACCGCTTTCCTAGATCTAGTTAAAGATCGAGTGATTAGATGTCTTAGCTTTTAGAATCGTAGATCCTTTCTCCTTGATGTTTCTCCTGACAAGACATACAAAACAATACAAGCGGTAAAATGCATCTAAACAGTAACAGATCTAAGTAAACGGTTAAGCAAGTAAACTACACCAACATTATTAATACAACAACATTCGGTGGAAAGAGTTTATATTACTGTATTAAAAGAGGGAAGTACAAAGAAGAGATGATTACAACCAAAGCTTAACGTTGCAATCCTCCTCCAACAAGCCAATGCCAAAGCCTCCAAAGGAAGTATAGGTCTCCCAAGAGATGAGTATAGATCTCCTAAGCTAATTTCACCAGCATGTAAGTACTATAGACTTCCTCCCTTTGGAATGGGAATGAGCTTCATATATATAGGACTAAGAGGATAGGGGAGGTTGAGATATAGTGGGAGAGGACTAAGGGATCCTCCCAAAGGGCTAGGGAACCGAATGCCAGCTCCCCTATAGGTTAGGGATAGAGATCCACATCACACACCTTTGAGAAATGACTCAAATATGCCCTTTTATCCATTTAACTGACATCGTCGCAGGCTGCATAAGGGTGACCTGCGACATTACATGTTGCACAAGGGTGACATGCGACGACCTTACTAAACCCTATGGAAATAGGCCAGTATCTCTTCCAATTTGATGTCTTAGTCATGGGGACTTCAGGGGACTTCAAGGAGGTTTACACTGAGTCTTAAGGTGGCAAGATTTAGGTGTAACAATTGGGTACGAGTTTAAGACCTTTATTCATTACAGGTACAAAGTTATGCTTGTTGGAAGTTAGGGTTTAGACTAATCCAAAACTAGTCCCATGAGACCGAGGTAAATTTTGATGAAGATGTTATTGTTTTGTTGTTGAAGTTGAGGAAGGTTTGCAAGTCTATGATCACATACACCAGTTCAATTGCAGGTTACATATGTAGAGGTATGGTTATATGCTTATCATGAGGTTGTATCTTGGTGATGTTGTGGAGCATGCTTGAGGCATGCCTTTGTGAGTTTTGATACATGGTTTAAGACATATCTTTTGAGGCACATTGCCGGTACATGTTGGTACATCTTGGTGATGTTATGGTTCATGGTTTGATTCATTGACTGGAACATGGTTGAGGTTCATCTTGGTCATTTTGGTATATGGCATGTATTGGCATATTGGTTGAGGCATATTGTTGATGTGTTAGCAGATACTTGAGATATATGGTTGATGGTTTGGTACATGGTTGAGATACATATCTTGGTGATGATATGGTACATTTTTAGAGGCACTTGTTGGTGATCTTGGGACATGATTTGTACATGAATATAGGCATGTTTTGGTGATGTTGGGAATACGGTTTGAGATATGCTCTTGGTGATCTTGGTATATGATCTATGTGAGTAGATATGGTATTGATGATGTTGGACATATGGTTTGATATATGCTCTTGGTGATCTTGGCATGAGTTGCATGTGGTTGATGTATTAGTGATAGAGGAAAAGCAAGTGACATGTTGATGTGGTAGTGGCAATGACAGTGGCAGTGGCAATGACCATGGCAGTGGTAGTGATAGTGGCAGTGACAGTGAAAACGATAGTGACAGGTGGAGTCTACACTTATATTTTAGGGAGACAGGACAAAGCAAGGAAAATGGGTTGTAGATTCCTTCTGGTTGGAGCCAAAGAATTAGGGAGTTGGAGCTTCCTTCAAGTTGGATCCTGTAAAATCGAGGGTTGGAGCCTCCTTTTAGTTGTAGCCAGTAAATTAGGGAGTTGTAGCTTCCTTCATGTTGTACTCTATAAATAGGCGGTTGGATCCTCCTTTCAGTTGGAGATGGAGAATTTGGAAGTTGCCGCTTCCTATGAATGTAATCTTGATATATATATGAAATCATTCCATGGTTTCCCCCCATTTGGGTTTCCACGTAAATTCTAGTGTACTCTGTATTTGTGGTTGTTTATTGTGCATTGTTGATTTATACTTCTCATGATATATTGAATGTAATGATATAGTGCTAATAAAGTGAATGATTATACATTGTGATCAAAAGTAGTAATAAGTGCTCATACTGATTCACCCCCCTCTTAGTATTCCAACAAATGGGACATCATAGCCCCATTAAAAACACCTCAAAATCTATTAAATGTAAATGACAACTCATGTACTAAATCATTAATTCATAGGAATCATAGCACATAAATTTACATATTCCCTTATGAAATAAGATATATAATTAATCCATTAATTAATTACAAATTAATCTTAATTTAACATTATTAAAATGCTTAATCATTCTTAACAAAGATTAACCATAATAATGCAAATGAACAAATTATGATAATATCCTTAACTATAAAATAATTAAAAATTAGATGATTAGTTCACAACCACCTTCAATCCTTCATATTTTTTAGTCCATTGACCACGTAGTACGTAACAAATGCTATATTAACTTCATTCATATTTCTCCTTCTTTCAGCCTTATACTTCACATCATTAACAATTCCTATATCTATAATAAACTTCATTTACTCTCCCTCTTTTAGCGTTATACTTCACATCATTAACAATTCCTATATCTAACCATATAATCCACATTCTTGACATATTTTTGAAACTTGTATTGACATATGATTTATTTTTGGAAACAATTTGGTAGGTTCTGAAACAATGAGGGTTTTTCAGAAATTGGGTTTTTTTGTAGGTTCTAGATGACTAGGGTTTCTAGAGTTTGGGGATTTTCTCTTTAGCTCTAATTGGTATGGAAACCACTTGGAGTCCGCTAATCACCCTGATTAGCCTAGTACCAACCATGTTTCTAAAAAAGTGGGAATTTTTCTTTGTGCTTCCATACCTTCACGATTTCATACTTGAATGGTCTAATATCTACGTTGCACTGTTTGAGTGTGCTAAGTTGTAAGAAAGCCATGGGATTTGTATGGGATACAAACGGAGATATAGTTTGTGCACATTTTGTGTGTGAAATTTCATCATTACCTGATATTTTATGGATTGTTGTTTCTGGGTCTGCTGCTCCAGTAATTGGGGTTTCCTTACGGTTCACTTTAAGCAGACCCAAACACTCATACAGTGCAATAGAGATCTTAGTCCACTTAAACTTGCTTAAACCACGAGGATTCCTTGCTCTGCTGCTCCAGTAATTAGGGATTCCTTGCTTGCCGACTAGGTAACTGAATTTATTCTCTCTCAGGTATGTCCTTTGTTCCTGTAGTGACTTGTCTCTTAATAGACAAGATCTAATCTAAAAATATATTGCTAAGTATAAGGAAGGTTTCAACCATGTTTCAACTCTCCTAGTGGGTTACATTATTTGTTTTCTTTGTACTTTGCATTAGACACGAGTTATATTTACTACTGATGTTATTTATTGTCTTTGTATGCTTTTCAACTGTAACTAGACAAGAGTGAGAAAAGATAAGTTCAAAGCATAGTTTTCATCTCTTTCAACTTTAATAATCCTGAATGTGGACCTTTGGGAGTGTTAAAGTTGAAAGAGATGAACACTATGCGTTCAGACTTGTGTGGACTGATATCTTTGCTGCACTGTCTGGGTGTGCTAAGTAAGTATAAGGAAGGTTTCAACTCTCATAGTCGGTTATCGTATTAGTTTTCTTTGTACTTTGAGTTAGATTTACTTGGATTTACTACTGCTGTTATTTATTGTCTTTGTATGATTTTCAACTTTAACACAGGGACCTTAGGGAGTGTTAAAGTTGAAAGAGATGAAAATTATGCTTTAAACTTATCTTGTCTAGTTAAAACGATACTATTTTGTTTCTAGTACTATTTTGTCATCGTTTGTCATGGTTTATGTCTGTTTGAGATGGTTTGCAGTTGCTTTGATGCCTATTTATTAATTTCAGTTGCAGTTGCAGTTTCCAAGCTAACTAATTTTTATGGATTTCACTTCTCTTCCTTGCATAAGTTGTTTATTTGGTTCTACTTTCTATAACTAATGAATCTTATACAGTGATGAAAAAAATATATAAAACAATGTACCTTGAGAGAGAGAGAAGATTATTGATCTTGTTGGTCCTATAAAGGAGTTGCTTGTCCACCTTATATAGTTCACCTTGACCTTATGGGTTTGTGCTTTGTTTTGTTGTGGCCCCCTTAGTTGACTCATGATCCTTTATCTTACGTGTATCTTACTTGGTCTATAGGTTATGTTTATTAATGTTTTGATACCCTATCTTAAGGAGTATCTTGATTATAATTTAACATGAGAGACGGATCCAGTTCGTGGTCTGCTTCTCTAGTGTGACTGAGCTCTCTCCCTTTGCGTTATGTTTGCTGATGCTCTGATCTCTTGCTACACCACTCGCGTGATTGGGATTTCCTTGTTACACCTTCCACGTGGTCACTTTGCACCAGCGTGACCGTGATTCTGTTGGATTGTGGGTCCTTCCCCAGCGTGACCATGGCCTGTTTCTTGGGTGGACTGTGGGTTCTTCCACAGTGTAACCGTGAGTCTGTTTCTTGGTGGACTGTGGGTCCTTCACCAGCATGACCGTGATTTGTCTTCTTGAGTGGACTGTGGGTCCTTCCCCACTGTGACTGTGATTTGTTTTCTTGGTGGACTATGGGTCCTTCTCCAGCATGACCGTGATATGTTTTCTTAGGTGGAATGTGGGTCCTTCACCAGTGTGACCGTGATATGTTTCTTGGTGGACTATGGGTCCTTCACCAGCATGACTGTGATCTATTTTCTTGAGTGGATTGTGGGTCCTTCCCCAGCGTGACCGTGATTTGTTTTCTTGGTGGACTGTGTGTCCTTCTCCAGCATGACCATGATATGTTTTCTCGGGTGGAATGTGGGTCCTTCCCTAGCGTGACCATGAGGTGACCATGAGCCTATTTTCTTGTGTGGACTGTGGGGTCTTCCCCAGTGTGACAATGAGTTTCAATTTATGGGTGGGCTGTGTTTTTTCAAGCATGACTGTGCAAAATATGCCTGTGTGTCTCTGCAGTATGTGATTGCATCCTTACCCAACATGATTGTGTGTCCTTTGTCGGCATGATTGTACTGGGTATGAATGTGATTGTTGAATAAGAAGTCCAAGTCAGTATGCTTCTGCTTTAACCCTCTCTGGATCTCTCTCAAGGTACGTAAATTGTTTGTCTAGATTGACTTGTCCCTTCGATGACAAGATCAAATCTGAAAAATCTGAGTATATGGTTGATTCAAATATTGGTTATGATTATTTACTGTTGATATCTACTGTACATTATTTTATCATGTTGTTACTGTACATGGAATTTGATGATTCTCGAGGACCAACTTTGACGTAGTGAATAATGGAGCGTTAAGTTGAAAGAGATGAAAATTATGTTTGTTTATTACAGTTCAAATTTTATTAGAGCAGTGTTGTTCTGAATCTAATTTTATATGTTCATGCATTAAAGTTTACTACTTAAATTAAAAACTCCTCCAACCCTTAAACTTCAACATCAAGTACTTTGGAGACATTTACATGGCATATTCCATGCTTGGTTTTTTACGGTTTTTATTATTTGGCTTTCCTTTTTATCCTTGTTTGGTTTTATTGAAAAGTATTGGTTTTCTTGAAAAGTATAGGAAGCTTACTTTATAATTTTCTCTTTGCCTTTAATGACACATATAATTCTCATGTCCCCGATCTAAGAAGTAGTGCTATTTTTCCTTTTATGTCAGATATTACTTGTTTACCATATGGCACTTATGTAGGTTTTGAGCTGTAGTTACCAGAACACAAATAAGATATGGATGAGAATACGTATGCCAGTTTTTAGATTTCTTTTTGGATATGATACATCTGGATATGGCCTGGAGGTGTATTTATTAGTCAGGAAGAAAACCGGTGGTTGCATATGCACGTTATTCAAGATATTTTCTCAGCATGCAGGCAAAATTTTAAGGGCTCTATTCACTATGCATGGACATATGTTCCACAATATCCGAGGTATGTGATCTCCAGACTCTGTTGAATAAAGAAGTGAATTAAAGATGAGGCTTGGATTGTTGAGAATCCATTTTTTTAAGACTGTCACTGTAATACTGTTTCATGTGGATGGTCACACAACTAATATTGTAATCAAATATGTTTGTGGAGTTTAGATGTTTTGTTGAATGTCTTTATTACTATTATATTGTCAGATAACAACTTTATTAATGCCTTTTATTATAATTTGATATTTAGTGGGGCAATTGGTTTTGTTATTTGCTCAACTAAAGGACTGGCAGTAGATTTTAGAAATCCCGTCAATCCCATTGAAGAGCAGAAGGTTGCAACTAAGTACTATAACTCAGAGGTAATATTCCTAGAGTCTTTAGACTGTATCCTATTTGTGACGATTTTATTTTGGAAGTAATAGAAAAACTGGACTTAATTAATGTCATTGCTCAGTCAAAGTATTACGGGTCCTGTGTGCATCCTTTCTTGACATCTAATATATCTTCTTTGGGAACAAGCATTATCTTGTACACTTGTAGCTTATTTTTGTTTCAATTTCTCACTTGAGGACTTTTGAAGGATGGAAAACAAGTGGCATAGTTTTTTCTTTTGACTTTCTATAAGTATTCTTTAGAGACAACAAAGGAGTGCAAACGTTTAGATTCTAATTTTAATAAACATGGCACAAATTCCTATCTGATTTATTTAGGCCATTTCAAGGGATGTCCATTTGAATTCACACATCTTAGTAATAAAAGATGATAATTTTTTAGTATTCTCTTTACTTATTTTTTTTCTCATTAGTATTGTTAGCTTTATTAGCTAGGTGTTGAGTCTCGTGTTTCTATGTGCATGCAATCTTTTATAGAAACTAACTGAGTTTTTTGTCTAATTTGGAACACAATTTCCAAACTTGTCCCCTATGCGAACTCAAAATTATTAGCTTAAGTTCACTTGTAAGTCCTGTCACTTGCATGCACTATAGTTTGTAAAGTGCGATTGTTGATCTTTTGATTGGAATAATTTGTTATGTAGGCTTGTCAATCAATGGGGATTCACAAGGAATAAATCGCATTCAAGAATATCTTACTACTCATATGTGGCCTGGAATGGTAATATAGTCACAAAGCATTAAATACACTAGCATGCCTGTATCACCAAAGAAACAGGGTGAGTATCCTTATCCTATTTTTTAAAGTTAGTGCATCCCTATTATTATTGTGGTAACATGTGAAGGTTGACCAATTTCAGTTCATGACTAATAAGTATCTCCCTGACCAACTGATTCCAATTGCATAGTTTTTTGATGATGATTCTGAATATGAGCTCTTATCTAATGGCTCAGTTGAACCTTTGGATGGGATAAAGGATCCTTGGGTAGTTTTTAATAATGGCACACAAGATATTCATATAACAAATGAAAGAGAAAATATGCATGTCTCATAATGTACTTGTTGAGCTACCTAGCAACATTCAAGCCCAAGAGGATTCAATTCTACAAAGAAATGGGTGAGTTTCTCAAACTCTTGTGTTGCCTATACATGGTGAGAATCATTCAGAATAAACCACTTCATTGGTTTCAAGCATCATAGAACAAGGTGGTTTGGAAGAAAGAACTGAATATAGTGTAGAATATGTTTAAACTAAGGAAAGGAGGGAACACACATGGAACATGCCTTTGATGTCTTAGAACAGTTGATGCATGAAATGGCATGCATGCGTGAAAACTTGAGATTGATGCCAAACCCCCTAAAGAAGGAGATGGATGGCAAGCTAGCCATGAAAATGGCTTCTATTTTTTCAGATGATGAAGAAAATGAAGATTTGGATTGAAGGGTGCATTACTCTTGTATGTTTGTGTTTGTGAATCAAAATTTCAGTTCAAAACTTGGAAAAAAAATAGAGAGGAAAAGTGAGGAAATGATGATGTTCGAAGCTTCTACAACACATTATGTTTTGGTTGTATATAAATGGATATATATTATATATGACCATTCATGGTATTACTTCTCATTTCTTTGTCAAGAAAACCCTGATACATTGTACATTGCAACAACAATTATCTTTTACATCACAGACTATAATGCATCACATACTAACTAGTTTGACATTTAAGAATTATGTTTTTGTAATGAGGGTGATGCAAGAGCGAGAGTCTGCAGGTGGCTTAAAGCCTCTACGACTTATAGAGAGAAGTGTTTTCAGTGATCAGATGGTGTGTTTTGAAGTTCATTTTGGTAGAAAGGTCAATAGGCTTTCATGCATTTATGACAGTGTAGTAACTTGAGAGTCTCATTGTTCATTGTATTCTTTGTTCAGGTCTAATTTTTATTATTGTTCAATATAGACGATGAAATGTATAAGCAAATTGATGTTGTAGTATCTTCCCTGTTAACAGTCAGTCTAATTGCATTCTTTGTTTTTGCACTCTACTTTGTGTTCCAGTGTCTACTTTTAGTGCAGTTACTGACATTTTAGCACTGGAAAAAATAAGTTAGAAACAAATTTACTGGTCTTGAATATACCAGGTGTTTGTGAGAGTTGTGCATGAGGCAAAATGGATGAATGGAATGGAGCTTAGCATATATGATTCATGGTTTGATCCAGTTGTTTCTGTTTTACCTGGGCTTGTTCCTGATGGATTTATTTACTTGAGGGCCAGTCCAGACACATGCCATAGACATTTGCAGTTGTGAAAAAGAGCAGAAGAAAATAGCGTGTCACTAGATTATTTGAGAGGTTTGCATGAAAAGCATGAGAAATGGCTCATCCCTGCTCAATGTGGAAATCATGGGTTGTTGTCTGTGAGCCAATTACCTCTTGATATTGATAGGTCTCTACACCCTGAGATCAAGGACCACACATTTCTTTTGCAAGGAGAACATGTACATGCTAGTATTTAGAAGGTAAGCCAAATACTGATCTATGTAATATTCATAACCAGTTTGGGTTCTAATGCTGCTATATACTTTATGATTCTAATTGACTGCTTCTAATGCAAACATGTCAAATTCAGGTTCCAACCTTAGTGTTGGAGTGTGAGCCCAACATTGACTTCAACAGAGACATTGAAGCAAAGCAAGGGTAAGAATTTTTTCTCTGATTTGGTTTTTACACATACATCATGGAATAACATATTTGACATAAAGAAAAACATTCTTTTGACCTCTTTAGGAATTGAATTGCTTGATACTAAATATGTTTAACGTAGGTTTTTTCTTACATATTTGGTTTGGTGATCCCAAAGATAAATGGTTGAAAAATATTTATGTCCTATTATGTTTGTCTTACTCACAACTAGTAGACAGAATGGAGTGCCATACACATGGGCAGGACTAGTATATCTTGATCTATTGAAGTGTCAAGCCCTGGGTTGTATACCATGACATGCAGCAGTGCTTAGTATTTGTAAAATTAAGCTTCATCTGGTGATGAGAAGTAGAGGAAGTTGTTAATAAATCTATTGGAATAGGGCCTTGGTGGAATTTGATGATCCATTCAATTTGTTATATGTGATACCGTAGTTCTTTATCCAATGCATCATGTATTTCATAGTAAATCTACATATAGACAAACATTAATATCATCATATCCAGGAGTGAAAGGGAAGCCAAAGAATGATCATTCCAGATCCCTTTATGTTTCCTTTGGATCCAACTTGAAGAGAATATATATTATTTCCAAAGATAGTAGTCTTATCTGAAATCTTGATTGTTCTTCTTGTATCTGATTTAAATGTAAAAACACTTCCCAGGTTGAACTGAGTATTTTCCTTATGAAAAGTTGCTCTAGAACATTGTCTCCAAAAGAAAGACATGGTTGTCAGTCTGATCACATTTCACATACTCGAAACTAGTTGTCACATCATCCATTTGTCCCCAAACCTCTTTCTGTTGAAGGGTTGAAACATAAAGAACAATACAACCCAAGCCCAACACGATTTGGTAACTTTGCAATTCCACATTACATCAACATCTATCTTTAAAGTTTAAATCTAGCTAAAATAAGAGTCTTAGTGATGTAGCTCTAGGATGTTAGTTATGACCAAAGTCCCAAGTACTTGTCTTAAAATAAGAGTGAGACTTCTAGATACCATGACACCTCTTATCCCACCAGGTTAGTATATTTTGAAGTCATTTTTAGAGAACATCCTGGCCTTCAGCATTCAAAATTAACTAAAACAATTATTCATCGAGGATCATCTTACAAATTATAGTAAAATTATGTAAGTCAACCACCTGAAGTTGTTGAGTCTGATTAAGAGTTGTCTAGGATGTGTCTAGGATAACCACATAGCTGTGTCCTTGTCCCATAATTCTGACGAGTATGCAATTCTTACTTCTCCAAGCACTTTTTTGCAATGATAGGAATCAACCCAAATTGCCCTTTTTCATTGAGAAATTCCAAAGTGATTCTATGAACAAGTACCATCCTTGTCTAGAAGGTGTAATGTCAATTTACTAATAGCTGTGTCCTTGTCCCAGAATTCTCACCAGGTATGAAACTTACTTCCCCAATCACTTTCAAGCCATGGAAATCACTGGAAATCATGGAAATGCATGGAAATCACTGGCTCTTAATGCTGCTAGACTTGCTTGTCTCACTTTTGACAGTTCATCCATGAATTCACCTATTGTTGATTCTTTGATTCTTGAGTTAAACTCGTGGTAAATTTAATACATTTCAAGATTACCTAATGAGAAGCAGTAATTTGCAAATTTGAAAGATTCTTTGATTGACCAATATTATATTTGGTAATAGGTTTTTAGCTGCTACATTATTTACTTATTGTGCATGTATGAGATGGGGTTGTGGTCTGAGCTCTTCTGCAATAAGCCTATAACTTTAAAGTACTGTTTACTATTTAAATTTTTAATGAGTAAATGGTTGGGATGCTAAACAGGATTCATTGTCTGTACCGATCTTAGGTCTTTACAAAGGTGGAGTTTGGAAAATTCATGTGGAATTACCAGCTGGTTATCCATACACATCACCATCAATTGGTTTTGTGAATAATATCTACCATCCCAATGTCGATGAGGCGTAAGTACCCACTCCAAATGAGTGAAATACTTTTTAATTTTGTTAATTCAAATAGCTAATTCATTTTAATTTAGTCATCAATTTCAATTGTGTTGGTTCAAGTTTGATCTTTGGATTTTGTTTGTGGGGTCACATATTGAAGAAGGGATTCTACTGGGATTTTGCAACTTCTGTTAGGATTTTAGTTGGGCATGAGTTTCCACCAATCTCTCTTCTTGTTGCACTCCCGCTTCTTGTTTCTCCAATTTGGCTTCCCTTGTTTCACCATTAGAAGAACTTCAAGATAGTTCATTTAGCCTCAGACTGACCCCTACCACAACTAATGGACATTCTAGTGGCAGTCTCAGTCAATAGCCAAATGTAGAGGATATCCACACCCCATTCCCGTGTCCTCAGTATGCAGGGGATGCATCCTCATGAACTCTGGTTTGTACTTTGTAGTACATGCAATCTATGAAGCTTGTGGAACATTAACTATATAATCTAACTGTATAACAGAAACTGTTACACTTGGTCATGCTACTTTTGTGATGCTACCAAAGATACATGAAAAGGATATCCGTACTCTATGCACACAAGTAGTAATGTCTTAGCAAACATAAAATTTTGTAGACTATCCAAACAAAACCGAAAAATTTAACTAGACTGAAAAATGGTTGTGCCGAGTCACTGTAATTGTTCCATTTGAGTTATTTTACTAACTGGGCTTCATCTTCTTGGAACTTTAGGTCTGGCTCCATTTGTCTAGACGTTCTCAATCAAACTTGGACTCCAATCTGTGGTTAAGGAGAGAAAGGAATAAAATCTAACCTTGCAACTTTTCTTGATTACTAAAAAATTGAGTGTTTCTTTGATTACTAAAAAATGAGTCTATTATGTTTTTTCATCTTAGTTTACAACAATCTACTATACTCCATCTTTTAGTCAATTTATTGCTTACTTCCTTATTGGTATTTCAGATCTCGTGCATGTATTTGAAGAATTTCTTCAACTTCTATTATATCCTAATCCAGACGATCCTTTAAATGTGGAGGCTGGGGCCTTAATGATGCAGGAAAAAGATGCTTATGACTAGAAGGTGAAAGGTGAATTCATCAATGCTTGTCCTAATTTGCATTAAAATTTACTCCAACAAATTTGATGATTCACTTCATGTATTTATGCTCATTATCTGAGTTATTTGTTCAGCGTATATAAATATTTCTTCAAGAACATTCTTGTGGGTGTGTTTACTCAGTTGGCAGACAACTAATTTTCCATTCCCTTAAACTGAAATCTTAAATACAGAGCACATGTATAGTTTTATTTGGTTGCATGAACACATTAAAAACTAAGCCCTCTATTAGCTCAAGCACTACAAGATTGATCGACTTTTGGGTGAAAATGTATGCTAATTATGTTTTAATATATAATCCTTAGCCTATTTTTATCATTCATTTCTTTTTTGTTGTGTTTTAGAATACTATATTCATTATGCAAAGGTAGAAGATTTGGGAGGGGGACAAGGAGAGGAAGAGGAAGACGAGAAAGACAATGACACTGAATCCGACTGAGGTGATGAGGAAATGGTTGGCCCTGGAGATCAATGACATTCTAGATCCAGATGTCATTGAAGTTCAAATTGAGCTGATCCACAATGTGAATCTAGATATTATTGAAGTTCAAATTGAGTTGAGTCACTATGCAATTTTGGGGAATGAAATTAGCATTATTGGCTTGGAATTTTAAAATTTTCATTGGTATCCATTAACATTGCTCTGAATTTTAAGAAATTCATTGATATTCATCAACAGTTGCACCTCTATATTCTGCTTCTATGGTTACATTATATTTGAAGTATTTTGTTAGATCCCCTACTCTTCCTTCTTGTCAAGGAAATATTGGAAGAAATCCAATTATGGAAATGTTTACTATGATGTTGTGGTATGAAATGCAAAATTTTCTAAGCTTGATTGCAAACTAAATAATTCAAAATAGGTTCATTCACATGAAACAATGAATGGAACAATATTGTGAGTTAAATTTTGTTCCTACTCCCTTTGTTTGTCCATACCGTTTCATTGTACCATGAGCCTAAGCCCTTAGCTTATCTTTTTTTTTCAGATGTTTGTGTGTTAAAGTTTAGCTATAATCTGCTTTACTTTTATCTGTATGGGTAGAAGAGGTTGAACAATTAGACTGCTTGAGTGATTAAATGGCAATGCCAAAATGTTATCCAAGATTATTTCAGCTCTCACCCAATGAAGGACTTGGAAAAACTGAATATCCAAAACAAATGATTATTTTGTTATATCTTAGAATTTGGAAGAAAGGTGGAAAAGATGAGGGTTTCTTGATTGGTTACCTTGAATTTTTACTGTTTCTGGACATATTGCATTTCAATTTTCTATGTTATTAAAGCCTTATTATGGTGGCTATGGGATGTCTCCATGCAAGATTCATTGCTTGTAACTTTTTCCTATTCATGATTTAGCAATTTTTAGTAACATTTAAGGTTGTTGATAGCTTCATAGAGCACAATGTTGAAACTTTTTTAAAGATGGATTTATGCATATCTTTGATATGTTATGTTGATGGGTCCTTAGTCGGGTAATCCAAGGAAAAATATATATATATTTATGTAAAGGATGGGAGGTCCTTCCTTGGGGGCTTGAATACCCAACCACTTGTGCCTATTACAGGCCTTGGGAGGTTTAGTCAGCCTCCTAGAGCTTGTTACAGGCCCTGGGGGCTTGGATACCTATCCCACAACATGCTTAGTCAGCGATTAGGGAACTGCAACATGCAATCTAAATGTTGTACTATGTGCATTGGCTCTAGTGACATACAAGAAGTGATCTCCTACCTCTTCATTAGAACATTAGATGTTGCAAATCATAATGAGATGTGGTTGAGTAATTGCATTGTGGGTGAAGTAATGTGCATCCACAATATACATCGAAAGAAGCAAGGTGCATTGTAGAATGCATGTGGGGTCATAAGAGGGGTATCATATCAATATAATAGGTAGAAATATAAAGGGGTATAAAAAATGTTATTGAAAAAATTGATACATACAATATCTAGTGAAAAAAGGTTTTTTTTTTTTAAATTGGGAAGGCATATTGGGGAGGGGGATAAAAAAAAGCGATTTTGGAAGGTATTTTCCAATATTTAGTGAAATTAGGGGTATTGTTTCATATACGACGAATGAACGTGCTATGATAGCTATTTATTGAGTGAAGCCCTCGTGCATACCTTTTAGGCTGAAAAACCCGTTTTCTATTTACCCTGGCGGTCTGGGGTGTTCTGTTTTGACTTATGAAAACCCCATTTTTCCCTTCTCTATGGCTTTTAGTGGTTTTGTTTTGATTTGTGGTTATTATGTTTTCATCCTTATGGCATTTTCTGGAGAATTTCTAGATAGGACCCCACAGGGGTCTTCCCATAAGATTCCGATGGATAGACTTGGGGCTTCACGTAGTGATTTTTGGCGTTACACTACACCTGTCAGTGGTGAAAAGACAAGTGGAACTGTCCCTTTCCCCCCAGACTGCATACAACCTAACCCTAATGTTCTGGTGGAATATACAGGGCCTGCGGTTAATTTTTCTGAAGTTGTTATATCTTCGGTGTGTTTTGGGGAGGGTAACCTAAAACCCTCTACTTGTTCACTTTCACCTGATCTCACTTTCAAAGAAGTGAGGCTTAAGAGCTCTGGTACACACAGGTTTGTTTCAGGTGACAAAGCGAGATGCAGAAGAAAGCTAAAACAAGAGAAATTCAGGCAAAGTAAATCCACTTGTGTTCTTGGCAAGGACGTGACTTTTGATATGGTGCTCGGGTTATCTAAATGCACCTTGTTGGGGAGGTTTGAATTTATCCGTCTTTCTAGATCCGAAATTATAGACTGGATGGGTAAATATTGGAAATCTATCATTCAATACACTCTGAGGGTTAACCTGTTGGTTAACGGTTGGTACAGTTTCCATTTTCTCACTAAGGAGAGTCTGTGGTTGATCGAAATTCGTTTTTGGATTATTGGTGAAGGCTCTTTAGTTTTCTCTAGGTGGCACTTTGCTTTTAATCCTTGGACTGAAAAACTCGTGAAGCGGAACCTATGGGTCATTCTACTTGGTTTTCCCCTGCAATGTTGGTATTTTGGGGGTTTCATGTCTATTGCAAACTCAATGGGTTGTTTTATCATAGTTGAAGATTCTTCCCTACATTTGGTGGATAGAAGGGCTCCGAGAGTTCTTGTGGAAATGGAGTCTTCTCTAGGTCTACTCGAAGAAGTGGAGGTTATCTGGAACGATGAAGTTTTTACCCAAAAAATGGATTATTGGCGGGCTCCCTTTAGGTGTTTCAGATGCCATAAAGTTGGTCATGTTCGGGATAATTTCCCTGGAAGTTCTATGGAGATGAAGGACGGGGATAGGAACTTCACATCTAATTCTGGCGATTCCAAAGATACTTATATAGTCTTGGCATGGTTTATTCCCTTGGACCATTCTTTGATGCTTGATTATCTCGGTAAGTTGAAAGTTTCCCTGCCTGTTTTACTTAAATTCATGACAAAAGATGAATTAGTTAATTTTCTGCTTGATGGGGTTTGTGATAATACTGGTACTCCCTACTCTCTTCCCATGAATTTCCCTTTGGACAAGATTTTGGTTGTCTGGAGCATGGGACATTTACGACGGATTCTACCTTGGATATTCTGGAAGAAACAATCCCTCCTGTGTTAGACTCCTCTCTTCCCATTACTGGTTTTCCAGACTCTATCTTTCCTCTACCTGAAGTCCAGGATAGGGGGGATTCTGTCTCTATGCCTATCTATATTCGAGATTATTTTGGTAATCCAAGTAGTTGTGGTGAGACTAAGGAACGGGAAAAAATTCCTATATTTTTGGGTAAGCCATGGGATGAGGCTATCCTTCCCATATCCTCCATTCGGATGAAAAATGTTACCACCCTAAAAAAAAGGGAAAGAATTGTGGTGTTAAGGATAATACATCTGGTGTTTCTAGGTGTAACCCTATCTTTGAAAATCCCAGAATTGCCGATATTACTTCTATTGGGAGAGTACTTGCTACTTCTCCTTCATTTGATTCTTGTCTTGGGGCCCTTAGAGCAGATGCGCCTTGGGTTAATTCTCCTTAATGATCTTATTAACCCTAAACATCAGGGGTTTTAGTAGTGTTCCCAAACAAACTTCCTTCAAAAGGCTGATTGATGTAATCCGGTCGGATATTATTCTTCTTCAAGAGACCATGATTCTATCTATTCAAACCTATGATATCTTCCTTAAGATGTTTCCAACCTGGAACTGTTGTGGCAGTGATGCAAAGGGTTTATCTGGGGGTTTGTTAGCTGCTTCGAACCCTCTCAAAGCACATTTTTCTTCTTTTATGGTTGATGCGGGAATACTGTTGGAGGGGAAGTTTAAGGATTTAGATAGGGTAATTCGAAATCTAAATGTTTATGGCCCTTATAATCATAAACAAGTATTCTGGGAAAATTTATTTCAAAGTGGTTTTATGAAACACCCCTCCCTAATACTTGCAGGTGACTTGAACCTTACTCTCTCCTCGTCGAAAATTTGGGGATCTGGTTGTAAGTAGGACCCCTTAGCCGGGTACTTCAAAGATTCCTTTGAAGTTGCAAACCTTATTGATGTCATCCCGACCGTTATTATCCATACTTGGAGTAATGTTAGGACTGGCATTAGTGGCATTGCTAAAAGATTGGACCGTTTCTTAATTGCAGAAGATATCAACAAACATTTCAGGAAATACAGAAGTTGGTTTGTTTCTTTAGGGTTATCGGATCATAAACCAGTGATCTTAGAGATCGATTTGAATGCTCCAAAGGTAAGTTTCCCTTTCAAGTTCAACCATTCCTGGATCCTTAATGATGATTTTTTTTCATTGGTTCAAGCGAAGTGGAGGAATATTCAATTTTTTTTTAGTTCGGCCTCTCAAGCTTTGTTATATAAACTCAAACATCTCAAATTTGATGTTATTAAATGGGAAAAGGAATTGAAATAGTTTAATCATGCTAACCTCTATCAAATCGAGATGTAGTTGAATGCTCTTGTTGATAATGTGGATGATCTCTTTGATGTGGACACAAAAGAAAAGAAGTTTTCCTTAGAATCTATGAAATAGAAACTTGGCGCTTAAAAAGTCAGGTGATTTGGATAAAGAGTGGTGATAGGAACACAATTTTTTTTCAGAATTATGCTAATATGAAGAGAAATATCAACTCAATTTGGGAATTAAGCGATCTTGAAGGAAGGGCCTTGAAGGATCATAAATCCTTAGATATTGGAGCGGTGGATAAAGAACAAGGAGATTCTATTTTTTCTAAAGTTACTCTGGGTGAACTTAAGGATGTTCTAAATTAGTTTGAGAAAGACAAAAGTCCAGGCCCTGGAGGCTGGACAGTTGATTTTTTCTTACACTTTTTTGACTTGATTGGAGCGGAGTTGCTCAGCACTGTGGAAGAGACTAGGCTGAAGGGTTTTGTTTCTGAAAGGCTTAATTCTACTTTTGTCACTCTTATTCCTAAGAAGGATAATCCCTCTAATTTTAATGATTATAGACCAATGTCATTATGTAATCTGGTCTATAAATTGATCACAAAGGTGTTTTCTAATAGAATCAATCCATTTTTAGAGAAAGGGATTTCGAAAGAGTAATTCGTTTGTTTGTCGAATCGATAGATTCTTGATGCCATTGGGATGGCATACGAATGCATACATTCAATTAAACAGAGGAAGTTGAAATCTATAATTTTAAAAATGGACCTTATTAAGGCTTATGATAGGGTAGATTGGACCTTTTCTTCGCTTCGTCTTATTACAATCTGATTTTCCGGTAGGGGCTACAAACTGGATAATGGGATGTGTCACAATCGAAAATTATGCTATTATGGTTAATAGGCACCCTTCATACTTTTTCAAAGGTGAAAGAGGGTTGTGCCAAGGCTACCCTCTATCCCCTTTACTATTCCTCATGGTTATTGAAGGCTTAAGTTTGCTCATAAATTCTGCAAAATATGAGAAGCGTATACAGGGTATTTTTTTCCTCCATCTCTTCAAATTTCTCATATGCTATTTGTGAACGATGTCCTTTTATTTGCCATAGGTTTAGCATAAGATTGGCGAGTTCTATCAAAGATTATAAATCTATTTTGTTCAACTTAGGGTATGAAAGTTAGTCCAGAAAAGTCTACCCTTTTCTACAGTAATAAGGTGGAACTAGATACGGATCTGCGTCATTAGATTGAGTCTTTTTTACTTTTCCAATGGAAAAATTTGCACGAAGGTTTGAAGTATATGGGTTTTGTTCTTAAACCAAACAACTACAAAAATGACGACTGGATGTGGCTTATATAGAGAATTGAGAAAAGAATAAACATTTGGACTTACATGTTTTTATCTTTAGGTGGAAGATTTATTTTGATAAACTTAGTCTTGCAAAGTATTCTAGTTTACTGGATGTCTTTGGCCATGGTTCCTAAGGCTATTTTGGAAGCTATCCAGAAAAAATGTTTCAGTTTTTGTGGGCAAGTAGCTTGAATCACTCAAAATTTCACTTAGCGGTTTGGAAAAAGTTATCGCTCCCAAAGAAGTATGGAGGATAGGGGTTGAAGCATATTTTCTGGTTTGAAGAAGCTTTGGGAGCTAAAACATTGTGGAGAGCTCTCTTCAGTGATAGTTTATGGACTAATGTGTTAAAGAAGAAATACCTAAAATATATTCTCCCATCTCTGTGGATCCGGAATACACCTCCTCTTAGTTCGTCCACTTCAATTATTTGGAAAGGTCTCTATAAGAAATTGCCCACTTTGAAAAAACAGTTGAGCTGGAACATTGGGAGGGGCATATGGGAATATATCAGAATTGATCCGATTATTGGGATGAAAGATGATTATCGACTTTCTTCAAATTTGCTCGAATATTTACACACAAAAAACATAGATGTTCTTGCACAAGTTTACGATTATGATGCTGAGGATAGTTCTGTTTCGGTTTGTCTAAGTGTTGGTGATCTCGGTCTCACGGGTTGCGAGGCCGATGAATGGAAAAGGTATATGTCTATTCTATCTGCAACAGGAATTCATTTGACAAAGAAGTAAGATATTTTAGTTTGGGATTGGGGAGATTCAAATGGTAATATCTCGGCTAAAATTGCATATGATTATGTAGTTTCTGAGAATGTTGAAGCGTTTCCAAACTGGTGGTCCTCAAAGCTATGGAGATGGAATTTACCCTTAAAAATATGTTGTTTTATCTGGCTCTACCTGGAAAATAAAATCCTTACCTAGGACAACTTATTAAGGAGAGGTTTGATCGGACCAAGGGTATGCTTACTTTGTTTGCAAAATTTAGATTTTGTGTCTCAGTTGTTTGCAAATTGCTCCTTTATGAATCGTGTTTGGAACGTATGCCAAGAAAGTCTATGTTTTAGTGAGATCTGTAATCGTGTGAATCTACAGGAGAGTATGAAAATTTGGTTCTTTAACAAGCCCAGATTTCCCGAACTTCCTTTATTTGTTATATGGGAAGTATGGAAAAACAGAAACCGTTATATCTTCAATAAGAAATTGCTTTCCCATTCTCAGGTGGCATATAGGGCAGTTGCTATGTTTAAGGAATATAAATCTAAGAAGAAAAAAGAAAAGTCCAAAACTCTTCGTCACCCTTCTTTCGACCCAAACTGCTCAGTGGGCTTCTTTGATGGTGCCCATAAAGATGGTTTATGTGGATAGGGTATGGTGCTTTATATTAGAAGGGGTCATTCCATCAGAATTAAGATGTGTGTTGGATCAGGAACTAATACCCAAGCTGAATTGCTTGCTTTACGGGTTTACTTTGGACTACCCGAAAGAAAGGCATGCAATTTTTACAAGTGGTGGGAGATTCTTTAGTGGTAATAAACTGGATTTCTGGTAAATCGAATCTAAATGTGCTTCATCTATCTCATTGGATGAACAAAATTCTGGACATAAAGGAAGACTTCACTCATCTCTCCTTTACTCATATCTACAGGGAATTCAACCATGACGTTGATCTCCTTTCTAAGGAAGCTGTGGGACCTATGGATGGGCGATCCACTTTGAAGAATTAGTGGGTGGAAACAATTTAGATAAGGGTGTCTATAAACTGTTTTAGTATTCTACCCAAGATTTTTGTTTCAATAGAACAATATTTTTGTTTTTACTCCTTTTAGGAAATAAGTTTTTGTATGGTTATTTTTTGTTACAAAGCAGAATGCTCCTTATAGTATGTTTTAAGGATCTTGGCTTGGCATATTGTAAAAAGAAGGTCTTGTGGGTAAGGCTGATTGGGTAGTATTTTCAAAAACGTATTTTGAAACTGTTGTAACTCTGATTCACACTGAATATCAAGTTATATTTTTTTTTGGCTTGAAAAAAAAATCCACACATTCTATCTTTTTTTGTATTTAAGAAAACACATATCCTATATATATGTAATAAACTTCATTTACTCTCCCTCTTTTAGCGTTATACTTCATATCATTAACAATTCCTATATCTAGCCATATAATCCACACATTCTATCTTTATTGTATTTAAGAAAACACATAGGTAAGCAACTTTCAGGTCTTCATTTTTTGAGAAATAGGAAAAGTATTTTCCTTATGATGACTTGCATTTAATTCAGGTTTAGTACTTTTTAGTATATTCACTGGCTTAAGAATGTTCAAGTTTTTTTTAATTAGAAAATGTTTCTTAGAAGTTGCATATTGAGGTCTCTCTCCACCCCACTCAAAATTCAAAATATGGTTTTGTAATGTCTTCTTTGTTTTTAGAAGCAATATTTGAGTATGCTTTTACTATATCGATATGATTGGTCAAAGGGATGTTTGAGATGTTGAAGCAGAACATAGATGTTTTTGAAAACATTTAT
The DNA here is from genome assembly GCA_027924585.1 of Larix kaempferi. NCBI lineage: Eukaryota > Viridiplantae > Streptophyta > Pinopsida > Pinales > Pinaceae > Larix > Larix kaempferi. Next base: position 2,711,505 of record BSBM01001174.1, on the reverse strand, counting down.
TTCATAAAATTGAGTGTGCGTTTTCGAGGTTACTCCGAAAGTGTTTACACCATGATTAGGGGTGCTTCATGTGATGTGGGTGCATAGTGTGTCGATTTCCTTTGGTTGTACCATGATGGACATACACATTGGAAATAAATTACTCATGGATGCTAGACCTTGTATTGATGCTTACAGACACACTTCCTTGGAGTGTTAGTGACTTAGAGGGTAGGGTGACATTCTTCATGATGCACACATGAAGATGCTGGTTTCTTACTTGGAGGACAACTCCCCTTGGAGGAGGAGTGTTGGACATCTTGGACAAGAGTGTTGAGCCCTAGATGGAACGGGGACCCTTGGTTGCTTGCATGGAAGCTTGTACTTGACTAAAGGATGCTTGGGCTGATGAGTGATGATGTAGGTCAGTGGATTCATAGGTGTACATGGATTAGGAGTTAGCACTAGAGAATTTAAGGCCTTTGGAGGAGGAGCATTATGTAATGTACCTAGCGAGGATAATATGGGCCTTGGGGTACTTAGGGAGATACCCAAGGGGATACAAATGTAATGTAGTCATAATCCCACTATGCAGTTAGAGTAAATAATATAACAAGAAGGGGTAGTTGGCATAAAACCCTAGGAATAATCATTATAAAGCATAAATACATGAGTATCATTATATTGAGATATGTTGGGTGTTATTAAAATATGTATTAAATTTGTTGCTTCAAAACCCTAGTCACACAAAGCAACTACATTGAAAAGTAAGTGATTTTTTTCAAAATCCTAGTCACACAAAGTTTCTACATTGAAAAGTAAGTGATTTTTTTCAAAACCCTAGTTCTATTTTTGGGTTTTCACAAGGAAGATGTGTTTTATAGGGCAATATGATGGTCCTGACTCCTAGTATCGAAAAATATATAAAATGAATGAATTCAAAATATTGAAATTGTTGGAAACTAGTGTTATGTTTATCTTGTCGGTAAATTTAGCGCTGATGGTATTGAATGCAACTTATCAAGAATATTAAGGAAAATATCGAAAAACATCCAAAATTATCGAGAAACTTAAAAAATACAAAAATAATCAATTCTTTTTTAGCATCTAAAGCAACAACAACATTAAAAACACATTGTTGCATACATATGAAAATAAAAGCTATATATAAGATGACATGTGGTACATTAAACATCAATACTAAAATATGATGAGTCATAAGTCTTAAGTTCGACAAGATACGGTAGATCAAAGTAAATCCCATTCCATAATTTCTCGGATGATGGCAATGAAAACAATGGATTTAAATCCCTTTGCTTGCTTGACGGAAAAATGGTCACATTATCCTTAGAGCTCAATCCGCCAACTCACTTTTGTAAAATGAGGGTTAAAATACCAAGAAGTTGGTTATAAGGAAAAAATGACATGAGTAGGGTGATAATTTCCAAATTATTATGATAATTATTGAAATGATCGTTGATAATTTCTAAAAAGGAAAATATCATGATAAATTGTAGGATAATTTTGTCGATGGTTTCAACTCACGATAGATCGACTTATTGTCGATATGACACTGATAAGTGTAACAATGTTGAAAACACAATATGTACATTTATCTAAGGGATGGATCAAACATATCGAGTAAGTCATTTTACTAGCCAGAAATATTCAGATTTCCAGATGAAGAATATGAAAAAAAAATATTTAGACAATTGGTCTCATGGTACTAAGAAGGATACAAATAGCACTAGGGGTTTATTTTAATGTGACAACTTCCTATTACAGGTTCATGGATGTCTTCAACAAGAGGAGGTCATTGTTTTATAAACCCTAGTTGCAAGCATAATTTCATCATGTTAACATGGTTAAAAAATTACAAGTCCTAGCAAAGCATATCTAGAGAACACATGTTGATGGTGAGAATGTTCAAATTTTTTAAAATTTGAAGGTCACTATGGATAAATATGTTTTTCAATATGATTTTCATGTTATAGATATGGAGGATGTGGATATTATTCTTGGATAACCTTGGACGAAATCAATTGGTATATTTAATATTAATGTGTAAAAGGAATTTATGTAGCTTTGGTACAAGGAAAATAAAATCACATTTCAGGATATCTCTCTTATTAAACAAGAAGGGCTCAAGGGGCCACATGAAGAAGTCCCTATACTGAAACTAACTGCAGTACTTATTGACACATTAGATGAATAGTATGAGGTTGAATCAAAAGAAGAGCCTACAAAAGCTCATGAAGAAAAGCCCCAGGAAGGGCATAGAAAGGAAGAAGAATTTATAGAGTTATTGACTCAAATAAGCTAGATGTTGGAGAGTTAAATAACAAAGAACCAATAGCTAAGGTTGTAGTATATCACCACTTACAACACATGGAGAAACAAAAGTAATCAAGGCAAGGTTGTGAGTGTCAACAAACTTCTTATGTACCAATATGAAACCAAAAAGGAAACCAATATGGGGGCACATGGAGAAATGAAAGAAACGCATGGAGATACCAAAATAGCACATCAACAATATGGAACAAAAAGAAGAAACCACAATCAAGGTTGAGGAGTCAATGCCATAGTTGGATCCCATTTCCACATTTCACTAGGATGGATGGATGCTCATGCTTGGTACTAGTTGACTACACTGCTTAGTGGATCATATTATAAGGCTTCTACCCATGTTTTGAGGAATAAACCTATGAAGTGGGATATAATGCAATGTACCCAAGGAGGATAATATGGGGCAACTAGAGAGGTAGTTGGACTTAAACCCTAAGAATAATCACGAGAAAGTATAAGTACACTTGAATAACATTGTATTGAGATATGTTGGATGTTATTGTATTGTAGAAATCATGACTTATGGAGTGAATCCTTCCATAAGGATTATTTAATTGTGTAACCCTACCTTAAGGGTTTTCTCTCTATCCTTGTCTTTATTCTTGTATGGATGTATTTTGGTATTTCATAAGTTTATGGGTTCTATCTTGTTGTGATTCAATTTTAAGGGATGAGGATCACTATGCATTGGACCTTTCTTAAGGAGCACTCTACCGTTGAATCCTTATTGATGAGTTCTATACCTTGGACCCTTTCTTGTTGGACATACTTACCTTGGAGCTTGAGATGGTCACATAGATTTGGATCATTTCATAGGTGAACATATCTAATTATTAGTTAGGTTGTATGCTTATGGACCTTTTCCACTTTATAATTGTTAGCCTCTCTCACCTTTCATATATATATATATATAATTTTTTTTTTCAATGTGGTTCACAACCCCGGAGAGGAGTTGCTACATCCACAAGAAGAATTCACATCCCGAAGGGGCCTCACCCCACTGAATTTGATTACATAGCCTAACCCAGTGGGGACATCAAGTGAGGCCCTAATATATCTATGCATAGCCACATGGGGATTTGAACCCAAGGCCTTCTTCTTACAACTCATAGCTCTCAACCACTTGAGCTAACCCATCGGTATCCCTCACCTTTCATATAAATAGAGGAAAGGGTATTTTTCATTATCTCATGTGATCACGTATTGTGTTAGAGATGTGATAGCTAGGGAAACTTGGTCTTTCTCATTGCACTCTTCTTTGTATTTTCTCTCTTTGTATTGAGCAGTAGGGTTCTTAAGTAAATTCAAGGGAAGACTAAGGTTAAGGTTTTACCTTAAGAAGACAAAGAGGACTAGGATTTGGGATAAATCACAGAGTAGAAAAATGAACACCTGGTCTTGTAGCTTTTGTGAGAGAAGGCTAGGGATTTGTGGCATTTGGAAACCCTATTTCTACTTGGATTGCTTGATGTGGAGAAGATATAGATATACTATAATGTACACATGTGGGATGCAAGTGTAGGTTCCAAGGAGGAATTACATGTGTTTATGCTGTTGAGTATCTTTAGTGAAGTGACCAACTTTGGTTGGGAGTGATTCCTAGCTAGGAGTTGGTGGATATGTTTTTTTAATTGTTTCCCTAGCTAGGGTTTAGAGAGATTGAATTATAGCAACTTTTATTGAGTTTTTGGCATGTAAATGCACTTCATCTTATATATATATATATATCTGTGTGTGTGTGTGTGTGTGTGTGTGTGTTTTGGCATGTAAATGCACTTCATCTTATATATATATATATCTGTGTGTGTGTGTGTGTGTGTGTGTGTGTGTGTGTGTTTTGGCATGTAAATGCACTTCATCTTATATATATATATATATCTGTGTGTGTGTGTGTGTGTGTGTGTGTGTGTGTGTGTGTGTGTGTGTTTTGGCATGTAAATGCACTTCATCTTATATATATATATATCTGTGTGTGTGTGTGTTTTGGCATGTAAATGCACTTCATCTTATATATATATATATATAAGATGTGTGTGTGTGTGTGTGTGTGTGTGTGTGTGAAATTTGGTGTACTTGATGTGTGTGTGTGTGTGTGTGAGAAATTTGGTGTACTTGCATATTTGATTTTTAACTTATGTTATTTTAACTCATGCTATCTTCATGATTGATTAGATTCTAGTTGGACATGCATGTTAATTTGACACAACATTATGTTGAATTTGCCAAGTGCTTTAACATGTATCTAGAAGATAAATGAGCATATTTACTTCTAAGATAATCCATTGTAATAAATAATTTGCAGATCTATCATATGCTTGAGAACTGTGCTATAAATGGTAGAAACTTTGTTGCATTGAAGTACACTTGTTTGGTATTTATTTTCTTGGTTGTCTTCGGACTCAAGTCAGGGAGAAGTGAAGTATTTGTTGTTGTAAATTAATATTTCAGATTCAGCCCTAAGGCTGAAAGTTCACATGAAATTGATACAGGAAACTTGAAGGTTGAGGTGAAATTTCTGAATTTGTAATAAAAATTAGATTCTCAAAAAAATTACATGGCATTAGAGCATTTCAAAGATATCCATACCCCTTCCATTATCTACACCATTATTTATCTTAGTCTCTAGTGTTCTTCATTCTACCTATGGAACAATTCTAGCTATCAAGAGTTTATTCTTTCATTGCAATAAGGCCATTTTTTTTTTTGCATTAGTTTTTTTTTCCGCCAAACTTGTTTTCTTATGGCTTCTACTATTATATTATCAGGATATTTCCAATTGCTTTAAAATGAATCTTTAAGTTTACATTTAACTAACAAAATCTTCTATACGAGTGTTAACATGTTAAACATTGAAAATTCTTATTCATACACCAAGTAACTTAATGCTTCCATCACTACATAGAGATTTAAAAAAATACATCTTATATTAATATACAAGTTTTTACAAAACAAAAAAAGAAAATTTGGGTATATACACCGTGATTCATACCTCTTCCTCAACTTTGGTAAGATATAATGAAATTTGAATAGGTTGAAGCCTCTATTTCTTTAACATCATTGATTAGTAGATAACCTTTAGCTAACCACTACATACATACCTTTTCCTACCAAGCATGACAAAAAAATGAAACAAACTCGCCTCATTAGCAAAAACATGTTGATTTTTGTACCTAGGAAGTGTTCCCCTAGGTGACCCTTTTGCCTAAGTCACTTAAGTGGGGAAATAAAGTGACCCTTGCATTAAATGACTTGAGATGAGCGTTTAATGTGACTTTAGAGATTAAAGTCACTTTTGGAAAAAAATTAAGTGAGGTTAGTGAAATAATATTAAATGGGATTTAATGAGCAATTAATATCATCTATCCATCTCATCCAATCTCAACCGTTGGATTAGATGCCCATTCACTTACCCTAGGCTTTCACCCAAAAAGGCAAGGGAGGCAAATGAGAGTTCATTCTTGAGAGAAGAGTGAAGGAGAAGAGAGTTGAGAGAGGGGCACAATTTTTGAGGAGGAGGTTCAAGGCATTTATGACCAGCACGAATTCTGAGGCAACAATATTTTAGCAGCATCACGATTCCTAAGGTGACCATACAATACAGATTATGGGAAAACATTTCGAGGAGATCATCTGGGCACATTTCCCGAGAAGGACAACATGGGTTTCTAGGCAGAGTTCTGGGCACAAATCCTGAGAACAGTTGGCTCGGTTTTCAAGGCATAAAACTGGGCACAAATCCCGAGGTTGTTGCACAGTTTTCGAGGAAAGTACACATGCACATTTCTCGAGAAAGTCAGCACAGAGTTTGAGGTGTAGTACAACACGAATCCCGAGGAGTGGGCAGGCACAAAAATCGAGACAATACGGATTTCTGTCTTCTTCTCAACACAAATTTTGAGGTTCAGATTTGCACAAAAATCGAGGCATGTTTAGCACTAATTTCAAGGCAGTCTGTGGGTGGATTTTCTGGTTGAGATAAGTAAAATTTTTATTGAAAATTATTGTACTCAAATATTGTTGAAGAAATAAAATCTCTCTCTCTCTGACTGGTTTTCCCCATGGGGGTTTTTCCAGGGCTATTGGCCAAAAATATTATGTTTGAAAATTTTCCTGTGTGTGCATTTATTTATTTTCTGTTATAAGATTTGAGTTGCAGCGTGTTTTAAATTGTCTGAAAAATATTGTTATAATTTCCATCCAACCAAAATTGAGTTGAACATTAAACTGAAAAATATTGACATTAAAACTAGCAAGTTGAAAAAATCAGAAAATCTACATGGTATCAGAGCGAGGTTGGGCAGAAAACTAAAATTTGCAGACATTCAGAATTTTCCAGATTTCAGTATTTTCTTATGTTAGTGAACATCAACTTGTTGGGTTGATAGTGAGATGGCTACAGGACTTAGGTTGGAGGATAGGCTAGATGGGACAAGAAACTTTGTGCCATGGAAGGCTAGGATTTGTTGATTTTGGAGGAAAATGAACTGTGGGAGGAAGTGGTAAGGAACACTATAGCTAACCCTATTAAGATTCCCACTGCTACAGATGCAATAGCATTATCAACCTTCAACAAGAAGGACTGTAAGGATAGGAGAATTATTCTTGATGCAGTTAAAGACCACATCATTCCTCACATTTTAGGTAAAGTTCGGGCACATTTGATGTAGAGTGCCTTAACCAGTTTATACGAGAGCTCTAATGAGAACCAGAAGATGGTTCTCAAGGAGAAACTGAAAAGTATAAAGATGAATGGTGGAGAGGGAGTGACATCTTACCTTACCAGGATATCTACAGTTAGAGATGAGCTAGTAACAGTTGGGGAGGTGGTTACTGCTACTGAGCTTGTGCGGACAATAGTGAATGGGGATTCCAAGCTTTGGGGTGCATTTGTACAGGCTATAGTGGGCAGGGAGAACTTACCTTCATGGGAGAGACTGTGGGATGATTTTGCACAGGAGGAGACCAGGACAGGTCTTGTACAGGGAAACTCTTCATAGGGTAGGGAGGATGAGGAGAATGTGGCATTGACAACAAAGGGAAAGAAGAAGAAGAAGGGCCCCAAGCAGGGTGTGGCCAGGCAGCAGCAACAACAGCAGGGTGGGAAGAAGAAGGACTTGAGTAAAATCAAGTGTTATGCATGTCAGGCATTTGGGCACTATGCTTCACAGTGTCCAAGCAAGAAGAAGAAGAGACAACAAACTGCAGCTTCAACGGAGGTTGATGACTTTGGAGAGAGATTTCAGAGAGAGTTTTCTCTGTGTGCTGGACATGTTGAGAGAGAGAGCCTCTATAATTACCAACACTGATTTGGATATGGAGATGGAGTATTCTTTTTTGACTGGCAATCAGATGAGTGCATCCACCACTGGCACTTGGTATATTCACAGCGGAGCTTCGAGTCACATGATAGGTTCTCGAGAGATGTTCTCTGAGCTTTCATAGATAGGTACAGATGTGGAGGTTGTACTAGGAGATGACACCATTGTCAGAGCAGTTGGTCATGGGACCATTACCTTTCAAAGGGAGTCTATGAGTCCTATGATTCTGAGGGATGTGTTATTTGTCCCTGGGCTGAAGAAGAACTTAGTATCAATTTCCACCATTAAGGATAGGGGTCTTGGGGTTTGTTTCTTGGATGGGCGAGTGCAGGTATTCCCCAAGACTACATGATTATCTACCTCCATGGACATTGGGGTTAGATGTGTAAAAATATACAAGCTCTTGTTTCAGCCGCAACACACTTTGGCACACAACAATAGTAGTGAACTTTGTGAGCTATGGCATCGGAGGATGGCCCACTTGCATCACCCATCTTTGAGATTGTTGAGGAGCATGGTTACAGGTTTACTAGAGTTTAGCACGGAGCAGAGTGATGTTTGCAGGGGGTGTGCTTTGGGAAAGTACACCAAGACTGCTTTTTCGAGCAATGACAACAGATCAGCAGGAGTACTTGATTTGATCCATACATATATATGTGGTCCCATGTCATCAGTTTCTTTGACTGGATTTGAGTATTATATCTCTTTCATCGATGACTACTCCAGGAAAACTTGGATCTACTTCTTGAGGAGCAAGAAGTCACCCTTAGTATTGATAGTATTCCAAGGGTTCAAAGCCCTTGTGGAGAATCAGACAAGGAGGAGGATTCAGGTGTTGAGATCGGACAATGGGGGTGAGTATACCTCCAAGGAGTTCGATGGGTTTTGCATTCAGGAGGGCATACAAAGACAACTGACAACTCCATACACTCCTAAGCAGAATGGAGTTGCAGAGAGGAAGAATAGGTCGATTGTGAGAGAAACGAGAGCGATGCTTCATGATCATAGTTTATCGTTCTTTCTTTGGGAAGAGGTATGCAATACTGTAGTTTATCTGCAGAACAGGAGTCCCCAACGTGTCTTGGGGAGGAAGACTCCTGAGGAGATGTTCACAAGAAAGAAGCCCGAGGTTGGCCATTTTCACATATTTGGTTGTTTGACTTACTCTCATGTCCCTTCTGAGAAGAGGACAAAGTTTGATCCCACTGTAGAGAGAGGCATCTTTGTGGGATACCATGAGACTTCGAAGGCTTACCGCATTTATCTTCCTGGCCAGAAGAATGTTGTTGTGAGGCAGGAAGTGAAGTTTGAAGAGGAGAGAGCCTTCAGGAAGTCTAGAGAGTTGGAGCATGGGGAGCCACTGGCTTCCACACCTCAGGTGACACGGGCTTCTTCAGTACAGATCACAGGTCCACAATTTTCCGGAGTGACTGGGTCACAGGTTACAGGAACAAGTTCTATAGGTTTAGTGGTTCAGTCAGTAGGTACTCCAAGGACAGGTTTTGGTTCTCAGGTTACAGGTTCATTAGTGACTAGTTCATGGGCTACTGGTCCACAGAGTGTTGGACCATCTGCTTCTGGTAGTTCTTCAGATGAGGAGAGACCAGTGTGGGAGAAGCCTTCAAGGAAGAGGAATCCTAAATGGCTTCAGGAGACCTTGAAGGAAGCAGAGGCATTTGGTAGGCCCCGGAAGGAGGTCAGGATAGTTGTGATGCCAGATAGATTGGGGATGGCTCTAGTTGTGATTCTTCGTGATTCAAATACTTCCACATTTGAGGAGGCCTCTCAGCATCAGGTTTGGAGAGATGCCATGATGGAAGAGTACCATTCCATCATGAAGAATGATGCATGGGAGATAGTACCGATACTAGAGGAGAAGTCTGTTGTGACTTCCAAGTGGATCTACAAGGTGAAGCATGCTGCAAATGGCAGTGTGGAGAAGTGCAAGGCTCGTTTTGTGGCACGGGGGTTTTCATAGATAGAAGGAGTTGATTATGATGAGACCTTTGCGCTGGTTGCTCGTTATTCTTCCATCAGAACAGTGATTTCTATAGCAGCAGAGATGGGCTGGAAGATCCACCAGATGGATGTGAAGACCGCATTTCTCAATGGTCTTCTGCAGGAGGAGGTTTACTTAGAGCAGCCACAGGGCTTTGAGATTCATGGGAGAGATCCTCATGTGTGCAAGCTGAGGAAAGCCTTGTATGGACTGAAGCAAGATCGTAGAGCTTGGTACTCCAGGATTGATGCGTATTTGACATCAACGGGTTTTTAGAAGAGTGAGGCTGATCCCAACCTTTACTACATTGTGGTTGGTGGAGATCCTCTCATTATTTTTTTATATGTTGATGACTTGTTTATCACTGGGGAGGAGTGTCTCATTTCACATTGCAAGGGAGACCTTGCTACAGAGTACAAGATGACAACCATTGGGTTGATGCACTATTATCTGGGGATGGAGGTTTGGCCTAGTCATATTTTCTTGGGATAGGGGAAGTATGCAGTTGATATTCCGAGGAGATTTCAGATGGAGGATTGCATGCCAATGTCCACACCTATGATCACCAACTGGAAGCAGCTACATGATTCTGAGGGTAAGTTGGTGGATCCTATAGTATACCGTCAGCTCATTGGGTCGTTGATGTATCAGGTCAACACCAGGCCAGTCTTGTGTTTTGCGGTGAACACTCTTAGTCAGTTCATGGTGGAGCTTAGGAGTGTGCACTGGACTACCGCAAAACATGTGTTGAGATACCTTGTAGGGACAGTGGACTATGGTTTGGACTACAGGGGTTTGGGTGGAGTCAGTTTGGTTGGTTTCACAGATTCAAACTAGGCAGGCAGTGTGAGGGATCGGAAGAGCACTTTCGGGTATTGTTTCAGTTTGGGCTCGGCAGCAATCTCGTGGTTCAGTCGGAAGAAAAAGTCCGTTTCTTTGAGTTCTGTTGAGGCTGAGTATATGGCAGCCAGTCAGGCTACTTGCGAGGCACTGTGGCTTCGTAAGTTGTTGGTTGATTTGTTTGATCAAGAGCTGAGACATACGGTGATTTACTGTGACAATCAGAGTTGCATTCAGTTCTCTGAGAATCCAGTTTTTCATGACAGGTCTAAGCACATAGAGATCAGATACCACTTCATCCGAGATTATGTTCAAAGAGGAGCTGTGGAGTTACAGTACATTTCCACTGATGAGCAGGTAGCATATATTCTGACAAAATATTTGGGGAGGGGCAAGTTTGTCTTCTTCAAAGACAAGTTGGGAGTGGTGCAGAACACCTTCCTCGGTAAGAGGGAGTGTTGATTTTTGTACCTAGGAAGTGTTCCCCTAGGTGACCCTTTTGCCTAAGTCACTTAAGTGGGGAAATAAAGTGACCCTTGCATTAAATGACGTGAGATGAGCATTTAATATGACTTTAGAGATTAAAGTCACTTTTGGGAAAAATTTAAGTGAGGTGAGTGAAATAATATTAAATGGGATTTAATGAGCAATTAATATCATCCATCCATCTCAACCAATCTCAACCATTGGATTAGATGCCCATTCACTTACCCTAGGCTTTCACCCAAAAAGGCAAGGGAGGCAAATGAGAGTTCATTCTTGAGAGAAGAGTGAAGGAGAAGAGAGCTAAGAGAGAGGCACGATTTTCGAGGAGGAAGTTCAGGGAATTTATGACCAACACAAATTCTGAGGCAACAATATTTTAACAACAGTATGATTTCCAAGGTGACTGTACAGTACGGATTCTGGGCATGCATTTCGAGGAGATAATCTGGGCACATTTCTCGAGAAGGACAACACAGGTTTCTAGGTAGAGTTCTGGGCACAAATCCCGAGAACAGCTAGCTCAGTTTTCAAGGCAGAAAACTGGACACAAATCCTGAGGTTGCTGCACAGTTTTCGAGGAAAGTACACAGGCACATTTCCTGAGAAAGTCGCACAGAGTTTGAGGTGTAGTACAACACGAATCTCGAGGAGTGAGCAAGCACAGAAATTGAGACAGTACGGATTTCTATCTTATTCTCAGCACAAATTTCGAGGTTTAGATTTGCACAGAAATTGAGGCATGTTCAACACTGATTTCGAGGTAGTCTGTGGGTGGATTTTCTGGTTGAGATAAGTAAAATTTTGACTGAAAATTATTGTACTGAAATATTGCTGAAGAAATAAAATCTCTCTCTCTCTGACTGGTTTTCCCCGTGGGGTTTTTTCCAGGGCTATTGCCCAAAAATCTTGTGTCTGAAATTTTCCTTGTGTGTGCATTTATTTATTTTCTGTCATGAGATTTGAGTTGCAGCGTGTTTTAAATTGTCTGAAAAATATTGTTATAATTTCCATCCAACCAAAACTGAGCTGAACATTAAACTAAAAAATATTGACATTGAAACCAGCAAGCTAAAAAACTCAGAAAATCTACAAAACATACTTGCAGTGTAATCTCCAAATAGTGAAGAAAGTAGTGATTCTAAGGAAATGGTAGATTCCAAATAAAATAGAGCACATGCATAGCATGAATATCCCAACAACACTGCTTGTCGATAAATATGTTATTGGAATAAAACTAAGTGTTGACCTTGGATAAATTTCCAACATCTCTTGGCAAACATGTAGTGCCACCATCCTAAGGGGTTAACTCAATCAATTGTCGCCAATGTTGTTGGACATTTGGATGGTTCTGTGCTAATATGTGCTTGGTTAGAATCCCCTAGTTTAGGCACACTAGTCTCCATTGATGAGTTTATTAGGGATACCATCCACAAATGTGAGGGAGTATCCCTTGGGGTTTCCCAAGAGGTTTTCCTTTGAAAAAATCATGCACTGACAAAGAATATGTTTCATTGTTTCTAGATGACTACACACCAAGAAAAGACCATCATTAAGCTTGATTTTGGCTAATAAGCTTTAGATAACAACCTATGATAAATGACGAGGGAAATAAAAACTGTAGTTTGAAGCTAAGGCATAGAGGCCAAACATTGTGGACCCTATGAAACCACCTGCCTAAGGGTTAGAAGTTGTCTATTAGGAATTTAGGATTGAGGGAAAGAAATGCCTCTAGTGTAGAAGTGAGCATATCTATGTAGAGTCATAGAATTGAAATTCCTTCCCAAACTTCCATCCCCAATATCGTGACTTAGAGATCCTCACATCAATATTATCTTGTACATCTACTTAGAAGGGATTGGTCACATAATTTCTTTAACAACCAACTTATCAAAGGATAAGAGCAATTTGTGATGAACTAGTAGACTTAAGTCTTTCCAAGTTCATAATTCAAAGTTCCAAAGGTCTCTCCAAAAGAATATACCCTTCCTACTTAACCTACAAGCCAACAATCATGGATTCTCAACAATACACTAACATTGATGAATGCAACTCCAAATTGGGTTCCAAGATAATTCCCATCCCGCACAACTACCTAAAATTTAGTTCCACTAGACTAGTGTGGCAATAAACTTCCATGCCTCACACATGTTCTTACAAAGGAAGCACCTAGAAAATCTAAATAGACGAGTCAAATAGATTATATCACATGACCCAAAGGAACCTTGAGCCTTAAGCAAACGTTGATTGATTGAAACCCATTCAAAAGTCTACCAGGAAGCAAATCCCTCTAAACATTGTCCTACCCCACTTTGCTACAAGAATACTCCCTTGAGATGCACCACCAATAAGGCCAGGCCACCATTGAAATATTCACACCAAAAGGGATCCCAAGTTAGCACACAATTATCTTGGACCCAATGTAATTCCACAGAGGGGGAATCCAAGTAGGAGGATCCTCAATATTGAAAACCCAGAAATTGGTCTTCCACTCACTGACCACTTCTTTTGAATATTGACAAAAGAGGTCCAAGCAATCACTTGTACCCTCAATTGACTCATGATCTATTCAAACTAAAAGAAGATAATCATTAAAAAAGTGATTGCTAACCATATTTGATCCATAAGGAAGGGAGACACCCCAAATTCATCTCTACAACCATCTCGCATCTAATAAGCAACCTAAAGCATCAACAACTACAAAATACAAATATGGGGCAAATGCTTGACCTTTCCTAATTGATCGAGGAAGTGGGATGCAACTTGTGAAAGTTCCATTTATGGAAACAAACGCTGAGGCATTGGGGAAAAGTATGTTCGCAATTTCAACATATTGAGACCAAAATCAAGGTATATATCATGGCCATGATGGAGGATGAATCAAATCTATCATAGGCTTTATAAAAATCAATTTGAGGAACAAAGAGCCTTGGCCTCCCATGTAAAAATCATAGTGTCAGGAATAAATCCACCTTGCACAAATCCCATCAATATCTTCTTAACGGTTCTTGAGCCACTTTGTGAATACAAAGTTCAAGTGCCTTAGCCAAAATATAATATGATACACTCAGTAGAGAAATGCATTGCCATCCCCTAATAGTTCCCCCCTTACAACAATGTCTCTAGCCACATTCTTCATAATTAGTTTAACTACCCCTTGATTAAGAGAGAATGCGTGCCTAAAGAAAGAGCTTCATTAACCATACAACAAAGATCCTCTCCTACAGTATCCCACATTACCCTGAAGAACTTACAATGAAAACCATCAATGTTAGGGTATTTATTGTTCTTCATAGAATTATGATAAGCTAATAGTTCATTTGTAGAAGGGTACCTGTCCAATAGTCCTTGTTAGTGATGTAGAAATTTTCGAAATGCTCCCAAACCATGTTGACATTTTGAGAAGCTAAATTTTAATGCAAACTAAGAAATTTCACCTCAACCTTGATGTTTTCTAAATTTATTTCCCATGAAATTTCAACCTTAGGGATGAATTTGAAATATTAAATTACAACAACAATATTTCACTTATCTTCAACCTTTTTTATTGTAAAGATATATACATTATATTAATCATAAAAAGACACATACAAATGTCACTTGGCTAGCCTGCCCAGAGGAAAACCAAGCCAACCCTTGAGTCCATGTCTCATAACTTTCCAGTATCAACAAAAGTAACTAGAACCAATTAATACCAAATGCCATTAAGGCAGGTAAAAACATAGTATCTGTCCTCCGACATCTAAACTATAACAACTAAACAAAACAACTAGTAATAACCTAGAATTCAAAGATTCATAAAAAATGGTGACCACATGCACCTTGCTCTCACGAAACTAGTCGTTGGATTGGCCTTTAAGGTTCTAGGCTTGAAAACCTTCCTATAGTGAGCTTCTCCAGGGTGTTGATTCATTGGATGAGCTCCTTGATTGCATTTTCTACCATGTTCAAGCTGGCATTAATTTTCAATATTTTTCCCTCGTTCCGTTCCACTATTGCTTCCATCCGCTTCCTGGACTCCGACCTGTCAGCTAGGTTTTCATCATGGCTTTCCCCATTAACATTTTCATCTACCAATACAAAAACATGTTTTTAGCATGCTTGGTCTCATGTGTTTGAGACGAGCCCACATATTCATCCCACTCCGACCATTCCATTTGCTCCTCCACAACATCCTACGACCTTTGTTCCTTCTCAATCTCTTGCTCAACGCGGTTGAAGAATTTTCCGGTCTCCTTAGAAACCACATGCTAATAATCTTGCTTGCCTTCCGTCACCTCGCGATGAAATTGGGGCATGTGAGAGCCCCTATGTGTTCCTCCTCGACCTATTGTCATCCTAGGATTTTCCATGCTCTGGAGAGCCCTCGCAAAAATACCGCCACGATCCCAAATCCACCTCACTAGCAATCTCTTCCTCACCTGCGCACTGCTCTTCTAAGCAAAAATATCATCAACAAAGCTCCCACACCAGAAGCCATAGATGGGTTGGCAGATAAGCTTCACCTCCAACATCGTATAATGATAACTAGGCGAGGGATAGTTTACACCACCATTTCTTTGCACCCACATCCTCATTGCTGTCAAGACCACCATAGTTATGACCACCTTTGCATGTAGCCACCTTGTCATACCATCATCATTGTTATGCCTCACATTGCCAATCCCTTCAAAATACTTTGTCCTAAGCATAAAAAGTTATGCCTTTGTTCTTGGGTTGCTCATCGTGAGGATATGAGATGATATGATATTCTAAGTGTTGAGTAGATTTGTCGAATTATGAAAAGGTCATATCACACTAATTCAATTTTATACAACATTGTGTGGCGTCGACTTTTGTGATCTAGGAAATAATAACATTCCACACTTGATCTTATCTTCAATATAATATGGTCTTCATTTAGTTTTTTCATAGTGATTTAGCCTTTGGTTTGATTTGCTGATGACCTTTACAATTAGGATCACAATAAGGCATCCTTGTATATTGTGTCTTGTTTTTGGAACCTTCGTCTTTTGATGTTTATGGTGATTTAGTAGTTGATAGGATTTCCATATAAGCATCTTCTGAATTTTGATGTTGATTGGGTCTATATTGGTTCCTTTCTCTAAGGTCGACTTTTAGGTTTAATGACTTTCTTGATTCAGCAGGATCGGTCATTGTTTCTTTTCAACTAGTGACTCTTTGTTGACAAGCTTATCTAACTTTTGTTGTGTTTTCTTTTCATCATTCGATTTCTTAATTTGAACAAACAAACTTTGATTATGGTTCCTTTGTTGAGAAAGTTCTTCATAATTTTGTAACTTTTCAAAATTATTTTTAAGAATTCGATTCTTTGACTTCTCATCCTTTAACCTTTTTATTTGTTCAAGCAATCTCTAACTAAGGTTTCATAGGCTAGAATTTTCTTTATTTTTATTTATTTATGTATGATAATTTAATCTTGGGATCTCGATTTTTGCATTCTAATTTATGATTTCACTGCTTCATGTCCTTTGACTTCTTGATTTGTGTAAGTAGTTTTTAACTATAATCTTTTAGGCGAGAAGTTTCACATTTTTTAGTGATAACTTTATCAATTTTTATGGGGATCCTACAACATTTGTATTGACTTCTAGCTATCTTAAATGATCACTTCTCATATGTCCTTTAGGTCTTTTGATGATTTTTTTGGGATCCTACAACTTTTGTCTTGACTTCTAGCTTTCTTAAAGGATCACTTCTCATATGTCCTTTAGGTCTCCAGATGAGGGCACCACTGAGCATGACTTCATTGTAACATCCTGCAATGTTATATTTTTCATATAGGAGAATTTCAAAAACTTTTTTCTTCATGTTTAAGATGAAAATACCCAATCCTTCCATCCAATGTGAACCCGAAATGACGTCTACACCTTTTTCAAATATAAATGTAATGTTGAATTGAGATATGATGTCATAATTGTTAATTCTAAATAAGAAATCATTTATTTCATATTGTTTTTTCGCTTCTAAATTTCATCATTTTGTTTATATTCATCTTAGGAATCAATAATTGATTTACCATGTTAACATTGCTTTAATTCTCTTTAATGATTGGACTAATAAAAATATTAACAAATTTTTCTTGAATAATCCCTTGAAATTTTAAGAATATCATACAAATGATTGAATGACCGTCATAAATAAACTTTCCTTACTATTAAAATCCATTTAAAAATATTTTTACTTCATTAAACTTAAATATTGAGAAGCTTTATTTATTCCTTTAAAAAAACCATTAATATATCTTTTTGATATTTTCACATGAAACCTAAATAATCTTCCTTGGTAATTACTTAAGATCCCATTAGTTGAAACTTAAATGAGATCTATACTGTAATTTTTAATTTACTCAATCTAGAATCTTTCTATTTTTCATAAGATAACGTTTATATCCTCTTCGAACTTTGAATACCTTTTTACTTAAATGTATCTTTAAGAGGTATGTAAAAAGGGTCACCTTAATGCAACCATCACAATTTGATTTTTAAAGTCACGATTCTTTAAGAGGTATGTAAAAAGGGTCACCTCATCACCTTTCTATTTTTCATAAGATAACGTTTATATCCTCTTCGAACTTTGAATACCTTTTTACTTAAATGTATCTTTAAGAGGTATGTAAAAAGGGTCACCTTAATGCAACCATCACATTTTGATTTTTAAAGTCACGATCCTTTAAGAGGTATGTAAAAAGGGTCACCTTAATGCAACCATCACAATTTTATTTTTAAAGTCACGACTCTATAAGAGGTATGTAAAAAGGGTCACCTTAATGCAACCATCACAATTTTATTTTTAAAGTCACGATCCTTTAAGAGTTTGGCTATCAAATAAAATGATTTTAGCGAAGATATTCTAATGGCTTGGCAACAATTGAAGGGACAAGGAATACAGTTGTGTAGAATATTAATTAGTGTATTTTATATGACAACTCTTTTTAGGCAATCACTATCCACCTTGAGATAGAGCATTAAATGTTGCATGGGGTGGTGTGTACATCATTAGATATGAAGCAACTTAAAATCCAGCGGTGTACACACCACCTCACAGAACATTTAATGCTGCATAACAGGTTGGATAATGCTCGACCTCTCTTTAGGATGCACACTTAATCAAACTCTTTTATTGATTGTTTGATCACTCATAAAATAACGACCCCATGGGAATTACTAATAACCCTTTGATCCTAGCTCTCACAATGGTCAAGGGTTGCATTGGACACCAAAGATAATATCAAATTCTCAATTTCTCACGATTTCCTTTGTACATGTTTCTTTGTGATGTTTTTTACTAAATTGATTTTGTTTTGAAGCAATTCTTTATAATAATTGTGTGTACATTATGTTTTATTTTTCTCGCAATGAATAGGCTTGGGACTTATGTCTATTGTTTGTAGCATGGGCACACAATCCAATGTGCGTCCGTTGTGGTTTGCTTCATGAATGCTACTACATACCTTTCACATAACGATATTCCACGGGTACTTTTCAAAGTATGACAAGAAGGTCTTCTTCACAATTATGATTTTTATTTTATTTTTGCTAAAGTTCACCAGCTATTTATTCATTGTATGTTATGAAAAGAAAAGGCTAAGGGCCATACTTGAGGTAAAAAACCGGGTAATTTAGAGAAAATCTAAAAAATAGTCAGTTGGCCAAATATTGGGTTTCAAAGAAACTTATAAAAAATGTAGTCTAAGGTGAGGATCGAATTTGGGTCTAAAAAGTGTGGCCAAAGGTCGAGGCCATAACATGGCTTTGATACAAAATGAAATGAACAAAGTTCATTTAATATAAAAATAACAATATATTAAAATTCATAAAGGACAAATACATCTAATTGAATAAGATAGATAATAAATGATTGATACCATGCCATGTGACGATATACTTATAACATTGGATAGTCACAATGGTTGGGGAGTCATGTTACTTAGTTAGGATGTGTCCCTTATAGGTTATTTATAATATATATATGTTCACTACATAAGCTCTTCATTTCTAGGAATTTTTGATGGTTTTAAACTGAACATAAATTAAGGTTTTCTGTATTTTTGGTTTATTTTGATGTCCTCATGTAATTGCCAACTTAATTCCTTATTTTCAATGGAATTGCATTCTCATCTAAGTAATAAAAGAAGAGGTACAAACATTGACACCCAAGAATGATCTAATGTCATAGGATAGTTTGTTGATGCATCACAAATCAAAATATAACATTTAGTTTCTTGTGGACCATTAGCCCATCTAGAAAATTCTGCAGTCTAGAAGTACTAAAAGTACTATACTAGAAGAATGCTAAGAAAACCCTCCATCCACAAAGACAAACTTTAATATTCCCATTTAGTTGGGATTCACTTCTTACAAACTTACATCTAATGATGTGTTAACAAGGTGCCACAAGTTTCTAATATTTCCTATTAGAGTGCACTGATAGAAGACAACCACCTAATTGTGGATGCCAAAAGGGATAGTCACAAGAGTATTTAGACATCCATTAACTTGGTAACAAATTTCTTTTGGTTTTATCATTATCAACTTTTCTTTTTCATTTCTTTTGAAAACATTGGTAAAGAATCTCCAACTTTCAAGAGGTATCCCTTTCAAAGGGATTCAATTGAAGGATTTCCTTAGGTGGGATGGGGAGGAGCTTCTCTCCTATATCACTCATAGGGAAAGCACAATCAAATTGGAATTCAAAACCTCAAAATTATAATCAGAGTGGAGACAAGAATATGTGTATTTCATCTTTTAAACTTTTGAGAAATATTTTGGAACATAAACCATTTATTGCACTAAGAGTAGCAAGGTGCTTTACAACCCAGTATGGGGGAGATGTTGTCAGGCAATGTAACTAACATTACATAACATTACCAAAAATAAAAAGTAATTTAAAAAATTCATGTCATCTCATAAAATAAACCAACATAGATCCATCTTAAACCCGGATCTATCAAGCACCGAGAGGGATCCAATTTCTTGAGGTGTATTTCTTTTTTTAAATTTAAACTCAAGAAATTTGATCTCTATTGATTGATAGATCCGGGTTTAAGTTTTAAGTTTTTATTTTATAAACGAACATCGATTTTTTAATTACTTTTCATAATCTTTTTTTTCCTCGAACTTTTCATAATCTTTTATTTATGAGCCAACATGGATTTTTTTAAATACTTTTCATAATTTTTTATTTTATGAGCCGACATGAATTTTTTTAATTATTTTGTTAGGAACAAACGTTACAACATCTCCCCCTTTTTAATTATTTTGTTAGGAACAAACGTTACATCTCCCCCATATTGGGCTGTAGAGCACCGAGACTTGGTGCAAAAATTAAAAGCAAATGAAAAGTAATTAAAAAAATCCATGTCAGCTTATAAAATAAAAAACTTACAACTAACATAGATCCATCTTAAACCTGGATCTATCAAGCGCCGAAAGAGATCAAAATTTATGACATGTAAATTTTTTATGGACGTGTTAAAAATTTAAGATAAAAAACTTACACCTTATAGATTTTTATCCCTCTTAATGCTTGATTGATCTGGGTTTAAGATTAATCTATGCTAGTGTAAATACAAACATATTTTTGACTATTGGAAACAAAACCTAAGTCATTAGTATGCCAAAATCTCCATCTGAACAATATTATTGTTCTGTAAGGAACAAAAGTAAAAGTTAGGTCACTAGCATGGTAGCACCAACAGACCTTCATCCATGACTTTTGATAATGACAATTTGCTTCCTTCTTCCCTCTCCCCTCTCGACAAAACCTGTGGAGTAGTATTTTAACATCGCAATTTGTCTCATTAAATTAAATGCTCCCTCCATGGCACACATTCATCACTTATTTTTCATATTTAAGCCAAACTATTGTTTAAAATTTTCCTTTCACAGGTGTACACGAAAACCACAGTTTTGATGAATGACTAGTGATAGAGTATGAACAAGAAAGAACAATTGATGCTGGCTATGGGTATGTATTTTTAATGTTTGAAATTCATAAAAAAATTGAGTGAATATTTCTTTGGAATTCTATGTATGGGATATACAAGTTAAATTCCATTTTGCTTTTACTAAACGATAACTCACAATCTTTAGATAGTAAATATCAAGGGAATTAACCGTTTTTTTATGTATATTACTTAAACCCTTTGCCAGAAGGGACACTTTTGAATGATCTCTCTCCAAGTTAGTTGCTTGTGACAACAGAAAGGCTTATTCTTCATATGCTAACAAAATAATTAACGGGAAACCACCCATTCTTATAGTTGCATTTCTCTTTTGTTTCCTCTAAAAACACATCACATGGATATCATCCGAATGCTCTTATATTAGGATAGAAGGAGCCATTGGACAGCAGGAGGGTCTGCTCCGTTTTGAAGAAGTCCAGCACAATCATGTGGTTTCGTCGGGTACCATACAAGCCTATTAAAAGATCAAGCCACTCTCCATCATCTCTTTTCTTTTCGGTTTTATAAAATAATCGGTTAAAGCTGTTTTGAGCCTGAATTGTATTACTAGTTCTTCACTGAATTTCCTATGTTAGTTATCTGACAATTGTTTCTGTTTGATAGCATTGGAGATCTAGCCTACTTTTGTGTTTCCATTTGGATGATTGTATTTATCAGCCATTGGGACATTTCTGATACTTTTTTGATGTAAATTCTGGGTTGGTTATGGGTGGATTTGATCTTAGGAGAATATAAACAGATGTCATAGACTCATTGTAAAACTATCCATGTGATAGGAAACGCTATACTGTTGTTTCTTTGATTCACTCTGTGAATATCAAGAAACAGTTTTTCCTTTTGACAAAAAAATGATAGAAGAAATGATTATAAAAGGGCAATCATATGAGTTGGATTTAAATTTGAAAATTCTCCACACATTTCAAGGATGCTTCTTTGCACTGAAATAATATACAAAATTGCCCGTGTTCAAGATTGTGCTATTATCTGAAATAAGTAGAACTTTCCAATCCAGTTTCAATTCCTTTCATTCTGCACCCAATCTTTTATGTTTCTTCCCCTCTGCTAACTTACAGTTAATTACTATTTTACACGATTTTGAGTTTGTATAATTGATTGATTGAGTTTGTTTCCCTGCATTTAATTGCACCACAGGCAAATAAAAAATGAACAGAAGAAATACAACATCGTACAGCAACAAAATGACAAGATAGACATCTAATATGGGTAAATGCTGGTTACCAGCACATCTTTTTTCCCCACTGGATAGGGAAATGTATATTGAAGACTGTGGCATGGAAGAATTAACAATGCCCAGTTGAGCTAGAAAAAGGACTACCCATGAAGCTTAACTGGTCATTGGCGGCTTGATTAGTCAATCCGCCATTATTTATAAAACTGTGATGGCTCTCTGCACAAAAGGGAAACAGTTCAATTTATGCTCTATGTATAAATCAGATGGGCAATATATCATGCACCTTAATGCAGTTCAACCCCAGTGTGAGTGATTTTTCCCATGACTGAAACCGAACCTGAATATGCAGACAACTGTTTTTTCCCAATACTATGGTGTTCGATGTGCATCAACTTTCATTATTGCAAAGGCAGGGTCAATTATTACAGAACAGGGATGAACTCAACAATCAATGTTATTAATATAAGATCTTATTTTGATGAATTGCTCTGCATCCTTTTAATTATGTTCAGCCATCGCAAGACACAGAAGATCAGTCATGCACCTGAGCATTGCCTTGTCCTGTTATATTCTTTTCCTAAGCCACTGATTTAGAGATTTCCTTGATATCCTGAGCCTCTCAAGGGTTGCAGGCCTTTGTAGAGCAATTCCACTATCACTAGCTGTTTGATGATCATTGGTCTTGTTAGGTAGTCCATCTTTAAAAGTCACATGTCTTCTAGATACAAGGTTGTTTTGATTACCATACAGAACAGGAAGGCCCAACTCATCTTGAAGGACTTCAATTATAGCATCAGATAGTGAGCCCTGTTTGCCAATATCTTTCTCGGTTCCAGTAATGATTACCAGCTCATCTTTAATTGGGTATTCTGCACATTTAAACACTGAAATGAGATTGTCATCTTGATATAGATGTAAATGTATAAAAAGGGATATGGTATGCACTAAATTACTAACACAGTAACAAGAATACACCATAAGAGGATGAAGGTGAGTACAATAGTTGTCAAAACCATCCAATACTATATGCCTTTTGCTAGAAGAATGTCAAATATACCATACTTAGCTAATCCTTCTTGCACAGCCTCAGGTTTGGTTCTTGAGTATGATGAAAGCAAGCAACTACACATTAAAATTTAATCTATAGGATTTACAATTTTTCATTCAGTGGAATGGATAGAAAAGGTTTTAGTCTGTAACTCTGCTGCGTGGGAGCGCCCCCCACCCCCTTGCTCCCGCTCCCGAAGCATGCTTCCTTCGGAAGCTCGCTCCCAAAACGCTCCCAGGAGCACACTCCCTAGGCGTTCCCGAAGCGTTCCCTACCTCTCCTATACTAAAAGCTCCTATACTAGGTTGATCAGTTGATGACAATGTTATGGTACCTCCCTTCATTGCCGAGCTCATATAAAAGTAGTTATGGTTGATCATTTGATGATAATGTTATAAGTTATAACTACTAGATGATTGATGTTATATGGTTTAATCCATGTTTTCTATACTTAATTCAACATCCTACATGTTTTTTAAATATAAATCCATCAAAATATATCAAAATATATACTATATAAAAAACGCTCCTTGAACGCTCCCAAAGCAGAAGCTTTTGAAAATTTTGCTTTTCGCTCCGCTCCCGCTCCCCGCTCCTCGCTTCCGCTTCTCGCTCCAAACAGCATAGGTCTGTAATCACTTACAATCATTTTTTTTGCGTTAGCGTTTCCAAATCTTTTTGGCATGGATAATGGCCATAGATGGGATATCTTCTCCTAGATCATTCATCTCGTGGCTCTCAGATGCTATCACATTGCCATTTTAAGTAAGGGCAACATTGTTAGCCATTCTGCTTGTAATGGTATAGATGGTAAATGGTTTTTCAGGGTCCAACACAGTAAGGATTGATGCTTTTGTAGGCTTTCTTCAACAAATCAAAACTGGCTTGACACTTTTCAAGTGAATATATTATATTTCTTTAACAACTCAGTCAAAGGTGCTGCTAACTTGGAGAATACAACATAAACATGCAATAGAAACATGCCAACAAAAAACACCACCTCACCTCATGCATGTTGAAAGGTGTCATCTATTTATGAACATTGACCTTGGAACTACTATGCCCTTGGCCAAATTAATATGGCCTAGATAGTGGATCTCTTCCTCAAGAGCATCAGACTTGGAGTTGGCATACAATTTCTCTCTGCTTAGAACATTTAATATTAACTGTGACAAATGCTCCTCTTGGTTCTTACTGAAAATTATAAATCATCCTGAAATGTAACTACAAATTTTTCAATATAAGGCTTGTAGATGTTATTCATCCACCTACTAAAAGTAGCATATGTGTGAGTTAACCTGAAAAACAACTAAGATTTCATGGTTGCCATCCTGGGTGGTAAATGTAATTTTCTCCATGCTTCATGGAAACCACTCTGCTACCCCTGAAAACATAGGCGTCATTTTGCATTTTGATGGGCTTTCCTCTCTCACTGAGCACAACATAAGACCCTTGGAGTTCAGTGCAAGTTATAGGTTGTAGGAGTTCAGTGCCACTTATTTCTCATTGTTAATTATATGAAAATGCTTGGAATATTTTGCATCTTCTTGTTTGAATGCACATATTTTTAGTCTTTTATATGGTTGACATCGATGCCATTTAATTTTCTTGTACAAGTTTTTCTGTGAAGGTTTTGCGGGTTATCGGAGCTTGAGGATGTGGCAAGCATGTTAGTGTTGCCTCTTCTCAAGCCATTCCAAAAAAAGATTAGTCCCTCTTGTTCTCACTTCTAAGGAGGCTCCATCCGCTTGATTATTTCTCGTCCAAGCTCGGGTTCCTCACTTCTAGTTCACTTCTTCTACACTTCTCTTGGTTACTAGTTTGATAGTGTTCTAGATCTATATTTGAAAGTCTTAATAGAAGTAGATCTAGATCTGGTTACTAATGTTAGCATGCTTTAAAGTTTTATTTCATTTTTAGCATTAGCAGTTACTTTCTCTTTCTTTTACAATTTAAATTTGAAGATCTAACTAGCTTAAGTAAGAGAAACTCTTCATAGTGTGATTCAAAGTCAGATCTAGCATTTTAAGTGCCTTTTAAAATTTGTTTGCTATCTCTGAAGAGAGCAACCAAAGACCCTAGGAAGACAAGCTTTCTAGCTTGCCTTACTAGTTGATTTTTTGCATTTTTAATTAGCTTTTCTAACTCAGAATTTTTCTGACATTTTTTGTTAAGTACCAAGACACTCTTAAAGTCTTTTTCTACATTTGTTGTTGATGTTTGCTTGCTTGTTGTTACATGGTACCAGTACCAGCGCACCTTCAGCTATGCCCCAGGGAGAGATGATCATTTTTTTCTGACCAGGAGGGGTGTGTTCCAGAATTTTCTGAGTGGAGGTTATGCCCAGACCCTTTGGTTCCTCTCCTGGGAGTACTATGGCTAAGTGGCATTGCTGATTGCCTCATGGAAGGGCTTGAATCCCTGAGGTTGGTGTCTGGGGCTCCCTGGGGTGGGTCACTGAGTTACATGGCCCCCACTTCGTTTTATCCTACCAGTGGCACTTCTTTCAGCACTGAGGCTCATGCCTCTCCTCCAGGCCACCATCCACATCCCCCTGGTCCTCCAGTTCAGTAGTGCCCTCTCTCTTTGGGTTATTCTTAATGATGATGTCATCCTCCCTGCCAGGCCGCATTGCTTGATTCGGGGGGGGGGGCATTGAGGGATTTTCACTACTGTTGGGGTTGATGGGGCATGACGTCCCCCCCCTTCGCCACTCCAGCCTTTGTTCGGAGTGCTTTGCTAATTTTCAACTATTTTAGTCATTTTTGGGTAAACTTTGGGGAAAATACCCCAAGGTAACAAATTTGATTATTTTATATTATTTTTGTTATAATTTTAAGTTGACATTTTATAATTTCAAATTGACATTTTAAAAGGCATGTCGGCCTGGATATTTTTATAAAGTGAGGGTGAGAAGCTATAAATAAACTTATCCTCACTTCATTTGAACCTAACAACTTAAGGGATAAAATTCATTACGCTACTCTTTTACTTTAGAAGGGCCTAATGAAGTGATGTGCACCTCTTGGAGGGATGATTCTTCTTGCTCTTGGATGAAGTTGGATGCTTTCTTTGTCTTGCTAATGCTTTGTGGATGCTAGAATGGTTGGAATAACTTATGCTCAAGTAAGTCTTTTACATTTTTTAAAGTTTGCTCGATGAATGGTAGGTAAATTTTGCATCTTAAATGATTGAATGGTAGCCCTAGGGCTACATTCTCTTTGTAGGGATTTTGCTTGCTGTTCTATCCTCATTGCATAGTAAAAACGCTCCCAAGAAGAGGTTTTTACAAAGTTTTTACTTGGAGCTCCAACATTACCCTAGTTTAAGCTCTTGAAACCAACCCTAGAGGTTGTTTCAAAAAGCCCTAACCTAGTAACAAGGAGAATTTCCTGTTAATTTTTAGTGCAGCTGCGAGACCCATTCTCAAGGAGAATGACACCCTAGTCAGTTAACTAGGGTTCTTGGTCAAGTTAACCAGGCAGAGTAAAGAGTAAGACCCTAGAAGGTATCCTAGGGACCCCAGCTGTCTCCTGGGGTTCTTGGTCAAGAGACCAAGCAGGTTGTTGCCATGGCAAAGTCCCTAGCATGTGGCTAGGGCCCTTATTTGTCTCTAGGGTATTCTGGTCTGGGACCAGATAGTTTCTTGGTCTTGAGGACCAAGCAGATCCTGCAAGTTGAGACAAAGACATCCTAGTCTAAGACTAAGCAGATTCTTGGTCAAGGACCAAGTAGGTCCTACAGGTGGTTGATCAACATTTAGTCTGGGACTGAAAGCTCAGCTTGAGGCTGAGGACCATTCTCCGAGAGAATGGAGGACCTGGTCAAGGACCAGAGGGTTGATCAACATGACTCAGTCTGGGACTGAAGCTCAGCCTTGGGCTATGAGCCATTCCTTGAGAATGGAGGTTCTTGGTTAGTTACCAAGATGATGATGTGTGATGTCCTCTTCTCCTAGGTCTTCGAGATGGTTGAGTTAGATGGTCTTCTGGGACTGGCCACCCCTTGATGGAGCCACTAACATTTGACCTTAGGAGCAGTCTAGAGGACCACATGATCACATCATCCGTGTGGACCTTTCCTTATACAGTGATGATGAACTGTTATTTGGAACATTTGTACATTTGAGAGAGAGATGATTGGTTGTGCCCCACCTTGATTGTTTGACTTTTGGTCCTTACACCTTGTTGATTATTTTGTGGTACCATGAGGGTAATAGGGTCAATTACCCACTTTGAGTTATCTTTTGATTTTTACCACTTTTGATGTTTTTGGTCTTATGGGTACTATGGTTGTTTGACCACATTTAAGGTTTACCCTTGGTCCTAGGGGTTATGGGTCATGTACCCACACCTATGTTATATTGGGTCATGATTTGACTTGTACCATATATTGGTACTTGAACCCTCACCTATTTTATGACCCTAGTACCCTACTTATGTTTTATGTGACTCCTTTATTTTTTATTTTTATTTTTAATTTTTAATTTTTAATTTTAATTTTATTTTTTACTTTTTATTTTTATAAGTTTATTTTTTAAAGTGGTACTTTCCTATTTCTATGGAATCCTAAAAGGTTATTTTATTGACCTTTCTAGAATGATTTAAAGCTTATTTATTGGAGTCCCTTGCTCCTCATTCATAATGAACTTCATCACAAGCTCTCAGGTCCTTCTGTTCTGCTGTTTGACACCAAAGGTTTAAGAGTTTATACAACTGCTTGCATACCTGTGTTGAAGCCACCTTTCCGCTGAACCTCACCATACATCTCAGATCTGAAATTATTGTTTACTAGGGCTGACGTCAAGGTTTATAGGATGCTACCACTTGTAACGTGGATATGTTGAAGGCTTTTCACATCTCTTTTCTGCGACTCGTGAATTTATTGAGGTCTATTAAGGTTTCTTGGTGATCCTATCTGATTGCTTGAAGTCATAGAGGTTTGATCTGTTCATTGAGCTACCTCACAGGTTTGATCTACTGGTTAAGTGCTCTAATCCTCTCCACACTTGATTGTTTGGAAGGTCGTGACCCTACAGGTTCTAGATCTGATTGCTGGTGGAGGCCGTAAGGCCTTAGGGTCTATTTTCAGCCTGCTTCAAGTCTGATCTGAGCATTTCTTTGGAGGTCGTAGTTATTGGGGGTCTGCTGATTGGTCATTTCTATAACAGATCTATGTTTCTTAAAGTGCACTAAATCTGATCTAGACTTCTGAGACTCGATCTATATCTTTAGACCTGATCTATTGTTGAAACCTAATCTTTAGTATTGAGATCCTACTTTGATCTGTGGTGTCGAAGTCTGTGCCTTGTTCTGCTTGAGACTTTATCTGTGTTTCTGACTGTCATTGATTTTTTGGTTATATCTCAGCCAAGTAATCTCTCTCTCAGGTTTGTACTAACCCTTTAATAGGGTCAATTGGTTCCTAGAGTTGACTGGCCTCTGAGAGGCTCAGTCTTTGTTTGAAAGTAACATTTCTGAGTATATAACAGAAAAGGCTCCACACAGGTAAGTTTCTTCACCTATCTCTTTCATTGTTAAATAAACAAATTGGTTATGTTATTTTTGATTACATGTTACTGAAGATTACTTTAACACAATGAGCTAACTGATAGTGTTAAAGGTGTGAAGTTGAAAGAGATGAAAATTATGTTAGAAGTTACTGCTGTACTTTTTCATATTTAATTTCAGTACTTGTTTATCTATTTTTGCATTAAAGTATATTGAATTGTTATTTTTCTACATAAAACCCTTAGTCCATAAAAAATGAACATGGTATCAGAGCTTAGGTCTTGTAGCTAACTCTGTTTTGCAGGCTAACATAATCTACATAGGTCCTAAGGTAAGGATTTGAGTCATAATCAACTTGCACACAGGTTTATAGGTGTACTTGGCAAGTTGACTGTAAGGGTTTGAGATGGCTTCTAACTCAGTAAAGGTAGAAGATAGGCTTGAAGGAGCATCAAAATTTAATGCATGTAAGGCTAGGGTTTGAATATTCTGGAGGCGAGTGACTTGGATGAATTGGTCACTAGGGTTGTGGAACAACCCACAAGAGCTCAATGAAGAGCAACATTTAATAAGAAGCAAGCTAAAGCAAAGAGGGTCATCTTTGACTCAGTCAAAGATAATTTGATGCCTGTAATAGCTCCTCTAAGGACAACTAAGGAATGCTTTGATGCCCTAGCAAATCTCTATGAGAAGAAGGTAGCTACTCAAAAGAGGGTCTTGAAGAAGCAACTTCATTCATTGAAGATGGAGGAGAAGGAATCGATTGCCTCTTTCTTCTCAAAGATTGCTCAGTTAAAAGATCAACTTATGGCAATTGGAGTTGAAGTAGATGATGATGATTCTGTGCAAACAACAGTATATGGTCTTCCTACATCTTGGGAGACATTTCTTTCAGCAGTGAATGGAAGAGAAACACAACCAAGCTTTGATAGGTTGTGGCATGATTGCCTAGAAGAAGAAGGCAGAATCCAGAGTAGATCTGGGCCTCCAGCTGAAAAGAATCATGCTCTTGCGGCCAAGACAAAGAAAGATAGAAGTTTCCCCCAGCACCAGAACAAAGGTAAGGGACCTCAAGGTAAGCACTCTTATAAGTCAAATGTAAGATGTTTTAAATGTAACAAGCTTGGTCATTATGCAAACGTTTGTAGAAATCCTCCTAACAGGAATTAGCATAAAGGGAAGCATCATGCTTCAACTGCTACAGAAGAAGAAGATCCTCAACAAAAGAAATCTAAAGTTGAGACCAAAGAAAAAGATCAAAGAGAGTTCTTCTTGATTTCAGCACTCATAGGTTCCATCTCCAACTCATCAGACTCATGGTGGATTGACAGTGGGGCCACCAAGCATATGACTGGATACAAAAGGGCTCTTGTGGATTACAAGGCCAAGAAGTTCAATGAGAAAGTGGAGATGGGAAACATA
The DNA here is from genome assembly GCA_027924585.1 of Larix kaempferi. Classification (NCBI taxonomy): domain Eukaryota; kingdom Viridiplantae; phylum Streptophyta; class Pinopsida; order Pinales; family Pinaceae; genus Larix; species Larix kaempferi. Next base: position 2,681,380 of record BSBM01001174.1, on the reverse strand, counting down.
AGTACCTTTGAGATAAAAGGAGTTGGTTCAACTGCCTTGAAGCTTGATTTAGGTACGTTAATTCATGTTGAGGAAATTTTATATGTTCCTGGTTTAAAGAGGAATGTTATTTCAGTGCCAATTTTAGAAGACAAGGGGTTCTCTGCAGCTTTCTCAGAAGGATACTAGTATGGACTAAAGGTGGAAATATGAGCTCAGCTATTGAGATTGGTGTCCGTGAGGGGGACCTTTACAAGGTCTCAGGACATGTTGTTAAAGCTCTAATAAATAACCCCTATCAAGTTTCAGAGATCAAGAGGGAGTCCTCCAGTGACTCAGATATAGAAGTCTATGAGACTTCTCGTTCAGAGAAGCAGAGGGAGAAGGCCAAGAAGCCTTCAGTTGATCTCATTAAGGAGCCTATTGAGGGGTTCCAAGGATGCTCCAGTAGGAGCCATGCCACTGATTCAAGATCAACCACTGATGTGGAGATAGCCAAAATTGAGGTTTGGAAAGATGCTATTCAGTTGAAAATGGATAATGATATGTGGAAAGTGATTCTCAGACAACAAGGGAAGTCGGTGTAACTTCCAAGTGGATTTATAAGATAAAGGTGTTTGTTGACATTCAGAGCTCTTTGAAGCTCTCCGAAAATCCTGTATTCTATGACAAGTTGTTTCACCATGACAAGGACATGGTGCAGTTGTCAGTTGTGTTGATTAAGCCTCTGTCTTCGACAAGCTTAGTGTTGCTGAGAATGCCTCTCTTGCTGAGAGGCAGTGTTAATTTTTAGTATAGTTGCGATACCCATTCTCAAAGAGAATGGAACCCTAGTTAGTTAACTAGGGTTCCTGGTCAAGTTAACCAGGCAAAGTAAAGAGTAAGACCCTAGAAGGTACCCTAGGGCTCCCAACTGTCTCCTGGGGTTCTTGGTCAGGGGACCAAGCAGGTTGTTTCCATGGCAAAGTCCCTAGCATGTGGCTAGGGCCCCTATTTGTCTCTAGGATATTCTGGTCTGGGACCAAATAGTTTCTTGGTCTTGAGGACCAAGCAGATCCTGTAGGTTGAGACAGAGACATCCTGGTCTAGGACCAGGTAGATTCTTGGTCAAGGACCAAGTAGGTGTTGCAGGTGGTTGATCAACATTTAGTTTGGGACTGAAAGCTCGGCTTGAGGCTAAGGACCATTCTCTGGGAGAATGGAGGACCTGGTCAAGGACCAGAGGGTTGATCAACATGACTCAGTCTGGGACTGAAGCTCAGCTTTGGGTTGAGAGCCATTCCTTGAGAATGGAGGTTCTTGTTCAGTTACCAAGATGATGATGTGTGATGTCCTCTTCTCCTAGGTCTTTGAGATGGTTGAGTTAGATGGTCTTCTCAAGGGACTGGCCACCCCTTGATGGAGCCACTAACATTTGACCTTGGGAGTAGACTAGACGACCACATGATCACATCATCCGTGTGGACCTTTCCTTATACAATGATGATGAACTTTCATGTTATTTGGAACATTTGTACATTTGAGAGAGAGATGATTGGTTGTGCCCCACCTTGATTGTTTGACTTTTGGTCCTTACACCTTGTTGATTATTTTGTGGTACCTTGTGGGTAAGAGGGGCAATTACCCACTTTGAGTTATCTTTTGATTTTTACCACTTTTGATGTTTTGGGTCTTATGGGTACTATGGTTGTTTGACCACATTTAAGGTTTACCATTGGTCCTAGGGGTTATGGGATCATGTACCCACACCTATGTTATATTGGGTCATGATTTGACTTGTACCATATATTGGTACTTGTACCCTCACCTATTTTATGACCCTAGTACCCTACTTATGTTTTATGTGACTCCTTTATTTTTTTAATTTTTAATTTTTAATTTTAGTTTTATTTTTTTCATTTTATTTTTATAAGTTTATTTTTTAAAGTGGTACTTTCCTATTTCTATGGAATCCTAAAAGTTTATTTTATTGACCTTTATAGAATGATCTAAAGCCTATTTATTGGAGTCCCTTACTCCTCATTCATAATGAACTTCATCACAAGATCTCAAATCCTTCTGTTCTGCTGTTTGACGCCAAAGGTTTAAGAGTTTATACAGCTGCTTGCATACCTGTATTGAAGCCACCTTTCTGCTGAACCTCACCATACATCTCAGATCTGAAATTATTGTTTACTAGGGATGACGTCAAGGTTTATAGGATGCTGCCACTTGTAACGTGGGTCTGTTGAAGGCTTCTCACATCTCTTTTCTGCTACTCGTGAATTTATTGAGGTCTGTTAAGGTTTCTTGGTGATCTGATCTGATTGCTTGAAGTCATAGAGGTCCGATCTGTTCATTGAGCTGCCTCACAGGTTCAATCTACTGGTTAAGTGCTCTAATCCTCTCCACACCTGATTGTTTGGAAGGCCGTGACCCTACAGGTTCTAGATCTAACTGCTGATGGAGGTCGTAAGGCCTTAGGGTCTATTTTCAGCCTGCTTCAACTCTGATCTGAGCATTTCTTTGGAGGTCATAGTTATTGGTAGTCTGCTGATTGGTCATTTCTATACTAGATCTATGTTTCTTAAAGTGCACTAAATCTGATCTAGACTTCTGAGACTTTATCTATATCTTTAGACCTGATCTACTGTTGAAACCTGATCTTTAGTATTGAGATCCTACTTTGATCTGTGGTGTCAAAGTCTGTGCCTTGTTTTGCTTGAGACTTTATCTGTGTTTTTGACTGTCATTGATTTTTTGGTTATATCTCAGCCAAGTCATCTGTCTCTCAGGTTTGTACTAACCCTTTAATAGGGTCAATTGGTTCCTAGAGTTGGCTGGCCTCTGAGAGGCTTAGTCTTTGTCTGAAAGTAACATTTTTGAGTATATAACAGGAAAGGCTCCACACAGATAAGTTTCTTCACCTATCTCTTTCATTGTTAAATAAACAAATTGGTTATGTTATTTTTGATTACATGTTACGGAATATTACTTTAACACAATGAGCTAGTTCGTAGTGTTAAATGTGTGAAGTTGAAAGAGATGAAAATTATGTTAGAAGTTATTGCTTTACGATTTCATGTTTAATTTCAGTACTTGTTTATCTATTTTTGCATTAAAGTATATTGAATTGTTATTTTTCTACATAAAACCCTAAGTCCATCAAAAATTAAAGGAAGGCTTGTCACCTTCCTCTAGGCTAGGGTTTGGGGCAACATCCATTAAAACCCTAAGTTGGTCTATCTTTCTCTGCATCAAACCCTAGTTTGTATAGTTGTAATTATTATTTAGGGTTAGATTTTGGATTTTCATGTGTAAATCTGCATTTTCATGGTAAAATTAGGTTATAATCTAAGTAACAGGACACGTCCAACAGGGTCCCCGTGTCGCGTGGGCCACATTTAGGCGCGGACACGTTGGCCCCACGTGGGGGACACGAGGTTTTTCGTGTCCCGAACTCGAGACACGCGTGGGGAAAACTATGCAACGTGGGGGAAAAACAGGACACGGAAAATGCGTGAGGAAGAGCTCGCGGGTCAATAAAAACGCCTTTTTTGTCTTTTATTTGTCATTTGCTAACTGTTGGGAGTGTGAGGGAGAGTTAGAGAGAGCTCAAAGTCATTTTTTTTGCAGGTGAAGGAGATTCAAGAGTGTTTTCTTGCAGGTGAAGGAGATTCAAGTGTGATTTCACCAGCAAGGTTGAAGGAAAATGTCTCAACCAGCTAGGGTAGCAGGTAGAGGGCAAAGGAAAGGGAAGAATGCCCCATCTATTCTCTCTCGTCCTATTCCTCCTCCAAGCACATCCCCTTCTGCTCCTAGTAGTGCTCCAACCGGTTCTAGTCAAGCTCATCCTCATTATAGCCATGCTTTGGCAAAACAACAAGCACAAGAGAGTGAATACCCTTTGTGGAAGTATGTGACAAGGAAAGAAGGTGTTGGAGCGAAGCTTGGTGGGGGAGGCAATGTGTGTTGGACTTGCAATTTCTGCAAGCATGATTTCAAGAGCACCTATTACCGGGTTAAAGGCCATTTGTTGGCCCTCCCTTGTGGGATTTCTTCATGCAAAGCTGTGAGTGTTAACCAAAGGAGGGAGATGGAAAGAGAAGACCATGTTGGGGTAGGGAAGGTGGTTGCAGCAAGCAAGACATTTCATCGTGAGGATCCTCTTCCATTCTTGAGGAAACCCTCTAGCACTAGGAGTGGGGTTGATGCTATTGCTTATCCAACAAGAAAGAGGCCAACTTCAAGAGGTCCAATGGATAGGATTTTCCAACAAGAGGCATGAGAAGAGGTAGACCTCTCCATTGCATTTTTCTTCTACCTCAACTTCATCTCATTCAATGTTGCACGGTCACCATTGTACTTTGAGATGTGTCGATCTATAATGGAACGAGCTCCAACTGGTTATGTGCCTCCTAGTTCAGAGAAGCTTAGAACCATATTGTTGGTTAAGGAAAAGAAGGAGGTGGATAAAATTATTGATCCAATTAAATCAAAATGGTCCACATGGGGTGTTAGTATTGTTTCTGATGGATGGACGGATCCAACACGCCATCCACTCATCAATTTCATGGTGTCTTCCACAAATGGACCAGTGTTCTTGAAAGCGGTGGATGCTCTTGGGAAATACAAGGATGCACAGTATATGGGTGATTTGTTCATGAAAACCATTGAAGAAGTAGGTGTTGATTCTTGTGTACAAATCATCACGGACAATGCACCTGTTTGCAAGGCTGCTGGCATGATTGTGGAAGCTAAACATCCACAGGTATGTGATTGTTAATTTACTCATTTATTTGAAATTTTGAGCTGTTAGTAACTTAGTTGTAGTCTTGTAGAGTCTAGGAGTCTAGACTCATTTATACTTTCTTTTATTGATCTTACAGGTATTTTGGACACCTTGCATTGTCCATTCTTTGAATTTAGCACTGAAATCTATTGCTTCAGATGTGCCATGGATTGGCAAACTTACTGAGGATGCACGCCATATCCGTAACTTTGTACAAAACCACACCAATGCCCTCACAATCTACAAAGAGCACACATCTTTCATTGTTGAAGGTTGCAGATACTCGGTTTGCTTCCTCATTCATCATGCTCAAGAGATTGAGAGAGGTAAAAACCGCTCTTGGGTCCATGGTGATTTTAGAGTTTTGGGCTTTTTGGAGAAAGTCGGATCAGAATGCTTCACAAAAGGTGAAGGACACAGTATTAGATGATGGTTGGTGGGATAGGGTAGTCCTTAGCATCAAGATCATGGAGCCAATCATTTCTTTGTTGCGGTTTGCAGACACGGACCAGCCCATCCTAGGAGATGTTTATGAGGGGTGGGATTCCATGATTGAGTCCATGAGGACCATTGTTATGGAGAATGAGTGTGCTGAGTATGAGACATCGGCAGAGAACTTATGGTCCATCATACAAGGCATTCTTATCTCTAGGTGGGATAAGAATTGCACACCTTTGCATTGCTTGGCCCACTCATTGAACCCTAGGTTCTATGCTCAGGATTGGCTTAGTGGTGGGTCGGGGCCCTCATCCAGAGTCCCTCCTCACATGGATGGAGAGATCTCAGAGGGGAGGAAGATAGCATTTAGACGGCTACTTCAGGATAGAGACCACCTTGAGGTGGTGGAGGAGGAATTTTATGAGTTTTCTAGTGGCACTGGGAGATTTGGAGGATATGAGGTGGTTAGAGACATGGGGGTTAAGAAACCCCTTGTTTGGTGGACAACTCATGGGGCAACATGCCCTCTTCTACAAAAGATAGCCTTGAGGGTCCTCTCTCAAGTTACTTCATCCTCTTGTTGTGAGAGGAATTGGAGCACATATGGTAACTTGTACAGTGTGAAGAAGAGCAGACTTGAGCAGTCCAGGGCAGAACCGATGGTGTATGTGCACTCCAACCTTCGTCTTATTTACAGGAAGAGGGAGGAGTGGGCGAAGGGAAAGACACGGATGTGGGATGTCTTTCCTGATGAGATGGGTTTGGACAACAGTACTGAGTTGGCATTAGACAACATGGATCTTAATGATCCAGTGCTAGAGCCGGTCACTTTTGATGAGGGTGATCATATGGAGGGGTCATCCTCCACACCAGCAGATGCAGTTAGTCAGATTGGCAGAGAGGAGGAGGAGGAGGAGGAGGAGGAGGAGGAGGATCAGGGTAGTGATGAGTTTGTTGATTCAGGCATGGAGGACTATTGAGTCATTGACAGATGGGATTCTTCCATCTTGATCCACCCCTTCTTTGTATTTACTATTAGACTATTAGACTATTAGTCTATTTGGCATTTGCTAGTGCTCAGTGGCATTCCGACATCTATGTAATACATTTTGATTTTGATGACTTAATGAGAAATATGGTTCCGAGTCTCTGACATGCATCTATGTGTCTCAATGTCTCATTGTGATTTGTGATTGTGAATGACAAATGTGTTGTGATTTGTGAATGATCTAATTTCTATTGAATATTTCATATTTGTAATTGTAAATGTAATTTCTATTGAATATTTGAAATTGTAAATGTTAAATTTTATTGGATCTATATGTCTATATTTTTAAATTGTAATATATTTTAAAAATATATATATATGTATATAAAACGTGTCCTACGTGTCCTGATTCCTGGTGTCACCGTGTCCCTTGGGGACAATCGTATTTTGGGGACACTCGTGTCCCGTGTCCCGTGTCCTCGTGTCAGGTGACTTAGGTTATAATTAGGTCTGCAATTTTATGTTAAAAACCCTAGAATTTTTTTTTTCAATTTTTTGGCCTTCCTAAAATTTTGGCCCTCTCCTACAATTTTGCACTGCCTTCTTTAGCCCTAAAAACCCTAGGGAAAATTTTTAGGAAGCCCTAAAATCTTTAAAAAAATCCCCAAAAAAACCTTAAAAAAAAAAAAAAAAATTCAATTTTTTGCCTCCCTAAAATTTCGGGCCTCTCTCCTACAATTTCGGCCTGCCATTTAAGGCCCTAAAAAACCTAGGGAGAAATTTTAAGAAGCCCTAAAAATAAAAATAAAAATTTAAAATCCTAAAAAACCCTAAAAAACAACCAAAAAATCAGACCTAAAACCCTAAAAACCTATGTTGCACGAGTTTCCGGAACGCGGGAACGTTGGGAACTTGGGTACGGGTGTCGGATACGGCTAGAAGTTTCCCCTAAATTTATAGGAAACGGCGGGTTGGGAACGGCAATAATATATATTAAAAAAATATAAAAAATAATATAATTGAAAAAAAAATAGCATACTATTTAAAGATTGTATTACTATTTAGTATTTAGTATTTAGTATTACTATTATTTAAATCTTCTATTTAGGAGTAGTACATTAAAATACAAATATAACTAAACTAAACTAAAATTAAAATAGTAAAATATAAAACTAAAGTTAAAGTCTGTTTAACTAAAACTTAAAAATTTAAAATTTAAAAAATTAAAACTAAAACTAAAAACATAAACATAAAAGTTAAAACTAAAACTAAAACATAAACTAAAAAGTTAAAACATAACTAAAACTAAAACTAAAACATAAAAAATTAAAACATAAACTAAAACATATGCCATAAACTAAAAACATAAAATAAAAACTAAAAGTTAAAACATAAACTATAAACTAAAACTTAAAATTTAAAATTAATTATTAAAACTATAACTAAAGTCTAATACATCAACTAAAAATTAAAACTGAAAATTAAAAATTTAAAACGTTTCTAATTCTAAGTTTGAGTTACCGCTGTAATTGGTGGTTGAACCCCGAGCCTGTGTCTCAGCCAACCGCCGAGCCAACCTCCCGGGGATTCCAGGCGACACTGCCAGTAAAAGCACAGGAAACGCCGGCGGGTCCCCAGTGACTTTATGTCGAATTCCGCGTTTTTTCTCCGATACATTGTCATCACAATCTGAGTAAGAATTGAAGTCGAAAAAAATAATGAAATGAGGCCGTAGCTTGAGTTTCAGTGACAGGAATTAGGATCACAATGAAAAAGTCGCAGGAGAGAAGTTGCAGGTGCATTGTGTTGTCCCTGCTGTTGCTCTCGGCTCTCGCGCTAGACCCACCTCGACAACCGTCTTCTGCTCAGCCTGGCAAACCGGAGCGCGTGCAAGCTCCCAAAATCCGGAACTCCCGATTTGAAGTTCCCAAGCTCCCTAACTTTCATGGCCGAAGCTCCCGAAAAGCTCCTAAGCTCCCGGAACCGTTCCCATCCATTCTGGAACGTTTCGTACCCGTTCCTAAGCTCCCTGGAACGCGGGAACTCCTGGAACGGGTTTCCTAAAGTCCGGGAGCGGTTCCCGTGCAACGAAGCTAAAAACCTAAACCTAACCCTAAACTGTTCTCCTATCCCTCCTTCATTCCTCCCTCCTTTCTCATTCACCCATTCATCCTTCCTCTTCTCCATTACCTCACCATTTCCCTTTCCTTAGCCATAGCCCTCGGTCCCCCATTGAACACCTATTCTAAGGCCCAAAACCAAACCTTTCAGCCCTTCTTCTCTGTTGCTGCCAATAAGTTTGCATATTTGCAGACTGTCAAGCCCAAAACAGTCCTCTCTTCATATCCCTAACAGCTGCACTTACAAGACAACATTACCGATTAATAAGTAATAATAAAAGCAAAGATATTTGAAGGCTGATATATATTGCATGCAAAGGTCTGAAATCTACTCTGAAGATGTCTGAAAATTCTGATTACAGTCTGCTATACATTGGTTTATCTCATACAAAACCACTCAGAATTCAAATTACTCATTGCACGCATCTTGTATGATTTTCATTGCCACAAATTTGGCATTAAAGGAAGGGAATTCATACTGCTGTTGCTAATCTGGTGTTTGGAAAACATACTGACCCAAGTCTGATGTATTTACAATTTGATTAAGTGAAGTTTGTCAAAGTGCCCGTGACATTGTTTATATTCCTATTGACCTTTGACTACTTTGCAATTGCTATAAATAGACCTTGATAACATTGTCATATGACTCATACCTTATCATACAGACCTAAAATGAATGTTATTTTCCAATACTTGAAGTGTTAGACCTGTTATGATAATTTGCATTTAAGAATTTTGACTATTTGATCATTATATTTATATTCATTCACCACAATTGCTAGAGTTGATCACACATTTATCATTGACTTTTATAAACAATTGTTGCATGACCTCATTCACATACTAAGATTGCTATTGGTGATTGTTTTCCTTAGTTGTTAAGTGATCTATATCTTATAGTAACACTCATTGCTATTAGTGATTGATGATTGGATACATTGACTGGATACACTATATTCCTTAGTTTATATTCCTATTGACCTTTGACTACTTTGTAATTGCTATAAATAGACCTTGATAACACTGTCATACTACTCATACCTTATCATACAGACCTAAAATGAATGTTATTTGCCAATACTTGAAGTGTTAGACCTGTTATGATTCTTTGCATTTAAGAATTTTGACTATTTGATCATTATATTTATATTCATTCACCACAATTGCTAGTCTTGATCACACATTTATCATTGACTTTTATAAACAATTGATGCATTACCCCATTCACATACTAAGATTGCTATTGGTGATTGTTTTCCTTAGTTGTTAAGTGATCTATATCTTATAGTAACACTCATTGCTCTTAGTGATTGCTGATTGGATACGTTGACCGGATACACTAATTCGGTACATCTGATATTTACCAAGTGCATCATTATATAGGATCTCTTCTTCATTCACATAAACACTACTATTCAAGGCACTGGTCATTGACATTTTGTGTAGAAGGCATAGCTTCTAAGTGTTTTGTAGATCACGGAAGGGCTCTTCCCTTGGACATTGCGACTCTCCAAAGAAGTTGGAGAAGTGGTTAAGGTGACAGTGGTCACTTTGTCTTATATATGTTCATCGGATGGTAGCCCTACTAATTGATCCGGTAACACTGATTTGCACGTTTTAGCGATTAATTAGAGGCACTCTAGTGAATTTTCGACTTTTCAAGCTAATTTAAAGTGTTCCAAAAACCCTCTTCTATATCTAGATCATTATATGCAAACTTGTAAGCCTTTTGATCCTAATCTATAAAGGATTAAAGGCATCACTTCAAAAGTGATTGCAACAAGTAATAGAAGCAAAGCAAGAAGGCTACCCGGCGCCTGCACCCCATCCCCCCTGAGGGGATTTGTGTCGTCTCTTGTAGTGGTGTGAATTTTGCTTGTTTTCAGTTCTAGATTAGTTTTACTTTATTTACAGTAGATTAAAACACTAAAACACACAAGCACTTAATGTACAAGGCCATAAGGCTCTACCCTAACCCCCCTACTTTATCAATGTACAAGGCCATAAGGCTCATTAGATTGTTAATGGGTAGTGACTTAATGTAAAAGGGCCCTTTTGATTGAATAAAGGCCCCTATGTAGTTGACCCTCATTAATAGTGAGACCACAAGTACTTAGGACTTTCTCTATTGAAGTATTATTTATAGAATAGTAAGTATGTAATATTTAGTTAAGAACTGTCATTGTATTTGGAGCTTTTCTCTTGGAGGTTGCCCCCTTGAAAAAGCAAGTGAACATAGATCTCTATTTTGAACATCTTTCATACAAGAGATATTTTTCTGGTTTTATCTATTCTCTCTTGCATTTTTCTTTCTTTGATTTGAAATTTTGGATTTAAGTATATTACAAAAGAGTCATATGCAAAATGGCTATTTAACATCTCTGAACCCTCTCTAAGAGAAGAATGCCTTGCACTTTCCCCTGAATATGGGTAGACTCTAGTAAAAAACCCTAAGTGTCTGTTATCACCAATCTTGTAGTTTTCCCTAAAGATGGATCCTATAGAGGATGGTAGAGGGGATAGGAAACCAAAGTGGTGAACCCAGAGGGCATCGATTCCCAAGATGGATTGGTTGTCATGCCAATCGAGGCACTCTTCGCTTTATGTTTTCTAAGCCCAAGGCAACAATGGGGGAGACCCGGATCAACTCTCGACAAGAGAGATCCAACCAAGACACCAGCTCAAATCAGATGAGTGAAGTACATAAGGTGTTAGGTATGATAAACCCTAGATCTATGGATGAAGTCACAAGATGAGTTATAAGTTGGATCAAGAGGCTTAAAGGATGAAAGCTTGGTCCAATGTGAAAGTACAAGTGACTTATTAGCTTATTTATCAGATCCAGGATCAAGGCACTAGCAAATGATGAAAATTTCTCTTGCCTTGGGAAACGTGTCCAAGGTAGAAGGGTTAAACTAGGATTGGGGCTATCTAGTACCTTTTATTAGACTTGATTAAGAAATATGATAGTGTCAACACACACAATCCCAGCACAAGCATCAAACAAGAAGAAAACAGGCCACAACAGGGAATGCGCAAGGGTAGAGAGATTAGTGCCAAGGGAATTGGGCCATAAGGAGTCCTCCAATGATGACGTCTTGGAGAACCCACCTTGGGTTATGCCTAAGGTGAAATACCCAGAAATGGTTTGCCAATAAACCAAGTTGTTTGAGCTAGGGATTTTTCCAACGAATTTCGAGTTAGGGTTTTAACAGTAATTGAGAATGGCCAACGGATTGGAACCCAAAATAACTGAATCAAGAGTAGATCTTACTCGGATAATCTTGCAGATGCCTTGATGATGATGATCTATGCCTTCCCGATCAATTTGAGGTGATTTGAGTGAGTGTCCAAGTGAAATCGATTTTCCAGAGAAGCCAATGCGCCTTCCTCTCCTGCACAACAAACTACCTAAGTTAGATTTGATGCATCATGAGAAAATGACTATAGCAACAAGAGACATATCAAGAATCAAGATGAAATCAAAGATCACAATGATACTATTGAAAACCCCCTGATATAAGCAAATTCAAATGAGACGAGTTGAGGAGCCCCCTACAAAAACGCCCAAGTGAAGTCGCCCTCCTGTAGACAAACACTGTTTCCACAATATATTTGGATTCACCACAAAATCTCAAATGTTAGGTGACAATAGACTTTACAATCAACATCTAAGAGCATCACATCAAAGAAAATCCAAGAATCCCTGCAAATAATTCTTCTATTATCAAATCCCAAGAGCCAAAGGTCCTTTTCAATGAGGGGGGTCTCTCATATAAATAGCAATGGGAGAGACCAAAACCCTAACCACCTTTTTAATGAGTGGTTGCGATTAAAAGATACATAAGCTATAATCAACGGTTGAGATGAGCTCAACATAAAGTACAAGGATCAATTCGAAAATATAAGAGGGCATCTTGGCTAAATCGCCCTAGGGGGATGTACCACCCAAAAAGTGACTTTAAGTCACAACATAAGCTCATGGTGGGTCTAGGAGGTAAAATATTCCTCCTAGTGTGTCCCCATGGCACAATAACAAAATATAATATCATCTAAGTACAATACTGTGATCACAAGGCCAAATCGTGGCCCCTCAGAGATACCAAAAAATCATGCAAAATAAGCCCGCAGAGTGTGTGTGCCCCACTGAATGTTGTAACTGCTCTGGAAGGTGTGGGAGACATCACACACGTCATCAAAATCAAACCTATGCCATTTCCTTGCCTCAGTAGCCCAAATCGAATTCCTCTGTAGCCATCTTACCATTTTTTATTCCTCTGTAAATCACCTGTAAAAGATAAAAATGCCTGTAGCTCACTACTTGGTCATCCGTGGCAAAAGATGACTGCACCAAAATGTCTGGGAGTATGGCAATATAGTAAAAGCAAGTGGTTGGACCCCATACTCCCTCTGTAGCGCCCTAGGTGAACCAAATAGAAAACCAAACCGCTATGTCAGGCCATTTTTAATGGCAAATCTGCACCAGAATGATAAAATGAAGAATAGCTCAACTGAAACTGCCCGAAATTGCAAACTGAGTATCCCATTGGACTCAGAAGATCCAAATGCACTAAATATGTATACTCATACACCATGCGGATAACTGTATAATCATATAATATCATAACCATGCCCAGACAGATAAAAAATAATAATCTGTAAATGATCAAAATCATAAAAATATCACAAATCATCATCTGAAACTTGTAACTGTTGCATGGAACCACCTGGTGGGCAATGAAAGACCATATATCATCAATCTCTAACATCACTGGTCTAATACATCTCATGTTCTGTAGTTGACTTGGTCAAACTGGGTTTGACCATGTCAAACTGACCAATAATATGACCTAGGCTAAAACATCAAAATGCTGCAAGTGTAATTGGATATGACATGCTACGTAAGTTATTCAAATAGCAAGACTATAAACAAAAAGTAGCATTTTACTAGTGGTTTAAAACAAGATATTCAATGTAAACTTTATAAATAATAATAATAATAGCTCATAACAAAACCTCAAGAATATACTCACTTCATGGCTGTGATCAATTTGCTAGTAGTGGGTGTAGATGGATGGATGAAAGGCAAGGCTAAGGGATGACTGTACTAACTTAACACCATGATACCTTGGATGTAGGGACACTCAAGCGTATGTCGGATAAAAATAACACAGGGGATGGCAGTGTCTCACAAATGGGATAAGTTGTTTGGGAAGTGTTTATTCAACCTTGGCAGAAGTCTACAACTCACATCGAAGGTGACTCAACTCCGTGAGGATCTTTTCTAGAGCCGCCATGACTAGGTGTCCGGCAAACCGTAACTTGAGACTTTAGGGGACACTTAGAATTAGTTGTCCCTTACTCCATCTCATATCACAACCCATAGGTTCCATGAGGAATAATTCATTACATTCTAAGGCCAACAGTCATTGGATATAACATATATTTAACCACTGCTTTTTGGGCCTTTCATTCATTTAATTTCGCTGGCCAACAATCTTTGGATTTAGCATACATTTAACTATTGCTTTTATTAGGTCTTTCATTTCCCTTCATTGGGGAGTTTACATTTCATTCATTCATAGCCCTTCTTTCATTGTTTTTAGAAACACAGGTTTTGAATTTCATTTCAATGGGATTTCACAATAGATATACAATAGTTTCCACAGACATGTAATGATGGTAGTCCTATCTGCTTCAGGTTTTAGCCAACACAACTTACACAACTCAGAGCCGAGACACAACTAAACAGGGATGCTATCCAACAAAGAGGCAAGAGTTAGGGAATCCTCCATATCATAGGCTAAGGTGTAAGTCAAAGAAACAATGAGACTGGATGGTGACGAATGGATGAGGAAAGTGAAAAGGTGGAGCCAACACTAGCAAGCCATATACTGGTGGGAATGATCACCTCCATTCTCCTAGGGAGGGTGAAACCAATGAGTATAGACAAGAACTTTATACATTCTGAGAAAGCAAGACTAAATAGATATAAGTTAACAACCATGTCCATAATATATAAATAGACCGCTAGGTCATGACTACTAATCAAGCTACAAGGATAACCAACAAAGCAATAATAAACCAATACACAACCATATACATGCCTGGTCATATACCTATACCAACTACCTGAACCATCATCTGTCAACTGGAAACCTGCTGCTGCACATTTGGGCACTGCATACTGCTCTGTATGGCAAAAATGGCTACATCGGTCATCAAATCTGAGTTCCTCAGACTCAGTCATGGCATAAGGCTGAATAAACTGCTAATGGGCAGTTCTGAAATCACAAGTGATTCTGAAATGAATGCTCATCTGATGCTGATCTCAAGCATCTCAGTGTAAAGGACTGGCTGAAAAAGGATTGGAATCTAATCTGAAGATATGGTAGCCCCAGCTACTATAAATGTGATAACAGTGTCCACCACCAAAACGTATAAATATGAGGCTAGAGGACACCCCTGGTGAATGGACTGATTCAGGAAAATCCATGGGGATAAGGAGTTATTAATTGAGGCAAAGTGATGCAGGAACTGGCCATTTCTGGTTTAGAGCCTTGATTTGAACCAGAAACCCCTGTAAACTGGCTGAACCGGCCGGTTTATGCAAAACTAGTCCGGTTAAGAACCTAAGATAACACTGATACAAAGTGATGTATTTGAGGATGTTGCAGAGACCTAAAAATTGAATATACAAGAATTTTAGACATGTGATCTCTCTGACAGGAACAACAGAAGTCCAAGGGTAAGAAATGGGCAAGTCAAAACAAGGAAGTATAAATTGACATCATGTAAAACACCAGCCAAAAATGACAGTGAAGTGGAAAGTACCAAAAAAAGTGTGTGACAAAAACATAACAAACACAAGGAAGAACATTATGAACAACAACTAATTCCTATGATTTAGAAAGAACACAGCTAAACTAACAGGTACATGTTCAATTTTCTCAAGGAAAGAAACACTTACCTAAACCATGTCGCTCTCTAAGTATTCGTAAAACAGCTAGAACCGCAATACGGGCTTCTGTCTGTGGAAGTAAAAAAGCATTATAAACAATGGTAAAATAAAAATCAAATGTGAAGAAACAAATAGAACACGGATTTTCATCAATATAACCATAAATACAAGAGAAAAAACTTGATCACTCTCAATATGAAGTGCTTCATCAAAAAGCACAGTCCATTGCTTGATTCTACTATGATTTGCATTCGAAATCATATATGAACTTGGAAATAGGCCATAAGTAAAAAGTAATAAAGCTTTACTTTTTCACTACAGATTCCACTGTGAGGTTACCTTGGAAAGCCCACGAAGATCAACTGTTAAGCTCTCAGTATTATCTGGTCGAACATGTGCAGCAATTTTTTCAAGAAGCGATCCTGTGTTTTCCTTTTCTTTCCAAATCAACTTGCTCCTGTCATCTTGGTTTTTACAGATGTGATGTTGTATTACCCCCTCTGACCATTCTTCGAGTAATCCTTTTAAAAAATTATCATTTGGAGCATACCTGCATACCTTCATCTTGTCAGACATGCAGTAAAACATAGCAAGTAGAAATTTATAATAATTGCCCATTATTAGTTCAAGCTATAGCATCGGCAGAAAAATACATTCCAGAAATAATCTACTCAGATATACTTTACCCTGCTTTTCGCATTTCCTCATATACACTCAATGATTGCTGCACTTCAAGAAGATTGCTATAAGTATGCCGGGCTCTCAACAATGTATTGTATGTCACCTGCAAAGATTACTAAAATGTTTATGCATTGTCTCAATGGTACTGTAGACATTTTTTTCATCTAATGAAAGATAAGTTTTGACACATTATTTCCCAATATATCAATTTACACATAAAGATATTAACGAATTAAACCTGGCAGCATTAATTGAAAGATTACCAATGCAAGAATGGCATATTTCTTGTTTTACCAGAAATAGACAGGCATAGACAATACAAAATAATTCATGAATTATAGAGTACAAATCACAACAGTGTTATCAGGATAAATATCCAATCATCTTTAGAAAAGAAAGATAATCTTTGCTTTCGAGTATATATTTACAAACCACTCTGAATTTACCCTGTGCTTGCTATTATGAAATAATTCATAGAAAATATGCAATAACTCATGAATTATAAAATACAAATCAAAGTAGACTTATGCAGAATAAATATGCATCTTCTTTAGAAAGCCAAGACAAGCTTTTGCTTTGGAATATTTATTTGCAAACTGCCATGGATTTTTCTTGTGCTTGATATTATATCAAATAAAGTGAACCCCCTTTTAATCCATTGATAACTTTCACGAGCATGACTTGATGGATTTATTTTTACAAGACTTAGCTTCATATCCTGATGGCATATTCTAGCTTTCCTTTTTACTTGCATTAGGCCCCCTTTGGCCCTACTTTGCAACCCCACTAAAAATAATACTTCAATAGTTTTTGTAAGCTATGCACAAGAAATAGAAAATTTCATGTTCCTACATATACTATGTAATCAGACAACTTTGTTTTCGTTGGTCATGTTACCAGTTAAGTTGTACTTAGCTGGACTTTCAAGTGAACGCGCCAAGGTTTAACATGGTTCATGTTCTTTGTCTGCATTCTGAAGTCTATTAGGCCTTTCAGGGCCCTTTTTAAAAAAAAATTAACATGTCATGCCCCACGGGGTTTGTAATAAAGTGTGCTAGCACGGTATTTTATGTAAAGAAATTGGCTTCCTAGGACTTAGCAACCAATCCGGGTATTCGAAGGATTTTTTTCCCTTGTTAATTATGCTTTGCGTCCTAGCAGAGTATAATTTTTGAGTTTTTCTCCTGCTTTTCCAAAGCTGCAATGCTTGTCTTGGGGGTTAGGCTTTACGAGGTTGTTAAAGTTCATGTGTCAATGTATATGAACATGCTAGACACTAGAATAGATTCATATGAACATGTGCTAGGTCCCTGTTATCACATATATAGTAGTCGGGCTACCATACATTATTTTTCTGATTTCAGTACACTATTCAACTAGTTCCCTTACATTGAGTTGCTGAGATGAGCATCTATATTGGATCACTATCAGATTTTGGACAACAGTATATATTCCCCATGCCATGAATGAGTCTCAGGACACTCAAAGAGATGACTGATGTAGCCATTATACCATTTGTACAGAGCAATCAGTAGTGCCCAAAGTTACAGCAGCAGTTTCAGAGGACAGATGATGGTACAGGTGATGAGCATTCAGGTATATGACTTAGCAGGTATATCATTGTGTTATGGTTATATTGCTTTTATATTTATCCTTATAGCATGTCTTAACACTTAGTGTCATGATCTGGCGATCATATAGATATGTGGACCTGGTTGATCTTATTATATATATTCTATTGTCCCTACTCAGACTTAGAAGTTCATTATTCATACTCATTGGTTTTACCTTCCCTAGGGAGAATAGAGGTGATCATTCCACCATACCTTGGCTTGCTAGTGTTGGCTCCATTATTCATTGTCTTCATCCATCCATTACCTACCTTTTAGTTTATCACCCTGACTTACTACTTGACTAGTGACATGGAGGATCTTTTCCCCACTGTCGCCTCTGTATTGGATGAACTTCCCTGTTTATTGTGTCTCGGCTCTGAGTTGGTGACAAAACTTACCTATGGTGAGTTGGAGTTCCTTGTGAATTCCCCTTAGTCACTAAAGTTGTGTTGGCTAAACCTGAAACTTTTAGTGCTGCCATGAATACAAAATCTGGAAAAAATGAAATGTTATATCTTGTATGAAAAGCCCATTCATGCAATGTGTTTCTAAACACACATGAATGAAAGGCATGCCAAATGAAAATGGCCATGAAAATAAAATGTTATATCTTTTGGAAATGTAAATACCTAGGTAAACAAGCTGTCTGTGACACACCTAGAAGTGCTCAGGTAAACAAGTGCCTTAAAAACACACCTGCAGCAGAAAGCCTCAAATAAATGTAAATTTATGCAATGTGTTTATAAACACACATAGATCAAAGGCTATGGAAACTTCATGCCCAAAAAGCAATGGAACTTAAATGCTATATCTAAATTATTGCTGGTCTCATTTGTATTATGGATTGTGCGCATCTGTTAAAGATGAATAAACCCTCTTTGAACAACTCATCCATTTGTGAGACACCGCCATTCCCTGTGTTGTTGCTCATTTAGTATATACTATGGCGTGTATTCCCTTTCCCTGTTCCAAAGTGTCACAATGTTAAGTCAGTCAAGTCATCGCTTAGCCTAGCCAATTATTTTAGCCTTCACCCTTCACTAGCAAATTGATCACGGCTATGAAGTGAGTATGGTCCTGAAAGTCTAGTTTGAATAATAATAATAATTAATGACATTATATATTTGGATCTAGATCGCCAGTAATGATTACTTTGTGTTATAATTGTTATTTGAATAAGTTGTAGAGCATGCATTAACCTTTGACACTTTGCAGCAGCTTCTGATGATGGTCTGAGTTATATTTGGTCATGTTGACTTGGTCAAACCTAGTTTGACCAAGGTCAACCATAGGACATGAGATGGTTGGACCTTGTGATGATATGGATAGATGATATATGGTCTATGTACATGTACATGATGATTCTATGCAGCAAATACAGGGTTATGATGATGATTCATGGTTTACAGCATTATTTGATCATTTACAGATTATTATTATTTCCCTTGTTCCGGTATATTGGATATATTTTATGATCATGCAGAGACTCATATGGTGTACGAGTACACATCTTGGATGGATTTGGACCTTCTGAGTCCAATGAGACAGTCTGTTTTCAGTTCCGGGCACTTACAGTGATGATTGAGCCTCAGTAGGCTAACCTAGTGCAGTTTTGGTCTGTCGAAGACCCTGTCAGAGCAGATGTGATTTTTATCCGGTTGACCTAGGGAGCTGTGCTTGGAGGGGGTGGTCCAGCCACTTGTTTTTACCATATTACCCCCCTCCTGGACACACTGTTGCCCTCACCTTGATAGTGCAGGCACTCCAGGAGGCAGTTTGGGGCAGTTTCATGCTTCCCAAGGCATTTCAAGATTGGTAGAAATGGCTATTGAGGAATTCGATTTGGGCTACTGAGGCAATGTCTTGGCATGGGATGATCAATGATGATGGGTTGATGTCTTCCACACCTCCTCCAGCAGTTTCAGCTTCATCGGGACCTGCATCCATCACTTATGGCACTTTCTAATGATTTCTGAGGCCTTTTGAGGCCCACGATTTGTCCATAGAGGCACGATTTGGTATATTGATGACTATTTTATTATTATTGTGCTATGGGGATTGACCAAGGGTGGCTAAAATTACCCCTTGGACCCACCATAAGCTTCTTATTATATTTTGTCATCATGATATGGTGGGATTCCCCTCTCCTAGGGCGATTTTGTCCACTTATGTTATATTTTATTAGTGATCCATGTATTTTATTGTTGAGCTCATCTCAACCATTGATTAGACATTTGTATCTTTTAATCTTAGCCACATTCAAAAAGTGGTTAGGATTTTGGTGCCTCTCCTATCTATTTAAAGGAGGGAGCCTCTCATTGTAAAGGGGACTTGTGGCTCTGGATTATTGGAATAGAAAATTATTATTGCATCTATCTCCAGTGTTGTGGTGAATGTTTTTGGTGTTCATTCGTTGGTTCTTCCTTTGCACTGAGTTATTGGAGATCTTGTTTTGCCATATCTTTTGTACCACGTTTTTGCATCTACAGGTGGAGGCCGATTTGCTTTGAGGAGGAAGTATTGGTAGGGGAAGACTCTCCCTACTTCTTCTTTGGATCTCTTCGTTGGTAACAGGGAGTATTACTGTCCCAAGACCTTCTATTCTATGTTATCATTGCATTTTACTTGTATTTCCTCCATACTTGACCTCTCTGATTGAAATCGATTTTCCTTGGATTGACAAGTAGAGGAGGGCGCACTTGTGGGCTAGGGCATCAATTTGGCAAGCAAAATCAACAATCTCTCATTTGATTTCTGCGGGAATCTTCCTCAACATCAAAGCATCTGTCTTCATCACTCAGGTATGATCTCAAGGTAAGTTCTATCTCCATGATCTATCCACTTGTCTAAAATATTTAAAACCCTAATCAATCAAAACCCCATTTTTACATTTTTTCAGATCTACTAAGATCTAGTGGCTTCTTGGGAAAGAAATTTAAAACCCACCTCTATAGTATCCACAGCATCCCGGATCTATAGTTTGGTGAGGATTGGCCTCCATTTGACCCTCTTCCCAAGGCATTTAGCCTCTCTAAGCAAGGGTGCACTTCCTAGTTTGGGTGGGTTGACCTAGATCTAGTACGCGGGTAGTTGAGATTCCACTTGATTCGTGATCTACACATCCAATAACCTACCCCTAGATTGTCACTTTTCTGATTTCTATTTTGTGGGCCCTATTCCACATTTTAAGGGATTTAATCCCCATTTTGGACCACTTGGTATCTTTAAACTCAGATCTAGTAAGATCTAGCCATCGGATTGCCTTGAAATTATAGATCCATGCTCTCACTTGCCTAAACTACTTGGATCTAAAATTTGGATGCCATTGGACTTGTCTTGATTGATTTATCCCACTTTTTAGCCTCCTTGGGTAAAGTCGCACCACCTTGGAAAAGTGAGTTGGTCCACTTCTAGGACGTGGGTACTTGAGATTTTAGTGGATTTGGAACGGGCATAATTCAAAACCTAGGTCTAGTGTGTCTCTTCATCAAATCTTGCCTTTGCGATAGCATTCCTTGTTTTAAGGGATTGTGGTCCACTTAGGTCAAACCTTGAATCTCTAGATCTAGACCTATTCATCCATCAAGACTTTAATTGCCCACTTGTCTCATACAATAGGAGTTATCAATCACAAGTTAATTACACTTTGACTCCATTATCCCAATTCCCAAGGCACTGGTCTCTCTCCAAGTCAATTCGACTTTCCTAGATTGTTGGATTAACTTGTGGTTTGACCCTTGTGTGGTGAACTAAACCCTTTGATGTCATCATGTATCATGATCAAGCTTGTCACTTGTACTAGTTAGCCCCAATTCAACCCTTAAACTACCCTGCATTGGACACGGTTCCCAAGGCAGTGGATTTTGTCACATTGAACTAGTACATAAATCCTGGATCCTATTTCACAAATAATAAGTCACTTTCACATCAATAATGAACCAAAGCTATACTCATTGAACCCCTCACTTGTCTTGTGACTTCATCCCAATGTCTAGGATAAACCATACACCTTACTTCACTTAGAATTAACTTGATTTGGTGTCTTGGTTTTGATCTCTCCTGTCGGGAGTAGATCGGGTCTCCCCTTTGTTGTCTAGGCTAGATAACATAAAGCGAAGGTTGCCTCGACTGGCGTGACAACCATATATTGGAGGTCGAGGTGATCGTGGTTGCACC
This sequence comes from Larix kaempferi, assembly GCA_027924585.1. NCBI lineage: Eukaryota > Viridiplantae > Streptophyta > Pinopsida > Pinales > Pinaceae > Larix > Larix kaempferi. The sequence goes on along the minus strand of BSBM01001174.1, from coordinate 2,659,653 downwards.
TTTTGAGTTGCCCTTCCCTATTGCCATCCATGAGTGGATACATCCATAGGGGTAACTACAGTTTAGGTGATAATAGACCCCTTGTGTTTTTTTTAAGTTTTGAAAAAATTAAATTTTCCCACAATCAAGCCATTTTTTAATGGTTTAATTTGGAAAATTGAAAATGTAATAAAAAAGTGGTTTGTGGGCAAAATTTATCAAAGGATGCTCGTTTTCTAAACCAGAGCACCCATTTAACCCATAAACCTACTTTTCCTAAGTTTCGAGTAAGTATTTATCTCCAAAATTAATATTCACTTGAGAAAGGCTAAAAAGACCAAATAAATGGCCAAAAAAGACATAATAAAGTGAGAAAAGACAAATCCCATGGATTGAGGGAGTCGATTTCAGAGCTCTCATTTAACTCTCAATCAAATATTTGATTGATTGAGTGATATCTCAAGTGCATTGGGATCATATCTTGGAAGGGCGAGTTCTTATCTACCATATTTCAATCAAGAGATGCGCCCCTCTCTCTACTTGGGCGACTTTTCCACATGGAAAATAAGTGTTGGATGTGATAAATTCAAGGTAGGATGCGCCTACCTCTCTTGAGGTGGTGCAATCCCTTTGGGATTGGCTTCCAATCAGCCCCCAATCAACTCAATTCACTTGGAGTTAACTCCCTCATCAAGCTCATGCGCCCCTCTTTGGGAGTTGCACCCCCCTCTCTGTGATTTCCTATAAAGGTAGCCTACTTCTCCATGGTTGAGCATGAGAAGGTGGAACCTCTGCTCTTATGCTTTGTACATCTTTTGAGAGGAATTTTGTTAATGAATAATGTTGAATTAATGTAACTTCGAAGAATATTCTACTTGTACTTTATTATTGTAACTCCGTTGGAGATGTTTTACATCCGTTCGAGGATGCCATTATTATATTTGGTCATGTAAAAGTCATGAGGTAAAACCTCCATTGTAAGTTGGGTTGTTAGTACCCAAAATAATGTAATATAAATATTATTTGAGTCTTTCCAAAGAGGTTGGCCCAGTCGAGTTAAGTGAGGCCGACCTAGTTAGGTTAAATGTCAAGTAAAAGTAAAGTATAAATAGAGGGAGTCTTTCCCTCATTTGTACCATTCACTCACCCATGCATTGCACATTGGAGGAGAGAAGAAGTTTGCGAAGGAGGAGGAGGATTGGCTTGGCTTTAGAGTTTGGGTTTTTGTCCCTCTTCTTTGTGAGACTTATTTTTGGGCACTGTACTTTGGTAATCTATATTGAGGAAGTTCTTGCTGGGTTTTCTTCTCCTTGAGGGTTTCCCATGATATATTGTTGTGTACCTTGTGATTGTGTATCTTTCAGAGATCCTTGTTATGCTGCTATTGTGAAAATGTATTAAATGCTCATGAAGTTAGAATTTAGTCTTTAGTAGCATATAATCTTAACATGGTGTTCAGAGCTAGTCTGAAAAGAGCAACTTTCATAGGGTAAATCTCTCTCTCTCTCTCTCTCTCTCTCTCTCTCTCTCTCTCTCCGAGCATAAAAATTAAGACTTCTCACTATAGTAGAATTTTTTAGTACAAGTGGCATAGGGAAGTGTGCCCCTCCTTGGCGCATCATTGGCACCAAGATCGAAATTTTTCAGTGGGTGAATCTTATAGAAAGTCAAACTCTAGTTTGACTTTGGACCATAAAAACCAGACAACCAGAAAAAGCTAGAAACTACAGACCAAAATTTCGCAAGTCAAATTTCAAGGGTGAAATTTTGGAATCTTCAGAAACAAAGTGTACCAGCATACTCACCTCAGTCAAGCACATCTTTTAGTGAGTTCAGTTTTTACTTTTGAGAAATTTTAATTTTTGGTTATTCTGTGCTCTCAGGGATAAGATGGCATCAAGCACTAAGCTTTATGACAAGTTGGAAGGCATAGAAAACTTCCGTGCTTGGAAATATAGGATTGGACTCATTCTAGAAGATAATGATCTTTAAAAGTTTGTTAAAGAAGTTGTGCCAAAGCTCGAAGAAGTTGAAGCAAAGGAAAAACATAAGAAGGACATGATTAAAGCCAAGAGGATCATAACAGGCTCCATCAAGGATCACTTGATTCCTCAAGTGTCCTCCAAAAAAACTCCAAAGGAGATGTTTGATGCCCTATCAAGAATGTATCAATCGAAAGATGAACTTGAGAACCCAACTCAAAAGCACGAAGATGAATCAAGTTGAATCTATCCAAGAATACTTTACGAGGGTTTCTCAATTCAAAGAACAACTAGAAGCAATTGGAGACAATCTTGACGAAGAAGAATTAGTAATGACTGCTCTCAATGGTCTTACTAGACCTTGGGAGTCTTTTATCCAAATAATGTGTGCAAGAAAGGAAAGTCTACAATTTGAAGTTGTATGGGAAGAATTTGTTCAAGAGGAAGCTAGAGTGGCAAATCGAGAAACACTACTCAGAGGTGATGATCAAGCTCTAGCTAATCATACTAAAAGAGGAAAGCGAAAATCCCATTTCAAGAAGGAAACTTATAAGGAGTTTCATCCTCTTGTTATCACACAACTTGTAGTTGTCCCTAAAGGTATCCCATCCAGGATGGTAGAGGTGTTGGACAACTAAAGAGGTGATCCAAGAGATGCCACGGTTCCCAATGCAAGCTGGGAGTCACGTCAACCGAGGCACTCTTTGCTTTAGATCAAGACTAATCAAGATCAAGGGGGAGACCCTAGCCAATCAATGAAGACTAGCTAACCCAAAGGTTCCTAGGGAAATGTGTAAAGTGAAACGAGGAGATCAATGGCGAGTTAGATCTAGGAAGGTTAAGTGGACCCAAGGGTTAAGGTGTGGTTCAAGAGGCTTAAAGTGTGACAAATGGTTCAACCAGTGAATGACAAGGGCCACTTATGAGGTTCAATTAGTAGATCTAATGATGACTTAGTACCATGAAAATTAGCCAAGTGGGACCCACTCATTAAAAAGTGGAAAATTGATCCAAGTTGGGTCCACAAGGTCAAAATTGAAATGAGATGGTACTACGGGTATGCTACAACATGCATCTATGGATTTGAGATGAGATTAGCAATACCCACAAATGGGATCTAGCAAATGGCCCCCTACCCAAGGAGTGCGAATTACCCCAAGGATGACTAGTGCCTTAGATCAAGGGCCAAATGGAGTCGGATGTCCACCAGATTATAGATCGGGATAGTTGAGATGATTATCAAGGTGGGTTTTCAATGTCAAGTACATGCCATGGCTAGATCTCCATAGATCTGGAAATGAAAATACATCACCAAGTGACCCAAGTGGGGCTCAACCCTCAAAATGAGGAATGGGGCCCACAAGGTGAAGCACTAGGGGTAGGTTTTAGGGGTTGATCTATTCAATGCAACAATAATCTCACCTATCGACGTTCAAGATCTATCCAAACTAGCTTCCTCAAGGAATGCGAATTGCCTCAAGGAGGGCTAGATGCCTTGGGAAGTTGGTCAAATGAAGGCCAAACACCACCAAACTATAGATCCGAATTGTCGTGGATGCTATAGAGGTGGGTTCTTAATTTTATACCCAAAGCAAAGCTAGATCCAAGTAGATCTAAAAAATTACAAAAGAGGGTTTTGAATTTTAAGGGTTTATATGACCAATAGGATGGAGAACAAGTGAAATGGATACATACCTTGTAGATCTTACCTCAAAATCTTGTGGCTACTTTGCACATAGATGATTCTTGCCTTTAGTTACAATTCCAAGCTAAGCTCCAAGTGAATCAAAGCATAATTGTCCAAGCCCTAGGAGGAGAGATGCCCCATTCAACCTGTAAATCAAACTAAGAGATGTTAGATTTGATCCACAAATCAATGAGATCTAAGCATGTCATATCAAAGAAACAATCAATGGACAAAGCACAATTGAAAAAATCCCTCAAGATGAAGACGTCTTGCCCTAAGGGGGGTGTGGGAAACCCCTACAATCTTCCCTTCAAGGCAAATCGCACTCCTTGCTCCAAAGCAATTCGGCCTCCCTTTGCTGATGTCGATTTCACCTGTTACAAGCAAAGATGTCTAAAAGAAGAGATGCATAACCATGTATGACAGCAACCCAATCAAAGCCAATAAGTAGATCTCCAAAATACTATTTTTATTCCAAGTTTTCCAGATACAATAGGGGGTCTTTCCTTTTATAGGATAATAAAGACCAAAACCCTAAACCATTAACCACTTTTTAAAACTAGTGGTTGAGATCAAAAGATATAACAATCTAATCAACGGCTAAGAAAAGTCAATACAATATATCACATGGATCACTCAAAAGGAGGGTGACGTCATACATAAAATGTCTCTAAGGAGGGCGACGTCACACCTAAAAGGTGGCTAGATAGCATGGAGCCACAACATATGACATGGACAAGTCACCTAAAGCACATGGTGGGGCTAGCAGGCATTAATCTCCTTCACTAGCATGTCCCCATGGCACAATAATAAAATATAAGTCTATGAAATGTCCAAGTAATACAAATGATCAAATCCTGTCCCCATAGTCTGAGAGAGACATGCAGTAAAAGACCTCCTGTAACCACTGTGGACCCCACTGATTGATGCCAACTGATCTGGAAGAAGGGGGGGTTCATCATGGATGACCTCTGAGAAGACCAAGTGCCAAAACCTTGCCTCAATTGCCCAAATCAAATTCCTCAATAACCTTTTTATTCCATTTTTTATCCTACTGAAAACCTTGAAAGTGCCCAAAACTGCCATCTAGGGTTCCTGCGCTGTCAAACCGAGTGCACCAAGCTGTTTGGAAAGGGGGTATAATGGTAAAAACAAGTGGCTGGACCACCTCCTTCCTCTGTAGCTCCCTAGGCAACGACTGGCCTCCAATGCCTCTGTTGGACAGGCTGGATCTACGCTATTGGGAGTGGGGAGCAGGAGCAAAAAGCAAAATTTTCAAAAGCTTTTGTTTAGGGAATGTTTCTTATATAATATATATTTTAATATATTTTGATGCATATAAATTAAAAAAAACATGTATTATGCCAAATTAGCTATAGAAAACATGAAAACATAGAATCTAGATATTCATATAACCATTTAGTAAACATTGATATAACATTTATCATCTAGGAGCTATAACTTATAACATTGTCATTAAATGATCATCATCAAATCATCAATCATCAATCATCAACAACATCAACCTTCAAATTTCAACATATAATATTTGCCATCAAACTAGGCCATAATGTTTACAAAATAGGCCAAAATAAACATGAAAATGAAATTCAAAGTACTACGAATATATATGATACTATCTACTAAGCTTTCCGCTTGCCACGACAAACTTCCAATTTCTTTTCTCGTGGTCTAGGTGGAATAGGTGCTGCTGGAAGTGATCGTGGAACATGAGAAGAAGATGAATGGCCCCCACGGGCTGAACTTGGACGTTGTGAAGCTAAAGGAAAAAATCCTACATCTGGAAAGCTGCTTCTGCTTGGGGGTGGCATCTCTGTATGGGTACCTATAGTCTGAATTGGATCATCATGATCACCCAATAGTTCAGCCTCCAAGCGCTCTAATGCTATGGCTCCATCCTCCACATTAGCTTCCTCTGGATTGTTGTCCCAAGTCAAAAATGTTCTATCATTCTTGGCCGCCTCACAATAATGGGACAACAACCTCATGTTGTAGTGCACATAACCAAGCTTTCTGCACGATCTACATTCAAATTGTTTCTCTTTACATTGTGGATGAAGTTGTAGGTGCTCCAACACCTCTCTGCAGAAGAGCTATTAACAACCTGTGATAGCACCCTCAGCGCCAATTTATGCAAATATGTGGCTCTAGAGCCATGCATGTTCCACCAATGGATAGGATCCAATCTGTTTCGATCTTTGGTTGCATACAGGGAACCAAAGGCTCCATGCTCACTAATGTATTCGCTCAATTCACTCCATAATTGAGCACACTCATCCTCATCAGGGACCAACTTGTCTAATGCAAGCATATACCTAGTTTGCATCTCTGGATCTGTGTGAGGTTTTTTCCTAACTCCACCCCCAGGTACAGGTCGGGCCAACCAAATTGGAGAATAGTATTTTGGGGTGAGGACATATGCAAGGGCATGGAGTGGAACATTTATATTATCCCACCTTTTGACCACATGTTTATGAATATGCTCATACAAGATTGCATCTCTTTGTTCAACAATGTCTTTGATTTGACCAAGCATGCTATCCATCTGCTCATATACCTCCCCAATCACCGGTTGATCTGTATCTACAAAACGAATCATGTTATAAACTGGCTTGGTGAACTGCAGAACATACCTAACCTGTGACCAGAAATGACCATCAAGAACGGTGTCCTCCACCTCCTGAAAGCCATTTCTATCAGATGCGCTTGTAGCTCTGTCTTTCAATTCCTACCATGGATCACTTGAGACCATACTAGCCAATGCCTCTCTTACCTTCAAAAGCCTCCTGAAGGTGAGGTAGTAGCTAGCAAATCTAGTCTTTGCAATCTTCAATAGCTCCAACTTAGAGTGATTGCGAAAAATGTCGTGGGCCATGCTATGATTGGTAATAAATTTGATCATTTTCTTACCTCTATTGTACAAGGCACCAATCCATCGGTAATTAGGGTCCTTCATCTTAATAATATCATGCATCAAAAGGTTCAATGTGTGAACCAAACACCCTGACCAAAATATGTTGGGATACTTATCCTCAATGATTGCTCCTGCTGCCTTACAATTAGCAGCATTATCAGTGATGACTTGAATGACATTGTATGGCCCAATCTCCTGAATGGTTTTAAGTAAAGGTTGTGTAATATTAATACCAGTCTTGTAGCGATCTGAGTAGTCATGGGCTGAAAGAAAGACCACACCACTAGCAGAAACGCCAAGAATATTTATCAATGGCTTGCCTTTAACATTTGTCCACCCCTCAGATACAATGGATACCCCATAGTTGGACCAATCATTTGTGAACTTTCCAAGAGCACCATTGATTTTGGCTCTTTCCCTGTCAAGTCTGACAGTTCTAGCTTTGTCATACCCAGGGCATCTGTATCCTTGAGGGGCACCATTGATGGCTTGTAGCATTTCATGCCAATAGGGTGAGCGAAGAACATTGAATGGCACACCACATGCATAGAGAAACCTATAAACTTTTGAATCCACATCATCTCTACAACCTTGGTCAAGGAAATCGGATAATGTTCTTCGCATAGGCGAGATTCCATTGGGAGATGAGGGTCCCGATCGAGCCGATGATGATCCAGCTCCACTACCAAACATTCTCTGTGAGGATTCAGAATCAACCCTTGATCTCTTGGAGTTGTTTTGAGCGACCTCTTCTTCCATCTTGTATTTGCTTCTCTCTTTAGCTCCCACTTTGTCACAAGTTTTGACTCCATGAGACTTACCTTCATCGCATGGCATAATCCCACACAAATGCTTTCTCACCCGGGTATATGAACCTGTGTAAGTTTTAGTACAATGGGGGCATATAAACTTTGTGGTTCCACCCCCTCTCCCTCCCCCAAGCCTCGTCACATACTTCCACAAAGGTGTTGTGTCTTTTTGTTTTTACCCCACATCACCCTCATTCTCATCATCATCACCCTCTTCCCCTTCCTCCTCTTCTCCTTGGTATGCGTCACTCTCTACCTCTTCCCCCTCATCACTACCACCACCATATCTACTTCCTAACACCATCATAATGAGAAGAAGTGGAATGAAAAACCAAAACCACATACCCATCATGTTTCTTGATTCAAGATGAGAGTCACTTGTTGCCTGCAATAGAATGATGGAGAAGAAGATATTGGAAAGAGTAGGAGAAGAAAACATTGCAAGGTTTACATTTTTAAACATAGTGAAAAAAAAATTCAAAAACAAATAAAGATTGAGTTTTTAGAGCCTACCTTTTAGCTCTTCAATGATGGTTGAATGTTTCTATGGAAGCTTCAATCTCCCTTGCAAGCTCTCCCCTTCAATCTCCCACTCAAAGAGCAAAGCTCTCAAACAACTAGCAAACTCACTCAAAGCTCAAAGCTCTTCTAAATCAATGAAATGAGTAATGGAAGAGTTCAAATGGACTCCAACACCCTTTATTGGCCCAAACTAACCCTAGCCCATCGGGGCAACCGACAAGAATGATCTAGGCATAAAATCCAACTCACCAAAGGCAAGTTCTGTCACTAACTCAGAGTCGAGACACAAAACAAACATGGATGCAATCCAACACGGTGGTAGAAAAAGGGGAAGTCCTCCATATCAATAGTCGAAAAGGAAAATCAAGGTGAAAGCCAAAAATAGGGAAAGTCATGGATGGATGGAGTCAAGTGAAAATGAAGCCTAAGCTAGCAGACATAAATGTCAGGAAAGACCATGTTCATGCTCGAAGGAGGGTAATGGAACCAATGGGTATAGTCAGTGAACCTTTTAGTGCAAGTAATAGATCCAATACATTATTTAAACAACCATATATTTCATTTCATTTATTAAATAATACTGCCACATCATGAGTCATATACCAAGTCAATGCTATGAAGATGGCTAAAACAACAAGATAAGAATCCATGATAAGAATCACAAGTCCATAGGTCACATCACATCATGCAAATAATCATCATCAAGAACCACAGAAACATTTTGCAATAATAACATCTAGAAACTGTATGAAACAAAAGGTCACATCGGTCGTCAAATCTAGGCTCTCAAGGCTCAACCTTGGCACAAGGTCTACTCAATGTCTGATATATACTGCTCTGATCTGTAAGTGATCTCTAATAATGTTGCTCATCATAGCTGATCTCTGTAAAAGCAAAGCTCTGGAAAGTGCAGATATCTGCTCAACAAGAATAGTAGCCCAACTACTATGGTGTGATAACACCTCCTAAGAAGTTTCAGAAGTACAAGAAAGGAAACTACAAGCAAAAAGACTTCTCTTCTTATCAATGTTATTATTGTGATAAGATGAGACATATTGCCAAAGATTGTCCAGTGAGAAAAGAAGAGTAACAAAAGACATCATGCTCATTTAGTCGAAGAAGAAGAAGAAGAAGAAGGACCTCCCAGGAAGCTACCAAAAGAAGAAATTGAAGAATATGTCCTATAATGGTGGTGCTTCAAAGCACTCTCTCCAATTTTGAAGAAAAAGACTCCCCTCAGAAAGTTTCACTAGGAGAATAAGAAAAGCCACATACAAGCTTGATTCAGGAACTCTAATGATGAAGGAGGATGTAGTTTAGAAAGAATTTAAAATTACTTTTATATAAGATGCAATTGTTATTTGTACAAAAGAAGGTGGCTCACATAAGATCACTCAAAAACAGCTTTGATCTATGGTAGAAGACTTGACCAACATTATAGAGCATAAGCAAGAAAGGCATAGGACCTCAGAATCAGATGATGGAGTAGAGCTCACCATTAGACATTCCAGTAATCCCTGAAAGGAGACTAGGATCAAAAGAGATCCTACCAAACAAACAAAGATAAGTATTTGAATTGTCATTTTTATCAAATTGTTTAAATGATATTGTTCAGTTGTGTACATATTTATATTCCTAGATTTAGAAAGTATAGTATGTATGTTAGAACAGTTGCATTAATGAGCAGTTTACTACTAATATGCATGTGATGGGTAAGTAGCCTATGGTGCTATACAACATTCCATTGCTACTTATCTAGACTGAAACCTCTTTGTTGACATATTGGGAGTAGTGCACGCTCTTAATAATGTTCTGGTAGAGATGGAAGGCATCTAGAAAGTTACCATATGAATGTGGGATATGGATGAATGTTGTGTTATTGGCTAAGATAGCATTATGACAGTATGACCTATGTTTTTATGCATATGTTTTGGAAACTATGAAATGTTTCTAACCATGCTACTGAATTTGACTTGTAGGAAGTATCGTATACAATCACCTACAAATGAAGAATGATGAGACTTGTTCCATAGAACAAGTGACGATGGTTCAACTATAAACAAGACTTATAAAATCAAGCAGAGGAAGTCGACTATGATGAGATATTGCTCTAGTAGCCAGACTCATGGTGTAATCGAAGTAGAAGAAGATATCGAGCAACCTCCAGGACTCAGAGAACCACATGTGTGCAGATTGAAGAAGACTTTGTACGGGCTCAGAAGTCACCCATGGATAGAATGATGAGATCAAGGATCACCTAGAGTGATGAGACATCAACCTTTGCTACAAGGTTGAAGATGAGAAGCTCATAGATGGGTGCAAGAGAGAAGTTGCAACAGAATTCGAGATATTGGTATCCAGTGACTTAGAAAGATGAAATAAATGGATACACAGAAGATTATCAGAAGAGAAGGCTACCAGTCACTCAAGTGCAAAATGTCCCGATACAGAAAGTATAAGATGTAGAGGGAGGATAGTGCTCAGTTATAGGGGGAGTAGGAGAGCTCCGCTTCAGAGGAAGTGACTACAGTACAGATGGAGAGACACTTTCACTTAGTCTCTATTTGCGACAAAGGTTGTTTGCCCCAGTATGCTGTAGAAATCCTGAAAAGGTTTGATATGTTGGAATGTAAAACCATGGCCACACCCATGGATACAAATTTGAAGTTGTTGTCTGATGCTTCGTCAGAATTAGTAGATATGACACTTTACAGACAAATTATTGGGTCATTAATGTATCTGACGAATACCAGGCCAGATATATGCTTTGCTGTGAACACCTTGAGTCATTATCTGGTTGAGCCCAGACGTGTTCACCTTATAGCTGCAAAGCATGTGATGATGTACCTAAAAGGTTCGGTAGACTATGATCTCAGTTATACTAGAGATCATGACTTCAGACTATATGGTTATGCAGATTCAGATTGGAAGAACACTTCAGGTGGGTGTTTCAATCTAGGGTCAGCCATGATCTCATGGCTAAGTAAGAAGCAATCCAGTGTTGCTCTCAGCACTGTAGAAGCGGAATGTATTGAAGCTTGTTCCCCCAGTTGTGAAGCCATATGGTTTCGGAAGTTGTTATTAGGTCTATTCGATCTAGAGTTGGATACCACAGTGATTCTATGTGATAACCAAAGTTGCGTGAAGATGACAGAGAACCATTCGAGATATGGTGCAGAAGGGAGCTGTAAAGCTCCAATATGTGGGCACAAATGAGCAGGTTGCAGATGTGTTGACTGAGCCTCTGTCTCGTGTGAAGTTTGAGCACTTTCGTGACAAGCTTGATGTAGTCCGTAAGGACTTCCCTCGAAAGGGGGAGCAGTGCTAATGATACTATGGTGGTGCAGTTGGGATTGATCATCCCTAGACAGTGATCCCGTAATTCTGAAAGGAAGGATAGTCTTAAATGTTGATCCTTAGACTAGAATCCCGTAATTCCGAAAGGAAGGATTGTCTAAGATGTAAGTGGTGGACAATGGTCCTGTAATTCCAAAAGGAAGGATTGTCCAAGTGTGGTAGCTCCGTAAAGACTCGGTCCCGTAATTCCGAAAGGAAGGATTTTTTTAGCATTACCAATGTTAATGGTGTTGGACACACTGAGCACACTGAGAGGGGGGGTGAACAGTGTGTATAACTTTTATTAATTTTTCAACTTTAACAATCATTAGCAGCTTATTCAATATTATTCAGAGTACGCTATTATCACATTATCATTATATCAACAATTATAGCTCATCATCACATATCATCATATCATCATCACATAGGAAGCATAGCAAAACGTAGTACACGAGATTTTTACGTGGAAACCCAAGTCCCGGGGGAAAAACCATGGAAGCATTTATAGTAATAGTTTTCCAGCAACAACTGGAAGGAGGCAACAAACCCCTTGTTACAATGACTTCAATTTTCCAGCTACAACTGGAAGGAGGCTACAACTCTCTAGTTTACAAGCTGCAACCTGAAGGAAGCCCTAGCTCCCTAGATTTCCTTGCCTCGTCCTGCCACCCTCATATCAAGATAGAAACTGCTGAACTACAACCGTACTGATCTTGCGGACCTGCTAACCAACATTTGTACCACACTTCACAACCATTGTCACTGCTGACCACTACTCATCAACTGTCACTGCTAACCAACTGTCACTGCTGCCCACTGCAGCACAACTGTGCCACACTACTCATCAACCTGTACAATCAACCTATCATCCGACTCGGTCAATCTGAGTCTAACCAACTGTATACCAGACTCAGTCCACCTGAGTCAAACCAACTACTCATACAACTCATCCCTACGTCGTCGGGAGCAGGAAGCGGGAGCGAAGTGAAAAGAGATTTTTTCAAAAGATTCCGGGTTGGGAGTGTTTTTTATATAATATATATTTGATGCATATATGTGAACAGAACCATGCAGAATGTTGAATTAGTTACAAAAAACATAAAAAACATGGATTAAACTATATAACATCAATCATCTAGTAGTTATAAGTTAACCTATAGCTTATAACATTGTCATCATGATCAAATCGTCAAATCATCAACCATAGCATCAAGCATTTTCAATATATAACATTTGTAATTTTGGCATGACTCATCAAATGATCAATGATCAATCATCAAACTCATAATTCTTGTAACCAAGTTACCAAACTATAACAGAGAACATAAAATGATCAAGTTCAAGTGTTCAACCATGAAATAAAACAATTCAATTTCACAAAGCAATGAACTTCAAAGTTCAAACATCAAACTTAAATTGCCATATAATGTCTTCAAAATTGACTATATGAAATATTAAGTAGTCAATAGGTTCAATTTGCAAAATGCAAAGTACTAAAAAACTAGAAAAAGACAAGTACGAATATTTCCTTTTGCCACGGGAAACTTCTAATTTCTTTTCTCGTGATCAATGAGCACTGCTAGCAGTAGTATCAAGATCCTCATCCTTAGTAGGTGGAACTGGAAATGGTCGTGAACCACGTCCAACAACTACACGACCCCCACGAGACAATGGAGGTTGTGAAGAGTTGTGAAGCTAGAGGAAAAACCGGTACATCTGGGACTGTCGCTAAAAGTGGAAGTGGAAGTGGACATGGAAAACTACTACTAGAGGGAGGTGGCATTGCTGTTGTTGCTACATGGTCAACAATAACATCATCACCTGATGGACACAATGGAACACTAAGAGGGGGGGTGAATCAATGGGCCAGCTCTTATGACCAATTTTCAACTTCTTCTTACCCTAAAATATATCATTTATATTTCCACTTTAACACCTAGGAAGAGATCATCATTTACACTAAGCTATACATCAATAATCATTAAACTAGTCATTCATATCATCAATCCACATCATTAGAGACACATCACAATATAATCTTTGTAATCTTTTATATTTAAATCAATCGGCTACAACCGTTAGGCTTCATCAACTACAACTGATTGAGAAGCACCAACTCCTATTCCAAGACTCAGCTTGGTCTTTTTCTCAGATCCAACTAAGAAAAAATAGTACAAGGTCCAACTTGTATTTACATACAAATTCTTATCACATTACATCTCATCAATTTTCCCTTGTCAACACAGTCATGTCACATGTCATCACTATCACCAACTAATCATTAACCTGTTGCCAATTCTGCTGTACATACACATTGTCATTTTGTCCATAAGCAGTCATATCATCAGCACCTCATTCTGTCCACCAGCACATCATTCTGTCCATAACCAGTTATATCATCAGCACCTCATTCTGCCCCCACACGTCTTCAATTTTCCACAGTCATTTCATCATGTTGCCCATGTCTTCACATACTGTCATCAATCTTCCATTACTGTTGCCTCAGTGAAGCCCGAAAATCAGAGAGATAAAAATTAATTCAGTGATGCTCCTGTTGATCTTCTGCTGCCCACGAGCCTTTCCTCAGACATCCTCTAACCCGAAAATCAGAGCTACTTTACACACTCGAAATCTTCACACAAAGTCCACCCCAAACATAAATATTTGTCCTCTTTATTTATACCTTTCTTCTCCACAAATTCTGTAGGCAGACATGTCACGTTTATTTTATTTATATCATTAAATAATAAATCAATTAGGATTTATTTTAGGTGGCCAATCCTGTGATGCCCGCAGGCTGCTTTAGAAGATGCCCGCATGAGCCTACAAACATGCCTTCATGGGCCTTCAAACTTGCCCGCATGGGCTATTTCAATATGCCAGCACAAGCCTCTTTTTATGCCTGCAAGGCCTTCACCATATGCCCGCAGGATGACCTCTTTTATATGCTTGCAGGATCCTCCATCAAATGCCCACAGGGGCAATTGAAATGCCCGCAGGGGCAATTGAAATGCCCGCAAGGGGCTACTTGAAATGCTCGCAGCTGCCTTAAGTTATGCCCGCATAGGCTTCAACTGAAATGCCCGCAAGGGCTTGATAGGATGCACGCAAGGGCCCTTATCCATATGCCCGCAAGGGCTTCTAAAATATGCCCGTAGGGGCTAATAAGGATGCCCGCAAGGGCTCCAAATTATGCCCGCAAGGGCTTCTTGAAATGCCCACAAAAGCCCTTATGAAATGCCCACATATGGCCTTTGGAAATGCCCGCAAGGGGCTCAAGAAATGTCCGCAATGGGCTTTTGAATATGCCCGCAGGGGCCCTTCAATACATTAATAAAATGCCCGCAGGCTATCTCGAATATGCCCGCAGGGACATATAGAAACTTGTCATTAAACAACCATATCCACTTCTGTTGTCCAAACACATCACTAGCACATCATCATAATTCTGTCCATATCATTATTCTTTGTCATACCTGTCTATGCTTGCCACTTGTCATCAATGCTTTGTCTTCCATGTCATGTCATGTCCTTTATTGTCCTGGTCCTTCATGTCATTGTCCTTGCCATGTCATGCTTGCTTGCTATTTTTCCAAGTCATCAACCTTATGCTTGCCAAGTCATCAATGCTCGTCTTTTACCAAGTCCTTGTGCTTTGCTAAATCTTTGTCCATTGCCATGTCTTCAACCTTTGTCATGTCTTGTCTTTTCATGTCCTCCATGTCATTCCTTCGGCCTTTGTCATTAATGTGTTGTTATCAATGACAATCATGCTCATCAATCTCCCCCTTTGAATTTGATGGCAACCTTCCTCAATATTTCTCTCCCCCTTTGACATTAATGACAAAGGGCCAATCCTCTAGCTACGAAAAGCTTCACAATGCCCAAAAATGTATCCTGGAATACTGAGATCATGCTGAATTATTTGCTCTTTGCTTCTTCCTAATGTGGGCATAGAGTGTGGCTTGACATTTTAGTTTAGTCCATCCTCCCCCTATCAATCAACTCCCTTGATAAAGTTTTAAAAGACTTCATAATACTTTTACGGTTGTACTGAGCTTCATTTTCTACCAAGAGTTTTAACAAGAACTCCCAAAAAAATTTCTTCACATATTCCTGAAATTAGAGATCATTTCTTTCAACAATTGTCTCTTCTTTATCCGCTTCAATCCGAATTCATGCTTGGGGTTGTCTTCACAATTGCTTCTGTTATAAATTTTTTTGTAGCTTGCTCTTACTCATGTCACTCCTTGCCAAATTATCTTCTGCTGCTGCCAACCTGCTATCCTCAGACTACCTTCTGACTTAAATTTAGTTAGGCATGTTGCCTTTGTACCACTGAATACAAGACACCTGTAGTTACCTCCATATTTCATGAGATTTGTACTTCTGAGGTCTTCACATATCTTTGGATGCCTTACCAAATTCAAAGATAGACTCATGTACTCATGTCAATCATAAATCAATCATCAAGAGATATCCTCATGTCGAGTTGGATTATAACCAACATACTCACAATATAACATATACAATCAGATGTTAGTATCAAGTGTTTCTTGAAATCATTCTTTTCAATCATATCCAATTCATGCTCAACAATCATCTAGTAAATTCATAAAAGGTAAGCATGTGTCAATCAACATGTTAATTTACTAACCATACTAAATAACTCAGCTTGTCATCATCATTATTACTCCTTGTCACTCCTTTCCAAATTGTTGTCATGCAAACTAAATTTATTTATTCAACACCTGCTGTACTTTTCATTAATTCTGCTTTTCCAAACTTGTTTACTCAAGCCTATCACAGTCAAGTTAGTCTCGAATCTGTTTTTCAAGTTTCATGTTGCAATCTCACTTTGAGTTCAGATCCTTAAACTTCATTGTACTCTTCATATAGATCTGCTTCAATCCTCAGAAACAAAATCTCTTGCTCCCCCTATCACCATACCATGATCCTTAGACCTGTCTCTATGCTTGGAGCAATCAACATTTACCTTTGAGTCCATCCTCCAACAATGAACTCAAGGTGTTCCCAAGGTCTTTAAAAGACCTCAAGTTTGGCTTGTCATATGGCAACCACCTTCTGTGCAATGATCAACCTCATTTAGATTTAACAAAGTATTCTTTCTCATCCATACCTGAGAATGTTCTTGGCTATGATCATTTGTCTTTTGGTCTTCAAATCTTTTTGTGCTATTCTTCTTCCATGATTCAGTTGATGTGTATGAAAAACTTATCATTGATTGTCTTCTTGGACTTGCACATGCTTGGGCTTTATGGCCAACACCACCACAAGTGAAGCATCTCAAAGTGTAACAGTTAGCAGCAAAATGTCCAATTCAGTCACATGTCCAGCATCTCATTTTGTCACTTTGACTTCGAACACTTCTTCCATGGAACGTACAATCCATAGCCCTGTGACCAAAACCATTGCAAGAATAGCAATAACCATTAAAGCTACTATCATACCTGAGTACTTGATTCCATCTTGGGGTTGTCTCTCTTCTTCTAAAGAATTTGCTTTGAGGAGTGGGACCAACTTCTTGATGCATTCTTGAATCTTTTGAAATTTTCTTTATGTTGTGCAGGTTCTTGCTAAGGAGTTTTGCTTTCACCTTTGAAGGATGTGGATTCAACTTCAGGATTCTTGGGGGACCAAGTACCACCTTCAAATTTTTCTTCTTGCTTCTTGTACCTAAACCATATGTGTCAAATGGAGATCTTTGACAATCCAAAATTTCTTCTAAGATGATTGAACTTTTGTTGAACTTCACATGGGCGTTTGAATTTTCAATTTCTAAGATCAACAACTTCCATGTCAAGGTTCTGTTTTGTCTTCTCTTTTTCTTCCAGCTGAAGCTTCATGATTTTTTCTATTCTTTTGGCTTCTTCCAGCTGAGTCTTCAAATTAATATTTGCCCTTCTTGTCTCAACAAGCTCTTTAGAGTCTTTACAAATCTCTTCTTATTCTTTTGCTAATTCAGTCTTCAATCTTCTAACTTCATCATTTTGATCCTCTAGCTCACCTTGTAAATCTTTGTTCTTGAGTTTCAATCTCATGAGCAAAGCCTTTGTTACCTTTTGAAAATTTTCAAATGACCCCAAAATCTTCTTCTTAAGCCTTGGATTCAATTTGAGATCAACATCCAATAGGGTACATGCAAATGCCTCCTTAACTTTCAACAAGTCATCCTTCTCATCTTCTGTAAGTAGAATTTCAACATCATCACATTCAGAATTATCACTAACAGAAGAGTCCTTACCTTCACTTACATTTGAAGCTTGTACCTCCTTTTCTCCTTGTTTCTCATCTTCAGAGGGCTTGACTTTTGTTTCATTTTTTTTTTCTTGACTCCTCCTTTGGTACTCTTCTTCCAACTTGAACCAAAGATCTTTGGCAGAGGTGTATTCTTTTACCCTTTCTTTGATAGGGCTTGGCAGTCCATCCATTAGAAACTTCAAGGCAATATTGTTATCTTTCTCGAATGTTATCTTTGTCTTCTTGTTAGGCTGGACAGGTGGGTTAACCACAATTTCCCAAATACCAAATTTCTTAAAGTAATCTTTCATTCTACTTCTCCAACCAAAGTAATCTAATATCTCTGTTGTCCGCAGAGATGCACACCAGTAGCAGAAATCTTTCGAAAGTTGTTCCCTCACTACAAGTGGGGAAGGTGTGGCCTTGGGGGCAAGCAATGAGCTAGGTACTGTCACCTGAATCCCAGCTCCTCCGTTTAGGCCAACTCCTAACGAAGCAAAGGGAGGTAGTCCCTAACAAAGGGTTTCTATGGCTCTGTGTTTTTTAAGTGTTTTTTGTATGAGGTGATGCCGATGAATGTTGTTTAGGAGTTTTTTATAATGAGATGACAGTTTTGATAAGAGTAAAATAAACACAAGATAAAGCAATCCACGTTGCGATTACAAAATATGATTGCAAGATGAATAATACAATGACTTGAAACTTAAAAAGGCATCTACAAGATAAACTTTAAGCAAATGACAAGGACATATGGTCAAAATTTAGGTGATACAAGTGACTTTCAAAGACCAGTGCCTTATGGAGTCAAAAATAGTGCTAGAATGCTGAAAAAGTGTAAGTCAAAATGTAATGTTTGTGAGATCATTTTGCAAATGTTCTTGGCTTATTTTAGAAAGTTTTAGTGATCTTGATTATTAGGGTTCAAAAAGCAAGGTATGCGTCCAACCGGAAAAGTATACCTTCAGTGGCTTCCCCTTGGTGACATGACTGACCTATCTGGGATCACAAGTTAGGTGTTCTGAGAATTTAACCAGCGAGTGCCCAGATTGGGTTGCCCGGCGCCACCAGTTAGAAACTTTGCCCACTACCTGAGTATTTCTTGAAATAACAACGCCGGTTCGTTGGTCGTGGGGTGAAAATTTTATTATGATATCACTTGCAAGATTAACAAGTCCAATCACCATTCTGAGTACGAGTCCAACTTTTTAGCGTCGGCAGAGCATACTAAGTGATGGAAAGAAACGAAGTAAATTTTGGAGAGGGGAATGTGAAGTTGAAGGTATTTTATTATTAAGAGCACACAGTTAAACTCTCCGACAGAGAGTGCTCTTGACTTTGTCTTAAGACAGAAGTTCAAGAGACTTTAACTAATCTATATGCTTCGATGCAAGGAAAATGCAGTGGGAATGCTCTCCGACAGAGAGTGCTCTTTACTTGGGTTATGGCAAGTTCAAGAGTCTTTGGTTCTTTTTTAGAAGACAAGTAGCTTGCAAAGCAAACAACACATATGATAGCTCAAATGATAAAAATGAAACAATGATATAGCAACGAATAAACTACTTGCAAAATGAACTAATCAAGCAACTAGTGTTCTACAACAGAAAGAAACTAATCTAGCAAAAGGAAGTCAAAAATGACTTCTACACACTGCTCATGAAATTTCCAGCTAGCTGGTTCTACGCAATACACAGTGGAAAAAGAGAAATACCACACAAGGTCAATGCAGCACTTGGGATCAAATCCCAAAACACTTCTCAAGTCAAAACTGATTTAACAACTAAAATTCTAAGTAGAAATCAAAATATTCTAGAAACTCAAAGCACATCTAAACTAAGAGTACACAAGACACTCTTCCCCAAATAGGGGAAGTAAAAGGAAATGTGGGAGCCGGAATTCCACTTGCTCTTTTAATATGGTTTACAATCTCTTTTTGGGTTTTTTGGAGTCACTTAGGAGAAGAGACAAAGGTTCGCTTAATGTCCATGGTTTATGCACTTGTTGTTGATCTTGGATCTACCCTTTGGGCTAAAATATTCTTGTATGGGTCTTCGAATGCTATTCACAAACCAAAACTCAAACAACAACTCATTAACTTGTTAGAATTAGAAAATCAAAATAAAGATGAAACTAGATACAACTTAAACTAGCATGCAAAATGAAAATGAAATTAGGAAACTAAATGCAAAATGAACTTTGGCTAATGCAAGTTGAAACGAACCTTTTAAAGTGAACTAGATGCAAAAAACTCAAACTCAAACTAGATGCAAATAATGCAAGCTTTGAAAATCAAACTCTTTAAATGCAACTAAACTAGAAAAGAACCAAACACAAAAGAAAACCTAACTAGGCTAACACTAGGTTCTAACAAGCTAAAGAAGGGTGAAGCAAGAAAGGGAAGAGGGCTGGAAAAGGCCCTTGGGACAGTCAACAAAGAAGAGAGAAGGGAGCTGCAAAAGTAGTGAGGAAGTGTGTCCAAACAGTGAGCTATGGAAGGGCCCCACACAGTGGGTAAAGGATGGTTGCAAATGGAAAAGAAAAGAGTGGCAAAAGACACCCCAAATAGTGGGGTAAAAAGGCAGCCCAACAATAGGGTAAAAGAGGTCCCAAACAGCGGGCTAAAGGAGAACCAAAAAGTGGTAAAAAGAGGGGCCAAAAATGCCCAACACGTTGGGAAAAGTGGCCCAACTAGGGCACACTTAGAAGAAGCCAATAAATGGCAAAAAAATGGTGAAAATCAACCAATAAACCAAGAAATCAAAAAAACAAAACAAAGCTTGAAGAAACTTAAACTACAGAACCTGTGACCAAGAGTTGAATTGAAAATTTAAGAGATGGATTGAAGTGCAAGACTCTTAGATCTCTAAAGATAATGAATATTCAAATAAACTGAGACTACAAATATTTGAACTTACGTGCTCGAATAAGCCTTCCCAAGCTTGAACTAGCTAATCAATATTGAATAGCAAAATGAAAGAATGAAACAACATCACCTCATTCCATAAGTATTGATCCAAATAACACAAGATGAGCCTCCAAAGCCTTAAACTTTATTCCACATAAGAAGTATTACAATATTTTGCCATAGTTTTTGTGCTCAAGAAATCCATGAAAAGAGAGAGCAAAGAGCCTCTCTTTATACAAAAACCAATGACCAATACCCTAATTCGAAAGGCATGAGAAGAGAGCCAAATCCCTATCAAAAGAAGTCGAATCTCCATCAAAGGAGAGCTTGGAGCTTGATCCATCAATCAACACCGAGTTGTGGTTGGCGTGAATGAGTTAACCGGTGGAGAGACTCACGTCATGAATGAAGGAGAATGAGCAATCGTTGAGGAATGGCGTGATTGGTAGGTGGATGGAGGGTGAGGTGGCTCCCCTCATTGGAACCCACGCTCATACTTGGAACATTGCCCACCATTCAAACGAGTTGAAACCTTCACGCAAGAGAAGAACCACGTGGGGGAGGCCCACGTGAATACCTCATGCTCAAGTCACATTCCCTTTTATTTAAAATATAATCTAAACTTTTAATAGTATATGCCTTTATCATTCAAATGATAGTCCACCATGCGATTTGGAGCCTTCACTTCACTCATGCGAATTGATACCCACGTCAATGTAGGCTCATGCTAAAATTTAATGAAACTTTTCAATTTTGACTTTTCAACAATTGACTTCTCCCTTTATGTGATCGTACACTCTTATAATCCATAATGCATCATTTTCTGATGATTTTTTTAATCATTTTTTTAACTTATTTGATTTTTGTCCAAAGTGCAATTTGTCATCTTCTGGCAATTAAAGTGCAGTTTGAAGCATCTTTAGCGAAAACTGGCTCAGAGGCGATGTAACTGCCCGGAATCTGAGAAAAGAGAATGCTAGGGTAAAGAGGATGCTCTGAGCGTAAAAACGAACCTCCCCACGCCAAATTCCGCCTCCAGATGAGGTTTTTATCACATTTAGAAAAATTCCATTTAAACCATTAAAAATGGTCTAAATTACGGAAAAAATTATTTTTCTCGAAATCAAACGAAACTCCTAGGGGACTTAGTGCATGTTCATACGACTCAATCGAGATGGCTAACACGTAAAAAATCCTAGACACAAGACTCTAATAACCACCTTAGGTTTGACCACCATGGGAAATATTCCAGCTTTGGAGGTTTGTGTGAAAAACTCAGGGATTATACGCCACTGGTGAGTAGCGCATAATTCCTAAGGAAAAAACACTCTAGAGTATCCCTCAAATGGCTAAACCTATAGATGGATAGCCGAGTCTTTTATAAAAGGACCCCATTTAGATCAACTTTTTACATTTTCCTCATGGGTATATGAACATGCAGTTATTACAAATGGGGCAAAATTGCCCTGAAAATGACTTATGAACTTCTGAACACTGATGATGAACATGAATCAGGTTCAATAAACTGATGGCTCACAAGAAATTCAGCTATTTGTACAAAATAGTTGATAACATCTAGCTCGACCTGCAGGACGTGTGCTCGATCTGGAAATCATGCAAGGAGAGGATACGAAAACACCAGAATCTCTGGTTTATATATATAACCTGTAAAAACATCTCAACTTGACAAAAGACCTTCAGTAGCACATGTGTTATGAAAAAACCAAAATGAAATATCAACTATATTTTATTTTTTGAAAATAACTTCTAAGAAATCTTAAATACAGAAAGTAAATGCTTGTTTTTTTGACAAAATTTAAACTTTTCCTATTCTAATATAATACAAAAAGGAAAATGTTAGGTATAATCAGAAATCCAATGTAGCCATTTAAGCATGTAATCAATGTAAAAACAATTTTTTACCTTGTCTCAAGTTACCAACCAGAACAAGGGCATGCTTATCAAAAAGTGCAAACTTGCTTGAATCTTCTAAATGGGAGGGACAGATGGGAAATCATATGATAGATATTTGAAATGCTTTCCAATATAATAAGTCCTTCTGCAGGCACACTCTATCTAGAACAGGATAGGGTGATGAAATTTAGGATGACAACGCAGTTCTAGTACCTTATCATACTGATCTGAAAGGCTCCTCTGAAAATAATTTTCTATGAAAGTGCATGCCTCGAATTGTTCTAATATACAAGGGTCATCAGATGGCTGAGATATGTATTCAACTGACTTTACCCAAACCGGCCCTTCACTATACTGCTTCTCCAAATCATCTTTGTTGATGCTTATGTGTGGCTCTAACTGCTCATATGAGAAAATCTCATGCTCTTCCTCCATGTTCAAATGCTCAAAATTTACACTCCTGTCGAAAGTGGGGGAGTCTTCATGCACTCTGTCATATTCCTGGTTATATGTGTCCTCAGGCTCATAAGTGGGATTATTAACAAAATTTCCAAAGGAATTTTGTTCATTATTAACTTCTTCAGATATGGCATAGATAGGGTTCTCTAAAAAAATCCATTCATCATTACCAATGTCTATGTCATCCATGATGGACTCATCATCACTTATGTCATCCTTCAAGCTATGCCTATCCTCCTCAACTTCATGAAAATCCTTTTTAAACAAATGGGTTTCAAAGACATCACAAGGCATCCATCTTTTTGAATATTCACTGCCATGTGGAGAACAAATGGGAGTGTCATCACACATATTACAAACTTCATGGATTTCTTTATGAGTGTCAATCTTTGTAATGGTTTCTTCTAGAGATGGGTCAGGAGTACATAAATGTTCATCATCACTGAAGTAGTCTTGAAAAACTTCCCACTCATAAATGTCTTTTGTTTCGGTGGCATGAGGAGGGTCTTCAATAAAATTCAGTATTTGATAAATTTCTTCGATAGGATCATCAGGGATCTGATGGGAAAATGTCATATTTTCTGTAAAAGGTTGATCCGACTGATTCCAACTTTCTTCAGGAATATCATAAGTATCACCTACATAATTCATGCACTCGGGCTCGCTTGATGAAGACTAATTAACAAACCCTTCAGGAAAACCATACTTTTGAATATAACATGCAAAATGACAAGTGTCTTCTTTATGGAATTCTTGGCATGCCCTACAGAATGGTGTAAGGTTCAACCATGGGAATGCCACGCATGTCCCCCACATTATTAATGAATTCAGGCTCGCTTGTTGATGCACTAGGACCACAACCTTCAGGAAAACCATGCTTTTGGATATAGCATGCATAATAGCAACCAGATTCTTCATGGAAGTCTTTGCATGGCCTACAAAATGGCTTGTGACGCTCAACCATGTTAGCAGCCTCTAGCTGACAAGGAGGCCTCTGTTCATGGTTGGGATTTTTTCTCTACCATGTTGGTTTCGTAGGGAATGTTCTAGGAGGTGGTGGGGGTTGAGTCCTTTCAACATTAAAGACCCGATTCTGAATTTCCTTTAGTTGTCCCAAGTGCTTTTGTTTAGCTTCTTCCATGTTTCTCTTCATTTCCTTTTTCATTTCCAACATCTGTTTTTCATGAGCCTCCTTTACAATTGATAAAGGATCTTTATCTTTGGGTTCATTAATCTTTAAAGGTGTTGAAGATCTAGAGTAACCTTGGATGTTTGACTCTCCTGAAGATTGCATGTTTCTATCAATTTTGATGGCCAATCCCTGAGCTTGAAGCAATGTGGTGGGTTCCTTATCTCTTATTTGATACTGTATCTTGCCACTTAATGCTTCTATGTAATAATCCAATAAGGAAGCTGCAGGAGGTGCATAAGTAGCAGGGATGGAATTAGACAACTCCCTGAACCTAGTGTTGAATTCATCCATGGTTTCAATATCTGATTTCTTCATACCGGTTAAGGATGCCACTAGATGTCTAGGTTCCTTTTTACTACCAAATTTTTCAAGGCAAGCAGTCTTGAAGGCTGCTATCGTAGCGAAAGAGTTATTTGGCAAGTTGTCATACCAGTTTTCAGCTTTACCATCCAAAGATAGAGCAAAAGGAGTCATGTATACATCTTCATGTTTGTGAGTACCCCTGACATAGGAACCACAGTGTCTGGAAAAGTTTATGAGATGTTGCTCAGCAGAGGTAGAGGCATCAGTGCCAGTGAAAGTCATGAGTTTATCAATAGCCTTCTCAGGAACCTCATGGGGTTGACTTGCTATCTGAGTAAAGTTGATTTGAGTAAAATACTCACCCATCATGGTAAGGAAACAGTTATTGTTTTCAAAGTTTTCTTGAAATAAAGTATGGATGTTTGAAACAGACTCAGATCCAAGTTCTTCAAGGATCCGACGGGAAGCAAGTTTATTCAATCTCCTCCTATAAACATTTTCAGGCTCGGGGATGAAACTGAGTAAACCTTCAGAGTTTCTCCTAGTTGAATACCTTGAGGTGTTTACTGACAGTGGAGTCGCCAGGTGGATTCAAGTCTAATTTCAGAGAGTGATTGGACTAAAAATCTACCAAAAAATGGAAATAAAAAGCAGTGGAGTCGCCAAATAAATATCAAATCTATCAAAAAAGATAAAAGAAAACTAGAAAAAAAAAGGTCGTCCACGAACAAAAAGATTTGTCCCCGGTAGCGGCGCCAAAGATGTTGTCCGCCGAGATGCACACCAGCAGCATAAATCTTCCGAAAGTTGTTCCCTCACTACAAGTGGGGAAGGTGTGGCCTTGGGGGCAAGCAATGAGCGAGGTACTGTCACCTGAATCCCAAACCCTCCGTTTAGGCTAACTCCTAACGAAGCCAAGGGGGGTAGTCCCTAACAAAGAGTTTCTATGGCTCTGTTTTTTTTAAGTGTTTTTCGTATGAGGTGATGCGAATGAGTGTTGTTTAGGAGTTTTTTATAATGAGATCACAGTTTTTATAAGAGTAAAATAAACACAAGATAAAGCAATCCACGTTGCGATTACAAAATATGATTGCAAGATGAACAATACAATGACTCGAAAATTAAAAAGGCATCCACAAGATAAACTTTAAACAAATGACAAGGACATATGGTCCAGATTTAGGTGATACAAGTGGGTTTCAAAGACCAGTGCCTTGTGGAGTCAAAAATAGTGCTAGGATGTTGAAAACGTGTAAGTCAAAATGTAATGTTTGTGAGATCGTTTTGCAAATGTTCTTGGTTTATTTTAAACAGTTTTAGTGATCTTGATTATTAGGGTTCAAAAAGCAAGGTATGCGTCCAATCGGAAAAGTATACCTTCACTGGCTTCCCCTTGGTGACATGACGGACCTGTCTGGGATAACAAGCTAGGTGTTCTGAGAATTTAACCAGCGAGTGCCCAAATTGGGTTGCCCAACGCCACTAGTTAGGAACTTTGCTCACTACCTGAGTATTTCTCGAAATAACAACGCTGGTTCATTGGTTGTGGGGTGAAAATTTTATTATGTTATCACTTGCAAGATTAACAAGTCCAATCACCGTTCTGAGTACGAGTCCAGCTTTTTAGGGTCGACAGAGCATACTAAGTGATGGAAAGCAACAAAGTAAATTTTCGAGAGGGGAATGTGAAGTTGAAGGTATTTTATTATTAAGAGCACATAGTTAACCTCTCTGACAGAGAGTGCTCTTGACTTTGTCTTAAGACAGAAGTTCAAGAGACTTTAACTAATCTATATGCTTCGATGCAAGGAAAATGCAGTGGGAATGCTTTCCGACAGAGAGTGCTCTTGACTTGGGTTATGGCAAGTTCAAGAGTCTTTGGTTCTTTTTTAGAAGACAAGTAGCTTGCAAAGCAAAGAACACATAGGATAGCTCAAATGATAAAAATGAAACAATGATATAGCAATGAATAAACTCCTTGCAAAATGAACTAATCAAGCAACTAGTGTTCTACAACAGAAAGAAACTAATCTAGCAAAAGAAACTCAAAAATGACTTCTACACACTATTCATGAAATTTCCAGCTAGCTGGTCATACATAGTACACAGTGGGGAAAGAGAAGTACAACGCAAGGTGAATGTGGCACTTGGGATCAAATCCCAAGACACTTCTCAAGTCAAAACTGATTTAACAACTAAAATTCTAAGTACAAATGAAAATATTCTAGAAACTCAAAGCACATCTAAACTAAGAGTACACAAGACACTCTTCCCCAAATAGGGGAATTAAAAGGAAATGTGGGAGCCATAATCCCACTTGCTCTTTTATTATGGTTTACAATCTCTTTTGGGGTTTTTTGGAGTTACTTAGGAGAAGAGACAAAGGTTCGCTTAATGTCCATGGTTTATGCACTTGTTGTTGATCTTGGATCTAGCCTTTGGGCTAAAATATTCTTGTATGGATCTTCGAATGTTCTTCACACACCAAAACTCAAACAACTCAATAACTTGTTAGAGTTAGAAAATCAAAATAGAGATGAAACTACATCCAACTTAAACTAGCATGCAAAATGAATATGAAATTAGGAAATTAAATGCAAAATGAACTTTGGCTAATGCAAGTTGAAACAAACCTTTTAAAGTGAACTAGATGCAAAAAACTCAAACTCAAACTAGATGCAAACAATGTAAGCTTTGAAAATCAAACCCTTTAAATGCAACTAACCTAGAAAAGAACCAAACACAAAAGAAAACCTAACTAGGCTAACACTAGGTTCTAACAAGCTAAAGAAGGGTGAAGCAAAAAAGGAAGAGGGCTGGAAAAGGCCCTTGGGACAGTCAACAAAGAAGAGAGAAGGGAGCCTCAAAAGTAGTGAGGAAGTGTGTCCAAACAATGAGCTATGGAAGGGACCCACGCAGTGGGTAAAGGATGGCTGCAAATGGAAAAGAAAAGAGAGGCAAAAGACACCCCAAACAGTGGGGTAAAAAGGCATCCCAACAGTAGGGTAAAAGAGGTCCCAAACAGCGGGCTAGAGGAGAACCAAAAAGTGGTAAAAAGAGGGGCCAAAAATGCCCAACACTTTGGGAAAAGTGGCCCAACTAGAGCACACTTAGAAGAAGCCAATAAATGGCAAAAAAAGGGTGAAAATCAACCAATAAACCAAGAAATCAAAAAAGCAAAACAAAGCTTGAAGAAACTTAACCTACGGAACCTGTGACCAAGAGTTGAATTGAAAATTTAAGAGATGGATTGAAGTGCAATACTTAGCTCTTTTGGATCTTTTTTTGAAGAAGTTGGAGTCCACTTGATGTTTGTTTTGGATCTTTTGCCTAGCTTCGAGAAGAGGGGACACAACCTAGCTGCACAAGCTTACTTGAAATGGATGAGAAAATCTGTAGACATAAACAATCAAATGCTAACAAGATAGGAAGTTAGTCATGTATTATCCATCAATGGAGATCAAAAGACATGAAATACAAACTAGTAATATGCATGTACTCTTAGATCTCTAAAGATAATGAATATTCAAATAAATTGAGACTACAAATATTTGAACTTACGTGCTCAAGTAAGCCTTCCCAAGCATGAACTAGCTAATCAATATTGAATAACAAAATGAAAGAATGAAACAACATCACCTCATTCCATAAGCATTGATCCAAATAACACAAGATGAGCCTCCAAAGCCTTAAACTTTATTCCACATAAGAAGTATTACAATATTTTACCAAAGTTTTTGTGCACAAGAAATCCATGAAAAGAGAGAGCAAAGAGCCTCTCTTTAAACAAAAACCAATGACCAATACCCTAATTCGAAAGGCATGAGAAGAGAGCCAAATCCCAATCAAAAGAAATCGAATCTCCATCAAAGGAGAGCTTGGAGCTTGATCCATCAATCAACACCGAGTTGTGGTTGGCGTGAATGAGTTAACCGGTGGAGAGACTCGCGTCATGAATGAAGGAGAATGAGCAATCGTTGAGGAATGGCATGATTGGTAGGTGGATGGAGGGTGAGGTGGATCCCCTCATTGGAACCCACGCTCATACTTGGAACATCGCCCACCATTCAAACGAGTTGAAACCTTCACGCAAGAGAAGAACCACGTGGGGGAGGCCCACGTGAATACCTCATGCTCACGTCACATTCCCTTTTATTTAAAATGTAATCTAAACTTTTAATAGTATATGCCTTTATCATTCAAATGATAGTCCACCATGTGATTTGGAGCCTTCACTTCACTCATGCGAATTGATACCCTCGTGAATGCTCACGCTAAAATTTAATGAAACTTTTCAAAATTGACTTTTCAACAATTGACTTGTCCCTTTATGTGATCGTACACTCTTATAATCCATAATGCATCATTTTCCAATGATTTTTTTAATCATTTTTTTGACTTATTTGATTTTTGTCCAAAGTGCAATTTGTCATCTTCTGGCAATTAAAGTGCAGTTTGAAGCATCTTTAGCGAAAACTGGCTCAGAGGTGGCGTAATTGCCCGAAATTTGAGAAAACAGGATATTAGGGTAAAAAGGACGCTCTGAGCGTCAAAACGAGCCTCCCCACGCCAAATTCTACCTCCAGATGAGGTTTTTATCACATTTAAAAAAATTCCATTTAAACCATTGAAAAATGGTCTAAATTACGGAAAAAAAATTATTTTTCTCGGAATCAAACAAAACTCCTAGGGGACCTAGTGCATGTTCATACGAGTCAATCGAGATGGCTAACACAAAAAATCCTAGACACAAGACTCTAAAAACCAACGTTGAAAAAGTCGGACTCTCAAAAAGTCGGCAAGGGTCCCGAAAACAATTTCTCGGCAACATCGGCGAAAAAATCGGGAAAAGTCGGAAAAAGTCGGCAAACATTAAAAAATACAAAATACATTCATTTTTTTCAGAATTTTAAACATATAAAGCAACAATAACATCAGATAAACACATTGGAACATAAATATGGAGAAAGCACTGATATATATCATCATCATGTAGTCATGTCAAATATAAAATGATACATCAAAGTCGATACTGAATCCTGAAAGTTTGAAAGTTTGAAACACCATAGTTGTCCAATCAAGGACTCAAAACTCAAAAGTAGATAACCAATACAAAATGACATCACATATATAAATGTATCTCAGGAAAACTAGTAGCTATCTATCTAATATCAATGCCCTCTTCCCCTTTTACGGGAAAAGGTCATGGGCCGTTTGTCAGGCCTGCCCCTAGCACTAGAAGTAGCAGCAGAAGACCCTGCCCCTACATCTAACATCGGACGATGAGTGACGGATGGAGGACTAGATGTATCAATCGGTGTAGGCGGTGGTGGCGATGCTAGCACATCACCCTCCGTGGTGGTTCTGACCTCCTCCTCCTCCTCCTCCTCCTCCTCCGCCTGCCCTTCCTCTCCCTCTAGCCATGTAGGTTCCTCCTCCATGATAGGAGTCTCAATCTCCACCCTCCAATCAGACAAAATATCAATATTGTCTAAGGCGATGGCATCAACATTTGGTGTTTTATTTATCTGTGTCATCCATATGCGGAGATTATAATGGACGTAGACCAAATCATTGAGACGTGTGAACTTCATCCTGTAAGAGGAAAATAATTTTTTTGTATGAGTCTAGAGGTTCAAGTTTAAAAATTAATGAAATATAATTATAATATGTGAGGATGATAGATTCACAAATTATATTAAATGAAATTGATTTGTTGAAAATTTAAAGTCTAAGACTCTAACCTTCTGCGTCTCTTTGCGTGTACTTTTTCAAACACACTCCAATTCCGCTCACATCCTGAAGCGGTACATGTTTGGCTAAGAATCTTGATGGCAAATTTCCGTAAATTTGGTGTCCTTACACCATAGGTTTGCCACCAAGTAGCTACAACAAATAAGGAAATAAATAAATCATAATTCAAAATTTCAAATTTCAACTTGCAAATAAAAGTTAAACACTTTAATAACTTACCTGGCATGAAATTGGTCCTGTCACGAATAGCATCAGCAAAGCTAAATACTCCAGTACCATCCTGATACACCTCTAACTCGCGATTGATTGCATTGGGAGTCTCATAATCAGGTACCATCCTCTGAATACAAGTGAAGAGCCCCTCCAACACGTCACCATCAAAATCAAATTTGCATTTGTAGGAAAATGCAGGGTTGAAGAAGAGTGCTGCTGCATGAATGGGTCTATGAAGCATCCTGGTCCATCGACTATCAATCAACTCCCATAACAACATGTGCCTCTCGTGCCCCGGGGTACCCTTGCCCACATAATAATTCCGGATAGTCTCTTTGGCCCTATCCATGGCCTCATACAAATAGCCCATTGCAGGCTTATCACCATCAACAAGTCTCAAAACCCTTACCAAAGGTTCACTCACCGAGCACACTTCCCCCACTCCTTCCCAGAAGGAGTCAGTGTACACCAACTTGGCAATGGTTCTCCCATCCTCTCTCCTGCTGTAAGCACAATCACGCCAATCATCAGAAACAAACATTTGCTTCAACTCAAACTGACATCGAAGCAAGTACTGAAGAGTAATGAAGGTGGTGGCAAAGCGCGTGATTGCGGGACGCCTCAACTCGCTGTTTTTGGTGTGCCTCCTCATGAGGCTGAGAACAAAAGTATGGTTGTAAATGAACTTGGGGATGCTCTTAGCTTGATCAATCACCACCTTGATAAAGGGAATTTTCCCCATATCCTCCAGCATCAAATCAATACAATGAGCAGCGCATGGAGTCCAAAACAAAGCGGGGTGCCTCTCCATAAGCATCCTGACAGCAGCCACATAATTAGCTGCATTATCCGTAATAACTTGCACAACATTGTGCACCCCAATGTCCTGTAGGAACCCATCTAACAACTCACATAAGAGCACTGCATCTTTTACATATGCCGATGCATCGACTGATTTCACAAACAAGGTACCTCTAGGACAATGTACCAAAAAGTTGATAAGGGATCTACCCTTACCATCTGACCAACCATCTGACATGATTGTGCATCCAGTGCTCTCCCATGACTGCTTGAGCTCCTCCAACCTAGCACCGATGTCCTTCTTTTCTGCTTGAAGGATTGGACCCCGCAACTCATCAAAGGTGGCACTTTTATACCCCGAGCCATATGTTGCAATGGCATCACACATCGGCTGCCACGATAAATCCGATAATTTCTTTTTGGACCCTCGGCGATATATTCGCCGACACGATATTTGTAACTTTGCCTCAAACCAAGTCGCACTCCTTGGGAATTGTGTCAAACTCTAGATCCGGTACATGGGGATTCCTAAAAACAACTTAGATCCATAGATCTACTCATCACATATCTACTAGTACCAATTGCATCCCTCAACTTCACCTTGTGGGTCCACTTTAAGCCATCTCACATATCCCAAGGAAGTATGTCCCACTTGTGTAAATCATGGTACTAGATCTTGTCTCTCTAGCTCATCAATTGGCCTCAGTCATACATTGGTTAAAACACTAATAATCTCCCAAACCACCTTCAACCATACTTTAAATTCTAGGTCCACTTTACCTTGCATTGGTTTCCGTAACTTACCACTTACCCATCCCTAGGAACCTTTGTTTGGGTCCAATCACCTTTGATTGGTTATAGGGTCTCCCCCTAGGTCTTGTTTCACCTTGACCTAAAGCGAAGAGTGCCTCGGTTGACGTGACTCCCGCCTTGCATTGGGAACCGTGGCATCTCTTGGGTCACCTCTTTAGTTGCCCATCTCCTCTACCGTCCCGGATGGGATACCACTAGGGGCAACTACAAGTTGTGTGATAACAGGGCTCTTATAAAGGCCTGATGGACATCAAATCACTGAAAATGAACATGTAACATGTTCAACTTTGCCCACTCACTTGATAGTCCAACTAAGTACAACTTAGCTAGTAACATGATCTTATTTAAAAAAGGGCCAAGGTGGCTTGCTAGGACTTTTGATCTTCTGAATATGAACAAGTAAACTTGTTCCATCTTCACAGGCTCTCTCGAAACCATCTAAGTGCAACTTAGCTGGTAACAGATCATTGCGATAGGTGACCTTCCTAGGAAGTCTAGGTTACCAAGTGTAGGTCTCAAAGGCGATGACTGATGCTATGTGATTCATTTCACTAGTTTGAATCCCACTTCTTCACCTTTGAGAGAATCACCCGATGTAGTGAGTTCTAAGTGGAATATACATTCTCAAGCGAATTTGGTCATTCTAACTATTTCTCTTGGGAGATGGGTCATGCATTAATGACTTACTTTACGTAGTTAATTCCAATTAAATTGATGTTTTTGTGGAAATATAGGTGTTAGGCTACTCTTCATGAGGAACCATTCCCTCTTCGCTCAAAGGAATAGAGGCTTTTTAGGAAGATATTAGCCTTTTTGGTTCAAGCCAAACTCAATTTCTTCTGTGAAGATATTGAATCCCTTCTTGTTGGGGCACAGGGTTATATGATAGCATTTCTGGTTTTTTTAGGATGGGAATTTCCTTGTAATCTTGTAATTAGATCATTGTGACTCTCTTTGTTCCAGAGGTAATGTATAATAGCATTTCTGGCTTTTTTAGGACTGGAATTTCCTTCTAATCTTGCTTAGACCAATGTGACTCCCTTTGTTCCATGAAGTAATATATGATGCATTTCTCAAAAGAAAAGCTAAGTCAATTTAAAAAATTGTACACAATAATGTGTAAATGTCTTGCTTCTCAAGATTCACAAGGACACCGTTATCACACCATAGTAGCAGGGCTACTATTCTTGCTGAGCAGATATTTGAACATTTCAGAGCTTTGCTTTTACAGAGATTGGCTATGATGAGATTGTATTTTGAGATCACTCATGATCAGAGCAGTATATTATATTAGACTTCTGTTAGACCTTGTGCCAAGGTTGAGCCTTGGGAGCTCATATTTGATGACCGATGTGACCCTTTATTCCATACAATTTCAGTTCAGTGCCCAGTGATGTATTGCAGCAGTGTTTCAGATGATATTTGGTGATTATTATTATGATGTGATATAACTTATGGCCTTCTGATTATTGACTATGGATTATTATCTTGTTGTTTTAGTTATCTTCACAGCATTAGCTTGGTATATGATTCAGGACATGGAAATATTATTTAAAACTAAAATTGAATATCTTGGATGATGTTATAACTATTAATGGATGTATTACTTGCACACTTACGTTTTCTGACAAAATTCACCGGTTGTACTACCCTCCTATCCATAGATATGGTCTTTCTTGACATTATTGTCTGCTAGCTTAGGCACCACATTCATTTGACTCCATCCATCCATGGCCTTCCTGATTTGGCTTTCACCTTTGACTTGCTTTTCTTGACTTTTTGATACTGAGGACTTCCCTATTTCTACCTCTGTGTTGGACCGCATCCATGTTTGTTTTGTGTATCGGATCTAAGTTGGTGACAGAACTTGCCTTTGGTAAGTTGGATTGTAGGCCTAAATCATTCTGGTCGGTTGTCCCGATGTTTGGCACTAGCAGAAGTCCCCCTAGTCACTTGAGATGTTGTTGGCTAAAGCTGAAAACTCATGTATTACTTTGTATTGGAAATCTTTATAAATTCGCCCATGGAAATTGTAAACTCTAGAATGTGTTTCTTAACACACGTGAGTAAAGGGCAAGAGCGATGAATTGCTAAAAATACTCCTCGAAGAGTATAAAAAGGTTTAAAGAAGCAAATGTTACTCAAAAGTTATATCTATTATTGTTGACCTTGTATATATATGAACATGCCCTGGATGCAAGCTGCAACTAGTTGTGCTTCTCAACACATCTGAAATCCGAAGGGTTATGTATGCCAAAAAGGCCATGAAATGAATTGAATGATCCTAATGAACTTGGATCAAGCTTGATGTAGACATGATGCCTAAGTTGAATAAACACTCTCTAAACAACTTATCCATTTGTGAGGCACAACGCTTCCCCATGTTATTTGTCTGGCACAGAGTGTAGCTCCCCCTTTCCCCGTCCAAAGTGTCACGTAGTTGAATTTGGTCAAGTCATCCCCTTTGCCAACCTTGTCTTAGCCTTCACCCTTAGCTAGCAGTTAGACCATGTCCAATGGGTGAGTCTGTCACTAAAGCTCTTGTGCAAGTAAAGTATAAATAACATTAAATATCTGTATGTATTAAACTGCCATGGAATGATGATGTACTTTAAGTTAAGCTGTGGGGATGATTAGAGGAACATGTCTTAGTCTATTGATTTAATTTGTCCTTGGTTATATTTTGACCTAGTCAAACTTAGTTTGACTATGGTCATTCTTGGGATCCATGATGATGTGGGCCATATATGCTTATGGATGATGATTTATGGTCCCACATACTCTTGTTGATCATACCATATTGTGGACATATGATTCAGATGGTGATTGATGCAGTTCAACAGGTTTTATTATTATTTCAGATCATCAGATTATGCACTGCCCATATATGGTGGACCCTACAGTTGACCCATCAAGTCAACCCATGGTGTATGAGTACACATTCTTAGTAGATTTGGGTCTTTTGGATCCAATGAGACACTTATCATTCAGTTCCGGGCAATTCTGACAGTGATAGATGCAGTTATCCACTTGATGACCAGTTTTGGGGCTGTCTTCCCAGCCTGTCCAACAGGGGCCATGAGAGGCCAGTTCACCTAGGGCGTTGTTGAGGAGGGTGTGGTCCAACCATTTGATTTTACCATCATACCCCCCTCCCAGAGAGCCTGGTGGGCTCAGTTTGACAACGCGGGCACTCCAGGTGTCAGTTTGGGCACCTTCACAGTTACCAAGGCAAATAAAAAATGGAATAAAAGGGTCACTAAGGAATTCGATTTGGGCAACTGAGGCAAGGTTTTGGCATTTGGTCTTCACAGAGGTCTTCCAGGGTGAACCCCCCATCTTCCAACCAAATATCATCAGTCAGTGGGGTCCACAGGAGGCCATTTACTGCATGTCTCTATCAGTTTTGGAGACAAGATTTGATCATTTGTATTATCTTGGACATATTATTTTATATTATTGTGCCATGGGGATGAGCTAGCAAGGATTGATACCTCCTAGCCCCACCATGAGCTTATTGAGTCATGTCCTAGTCATATGAGGTGGGCCCATGTGTCTTAGCCCCCTCCTAGTGATGACGTCACCCTCCATGAATCACTTTAGGCTATGACGTCATCCCTCTTTTGAGTGATCCATGTGATATGATGTATAAGCTCATCTTAGCCATTGATTTGATTATTAGATCTTTTAATCTCAACCACTCATCTTGTTGTATTGTAAAGTGGTTTTGAAATCTAGGGTTTGGTCTTTATTATCCTATATAAGGAGGAGACCCCCCTATTGTAAAAGCACCTTTGGAGCTCTTGAATATTGGAATAGAATACTTCTTTGTGGAGCTACTTCTCTTGTCTTGTGGATTCTTTTGCACTTTGAATATACAGTGTCTCTTCTATGTATCATTGTGGATCTTGGGGCTACACATTGTTTTCTTGCAGGGAGGCCGAATTGGTGGAGAGGAAGACGATTTGAAGAGGGTTATTGTTGGAGGGATCCACATATTCTCTCTTTGGTTGATCTTTGTGACAGGGAGTATCATTATTGTATCTTTGTGACATAGTTGATGCTTTCTATTACATCTTTTCATCATATTCATAATTTTCTTACTTGGCTTGTTTCACTTGATCTTGTCTTGTAGGAGGAGGACGATTTGGCATCTTTGGAGGACATTTTGGCTTGGAGCACTAAGATCTCACTCTTGAATATACACATAGGGGAATGCTATCAATTTGCAAAGTGGCCACAAGCAATTGAGGTAAGTTCTACAAGGTATGTACCTAGATCCATCCATTCTTCTTCATTGGTCATCATACCCTTAAAATCAAAACCCTCATTTTTCTATTTTCTTAGATCTACTTGGATCTAGCTTGGCTTTGGGTATAATAAAAAGAACCCACCTCTATAGCATCCACAGCAATCCGGATCTATAGTTTGGTGGCATTTGGCTTGCATTTGACCCTTCCCCCAAAGCACTTAGCCTTCCTTCGGTGAGGTCGCACTCCTTGGGAAGGTGAGTTTTGATACTTCCAAGACATGTGTAGGTGAGATCCCACTTGATTTGCACTCCTCTCACTTGATAACCTACCCCTAGTGCCTCACTTCTTTGATTTTTGCCTTGTGGGCCCCATTCCTCATTTTGAGAGTTGTGCCCCACTTGGGTCATTGGGTGATGCAGTTTCAACCTTAGATCTATGGAGATCTAGCCTACCTTGGGGCATCCTACTGAAAACCCACCTTGATAATTGCCTTAACCATCCCCATCTACATTTTGGCATACTATGGACTCCATTTACCCCTTCATTTCAAGGCACTAGTCTCCTTGGGTCAATTCGCAATCCTTGGGGATTGTGTCATGTGCTAGACCCCATATGTGGGTGTTGCCTAATCTAACTTGGATCCATAGATCCACATCATCAAACACCCCTTAGTACCATATCACTCCTAACTTCACCTTGTGGGTCCCATTTGGGCCATTTCCATATTTTAAGGAAGTGGGTCCCACTTGTGTATTTCATGGTACTAGATCTATCTCTTTGATCTCCCTAGGTGGCCTAACTCATTCATTGGTTGAAACACTTCTCATATCCTAAGCCTCTTCAACCATACTTAAACTCTTGGGCTCACCTAAGCTTGCATTGGTTTACGTAACCCAATTTACACATCTCCCTAGGAAACTTTGCTTTGGCTAATCTTCTTTGATTGGCTATAGGGTCTCCCCCTTGGTCTTGACTTGTCTAGATCTAGAGTGAAGAGTGCCTCAGTTAACGTGACTCCCAGCTTGTATTGGGAACCGTGGCATCTCTTGGGTCACCTCTTTAATTGTCTATCTCCTCCACCATCCTAGATGGGATACCTTTAGGGACAACTACAAGTTGTGTGATAACAGAAACCATAATAAATATTATTTATTACACACCAAAATAAAAAGACAATCCCAAATTGTGTGATAACAGAAATCAAAATTTATTACAAGTTGTGTGATAGCAGAAATCAAAATTTAATTACAAAGACAATCCCAAATTTGCTATAAATACAAGCGCTTTCGAGGTTTGAGTGAAAACAATTTTTTTGTGGGCAAAAGTGCAAAGCAAATCTAAGATATAAATTTGGCATTGAATGTCAAAGCTAAGAACTTCAAATCTATCGTACTTACCACATTTGGTTGCAACTGTTGTTTCTTCATTTTGTCAAAAATGAAGAACGCCATTTCAGGATTTCTATTCTCCACGCATACCTACAACCATATCAAAGGTATATATAAACCTTTTTTAGAATACACATATATAGTAGAAGCATCCTCAATAAAATGTCTCTTAATTCGAAGAACAACATGGTTTTCATGAAAGAAAAAAGCTAGGTAATATGAAAGTGATGCATCAATCTAGTGCGACTTTAATAAAAAGTCATAATTTTACAAAGTGACAAACTCTTATTTCAGTAACATCCTAGTCAGGAGTAACACATATTTGATATAGCATTACAGAAAACTACAACTTCTAGCCCTATTGCACAGATGGAAAACAAATTCATATGGTTGTCATCCAACTGAAATAGTAATTAGTAGTTAAGGAAAGGGTTGTGGCTCTACAAGCTAGTTAAAATAGGCAGGTATTATATTATATAACCATCATTCATAGTGGAGATGCTATGCTACAGCCCACAATTTTGTAAAGTTTTTGTAAGTTGAATGTAAACACAGAGGAACTTATAGGAATGAAAAGAAATTAAAGGCTGAAGTGAAATAGTTGAAAACCAAGGAAACAAAATTGAAAATACTAAGGCAAAACTGAAAAGGGGATGGAAATTTATCAAGAATAAAATAAGGTGGATCTGGATGACTTTGACTACTGCAGGACCACCCCATTCGCAGATTGATCCGAATGCAGCCACACAAGGCGGTGACCCCTCACTCGCGATTGTGAGTGTAGGAGAAGAGATGGGCACGGATAAGCCCTCTGTTTTGACACCTCAGACAGCCTAGTTTGGAGCCTTAGAGTGTGGGGTCTTATGCCGCTGTTACTATGCAGACATTAGTAAAATGCTGCTTCCATGCCTAGTACAGAGCCTGATGACTTCAATTTTTTCCTTGCTGATAACAAGGGATATTTTGAGGTGCACACGCATTTGGATACTAGAGGATTGATTCTATCTTTTTCTATGTTGAATGCCAGATAAAGAAGCATTTAACAGTTGATGCCTTCCGAATTGGGAAGCTAACATAATGTCCTTAAACTCTCACTAGGACCTGGGATCAAAATATGTTTGCTTCTCATTTAACTCTAATGCCACAATCTGCCAAGGTTTATAGTTTGGAACATCAAAGATTGCTGGTTCTCATGCTTCAATCTTGGAGGGAAGATTTCTGCGTTTCTGCGTTTCCCCACATCCCGGGGACGGCGAAATGCCATGCGAAACGTTTCGGGACATTTCGCTTTGGGCGAAACTCCATGTGAAACATTTCGATCTGTGGCGAAACTCGTTTCTCCATGATGAAACTTGGGGGGGACTTCTTGGCATCCCGCACGAAACTCCGAAACTCCGGCGAACCTTCTGGGCGTCCCGCACGAAACTCCGAACCTCCAACGAACCTTCTAGGTGTCCGGATAATCATATATAATCATGATGAATCATGTAATGTGTTTGCATTATTAATTTATCAGATTCTAAATTACATTGCATGATTGCACAATGATGCATGTAGTATTTAGTAATTTACTAATTTGCATGGGATGAATTGTTATTGTTGGGATTTATATTTTTCATATTGTTTATATTTTTAGAATTGTTATGACCCCGGCGTTCACCTGTCCCCCCCGAATTTTCCTAAATTTGGGGGTGGTCTCCATGCGTCCCGAATGTGTGTCTCCCCACTCCCGCTTCCCGCCGTCCCAGAACCTTGGGGGAACATTGGTTTTTTTTCCAAATGGTCAACGCAATTCATTCCATGCCTATCCAAGGGTGTGTCTGGAGGTGGATCTAAAGCATAAGCTTCTCCCTTTCATCTCTGATGTGCACCACTAATGGGGTTTGTTAGTATGAGGTAAGGTACCTTAACTTACTAAATTCATGTTTCGCATTCTAGGCACAAGACCATCTTATTTGGGATTATTCACTTCCTTGGCCAAAGCTAAGGGAGGCAGGTTAGGGAAGCTCTACAACACCATCGGATTCTTAAGGTATGGCGATAGGGGGTACCTTGGTGGCTTTGGGTAGGGAGTGGAGACCTATGGTCCTTCACCAACACTTGATGTTTCATCAAATGGATCAAGAAAATCGGCATCCCATATGTGGGTGCAAGTGTAGTTGGTACTTTATTTGTGCAGTATCCTAGTGCTCTAGTGATTAAGCTCGTTCATTGAGCTCATAGTTCTTCTCTAAGGGTGGTGCAGTTCCTTTGATCGGATTAATCAAGGGGAGGATACTGGTGCAGTTTCAAGCAATATGGATATTGAGGCTGGGTGGCAATTAAAGTCTCACAAGTAGAAGGTTGTTTCTTTTTCCACTTGTGTGGACAAGCAAAGCAAAGATTTCAGCCCAACTCCATGGATGAAGTCTTATGGAGATGTGATGGTGTATTTGTCTAATTGGCGTACCCCAGTTTTGGAGAATTTTGAAATAGATAACATGTTTAGTAGTTTTGGGGTCCTTTGGAATGAAGCTCTCTCTACTATCTTGGAAATTGTTACACCTCATATAGCATGAGGATTTTGATCTAGTTTGAAGACCCAACCCAAAAAAGCTACGTTGGAGTATGTTGGATTTTGAGCTATATTTTATATTTGGATGCACATGTACAACTGATTATCATTTAGTTGGCATTATCTTCACACATGTCAAATGGATACAGGTTGGTGTGGTGGAGCTCTTGGCTTGATGAGGAGCATTTTACTTGTGACTCTCCTAGGCACTTCCCTTGTGATAGTTTAATTGTTTACTACTATGTGGGTGCTAAGGTGTCCTAGTTGTTAGAATTTACACTTGAATAGTAGTTAAGTTAGATCTTTAAACAATTTCTACTATAACACAATAAACATAAGTAATAGGATTACTGAAAGATAGACAAGCACAACATACACAAGAGTTTATCTTGGGAAACCCTCTCGAGAAAGAAAACCCAACAGAACTTCTTCAATATAGATTATGTCAACAAGTACATTGTCAATGACTCAATACAACGAAGAGCTAAAGCTCTCTCATACAAAGATGCCCCTAGAACAGAAGATACAAAGACAAGATAAGATAGAACCCCAAACATAAGCTTCCTCCAGCTACAGCAACTCTCCCATGCACACTTATTCACTTGCTTGAGAAAACTTTTTGTGTGCTACAAATGAGGAAAGTGACCCTCTTATTTATACTCTTCTCTGGTTGACTTCTCCACTATAGGGCCGACTTCACTGGGGCAGTTTTGCCCATTGTTTGGGGCAGTTTTTCCCATTGTTTGGGGCAGTTTACCCACTGATTTCTGTGGGGCCAACTTGTCTATTTTATTTGATTTCTTTTAGGGTTTTTACATGATCAATTACAATATGAATATCTCCCAAAGAAAGTACAATAATACTAACAAGAATATCTTCTGAAGTTACATAATCTTCGACACTAGTGAGGCTATTCCACTTGTATACTTGTTCATCTATTATTGTTGCCCCCTAGAGCACATTGCTTTGGAGATGGTCCATTCATTTATTTATTGATTGGGCGCCTTGGTTTGAGGAGGTTAATTGCCCTCATTTGTGTATTTTTCATTATGTTTGATGGCTGACCTATTGGAGAGCTGCCTCATTGGCACATTTTCCTAGGATTTCTAGCCTTCTGATGGCTAGATTTCATGTAATCTTTGCTTAGGTGAGAAACGACCTACTAGATGTTGACATTTAAATATTGCTTTTGCTTCTTTTGGATGGTTGATTACTAGAGGTAGTGGAGCGCTCTCCCTTATCACCACTTTGGCACATTTATGGAAGAGGCCTAATTACCTTGCATACGTTACTAGCTTGCTCCATCCTTATGCCTGTGGTTTTATAGAGGACTTGATGGTTTTGGAGCACATAGTATTGGCTACTATATGATTATCTTGGTAGGATGTGCTACCATTCATGCACATTATTCTAGGTCGTTCCACTCCTTGTGCACATGTTTTGAGGCGTAGCACCTTTAAGCACATTCTTCTAGGGCACCTGCCCTATTTCATGGAGTTGGGAGTTGGGTGTGATATGCATGCACATGAATCTAGATCTTGGTACATTTATTGATGAGATCTAACTACCTTGGTACACTATTTGAAGCC
Organism: Larix kaempferi; assembly: GCA_027924585.1. NCBI lineage: Eukaryota > Viridiplantae > Streptophyta > Pinopsida > Pinales > Pinaceae > Larix > Larix kaempferi. The sequence goes on along the minus strand of BSBM01001174.1, from coordinate 2,618,004 downwards.
ACCTCACCCTTGGAGGTTATTGTAACAACCAAAGTAACCTTCTTTACACACCTTCCTATGAGATCCATTGATTGAGGAGTTGGTTATTGCATTGGAGTAAGTGCCCTAACTAAATTTGCTATCCTTGGATTGTTTTAACATCTCAAGGTTGTTGACTCATTAAACAAGCGGAATGCTCCCTTAGCTAGCATCTTGGCACATTTTTTGATGGCATAAGAACCTCAGAGTTACAGTTGACTATGCACGTAGTTACAATGGTTCTAGAAAAGATCCTCACGGAGCCTGAATCAGGCTTGGATGTGAGCTATAGGACACTTGTTAAAGTTGAAGGTACATTTCTCAATCAACTTATCCATTTGTGAGACACCACCCTTCCCTAGTGTTATCTATCTTATGCATGTCACTGTGGATCCCCTTGTACCCCTTTTTCTCCGAGAGATCACTATGTTGGAGTCAAAGGTCAAAACCCCTTTGCCTAGCCTTGTTTTAGCCACCTCACCCATAGCTAGAAAAATGGCAAAGTCTGTAAATGAGTATACACTTGAGGCTATTACTTGGAGTGATTTATTACTTCGATCTAGTCTTATTTTTGATGATTTTTATTCATCATCGTCACTATGATGCCACTTAATGCTTTAGTCTTGTTACTAATATAAATAAGGGAGCATTATTCATCAATTTGTACAGGCAAGAGCAGTTATTTTCAGTCTGGGTCATTATTTTGATCATTTTTTACCTGGTCAAACCAGTTTGACCAAGTCAACGACAAGGTCCGAGATGAGTTTGGCAAACAAAGTTCGATTTTGGTTTTTCATAGCCCTTTGATGTTCATTAGATGATCCCAGGCTTTAGACATGGATTTTTCAGGATGGCTTCCATTATTTTTATTATTACCAGCATTTGCAAGCCATATTTTTATTATTTTGGCATGGATGAGCTTCCAGATATATTTCTTGATGGACATGAGGTGTATGAGTACTCATTCCTAGTGGATTTGGACATTTTGTTTCCATTGGTGCATTCAGATTTCAATTCCAGGCACAGGTACTTGATGATATGGCCAGATTACTTTCCAGCAGCAACGTACCATGGAATGCAATAATTAAAGTGAACATGACTTAGCAAGGATTTCGATTTGGCTAAGTGGGGCAAGGAAATGGCATGATTTTTGTTCGAGGGATTATTTTGATGCTCTAGACACATTGCGGCACAGTTTATATCATTATTGCGGTCCACATTTATTTATTATCCTCTTGGGGGAGTCATCTTCCATGGGGGGCGCACTTCCTAGTTGTACTACCATGATGACATGTTGTATCTTATGTATTTGTACTAGGGAGTGCTAATGGATAGACTTTTAACCTCTTAGCAACCCCCATTCACATTATTGTGTTGTACCATGCTATATCTTATTCATGTATTATGTCCGACACTTTATTTTCCGTTGATATTGACGTGTTATGATTTGATCTTGGTCGTCGATCTCTTTGGGGCTAGGGATTTTGCATTGAGAGGACTTATTTATTGGACCTCTCACTCATTGTATTAGACTTTTGGCTCTTGGATATTCGGTAATAGAGAGAAACTTTGTGAAGAAATCTTGTGCAATCTTTGATGAATGTTCTTATACTTGATTCAAAAATCTTTCTCTTAGACATTTGAGTGAATTCATGGAGGTTTCATGTCAATTTTGTGGAGGCCAAATTGGTTACGCAGGTAGCAACATGGTGGAGGGTGACTTTGTGAGAGATCTCCATCTCTCTCTCTCCAAATCGTGTCCATTTCAGGGAGTATCCACTTGCGTTTTGAATCATCGCTATATTTCATGAGATGTCTTGTATTCATAGTTCTCTTTTCCTGTAGATCAAATCTAATGTATGTTGTTTGCATTGGCAGGGAGAGGGGCGCACTACCTTCTTTGGGAAAAAAATGATCTCACTTGGAACTTCATGGATCTTGCTCAAAATTGTAACTTCATTGTATTTGGCAGCCACAAGATTTACAGGTATTTTCTTCCAAGATTTCTCTTGTTCCAATTTCTATTCCATTAGTCGCTCATAAAATCTACAAGTTAAAACCCTCATTTTCTAGAAGTAGTAGATCGGGCCACCTTTTGTGCTTGAGACCAAAAACCCAAGTAGGATTTCATCTAAAACCCTTAGAGATCAAATTTGATCTTAATCTGACTCCATTTACCCATACACTTGCACTGGTCCTCTTTCGGGCAATTCACCCTCCTTGGGAAATTGATCATTTGGCTTGATTGATGATCTGGGTGTTGTTTGATTTTGCATCCAAAGCTCATATCTTACATCAAGTGACTAATTAGAGTGCCAATAATCCACAAAACCCATGTTTGTGACCATTCTTCATTTTTATTGCCTAAACCCTAGGTGGAGGAAATTGGGTACCTCTTCTTTGGCACTTAGTCTCTCTAGATCTTGTTTCTAACTTTCATTGTGGGGATAAATATTTGTGGTTGATCATTTCCTATATCATTAATCCTCTCAACATGTACTTAACACTTCAATCCTACAGTTATCTAATAGATCTGGGGTTATCAATTCAAGGCATTGTTGTTTTGGTTTGGTTCATATTTGCTTGAGTGTGTCTTTTTTTGGCTCGTTAGTTGTCACTGGCTAGCAAGGGTCTCCCCCTTGATCTTGCTCTTAGCTTGATCTAAAGTGACAAGAGCCTGTCCAATGTGACAACTACTCCATCAAGTAGTGGACGAGGCCCTTGAGGTGTCACTTGGTTTAGCTGCCCCACTTCTACCGTCTCGGATTGGATACCTTTAATGGCAACTACAATCTAGGTGATAACAAGACCATTTATTAGGATTTTGTGTTTTGTATGCTCCCAACCTCAGTTTACAACATGGTTTACTTTGAGATTGGATTGCCTCTTCTCTATCGATCGTTCACTAGAATGTTGTTAGAGATTTTAACATGGTCGAGTGGGAGGGTGATTGGGGTAGTGAAATGAACAAAGTTCATTTCCTAAATATGAACATAGTTTAGTTATTGAATATCCAATATAAGAAGGATAATGGGTTAAATTCATAAAGAAAAAATTAAAATATATAATAATTGAGTTATGAATAGATAGATAATTACAATTCCATGGGATGGTATACTTATATACACATTGATTGGTTACCATGGATGATAGGTCATGTCACTTCATTAATTATATATATATATATATATATATATATATATATATATTACGATGCCTTCCCCTTTAGCAATGTTTTGTCCTCAAAGCATATTTATGGAAAAGACTTATCTCTTGTTCTCACTCGTAATGCCTTCTCATGATTCCTTGTTCTTGAGACTGTTGACGATATAAGACCATATAATCTTCTAAGCGTGGAGCAAAATTTCCCAACCTAATTCAACCTTTAGTGGAACTGTGCATTTATAGGGTTCTTGGAAAGAACATGATGTATTGTGATTCCCAAGATGACCTCTACTTTGAGGCTCAACTATAGTGGCATTAATATTCTTTGGAATATAGGTTAACTATTTTTGTTAATGTTGATAGATTGATTGGTTAAGGTATCATCTCTTGTGATTAGGATGTTAATAAGGAGTCCTTGTAACTATAGCGGATAGCGTGTAACTTGAATGCTTAATAGTTTGATATACACAGTAAATATACACACACACACACATATATATATATATAGAGAGAGAGAGAGAGCAAGACAGAGAGAGAGAATAATAATATCAATGTTCCACCAAGTTTCCGGGACGTGGGGACGCGGGAGCAGGGAAACGCGGAAACGACATATGTAGAAGTACCCCCCAAATTTTAGGAAACGCCGAAGGGTACGTCGAGGTCTTCAACATAGGAAAAATTTTGATTCAAAGGGTTTGAATCACATTTTATTAGATCTACAGGGTCATGGCGACCAAGCTGAGATTTGAAGATAGGTTGGATGGGGCAACCAACTTCAGTGCATGGAAGGAAAGAATCACGTTGTTGTTGGAAGAGAATGACTCGTGGGATATTGTCAAAGATCCCATTACTGTTCCAACAGATGTAGAAGATTTGGCCACATACAACAAGAGGAAGGTGAAAGCCATGTGAATCCTTTTGGATTCCATGAAGGATCATATGATTCCGCATGTGAGTGGAAAGATGCATGCCTATGAGATGTGGGCCGTGTTACCGAATAAACTAGCAGGGCTAGTTTACTGGAAGCACAAGAGAAGCCTAAGACACTGTCACCTTCTCTCACTTCTCAACTTCTTCGGAGAGTCTTGACCTCCAAGGGGAGAGCCCTTATCTATGTGATTGTCAATAAGTACACCAAACACCTTCCACAACCTCATGCATAGATCAGTGCCTTAATGGAATCAAGTAGAGAATGAAGAAGACATATTGAAGATAATTCCAATTAGGCATCAATCTAGAGATGAATTCGTGACCACCGATGATGTATTACAATCTAACATAAAGTAATAATTATACCTCAAAGACAAGCAGTGTCCAAGTATATCCACTTAAGTTTCAACATTTAGTGTTAATAGTGCATGCATGAATAACTTAGTTTGCAAAGATTTGGTCCCAAATCTTCCACTAGTTACCATTCAGGATCGTCATTCAACAACATTTAATGAGTGCGTTTGCATAGATAAATAGGCCACATCACAGTATTATATCAGCATTAATTTGGGTTTTTTTAGGGTGATTCATGTCCCTCAAACCGATCTGTATCCAATTCCACCGGATATGTATCAATGGTTCCAGATCCATTTCCAAGCCGATTCGAACACGAATCGAATCTGTATCCCTTTCGGAAGCGGCGAACAACGTTTCAGGGAGATGGGAGGGTCGTTTCCGGTAACTTAGGTTTATAGCACTTTATAAGGAATTTAACATTAATATGAGCATCAATTAGTTCCACAATTCACAACCATTAGCAGTATCATCCAATGGAGTGTTGAGTTGTTAATCAGACTTACTAACCTCTGATTGTTACTTTTGCAGGTCTGTTTTATGGAGCAACAGAGGTCTAAGGCTTTAAAAGGATAGCTCAAAGGGGCCTCTAAGGTCACGGTCTTCAGCTTATAGGGCTTCTTGAGCAGAGAAAGAGGCAAAGGAGAGAAGCGCTAGGGTTTTATGAGAGGGCTAAGGGACTTAGGAGGGATAGCTTAGGTCTAAAAAAGGAGGGTCGTGGCATGAAGGGATCAGGCCGCAGTATAGAGGGGAGGTTTAGGACTGAAAGAGAGCAGGCTGAGGGGTAGAAGAAGGAGATCAAGGGGTAAGGAAGGGCTAAAGGACTGAAAATATAATGTCCTGTCCCGTTTAAGTCTCGGAAGATGGCGTAGTGGTTTATTTAATTCCCATAAACCACTTACGTCAAACAAATCTAGGGAATTAATTAATTAATTATAGTCATGAAGCTACGAAATGGAATTGACTAAGTAAAAGTGACTTTAGTTAATTAATTAATAAAAAATAAGTGTTTCTCCATAATAAGTCTGTTATCACACAACTTGTAGTTGCCCCAAAAGGTGATCCTATCCAGGATGGTAAAGGTGTTAGAAAACTAAAGAGGTGACCTAAGAGGGCTTCGCTTCCCAAGGATGATTGGTTGTCACGCTAATCGAGGCACACTTCACTTTAGATCAAGCTAACACAAGACCAAGGGGGAGACCCTAGCTAGCTAATGAAGGATAGCGAATCTACTCTAGACACTCTAGGATAATGTGGAATGAAAGAGAGAGAGAGATCAAGAGTAAGTAGATCTAGATCTAAGGAAAATGAGTGGCAAATGGAGTTAGGGCTTAGTTGAGGATGCTTATGCAAGAGGTAAATGCTCAACCGAAGAATAAATATGCCACTAATGAATTTAAACAAGTAGATCTAGATAGATCTAGTGCCGATCTAAAAGACCCAAATGAGATTCACCTATGAATTGGTCAAATTAGAGTGAGGTGGGGCCCACTTAGTGAAATTAGGATATGATAGGTACTAAAGTGGTTGCCAAATGATAGATATGGAGTTTAGAGGACAAATTAGCAACACCTAATTGACAGATATGGAAAGATGACTAAAAACCCACGAGTGCATCCTCCCCTAGATACGGCCAATGCTTGGATATGAGGGTAAATGAAGTCGGATTTCTACCAAACTTGGTCTCGAAGGTTTATTAATTATTTGAATAGTAGGTTTCAATTATTAAGCCCAAATTATCACCAGATCTATCAGATCTATAAAACGAGGATTTTAACAATGAGGGTTTTGAATGACAATTGCGTAGAATGGATGAAAACCAATATGTACCTTGTAGATATTACCTCAAATGCTTGCAGCCACCAAGTACATTGATGATTCTTTCAATTAGTTACAATTCCAAGTTAGATCTAATCGATTTCAAATGAAAGTAGAACTAGGCATGACATATCAAAGAGAATAGATCAATGGAAAAAAACATAATTGAACACTCCCTGAGAGATGAAAACGATTTTCCCAAGAAGAGATGGGAAGACCCCACAATGGCCCCTCCAAGCTATTCACACCCTGCAAGAGATCAATTCGGCCTCCACAAAAAATATGATGAAATCGCATGAAACTCACTGAGATGTCTACGAGAGAGGCATTCCAATCATGTACAAGAACATTCATCAAAGCACGAGAAGTAGATCTGCATAATAATATTTTATTCCAAGAATTCCAAAGCCCAAAGGTGCCTTTACAATGAGGGGGGTCTCTTCCTTAAATAGGAATGAGAGAGACCAAAACCCTAACCACTTTTTGAATGAGTGGTGGAGATCAAAAGATATAACAATAATAATCAATGGCTAAGATGAGCCGGAAATACAATAGATGGATCAACTCATAAATAGAGGGGGGCCGCACTCACTAAGACGCCCTAGGGGGGCGTACCACATGACAAGTGACTAAGAGACATGAATAAAGCACATGGTGGGGCTAGGATGTAATCATATCCTTCACCTAAGCATATGTTAGACAGAAAACACACAAGGAATGGCGGTGTCTCACAAATGGAATGAGTTGATTTAAAGAGTGTCTATTCAACTTTTAGCAAATGTCTACAACTCACATCCAAGCTTTAACCAACTCTGTGAGGATCTTTTCTAGAACCACCGTGACTAGGTGCACCTTAACTTGAGGTTCTAGGGGACACTTAGAATTAGTTGTCCCTTAATCCATGTCACATCCCAACCCGTAGATTCCGTGAGGAATTAATCATTACATTTTAATAATGGCCGACAGTCTTTAGATTTAGCATACATTTAACCACTGCTTTTTAGGCCTTACGACCCTTTGGATTTTGCATGTGCTTAGAAGCACAACTAATTGCAGCTTTCATTCAGGATGCTTTATATTTCATTTTATAGCCCTCTTTCATTGTGCTAAAAAACACAGTTTTAATTTATAACCATGGGCTTGCATATAAGATATAATAATGAGTTACATATGCCTGTAATGATGGTAGTACATTTTGTTTCAATTCTAGCTGACACAACTCAGGCAACTAGGGGGATCATCCACAATCGGGACCAAACATCGGGGGCAACTGACCAGAGAGGTCAAGGCTTCAAATCCAACTCACCTAAGCTCAATAACCAACACCAACGAATTCTCCTGGCCCAGAAGGATCAAGGCTTCGATAAGTTACGTTGCACAACTCAAAACTGAGACACAAAACAACAGGGAATTTATCCAACATAGAGGCAAAAGTGGGTATGTCCTCCATATCACAGGCTGAGGTGTAATTCAAGGTGAAACCAAATACGGACGAGAGCGGAGGGATGGGGAAAGTGATAGGTGATGCCATAACTAGCAAGCCATAAATGGTGGGAATGATCACGTCCATACTACTTAAGAGGGTAAAACCAACGAGTATAAACAAGAAATTCTTATTCCAAGTAATTAGATCACTTTAATTCCATACAGTCAACCAATAACCATATATATATATATATCGCCAGATCATGACCACTAAATATCTAGTCAAGCTAATAAGATAAGCAAAAGAGAAAGGTAAACATCAATGCACAACCATATACCTGCTGGGTCATACACCTGTATCCATCATCTGGACCATCAACCGTCACTGGAACACTGCTCCTGTACAACTCTGGGCACTACCACACTGCTCTGTATGGAAGAAAATGGTCACCTCAGTCATCCAATCTGAGGTCATGAGGCTCAGTCATGGCACAAGGCTTGTAATGTCTGCTTTGGGGCTGTTGAAAAACATGAGTGATCATCAAAAATACTGCTCATCATAGGCTGATCTCATCAAAAATGTGGAAAGGACTGGCTCAAAAATATACAGGAAACTGGTCTGCAATCATGGTAGCCCGGCTACTATGGATGTGATAACAAAGTCACTATTAAATAAAAAATAAAAATAAAAAGTAGTTTCTCCATCATATGTCATTTATTAATTTTCTTAATGGAGAAAAAGAAAAAGGAAAGCCTTTAAAAGGCAAAAGTTGGGAATTTTGGGCTCATTCTACATTTGCAATTGAGAAATCGATTTGGCTTGGAGAGAACTGAGGTTGGAAGCTGAGGGTTTCAGACTGAAACTCCATAATTGCACTAGCTTCGGTGGTGAGATACCCACCTTACCTAGTCTGGAAAAGTAAAGAGAAATTATTATCATTCCCATGAGGGTGCAGATGGAGAAAGAACTCAGCATTAGAAAAGAATCGATTTGGAGCAGCCATCACAGAGTTATCACAGCTGATATCTAGAGGGGACGCACTTCCTTCCTGTGGCCATAGAATGAGCAGGGGTCGCATTTCTACAACACCCATCAAGCTGGAGGTTAGAATTGGGGTTGTTTCACATGATCTTCACTAAAAACTTCCCTTTCAGGATGCATGGACCAGATCTGGAGTAAAGGGGAGATCGCTGTTATTGTGGGTTAAATGCATGCACAGGATGCCACAAATCTGAAGGAAATTTCACTTGTTAAGCTGCCACAGAAATCAGAATTGTCACAATTTGTCTTCATTCCACTCATGCTGATGAAAATCGAACCTCTAAGGAAGAGTGCATGGCTTCATAAAAAAATTATTAAGGGCGTTGGGTTGAGTTTGGAGCTATTACTTGTTGCTGGGCACACTTTTCCAGGATCTGTACTTTACTAGCAGCCATATCTATCAGCTTGAGCTTGGGAAGAAGCTGCTACAGCCAGAAATCACCATTTCCAGTTCATTTAAGAAGTGTGGACATCACCTTGATTGCTGGTTAAAGATCTCTCATATGCACATCTGCTCAATAGCGTTTCCAGGCATGTAAATGCTGTTTTTTGAGTTTTATATCAGATCTTATTCCTTGCTTTAAGAGATTATAGTTTGAGATTGTGCTTGTTATTTATGAATTTTTTATTAATGTAAATGATGCATGAGTTTATAATGGAATACCGCTATCAAATAACCCCAAAAGTGGAATACCGATATCAATGGAATACCGCTATCAAATAACACCTTGAAGGACATCCAAAACAAACTCAGCAGTGAATAAACAGTCAGTGGGTTGTGTAAAGGCAAACAGTGGACATTTAGTTGACCTTCAGAAGTGTTGAGGAAAGCATACCATCAAACTAATATCCCAGCAGTAAGGAAAAAAATTGGTAAAATCTTAAGAGGGGTCTTATAGTGGTATCACAGCATGATGCTCGATAGCGGTGGGAATTTGGAATGAACCTTGAAGATCGGATGCAAGATATAACTCCCGGGCGGAGAAGGGTGTCAGAGCGTGAAGTTCGACAGCTGCGGGGAATTGCAACAAACTTCGAAGATCAGCAGAATATAACTTACAGGAGGAGAAGATATAGGAGCAGGGAACCCAATAGGGAAGGAGAGCAAAATCCAAACAGGAATACAGAGAACCCCACGGATGTTTCAGGTAAGAACCCCAACGGATGAGAAAGAAGACATGTTGATCAGAGGCCTTCTACATAGATTAGGGGAATTGGCTAAAGAACAAAAGGAGACAATAGATTTTATGGGAAGATTGGCGACTTATGCTTTTGGGAACAAAAATGGTGAAGACAGTAGCAGTGGATCCTTACAAGGAGACAGGAACACCATGAGAACTCATGTAAATGTGATTACATCACAGACCAACCCATAAAACCACCCACATGAGTTCCACTATCCCCCTAGACCCACATTGCCCAAATTTCTAGACACATCAGATACAGGAGCAGCAGGGCAGATTGATCAGGATGAGTCGTTGGAGGTTTATTTCCAGGAGTATAGAACTATGGATGCTGATTTCCAAGCAGCAATGTCCTTTGCTGAGTATTGCAATTTCAAAGGAAGAAACAGAACCAGGGGATTTAATCGGGTACCCCCTCATAATTCTGAGCTACATCGCACCATTGGGAAGCTAACTCTTCCTAGTTTTGATGGGTCATCCAAATGCACTGCAAGAGCATGGGTACAAAAACTTGACACATACTTCAAGCTGAATCCCATGGCAGAGGTAGACGCCATTAAGTTGGCCACATTACACCTCGATGGAGAGGCACATGATTGGTGATACCACGGGATTAGGACTTTGGGTCATGCAGATGTTACTTCATATGATGACTTTAAAAGAGGATTATAGAGAGATTTGACAGGAAAGATCCAGAGATGTCGTTTAGAGAGCTGGCTCAGTTGAAACAAACTGGGACTTTTGAGGATTTCATTTCAGAGTTCCAACAGACCACAGTCATGGTCACAGATATTTCAGAGGCACGTTTAGTGTTGTTGTTCACAGAGGCCTTAGCAGAGTCATTACGAGGTTTGGTGAAGGACTACAAACCCACCACATTGCGGGATGCCATTAGTCGCACTCGGGACCTTCAGGATGCAGTTCCTAAGACCAGATTTCCTCCTAGACCCAATGTGCCTCCTAAAGGCAAAGAGGTCAAACCCCCTCAAAGAGAGTGGGAAGGCAAAACCAGATTAGATGATGTCACCCGACAGGAGTTTAGGAAGAAAAAGTTGTGTTTCAATTGTCAAGAGCCTTCTGAAACAGGACATGGGTGTGCAGGAAAGGGCAAGGCCCATTATATAGAAGTTTACTTAGATAGAGGTGATGATGAGGAGGTGTTTGAGCAGGAGCCGGATGAGGAGTCAGATGCTAAAGGGATGAAGCAGCCACAAGCGGAGGAGAAAGGTGGGATTATTGCATCAATTTTCGGTGTGCCTAGATTCCACACATTCAGGATGAGGTGTTGTGCACGGTCAAAGAGTGACAGTGTTGGTTGATGGTGGGGCATCCCACAACTTTATAGATGCAGCATTGGTTGCACGTAGAGGCATCCCTACTCAGGAGTTTGAGGGATTCCCGTGGTTATACCTGGGGATAACACTATGGAGTGCACCAGATATGTTCTTCAATTGACTGTGACACTTGGGATCTACTCTGTCACCTGTGACAGATGACTTCTTCATGGTCAAGGTGCCTGACACGAATGTGGTCCTTGGGGTGCAGTGGCTTTATTCCCTTGGGAAGTATACCACGAACTATCAGACCATGGATATGGAGTTCCAGGGACCAAATGGTAGGAGAGTGGTGTTGAGGGGCATGCACACATATCCACCAAAGGTGCTTTCGGCAAAAAAGATGGAGGCAGTGTTGAGACATGGGGATACAGAGTGGATGATTGAGTGCCATATTTAAGTCCAAAATCCACTCGATACTACTACAGAGTACCCATCAGAGATACACGCCTTGCTACAGAAGCATAAAAAGGTCTTTGGTGATATTCCTCCAGGTAGACCACCAAACAAGAGATTTGAGCATATGATTGAGTTGGAGGATGTTGGAATAGATTTAATACTGAGGGGGGGTGAATCAGTATTAGCGCAGTTATTAGCAGTTTTTACCTTCTTTAACAGATTAGCCTTTACTAAATCTTTATGTTCTGTTATGCATCAGTAATTACATCCCCACATATATGCACCACATAAATAACACATACCACACAATATTTTTACGTGGAAACCCAAACGCGAGAAAACCATGGAATGCTTCTTTATAGTGAGAAATAATACATTCAAGGAAGCACCAACTTCCTATGCTTACCAACACCGACAGGAAGGAGGCACCAACCCCCTGGTTTTTCAAGCACCGACCTGAAGGAAGCTTCCGCTCCCTGTGTTTCTCCAGCACCGACTGGAAGGAGGCACCGACCCCTTGTCTTCTTTGTTTTACAGGAACCAACCTAAAGGAAGCTCTGACTCCCTGTCTCCTTGCCCCGTCCGATTGCCCTGATGTCTTATGTATATTGTTGTCTTACTGAACTTCAACTCTGCGCACTTCTTCAAATCTTCTGATGATATTTTTGTTGTGTGCTACCTTCGTATGCAGACTATACTATGTCATTGCATTGCATACATCGCTTGACTTCTCGTTCTTCTCAAATCATACTTCTATTGAAGACTTACTTCAAGTATTGTGTGCTCTGCTGATACTGCAGTCTATGTCTTTGTTGTCTCAACGTTCTGTTATGTGTGACTACAATGATCAACTGATACTGTGCTTTCAATTGATAGTTTGTTGTTCTGAAATGAAGCACTAGTAACAGATGGAACTACGCACTTTCTGATGTGTCCGTTCTATTTAAGTGTTGCAGTCTCTCAGATAATCTGCGATGTCCTATGTTTCAAATGATTTCTCTGTTTTATTTAACGCACTTGTTTCAAATCATCTACATCATGATGCGTCTGTCGGATCCTGTTGTTGTTATGTCGTTGCGCATCAGATGGGGTTCTCAACATCGCACACTTTCACTTCTGCTCATATGCATTTGCTAGGCATCTGCGCAATATATGATAAACTTTGCTTCTATCTCTATGCTTCTGTCTCTACAACATCTATGACTATCGACGTGTTGATTGTAATATTGTCCTTCGAAACATCAGGCACTTGCGCATACTTCAATATTTCTTCCTTTCAGTACCCGCGCATCTGCCACAGATCTATCGCATCATTCTGCGCACTATCAAAACTTCATTCTGCTGCATGTTCACATTCAGCTATTTGCGATATCATTATGTTATGTCCACGAGCCCCTTGATGCCCCGAAAATCAAACTGAAACTTGCACTCGAAGCTCTTATGCTCTTGCCATCAAGCTTACCTTCAATCTCCAACTTGCATCTCTATTTATATATGTCCTGCACGGATTGTATCTTCACAAGTTGGTTGTGGCATCCCTTCTTCCATACTTCACGGATTATGCATATGCCACGCGTCATCTTCTGCACTATTGATGTGTCATCTGATATGTGTCTTGCGCCCTCAAGGTCCACAACTTAGTGGGACTTTACACCTTGGTGGTGTACCTGTTGTCACACATATAGTAGCCGAGCTACCATACATTCTTTTCTAGATTCCAGAGCACTATTCAGCCAATTCCTTTGCATTTGAGATGCTGAGATGAGCATCTATTATGGATCACTATCAGATTATGGACAGTAGATATATTCCCCATGCCATGACTGAGTTTCAGGACACTCAGAGAGAGGACTGATGTAGCCATTTAGCCATTTATACAAAGCAGTCAGTAGTGCCCCGAGTTACAGCGGCAGTTTCAGAGGACAGATGTTGGTTCAGATGATTGAACATTCAGGTATATGACTCAGCAGGTATATTTTGGTGTTAAGGTTATATTGCTTTTATATCCATTCTTATGGCATGTCTTAGCATTTAGTATCATGATCTGGCGATCATATAGATATTTGGACCTGGTTGTACTTTATATATATCATATTGTCCCTACTCAGACTTAGAAGTTCTTGACCTATACTCATCGGTTTTACCCTCCCTAGGGAGATTAGAGGTGATCATTCCCACCATACATTGGCTTGTTAGTTTTGGTCTCATTATTCATTGTCTTCATCCATCCATTACCTACCCAGTTTGTTTATTACCTTGACTTACTATTTGACTAGTCGCATGGAGGACCTTCCCCCACTGTAGCCTCTGTATTGGATAAGCTTCCCTGTTTATTGTGTCTCGGCTCTGAGTTGGTGACAGAACTTACCAATGGTGAGTTGGCTTAGTCCTTCTAGTCACTAAAGATGTTGTTGGCTAAACCTGAAACAGATAGTACTGCCATGAATGCAAATGAAATATTGTGAAAAAGCCAAATGAACCTGGCAAAGAAAAATCAAATGTTATATCTATTGTGAAATGTAATACCTAGGTAAACAAGTTGTCTAAAGACACACCTAGAAGTGCTCAGGTAAACAAGTGCCTTAAAAACACACCTGCAGCAAGAAGCCTAAATAAAATGTAAATCTATGCAATGTGTTTATAAACACACATAGATCAAAGGCTATGGAAAACTAAAGGCCCAAAAAGCAATGGAACTTAAATTCTATATCAAAAACACTGTTGGCCTTCTTTGTATTATGGATTGTGCGCATCTGCTAAGGTGAATAAACACTCTTTGAACAACTTACCCATTTGTGAGACAACGCCATTCCCTGTGTTATTGCTTGTCCATTATATGCTATGGTGTGTATTCCCTTTCCATATCCAAAGTGTCACAGTGTTAAATCAGTAAGTCATCCCTTGGCCTAGCCACTTTATTTCTAAGCCTTCACCCTTCACTAGCAAATTGATCACAACTATGAAGTGAGTATGGTCTTGAAAGTCTAGTCTGAGTAATAATAATAATTAATGACCTTATATATTTGGATGTAGATCGCCAGTTATGATTACTTCTTATTATAATTGCTATTTGAATGGATTGTAAAGCATGCTTTAACCTTTGACACCTTGCAGCAGCTTGATGACAGTTTGAGTTATATTTTGGTCATGTTGACTTGGTCAAACCCAGTTTGACCAAAAGTCAACCACAGGACATGAGGTGGTAGACCTCAAATGATACAGAGAGATGATATATGGTCTGGTACAGGCCACCATGATGGGCTTATGCAGTGGTTTCAGGCTTATGATGATGATTTGTGTTTTTCAGCACTTTTACAGATTATTATTATTTGGTCTGCGGGATATGATGAGTATTTATTTTGGACCATGCAGAGGTTTATATGGTGTATGAATACACACTTTAGATGGATTTGGACCTTTTGAGTCCAATGAGACAGTCTATTTTCAGTTCCGGGCAGTTACAGTGATGTTTGAGCCTCAGTTGGCTATCCTAGTGCAGATTTGGTCGATCAGAGGCCTTGTCAGAGCAGAGCAGAGATTGGGTGAGATCACCTAGGGCGATGTGCATGGAGGGGGTGGTCCAGCCACTTGATATACCATATTACCCCCGTCCCAGACAGCCTGGTGCCCTCACCTTGACAACGCAGGCACTCTAGGAGGTAGTTTGGGCAGTTTCACATTTCCCGAGGCAGTCCAGAAATGGTAAAAATGGCTACAGAAGAATTCGATTTGGGCTACTAAGGCAAGGTTATGGCATGGGATGATCAGTGATGATGAGTGGGATGTCTTCCACACCTTCTCCAGCAGTTTCAGCTTCATCGAGACCCACATCCATCACTTATGGCATTTTTTGATGATTTCTGGAGCCTCCAAAGGCTCACGACTTTCCGAGAGAGGCACGATTTGGTGTCTAGCATGATTATTTTTGGACATTGTGCCATGGGGATTGACCAAGGGTGTTATAAATTACCCCTTGAACCCACCATGAGCTATTTCTTATATTTTATCATCATGATTTGGTGAGATCCCCTCTTCTAGGGAGAGTTTGTCCACATATTGTTATATTTTATTATTGATCCATGTATTTTATTGTTGAGCTCATCTCAACCATTGATTAGATCATTTGATCTTTTAATCTTAGCCACTCATTCAAAAAGTGGTTAGGATTATGGCCTCTCTCCATCCTATTTAAGGAGAGAGCTTCTCATTGTAAAAGGATCTAGAGATTTTGGCTCTTGGCTCTTGGAATAAAATTTCTATCTTTTGGAGTACATGCTTGGGTTTGGAGTGGATGTTGGTTGCTTTGATTGTAAATGCTTTTGTCCATTGCACTGGAGGATCTATTGTAGCTATCTTGCATATTTTGCCATATCTTTTTTACAGGTGGAGAAGACTTCTTTGACAAGTGCGAATTGGTGGGGAGGCTTGCCCTTCAAGCTTGGAGGAGGACGTTTTGGTTAAACAGGGAGTGGTTTTGTCTTTGTACCAACTATTCTTTGCTTATCTCTTTCTTGCTTGTATCTACCTTCAACATGTTAAACTGATTGATGCTTTGCTCCTTGGTTTTGACAGGTTAGAGGGACACATATGTGGCTTGGAGAAAATCAATTTGGCAAGATAGCTTCAAAAAAATTCTTCATTTGATCTTTGGCAAAAGTAATCCTCATCTCAACTAGCATTCATCTCTTCATCCAGGTATGCTCCAAAGGTATGGTCTTCTTCTTCCTTGGCTTATCCATAACTTCTAGATCATAAAAACCCTAATTAATTAAAACCCTCATTTTTTCACTTTTTCTTAGATCTACTTGGATCTAGCTTGGCTTTGGGTAAGATATTGAAAACCCACCTCTAAAGCATCCACGGCAATTCGGATCTATAGTTTGGTGAGGATAGGCCTTCATTTGACACACTTTCCAAGGCACATTAGTCTTCTCGAAGGAGGTCGCACTTCTTGAGGGAGGCTATTGGGGCTACTTCCAAGAGATGGGTAGGTGAGATCCCACTTGATTCATACTCTCCTCACTTGATAACCTACCCCTAGTGCTTCACCTTGTTGATTTTTGCCTTGTGGGCCCCATTCCTCATTTTGAGGGTTGTGCCCCACTTGGATCAATTTGGTGATGCATTTTCCATCTCAGATCTATGGAGATCTAGCCATTAGATCACTTTGATTTTCTAGATCCACATTGATACTTGCCTAAACTACTTGGATCTAAAGTTTGGTGGTTTTTGGACTTGTTTTCACACACTATTCCATGCATTTATCCCTCCTTGGGCAAAGTCGCACTCCTTGGGTGTTTAAGTTTGCCCACTTCTAGGACATGGGTGGTTGTGATCCCGCTTGATTTGAAAAGAGCATACCTTGAAACCCCTACCTAGTATCTCACTTTGTGAAGTTCTGCCTTGGGGGTATCATTTCTCATTTTGGGGATTGTTGTCCACTTGGGTCACACAGTGAAATATTAGATCTACTAAGATCCAACCATCACATCTTGAATAGCCCACTTGATTTGCATCCTAGGTGTCCCGATCTACATTTCCACATCTCTTTTGACTCCATTAGCCCATCTATCAAGGCACTAGTCCACCTAGGGCAATTTGCACTCCTTGGGAGTTGTGTCATTTCCTAGATCCCATATGTGGGCATCTCTAATTTCATCTTAGATCCATAGATCTACTCATTACATGCCCCTTGGTACCATTTGCACCCTTAACTTCACCTTGTGAGTCCTATTTGAACCATTTCCATATCCAAAGGAAGTGGGTCCCACTTGTGTATTTCATGGTACTAGATCTTGTCCTTTGATCTCATTATGTGGCCTAAATCATTCATTGGTTGAAACATAAGTCATTCCTTAAGCCTCTTTCAACCACACTTAAACTTCTAGGTCCACCTAACCTTGCATTGGTTTCCGTAACTTGTCTTTTACATATCCCTAGGAACCTTTGTTTGGGTCCAATCATCTTTGATTAGTTATAGGGTTTCCCCCTAGGTCTTGATTCATCTTGATCTAAAGTGAAGAGTGCCTCGGTTGACGTGACTCCCAGCCTGCATTGGGAACCGTGGCATCTCTTGGGTCACCTCTTTAGTTGTCCATCTCGTCTACCATCCCGGATGGGACACCACTAGGGACAACTACATGTTGTGTGATAACAGTACCTTTGAGCTCTTAATGTATCATTTCCTTATGGTATGTGCACAATCTTACACTTCATCTTGATGTGTCTATGACTTGTGTTGTACCATCCCTTGGTTCATTGATACTTTGGGGAATCTACGCATACTCCAACTTCATTTGTGGGACTTGCGCACTTGCTAAACCGTCGGCTGTGGAATTTTCTCATAGATGGTCTTCAATCGCTTTACTTTTCTAGGAACTTGTGCGTGTTGCATTTACTGAAAGCAATTTCTGATTGGTTGCACTTACACGCTTTCAGGATTATCCTACTATTAACTGCTTGCGCACTTCCAACCTTTGACCAAGCAACAATCAGGCTTGCTTGCATACTCGTACCATTTGTTCAACGAACGCCTTGGTTGCTTGATCACATGTACTATTGTCCAACCAACTCCTTGGCTGCTACCATGTGAATGTATGACTTGGTGGACTTGATTTATGCGCAAGGACCACATGCTGTAGGATACATTACTTGTGTTCTTTCTTGAACTGGATTTGCATGATGTATGATGTATCCTTGGCACACATCTTCGACTGGATGCACTTCTAGATATAGTCCAAAGTTGCATACATGTCTATCACCTTCACTATTTGCACATATTGGACACACCGAGCACACTGAGAGGGGGGGGGGGGGTGAACAGTGTGTATAGCTTTTTATTACTTTTTCAACTTTAACAATCATCAACTGCTTATTCAATACATCATTCATTAATGTATTATCACATTATCATTATATCATCAGCATTATTAACAATTACAGCTCATCATCACATATCATCATATCATCATCACATAGGAAGCATAGCAAAACACAGTACACAAGATTTTTACGTGGAAACCCAAGTCCTAGGGGAAAAAACCACGGAAGCCTTTATAATAATAATTTACCAGCAACAACTGGAAGGAGGCAACAACCCCCTTTGTTACAAAGACTTCAATTCTCCAGCTACAACTGGAAGGAGGCTACAACCCCCTGGTTTACAGGCTACAACCTGAAGGTAGCCTTAGCTCCCTAGATTTCCTTGCCCCGTCTTGCCACCTTGATATGAAGATAGAAATTGAACTACTGAGCCACAAACCGCACTGATCCTGCGGACCTGCTATCCAACACTTGTACCACACTATGCAATCTGTACCACAATGCACAACCACTGTCACTGCTCATCAACTGTCCACTGACAACTACACCACAACTGTGCAACACTGCTCGTCAATTAGTCAATCTGCTGTTCACATTGTTCGAATCAGTAAATCTGAGTTCAACCAACTGTATACAAAACCACCTAGGTCAAACCAACTGCTCATACAACTCAGCCAATCTAAGTTAGACCAACTGCACATAGGACAGCCTGTGCCAATTTTGCTCAACTGAACCAACTTATACCAAGTTGCTTGTGTACCTGAGATAAGCAAGGTTAGTACAACCACAACTAACTTATCCAATCATGCTCAACATAACCACCCTCAAAACTCAACAAACAACTTAGTCAAACAAAGCTTGACAGACAACATCAACCAACCAACTTAAAATAAGAAGATGGTCAACCAACAAACCCTAAGATAAACTTAATCAATCAACTCACAAATCAAACTCTACATTAACCAAGAAGATGGACAATCTCAATCAATCAAAACAACGAGTCTCAATTACTTGACTATTCTCAGTCAACCAACTTTATACAACTTGTTAAGTCAATCATTTCTGAGCACTTGTCACACCACTAAGATCAAGATTCAAGACTTGCTAATCAAGTCAAGCCAACACCAAGTCAAATCATCAACTTGCCAATCTTACTTAGATAAGAGACTCAAAGTCAACCGTCAAGGTTAAAAGGTCTTTTAATTTCCGTCAACAAATCAAGAACAGGTCTAGATCAAGTAACTTATTAAATCAATCTTTCAGTCAATGCAATAGCAGTCGATACTTGTCAAAAAATCAAGTTAAACCAAAAAGTATATCAACCAAGAAATAACCAACATACCAAACATCTTAAGTCAACACCTTCATTCAATTTGCTAGACCAACTTTAGGTAACATGCAACTGTCATACTTTATCAATCAACTTACAGTACTGTTGCAAACCAAAAGAATGTTGACTATTTGCAGCCAACTAGGCCAACTACTTAAGGTTAAATGCTTTGGTTTTTACAAGATGTACAATACTCATCAAGCCTAGTCTACAACGTAATCTGTCACAATCACAATCAACTTGTTAAGAAATGCAATAGGGTCAAAATAAATTTGTCAGCTACAAGTCCTAATTTGTCAGAGCTTAACAAGAAGCTTATCAGCCTTATTTAACAGAATCAACTTCTACATGTAACATGTCATGTCACTTTACTGTCAATCTCTTGATAGCTCATCAAAACAATCAACTTCTCAGGTCAAAAGAAAGACTTGCCACATTCACTTAATGCTAACACCCTCATTTCAAGGAGGAATATCTTAGTAACCAGCAATATACAAGGTCAACATAGCTGTAAGAAAGACTTGCCTTTTCTGTACTTATGCCTGAACCAAATCCAAATTTTTAGAGAACAGAGGTACTGTAGCAGCCTGAAATTTACAGAGACAGTCTGAAATTCTGGTGTAAAAAGATAGTCTGAAATTCTGCAGAGACAGTCTGAATTTTACAGGGAAAAAAACACAGTCCGAATTTTTGCAGAGGTTTAGACAGTCTGAATTTGCTGCTGCTCCTGTGGACAGTATGCCCGAATTTTTCAGACCCTTCTCCTGCTCCTTTGCTGCCATAGTCTTCAGTTTATCACCCAAAAATTAGTGCTCTAATTCACCACCGAATTTCATAGAAGAATTCTTAAAAAAAAATTCACTGCTTTTTCTCTGTAGCTGCCTCAGTCAATCCGAAAATTTCAGAGCTTGATTCTTGAAAAAGTTGTGTATTAAATTAATGGAATAAGTGTGTATTTATATATATTCCAACGTGGAGTTTGATTGGGCCAACCTGCTATTATAAATATATAATTTTTATTAATTAAAAATATCTTTCAAGGCTGGCCGACTTCACAAGAAGGGTGAAAATACTTCGACTTCAAAAATTTATATTTCTTCAACCGTGAGGAACCACATGACGTGCCACCTACCGTTGGAAACGGCATGACGAGGGCTATCATCTTATGAGGGGCTTATTTGCAAATACAAGGTCCTTCATTCTTAAATTCTTCAATTTGTGCAGGACGTCAGATTTGACTTGATAACTTTTGGAATGTTTCTTTAAGCACTTATAAGGGCTTTAAGGCCATGCACAAGGGTTGTATGACTTCATTATTATCAAGCAAGAGGTCTTCTTTGAGGGCTATGTGGGTTCTATCATCATAGGTCATCATTAAGGATATCAAGGACATACTACCATGTCCAAGGGCTTCATGACCACATCAAGATTATCATCATGACCATTATCATCAAGGATACAAGGTTACCACATGTGTGGGTTCAAGACTTTTTTTCAATGGTACAAGGTCTTTTATTATTATTATTATTTTGGGGGGTTATCATTATTAGGTTCAAGATTGTTTCAACCATGTGCAAGGGTTCCATGGGCTCCATTAAAATGTTAGGGGTTTCAAAACCATCTATATTAGGACATCATCATGATACAAACAAGACAAATGCTTCAAGGTTTACTTGATGCAAGGTGAGGGCTCCAAGGCCTAGGTATGTGGGCTTAAGGACAAATATCATCAAATGTAAGTGCTTAGACTTCTCAACAAGTGTATGGACAAGGATACAAGTACACAATCAACGATCAACAAGCATCAAGTATGACCATACCATCTGTCAACAACCAATCAAGAGACCAGAACAAGTGCAAGCAATCCAAAGACCATCAATGAAAATACAACCAGGAGCAATGATACAATTTAGGAGTGATCAACCGAGTTAATGGGTAGCCAGGGCTTTTGGCATTGTCCCAAGGCCTCCAAGGGCTTCAAGCTTGGGCTTGGACAAAGTCAAAAGGTCTCCTCTTGACACAGACAACCACAAACCAAACACTAACCCTTAGGGGCTCTACGAGGGGCACCAAGATTCAATTGTTGGCATCAATGACAACCTAATCAACACATCTACTTCTGATATTCATGTTCTTCCTCATCTTGCGCATATACTACTTCAAAGTGGCTTCCATATACTTCTTCATACTTTTGCAGGAATACTGTATCTACTTTGACGTCAGTTGATATCAATGACTCAGACTGAATCAATTGACATCCTCTTTGACATTAGTTGACAGTCAAACACTTGACATCATCTTTCGTTGACATCAATGACAACCAATGCTCAACAATCTCCCCCTAAGGCATTGATGTCAACACCTTATGAAGTTGTACCTGATCTTCTTTGAACTGTATGCTTCATCTATACTTTATCGCAGTGCTCCCCCTGTGTATATGCTCCCCATGAGTTCTTTGGGCTTTTGGCTACTGCGTTTTCTGCTGTTAGTACTTCTACTACCAATTCTCTACGTGAACCATTCTGCTTTCTGTTACATCTGTGTAGACCATATGTTCAGTCACCTTCACGCTCTTTCACGTCTGCTAAGGCTTCATGCTCTTTCATATCTGCTAGGTCTTCATGTTGTTCCTTTTTGCTGTCTGCAATTCTTCCCCGTTCATGATGTCCTGCTGACTTCATGGATCGCTTCTATCATTATGTATATAACAGCTTCATGCATCTCTCCTTTCATTCTATCCTGCTGATGTCAGCTTTTGATGTGCATTTCACACCTCAGCTTCATGCATTTCTCCCCCTTTGACATCAATGATAAAGAGGTGACATTCATTTGCGCTATATGAGTTCTTCTTGGTTGTTTTGCACTGGCATTCATCACGACTATTTCTAGGGATAACTCCTCCTACCATCATGCTTCGTTGCTTTGCAGAGCTTCTTTACTGATATCTTTTCATAATTACCTTTGATTGCTTTTCTGATAAAGATGTTACGTTGTTCTTTTACCTTGATCTCTTGTTCCTATCACAGTACTTCACCATTCCTTGCGCAGTGATCATGTTGTCGTCCTTACTTGCCAACTGGGCAGTGGTGAATTCAGTCCTTTACTGATTTTGCATTGTATTTCATGCGCTTGACTGCTTCACCTGTCGCAGTAACTGTGCCGTCACGGGGCCTTGTCACATTTAATGTTGTCGCATCGTTTGCCAAGACAACCAAAGATATGGCACATTTTTCATTGATCCGCCAACTCGGCATAAAAGCAGATATGACACGTAGTTTATATGCGAACAATGACGTGTCGCTTCCATACTCGAACCTTTTGAGGAAACATTCTTCATCATATGGTGCAATGAATCAAATTTCCACCTTTTTGTATTGTTTCCAAAACTCATTAAGTCCGGCATTTAATTTTGGCGACTCCACCACCGTCTTTGACTTTGTGCGACATTGAATGCCTATCTCATCAACAAATTGCATGCGCGCGAACACTCTTCAATAGATTCTATAAGATCTCTGTGTGCAATGTTTGGTTCATCAACTCTTGCATCCTTGCATTTCTATATCGTATTGCCATCTTGCATCTGTTGTTTGATCCGACCTCATCTTTTCATAAAGCAATAAAGGCATCTACAAAACTCCTCTCTTGATCAAAGACATACTTATGCTTGAGTTTTGATATCACAAAAAGCGCGGAAATCCACAAACAATGCCAAAGACTGAGGAATGAGTCACACACAAGTAACCGCCATCCCCAAGCAATGCAGCCTTCCAATACAGCTTGTTTTGAAACAAGCCAGGATGTTGATCCTCAACAGATCTCTAGCATTGACTAGCAATCCAGCAGCCCCAAGAGATATGCTTGACTGTCCCAAGCCATCGACACACAGGGAAAATACCATCCGAGAGACCATACTTAAGCAATCTGGCCTTGGAAGGGATCCCCTGATAAATAACCCACCATGCAAAAACATGCAGCTGATAAATAACCAGACTGTGAAAACAACAAACCCAACAAAGCTTCTGATCAGAAAAATCCCATCTCACCTTGAGAACTCGTGGGAGGGTGCACCTCTGATGAAGTGTACCATAAAGGTGGCGAAATTCATACTGAAGCAAAGAGGTACCAAAGCTCCCTAGGACCTTACTCGTGCTTTAGGACTTTAATTACAAAAAGTAGGGTTTGGTACTTTCTATGGCATTGTTTCAAATCTATTTTCAATATTCTTCATTTCTGACATGACCAGTCTCCGAAAGGTTTTTCATACATGTTTTAATTGCACTGAAACAAAAAAAAATCCAAACTCTTGCATCAAAATAAAAAATTGAAGCAATAAGATAAACTGGTGAATGAATAATACATCACAACAAAAAAACTAGGCCAGCATCATAAAAGACAAATAATGGTATTAGATAAAAATATTATCTCACCTTGATAACGGTTGCGTATGTAATGACATCAGGCTTAATACCAACTTCACACATCTTCTTGAAACTCTGCAAAACAAAATCATAACATTAGGAGGCAAAACAGTGAGATGATCTTCATATATATATATATATATATACCATTAAATTTGAAGTTTCTATCCAATCAATTTCATAAAATAAGTATTTAGTTTCATTCCCTAACTCCTAAAAAGCTTATTCATCTATGCAGCCAAGTTCATTAAATAAAATTTGTTTATTTTAGCTCCAGTGTAAAGAGATATAAAAATAATCAATCTTTTGTTGTACAAACTTGTGACTTTACGTCAGATTTATCATTTATCCTCTGAGTTTCTTGGCCTTATAAACTTTTTAAATCATGTTTGTATTGCCGGCCTAGCTGTTTGCAGACATATAACAATGAACTTTCTCATCCATGTCTGCGTGGAAAACCAGGTTCTGGGATATATAAATATTCACAAATATATGAACCATCAGAAATGTCCTGTCTATATAAGATGAGAAAAAATAAACAGGGAAGGAAATGGTGCATCAAAAATTTAAATAATGCATTGTAAAACTTGAGATTTTACATCCTTTCCATGGAGTTTTTGCTTGCCCCAAGACTTTTTGTGTTCTGCAAATATATATGTTCAAAAAGTGGAACTGATAGAAATTAATGTCTATTTCAGAAATTAAATTCATAGTGGAACTGATAGAAATTAATGTCTATTTCAGAAATTAAAATTAAGTAAATTAGTAGAGCAAATCTAGTGCAAGCAATTTTGATGGCACAAGACATGCATATAGTTTGCATGAACTACAAATAGTTAGGATAAGGTTCTATGCATGCAAACTAGATAAAGGCACATGCACAAAAATTATAAAAAATTAGATTAGATCATATATATAAGAATATATAAGATTATGATATGCACAAGAGATACTTTTGTCTATTGTTAACCATTTTTTCAGATCTAGTGGAATGGTCATTCTCAATGGCACCAAGCACTTCCCTCATTCTAGTAGGTACCCCTGCTTTCCTTTCGATGGAGGACCCAATGTGGTTGATTATGTGTTGGCTACTGAATCCTTTGCTTTAAATAATCTTATAATCTACTCAGAATTAACTTCTCAGAAATTTTATCTTGATTGATTCAACATCAACGAATCATGGATACATTAGTGGCTGAATTGGCATTGATGATTCGAGGATACATCTCGATTGATTCAGAATCGACAGTTTATGAGCACTTCAGCAAAACTCACCAACCTCCTTCCTCTCTCTCTTTCCTCTATTTATATGAGAAGTGAAGGGAGGTCTACAATATCAAGTGTATCAAGTGGACATTGTCCAATACAAGCAACCTACAAGAGATAAGTAGGTCCACACATGTGAAGTACTCCTCCTACAATTGACACATTTCAAGATCCATAGTGATGACAATCCACAAGCAAGGCCCCAAGGCAAGAACACTCTTCATCCAAGGCCCAAATCTCCTCCTCCAAGTGCTCTAAAGCTCTAATTCATCTCCAAGTCAAAGTGCCATCTTCATGTCCACCCACCTATATGTCCACTCACTCAACACACGCTAACATAAGTCTAGTACAAGCCTCCATCTAAGCAATCCAAGCAACCCCATGCTATCTAAGGCTCAACACCCTCCTCGGGAATGCCAAATGCTCTTCCTCCAATGCAAGGCATCCTCTCAAGTAAGCAACTAAACTCCATGTGGCTAGTATGTAGAATGTCACCAAACTATCTGAATATCTCCAATGCTCCAAAGAAGAATGCCATGCAAGCTTCCAAATGAGCTCTGGCAATCAATGAGCAAGCCACCTCCAATGTGCGAGTCCATAACAAAATAACCAAGGGTTAGTCATACACCATGTTCCCCACATCTCATGAAGCACCCCCAAACATGGTGTAAACACTTTCGGAGTAACCCCTAAAGCTAACATAGTGCTTCCAAATTCACTTACTTCTTGTACGAGTTCTTGATTGAAGTTGCATAGATTTTGGATCTTTGTCCGTGAATTGTTGAAGCAGGAGACCATGATCATTCTTGAATCTTCAGGTCGTGGTATTCGTCTATAGCATTATCACCTTGTAGTAAAACATCTACTCACAAAGTTGGGAAACAAAGTTCTACAAGGTATAGACCTCATCATGAAGCTAGATATTAAATTCCTATAGTAAAAGATTCTTCTACTAAAGCTTTGTATTAGCATTCTGCAACTAGACAATAGTATCCTAACACGAATCAATCAGTTTGTTCTCAAATTGAATAACCCAAACCTCATTAAGTTTGGAGAATATCTTCTCAAGTGTATCCCATGCATCTATTGGAGATTTTTGTTTCTAAATATCAAATCGTAATTCATCTAACACATGAATGCATATGATTTCTCGAGCTTCAACTGATTTGTTAAGCCAATTTTGTTTTTTATTATTATCTTTGGGTTCCTTCTCATCACCCTTAGTAATTTTCCCCAAATCGGGAGCATAAAGCACATCAACCATATTTTTCTTGCATGTATTGTAGTTATGGCCTATAAGTTTATGTTATCACATATATAGTAGCCGGGCTACCATACATTATTTTTCTGATTCCAGTACACTATTAAGCCAGTTCCCTTGCATTGAGATGCTGAGATGAGCATCTACTATGGATCACTATCAGATTTTGGACAGCAATTTTATTCCCCATGCCATGACTGAGTCTCAGGACACTCAGAGAGATGACCGATGTAGCTATTTAGAAATTTACACAGAGCAATAAGTATTGCCCAGAGTTACAGCAGCAGTTTCAGAGGTCAGATGTTGGTTCAGATGATGAGCATTCAGGTATATGACTCAGCAGGTATATTATGGTGTTGTGGTTCTACTGCTTTTATTTCCATTCTCTTAGCATGTCTTAGCATTTAGTATCATGATCTGGCAATCATATAGATATGTGGACCTGGTTATACTATATATATCATATTTGTCCCTACTCAGACTTAGAAGTTCTTGACCTATACTCATTGGTTTTATCCTCCCTAGGGAGAATAGAGGTGATCATTCCCACCATACATTGGCTTGCTAGTGTCGGTTTCATTATTCACTTTCTTCATCCATGCATGACTTACCCAGTTTGTTCATTACCTTGACTTACTACTTGACTAGTGACATGGAGGAACTTTCCCCGCTGTAGCCTCTATATTGGATGAGCTTCCCTATTTATTGTGTCTCGGCTCTGATTTGGTGACAAAACTTACCTTCGGTGAGTTGGATTTCCTTGAGAAGTCCCCCTAGTCACTAAAGATGTTGGCTAAACCTGAAACTTTTAGTGCTGCCATTAATGCAAAATATGGAAATGAAATGTTGTATCTTGTATGAAAAGCCCATTCATGCAATGTGTTTCTCAACACACATGAATGAAAGGAAAGCCAAATGAAAATGGCTATGAAATATCAAATGCTATATCTATTATGAAATGTAAATACCTAGGTAAACAAGTTGTCTGTGACACACCTAGAAGTGCTCAGGTAAACAAGTGCTTTAAAAACACACCTGCAGCAAGAAGCCTGAATAAAATATGCAATGTGTTTGTAAACACACATAGATCAAAGGCTATGGAAACTCTAGGCCCAAAAAGCAATGGAACTTAAACTCTATATCAAAAAGATTGTTGGCCTCATTTGTATTATGGATTGTGCGCATCTGTCAAGGTGAATAAACACTCTTTGAACAACTTACCCATTTGTGAGACACTGCCATTTCCTGTGTTGTTGCTCATTCAGTATATGCTATGGTGTGTATCCCCTTTCCATTTACAAAGTGTCACAGTGTTAAGTCAGCAAGTCATTCCCTCTAGCCTATCCTTTGCAGTACAAAGCCTTGACCCTTCACTAGCAAATTGATCACAACTATGAAGTGAGTATGACCTTGAAAGTCTTGTCTGAGTAATAATAATAATTAATGACCTATTATATTTGGATTTAGATCGCCAGTAATGATTACTTCTTGTTATAATTGTTGTTTGAATGGATTGTAAAGCATGTTATAACCTTTGACACCTTGCAGTAGCTTGATGACAATTTGAGCTATATTTTGGTCATGTTGACTTGGTCAAACCCAGTTTGACCAAAAGTCAACCACAGGACATGAGGTGGCAGACCTCAGATGTTATAGATAGATGATATATGGTCTAGTACAGGTCACCACGGTGGGCTTATGCAGTGGTTTCAGGCTTATGATAATGATTTGTGCTTTTTAGCACTATTACAAATTGTTATTATTTGGTCTGCCGGATACAATGAGTATTTATTTTGGACCATGCAGAGGACTATATGGTGTATGAGTACACACCTTAGATGGATTTGGACCTTCTAAGTCCAATGAGACAGTCTGTTTTTAGTTCCGGGCAGTTACAGTGATGTTTTAGACTCAGTTGGCTGTCCTAGTGCAATTTTGGCCTATCGGAGGCCCTGTCAAAGCAAAGCAGAGATATCAGTGGTTCACCTAGAGTGCTATTTTTGGAGGGGGTGGTCCAGCCACTTGTTATTACCATATTACCCCCCTCCTAGACAGTCTGGTGATTTTTATTTTTGGAGCCAGGCACTGCAAGAGGCAGTTTGGGCAGTTTCACACTTCTCGAGGCAGTCCAGAAATGGTAAAAATGGCTACAAAGGAATTCGATTTGGGCTACTCAGGCAAGGTTATGGCATGGGATGATCAGTGATGATGAGTGGGATGTCTTCCACTCCTTCTCCAGCAGTTTCAGCTTCATCGGGACCCACATCCATTACTTATGGCATTCTTTGATGATTTATGGAGCCTCCTAAGGCTCACGACTTTCGTAGAGAGGCACGATTTGGTGTCTCACATGATTATTTTGGGATATTGTGCCATGGGGATTAACCAAGGGTGTTAGAAACTACCCCTTGGACCCACCATGTGCTATTTCTTATCTTTTATCATTATGAATTGGTGGGATACCCTCTCCTAGGGTGAGTTTGTCGACTTATTGTTATATTTTATTATTGATCCATGTATTGTATTGTTGGGCTCATCTCAACCATTGATTAGATCTTTTGATCTTTTAATCTTAGCCACTCATTTAAAAAGCGGTTACATTGTGGCCTCTCTCCATTCTATTTAAAGGAGAGAGCTTCTCATTGTAAAGGGGACTTTTGGCTCTGGATTATTGGAATAGAGAATTATTACTGCATCTATCTGTTGTGTTGTGGTGAATGCTTTTGGAGTTTGTTCGTTGATTCTTCCTTTGCACTGGGTTTTTGGAGATTTTGTCTTGCAATATTTTTGTACCACATTTTTGCATCTATAGGTGGAGGCCGAATTCATTGTAGGAGGACGTATTGGTAGGGGAGGACCCTCCCTACTTCTTCCTTGGGTTTGTTTGTTGGTAACAGGGAGTATTACTGTCTTTGACCTTCTATTTCATGTTATCATTGCATTTCGCTTGTATTTCCTCCATACTTGATCTAACTGATTGAATCGATTTTCCTTGGTTTCACAGGTAGAGGAGGTCGCACTTGTGGGCTAGGGCATCATTTCGGCAAGCAAATTCAACAATTTCTCATTTGATCTCTGCGGGAGTCTTCCTCAACAACAAGGCATCTCATTTCAACACTCAGGTATGATCTCAAGGTAATTTCTCTTTCCATGATCTATCCATTTGTCTAAATGCTTCAAACCCTCATAATTTCAAAACCCTCATTTTACATTTTCTCAAATCTAGCAAGATCCACTTGGCTTTTGGGTATAAAATTTAAAACCCACCTCTATAGTATCCACAGCGATTCGGATCTATAGTTTGGTGTGAATTGGCCCTCATTTGACCCATTTCCCAAGGCAAAGAAGCTTCTCCAAGGGAGGTCGCACTTCCTAGGAGAGGTGAGTTTGCTAGGATCTAGCACCTGGGTAGGTGAGATCCCACTTGATCCTTCATCTACACATTCAATAACCTACCCCTAGTGTGTCACTTCAGTGATTTTGACCTTGTGGGCCCCATTCCTCATTTTGAGGGTTGAACCCCACTTGGGTCACTTTGTGATACACTTCAATCTCAAATCTACTGAGATCTAGCCATTGGATGAGCCTAATTGTCAAGATCCACCTACCTCAACACCTCAACATTCCTGATCTACAATTTGGTGGACATCCGACTCCATTTGGCCCACTTCCCAAGGCACTGATCTTTCTCCAAGCTAATTCGACTTTCTTGGACTGTTGAGTTTGCATGTGGTTTGATCCTTGTTTTGGTTGCTTGAACCCCTTGACATTGTCATATCAATCAAGCTCACCTTTGGTACTGGTTAGCCCCAATTTGGTCCTTAACTACCTTGCATGGGACACGGTTCCCAAGGCAATGGATTTTCTCATAATTGACTAGTACCCAAATCCTGGATCTTATTTTAAATATCGTAAGTCACTCTCACACTCATAATGAACCAAAGTTACACTGTTTAAACCCCTTGATCCAACCTATTACACATGTTGTGACTTCATCCATAGATCTGGGATTCAC
Organism: Larix kaempferi; assembly: GCA_027924585.1. NCBI lineage: Eukaryota > Viridiplantae > Streptophyta > Pinopsida > Pinales > Pinaceae > Larix > Larix kaempferi. The sequence continues at coordinate 2,587,223 of BSBM01001174.1, read as the reverse complement.
CATACACCTCACGTATTTCACCTATTCTTGATTTGATCTGGTGTATCGGTTTGATCTCCTATCGGGAGTAGATCTTGTTCTCCCCCTTTGTTGTCTTGGGCTAGATAACATAAAGTGAAGGTTGCCTCGATTGGCGTGACAACCATCCATTGGGAGTCGAGGCTATCATGGTTGTACCTCTTTGGTTTCCCATCCCTTCTGCCATCCATTTTGGATTCATCTCTAGGGGCAACTACAAGTCTGGTGAGAACAGTTTAACTTTTGAGGAAATGGGCCCTATAATGAAATTTGAGAGAAGGATTGCTTTTGAAAAGTATTATCCTCCAAATTCTCTACAATGCACCCTACCAGATGTGCCAAAGAGGGGGTTCTTTTTACCATTGTAAAGGACAGATTGGGGCTTGTTTATGTAAAAGTGTTGGTCTAGTGGGGCTCATGACCATTGGTCTGGTCATGGCAGGTCCTCTTGGTTCTCATTTCAAGGAGTGTTGGCCTTGTGGCTTTGCTCACTACTCCTTGATGGGTCGAGGTTCCTCATCATGTTGGGCATTTATGCCCTAGGTGGGTGCTTCGGTGCATCTAGGAATGAACCCATTAGGACACATGGCTTGGGGCTCCTAGCCACACTTATGCTTTTATGCTTTGTAGAGATGATTGTGCTTGTAAAGGTTTTCATACCCACCCTAGCATATCGCATGGATACCCCCTTGGACCTATTTTTGTTGTATCAAGCTTCCCTCTTGGTCATCCTGGGATTGAAGAGAAAATCATCCAGCTTCCAAGCAAGATAAAAGAGGTTATAGTACGTACCAACCTAAGAAGGAGGGTGTTGAGGGAAAAAGACAAATCTTTGGGTTAGATGCGACATGACATCCTCTTTCCAAGCTCATCTCATCGTCAGTTGAAGCACTTCATTTTATTTTATCATTATTTTATGCTTTATGAGGAACTCATCATCATGTTCAAGCACTTCATTTTATTTAATCATTATTTTATGTTTTGTGAGGTTTAGTCCCCAGATTGTTGTGGGTGACAGACCCTAAAAAATCCCTTGAAAGTCATTTTAAAGACAAATTAGGTAGGTCATCTTAAAGGACGTTTAAGTTAGCCGTTTCAGGTATAAATAAGGCAACTCCTCATTTGTAACCAAGATCATTGGATTAAATATCACATTATTTCTTTTTCTTCTTGTGTACATGAGAGACCGAGTAGTGTGCACCTCTTTTATTGGCTCTTCTAGGGTTTTCAATGGATAAAATTTGATGTTCAAGGTTTCTTTACTATCTTCCAAGGCTTGTCTAAGGAAAAAGGATTCTTGGGAGGCTACTCTCTTTTCTTTTCTTCGTCAATTTTGGTAAGATCTCTGAGTCTCTTGTCTTGCACTGTCAAAGGCATCCAAGGTAGGAGTAACCTAGGGTTTTTATGCATACATAATTTAGTCTTGTAAGTGAGACATCTCTTTTGAATGGTCTCTCTTGTTTGGGCCTTGGCATCTTTCTTTGCCCTAACTAGGTCAAAGCTAACACAACCTAGGGTTTCTTAGCTTTTCCCTAGTTCATTTAAATATTGAATTGTCAATTCTTAGGAGAAACGTTAACCCCGATTTATCGGTGCCCGAAAGGAATACGACTTAAGTCTAATTCCCTAATCTTCACCAAAAATATCTTTTTACAAAATTCCTTGTACTATATTTTGGAAAAAATACAAAAACAAAAACAAAAAATATAAAAAACACTAAAAATCAAATATTTTTTCAAAAATCCAAAAATATTTATTTTTTGTCGTCGATGTTCCTGTTTAATTTATGAAGGAGTTATTGTTGTTGTAAATCTCTGAAGTTATTATACTGCTAAAAAATCTATATAAAGCAAAAAAGATCCATAAAAAGTTGTTTTGCAACTCAAAAACTCTCTAAAACTTATTGCAGATCTGGTATAGGTGTTTTGCAAGTTCATTCTGACAAGAACTTGAAGCTTTGGGGGTTGGAAAAGGTTCCTAACTCATCTCCAAGTCATCAGGGGTTGACCAAGGGGGCATTTGAAGTGCCAAATCAAGTTGCTCAGCCTCTACTGCAAAAAATTACAGACCTAAAGGTGAAATCAGTTCCAAAAAGCAGCATTCATCCATTAAAAGAACTGCGCCCTAGGGGGGATTGAGTCTCCTTGAATTGTTGATCGTCGAGAGGTATTTTTTGGGGTATTTCCACAATCATATTTCTTCCAAGTTTATGTTGTTGGATTTCACAATAGAAGATTGAATTACATTGTTAATCAGTCAACATCAAGCTTATTGCTCCTAAACCTTCATAGTCATTGAGTATTTATTGCATATCTTGTTTGACTCCATTAAGGCACTGATCTACAAACTCAGTGAGAAGGATTTATAGAGAGTTGTTCTCGTTGCATATCTTATAGGTCTACTTCTACCATATTTGGGAATCCTCCCATGGCCTAAGGAGCAAGCCTAAAGAGAGAGGAGAGTGCATTGAGGTGACAGTGAGTGCATCTCCTAAAAAGTTGTTGACATTAGCAATGTCCCTTGTGACCTAACTCGAAGGGTGCTAATCTGTGACGTAACAAAGAGTAAGGATTCCGAGTGAGTGCACAAAGTCCAAGGGTTCCACAAGAAAAAAATGCATCCTTCTTTCTTGGGAAAACTAAATTCTTCCCAGGGAAAATAATATAATGTTCCCACTAGGTGTTTCCTACTAAGTTGTACTTAGTTGGATTTCAAGTGAGCCGGCAAAGTTTGAACAAGGATACTTGTTCATGATCAGAGTTCAAAAGTCCTTCAGGCCTTCTAGGCCCTTTTTTTTTCCATATGTTCATACCCCCTTGGGGGAATTGTAATAAAGTGTGCTAGCATGGGATTTCTGTAAAGAACTTGGCCTTCCTAGGAGTTAGACAGCAATCTGAGTATCCCAAGGTGTTCATTCCCTTGTTAATTATGCATTGTTGAACAAGTTGTGTATAATTTTCGAGTTTTTCACCCACTCCTCCAAAGCTGGAATGCTCGTCTTGGTGGTTAGGGCTGAGGAGGTTATTAAAATGTTAAAATATTAACCAGGAAAATGTTCGGGGAGAAATGCATGCAAAGGTTTGCATACATGCATGCAAAAGTGAGTTTTGCATGCAACTATTTTTAGGTTTTTGGTAAACCTAATTTGACAATGAGATGATATAAGGAAGATAGAAGGTGTATGTCTTCATCAAAGAGACAATTGATCTGAAAAGATCATTTGAGAGGAGGACAACTTTCCTTGAGAAGTAGGGCGCATTTCTTAAGGAGGAGGAAGCTTGTACCGCATCCGGTAGAGCGATTGAGTGTCTGTAACTTGCAGAGTATCTTCGTCTCAGAGATTGAGGAAGATCGGTGACGATCAGAGCTTAGATCTACTGAGATATGATTTAGTACCAGTCATTCTTCATTGGAGGGAGGGCACACTTGTGCATGCAGAGGAGGATGTTTTCAGTCAGAGGGCAGTCTTCAGAGCGAGCAGATCAGAGCAGAGGATAGAGAAAGACAGACCAGACAGAGGCGGATACAGGGATACTCATATCCAGTTTTGCAGTTGGGCTCATTCTTCCAGTGCATGCATCAGCTGGATGCATGCAAATCTAGAGTTTGCCTGAAGAAATTCCTGAGGTAACCCTGTATTGTACTTGTCTCATTTCCTATATGCTATGGGCTCAAGAGAGAAGATAGCCCCACAGTTTGTTGGTTTTTCCCGAAAGGGTTCCAAGGTATATCTGTTGTTTATGTGTGATTGCATTTAATGTTTCAGTTGGTAAATGCAGATCTAGTTGTTTGAGATTATATTAGTATTGTATTGATATCGAGACTCATACTGCTTGAGATCTCAAGGCGATTCAGAGGGAGTAGTGATCTCTGAATCAAATATTTACATGGTATCAGAGCCTTGGTAAGGGTCAGGGAGAGCATCACATACAAATCTACAACTACAGCATCAGATCTGCGATTATGGGGGAGGATCATACTGCTTGCACTTCTTGCTCCGTTATGGATATTGATGAGTGTGCTACCGATGGGATTGACAGGGAGATGGCTCTCAACTGCTGTCAATCATTGATGGCCTCCACATCTAGTGTATGGTACATAGACAGTGGAGCTTCTAGTCATATGACGGGTGTTCGAGGATACTTTTCTGACAGAGCAGAGGATGGGATAGATCTTGAGATTGTCCTAGGAGATAACTCTACGGTCAAACCCATAGGACGAGGAACTGTGTCCTTTCAGAAGGACTCTGGAGAACAGATGAGAGTTTGTGATGTCCTATACGTTCCAGGTCTTAAGAAAAACTTGATCTCCATATCTACTATTGAAGATCGAGGACTATGGGTGATGTTCAGAGGTGGAAATGTACTAGTTCATCCCAAGGGATCCACTGTTGCCTCAGCTGAGAGGATTGGAGTCCACAGTGGGAAACTATACAAACTGAGTTTCCAACTACATCATGCCCTAAGTCATAGCAGCTGAGATGAGGGATGTGACCACTATGAGCTTTGGCATAGGAGGATGGCTCATCTGCACCATCCTACCCTAAAGATTCTGAGGGAGATTGTGACAGGAGTACCTGAGTTCAGCACTGAGCACACCGATGTGTGTAAGGGGTGTGCTCTTGGGAATTACGTCAAGACAGCATTTCCTAAGAGCGATACCAGAGCTACGAGAGCTCTTGATTTGATTCATTCTGACCTTTGTGGTCCGATGTCCACCACATCACTGAAAGGATACAAGTACTACATATCTTTCATTGATGACTATTCCAGGAAAACCTGGATCTACTTCTTGAAAAGAAAAGAGTCTAAGGAAGTTTTGCAGAAGTTTCAAGAGTTCAAAGCTCTTGTGGAAAAACAGACAGAAAGGAAGATAAAGATCTTCAGATCAGATAATGGGGGAGAGTACACCTCCAATGAGTTCAATCAGTTTTGCACTCAGGAAGGCATCAAGAGGCAGTTGACTGTATCTTATACACCTCAACAAAACGGGGTGGCTGAGAGGAAGAACAGGGCCATCATTGGAGATGAGAGATCCATGTTGCATGATCAGGGATTGCCATTCTTTCTTTGGGTTGAAGCATGCAACACTGCAGCCTACATTCCGAACAGGAGCCCTCATAAGGCATTGGGGGACAAGACCCCCGAGGAGTCTTTTTCTGGAAAGAAACCCGAAGTTGGGCATTTCAGAATTTTTGGATGCCTCACCTACTCTCATGTTCCTTCGAAGAAAAGAACAAAGTTGGAACCCACTACAGAGAGAGGAATTCTTGTTGGGTATGATGAGACTTCAAAGGCCTATCCCATTTACATCCCTGCACTCAAAAAGACTGTTGTGAGGCGAGATGTGAAGTTTGAGGAGGATCGGGCCTTTCGAAAATCATGTGAGTCAGAGAAGGGAAAACAGGAAGTTGCTAATTCCCTTCATGACATAGGTCAGAGTACTGTTCAGCAACCAACAAGGTCCCAAGTGTCAAGAGTGACTGATGCACAAGATACTGTTCCGTGGGCACAGGAGCAGGATCTAGCACAAGTTCTCAGATTAGTGATCAACTGAGATCAGGGTCCCAGATTACAAGTTCTCGAGCTACAGGATCGACAGCTACAGGCACCTCTACCAGAGGTACTCATTCTCATACAGGTCATTGGGACGAGGATGAGGAGTTCTCCTCGCAGGATGTCACTTCAGGGAAGAGGAAGCCTAAGTGGCTTCAAGATACCTTGAAGGACGCCCAGGCAATAGGAACTCCCAAGAAAGACGTAAGAGAAAGAAAGGCTCCACAGCGATTCTGCAGTTACTTAACTCTAGTAAGCACTATCAGTGAGTCAGAGCCATCCTCTTACGAACAAGCATCAGGTAAGCAGGCTTGGAGAGATGCCATGTTGGAAGAGTATGCTTCCATCATGAAGAATTATGTCTGGGAAGTGGTACGCAGACCTGAGGGAAAATCCGTGGTCACCTCTAGATGGCTCTACAAAATCAAATATGCTGCAGATGGCAGCATTGAGAAGTACAAAGCCAGATTTGTTGCTAGAGGGTTCTCACAGATAGAGGGAGTTGACTATGATGAGACATTTGCTCTTGTGGCCACGTATTCTTCCATCAAGACTGTGATTTCTGTTGCAGCAGAAATGGGATGGAAGATTCACCAGATGGATGTCAAGACAACTTTCTTCAATGGACTCATTGAGGAGGAGGTATACATTGAGCAGCCAAAGGGCTTCGAGGTACGTGAGCGAGAGTCTCATGTATGCAAATTGAAGAAAGCCCTATACGTTTTGAAACAGGAACCCAGAGCTTGGTATTCTAGGATAGATACCTATTTGCAGCAGCTAGGGTTTCAGAAAAGTGAAGCAGACACAAATCTCTACTTCATTGTGGTGAGAGGGGATTCTCTCATTCTTGTGCTTTATGTAGATGACATGTTTATTACAAGGGCAAAGAAATTCATCAGTGATTGCAAGAAGGATCTTGCATCTGAGTTTGAAATGAAGGATACAGCGTTGATGCATTACTTCTTAGGGATGGAAGTCTGGCAGGAGGATGGGCATATCTTCCTCAATCAGGGCAAGTATGCAATTGACATTCTGAAGAGATTTTAGATGCAGGATTGCAAGCCCATGACTACCCCTATGACAACCAACTGGAAGAAGCATGTGGCTTCTGAGAGTAAGTTGGTTGATTCCACGAGGTACCAACAGCTCATCGGTTCCTTGATGTATTTGGTCAACAGTAGACCAGATTTGAGTTTTGCAGTCACACCTTGAGTCAGTACATGGTAGAACCCAGAGATGTGCATCGGGTGGCTGCAAAGCATGTTTTGAGATACATCTGTGGGACAGCAGAATATGGGCTGAACTACGTGAGGCAGGGAGAAGTCCAGCTTGTAGGGTTCACAGATTCAGATTGGGCAGGTAATGCAGGTGACAGAAAAAGCACCTCTGGGTGTTGCTTTAGCTTACGTTCGGCAATTGTGTCATGGTTCAGCGGGAAGCAGAAGTCTGTTGCTTTGAGTTCTGCTGAAGCAGAATATATGGTAGCTAGCCTAGCCAGTTGTGAAGCCATCTGGCTTCGCAAGATGTTGGTGAGTCTATTTGATCAGCAGTTGGAACCTACGGTGATTCACTATGACAATCAGAGTTGCATCAAACTCTCTGAGAATCCAGTATTTAATGATCGATCCAAACATATTGAGATCAGATATCACTTCATTCGTGATCATGTTGAGAAGGGAGCAGTTGAGCTCTAGTACATTTCCACAAATGAGCAAGTTGCAGACATTCTGATGAAGTCCTTAATGAAGACTAAATTTGAATACTTCAGGGAGAAGATGGGAGTGGTGCAGAATCCTTTCCTGGTTAGGAGGGAGTGTTAAAATATTAACCAGGAAAATGTTCAGGGAGAAATGCATGCAAAAGTGAGTTTTTCATGCAACTATTTTTAGGTTTTTGGTAAACCTAATTTGGCAATGAGATGATATAAGGAAGACAGAAGGTGTCTATCTTCATCAGAGAGACAATTGATCTGAGATAGATCATTTGAGAGGAGGACGACTTTCCTTGAGAAGGAGGGCGCATTCCTTAAAGAGGAGGAAGCTTGTACCGCATCCGGTAGAGCAATTGAGTGTCTGTAACTTGCAAAGTATCTTCGTCTCAGAGATTGAGGAAGATCAGTGACGATCAGAGCTCAAATCTGTTGAGATCTGATTTAGTACGAGTCATTCTTCATTGGAGGGAGGGCGCACTTGTGCATGCAGAGGAGGACGTTTTTAGTCGGAGGGAAGTCTTCAGAGCGAGCAGATCAGAGCAGAGGATAGAGAGAGACAGATCAGACAGAGACGGATACAGGGATACTCAGATCCAGTTTTGCAATTAGGGCTCATTCTTCTAGTGCATGCATGAGCTAGATGCATGCAAATCTAGAGTTTGCCCAAAGAAATTCCTAAGGTAACCCTGTATTGTACTTGTCTCATTTCCTATATGCTCTGGGCTCGAGAGAGAAGATAGTCCCACAGTTTGCTAGTTTTTCCCGAAAGGGTTCCAGGGTACATCTGTTGTTTATGTGTGATTGCATTAAATGTTTCAGTTGCTAAATGCAGACCTAGTTGCTTGAGTTTATATTAGTATTGTATTGATATCGAGACTCATACCGCTTGAGATCTCAAGGCGATTCAGAGGGAGTAGTGATCTCTAAATAAAATATTTACATAAAGTTCACGTGTCAATGTATATTAACATGCTAGACACTAATATCGAGTCATATGGACATGTGTTAGGTCCCCTAGGATTTTTCTTAAATCCGACAAAAATAATTTTTCCCGTAAAATTAGGCTATTTTTTAATAGTTTAATTGGAAAAATTAAAAATGTAATAAAAGTATGGTTTGTGGGTTAAATTTGTCAAGTGGATGCTTTCTAAGCCAAAGCACCCATTTAACCCATAAACCCATTTTTCCTAAGTTTCGAGTGAGTGTTTATCTCTGAAATTAATATTTACTCGAAAAGGGCCAAAAAGACCAAATAAATGGCCAAATAAGACATAATAAAGTCAAAATTGAGATCCCATGGATCAAGGAATTTTGTCGGAATCATATCTCCAATGATTGGCAATCAAATCCAAGGCAATTTTGGAGCATCTCTTCACCGATTTCATTGAAGATTAGATCTCTATCAAAGGGTGGCGCATTCCACATTAAGGGGGGCGCAAATCTCATGAGGATGTGCGAATTTGTGAGGTGGAGGCTTCACATTGGAAGGTGACAATACCAAGAGAGGAGGTGCATCTCTCCATGAAACGTGGCGCCATCCTCCAACAATGGATCAATCAAGATCCCACATCTCACTCATGTTACTCGCCCTCTCTTCACACAAGGGCTGCCACTTGGTAATCCGCCCTCCCTCCATGAATTCGCCCTCTTGGGCTCTCAAATCTATAAAAGCAAGTCCTTTCCTCACTCTTCTTCACGAAGTGTGGAACCTCTGCTCCCATTGTAATGCTTTTTGTTGAATATTGTTAATGAAATAAGGCTTTAGAGGTCTCAAGTGTGTCTTCTTTCAAGTTGGATGAACATTGCTTCATGTGCTAATTGAGGTAACTGTAGGATTCATTTTTGCATTTGTTTCTTTCTTGTCAATCTTTAGACTAACGAATGATAAGAATTAATCAAAAGGAATGACTAGTGTTGTTTCATTGCTCATTTAAAATATATATGTTAAAGATTTAGGATTTTGCATGCTTATTTGTTTATGGGTATACTCTCCGTGTTTTTAATCTAGAATTTTACTAAAAGATTTGACGAATTTTGTGCAAGTGTGAAGGGATCCATAGGTGCTTCGTTGGATTTTACAAGAGATCTTGCTTGCTTCTCTTGTTCTCCAACTCTTTGTGAGAAACATAGTCCTTCTCGAAGCGCTACAAAAGTGATTCCATTGCCCATTTCTCAAAGGGGGCACTTCTTTCACCTTCTTCTCTCAAACTTTCAAACAATCTTTTCGGTTACTTGGTTACTTCCTCTTATGTTTTAGATCTACTTTGCTAGGAAGCTAATATCATTCTAGATCTGATATATAAGAGTAGTTTGCTTATATGATTATATCTAAAAGTTCAAAAAGCTAGATCTAGCGTAGAAACTAATTTGTTTTGCAAGTTCTTTCAAAGTAAAATTTTTAGCTTGCTAATCAAGTAGTTTCTTTTGAGTTTAAAATGTTTAAATATAGCATCTAAATGCTTTATTGGCTTCCTTTTCAATGCTGTCCAAGACCCTAAGAGGGTTGGTTTTCTAGCCAATTCATCTTAGTTATTTGTTTGATTAAAGCTAGTTTTTAACTTAGAATTTTTTAGGCTTTTTTCTAACTTGCCCAAGTCACTTTTAAAGTGATTTTAGACACTTTTTCTACTAGAAATCTTCTTTGGTTTTTGTATTGTTGCAGCAGAAAAAGAGGGTTTGGAGGATCAATTTTGGCAAAATCAAGCAAGACAAGACCTCCTTGAACCCTCTTATTTTTCCTAGCTTTTCCCAAAAGCTTTTGTAACTTCTTTTCTCCAAGATCTATAAGGAGAAAGAGGAGTTCTTTTTAGTTTCATTTGCATTGTAAACACATAATAAAAATTGTTTTTAAAGTGAGCTCATAAGAGCCTACTTCCCGTCCCCCCTGGGGGGATTTGCGTCAGTGTCATTTTTCATGCTTTTTTTTGCTTCTTTAGTTTTCTAGTCTTTGTTTTAGTTTTATTTGGTTAAAATTAACTTAGCTTAACTCCTAAGAGTTTAAAAGTAGAAGAGTTTAAATGTCTACCCGTCGACTCCAAATCGTGACTCCACTGAGGAACGACCTCATAAGCATCCCTACGACCTTAGAAGTAAATCTAATCTAAATCATTTGGAAGGAACCCCACTCACTTATCATAGAAGAGATCCTAAAGCCCAATCATCTAATTTCTTTTGGAAAATTGTTAACTCTGATTCTCCAAACCGTTTCCTGGGATCTCCCTCAACCAATTCGGTTCCTCCATCTCCAAATCCTAATCTTAACATAAGTCCAATCAATCCAATGGATGGAACAAATCAATCTAATTCTGGAAACAATAATCAAAACAACCCTCCCGTTGCTTGTGCTTTTGGAAATAAGACTAGAGCTTCAACTTTAGACGTTTCCCAAGTCCTTGGTGCCCTCCATGATATGCCCGACAAGTACTTTGAAAAGATCCCAAAGTTCAATGGGAACTATGCGACCTCTATTGAGGACCAAATAGAAAATGTCTGGGCTCACATGGAAGCTTATGGGGTTAAGGAAGAAGATGTATTCATGAGGGGTCTTTTTGCATCCTTGGAGGGTGATGCTCGCAAGTGGTTTGACCATTTTCCTGCATCATCAATCACAGGATATGATGTCTTCATTGAAAAACTTAAGCATGAGTGGTCTGTCAAGTTAGATGGACATTTCCTTTTGAACCAACTTTTTGAAATTAAAAAGAAAGAGAACGAGTCTGTCCATGAATTCAACCTTCGCTTTGATAAGATAGTGGCCAACATTCCAGATAACATTAGGTCTTCTGAGCAAGGTGTCTTAATTCATTACCTCAATGCATATGAGGGTTTCCTTGGCTATCACTTGAAAGATAAAGACCCTAACAACCTAAAAGTGGCACAACACAATGCTAAAAAGGCTAAGGAAAATGTTGCTTCCATGGGGAAGCAAAATTTCTTTGACCTAATTAGTGCCTCTTCTTCTAGATCTGAGCCCAAGTTTAAAAAAGGAAAAGAGCCTAGCAAAGATCCCAATGAGATGATGGAGAGCATGCATTAAATGATGAAGAATTTAACTCTCCTGACTAGGGATCTAACTAAGAGTAAAGAGTCGGAAAGGTATAGGCAACCTTATGGTCCAAAACCTTATTGGAACCAACAGAAGAGACCTAATGAAGGTGATAGAAGAAACCCTGTGAGCCAAACCTCACCTGAACCTCCTCTTATTAACTAGTCAGAAGAACAAAGGATGGATGATCCTGAATATCCCACTCATGGTGGTGATACTCCTGATTCTCGAAAGAAGATCAACTAGGTTGAGAACTTAGATTTTGACAAGGACTTTGGAAGAATTTTGATTGATCATGAGGAAGAGTCCATAGAAGACCCCAGTCTTAGTTTTCCCATTTATGCCATTGAGCAATCTAGTAGTAGTGGCCAAGCTCCTCTTAGAACCTATCAACGAAGGAAGGACGGCCAAAAGCCTCCCCCTTACATTGAGAAGAAGAGTGAGCTGCCTAGCCCAGTGAGTGAGCCAATTCCTCTTCCGGAGTATGACTTAGATATCAACATTGACAGAGAATTGGACAAAGTTATGCACAACATCCCACTCACTGAATTAATGAAAATCCCATCAATAAAAGAGCAAGTGGTAGAATTTTTCGAGAGCATCCATGAAACTACCACACGTAATGGTGAAGATCCATCTCCTCTAAACAAAGCACCTAGTGCTATGGTTGAAGACGAAGAGGATCCTCCCATTAACATCCAGACTAATTTATACGAGAGGAAGAATGGTGGTCATCAACCCTTTTATCTTACACTTCGCATTGGTGACATCCTTCTTCATAATTGTATGTTGGACTTTGGTGCCTCCACTAATGCGATGCCTTTGCAAGTCATGGAAGCCATGGGATTAAAAATAACTAGGCCTTACGGGAACGTGTGTGGAATTGATTCTAGACCAGTTCAAGTCTTTGGCTTGATAAAGAATTTGAGAGCTGGCTTGTTTTCATGCCCCGATATATCCATGCTAATGGACATAGTAGTCATAGATCTCCCCCCAGCCTATGGAATGCTTCTTTGTAGGAAGTGGTCTGCTGGACTAGGGGGACATCTTCAGATGGATTTATCATACGCTACTATCCCCAACTCTGATGGGTCATTGGTTAGGGTATATCGGGAGCCATTTTATGATGGTCACCTCGAAAGTTATGAGGATGGTGTAAGAAACACTTATGGTGAGGGTGAACTTTTACCTGAAGGTATCTTTATAGTTATGGGTAGTCATAATGATCATTCGAGTACAGGAAGAGAAGAGATGTGGAGATCATTTGGAGATGATAGTTCTTCTGAGGAAGAAAGGGAAAGAGCTATTGCTATTAGAGAAATGAACCTTAACTCGCTTCGTGGTGAAGTGTCGAAAGAAATTAGAGCTTTGAACCAACTTAGTGATGTAGAGCCACACACTGATCAACCTGAGTCCATCACTAAAATAGACAACTCTGAGGCCATTTTAGATGAAATAAGAAGGGGTGAGCATATACCTAGAACAGTCAAGCAATGGCTTACCTTGGTTGACCTTAACATGGAAAGGGGAAGGCAGGGCCTTCCTCACATCATTCCTTGGGAAAACAGAAATGAAGGGACACATCCTTCTCATAATATGAGAAGTGATGAAGACATAACTCAAAACCATTTCACTAATGTTCCTGATGATTTCCCTCATATGTCCTTGGAAGATGGAGTATTAAGGCAAGTGAATTACAACTCTATGAGTTGCCAAGAACATGCCTTGATACATGATGCTCCTGAGGAAGAATTTTCATTGAATAATCTAGCCATCTTTCAGGAGGAGCCCCATGAGGATAGTTTCTCTTTGTCATATCCAGACATCCCTAGTTTTCTTATTCCCCGTGAGTTACTTATTGGTCAAGAAAGTATGAACTCTACTGATACATTTCACACTCCTGCCTCTTCACCAACATCTTTAGACACGGGAACTCAGAATGCTTCTAGCATGGTTCCAAGTCATTCGACATTTCCCACTGATCATCTGGTAGCTTTAGAGAGTATGCTCATTCTAGTCCCATCTGGAGAAGATAGTAGTAGAAGTATTGAAAACCAAATCCTACCATCCCCAGTATGTGTGGAAGAAGAAGAGGATGTTGTTAGAGACTTTTGGACTGTGGGAGAGACTCCAAAGTATATTATTCACCCACAAGTTGAAGAACCAAGAGTTGAAACTCCTAGGAGAAGAGTGATTCGAGAAGTCCTTGTTGGTAGGGTAGCCATTCCTCTAGATGGTGGACCTCCCAGCTTTGATGCAATTCCTCCTGATAGGAATTCGAGGATAGTCACACCTCAACCTCAATGCAATTCTGATTTCCAACCTATTCCCGTTCATAATGTTGAAACCATCCCTCAGTCTGTAAATCACCGAAGGTTTGAAATCGGTGATAAGGTCATTATTCCTAATGATTTATTTACATACGATCCAAGGGATCTGGTGACATTTGGGTTGGACCGCTCACTGTTGAACGTTGCATTGCTGATATGTGTTTCCTCACTACTGAGACTGGCCAGCCTATCATGCTCTCTATCAACCAGAGGGAGTTAAGGGATTTTCATCCCTGACTCCACCTTTGTTGAGACATTGCTTGCATGTTTAGAGTAGGTAGTTTTCCGAATAAGCTCGCTTGAGTAGTAGGATTTGTGTACTTTTCTTTTTCTGAGTGTTGAGTATTGCCATTTTTCTTTTCTTTTTGAGTTGTTGATTGAGTTGAGCCTTGCTCCTTCCTAAGCTTGTCTCACCTCCTGCATGCATTAAAGAGTATCTAGACTTTTGTAAGTTTTTGTTTTTCTTTTGCGTTAGTTGAGTTGAGTATGCCTGTTTGAAAAGCTTTCCTTCCTCCTACACAGTAAAATGAATAAAATGTATATGATAGATTAGTATTTATTTTATGCACTTTAGTTTCTGTTATAGAATAGATTTCATATTCAGTTTTATTTTATATTTTTTCCATACATGCTTCGAGTGGTATTTTAGTGGCTATGAGCGCAGATACAAGTGCAAAATAAAAGTTGAAAGCAAGGATGATGAGGTGTTGGATTGAAGATTGATGCAGAGATTCTGAGGTTCTCAAGCGCTCTCTCCCTTAGAGCAATTGTCCCAACTAGAGCTAGATGTTATCACACCATAGTAGCTGGGCTACTATTCTTGCTGAGCAGATATCTGCACTTTTCAAAGCTTGGCTTTTACAGAGATCAGCTATGATGAGCTTGTTATTTGAGATCACTCATGGATCAGAGCAGTATATTGTATCAGACTTTTATTGGACCTTGTGCCAAGGCTGAGCCTTGAGAGCTTAGATTTGATGACCGATGTGACCCTTTGTTCCATACAGTTCCAGTTCAGTGCTCAGTGATGTTATTACAGCAGTGTTTCAGATGTTTATTGATGATTATTGTGATGTGATATGACCTATGGACTTCTGATTATTGACTTTGGATTATTATCTTGTTGTTTTAGTCATCTTCGTAGCATTGACTTGGTATATGATTCATGATGTGGCAGTACTATTTAAAATAAAATGAAATATCTTGGATGATGTTATGATTATAAAATGGATGTATTACTTGCACACTTAGGTTTTCTAACAATACTCATCGGTTTCATTACCCTTTTATGAGCATAGATATGGCCTTTTCTGACATCCTTGTCTGCTAGATTAGGCACCATTTCATTTGACTCCATCCATCCATGACCTTCCTTATTTGGCTTTCACCTTTGACTTGCCTTCTTGACTTCTTGATACTGAGGACTTCCCCATTTCTACCTTTGTGTTGGACCGCATCCATGTTTGTTTTGTGTCTCGGCTCTGAGTTGATGACAGAACTTGCCTTTGGTAAGTTGGATTGTATGCCTAAATCATTTTGGTCGGTTGTCTCGATGTTTGGCACTGTGCAGAAGTCCCCCCAGTCACTTTGAGATGTTGTTGGCTAAAACTGAAAGCTCATGTACTACTTATATTGGAAATGTATTATGAAAGCCTGTGAACTTAAAATTCTAGAATGTGTTTCTTAACACACGTGAATAAAGGCTATAGCGATGAACTGCTAAAATACTCCTCGAATGGGCATAGAAAAGGTCCAAAAAGCAAATGTTACTCAAAAGTTATATCTATTATTGTTGACCTTGTATATGTGACTATGCCTCGGATGCAAGTTGCGATTATTTGTGCTTCTTAGCACATGTGAAATCCCAGAGGGGTCATATAGGCCAAAAAGGCCATGGAAATGAAATGAATGATCCTAATGAACCTGGATCATATTGATGTAGACATGATGCCTAAGTTGAATAAGCACTCTCTAAACAATTTATCCATTTGTGAGGCACAGCCCTTCCCTTTGTTAGTTTGTCCAGCACAAAGTGTAGCTCCCCCTTTCCCCATCCACAGTGTCATCTAGTTGAGTTTGGTCAAGCCATCCCCTTTTTGCCTAGCCGTGTCCTTAGCCTTCATCCTTAGCTAGCAGTTAGGCCATATCCAATGGGTGAGTCTGCCATTAAAGCTTTTGTGCAAGTAAAATATAAATAACATTGAAATATATATATGTATTAACTGCCACAAAATGATGTTTATACTTTAAGTTAAGTTGTGAATATGATCTAAAGGAACATGTTTTAGTCTTTGTCATAATCTTGTCCTTGGTTATATTTTGACCTAGTCAAACATATTTTGACCTAGTCAAACATAGTTTGACCATGGTCATTCTTGGGATCCGTGATGATGTCAACCATGTATGCTTATGGATGATGATTTATGGTCCCACATACTCTTGTTGATGACTCCATATGGTGGACATATGACTCAGATGATGACTGATGCAGTTCAACAATTTTATTATTATTTCCAGATCATCAGATTTTACACTGTCCAGGTATGGTGGACCCTACAGTTGACCCCTCAGGTCAACCCATGGTGTATGAGTACACATTTATAGTAGATTTGGGTCTTCTAGATCCATTGAGACATGTATCCTTCAGTTCCGGGCACTTCTGAAAGTGATGGATGCAGTTTTCCACCTATTGACCAGTTTTGGGCATGTTGACCCAGCCTGTCCAGCAAAGGCTTGGAGGCCAGTCGTTGCCGAGGGAGCTGTGTCTGAAGGGGGTGGTCCAGCCAATTAATTTTACCATTATACCCCCCTTCTAGACACCCTGGTGCCCTCAATTTGACAACGCAGGCACCCTAGGTGGCAGTTTGAGCAGTTTCAGGGTTTTTTAGGAGGATTAAAAATGGAATAAAAGGGTCACTGAGGAATTCGATTTGGGCAACTGAGGCAAGGTTTTGGCACTTGGTCTTCACAGAGATCTTCCAGGGTGAACCCCCCATCTTCCAGTCAGTGGGGTCCACAATGGCCACAGGAGGCCTTTTACTGCATGTCTCTCACAGATTTTGAGGACATGATTTGATCATTTGTGTCATTTGGACATGTCATGGTCCTATTATTTTATATCATTGTGCCATGGGGATGAGCTAGTAAGGATTGATGCCTCCTAGCCCCACCATGAGCTTCTTGAGTCATGTCCATGTCATATTAGGTGGGCACATGTATATTTAGCCCCCTTTGAGGGATGACGTCACCCTCCTTAGTCTTTTTTGAGGGATGACGTCACCATACTTTTGAGTGATCCATGTGATATTATGTTAGGATCATCTTAGCCATTGATTATTATGTTTGATCTTTTGATCTCAACCACTCATTTCAAAAAGTGGTTTTATGGTTTAGGGTTTTGGTCTTTATTATCCTATATAAAGAGGAGACCCCCCTATTGTAAAAGCACCTTTGGAGCTCTTGAATATTGGAATAGAATACTTCTTTGTGGATCTACTTCTCTTGTCTTGATAGATTCTTTTGCAAGTTGAATATATAGTATCTCTTCTATGTATCATTGAGGATCTTGGACTACACGTTGTTTTTATGCAAGGAGGCCGAATTGGTGAGGAGGAGAACGATTTGAAGGAGGCTATTGTTGAGAGGACTCAAATATCTTCTCTTGGGTTGATCTTTGTGACAGGGAGTATCATTATTGTATATTTGTGACATAGTTGATGCTTTCTCTTACATCTCTTCATCATTTTCATAATTTTCTTACTTGGCTTGTTTCAGTTGATCTTGTCTTATAGGAGGAGGAAGATTTGGCCATCTTTGGAGAAGGACGTTTGGGCTTGGAGCACTAGATCTCACTCTTGAATATACACATAGGGGAATGCTATCAATTTGCAAAGTGGCCACAAGCATTTGAGGTATGTTCTACAAGGTATGTACCTAGATCCATCCATTCTTCTTCATTGGTCATAAAACCCTTAAAATCAAAACCCTTGTTTTTCATATTTTTCTAGATCTACTTGGATCTAGCTTAGCTTTGGGGATAATAAGAGGAACCCACCTCTATAGCATCCACGGCAATTCGGATCTATAGTTTGGTGGCAATTGGCCTTCATTTGACACACTTTCCAAGGCACCTAGCCCTCCTTGAGGCAATTCGCACTCCTTGGGGAAGGCTAGTTGGGCTAAATCCTTGACATGGGTAGGTGAGATCCCACTTGATTTGCATTTTTCTACCTTGATAACCTACCCCTAGTGCTTCACCTTGTTGATTTTCACCTTGTGGACCCCATTCCTCAATTTGAGGGATTGAGCCCCACTTGGTGATGCATCTCTTCTTTTAGACATCCTTGCTTGTAACAGGTGAAATCGACTTCTCCAGAGGGAGGCCAAATTGCTTTGGAGCTAGAGTGCGACTTGCTTGATGGGAAGATTGTAGGGGTTGCTCACATCCCCCATGGGCAAGACGTCTTCATCTTGAGGGAGTTTTTCAATTGTGCTTTGTCCATTGATTGCTTCTTTGACATGACATGCTTAGATCTCATTGATTTGTGGATCAAATCTAACATCTTGTAGTTTGATTTACAAGTTGCATGGGATGTCTCTCCTCCTAGGGCTTGGACGATTTGGGTTGAAGACACTTTGTCACAATCCCTCCCGTGCATCCAATTCCTGGAAGGGAACATGATGCCAAATTCTAGGCTTTCACATATTCTCAACCCAATTCATTAGATTCACATCATTAAAATAAAGAGTGTGCATATGCAAATTAAGCCAATATGCACAGCGGAATTAAAATTCATCCACACACATATCGTATGCCTACAACATATCAAAAACAGTCCACAATTTAAACATTTCAAAAATAAATACATAGGCAGAAGAACACTTATCTTCATTGTGCAATTGTCCCAAACAACTAGCTATGTCGCTGCAACGTTCCACCCAACCGTAGGCCAGTTGTGTTCATCAATTTTCTCGACACAACTGCCACCCCCGAGCTAGGCATGATTCTTACAAGGAAAGGGGACATTCAAGCTCATACACAGCCAAAGCAATCATTCCTCCAAGCCAAGCCAGCCCACAGCTGGGTTTATCAGGCTAATTCTGAACCCTCTGCATTTATGGATGCTTGCACTCAAGCTCAAGCCAAAGCAACAGATACCCATTACCCATACCCCAACATACTTTTCTACACAGCAAAAATGGTCATTGGGCAAGGATACACATTCACAGCAAAGGTATTTTACAAAACAGGCTCCATGGGTTTTCCCCAAAACGTGGGCACACCAAAAACGGATTGTGGATGGGGAAATCATCCACAGGGAACCAACCCAATTTTCCATGAGTATTTTGGGCATCTAAATGGCCAAAATGGCCCCAATGAAACCCCAAATCAAGCTCCCATACTCCCAGCCACTCAGCAACACAAAAACGCCCTCTTCCCAACTGAGAAACAAGGGAAACACAGGAAAACATGGAGGAAAAATGCCCAGGCAACTCCAACAACGTGAGAGGCAAAACTGGTTGATGGGTAATGGCTTGGGCAGCAAATTCATGGCTCTTTTCTTGCCAAGGAAGCCAAAAACGTTTTTCCATGTTGCCCATACTCGAATTTTGGACAGCCATACCTCTCATTCCCCAAGGCATTAACTACCTCAACCAACTTTTGGGAGAAATGAATGATTGGGTACAAAAGTCAACATGGGTAGTTGAGTGTTTGATGGGTTATCTCATTGACACTTGGCTTGACTTGATTGGCTCAAGGGTTTGAATGTTTTCCCTCCCAATTCCTTGTAAAATCATGCCCCCATCTCTTGTTGCACTGCATAGCTAGCTGTGGGTATTTTATTAAAATGCATATTTACAATTCCACTGTGCCTGGCTAGCACGTAAACCATATGCATCAATAAATCGATGGCGGGGCCTTGGCCTTGAGCTCCCTACCACGATTTTATAACAATATTACATTATTTACATTTTAATACAATGGGGTCAAAATCAGGATATTACACACTTGGATCAAGCTTGGAATTGTAACTAAAGGCAAAAATCATCCATATGCTAAGAGGCCACAAGATTTTTAGGTAAGATATACAAGGTACGTATCCATTTCGCTTGTTCTCCATCCTATTGGTCACATAAACCATTAAAATCAAAACCCTCATTTTACATTTTCCTAGATCTACTTGGATCTAGCTTGGCTTTGGGGATAATATTTAAAACCCACCTCTATAGCATCCACGGCAATTCGGATCTATAGTTTGGTGGTGATTGGCCTCCATTTGACCCCCTTCCCAAGGCACCTAGCCCTCCTTCAAGCAATTCGCACTCCTTGAGGAAGGCTAGTTGGGATAGTTCCTTGACATGGGTAGGTGAGATCCCACTTGATTTGGATAGATCAACCTTGATAACCTACCCCTAGTGCTTCACCTTGTTGAATTTCACCTTGTGGACCCCATTCCTCATTTTGAGGGTTGAGCCCCACTTGGGTCACTTGGTGATGCATTTTCAATCTCAGATCTATGGAGATCTAGCAAGCATTTGGACTTGCTAATTTAAACCCACCTTGATAATTGCCTTAAATACCCCGATCTATAATTTGGTGGAATTTGGACTCCATTTGCCCCCTCAATTTAAGGTACTAGTCTCCCTTGGGTAAATCACACTCCTTGGGCTAGTGGTCTTTTGCTAGATCCCATATGTGGTTAATTCGTCTCTCATCTTGAAATCATAGATCCACCCTTTGCATACCCCTTAGTGCCATCTCACCCCTAACTTGACCTTGTGGGCCCCATTTTGACCATTTTCCACTTTTTAAGGAGTGGGCCCCACTTGTGTAATTTCCATGGTACTAGATCTATCCATTTGAGCTTCATAAGTGGCCCTATTCACTCATTGGTTGAAACACTTGTCACCTCTTAAGCCTCTTCAACCACACTTAAACCCTTGGGTCCACTTAATCTAACTCACCATTGGTCTCCTTGATTTACTTTACACACTTCCCTAGGAACCTTTGGGTTAGCTAGTCTTCATTGATTAGCTAGGGTCTCCCCCTTGAACTTGATGAGTCTTGATCTAAAGTGAAGAGTGCCTCGGTTATCATGACGCCCAGCTTGCATTGGGAACCGTGGCATCTCTTGAGTCACCTCTTTAGTTGTCCAGCACCTCTACCATCCTGGATGGGATATCGTTAGGGACAACTACAAGTTGTGTGATAACAGAGCCAATACAACATAAGACAAGGATCACTCACTAAAGTGATGACATCATGGTCAAAAGACACTAGGAGGGGTGACATCATGGCTAAGGGAGACTAATACAAGTTTCTCTCACACAAGATGACTAGGACAAGTGACTAGAAGCACATGGTGGGGCTAGGAGGTATTATTCCCCTTGACTAGCATCACCCCATGGCACAAAAATATAACATGAGACTCAATGATCAAATCTTGTCCCCATCATCAAAGAGAAGAATGCATGAAAAGACCTCTTGTAGCCCATGTGGACCCCACTGACTGCTACAAACTGATCTGGAAGGAGTGGGATACACCATGGATGACCTCTGAGTAGACCAAGTGCCAAAACCTTGCCTCTATTTCCCAAATCGAATTCCTCTATGACCTTTTAATTCCATTTTTTATCCTCCTGAAAAAACCTAAAACTGCCCAAAACTGATTGACAGGTGCCTGGGCTGTCAAACTGAGTGTGCCATGATGTCCGGAAGGGGGATAATATGGTAAAAACAAGTGGCTGGACCACCCCCTCCTCTGTAGCACCCTAGGCAATGACTTGCCTCCAATGTTCCTGCTAGATAGGCCACATCAGCATGGCCAAACTAGTCAACATGTGGAAAACTGCTAAAATCATGCCAGGGAGTGCCCGAAACTAAAAGACAAGTGTCTCAATGGATCCAGAAGACCCAAATCCTCTAGAGATGAGTACTCATACAACTCATGACAACCTATAATATCATCTGTAGGGTCCACCATACCCGAACAAGTAAAGATACGATGATCTGGAAATAATAATAAACATGAAAAACTGTATCAATCATCATTTGAAGCCTGTGCCCAACATATGGAATCATCAATAGGTATATGCAGGACCATGAATCAACATCATACAATATAAGTGGTCCATCTCATCACGAATCCTAAGGTTGACCTTCGTCAAACCATGTTTGACCAGTCAAACTGATCAAAAATATGACTATGGCCAAGAGGCCAAGCTGCTGCAAGTGCAAATAGTTAAGACATGCTCTCTAGATCATTTTTATAGCTAGATTCTAAAGTATTAAGCATTATTTCACTGGCAGTTAATAAATAGTAAATAGGTTAGTTAAATAATCCACTTCCAAAAAGAATCTCAAGAATATACTTGTTTGTAAACATGATCAAATTGCTAGCAAAGGGTGAAGGCAGAAGACATAAGGCTAGGCTAGAAGGGATGACTTGACTGACTTGACATAGTGATACTTTGGATGGAGGACATGGTGTTACACACTTAAGCATGTGTTGGACAAGAGATACACAAGGAATGACGGTGTCTCACAAATGGGTAAGTTGTTCAGAGAAGTGCTTATTCAACCTTGGCAAAAATTGTCTACTACTAGAACCATCGTGAACTAGGTGCCTGGCTAGCCGTAACTTGAGGTTCTAGGGGACACTTAGAATTAGCTGTCCCTTGCTCCATCTCACATCGTCACCCACAGGCTCAATGAGGAAATTTTCACATATAAGGTCAGTAGTCTTTAGATTTCGCATACATTTAGCCACTGCTTTTTAGGACCTTTCATTTCATGGCCAGCAATCTTTAGACTTAGCATACATTTATCCATTGCTATTTTAGGCCTAATATGACCCCTCTAGGATTTCACATGCACTAATAAGCACAACTAATCGAAGATTACATCCGGGGTGCATTTATATTTCACATTTCAATTTCATAGCCCTTTTCATTGGGTTGAACAAGATATACAATAATTTCCATATGTAGTACAATTTTGCTTCAGGTTTTAGCCAACACAAATCAAGCAACTAGGGGGACTTCCGCAATCTTAACCAAATATTGGAGCAACTGACTAGAATGATAAAGGAATAAAATCCAACTCACCAAGGGAAAGTTTTGTTTCCAACTCAGAGCCGAGACACAATATAAACATGGATGCAAGTCCAACACAAAGGCAGAAGCGGGGAGAACCTCAATATCACAAGTCAAGGTGTAAGTCAGGGTGAAAACCAATATATGGGTGATGACAAACGGATGGGTGGAGACAAGTGAAGATGGTGCCTAAGCTAGCAGGTCAGAAAGACACTAAATGATCATGTTCACATTCATAAGAAGGTAAGGACCAACAAGTATAAACAAGAGTTTCCAAATGTCAATAGTACAACCAATATATATAATCCATAACCAATTTCATTTTAATTTTAATACACTACCAGATCATAATTACTTTATACCAAGTTAATGCTAATAAAAATGACCTAAACAGCAAGGTAATAAAATCAATGCACATCATATATATACTGGGTCATCAATCAATATCTGTAATATGAACCAACTATAAGCACTGAGAACACTGCATCTAAAATACTGAAGAACTGCACTACAACTATATGGAATAAAAGGCCACATCGGTCATCAAATCTGAGGTCTCAAGGCTCAGCCTTGGCATAAGGTCTACTAATTGTCTGATACAAGAATGATCTGATGTCTGAGTCATCACAAATAATGCTACTCATCATAGCTGATCTCACTGAACCAGTGTAAAGGCAAAGCTCAAAAATGCGCAGATATCTGCTCTAACAACATGGTAGCCCAGCTACTATGTATGTGATAACAGGACCTAGTACATGTTCATATGACACAATATTGATGACTAGCATGGTAATCACATAGACACTTAGACTTTAATAACCTCCTAAGGTTTAACCACCAAGGCGGATACTCCAGCTTTGGAGGTGTGAGTGAAAAACTCAAAAATTATGTCACTGAAGAGCAACACATAATTAACAAGGAAAAAACACTCTAGAGTACCGTATTGATGACTAAGTCCTAGGAAGGCCAAGGTTTTTACAAAAAGTCATCATGCTATGTCAACTTATTACAATTCCCTGTAGGGTATGAAGGGCCAAAAGTGGCCTGCTATACCTCTAAACTTCTGGATACGAACAAGTATACTTGCTCAATCTTTGTCGGCTCACTTGAAATCCAACTAAGTGCAACTTAGGTGGATAACACAGGGGAAGAGGGCGACTTGCTTGGGTGACTTGGTCTCTTTTGACAGGGGGTTTCTTCTATGAATGAAATTGATTTGCATATGCTATTTGTTTCTTGCTATTTCCTCTTGTTTCCCCTACTTGCTAATTCGATTTTGCAAACAATGAGTTTATCTTTTGGTTAATGTGATTCAGTTCTCTAATCATTTTCTCATTGGTTTTGGAGGTTGAAATTTACTGGACAAACAAGTGCGCCTTGGCTAGAGATGAGACTGAGATCTATTTGGTGATGTTGGGCGAGGAGAAAGAACTCCACTAAACTTCCGAAACAAGGTGAGTGCCCAGATATTTCATACTTACACTCTGAAAACCATTTTTCAATCTTTAAATAAAATTTCTCTTCCAAAACTTTTGTTAAATGCATGTTGGGTTTTATTGGGTAATTTTCACTTGAGTCAAGTTTTATCGCCATATTTGGCGTCGATTTCTAAGCCTAGCAAATCTATTTGTGACTCCATAACACCCTAGGCATAGGCACTGATCATCAAGTCGAACTGATTCAAGTGGATATTATTTGGTTTCTCTTGCATGATTGTTTGCTTGCTACCTCGTGTTGTGTGTGAGTGATTTTTAGTGTGTAGCAAGATATTTTGGTGCTATGGCCTGATATAAGCACATCCATCTCCAGATCTTACACTTCATCAAATTATTAATCATTTCCTTAAGCCATATCATCAAGACTGTTATTTGTACTATTTTTTCCTTAGCATCCTCATCCTAGACTTCGATTTGCCTCAGTTACTGAGCGTTTGCCTCCGCTGATCTCATAAACACATTTAGCTAAGCTGCTAACCCCATAGCCAGCCCATATAATTTTACTCAGTTTCTATTTTAACCAAGTCTGGGAAGTCATTCTCAGGATACCATTTAGTTATCAATCATTTAACTCTCAAACTATCCTATAGCCTTAAAAAGGGTCTAGCAATCAAGTCGGGCTCGGGACACATCCCGTGGCTAGTTTGGTTTCACCTGAAGTGAGATCGGGAAGCCTAAAGAGAGAAGAAATCTATCTGGCGTGACACCATCCTTAGGGGATAGGATTCCTTAGTTATCATGGTCCTAGTGGCTGTATCTCTCTGCCATCCTGGATAGGATCACGTACTTAGAGCTAGTAGTGATTTTGTGATAACAGGCACTTCATGCTCCTCTTGTTCTATGGACAAAAATTCAGAATCTGCGTTATTGTTATTGTTAATAACTGCACCAGATTCATTCATACCCACGATTCCATCAACTTGCATAGGATCAAGCTCTGCTATTTCTGATAAAATATTATCTCCTTCTGTTAAAGAATGCAAGGAATTGGCAGAAGAACTCTGCACTCTGCTAACAAACACATAAGCATCTACACCCTTGAAAGAGTCTGTTAATTCATCTAATAGTTTGTCTTTCTCTTTACCGTTGAAAGAATTTTCTGATTCATACAAGTTATCCCTATCTTCTCCTTAAAAGAGTTTCCTAATTCGTTCAATTCACGAGCTAACTCACAATCCTCCAAATTTTTATTGAACTCTTCTTTTTCAGAAATCTCCTTTCTGAATCTTTCCTCAGCTTCCTATAACTCTTTTGAAGCTTTAGAAACAGCAGCCTCGTATTCCCATTATTTCTTTGCAAGATGGTCTGTGACTTCCTTCTCAATTATTTCTTTAAAATCATCTTTGGCTCTTGCTGCTAGTTTAACATGAACGTGCAGATTAGCCATGCTGGACTGGATATGGGAAGTTTTTGTGGTCTCGTATTCAAGATTAATTTGTGATTGCATTTCAGTGTTTTCCTCTGACAAACAGTCATTTTCTTGTGACGGCCCCTTGATATCATTAAGAATTAGCTGTTCAATTTCTGGTAACTTTTACATTGCCTCTTCCTTGCCTCTAACCTGGTTTACTTCGTCATTAAGCTTTGTTTCAATTTTTTCAGGAGTTTGAGAAGTTTCTCAATTAATCTGTCAATTTTTTTGCCAAGCTCTTTTTGTCCATCCTTCAATTATTTTTGCCCTTTCTCAATGTTATCGAGATGTTGTCTTATGTTGTTGACTTCATCTTTATAATGGTTTAAATCGGCATGCAATTTGTCGTAATTTACCATCTTGGTTACAGGATCGAAGGCAGTGGATATGTATGATTTTGGCTGTTTTTGGAATTTAACTACCAGATTTGCCAAGTTTGGCTCTGATACCAATGTAGCGTAGCCAATGCTTTAAAAGCGTATTATTGGATTTACCAAGTAATATATAAATATATATATGATGAATGAATACAATAAGAATGGCCTCATATATATAGACTCGATGGTGACCTTTCACATAAGGTCATGTCCTTATGAAAGACACCTCTTCAATATTACAATAATATAGAATTAAATATATTTCTAATATTGTCATTTTATGTTCATAACAAGTGGGAATTAAAGTTTAAAAGTAATCATTTCATGATTAGATAATTTAAACAACTCTGGTCTCTTACATTGCCGTTGTACCCAAACCAAGACTGGCAATGGTGCAAGTTAATGCACAACAAACATTAGTACTCATCATTGTTTTCTTTGAACATGATAGCATTTCCACAATAGAGATGATGATTGGCATTCCAATGTTTGTGTCTTAATAATCATAAATATCTATATTAAATTATTCCCAATCCAAGGCATCGGGATTTGGCATTTGTAGAGGCCACTATTTGGCACAGCCTTTTATCGATGGCAGTGCTCTTCTAAAAGTAGTCTTGCTGGAGTCATTCTGCTCTACTGAGTCCTGACTTCTCACAGGACCCTCAAACATATCAGAATCGCCATTCAAGCTAGTGTTACATCAGAGATCAAGTAAGAATATTGCTGAAGGAAGTTGTTTCCTGAAATAGACCTTATTCCAACTGTTGCTTTGAGCAGTCAGCGACTTCTGCTTCTATAGTCAACCATGTTCTTATAGTCACTTCCAAAAGCTTCTTCCTCTTTTCATTTCCTGTCATGAAAAGGGAACCTACAATTCAACAAATCATCAGTGCTCAATGGCCTGCAACACCCCTTCTTAAATTCTTTTGTAGCATTTGAGCCTGCATTCATTGCTCGTCAGTTCCAGATGATGGCACTAATTATTAACTTTACAACTCAATTGGGACTTGAATTGGACTTCATGCATGGCTGCCTTTGCACAAAAGATAGAAAATATAAAATAAATCTTAACATTTTCAAGTTTTAACCTTTAATTTCAATGTATGAATGAAACAAATTCAGATACAATTCAATCATCAAGGAGATATAGTGCAAGGATGATTTTATACAAAACTATTAAAGTCATTCCCGCATAAACTAGGTCTGTCTTGAATGAAGAGATTATTACCTGTAAAGCCCCCTGTAGATCACCCACATTTCCATATGCATTAATGAGGATGGACCAGCTAATATGATCCGGCCAAATGCGGTGCATTTTCATTTCTTCCATCAAAGATTTTGCATAATAAGGAGCAGACCCACATGCCCTCATCAGAATGTTGTAAGTAACAACTGTAGGTTTAAATTGAGACATCTTGGAAGGTTCAGTATGAACAACAGGAATAGATGCCTGGATCTTAAGGCTTGATTTATTACTACTTAACTTTCTCACATCCAAGGAGTTCTCCATTTCAGCTTCAGATATATATTCTTTATGCCTTTCTGCACTTGCCTCATAGAATCCTTTTTCTTTCCAAGTGTTAAAGAAGCGGAACGCTCGACCATAATGACAAAACTCAACACAAGCTTGAAGAAGAGTATTGCAGCACTGTGTATTAGGTTCATAGCCAGACAAAACCATTTCATCAAAAACCTGAATAGCCTTCTCCACTAATCCTGCTTTTCCACAAGCACTTATCAATGATGTCCAGGTGACTATGTCTGGCACAACCCCAGCTGCTATCATATCTTTTTTAACCTCCATGGCCATTGCCCACATTTTTGCCTCCCCAAATACCTAAAAGAAACAACCACAAAACAAATAAGAAATCACTGTTCAACTTGAAAATCATCTTTCAAGCCTTTCTAACTCTATTCGTGCCATCATTCCATTGCTCTCTAAAATCTCTTCTCGCTAAAAGGGGAGTGATCCAAGACTAAGCATAAAAATAAAATAAAAGACAATCCAGAAGACAATCCAGAAGACAATCCAGATTCCAGAAGACACAAGTGGACTGTCAACTACCTGGATTATTGTGCTGTAACTAATAACATCCATTTTCAAATCCCCATCTGCTGATCTTCTTAGCATTTCTTCGTAAAAATTCACTGCTAAATCAACTTTTTTCGCAATGCAGCATACCTTCAATAATATATTATAAGTTGTCACATCGGCAACCACACCCGAATTCTGCACATATATTAACCATTTCCATAAAGTACTGCATATTAATAGAATGAGACAGCAAGAGATAAAGCAGAGATGGCCTGAACAGTATCAGAGAGTGCAAGAGTACAAAAAGGAATGGGAGAATGCCAAAATAAATCAATTAAATAAAATAAAGGAGATACAAATTTTAGAATCGAAAACTAAATAATAAAAAGTGAACCAAGCATAAAACTTCAAGCGTTTCTCAAAAGAATTCAATTTCGTTTCTCAAAAGAATTCAATTTCATCTAAATTATATATTAATGCCCACTAGTGGCCAAGAAGATAAGATAAGAGCATATGGAGTGCAAAGCATCTTCAAAAAAAAACAAAAGAAACACCAAAATGCTAGAAAGAAAGAGTGGTAAAAGATAAAAATGAAAGGTAGGAGAGAAGCCCAGCTGAGAAATGGGCAAGGAACCGAGGGACCCAAAGAAGAAGATGAAATAGTCCAAGAGCAATGTAGCTCAATCTCTCCTAGCATTCAAGCAGAAATAAGTTGGTCATAAGGGTGTTGATCTGCCAGCTGGATGGGAGACCCTAGACCTACAGTGTCTAACTGATCTTGTATTTAAGCCATGGTCAAGCGATCTCTTTCTACTAGAACTGGTTATAGACTGGAAGGAGGAGGTAATCAGCCCAGAAGTTAATGCGAGAAGATCAGACATTAAGAGTATTCTGAACCCTGATGCAAGGGAAACATCTCATGAAGAAACAAAGTGAGAAATCTTTAGAATTCATACTAAGCAAAGGCCTTTAAGGAATCATGGGAGTCCCTAACAAACAATAGTATGTTCCCCTGATCTTGTATTCCACAAGACATCGGAAGATCAAGTGATCTTCAGACTCCGGTTCCTAAAGGTAGACTTTACAAATATCAAGCTAATGAGAGCAAACTCTAAGTTGTGCTAGAGGGGCTCTTAGGCAAAAAGGCAACTCCAATCTGGAATACCCAGTACTGTGGATGAGGCCATCCTGAAACTGCATGTAAGAGGGTAGAGTGTTAGAGCTTTGGAGAGTGGATCTTTTGGCTCAGTCCAGGAGACTTTCATGAATGCTTTGTAGATCTCTGCTTCCATGCCTTCATTAATATTTCTCTTGGTGAGGAAAGGTACATCAGTAAAGAAGTCAAGCAGGGGGGGTTTCTCAATATCTATATTTTTATGCCAGAGGAGCTGAAGCTCTGCCACACCAACAAGTACCAACGCCTTCTTTATCAAGCAACATAGAAGGCTGAAGAGCAAGAAAAGGATATCAGTTTTTTCCTAAGGGATAATCAACCATACAAATAATCCTATGAGCCTGGTCAGAATATGAACAATCACAGAAGTAAATAGGGGGCAGGCACTGAACTCTGCAAGAATAGTAGAGTGGGGGACCAATCTCTTTCCATGAATATGATTTGAAACTTAGAATTGATAAATTTCTCCATGAATTTCTGGTCTAGCATCCCCTGATATGGGCCATATGGGGTTCAAACTTAACAGCCATAAAGTGGAGATGGCATTACCAACTTACCAAGGACTGAAAAAGGCAGATCTCAGACCATATATCCTGAAATTGTTGTTTCTTTATTTTTGATAGATGTTTCCTGTCAACACAGGCAAGTGACACTTTACAACATGGGATATTACAATGACGTTGCTATGTCCCACAAGCTACAGAAGATATCCTTCTGCTAAGCTTTTGCAACTGGCAGTTATCTAGTTCACCAAAGTCACACAAGACTTGCACCTAGCCCCAACTGCATGAAATGGCCCACTTGCACAAGCAAGATGGCCCACAAGGGGCAAACATGTCTCTGGGGGGGCGGATTTTAACCTTAGAGAAGGGGATAGAAACACCCCTACTTCACCAACCAACCAAGCCCCCATTGACAAAGAATTATCTTTTAAAAGTTGAAAGTGTTGCATAATTCTTGCTTAAACTAGATTTTGATGTTGAGAACAAGCTAAAGGGTGGGACCGAGAATACCACTCTAAGCCGAACAAAAAGTTAGCTCACACAAAGATTACCAAAATATTTGGAATATCGGATAAGCCATGAGTAAAATATATGAATAAGAGATAAGATATGATATTGATGATGTTTTGCAATTACAATGATACGGCTTTATATAAGCCGTATCGTGCATTTTCAAGTATAGGGGCACGTCTCTTGACTTCTTAATTAATTATTTATTTATTTCTATTTATTAATTATTAATATTAATATATATTAATATTGATATTTAATGTTTATATATATTTATATATCTTATTATGTTATATATTTTTTATATATCATTGCCTTCCTCTTAGAGATGCTTTGTCCTCAAAGCATAATAATAAAATATTCTTATCCTTTGTTCTTATTCGTAACTTCTTCTCATGATCTTCTAAACTTGTAACTCTGATACTTGACGGAACAAGACGATATGAGTTACGAATTCAAAAGAAAAAATGTCGCATTGTTTGTGAAGTGGTCCATCCAAGATCTATCTTCATCGTAGTTGTTTGTTGATCGCTTTGTTGGATGGAACTTCTTGTATTCCGCTTAGTTTGTTGATTTTGAGTTCTTTCTTTTCTGAATTCATAATTCTTATGATTATGTTCATTTTGACCCTGTTATTGGTCAAAATGATTTTTATAATTTGCGTTGATAGGGCGTTCTTGTTGTTTGTTCTTTTACTAAATTGGTTTCTCTTTCCTCAACATGAATTTGTTTTTCAGAGAATCCGGATGCTTCCTTCTGGATTTGTTCTAATTTGTTCTCTAATAGATTGTTATTATGCTGAATCTTCTCGAACTTTTCATCTTGCAATATTTTGTCCTCTGTTAACTTCTTGATTTGTTCTTCTAGTTCTTGATTAAGATTTCTTAGGGATTGATTTTCTTCTTGCTTTTCTAGTATTTTTTCTTCAAAGTCTTCATTAGAATGATCTATCTTCTGACTATTTTTCAATTTTTTTATCTTTGTCACTAATGTTTTGTTATGATTCTTTAGTCGAAATATTTCTTCTGTATTGCTTGATAAGGTGTTATTGATTTTTGAGATTTCCAACTTGTGTGTCTTCTTAGTGTCATCATATTTCTGCTAGATTTCTTTCTTCTGTTGTTGATGTCGACATGTCTCTAATTCTTGACTTTCTAACTTTCTCTGGACTTGCGCCAATTTATTATCTTTGTCCATGATGTGCTGGTTTAAATGCTTTATTTCTAATTCGAGATTGTCATCGTTTCTATAAGGTGATTCTTCGTTATTTTCGGACTTTTTGATTTTGTCTCAAGATCTTGATTGTGATTTTTTAATCGAGATATTTCTTCATTCTTAGCTGATAACATTTTCTCAATATCTTCATTAGCTTTTTCCAACTTTTGATTTTGATCTTTTAACCTACGATTCTCTTGTTCTGTCAACTGATCAAGAATGCTCCGCTTACTTATCTCAAATTGTAAATTTTTATTGCTTTCCTTGTAGTATCTTAATTCGCCTTCCAATTTCTGTATTTGTGATTGCAATTGTGATTGACCTTGATTGCCCTTCATAAAAAAGTATTTACCACATATTGGACAGGAGCGATTGCAATTATTAAAAACTCACATATTGGTAATCCATTTCGCAATAAGGACACTTAGTCCAAAATTTGGACTTATATATGGAATCCATAATTCACTACTCACTTCTTCAATAACCACTTCAATGACTTCCTTCAATCTATATCTTTTAATAATAATTGTAATAGATACAATTATTAAATAATTATTATTATTAAAAGTTAATAATAATAATATTATTAATAAATATAATATAATAATTTTTTTGGAGTGGAAGGATAATAAAAATGGTGTGGATTGGGTGGTTGGGAGGAATGATTGTTACCATCCCCACCCAAGTTTTATCTCGCTTGCTTCTTGGTAACCTTAAGATTTCTTATGCCCTTCTAGCTTTTATGTTCTAACTTTATTATTAGCTTTCACAAAACCACCCATAAGACTTCTTATGCACTTCTAGATTTTGAATATATTATTTTCACAAATGCTTCCAATATGATTGGAAAATAAAGTTAAACCATTTACTCTTTTTAAGAAACCATGTGTAGTTTCTATATTTTCTTTTTTTTAAACTTCTTTTACTTCTTTGTTTTTACTTTTTCTTTTCTTTTAACTTCTTTTACTTCTTTGTTTTTATTTTTTCTTTTCTTTTTACTTCTTTGTTTTTACTTTTCTTTTTCTTTCTATATTCTCTTTTCTTTTTACTTCTTTGTTTTTACTTTTCTTCTTTTTCTTTTCTTTTTCTTTTGCCTTTTTATTTCTTCTCTTTTTTTTACTTCTTTCTTTTTTCCTTCTTGGTCAAAGACCACAATTTTAGGGAAACCATAGGATAATGGTTAAAAACCACAATATGGCCAAAGGCCTGGATCATGAACGTAGCTCTGATACCAAATGAGCCAAACAAAAAGTTAGCTCACACAAAGATTACCAAAATATTTGGAATATCAGATAAGCCATGAGTAAAATATATGAATAAGAGATAAGATATGATATTGATGATGTTTACAGTTTTACAATTACAATGATAGGGCTTTATATAAGCCTTATCGTGCCTTTTCAAGTATAAGGGCACGTCTCTTGAATTTTCTTAATTAATTAATTATTTATTTCTATTTATTAATTATTAATTATTAATATTAATAATTAATATTGATATTTAATGTTTATATATATTTATATATCTTATTATGTTATATATTTTTTATATAACACACTCCCAACTAAGCATAAGAAGTTACAACCTCTAGTATTTTCCATTTATATCTAAGAATAGTATTGGAATTATCTCTCACACAAATTGAAGGTCATGAGATTTGTTTTCCCAAGGTTGACCTATAGTCCATGTTTGCCACAAAATTAGCTTGGAATATCAAGTTCTTCCAGAGTCATGTTGTTGAATGGGACAACATTAAAATGTCATCCGTAAATAACCGAATGGGAATAGTGTTAGTTTTGTACCTAGGGAAGTGTTCCCCTAGTGACTATTTGCCTAAGTCACTTAGAAGGGGGAAAAAGTGACCCTCACATTAAAAGCACTTTAATGAGACTTTATAAAATGAAAGTCACTTTTTGCTAAAGTTAAGTGGGTGAGTAAATGTTTATTTAAGTGAATTAAATAAAGTGATATTTTTACTCTCATCAAATCTTGTCCCTTGGATTGGATTCATCTCCACCGTCGGATTAGATACCCACTTAGGGTTAGTCAAAAAGCATGAGGGAGGCACATTGAAGCTCATTCTTGAGAGTTTGTGATAGAGAGAGGTCGAGAGAGAAAAGATGGAAAGAGAGCACGAATATCGAGGAAGTCTGGAAGAGAAGTTTCTCTTGGCACGATTATCGAGGCAGTTGTTGGGCATTAATTACACAGTACGGTTTCCAGTTTAGTTTCTTTAGCGGGCTCATATCCCGAGGCAGCCATCTCTGCACACATTTCGAGGGTTAGTACAGCAGCTTTTAAAGCTGGCCATATAGCACAAATCCCGAGGCAGTTTGACTTGGCTCAAGATTCGAGGAGGCACACATCCCGAGTTCTAAAAGTACAGCAGTCATTTATTGGCACGAAGTTCGAGGAAATCTGGGCACGAGTTTCAAGAAATTCTGGGCACAAATTTCGATAGTGTTTGCACACAGCCCGAGGTGTATTCTAGGCACCTTTCCCGAAAATCTCAGCACAGATTTCGAGGAGTTTGAGGAGCACAGTTTTCAAGGTTTGCTGCACACATTTCGAGGTAGATTTGGGGCACATATTTTGAGACAATATTCTGCACAGAAATCAAGGAGGACTGTTTTTTCAGTCACTGTATTTTCAGCACAGAAATCGAGGCACCCAGGCACAGAATTCAAGGCTACAGTTTGGCACAGTTTTCGAGAAATTTGTTGGGTGAAATTTCATGGTGGAGATAAGTAAATTTTTTGCTGTGTAAATTTATGTACATTGACTTACTGAAGAAATAATACCTCTCTCTCTCTCTAACTGGTTTTCCCCGTGGGGGTTTTTCCAGGGCTCGATTTTGGCCAAAAATCTTTGAGTCTATCTTTTTCATGTGTGAATGTTGAAATGTGTTTTTCAGCCTGTTAGTAGCATTCTATTGTGTGTTTGATTGTTACAGAAATTTTTATAAGTAACCTACAGCCTATGCATAACCGGCTGTAGGTGAAAACCACAAATTGTTAACACAAACCAGCAAACAGTAAAGTGCAAGAATTTCTACAAATAGAGATTCCCAAAAAACAGGTACCTCTATTAGCACTCAGAAAACAGAAACCCTATACTACTAGGAGTTGAAACTGAAACTACTTTCAAAACAGTAAGCTCAGAACACTAATTCTGCATATACAAAACTTCGATTATATGAACAGCAAGTATATAATTTAACTCTCAATCACATCATTGTTTTACTAATTAACAAACAGGAAATACAATGCAACTAGCTCAACTCACAAGTCTAACACACTGAATTATCAATAAATCACCTACGCTACCTTCTTAAAAGGAGGTGTTGTACCACCAGTTGTATGGGGGTATTATACCTCATTTTTTCCAGAGCAGACCAGAGTTTTGATTAGTCCTTTACATTGAGCACAGAGATTTTGCATGTATATTTGATGGTTGAGATCATCCTATGGGCTGATTAGTCAAAGCTGGAGCAGTTTTGTTGGGCAGAGCCTCAGAGCAGTTGCTCATGTTATTGCTGAGCCACTTCTATGGGTCCCCTGCTATATATTTTTATACCTATGTACATGTGCTACTATTGCCTTGAGATGTATGGTCATGGATCTTGGTTGCCACTGTTTCATATGTGCCTATGATGTTCCTTCTTCAGTTCGGTTATATATCAAATGCATGCCTTAGAGGGTGTTACTTATGGAATTTTTAATTTTATGATTTATATTGACTAACTGACTAGTTGTACGCTTTGTTTTACACTTGTGATATTTTGATGAGTATGGTGAGTAGGATAGTTACATAGCATTATATCTAGCAGAAATTCTTGTTTTAAATACATATCTCTATTTGGCAGGGTCTCCATGGTATTGCATTGATCACAACCTATCCCTTGGTTCCATATATTGACCTTTTCCATTTTCCATTCATTCACCCTTGCTGATGAAAATCCCATTGATCTGGACATGACTAAGTAACTCAAGGAACTTCCCCTCTGCGACCTCTTTGTTAGGATGGCGTCCATGTTTACCCTTGGTGTCTTGGCTCTGATGTGTGCGGCAAAGCTTTCTAACTCTGTTGATCTTTTTCTACTTGTAAACCCCTATGGATTGAGTGCGAGCTAAGGTTGGCCTAGTCACCAGAAGACTACTCCTACGTTTTGAAACGAGTTCGCCCCATCCTTGAAATTTGTTAGTGGTTGGAAGGGTAGATACTCCTTGAATTAAGAAGTACTGTCTATTTGCTCTAAACAAGCATTATTGTGGCAACTCCATCGCACCTATGGATAGTGGTTGGCAGTGGATCAAATTTCATCATGGTCAAACTTTGACCAAGTTTGACTTTTTCAGTTGTTTTACTTGGTCAATAGGACCAGCCAGCGGTATGAGATCTTCACATTGTCAATTTTTATCATGCTACAGCCTAGCTACTATTGGTTATTGGGCTATTAGGGTTAATTTTTTCTAAGTTTTCAGCACATTAGCCTAAGTATTAATTTAATTATTTGGAGCACCATATCAGATTTCATATTGGATTTTGGCATGGATTTGATCCATTCTATGATTTTGAAGGTCAAGGAATCCATCCGTGGCATTAGATTGCAATCTTGACCAAGGGAAGACCAAGATCCACCAATTGGTGAAATATTAAAATGGCAGCCTAAGGTTTAATTTAAAAAATCATTACGGTTAAAAATAAATGGTAGTGAGACTCCGAGATGGTAAAGTAATGACATAGGTCTTCATGAAATGGTAACCTATTAACATCTTGATCATTTCTTAGACACCACACTTCATTTTTCATGTGTTTGGACATGTCACTCATCAAGGTGTTGAAGATTATGTAACTTCGAAAGATTTTCTTATTATTGTATTCTTATTGTACTTCCTTCGGGAGATTTTCATATTGTAATTGATCATGTAAAAACCCTAAAAGAATAAATGTAAACCCTACTTGTAAAGTCGGCCCAGAAGAATCCAGAAGAAATATTAAATAAGTATTATTTAATATTTCCTAAGTCAAGTCGGCCCAATCAAGTAGAGAAGTCGACCCCAATAGAGAAAAAGGTCACTCCAGATCAATATAAATAGAAGCAGCGCCTAGAGGAAGGAAAGAAGCTACTTAGTGAAGACATCTTATCTTTGGGTTTTCTTATCTTATATATTCTCGGGATCTTTGTGTGAAAGAGCCTTAGATCTTCATTGTACTAGGTTTGACATTGTACTTGTTGACGGAATCTATATTGAAGAAGTTATGCTAGGTTTCCTTCCCCAAGAGGGTTTCCTAAGATAAACTCTTGTGTATGATGTGCTTGTTTATCTTTCAGTGATCCTATTGCTTATGTTTATTGTGATATGGTAGAAATTGCTTAAAGATTATAACATAACTACTATTCAAGTGTAAATTCTAACATGGTATCAAAGCCATACTAAAAGAAGTCATTGTACAGCTTGTTGCCGCCGGATCGCGCACCTGGTTAACACAGTAGAAATATTTGCTACTGCTCAGTGCGCCCTTGGGGGTAAGTCTCGAGTCAAGGCTGTTACCTGATCTTGACTCCTTCGTTTAGGTCAACTCCTAACCGAAGCCAAGGGGGTTAGTCCCTATGGAATGTTTCTAGGTTAATAGAAAGTTAATTTTTTTAGGAGTTTTTTAGGGAGTATGATTAAACTATCCAAGTTTATTGCAAAATACTTAAGAGAATGCTTTCAATAGCAAAAAATAAACAACCACCACTAACATAAAGAAGGATTAAGCAACAATTTACTAATATGATATTAAGCAAATGTAAAATATGTTGTTGCTAGAGACCAGTGCCAATGGAGTCAATATATATAATAACTGCTACTGAAAGGGAAAGTATTGCAAGTGTATCTTGGTTGGTTTTAAATTATTAAAGATTAAATTTTGTTACGGGAAAAATGGAAACTCCAGATATACCGTGAGGTACAAGGAGCAATGTCTAGAAATTGGGTGAAGGTGGCTCCTCACGATGACGTGTGGGCTGGAATGGAGTCTCTAGGGTGGTGTTTAACACTACACCAACAAGGGTGTAGCCTAACTATGCCCTGAGGTCGCCTCCCAGTTGTTCCTGCTTCTTCTAAGGAAATTGCCCACGCAAAACTCAATGTTCTAAGTGTCGGATTTTCACTATGTATGGGGTTGTTACTTTTATTAAGATGAGTTTTTAATTAAAATGTGATAATTAATAAGTTGCTACAACTCTTTATGATTTCCCCATAACCAGGCAAATGCCTGCAAGGGGAAAGAGCATACTTTGAGCAATAGCAAAATGTATGTTCAAATTAAACTTGAAAAAATAATAAAACAAATATTGAAGAGAAGAAAAGCAGAAAGATAGATCATCGGATCTATGTGTCACTTTCTGATCAATCACCACTAGTCAACAATGCCTTTATGTGGTGGTGAGAGCATACTTCGTGGCAACGAAATCGATGTTATTTCTAATTTACTTTTGCGAAATAAAATGGAAAAAGTATGAAATATTATAAGTATACAGTCCTGCAGTAAAATGTGGTTTGTGTGTTTGTGTTTTGTCAGAAAAATTCACAACACAAAATTTGACACTGCGAATCCCCCCAGGGGGATGGGGTGTGGGAGTTGTGTAGTCCACTTGCTCTCGTTTAATAGATGTTACAATAATTGCTCAAATAAATTTCCTCTTAGTCCATTTGAACTTGGATCTAAGTGCTTACAAATTTATAGAATGAAAGCTAGGTGAAAGAGGGTCCACGGAATATCTTTTTGGCACTTTCTGGCGAAAAATGTCCAGAACTTACTTCTCTTTTTCGTTGGACCTGCTAAAAACCAGCAAGCTAATATGTTAGAATTTGATGGGAAAGATGAAACAAAAATAATAAAAAATTGAAAAAATTGTACTTAGAAAATATTTGAAAAATTGTTAAGTGAAAGTACAATATTTAGCTTAGATCAAGTGAGAGGTAAAGATTCTTAAAATTAATAAGATCTAACTATTTTAAGCATGCTAAAGATAGATAGATTTAAATAATAAGCATGAATGATATAGATCTACTTCTCAAGCATTTGACAAAACAAAAATTGAAAAAGAGAGGGAGAAGTTTTGTTTGAAAAGATGGATGAAGCTCTCAAGCCAAAGCTGATCTTTGTAATCGTTCTTGGAAGCCCCTACAAATGAAGTGTTAGCAAAAGAAAAGTGCCCAAAGAGAAGAAGACACAACCGAGTTCCAATCCTCTTTGTAGCCTTGTGATCTACAGCTTATCAGACAAAACTTGCAACAAAAAATGTTAGATCTAGTGTGTTAGAATGAAAAGAAAACAAAAGAGCCTAAATATAACCGAATATTGTTGGCTACTTCTAGATCTCTTTAAATCTAAGCACAAATAAACAAGTTGGCAACTGAAAATGTTTACTCTATATCACATAAGCTAGACCATGCATATAATTGAAAGCAAGAG
Source organism: Larix kaempferi (assembly GCA_027924585.1). Taxonomy (NCBI): domain Eukaryota; kingdom Viridiplantae; phylum Streptophyta; class Pinopsida; order Pinales; family Pinaceae; genus Larix; species Larix kaempferi. The sequence goes on along the minus strand of BSBM01001174.1, from coordinate 2,548,277 downwards.
AGGAAAAAATAACACACAATATCACCTCATGAGCTCAATATCCAACACCAATGCACAAGATGGACCTCCAAAGCCTTTCAACATATATTCAAATGGTATCAAGTTACAAAATGGCAGAGGTTCTATGCATCCATGTCAAATGAGGAGCTAGAACTTGCTTTATAATGAGAGAGGGAGGGCGAGTTAATGAGGAGTGGGGCGCATTCCTTAAAGAGGGGATCACAAATCCCAATCCAATCCTTGATTGGATCTCTAATTGGTGCTCCAATAAATGAGAGGGCTACCACCTAAGGGAGGCACCCTCCTCTTCCCTTGAGATCTCCACCAAATGAACAAGATGATGACACCTAAGAGAAGTCGCCCAAGAGATGAGAGGGCGCACTTCTCCAAGGTGGACAACTCACCTTCCTTAATATCTTCTCCAAAACCACTGAGATTTTATTGGAGTTTGCCTTAATTACAACGCCAACTCAATCAGGACTTCACCGGGCCAAATTCCACTGAAATAGGAATTTGATTTTCTCTCATATCTTTATTTTTTAATTAAATAATACCCCAAAATTAATTTTGAGAGAATATTTATTTAAGTGAATAATATTCACTTAGAACTTAGGAAAAGTGGGTTTAGGGGTTTTGTGGGTTTCTAGGTTAGAAAAAGAGCGCCCCCATGGCAAATTTCACCTCCTAACCACACTTTTATCACTTTTTTTTATTTTTTAATTAAATTATTAAAAAACCCCATTAAACGGGAAAAATTATTTTTGTCTGAATTAACTGGAAATCCTAGGGGACATAGTGCATGTCCATATGACTCAATACTGATGACTAGCATGTGAAAAATACATAGACACATAGGCTTTAATAACCTCCCTAGGTTCGACCACCATGGAAAATACTCCAGCTTTGGAGGTGTGAGCGAAAAACTCGGGAATTATACGCCATTGAAGCGCAACGCATAGTTCCTAAAGAAAAAACACTCTAGAGTGTCCCCTTGATAGCTAACCCTAAGGTAGGCCAAGCCTTTTACAAAAGTATTATGCTTAGACCAACTTATTACAATTCCCCCATGGGGGTCTGAACACGCAAATTTTACAAAGGGCCAAAACATTTGGCCTGATGAACTTCTGAACTCTGGCAATGAACAATGTAAGTTGTTCAAGTCTTCTGAGGTTCACAAGGAGTCCACCTAAGTGCAGCTTAGTGGACAACATCTAGCTCCAACTGTGGGACGCGTGATTGATATGATCTTTAGAGCTGGAAATCATGCAAGAATCTAGAATCTTCTAGTTTCTACATGACACCAAAAGTGTATAAATCACATGTATATAAAAATAAGCCAAATGAAACATTAAGTTGCATGATAGTGTACAAAAATAATATACATGCTATGATACAAAACTAGTATACAAAAAGTACTATACAAAAATTCAATGTTTGAAAAATCGAAATCGGACTCAGAATCAGTCGAGGGTCAACTCCGAATCAGAAGCGGAAGCGGAATCGGTAATGAATCGGTCATAAATCGGTCGATTTGAATTTAATGAATCGGTTTGCTCAAAAATACATAAAATATTTAAATTTTTAAGAAAAACAACATTTTCAAGATTCTAATCCATGATTCCGTAGCATTAGAAACAAAATATCCAATGTCTGCTCATGTATATACCATATAAGAGACAATATATCAAAATGGTACAAAGTGTATCGTGCAATACATATCTAAGAGACTGGAACTGGAACAAAATACATAATCCATGAGGCCCATAGGCTATATGGCTAGTAGAGTCCAAAAAATAACATGTTATATAGTCAACCACATAACAGTGAGTATGAGTGTGTGACTACTACAGTACTACTAAGTACTAAGAACTGAGTCTTGAGTCCTGACTACATAGCCAACTGTGTCTGTCATACATCGTCATTGATCAATCATCTTGATCAAACTCATCACCACTGCTAGGAGTAGAACTAGAACTAGAACAAGAAGAACCAAAAGGACTAGCAAAGGCATTAGCATCTGGCTCAATCTCGGGCTCCTCAAGCGCAAGGACATCTACTACTGCAGTAGTAGTACTGGCTGAATACCTACGTCATCGTCGCCTACAAGTACGAGATCCTAGTCCACTAGTGCATGTCGTGCCTGAAATCTCGGGATCGACACCTGTATGAACTGATGGCATTGGCAATAGAGGATCTGCACCTAACTAAGGCTGCAGCAAGTCCTCCATCTCAACATCCAGATCATCACCAAACTTTAGCTCTGTGGTCTCCACTACCCAATCTGAGGTTGGATCTATATCATCTAACACAATGGGATCCGTATCAGGTCTTTTGTTCATCAATTGGTTGCGTCTGAGTCGCAAGTTGTACTGCACGAAGACTGGATCATTTAACCGTTTCTGCTCTAAACGGTTTCTCTTCTTTGTGTGAATCCACTCAAACAAAGACCAATTGCGCTCACACCCAGAAGCACTACAGGTTTGACTCAAGACCCGAATTGCAAACTTTTGCAATTGATTACATTGACCACCAAATGCCTTCCACCATTGTGCTGCAAATGCGAAGAGTCAAGGCAGTTAATTCAACAAATTAGATTGTGAATTTGGCTAAGAAATTAAGAATCGAGGTATTTACAATTTAAAATTTAAAGTTAAACAACATAATTTAATAAAACAATGGAATTGTTTACCTGGTTGGTCCTCCTCTATTGCAATCTTAGCCACATTTTTTCCAAAGGTACCTATGACAGCACTAAAAGAGGTGATCTGTCGATGTATCTCCAATTGGTTCGCCTCATTTGGGACCATGCGCTCAAGGCAAGTATACAATCCATCCTATATCTCTCCACTCAGATCTTGATCAATGTGATCTATATAATGATACCTCGGGATCAGGAAATACCCAGCTGCATGTATAGCGCGATGGAGTTGATTGTTCCATCTCCTATCAATGATATCCCAAATAGGCCCATACATGGCTACTCTATCTTTGTATGTTGCCTTTATTTGCTCCTTTTCCTGATCCATAGCTTCATAAATGTATCCCATGGCCAATTTTTCCCCATCCACCAACCGCAACACCTTAACAAGTGGCCACAACCTCTGCTACTTTTTTCCAAAATGAAGAGCTTTTAATTTTCTTATTAGTGTCTTTTTCATCTTGTGTGCGAGCCCAATGAGATGAATTCCATTCATCACTTGAAAACATTTTCTCCAAGTTCTGTGCTTGGGAAAGGAGAGATTGCAACGTGAGGAAGTGAGTTGCAAATCTAGTAATTGCAGGCCTAACAAGCTCCCTGCCCTGTGTGTCTCCTCATCAAGCTCAATACCCAACCGTGATTGTAGATGTAGTTGGTGATGCTTTTGGCATATTCGATAATGAACTTGATCCAGTCCTGTTTGCATACATCCTCAAGCATGAGGTCTATGCAATGTGCCGCACATGGGGTCCAGAATATGGTTTTATGTTTTTCCTCTAACATCTTACCAGCAAGAACATAGTTAGAGGCATTATCTGTGATGATTTGCACAACATTAGCTACCCCCACCACCTCAACATCTCATCCAAAAGATGAAATAACAGATTTGCATCTTTCACCTGATCAGATGCATCACATGATCTCAAAAAAATGGTTCCCCGTGGGCAAGAGACAAGAAGTTTATAAGGTGTCTGTTATCACACCATAGTAGCAGGGCTACTATTCTTGCTTACCAGATATCTGCACATTCCAGAGCTTCCATTATTCAGAGCTTGGCTATGATGATTGTATATTTTGAGATCACTCATGATCAGAGCAGTGTATTATTCAGACTTATGTTCAACCTTGTGTCAAGGCTGAGCCTTGAGAGTTCAGATATGTTGACCGATGTGACCCTTTATTCCATACAGTTTCAGTTCAGTGCCCAGAGATGTATTGCAGTAGTGTTTCAAATGGTTTAAGATGATTATTCTTATGACGATGTTGTATGACATATGGATGTATGATCATTGACTGTGGATTATTATCTTCTTGTTTTAGTCATGTTCACAGCATTAGCTTGGTATATAATTCATGATGTGGCAAACTTTATAAAATGGACTATCTTGATAATAATTTAAAATGGACATTTTACTTGCACACTTAGGTTGTTTGACAAAACTCACTGGTTCACTACCTTACATAGATATGGTCTTTCTTGACACCATTTGTCTGCTAGCTTAGGCTCCACGTTCACTTGACTCCATCCATTCATGACTTTCCTTATTTGGCTTTAACCCTTGACTTGTCTTACTTGACTTTCTGATGTTGAGGACGTCCCTTTTTACTACCTCTGTGTTTGGACCGCATCCCTGTTTGTTTAGTGTCACGGCTCTGAGTTGGTGACAAAACTTGCCTTTGGTAAGTTGGATTGTATGCCTAAATCATTCTGGTCGGTTGTCCCGATGTTCGGCATTGGCTCGAACTCCCCCTAGTCGCTTGAGATGTTCTTGGCTAAAACTGAAAGCTCATGTACTACTTATGGAAACTTATATAAATTCGCCCATGGAAACTAAAAAGGGCAAGAGCGATGAACTGCTAAAAATACTCCTCGAAGAGTGTAAGAAAGGTCCAAAAAAGCAATGGTTCTTAAATGCTATATCTAAACAATTGCTGACCTTGTACATGTGTATAAACATGCCTTGGATGCAAGCTGCAATTAATTGTGCTTATCAGTGCACCTGAGATCTGAAGGGTTATGTAGGCCAAAAAGGCCATGAAATGAAATTGAATGATCCTAATGAACTTGGATCAACTTGATGTAGACATGATGCCTAAGTTAAATAAGCACTCTCTAAACAACTTACCCATTTGTGAGGCATAGCCATTCCCCATGTTATTTTGTCCAGCATAGAGTTTGTAGTTTCCCCTTTCCCCCAGTCCAAAGTATCTTTTAGTTGAGTTTAGACAAGTCACCCCCTTTACCGAACCTTGTTCCTAGCCTTCATCCTTAGCTAGCAGTTAGACCATGTCCAATGGGTGAGTTTGTCATTTAAGATATTGTGCAAGTAAATATAAATAACAACGAAATGAGTAAATATGAGTAATGCCACTAAATGATGTTATACTTTAAGTTAAGTTGTGAGTATGATTCGAGGAACATGTCTTAGCCTATTGATATGATTTATCTTTGGTTGTATATGGACCTAGTCAAACCTCGTTTGACTATGGTCATTTCTTGGGACCCGTGATGATGTGGGCCATGAAGGCTTATTAATGATGATGTATGGGCCCACATACTCCTATTTGATGATACTATATGATGGACATATGATTTGGATGGTGATTGATGCACTTCAGCAGGTTTTATAATTACTTCATATCATCAAATTATGCACTGTCCATATATGGTGGACCCTACAGTTAGCCCATCAGGGCAACCCATGGTGTATGAGTACACACTCTTAGTAGATTTGGGTCTTCTGGATCCAATGAGACACTTATCTTTCAGTTCCAAGCACTTATGACAGTGATAGATGCAGTTTTACACTTGTTGACCAAATTTGGGGCTGATTTCCCAGCCTGAGCAGCAGGGGCCATGAGAGGCCAGTTCACCTAGGGCGTTGTATGAGGAGGGGGTGGTCCAGCCACTTGTTATTACCATTTACCCCCCCTTCTAGAGAGCTTGGTGGGCTCAGTTTGACAGCGTCGGTGCCCTAGGAGGCAGTTTCAGCACTTTCACAATTACCAAGGCAGTCCGGAAATGGGATAAAAGGGTCACTGAGGAATTCGATTTGGGCAATTGAGGCAAGGTTTTGGCACTTGGTTTTCACAGAGGTCTTCCAGGGTGTAACCCCTATCTTCCAGCCAGTTTTCATCACTTGGGTGGGTCCACAGAGGCCACAGGAGGCCTTTTTACTACTTGTGTCACAGATTTTGAGGACAGATTTGATCATTTGTATTTATTTTGGACATATTATATTATTTTATTGTGCCAAGGGGATGAGCTAGTAAGGATTGATGCCTCCTAGCCCCACCATGAGCTCCATGTGTCATGTCCTAGTCATATGAGGTGGGCTCTTGTACTTTTATCCCCTCTAGTGGATGACATCACCCTCCATGAGTATCTTTTAACTATGACGTCATCATTATTTGAGTGATCCATGTGTTATATTGCTATGATTCATTCTTAGCCATTGATCATGTATTGAGATCTTTTAATCTCAACCACTCATTTCATAAAGTGGTTTTGAGATCTAAGGTTTTGGTCTTTATTATCCTATATAAGGAGGAGACCCCCTCATTGTAAAAGGATCTAGAGATTTTGGCTCTTGGCTCTTGGAATAAAATTTCTATCTTTTGGAGTACATGCTTGGGTTTGGAGTGGATGTTGGTTGCTTTGATTGTAAATGCTTTTGTCCATTGCACTGGAGGATCTATTGTAGCTATCTTGCATATTTTGCCATATCTTTTTACAGGTTAAGAGGACGTCTTTGACAAGTGCGAATTGGTGGGGAGGCTTGCCCTTCAAGCTTGGAGGAGGACGTTTTGGTCAAACAGGGAGTGGTTTTGTCTTTGTGCCAAATATTCTTTGTTTATCTCTCTCTTGCTTGCATCTACCTTCAACATGCTAAACTGATTGATGCTTTGCTCCTTGGTTTTGACAGGTTAGAGGGACACACATGTGGCTTGGAAAAATCGATTTGGCAAGAGGGCTTCAAAAATTCTTCATTTGATCTTTGGCAAAAGTAATCCTCATCTCAACTAGCATTCATCTCTTCATCCAGGTATGCTCCAAAGGTATGGTCTTCTTCTTCCTTGGCTTATCCATAACTTCTAGATCATAAAAACCCTAATTGATTAAAACCCTCATTTTTACTTTTTCTTAGATCTACTTGGTTCTAGCCTAGCTTTTGGAAAGATATTGAAAACCCACTTCTATAGTATCCACGGCAATTCGGATCTATAGTTTGGTGGTGATTGGGTTCCATCTGACACACTTTCCAAGGCACTTAGCCCTCCTTGAGCAAAATCGCACCACTTGAGAGAAGCTAGCTTGGTTGGTTCCAAGACATGGGTAGGTGAATGATGTTATATGATTAATGCCACTGAATGATGTTATACTTTAAGTTAAGTTGTGAGTATGATTAGAGGAACATGTCTTAGTCTATTGATATGATTTATCTTTGGTTGTATATGGACCTAGTCAAACCTAGTTTGACTATGGTCATTTCTTGGGATCCATGATGATCTGGGCCATGAAGGCTTATTGATGATGATGTATGGGCCCACATACTCCTATTTGATGATACTATATGATGGACATATGATTTGGATGGTGATTGATGCACTTCAGCAGGTTTTATTATTACTTCATATCATCAGATTATGCACTGTCCATATATGGTGGACCCTACAGTTAGCCCATCAGGGCAACCCATGGTGTATGAGTACACACTCTTAGTAGATTTGGGTCTTCTGGATCCAATGAGACACTTATCTTTCAATTTTAGGCACTTCTGACAGTGATAGATGCAATTTTACACTTGTTGACCAGATTTGGGGCTGATTTCCCAGCCTGAGCAGCAGGGGCCATGAGAGGCCAGTTCACCTAGGGCGCTGTATGAGGAGGGGGTGGTCCAGCCACTTGTTATTACCATTTACCCCCCCTTCTGGAGAGCCTTGTGAGCTCAGTTTGACAGCGTAGGTGCCCTAGGAGGCAGTTTCAGCACTTTCACAGTTACCGAGGCAGTCCAGAAATGGGATAAAAGGGTCACTAAGGAATTCGATTTGGGCAATTGAGGCAAGGTTTTGGCACTTGGTTTTCACAGAGGTCTTCCAGGGTGAACCCCCTATCTTCCAGCCAGTTTTCATCACTTGGGTGGGTCCACAGAGGCCACAGGAGGCCTTTTTACCAACGTTACCAGATTTGTCCATGGAGGGTCCGAATCAGTTTTGGAATCTGTCTGGAACCGCCGATTCGGAGATCCAAATCCGATTTCTGAAGATTCGGTAAAAAAAAATTCGGGATCCGTTTCCCATTTTGGATCCGGTTCTATATGGGCGGGATTCGGTTTCCATTAACGGATTCGGTATCCCCGACCAAGGGATTCGGTTCCCATTAGATGAACCGTATCTTGACTATGGAGATTTGCTTCATCCAATGGGAACCGAATCCCTAACCCTATAAAAAAAACATAAAAAAAAAGATTTCTAGAATGCAGGAACTTACCTGGCCTCATGCATGCCTCCCAAATTCGCCCTATTTCATTCTTCAACGTTCATCCGTTGCAAATTCGAGCAGAGCAGAGCACGACCGAGCCGGCGACCACATACCTGAGACCACAGACTACCACGACCAAGTTTTGAGTTCATCGTTGCAGAGCAGACCACGACCGAGCCGGCGAGCACAGACCACGACCGAGCCAGCAAGCAGAGGCTAGCAAAGCACCACGAGCACGATTTCCGTTGCTGCTTGCATCTTGGAGTTCCGCTGCAGCCTGGAAGAACACAAGCTGCGTCTTGGAAGATTTCATTTGGACGAGCCTCCACGGACCACGGACCCCACAGGTAGTTACACACAGAGCCTCCACGAATAATCTGTTTTGCAGCTTGCTTGTTGCATGTTGATTTTCAGATTTTGTTGTGTTTTTTAAACTTTTTTAATTTCGGTTTTACTATTAGACATGTAAATTTGTCATTCGAACAGGCTCATTTTAATTTTTTTAATTTTCATGAAAACCTCAGTAAATTTTTGTAATTTTGTTTTTAGTTTTTAGTTTTTACTAATTTAAAATTTTTAGTTTTACATGTTGATTTTGTTGTGAGCCTGTGTGTGCTAACAAGCACACACAGGAATTTCTTTTGTTGTGTATGCTAACAAGCACACACAGGAATTTCTTTTGTTGTGTGTGCTTGTTAGCATACACAGCAAATTTTTTTGCTATGTATGCTAACAAGCACACACAGGAAAAAAAATTTGTTGTGTGCTTGTTACCATACACTACAAAAAACTTTGTTGTGTATGCTAAAAAAATTTGCAATTACCTTCTTTACTGGTATGCTAAATTTCAAATTTGCAATTACCTTCGTATTAGTGACACTGTGCCCCGCCAATGTGGAGTGACAGTTTTATAAAACAGTAATAGTGAACACCAAACTACCAATGGCCTCTCATCAACTAGGGCAATCTAGGGGAGGGAGAGGAAGCGGAACTCAACAAAATCTGAATGTGCAGCAACAACCATTACCAGCATACCCTGTTGACTCTCCCTTGTGGAAGTATGTGACCAAGATTGGGCCAAAAGAAAAAAACAAAGGTGGTGGCAGCTGCTTGTGGAATTGCAACAAGTGCAAAATTAATTTTACAGGGTCATACACAAGGGTTAAGGCCCATTTTCTTTGGTTGGAAGGTGATCATGGAGTTCACCGTTGCAAAAAAATCAGCCGAAAGGATGTGGAGGCATTTCAAGTAGAGCAAGATGCTGTTGATATGGCCAAGGCAGAAAGGAGGAGTTTAAGACAGCCCTCCTTCTCAAAAAGGGGAAATGATGTTCCTTTGATTGTTGAAGAAGCCCGCAAGAGACAAAACATTGGACCCTTGAGCAAAATGTTTGACATTGGAGGGAGGGATGAGACAGATAGTAGAGTTGCAAGAGCTCTATATGCATGTGGATTGTCCTTCAATGTAGTGCGGTCTCCATATTGGCAAGACATGATAAGGGTAGTGAATGAAGCCCCTAGGGGTTACGTGGGACCAAACTTTGAAAAGGTGTGCACAAGCCTTCTACGGAAGGAGAAATTGCTCATGGAGAAAATATTGGCACCGGTTCGTTCCTCTTGGAGGGGCAATGGTGTCTCCATTATATCTGATGGTTGGACTGATACGGCTAATAGGCCATTGGTGAACATTATGATCATGTCTCCTGCAGGCCCATACTTCTTGAGGGCAATAGATGCAACAGGTGAGGAGAAGACTGCTGAATGGATTGCTGAAAAAATTTCAAAATCAATCGAGTATGTGGGGCCTTCAAACATTGTGCAAGTTATAACAAATAATGCACATTCATGCAAAGCAGCTGGGGCAATTATTGAGGGAAAGTATAGCAATAGTTTTTGGACACCATGTGTGGTCCATAGTTTAAATCTTGCTTTCAAATCCATTGTTAATGAAGTTGAATGGATGAAAAAACTATGTGAAGAAGCAAGAGAGACTCAGATTTTTATCACTAACCACCAACATGCACAAGCTATGTACAGGGAATTTGCTAGACTCCAACTTCTTAAGGTTGGAGAAACCAGATTTGCATCACAATATATAATGATCAGGCAGTTAGTAGACATGAGGGATGCTTTGTCCTCTATGGTTGTTAGTCCACGGTGGCAGACATGGAAACAAAGCAATAGTGAAAAAGCAATGCGGGTTAGAGGTACAATTCTTGATGAGGCTTGGTGGGTTCATGCTGAGCTTTTTGTTTCCATAATGGAGCCACTTGTTGATTTGCGGAGACTTTGTGATCCGGATGTGCCTATGTTGGGTGACATCTATGAGGGAACCGACCATATGTTGGAAAGAGTTCAGGAACTTCTTGAAGAGAAGGACCCTCTTGTGCTTGGTTCCATAAAGGACATCATAATTAGTAGATGGAACAAATACAATACCAATCTACATGCTTTAGCCTATGCCTTAAATCCAAAGTACTATGATGAGGCCTACTTGGCTAAATTTGGGGGTAAGAGGAAGGCCCCACACAAAGACAATGAGGTGGCCAATGGTTTTAGAGCAGCTATTTCAAAGATTTACTATGATCAGTTGAAGCTTGCAGAGCTAAAGAACCAGTCTACTTCATTCATTACAGGGAGTGGTGTATTTGGCAATGTAAATGCACTAGCTGATAGAGGAACTATGACACCTCTTGCATGGTGGGGATATTATGGTGCCCAAGCTCCAGAGTTACAAACCCTTGCATCTAGAGTTCTTTCACAGGTTTGCAGTTCTTCAGCAGCAGAGAGAAACTGGAGCACTTGTGGGTTCATCCATTCAATCAAGAGAAATAGGCTTCAATCAGCAAAGGCGGAAGATCTTGTGTACATTCACTCAAATCTTCGCCTCATCTCTCCATCAAAGTCAGATTATAGCGAGGGTCCTTGGAAGTTATGGGATGTGAATCCTGAGGATGCAGATTTGGATACTCCTGATTGCTTGATAGCCAACCTCTCTTTGGTTGATTCTACAGATCCTTTTGATGTTGGGGATCTAAGTGAGGCACCCATGCTTAGGACTAGCTCGACTCCTAGGACTAGCTCGACTGTGCCAGGTTCCTCTTCTTCTGCTGCTGGTGGGCAGAGTGGTAGTCGTGTGGCATCCTTTTCCCCTGCTGTTTTATATCATCAGTCTGGGGAACTAGGTGTTGTTCCATTGGATGATGTGGATGGAGATGACTATCTATCCGATTAGTTTATCTCACTGAATCACTCTTGATTTTCATGTTTCTAGTTTACTGTCTTTCATCTCAGACTTGTGGAGCTCTCTAGATAAGCTCACTTTTTGTTATTTTAAGAACTATAGACTTGTTTCGTGACTCTTTGATATTTATCATTTGACATTTACCATTGCCATGTTGACATTATATGATATAAATTTGACTTGTCATTACCATTATGTTAAAGTGTAAACTTGTAGTTATGATTCATGAACTTATGAATTTGATTTCAAATCTGAAAATTACATGTATGAATCTATGATGCTATTGCTCATTGATGTATGAATCTATGATCATAATGTTTTATGTTACTGATTTACTATTAATATCAAATATGTTATTTTATGAAATTCAATTTGGTTTCAAATCTGAAAATTGCATGTATGATTCTATGAATCTATGATGTTTCATGTTACGAATATGATGTATGACTATGATCAATGGATCATTACTATGATGTAAATGTTACATCAACATGTATGAATCTGAATCCATAGGTTTATAGCCATAGGTTTATATTTTTAATTTTTAAATATATATTATTTATTAATTTATTTTTTATTTTATTTATATATATATATATATATATATTATAAAAAAATTAGGGTTAGGGTTCCGAATCCACGATTCATAATTTTGGAGATTGCCGAATCCCGTATCGGATTCTTTAGCCGATTCCAATCGCACCCATGGTTCGTGTAACCTTGCTTTTTACTGCTTGTCTGTCACAGATTTTGAAGACAGATTTGATCATTTGTATTTATTTTGGACATATTATATTATTTTATTATGCCATGGGGATGAGCTATTAAGGATTGATGCCTCCTAGCCCCACCATGAGCTCCATGTGTCATGTCATAGTCATATGAGGTGGGCTCTTGTACCTTTACCCCCTCTAGTGGATGACGTCACCCTCCATGAGTATCTTTTAGCTATGACGTCATCATTATTTGAGTGATCCATGTGTTATATTGTTATGATTCATTCTTAGCTATTGATCATGTAGTGAGATCTTTTAATCTCAACCACTCATTTCATAAAGTGGTTTTGAGATCTAGGGTTTTGATCTTTATTATCCTACATAAGGAGGAGACCCATTGTAAAAGGATCTAGAGATTTTGGCTCTTGGCTCTTGGAATAAAATTTCTATCTTTTGGAGTACATGCTTGGGTTTGGAGTGGATGTTGGTTGCTTTGATTGTAAATGCTTTTGTCCATTGCACTGGAGGATCTATTGTAGCTATCTTGCATATTTTGCCATATCTTTTTAAAGGTTAAGAGGATGTTTTTGACAAGTGCGAATTGGTGGGGAGGCTTGCCCTTCAAGCTTGGAGGAGGACGTTTTGGTCAAACAGGGAGTGGTTTTGTCTTTGTGCCAACTATTCTTTGTTTATCTCTCTCTTGCTTGTATCTACCTTCAACATGTTAAAGTGATTGATGCTTTGCTCCTTGGTTTTGATAGGTTAGAGGGACACACGTGGCTTGGAAAAATCGATTTGGCAAGAGGGCTTCAAAAATTCTTCATTTGATCTTTGGCAAAAGTAATCCTCATCTCAACTAGCATTCATCTCTTCATCCAAGTATGCTCCTAAGGTATGGTCTTCTTCTTCCTTGGCTTATCCATAACTTCTAGATCATAAAAACCCTAATTGATTAAAACCCTCATTTTTACTTTTTCTTAGATCTACCTGGATCTAACCTAGCTTTTGAAAAGATATTGAAAACCCACCTCTATAGTATCCACGGCAATTCAGATCTGTAGTTTGATAGTGATTGGATTCCATTTGACACACTTTCCAAGGCACTTAGCCCTCCTTGAGCAAAATCGCACCACTTGGGAGAAGCTAGTTTGGTTGGTTCCAAGACATGGGTAGGTGAGATCCCACTTGATTCATGATCCTCACACTTGATAACCTACCCCTAGTGCTTCACCTTGTTGATTTTTGCCTTGTGGGCCCCATTCCTCATTTTGAGGGTTGTGCCCCACTTGGGTCAATTTGGTGATGCACTTTTAATCTCAGATCTATGGAGATCTAGCCATTAGATCCCCTTGATTTTCAAGATCCACATTGACACTTGCCTAAACTACTTGGATCTACAATTTGGTGGCCATTGGATTTGATTTGACACACCTTTCCATGCTTTTAACCCTCCTTGGGCAAAGTCGCACTCCTTGGGTGTTTGGGTTTGCCCACTTATAGGACATGGGTGGTTGAGATCCCATTGGATTTGGAACAAGCACACGTTGAAACCTACACCTAGTATTTCACTTTGTGAAGTTCTACCTTGGGGGTATCATTCCTCATTTTGGGGATTGTTGTCCACTTGGGTCACACAGTGAAATATTAGATCTACTAAGATCCAACCATCACATCTTGAATAGCCCACTTGATTTGCATCCTAGGTGTCTCGATCTACAATTTGACATTTCTTTTGACTCCATTAACCCATCTATCAGGGCACTAGTCAACCTAGGTTAATTCGCACTCCTTGGAAGTTGTGTCAAGTCCTAGATCCCATATGTGGGTATCTCTAATTTCACTTTAAATCCATAGATCTAGTCATAGCATACCCCTTAGTACCATTTACACCCTTAACTTCACCTTGTGGGTCCCATTTGAGCCATTTCCATATCCTAAGGAAGTGGGCCCCACTTGTGTATTTCATGGTACTAGATCTTGTCATCTTATCTCATCATGTGGCCTAAATCATTCATTGGTTGAAACATAAGTCATTCCCTAAGCCTCTTTCAACCACATTTAAACTTCTAGGTCCACCTAACCTTGCATTGGTTTCCGTAACTTGTCTTTTAAATATCCCTAGGAACCTTTGTTTGGGTCCAATCATCTTTGATTGGTTATAGGGTCTCCCCCTAGGTCTTGATTCATCTTGATCTAAAGTGAAGAGTGCCTCGGTTGACGTGACTCCCAGCTTGCGTTGGGAACCGTGGCATCTCTTAAGTCACCTCTTTAGTTGTCCATCTCCTCTACCATCCCGAATGGGATACCTTTTGGGACAACTACAAGTTGTGTGATAACAGTGTCGTCTCTTCTGATCTTTCCATCCATCTGACATGATAGTGCATCCTGTGTGTACCCATGAAGCTTTGAAATCCTTCAAGTATTCATCTATGGAAACGATCTCTTTTTGCAAAAGAAATCCCCTCAAGTCATGGATACTAAGGCCTTTGAAATCCTTACCAGCAGCTACAACAGCATCCCACGTAGGTTGGTAATAAGAAGAGCGGGAAGCATTGAATGGAAGATGAACATCATACCACCATCTTGCTATGTACTCATGGGAAACTTCTTTGTCCTGCTTCTTCCAGTGGTCACCTAAGGTGGGTTGAATTTGTGTTGGATGTTGCAATTGAGAAGCATTGGCACTGGCAGAAGTGCTGGGAGGTGTGAAATAGCTTTCAATGCTACACCTCTTTTTGGCTTTGCCCTTATCTTGTGTAGTCTCGGAGGGTGGAACATACTGGAAAGGATCCCTAAGAGTGGTAAAAGGGATAGATGAAGAGCCTTCTTTTGAATTTGAACCAGGGGCATAGGTCCCACCTATCATTTCAACAAGCCTCCTCTTCTTCCCTATTTCTTCCTCAATCTCTCTTTGCTTCGCCTTTCCCTCTTCAAACTTCTTAAATTGTTCTTGCATATCATCTCTAATTTGTCCAATAACATCTAGTGGTGCTTCACATGCCTTAACTTGGCCTTTGATGGCAGCCAAGTGTTGTTTAAGCCTAAAAATTCCCCCACCCTTAATCAAATGCTTGCAATACTTGCAATATATGTCCCCCTCAACAACATCTGCATGGATCCATGCAGAATCTTTTGCTTTTGGGGCCATGAGTATAGAATGTAGATCTGGATTCTGAGCTTGAAGTTGACTGTTGAAGTCGATTCTCATTGAAGTTTGAACATGAAAAGACAAAAGAAAAAAAATTGAACATGCACATAATATGATAATAAAGCAAAATTCCAAACATAATAAGAAAAATTGAAATTTTAACTTATGTTTAAAATTTAAAATATAAAATTTCTGTGTATTGTAAATTTGTAACTATTGTTTACCTTGGTCCTCCCACAGTCAACTCACTGAAATTTAAGACTTCCAATAGTGGCACAACCCAACAGCGGCTATCAGCACAACCCACAGTCCAAGTTCTGTGTGTATCCTGTTATCACACAAACTCTAGCTGCTTGTGGTAAGTATCCCAATAGGGACGGTAGAGGAGAACAGCTAGGCAGGTGTAACCAACAACAGCCAGGTCCTCTGTCGAAGGGGACAGAAGTCACAACGGACAAGGCTGCAGTCACTTTAGACAAGGCGCTTGGCCAAGTCAAGGGGAAGACCCACTCAACCGGTGAAGGTCGAGACTCAACAATCAGACACCCTAAACCCAAAAAGATGATCAAAGCAGAAAGCAAAATGGATGACTGAAGGTGAGGTTTCTTCCAGCCTTAGTGGAATCGAGATTCTGGATTATAAGGTATGCTAAGTGAAACAAACTCAGATAAGGTTACACATGTAAATGATGAACAAATTGAAGAATTAGAAGGCTGGAAATTAAATCAGCAAACAGAAAATTACTAGAAGCGTGGTTAGGGACCCTGCCTATGGGGGAATGAAGCTCATGATGATTTATCAATACATGGCAGAGATGGATAAGCAATTTAAACACATATTCCAGCAATTATAAATTGATTAAATGGCTGATTTAAGACACAAAAAACAGACCAGCAGGCAATGAAATTAACAGCCCTAGGGGAAGGGTTAAATGGTAGAAAAATGGACCTAGGGAAGTCAAAAAAAGATGTTTCTAAGCATTTCCAGCTGCGGATACTTGATACTCGAAGGTAAAAAGACGTTACGGAGCAGATTAAAGAGTACCCATAACCCCAAAATACACCAAACAGGCTGAGATAGAGGGGCGTTTTTGGCAAAGTGACCAGCGCCTAAAATACGGGTAAATGGAGTAGGAATCTAACCAAACTTGAGATGTAAGCTTTTACGGGCAAATAATAATTGGGTTTGGAAAGAAAATGGAATTCCTACGGTTAAATTTGTAGATTTTAATTTTTAAGGGTTTTAATGTATTTTTGCAGCTTAACATTCACAAGAAGATGAGAAAAAGAGAGAGGAGCAGTGATCGCCACCCTGAAGCAATAGAGAAGAAGAGTTTGATGCTGAAAACAACTGCTGAAGTCCAAGTGTTGAGCAGCCAAGCGATTTCCCCTAGCGTTTGGAGCAGCCAGATGACCAAGTGCGCCCTTGTACCTGCCAGAGAGAAGTAAATCAGAAACTATGGCAAATGACAAGGAAATACTAGCAAATAAACGACAAATGATGAAGAAAAGCAAGATAACAAGTATAAATTCACTTCCCTTTGCTGCAACACACAAAGAGAGAGCCCAAGACAGAGCTGCTAGCTCAAGAAATGCGCCCCTCCTCTAATGGTCGTTCCACCTGCAGATTAGTTTTGGCCAAGAATAGATAGAGACACCGCGTAAATACTCAACAATACACCAGCAATATGCTCATAGTCAACATCAAACACTCAATCACTATGCACAAGAAGATGGAGAAATGTCTCTCTAGAGCTCAATAGCAAATCTCAAAAATGTCAAGAAGTAGTACAATGGAGGTGAGTCCATTCTCTTATAGAGATGGCTCCCTCTCAAGATAGGTTTCCCCCAAAAACGGAGGGTGGAGATTGTTACCCCTCATTTTGGCAAGGGTATCTACAAAGTTTCTTCACAAGAAATTGCAGAATGAGAGGCATGGCAGGCAACATACGATAAATGAACGTGGCAGTAGATTATAGGGTTTGTCTTCATATGAGCTATGATCATTCACAGCATATCAGTCAAGTGGGCAAATCTGTTCTGGAGCTGAGATAGCAGTCAGAGGAAAGTTATTCTTTGAAGTCTAGGAGATGATGTGATTGGTAAATTCTATCCACCTACAATAATACTTAATGTGATCATTCAAATGCGTTTGATGCAGGAGGAGATATTTAAACAAATCATTAAGATCGGTTCTGGTGAGGAGGCCATTATTGGCAAATCCTCTAAAAATTCTGGAGTCTGGAGCATAGCATTGATGCTGAAAGAATGCTTCTGTTAATTATTTTCTGCTGTGTACTGATATTGAGGTGGAAAGTGAAGCCTTGTCCAAAGCTGAGTCATTGGTAGAGACCGAGGAAAAAGACCCTAACAATTTCCAGATTTTGTTTGTTGCCCGTGTCTCATCCTCTGGCAGCCAGAATTGCAGCACTGATTATTGTTACAAACAGAGGTACCAAGATGGATATCCTTGCAGTGAAACAAGCAGTGCAATTTGGGAAAGAACATTCACTTAAGAATGGACCTATCATTTGGGAGATGGACACGTATAGGTATATCGGTCACTCAATGTCAGATCCTGGAAGTAATCATTCAGAGAGGGATCAATGATGGATTTTCTCGGTTTGTCGAAGTCGTCAATCTGAGCATGATAATTCAGAGGTTACACGGTCAACAAATTTGGATTGATGCAGAGTTAAATGTTGGAGTGTGGTTGTGGCAGTTCCCAAATGTGCGATGGATTATATGAGGATGGGACTACACAAATTACTTGTATAGATATTTCACCAGTTGCAGTAGGAAAGATTGCAGAAGCGCTTGACAGCGAGGGGATTTCATGGTGTAAAAGTTCTAGTGATGGACATGCTAAACCTACCCTTTGACAGTGAAAGTTTTGATGGTATCATTGAGAAAGGGGACCATGGATGTGCTGCTTGTGTATAGTAATGATCCCTAGAACCCAAATCCAGAGACAGTCAGTAAGGTGAATGCAATGCTTAAAAGCGTTCACAGGGTTCTCACACCGGTAGGCATCTTCATTTCAATTTCATTTAACCAGCCACACTTCAGGTGTCCACTTTTTGAAGCAGTTGGGTTTACCTGGTCCTTTCAATGGAACACCTTTGGTGACGGGTTTCATTATTTCTTCTATACTTTAAAGAAGGGAGAAATAACAGAAAGCTTTAACCAGGGCAAGAATTTAATTGCAATTCTACTTCATCAGGAGCACTTAGATTCTGAAAATTATCTTTTTCACTCACATCTGGCTGATGAGAACAAGCTTGAAAATTAGGACGCTGTTATAAATGTGTTATCATAAATTACTACCCTTATCTTTTTGTCGAGGCTTAGCAAATGCTGCTAAAATTGCTTGCAATAGTGCCAGATTTGTGAATGACCGTGCGCGTCAGGATGGTGCTATTGGCTTTGAATTTCTCAAATTTGATGCTCGAGGATTATAGAAGAGTTTTGATGTAGGCTTTCCTTCAACGCTAAAACTCGGGGCTTACCAATATGATCAACACGCAAACGATCGCAAAAGCTACCTGTCTCTCCACGGATTTACTTCCTCGCGGTTTCCCGGAAGCCGGTTTGATCAACTCTACCGAGTGACAACTGCTCGGGGCAAGTGTCTTTGTCACTTAAAGCTTTGAAGCAGTTGTTAACCCCGATTCATGGCCGGTTGCGCTTTTCCCCTTTGATTTCGTAGATGCATGTGTGCGCACCACTTCGAGTGAGCCACTGGTCGTAACAGCGTGTTTGTTTCACGATTGGCGCTGAGTTCTTGATGCAGTAGTGTTACCTTCACGCCAGAGCTCGAGTTCCAAAGGAGTTAGGCCACACACAACAGAAATCGGTGGGGCAATCCGTTGATCGGTGGGCACGCCATTATCAGGCCGTTTGTATCATGCGTTCGAGTTTAAGCAAACCGTCACAAGTGGAAGTAAAACCGAAGTTCATGTCTGCAAGCATCCCCGTGGCAGCCGATTTTTGAAATTTGTATTTGAAAATTCCTTTGATTTCTGGATCGACTTTTTTGGCATCGTATCACCTCATTTGGTAGCTGAAGTTCAGTTTTCACCACTCGAACTGCTTCTCGAGTCATAGAGCCTGAAGCATTAACACTTGGAGTATTTCCGTTTTCTTCTCTAGCTTATCAGTCAGCTCGAGGTTAAGTTAAACAATGACACTCGGTGTAATTAAAAACTGTTTTGGAGAGCTGGCACAAATTGCGTTGATTACCTGCTCGGATTTCAGAAGGTAACTATTATGATGGACATATGGAATTTCATAAGTATACAACGAGTATCCTAAACAGACAGTTCCATTTAATAAGCTGGAAATGGCAGATTTCGAGTTAGTGGGTATCGTTTGACAACTGGCTGTGGAGATGGCTAGTCATCGTGGCTGTGGAGACAGCTAATTCAGTGGGGGTTTTCGCTGGAGAAAAGTGGATCTTCACCCACTTTCTTTCCTTTTTTTTATTACTATTATTATTTTCCTGCTTTTTAATTAATTTTTAAGAGAGCCTTGTGTCCTATAAAAGGAGCATGCCTCCTTCATTGTATGGATGGAAAAATTTGGGATTTTTCTCCCCTTGAGCTAAATAGAAAAAATATCATGGGATTCTTTGGATAAATTGAGAGTTATTTTTCTCTTTGTATGCCATTTCTCTTTGTTTGCCATCTTTCATCTTGTCCGAGGCGATACCTCTCTTAGTCCATTTCTTTCGATTCTTAAGCTGGGATCATATGAATAGAAGGCTAACAATCTAGCACAACTTTATTTGACCCATGTTTTTCTCTTAAGTTTTGCGGCTTTCAGGTGTTCTCAAGCGCAAGAGCTCTTAGTTGGTCACTACATTCACCTGGCAGCAAGGCCCATTTGAGTTCTCCTTTGACTCCATTCGCCCCTCTGATATATTGGCACTGGTCTTTCCCTGAGGATTGATCTTCCTTTCTTTTCCATCACCCATCTAAAACTATCTTTTGTTACTTCCGTTTCTCTAAGGCAACCTCTTCCATTCACCTTGCCCGTTAGTGTACCTGCCTTAGCGATCCTATTTTAGGAATACCCCCCTAGTGTTGGAGAAGAGCCAACCTAAAGCGAAGAGGAGAGGAGTGTAGTGACATTGGCCTCTCTCCTAAGAGAGTTGTCATTCCAGCTGGTGTGTTGCATTTTGGGGCTTTCAAACGACACGCATGCCATTTCGGAGGACAACATCTTTGGCGCCGTTGCCGGGGACAAAATCCAATTCCCGAAATTTGAAGACCATGCTTCATTAAAACGACATTTGTGGGATTCTTCTTCTCCCATGGCGACTCCACGAAGGGACAGAGCCCTTGTCCTTTTGCAGATTTGAAGATCCTATTGAGTTTCAGAGGTGAGCACACCCATTGGAAGGCTTTCAAGCTCACCTTGGCGACTCCACAGTTTGGTATGAGGTATGAATATGTGTTTCAGATTTAGTACTTCATTATTTGACTTATGGACGATAAAATAGAACAACATCTTGCTCTTTTGCACGAAGCTTACGCCCCATTGGATTTCTCAAAAATCCATGGATTTCCAAATGAATGCTACGACCGTGGGAGGGTGCATGACATTCTTCCTGAATTCCGTGGAAATGATGGGTTTTCAGCCACCCATCATATTGCCTCTCTCTGCAAATTAATGTCTGATTTTAATGTTCATCATGAGGATGAAATTATGATTGTTTTTGCTTTATCTTTGGAAGGAGATGCAGTATTTTGGTTCTATGGCCTTTTGGATAGATCCATAGATTCAATGGCAATGTTTTTTGAGAAGTTTCTCCTTCGCTGGCATGATGGAACTGTAGAGGAAATTGAGCAGCTTGCTAAAAGATATGATACCCTCATCCCTAGGGTCCACATTGAACAAAAAGAACAGCAAACTGAAGAGGCATCCGAGGGGTTCATTCTTAAAGATGTTACTGAAGAAACTCCTGATATTGCCAATAGAAATACAAATCCGCCTCAGGTTTACAAACATCCTTCTGCTGCAATAGAAAACAGTGAAAGCATTGAGCTGCCTCTGGATTATGTTACCAAAGATATTTACGAACAGTTGTGTGATGATGATGATCTACATCAAGATCATTTCATTATTGAAGATAACAATACTCATTCTGCAGATCAACCTAAGCAGTCTTGTGATGGAAGTTTTTATATCAATCCCATCCATCAGTGGATTGAGGCCGCTTGCGCACAGCCTGATTTTTTTTGCCAAATTTTTGATGAATTCTTATATCTTGACACCATGTCATTACAAATTCGTGAGCAGATTGCAGGTAAACACTGTTTTAGGGTAAATATATCCCTATCTCTGTCTCTAAACAAGCACATGAAAGAGCAATTTGGCGTAGGAGAGATGCTGAAATGGTTGCATTGGTTATATGAATATACTTAGCGTTCTTTTGTCTCATGATTAGTTAGTGTAGGTAGGATGAATAAAGCTCCTACAGGAGCATTTAAGATTTTCAGTATGCTTTTCCGTTTTGTAATAAGTCCGTGGTTTTGGGAAGTGAATTGAGCCATCCTCACCACTGGGCATTTGCTTTTCAGATTTGGTCTGCGATAACCATGAAGATCTGAGGTTCTCGTGCACTCACAAGGCGAGCACACGTCCCGCAGTTGGAGCCAGATGTTACCCCTCATTTTGGCAGGGGTATCCACAGAGTTTCTTCACAAGAAATTGCAGAATGAGAGGCATGGCAGGCAACATACGATAAATGAACGTGGCAGTAGATTATAGGGTCTGTCTTCATATGAGCTATGATCATTCACAGCATGTCCGTCAAGTGGGCAGATCTGTTCTGGTGCTGAGATAGCAGTCAGAGGAAAGTTATTCTTTGAAGTCTGGGAGATGATGTGATTGGTAAATTCTATCCACCTACAATAATACTTAATGTGATCATTCAAATGCGTTTGATGCAGGAGGAGATATTTAAACAAATCATTAAGATCGGTTCTGGTGAGGCTATTATTCGCAAATCCTCTAAAAATTCTGGAGTCTGGAGCATAGCGTTGATGCTGAAAGAATGCTTCTGTTAATTATTTTCTGCTGTGTACTGATATTGAGGTGGAAAGTGAAGCCTTGTCCAAAGCTGAGTCATTGGTAGAGACCGAGGAAAAAGACCCTAACAATTTCCAGATTTTGTTTGTTGCCCGTGTCTCATCCTCTGGCAGCCAGAATTGCAGCACTGATTATTGTTACAAACAGAGGTACCGAGATGGATATCCTTGCAGTGAAACAAGCTGTGCAATTTGGGAAAGAACATACAATTAAGAATGGACCTATCATTTGGGAGATGGACACGTATAGGTATATCGGTCACTCAATGTCAGATCCTGGAAGTAATCATTCAGAGAGGGATCAATGATGGATTTTCTCGGTTTGTCGAAGTCGTCAATCTGAGCATGATAATTCAGAGGTTACACGGTCAACAAATTTGGATTGATGCAGAGTTAAATGTTGGAGTGTGGCTGTGGCAGTTCCCAAATGTGCGATGGATTATATGAGGATGGGACTACACAAATTACTTGTATAGATATTTCACCAGTTGCAGTAGGAAAGATTGCAGGAGCGCTTGACAGCGAGGGGATTTCATGGTGTAAAAGTTATAGTGATGGACATGCTAAACCTACCCTTTGACAGTGAAAGTTTTGACGGTATCATTGTGAAAGGGGACCATGGATGTGCTGCTTGTGTATAGTAATGATCCCTGGAACCCAAATCCAGAGACAGTCAGTAAGGTGAATGCAATGCTTAAAAGCGTTCACAGGGTTCTCACACCGGTAGGCATCTTCATTTCAATTTCATTTAACCAGCCACACTTCAGGTGTCCACTTTTTGAAGCAGCTGGGTTTACCTGGTCCTTTCAATGGAAGACCTTTGGTGACGGGTTTCATTATTTCTTCTATACTTTAAAGAAGGGAGAAATAACAGAATGCTTTAACCAGGGCAAGAATTTAATTGCAATTCTACTTCATCAGGAGCACTTAGATTCTGAAAATTATCTTTTTCACTCACATCTGGCTGATGAGAACAAGCTTGAAAATTAGGAAGCTGTTATAAACGTGTTATCATAAATTACTACCCTTATCTTTTTGTCGAGGCTTAGCAAATGCTGCTAAAATTGCTTGCAATAGCGCCAGATTTGTGAATGACTGTGCACGTCAGGATGGTGCTATTGGCTTTGAATTTCTCAAATTTGATGCTCGAGGATTATAGAAGAGTTTTGATGTAGGCTTTCCTTCAACGCTAAAACTCGGGGCTTACCAATATGATCAACACGCAAACGATCGCGGAAGCTACCTGTCTCTCCACGGATTTACTTCCTCGCAGTTTCCCGGAAGCCGGTTTGATCAACTCTACCGAGTGACAGCTGCTCGGGGCTAGTGTCTTTGTCACTTAAAGCTTTGAAGCAGTTGTTAACCCCGATTCATGGTCGGTTGTGCTTTTCCCCTTTGATTTCGTAGATGCATGTGTGCGCACCACTTCGAGTGAGCCACTGGTCGTAACAGCGTGCTTGTTTCACGATTGGCGCTGAGTTCTTGATGCAGTAGTGTTACCTTCATGCCAGAGCTCGAGTTCCAAAGGAGTTAGGCCACACACAACAGAAATCGGTGGGGCAATCCGTTGATTGGTAGGCACGCCATTATCAGGCCGTTGGTATCATGCGTTCGGGTTTAAGCAAATCGTCACAAGTGGAAGTAAAACCGAAGTTCATGTCTGCAAGCATCCCCGTGGCAGTCGATTTTTGAAATTTGTATTTGAAAATTCCTTTGATTTCTGTATCGACTTTTTTGGCATCGTATCACCTCATTTGGTAGCTGAAGTTCAGTTTTCACCACTCGAACTGCTGAAGTTCAGTTTTCACCATCGTAATGTATTATGAACTTACATTAAAATAACATCATCAAAGCATGATTCTCTCTTTTCTGCATATTGTTATCTACAATTATATAGATAAAACTTTGACACCATGATGCCCCAATCAAGCATTAGGGGGGCGAAAAAACCTTCCTTAAGGTTGGAAACAGCCTGGAAAGGTTTCCAAATTAGGAAACAGATAGGAAATGGCTCATAATTATTTCCAATAGTTTCCGAGCCAATTCCAAGGGATTTCAATTTCCAAAATGCTTCTTGTACCGAAACATTGGGGGGGCAGGGGGGTGCAGGGGGGAGCAGGTGTTTCCTACAATTTAACTCTAAATTGCTTCTCTTCCAAATATGAACTCTTAATCTCCCATGAATCAATCGTGTCCCTCATAGTACATTCATGGTTTCTTTTATGATATTCCTTGCATGTAATTTATTATTTTGGTAGGAAAAGGGTACTTTTTTATTTCAAATAACATTTTGGTGTCTATTCCCCGGACAGTGTGTCATTGTGGGAAGTGTTGGATGTTGCCACCCCACTCCATGTGCCAATGTTTTGAGCAAGATGTCAGGAGGATATCATCAATGCTAGTTCAATGGAGGTTCATTATCACAGTACAAATCAAATCAAGGAAGAGCCTGGGAAAGCATATCCCTTTGCCTTCAGAAATTTTGGATTTGAGTTTCAACTTACATCACATAGGATAAATGCACCATTAAAATGCAAAAAATAAACAATAAATTCCATGAGTAAAAAATGGTGGTACAATCTAGAACTCAAATAGGGTTCGTAGTCTATAAAATGCAAGAATGATCAATTTTCACTAGTCTACAAAGTTGTTTGGATGACAAATATGTCAAATGTAAGAGCTAATAAGCAACAGAAGCAAAACGAGGAAGAAACAAGATTAGTCATAAAACTCATAAGTTTTAACCACAACTTGACTTCCAAGATTGGATATAATTACAACTGGACATTAAGAAGAAAAGGAAAAGAATTCTAAGATTACCTGCATGTGCTTGTATATTTGTAAAACATAATCCAAATCCCTTGCATTAGCATTCATAACGCTATTGTACAAAAAAACATTTGGAGCAACATTCTGATCAAGTAATTCCTGCAGCATAAAAGGTGAAGTTATAAGATTATTGGTAATCAAGATGTATTTAAAAAAGTATTTGCCACTTATCAAAGCACAAAAATGTGCATTTTTAGAAACAAGGGAGGTGCATCTTTTCTCCCCAACCTTGAAAATATCTTTAGCTTTTGCAAGCCTTCCACATAGACCACAGGCATCTATTATATCACGGTACAAATACATATCTGGACTGATATTGGCCCTTTGTTGTCTTCTAAAAATAACCAAAGCCAACTTCAAGTGACCTCGCTTTCCAAATTCACGAATGAGAAAATTGCACCAAATATGCCGTGGTGGAAGAAGACTCACATATCTGTAATATTATCTCAATATTTAATCAAAATCAGGACCTTGTTTTGCAACCATATTCCACTGATTTACTTTAATCTTCATCCTAAGTAATATGTACTAAGTCAATTTAGCAAGGAAATTAAAGAGAACTATACTATAGTTATTAGTGAGATTTCTGTGTTAACATACCCGATCCCCATTCATAAAGGAGACTAATCAGTGACCTTAAAATTTGTGTTAAAATCATAATCCTTAGGAGGGGTTGAACTAATGATAAAATTATTGGCAAAGCCCAAATGTACTTTACCAGCTTATGTACTTTCTCATTCAGTATGCAATTGCTTTAACTGGCAAACATGAATCAGGAAAGACAAGTTTCGCAAACATCAAATTCTTTCCTTCAATAAATGGATGATCAAAAAAAATGTAACATTAGTGAAAAACCTGCAAACCAATATAAGTTACAAGATTATTGTTTACCAGAGTACTTTCTTCATTATATTTCTATGTCAAGCCCCTATCGTGTATAATCTAGAATCATTTACATGAAATTCAATCAGCCTAAAGTCTAAGAACTATGGACCTATTCTCCACACTTAAGAAAAACCCATCAAAGCAGAGAATGAAAATTTCAGTATTATCATTTGCTCAAACATGGGCATTTTGAACTACACCAACTTCGCCTAGAGCTCATTTTGTTACTGACTCTGCTCAGCCAATTGTTCCATTTGTTTCACAGGTTGTTGGCAGTATTCTCCCAACTAAAGTTGTTGATCTGTTGGCTGATCTGCTAGGAATTTATTTTGTTATCCTTGTTCAACCAAAAGATGGAGGATTTTGGGCTCCTGCAAGGATTCGGTGTCGCTCTTCAAAGACATGTAACAAACCAAATATGTCGATCGGGGAAAAGAATCTATTGGACAGGTGAGAGAACGGACAGAATAGATCCAAGATGGAAAAATCCCAAATTTCAAGAAACATCCCATGAATTCTGGCATTGCATGGGCAAAATGCAGTCAAGACATATATGGAATATGTTACAGCCCAGATCATCCGTAGCATGCTTGCAAAGATATAACAGAGTGAGGAGGTCTTTTGCCATTATAAAAGGCCATGCCTGGGCTTCTTTATGTAAAAGTGGTGGTCTAGCAGGGCCCAAGACCCATGGTATGGTCATGGCAGGTCCTCTTGGTTTTCATTCCAGGAAGTGTTGGCTTAGTGGCATTGTTGACTTCCTATTGATGGGTGGAAGTCCCCTGTCTTGTTGGGCCATTTGGGCCCTAGGTTCCTATCCGGTGCTTCTTGAGATGGGTCCATTAGGACACATGGCTTAGGGGATCCTAGCCACACTTATTTTTTGCTATGTATGAGGTGATTGTGCGTGTAAGGGTTGTCATACCCGATTTAGCACACCTCCTTGATGCCCACTTGGACCTTATTTTCTATTGTATGACCCCTCATCTTGGTCCATATGTGCAAAATCATCATGTCGTCTTCTTCTTCAAGAGATTTTTACCTTGCTAAAGGGGAGGGCATCGAGGGATCTTCTACATTGTTGGGGTTAGTTGGGGCATGGCATCCTTCCCCGGCTCATCACTTCATTTGGATGAAGCCAATTGCACCATTTTATCATTGTTTTTAGTCTTTTTGTGGTTTAGTCCCCGACTTGTGGGTGACAAACCCTAAAATTAAATTATTTTACTTTTTAGTAAGGTAGACTCTAAAGTTAAGTTAAGTCAAAGAAGCCTCATATAACTAAGGCTTCTAACTTTCATTGTAAACATGGACAAGGGTTCAAACATGTACTTTTCTCTTTTTATCTTGGTCTATTTGAGATTTTGAGTGATGTGCACCTCTTTCCTTGGCTTGTGATGAATCTTGAATGGTGAATGGTGAATTTTCTAGGGTTTCTACTATTTTCAAGGTTGATTCTAAGAATAGTTGTAATAACTCGTGGCTAAGGAAAGACCTAAGAAGTATCTCTTACTCTCTTTCTCAGTTGATGTTGGTAAGATCTCTCCATTTTCTTGTTTGATGTTGCTTTTGCACCTTGGGCAAAGTAAATTAGGGTTTTTTATCGGCATCTTGTCAACTTTGTTTGAGGAGACCTTCCTCTTGAAGGAGCTCTCCACTGTGGGCCTTGGAGTTCATCTTTGACCTAGTATCGGGTTACTAGCCTCTTGCCCTAGTTGGTAAATCTTGAATAGCCAAATTGAGTAGGGATGTTGACCTCGATCTCTAATTGCCCTAAATTTGAAAAGACTAAGGTCATAACCCCTTCTCTTTCACTCTTTTTTTATCAAATTTCTCTTGTACATTTATTACATAACCCAAAAAATAAAATATTAGAAAAGCCCTAAAAAATTAGAAAATACATATCTCAAAAAATACTTGCAAATTGGAAATTTTGTTCCCACAAAAAGATGCACCCTAGTTGAATTGATGGTGTATCTTCAAGGGCGCTTTGATCCTGTGGTCAATTTTTGTGATATTTTAATACTTGTGTCGGGTAGGGTTTTGTATTGCAGATCTCTCATTGCAGGTACAGCAGGTATATCAAGGACTTTTGCTAAGTTTGAAGCACTGAAAAGTGGGTTTCTAGGCATGTTTTGACCCCTAGGGGGGCTGAGATTCATTGCAGAACTTGTAAAGCAGGACCACACTCTATTTGGGGGTTGTTACAAAGCCCATATCATATCTGATATCCTATTTTTAGAACTGTTTTGAGGTCACCCCTTCACCCTATTGCACATACCCCCTACCCTACTATACAAGGTACACTTCACAAGGTAAGGTTGGTATTGTTTTGATCAAATTTTATCAAGTTTTATGAAGTGAAATCACTGTTGCAATCCTATAACAGCAGTGGCTATTGGATGTTATATTTCTTGGGATCCGTGATAAATCTCTTTAACTCCTTCCTCTCTTTCAGTGATTATTATGCTTCACTGTTCTGACTGCATAAGGAACTGATCTTTTGCTGAGCGGTTTCTTGGGAAACATGTTTGTGTATTGTCTAGGGAATTGCCAATATTGTTCACCAAGTTCTAGGGACTCCCCC
This sequence comes from Larix kaempferi, assembly GCA_027924585.1. Lineage (NCBI taxonomy): Eukaryota > Viridiplantae > Streptophyta > Pinopsida > Pinales > Pinaceae > Larix > Larix kaempferi. The sequence goes on along the minus strand of BSBM01001174.1, from coordinate 2,519,596 downwards.
TTAGTCTTAGGAGTTGACCTAAAGCATTCAAGAAGCTAGGTTGAGGTGACATTGGGCTCTAGCTTCTCCCATGCTTGGCACTGATCGCATCGTGATCCGTGATTTTATTGTGGGTGCTATTTTGAGCAGTAACAAAATACACAAATTCCAGTAACTCTTCTACTAGTTTTTGTAAATTGCTCTAGGATGTGAACATTGGGCAAATTAGTTTGTTGGTTCTAGGTATTCTTACCTTGGAAAATGAGCAAATCATGTAGAACTGTGTGTCTACGAAAGCAAAAACCCATACAAAAAAATTCACATCAACAAAGAGAAATTTAAACATTATAAGAGAAAACACATCAAAACTTGGTCATATGGCCACCAAAAAGCATTCAACAAGAAATCTCGGAAAAGTTTCTTGATAGGAGAGCTCCAAGTGAAGATTGGCAAAGACACAAGGTTCAAAGTCAAATTTCAGACAAGGAAGAAACTTTGAAATTGCCGAACACCATGGCCCTTGTTAACATTGAATTTTCCTTGGGCATAATTAGTGTTAAGAGTCCAGACTTCAGAACATTGAGTACATCTTTTGGTTTCAATGTCCGAGATCAAACCAAGTTCTATTTTCAGAGATTTTTGAAGTGACATGGGGAGACACCATTTTTGGTGTTTCTATTTAAGACTTTGGGGGGACACATTTATAGTAGCCGGAGATACCATATTTTCAGATCAGATTCCAGTCCTTTTTTCAACCAGTCCTTTACATTGAGATGCTTGAGATCAGCATTTGATGAGCATTCATTCCAGGATCACACATGTCTTCATGCAGCCTCAGATAGTATAGCCTTATGCCACGACTAAGCCTCATGATCTCAGATTTGATGACCAATGTAGCCATTTTTGTCATACAGAGCAGTTGGCAGTGTCCAAAGTTGCAGCAGCAGTGTTCCAGTGAAAGTGGATGGTTCATTTGGTATATACAGGTATATGACCCAGCAGGTATATGGATGTGTATTGATTATGAGTATATTTCCTTTTTGGTCATTTTGGTAGCTTGGTTTAGCATTTAGTGGTCATGATCTGGCGGTATATCTATATATTATGGACATGGTTGTTTGAATTATATCTATATGGTCTAGCTTGCTCAGAATTATGAAATTCATGTTTATACCCATTGGTTTCACCCTCCTTAGGAGAATGGATGTGATCATTCCCACCATATATGGCTTGCTAGTTTTGGCACCACTTTTCACTTTCCCCATCCATCCGTCATCTTCCAATTCTGGTTTTACCTTGACTTGCACCTTAGCCTGTGATATGGAGGACTTCCCCACTTTAGCCTCTTTGTTGGATAGCATCCCTGTTAGTTTGTGTCTCGGCTCTAAGTTCCCTAAGTTGTGTTGGCTAAAACCTAAAGCAAATAGTACTACCATCATTACATGTGGAAATTATTGTTATATCTGCAATCCCATGGAAATTATTATAAAAAACAGTGCTTTTCAGCACAATGAAAGAAGGGTTGTGAAACTGATGAAATTGAAATGTAAATGCACCCTGGATGAAAGCTTGAGTAGTTGTGCTTCTAAGCACATGCAAAATCCCCATAAGGGTCTTAAAGGCCTAAAGAAAGCAGTGGTTAAATGTATGCTAAATCCAAGACTGTTGGTCATGATATTTATGTAATGATTAATTCCTCACGGAGCCTACAGGTTGTGATGTGAGATGGAGTAAGGGACAACTAATTCTAAGTGTCCCCTAGAACCTCAAATTATGGTTAGTCGAGAACCCAGTCATGGCGGTTCTAGAAAAGATCCTCACGGAGCTGAGTCAGCTTGGATGTGACTTGTATACATTTGCCAAGGTTAAATAAACACTTCCCAAACAGCTTATTCCATTTGTGAGACACTGCCATCCCCTGTGTTTTCTTTATCCAACATATGCTTAAGTGTGTATCTCCCTTTCCTACATCCAAAGTATCACAGTGTTGAGTCAGTACAGTCATCCCTTAGTCTAGCCCTTGTAAATTTTTCTATGTTTTGCAGCTTGCTGGTTTATCAACATTTCAGTGTGTTTCATTTCCAAGCCGGTTTTGCATTGGCTGGAAATTACGTATGAAAATCTCAGACAATTAAACACGCTGTAAAACACTTTAACAGGCAAAAAAAATAATTTAACATGCACACCATAAAAAAATCAAACTCAGAAATTTTTGACTAATAGCCCTAGAAAAACCCCCACGGGGAAAACCAGTCAGAGAGAGAGAGAGTTTTATTTCTTCAGCAAAATATAGAACAGCATTACAATAGAAAATACAACTTATCTCCACCCCAATAAATGCACCCAGCAGCTTATGAAACACTGCCCTATATCTGTATGGAACAAAAGGTCATATCGGTCATCAAATCTGAGGTCTCAAGGCTCAGCCTTGGCATAAGGTCTACTAAATGTTTGATATAAGGATGCTCTGATGTGCGAGTGATCATAAATAATGGTGCTCATCATAGCTGATCTCACTGAAAATATGCAAAGGCAAAGCTCGAAAAAGTGCAGATATCTGCTCTGCTGACATGGTAGCCCAGCTACTATGTATGTGATAACAATACTCACAAGTCAAATCTTATCTCTCTTAAGCCTCCATAGTGACCTTGTTTCCTTAAATCCAGGGTTCTCCACCCTTCACCTTACGTACCCTATTTCATAGCTTGATCTGGTGATTGGGTTAGATCTCTCCTGTCGGGAGTAGATCAGGGTCGCCCCTTTACTATCTCTGGCTTGGATAGTACAAAGTGAAGAGTGCCTCGATTGGCGTGACAACCAATCCATCTTGGGGATCGAGACCCTCTCGTGTCACCTCTTTGGTTGCCTGTCCCCTCTGCCATCATGTACAGGATTATCCATTGGGGCAACTACAAGTTGTGTGATAACAGTTCCCATGCATGCACGTTACATGCAACATAACTTGAGGGGTTAGTTTATCCGATTATCACCAATGTTGTTGGCATTTAGCTAGTTTTGTGCCAACAGGTGCCAAGTTCGAATCATCCTAGGCTAGGCACACTAGTCTATGACAAAAAATGGGTTTACTATGGATGCTATCAATGAATGTGGGGAAATATCCCTTGGGTTTCCCCATAAGGTTTTTCTTGGAAAACAAAATTACATGCAACACTTGGAGCATGCATGGAAGAGTGATTGCTTCAAATGGTTACTTTCTGATTTTAAGATCTGTTAATTTGGGAAGTTTTCTATTTTTATAAACATATTATTTTAGCAATTGGTTGTACCGTTGTAGCTTTGAGTACTCGTCTGGTGGATTTTCAAAAGGGTAATCTTCAAGTTTTTAGTTTGTTGTTTCCAAGGAATAGCCTCGCAGAAAACCCTCTGAGTACCTCCCTATGATTCATGGATGCTCAATGGGGTAAACCGTCGGCCCTGATTATAGAGCCTAACCGAGGGGATCAAGAGAGTCTAACCTGCGACTTCCCCAATTTTGAGGGGAGAGATCTCACATCTAGCTCATGACTACTTGAGCTAACGTTCGAGGCTAATTTTTCATTTCTTATTTTTGAAAAGTTTCTATTTCTAGAGACTTCTTGTTTTAAGAAATCAATTAGGTTTTTGGATACCTCTTTTGGAGGAGAGCATGTATGCAACTTTTGGTGATGGTCAAGAAAATCTATATATAGGGTTACTATGAATGGATGGGTTTGTGTAGTGATGGAGAAGAGAACCCAAAAATTTAAAGTAATTTTGAAAAAGTACATAAATTAGGTCAAAATAAGGGCATCACGTAAGAATTTGCAGCCTGGACTCCAAGGTATGAAATTGGAAGCACCGTCCAATTTGTCACTCACTAAGAACAAGAGTAATCATCTCATCTTGCAAATCTGAAACACACCTTGAAGAAAAATCAGCAACAAATAAAGTAGAACCCATCGTTCTAAAGTTCAAGTGCTTCTCCCAAGTGCCCAACAATATCACACCCAATCAACCTATAGCATGTACTAGGTCAAATGCCTCTCCCAAGTATGGAACAACTAAATATCCAACTACCTCTTCACCAAGAGAGCAATTTTAGTCAAATCAGCTCTAATTCCATGTAGAAATTTCGTGAATCTGCCTTTTGATGCAAATTCAGACATTTCACCTCAACCTTGAGGTTTCCTAGCTCTATATTCTGTGAACTTTCAGCCTTAGGGCTGAATATGAAATATTGAATTATAGCAACAATATTTCACTTCACTTCAACCCAATTTTGAAAAGCATCCCAAGAAAATAAATGCGATTCAAGTGTACTTCAATACCACAAAGCTACAACCCTTAGGGCACACTTTACAAACATATAACAGATCTGAAATGTCTTATAACATCAGATTATAATAGGAGTGAATCTTCTCCTTTATCTTTTAAATATGTGTCAAATCATTTCACCAATTCAGCTCTATGTTTTGTCAAATAAGCATGCATAACTGGCACTAGAATCTACTCACCAATTCAGCTCTATGTTTTGTCAAATAAGCATGCATAACTGGCACTAGAATCTACCCAATCAAGAAAATAAAAAGCCAAAATTCAAATCTCTAAGTACACAAAATTTGGATAGCTGGAACACTTCATATATATATATATATATATATATATAAGATGAAGTACATGTACATACCAACAACATATCACAAGTTGGTACAAGTCAAACTCTCCAAATGCTAGCTAGGGAAACCATAAGAAAACCCTAGCTGCCAACAGCTCCTAGCTAGGATTTCACTCCTAACCAAAGCTGGTTACTACACCAAAGGTTCTTAACAACCTAGCATCAACACCAGCAAGTCTTCTTTGGAACTGTTATCACACAACTTGTAGTTGCCCCTAAAGATGATCCTATCCAGGATGGTAGAGGGGATGGGCAACTAAAGAGGTGACCCAAGAGGACCTCAATTCTCAAGATGGACTGGTTGTCACGCCAATCGAGGCACTCTTCACTTCTTGCTATCCAAGCCCTAGATAACAAAGGGGGAGACCCTGATCTATTCTCAGAGAGAGATATCCAAACCAAACACTAGATCAAGATATTCAATGATGGATCCTATGGTGAATAGTGATGAACCCTAGATTTAACGAAGTGAGTTACTGCAGAGGCTTAAGGGATAAGATATATGAGATACAATTAGATCAATTACAGTAACTTGAGATTAAGAATGAATCTAGGAAAGAGATGTTAAGGAAAATGATCAAAATCAGCTGCCTTGGGAAACGTGTACTTAAAAGATGAAAAAGTGGTCCGAAGGAGTAGATATGAAAGAATAGGGGTTTCCTAGTAGGGCTTGATGATAGATGTAACAGTGTTTAAGCTCACAAGCCAAAATGAGACTCAAACAATCGAAAAAAGGGGCAAAATCAAGGAGGGCGCAAAAGCTAGAGACCAGTGCCTAAGGGTTAAGGTAGATGGAGTCACCTAAGGGTGACGCCCTTGAGGACCCACTTGGGGCTAGGCCTTAAGTGAAAAAACCCAGAAATCATTCACCCAAATTCCAAAATGAAATAGCTAGGGAATATTTATAAGATTTTGCTAGTTACGGTTTGAATAAAATTGACAGATGGGTAAGCTAAGGAGCCAAATACGTACCCTGTGAGCGTACCTGGATGATGAAGATGAATGTCGGTATGACGAGGATTACTCCTGCAAAGATCAAATGAAATCTTGGTCAATTCTCTTGCTCCAAGGAATTGCCTAGATCCACAAGTGTGTCCTCCTCTCTCTGCAAAACCAAGGAACCAAAGTTCATGTTATCACACCATAGTAGCAGGGCTACTATTCTTGTTTAGCAGATATCTGCACTTTCCAGACCTTCCATTATTCAGAGCTTGGCTATGATAATTGTATATTTTGAGATCACTCATGATCAGAGCAATGTATTATTCAGACTTATGTTAGACCTTGTGTCAAGGCTGAGCCTTGAGAGTTCAGATTTGATGACCGATGTGACCCTTTATCCCATACAGTTTCATTTCAGTGCCTAGAGATGTATTGCAGCAGTGTTTCAAATGATATATGATGATTATTCTTGTGATGATGTTGTATGACCTATGGATGTTTTATCATTGAATGTGGATTATTATCTTGTTTTAGTCATGTTCATTGGATTGGCTTGGTATATAATCCATGATGTGGCAAAATGTGTAAAACTTAAAATGGACTATCTTGATGATGAACTATAAAATGGACAGTTACTTGCACATTTAGGTTGTTTGACAAAAATCACTGGTTTACCACCTTACATAGATATGGTCTTTCTTCACACCAGTTGTATGCTAGATTAGGCTCCACCTTCACTTGACTCCATCCATCCATGACTTTCCTTATTTGGCTTTGACCCTTGACCTGTCTTACTTGACTTTCTGGTATTGAGGACTTCCCCTTTTTCTACCTCTGTGTTTGGACCGCATCCCTGTATGTTTAGTGTCTAGGCTCTAAGTTGGTGACAAAACTTCCCTTTGGTAAGTTGGATTGTAGGCCTAAATCATTCTGGTCGGTTGTCCCGATGTTTGGCATTGGCTCAAACTCCCCCTAGTCACTTGAGAATCTGAGACGTTGTTGGCTAAAACTGAAAGCTCATGTACTACTTATGGAAACTTATATAAATTCGCCCATGGAAACTAAAAAGGGCAAGAGCGATGAACTGCTAAAAATACTCCTCGAAGAGTATAAGAAAGGTCCAAAAAGCAATGGTTCTTAAATGCTATATCTAAACAATTGCTGACCTTATATGTATATGTAAACATGCCCTGGATGCAAGCTGCAATTAGTTGTGCTTATCAGCACACCTGAGATCCGAAGGGTTATGTAGGCCAAAAAGGCCATGAAATGAAATTGAATGATCCTAATGAACTTGAATCAACTTGATGTAGACATGATGCCTAAGTTGAATAAGCACTCTCTAAACAACTTACCCATTTGTGAGGCACAGCCATCCCCCGTGTTATTTTGTCCAGCACAAAGTTTGTAGTTTCCCCTCTCCCGGTCCAAAGTATCTTTTAGTTGAGTTTAAACAAGTCACCCCCTTTGCCCAACCTTGTTCCTAGCCCTCATCCTTCGCTAGCAGTTTGACCATGTCCAATGGGTGAGTTTGTCATTTAAACTATTGTGCAAGTAATTATAAATAACAAAGGAATATGCTAACATGATTAATGCCACTGAATGGATGCTATACTTTAAGTTAAGCTGTGAGTATGATTAAAGGAACATGTCTTAGTCTATTAAGATGACTTATCCTTGGTTGTATATTGACCTAGTCAAACCCAGTTTGACTATGGTCATTTCTTGGGATCCGTGATGATGTGGGCCATATATATACCTATTGATGATGATGGATGGTCCCACATACTCTTGATGATGATGCTATATGATGGACATATGATTCAGATGATGATTGATGCAGTTCAACAGGTTTTATTATTACTTCAGATCATCAGATTATACACTGTCCATATATGGTTAACCCTACAACTAGCCCATCAGGGCAACCCATGGTGTATGAGTACACATTCCTAGTAGATTTGGGTCTTCTGGATCCAATGAGACACTTATCTTTCAGTTTTGGGCACTTCTGATAGTGATAGATGCAGTTTTACACTTGTTGACCAGATTTGGGGCTAATTTCCCAGCCTGAGCAGCAGGGGCCATGAGAGGCCAGTTCACCTAGGGCGCTGTATGAGGAGGGGGTGGTCCAGCCACTTGTTATTACCATTTATCCCCCCTTCTAGAGAGCCTGGTAGGCTCAGTTTGACAGCATAGGTGCCCTAGGAGGCAGTTTCAGCGCTTTCACAGTTACCGAGGCAGTCAAAAAATGGGATAAAAGGGTCACTGAGAAATTTGATTTGGGCAATTGAGGCAAGGTTTTGGCACTTGGTTTTTACAGAGGTCTTCCAGGGTGAACCCCCTATCTTCCACCTAGTTTTCATCACTTGGGTGGGTCCACAGAGGCCACAGGAGGCTTTTTACTGCTTGTCTGTCACAGATTTTGAGGACAGATTTGATCATTTATATTTATCTTGGACATATTATATTATTTTATTGTGCCATGGGGATGAGCTAGTAAGGATTGATGCCTCCTAGCCCCACCATGAGCTCCATGTGTCATGTCCTAGTCATATGAGGTGGGCTTTTGTATTTTTACCCACTCTAGTGGATGACGTCACCCTCCATGAGTACCTTTTAGCTATGACATCATCATTATTTGAGTAATCCATGTGAAATATTGTTATGGTTCATCTTAGCCATTGATTATGTATTGAGATCTTTTAATCTCAACCACTCATTTTGTTGCAAAGTGGTTTTGAGATCTAGGGTTTTGGTCTTTATTATCCTATATAAGGAGGAGACCCCCTATTATGTAGCTCACCTTTGGGCTCTTGAAAACTTGGAATGAAAAGAATATTTTGGAGATCTACTTCTTGGCTTTGATTGGGTTGCTCTTGCATATGTTCTTGGATATCTTGCTTCTAGACATTGTTTGCTTTTCAGGTGAAATCGACTTCAAGAGAGGGAGGCCGAATTTCTCAAGCTAGCTCATCGAATTGCTTTGTGGGAAGATTGTAGGGGTTGCTCACATCCCCCATGGGCAAATCGACTTCATAGAGAAGGAGTTTTTCAATTGTGCTTTGTCCATTGATTGCTTTCTTGATATGGCATGCTTAGATCTTATGGATTTGTAGATCAAATCTAACTTGATGTAGTTTGATTTGCAGGTTTTCATGAGACATATTTCCTCCTAGAGTTTCGATGCTATTAGTTGAAGACACTTGGATCAAGCTTGGAATTGTAACTAGGGCAAGAATTCTCCATATGCTAAGAGGCCGCAAGCTTTTGAGGTAAGATCTATAAAGTACGTATTGATTTCGCTTGCTATCCATCCCATTGGTCAATATTACATTAAAATCAAAACCCTCATTTTTGTTTTTCTTAGATCTACTTGGATCTAGCCTTGCTTTTGAAAAGATATTGAAAACCCACCTCTATAGTATCCACGGCAATTCGGATCTATAGTTTGGTGGTGATTGGGTTCCATTTGACACACTTTTCAAGGCAAAATAGCCCTCTTGATGCAAATCGCACCCCTTGGGAGAAGCTAGTTGGGTTAGATCTAACACATGGGTAGGTGAGATCCCACTTGATTCATACTCTCCTCACTTGATAACCTACCCCTAGTGCTTCACCTTGTTGATTTTTGCCTTGTGAACCCCATTCCTCATTTTGAGGGTTGTGCCCCACTTGGGTCAATTTGGTGATGCATTTTCAATCTCAGATCTATGGAGCTCTAGCCATTGGATCCCCTTGATTTTCAAGATCCATATTGATACTTGCCTAAACTACTTGGATCTATAATTTGGTGGCCATTGGGCTTGATTTGACACTCCTTGCCATGCTTTTAACCCTCCTTGGGAAAAGTCGCACTCCTTGGGTGTTTGAGTTGGCCCACTTCTAGGACATGGGTGGTTGTGATCCCGCTTGATTTGAAAAGAGCACACCTTGAAACCCCTGTCTAGTATCTCACTTTGTGAAGTTCTACCTTGGGGGTAGCATTCCTCATTTTGGGGATTGTTGTCCACTTCGGTCACATAGTGAAATATTAGATCTACCAAGATCCAACCATCACATCTTGAATAGCCTACTTGATTTGCATCCTAGGTGTCCCGATCTACATTTCCACATCTCTTTTGACTCCATTAGCCCATCCATCAAGGCACTAGTCCACCTGGGGCAATTCGCACTCCTTGGGATGTGTGTCAATTACTAGATCCCATATGTGAGTATCTCTATTTTGACCTTAGATCTATAGATCTACTTTTCACATACCCCTTAGTACCATTTGCACCCCTAACTTCACCTTGTGGGTCCCATTTGTGCCATTTCCATATCCCAAGGAAATGGGTCCCATTTGTGTATTTCATGGTACTAGATCTTGTCCTTGTATCTCATTATGTGGCCTAAATCACTCATTGGTTGAAACATAAGTCATCCCTTAAGCCTCTTTCGACCATACTTAAACTTCTAGGTCCACCTAACCTTGCATCGGTTTCCGTAACCCACCTTTAACACTTCCCTAGAAACCTTTGCTTTCAACCAATCATCTTTGACTGGTTGTAGGGTCTCCCCCTTGGTCTTGATTCATCTCGATCTAAAGTGAAGAGTGGCTCGGTTATCGTGACTCCCAGCTTGCATTGGGAACCGTGGCATCTCTTGGGTCACCTCTATAGTTGTCTATCTCCTCTACTATCCCGGATGGGATACCACTAGGGACAACTACAAGTTGTGTGATAACAGTTCAATCAGCAAACAAAGATGAAGGTAGATGCAATCTAGAAGTAAAAGATAGAGAATAATTGGTACAAAGAAAAAATCACTCCCTGTGTAAACCAAGATCTGACAGAAAGTAGCAGATTGGGTCTCCCTAACCAATGCGCCCCTCTCCCAAGTCGCCTCCTTCACCTACAAATCAAAATTTGTGGGAGAAAATATGCAAGATAGCTGCCAAGATCCTTCAGTGCAATGGAAAAGTAGTTTCAATCACCATAGCCAAGCATTCAACCCAAGCTCGCAAGAATTCTCCAAGATATTTCTTTGTATTCCAAAAGCCAAGAGCCAAAAGTCCTTTTACAATGAGGGGGGTCTCTCTTTTAAATAGGAGTGAGAGAGACCAAAACCCTAACCACTTTTTTAAATGAATGGTTGAGATTAAAAGATACAACAATAATAATCAACGGCTAAGATGAGCCGAAACAATAATACATGGATCACTCTAAGAGAGGGGGACGTGTTTCCTCAATGACGCCCTAGGGGGGGCGTATAACATGTCATGACTAGGAAACACAACATAATAATTTGTTGGGGGGGTCTAGGAGATACTATCTTCCTTAGACTAATGGCCCAACTACATCAAAATAATATAACATGAATAAGTGATAAAAATCACTAGGACGTTTTGTCCCAATAATAAAATAAAAACCCCCCAAATAATAACCCGGAGTGTATGTGGACCCCACTGAATGGTGCAAGTTGTGCCATGTTATCCAGTAAATTGCACTTAGTGGATTCCGAGTGAACCGTCAAGGACTTGAACAATCTAATTGTTCATCATCAGTGTTCCAAGATCCATCAAGCCAAGTTTTGGCCCCTTTTTTAATAATTGCATGTTCATACCCCCTTGGGGGATTTTGTAAAAATGTGCTACCATGACGGTCTACGTAAAGAGTTTGGCTTCCTAGGACTTAGACATCAAATGCGAACATTCCATGGTGTTTTTTCCCTTGTCAATTATGCATTGTTGAATAAGCGATGTATAATCGACGAATTTTTCACCCTCTCCTCCAAAGCTGAAATGTTGTCTTGGTGCTTTGGCCTTAGAAGGTTATTAAAGCTCAAGTGTCAATGTTTATGAGCATGCTAGACATTAAATTGCGTCATTATGGACATGCACTAGTGACTAGGTCCCCTAGGATTTTCGGTCAGTTCCAAGAATAAAAAAAATTCTCGTAAAACGGACTCTTTTTTAATATTTTAATTAAAAAACCCAAAAATGTAATAAAAGCGTGTTTAGGAGGCCAATTTGGCCATGGGGGTGCTTGTTTTCTAACTCAGAGCACCCACTTTCCTAAGTGTTTAAGTGATTTATTTTTCACTTAAATTACTTTTGCTCAAGAAAGTTAAATAGTGAGTGAAAAAATAGAAAAATAATAAAGTTATGAGGAAAATCATATTCCTAAATTACGGGAATATGATCCCACTAAAGAGGGAGTTGAGTGGGCAATCACATCCCATAAATATCTCAATCAAATCAGCCTTGAATCAAGGCTTATGTTATGGCCCATTCATCGCCTCAATTTGAGAAATGCACCCCTCTTGCTCTTTCTTACCCTAATGCGCCCCTCTCCTCCATTTTTCTATTTAAGAAGGCAATGGGCTCTCATTTCTCTCATGGTCAGGGAGGATCGAAAGGCTGGTAATTCTTGTACTGTATTTTGTAACATCTTTTTGGAATAATAAAGACTTTGGAGGCAAATATGTGGTGTAGTGCTCAATGTGTGTGGATGCAAATGTCAATGGTTTAAGAGGTAACTGTAGCGTAGCTTAATTATTTGATGCATTTGTTAATGATCAGGGCATTCAAAGGACTATTACTAGTTGGTAGGATTTACGACTCTAGTTTGATTTCATATATTGCTTGCTCATGTCCGCGGTATAGAAGTAGTATGTTATTACTAGTTTGTGTGCTTACTCTTCTGATTTCTGGCATGAAAAGCACTGGATTTGACGCTTTGTGCAAGTAGTTTTAGTTGTGTAGGTTGCCTAAGCTTGAATATGCAGATGATCTAGTTTGACTCTACTGCTCTTTGTTATGTGGTACCAGTACCAGCACACCTACAGAGGTCCCTCGGGGAGAGGGGGTCATTTCTTTTACCAGGAGGGATGTTTAGCCAGCTTTTTCTGAGTAGGGGTTATGACCAGGCCCTCTGGTTTCTCCTTTGGAAATACTATGGCTTAGTGGCATTGTTGACCGCCTCATGAAAGGGCTTGAAGCCCTAAGGTTGGTGTCCGGGGATTCCAGGGGTGGATCACTGGGTCACATGACCCCGACCTTGATTTATCATTCCAGTGACATATTTTTTAGTACTAAGGCATATGTCTCTCCTCCAGGTCACCTCCCACACCCTCCTGGCCCTCCAGCGCCCTCTCTCCTTGGGCTCCTTTGATGATGATGTCATCCTCCAAGCCAGGCTGCAATGCTTGATTAGGGGGGGCGTTGAGGGTTTTTCACTACTGTTGGGGTTAGATGGGGCATGACAACCCCCCCCCTCCGTGGTCTGACCTTCAGAACGGACCGATATGCCCATTTTTAGCCATTTTAGTCATGTGTGGGTAAATTCTGGGGTAAATGCCCCAAATTACCCACAAATTTGATTATTTTATTTTATTATTGTTTTAATTTTATGTTGACATTTTAAAAAGGCATGTCGGCCTGTATATTTTTTATTTTTGTAAAGTGGGTGTGAGAAAAATATAAATACACTTCTCCTCACTTCATTTTAACATAACAACTCATGTGATAAAACATTTTATGTCTGATTTTTACCCTACTTGGGCTCTTTGAGTGATGCGCACTTCTTGAGGATGAATGTACTTGCTAGTTTGGGGACTAATTTTTGAAGTATCTTTGTTCTTATTCTTTGCTAAGGTGATGCTAAGAGTTGTTTGCTTAACACATGCACAAGGAGGTATCTAAGTTTCTTCTCTTGATTTCTCTTTGTTGAATGTTGGATGTGTGCTTGTCTAAGGTTGAATGGTAGTTATTAATGTTGCATTTTGCCCTAGCTAAGTCATTTTCAGTATTTAGTTACCCTAGCATCGTAAAGCTTGAGCTTTAGGTCTCCAAGGTTTGTCTTAACTAGGGCTCCTTCAACCAACTTTTGTAGTTGTTGAAGGAAACCTTGGTTTGACAAACTGGGCAAGTGCCATCTCAAGAGGAGGTCCATCCTCCTCGATGCCCTAGGGTCAGGGTAGAACATCTTGAACCCTCGGTCCCTTCTTTCTACCCCTTCGCTGCCTCATAGCAGCCCTCAGGCCTGCTCTCCTCCTCTCCTTCTCAGCTCCCATCCCCTCTTTCTTTCCTCTCCCTTCTTTGTTGTCCTCTTCCCCATCTTTTCTCCCATTCGCTTCCTCCCTTGTTTCCTTTTCTGCTCCTCTCTACGAAGCAATCACTACAGGGAAGCCCTAAATCCCTGCATACACATACAGTAAAGAGGTTTGAAGTTTAGAGTTTATAAGTGAGTTTTGTGGTGCAAATAAAAGTCTGATTTTGACATGAAGTAAGTATGAATGCTTGATAGATTCGGTTGGAAGGTTGTTGTTTCCTAACACCTGTGCATGCAAAAACAAAAGTCAAATTCTATTATATTTTTATAAGTGCTCCTACCATTGCACTCATTTTTGTTTGTGGAATTCTGGTAAGTAATATCACATATAGCAATTATCTTATTATGAGAACTTGATCTCTGAAGTAGTCCATTGACAATATTACTATCATGCTGCTTTTATTGTGTCAAATGCACTTACATACAGATCTGAAACTGATATTTTTGCAAATTTGAAGTGGTGACATGTTTAATCTTATATTGTGACACTCATGCAATTATATTGACGTTTTATTCACATGGTTGATATATTAAATGGTAGATGTTGCTATGGGTTGTCCTTATATATTAAACTAGTCGTGGTGATCATAATTTATAAATTCTTTGTTTCTTTTCTCTCAACTGTTGTCACTAACACACTGCGAACTATTTGCTTGAATATACTACTGGCTGATACTCTAACTTTCGAGTCATTTTCTCTGCTGCAACAATATATTGATATTTATATAGAGCATGTCTTTTTTGTGATAAGGTGTCTTCCCATACATATATGCACCATTGTTTACATACTTCTTAAAGCAAAATCTGATATAGAGTGTTACTTCACAGTCTTAGGAGTGCTTAATAATTGACATTGACTACTTTGATAATAACAAATATAAATGTTAGGCTACATGTTAATAATATCACTTACTTGTTGAATGAGACTTCGTGGTTTTATCTTATTCATAGACTCCATAAGGAATTGGTCAAAACTAACATTTGCATAGAGAACGTAGTCCTTCGTCGCATTAGTGTGTCTTGCAGGATATTTCAGGGTCCTTCCCCTAGGAGGTTACAACTCTCCGAAGAAGTCAGAACTGTGATCGAGGTGACATTGGGTCACATTTCTTACAATTACTTATTGAGCACAAGCCCTGCTAGTTTGCCCGGTAACAATCTTCAAGTACTTTTAGGATACAGTCCCTCCGTTCTCCACCAGTAGGCTCCATAGCTCAAAAAATTCCCAGGATTCCAACATTCTTTCTATCTCTCTCTTTCCTTCATTTTATATTTAAACTTTTCTGGTTACGGTTACTTGCATGCTTAGTTAAATTAGTTTCATTTGAAAGGAATTTTTTAAGAAGTTGATTTAAGTTAAGTATGCTACCAAATCTAGGACTTAAAGCTTATTTTAAGTAGATCTAGGTTGCTTAAGTACTTGTGTATAATTCTTATCTTTCAGTACTTTAAAATTTTATGCTTTTAACATTCATTTGGGCACATTTGGTGCATTTCAGGTGGCTGGTTTTACATTTTTCTCACCATAACAAGAGGAGGTGCTGCCGAAAAATCAAAGATCTAAAGCCATCCAAGGCTTCCCAGAGCAACACACTTCTTTCTTCTTCATTCCTAAAAAACTGTAAGCCTTTGGATCCAAATCTGTAAGGACCAAAGGCAGCCACCTTTTTCACTTGTAATATAATAATAAGAAGAAGAGCGAGTGGGCTTTCCAAGTGCCCACACCCCATCCCCCTGGGGGGATTCCTATCGCCTCCTTGATGGTTTGCTTTTTTGTAACATTATTTCTTTTTGCTTTAGGTTAGTCTCATTTTTCTTGTCTTGGTTAGTTTAATTTTTCTTGCATAGTTTTTGTAAAGTAACGAACACTAACCCGACATTGCTCTACTGAACTAGCCAAGAGAGCTTGCTCGAGTGGGGAAAAGATACTCTTTGTCATAGTAATTAGTCTCACATTTTCCTTTTTGCATTTCAATCTCAATTGGAATAAACAATCTGCCCTTCCGTGTATGCTCTTTCCCATCGCAGGTTCGCCCTGATATTTGGGATAACCAAAAGCAGAAGTGTGCACTTTTTAACTTTCCACATGTAATAAACAACTCACCTTAATAAAAACAACTTCCCCAATACATTACGAAAATCCGGCGTATCAGTCTTTGATATTGTGTGGGAAAATTCCTCAAAGGAAGCGGGAACCACTAGATAGTGACCTCGAGATACCGTTAGACTACACCCTTGATTAATGTAGTGTTGAACACCTCCCAGAGACTCCAATCCAGCCCACATTTCCAAGTGCGGAACCACCTTTGTCATAATTCGGACATATTCCAAGTACCTCACTGTATATCGGGAATCCCCTTCCCCTTAATCCACTCATCATCTTAATAAATTAAAACTGACCACGTACACTGTAAAACATTCACTAATTTTTTCAACAGCATTCTGTTATTTTGACTCCATTGGCACTGGTACAATTTATTATCATCATTTGCTTTCAGTCAAATATGTTATGAATGCCATATATTTTTTTATGTTGTCGAATACAAATTCCACATTTGCGATAGCTTGTTTCAGCAATCCATTTCGAAACTCCTAAATAACTTCGCATCCACAACTAATAAATAATTGAAGAGCCTTAGAAACTCTTTCATAGGGACTACCCCCCTTGGCTTCGTTAGGAGTTAACCTAAACGAAGGAGTCAGTATCAGGTGACAACCTTGACTCGAGACTTGCCCCTAAGGACGCACCCAGTGGCTTGAAGTTTTCTGCCACCCTAACCCCCTTTTCCCCGAGATGTGTATCCAGCGGCAACATGCCAAAAGGTGTGGGATGCATCAGAAAAATTCTCTTAACAAACCTTATGCCATTTCCTTTCCTCATTTTCCCAAATCGATTTCCTCAGTGACCATTTCTTTCATTTTGTACTGTCAAAATATCACCTGTAAAATAATAAAATGTATGTATCTCTCTGCCTAGTGCCCCGGGCACAAATCTGATTGCACCAAAATGTCTAGGTCCTAGGAGCAGGGTAATATGGTAATAACAAGTGGTTGGACCCCATACTCCCTCTGTAACACCCTAGGTAAACCAAA
Source organism: Larix kaempferi (assembly GCA_027924585.1). Lineage (NCBI taxonomy): Eukaryota > Viridiplantae > Streptophyta > Pinopsida > Pinales > Pinaceae > Larix > Larix kaempferi. The sequence continues at coordinate 2,502,835 of BSBM01001174.1, read as the reverse complement.
ATAATCTCAAAGTGTGCTGGCAGGCCATTTTATAAGGCAAATATGCAATAAAGTGATAAACTAACCATAATCCCATCTGAAAGTGCCTGAAACTGATATTTGAGTGTACGAATGGACTCAAAAGGTCCAAATCTAGTAAGGATGAGCACTCATACAACATTTGACCACCTGGATAATAATCTGTAAGCTCAACCATGCTCGGACAATAAAAATAACGGTCAACAAGGAATTCACAAGGAACTCCAACTCACAACTTTAGTGACTAGGGGGAATTCACAAGGAACTCCAACTCACCATAGGTAAGTTTTGTCATCAACTCAGAGCCGAGACACAATAGACAGGGAAGCTCATCCAATACAGAGGCTACAGTGGGGAAAAGTCCTCCATGTCACTAGTCAAGTAGTAAGTCAGGGTAATAAACTAAAAGGTAGGTAATGGATGGATGAAGACAATGAATAATGGTGCCAACACTAGCAAGCCAAGGTATGATGGAATGATCACCTCTATTCTCCCTAAGGAGGGTAAAACCAATGAGTATGAATAGTGAACTTCTAAGTCTGAGTAGGGACAATATAATATATATAATATGATCAACCAGGTCCACATATCTATATGATCGCCAGATCATGACACTAGGTGCTAAGACATGCTATAAGAATAAATATAAAAGCAATATAACCATAACACAATGATATACCTGCTGAGTCATATACCTGAATGCTCATCACCTGTACCATCATCTGTCCTCTGAAACTGCTGCTGTAACTCTGGGCACTACTGACTGCTCTGTACAACTGGTATAATGGCTACATCGGTCATCTCTCTGAGTGTCCTGAGACTTAGTCATGGCATGGGGAATACAACTGCTGTCCAAAATCTAATAATGATCCAATATAGATGCTCATCTCAGCATCTCCAATGTAAGGGAACTGGCTGAATAGTGTACTGGAATCAGAAAAATAATGTATGGTAGCCCGGCTACTATAAATGTGATAACAGCACCCTAGAAAAGGATAAGACAGCTAGCTTTTAACACTTATTACAGCTCAAACTAGCATGTGTGATTAAAGCCCTATTATGCCACATTCTGCAGGCATACTATATTCAAGACTTATTTTTGCTTTTTGTGCATTAGCATTCCAGAGTATTGGGGCCCATCTTTGCTGCTCTTGGGTCCCCCTTCCATGAGATGATGTGATGTAATGATCATATGATATATGCCATGATTCTACTGCTATGCCATGCCATGATGATTAATGATGATGATGATGTATTATATTTTGTTACTGCCACCATATGATGTATTGATTATCTGATGAGTATAGTTTGTAGTATCGCACTTTCAAGTTGACGAGGGTAGTAGATTCTTGATTTACTTATGTACCATTGAACCTAGATAATGCTTAGTGTTGAATTTTTAACTTAGCAGTATAATTTTCATCTCTTTCAACTTTATTTCATAATTCATTTCATCCCACAATTATGCTTGAAAGAAATATCACCATTCATTTGGAGCGGAAATAAAACAAGGATCACTGAAAGAAAACCATGCACAAGAAACACAAAGATTTATCGTGGGAAACCCAACGAGGAGAAAACCAAGCAAATGTTTCTCAGAAGAAATCAATCCAATTCAAGTACAATACCAATTATGAAGATTAAGCCCTAACATAAGAGAGGCTCGACCTCCTTCACAAAAAAGTGCGCACAAGTGGAGAGAGAAGATGTGAGATGAAAGTGTGGGAGCACTCTATTTATATTCTTCAGTTGACTTGACTTTTCACCCTTGAGGCCGACTTGTACTTTTGGTGAGGCCTACGTATCTTTCATCTTCTAGGGCCAATTTACCCCTTTTTTTACTGGGGCAATTTTGCTCTTTTTTGCCTTCAACTTTCTCTGGGACTTCTTCAATGGTTTGTCTTGACTTCTTGGTTATTTCTTCATCATAGAAAAGTTCTCCTCGTTGATATCTCCTCACATGCAGATCAAATTCTTTCATAGAGCTCTAATGTTGAATTGACCATACTCTAAGAAGTCCTGGACACTTCTTAGAGCCAATGTCAAATTCAACATTAGATTAGACTTTGTCTAATATACAAAGAGATAAGATCCCCGGTAACATAGACAAGTCAACTCACTATATAAGAATAGATCGCTCCATCACGAGCACTTTCACATAGAGTATGCAATGTGACCACTAGCCTTCCTTCACTCTAGTCAATCCACATGGCTAGACAAAGGCTAAACATCCGAGCCTCAATACACATATTCAATACACATGACTAATAAGGGCTACGACGAGGCCATTCTCTACCAACCATTGGTCCACATGACCACTATGGGAGAATGATCTGCAGAATGTTTGCCCGATGCTGGAACCATGGAGAACATCAACACTCCCTCTCAGCAAGGGAGACATTCTGCATCACGCCAAGCGACATACTTGGTGAGAATGTCCATTAGTACTGCATCTGTACTGCATTTGCATCTGCATATGTACTAGATCTGTACTGCAACTGCATTTGTACTATGTTTGTAATGCAACTGGATCTATACTACCACCTTGGTATCTAGGCCACTCATCTCATATGAATCTATGCCTGCTCATCTATAATACCATCACGGTGTTTGGGCCATTCATCTCTCATATGAATGTCTGTCGCTCATCTATAAGATCATCACGGTGTCTGGACCATTCATCTCTCATATGAATGTTTGTCGCTCATCATCACGATGTTGCACATCCATCAACGCTCCCTCTCACTCAAGGAGGCATTCTCCATCACACCAAGCTTGCCCCTAAAGTATACAAACTTTGCCTTGGACAGAGGCTTGGTGAGAATGTTGGCTATCTACTCGTCCGTGGATATGTACTAGAGCTTCATTGCTCCCTTCTGCACCATGTCTCGGACAAAAGTGGTATTTGATCTCAATATTTTTTGCCCTGTCATGAAACACTAAATTATATAAAGCTTGACACAACTTTGATTTTCACAGTGTATTATGGTCGTTTCTAGCTTTGATTGACACTGGCTGTATAATACTTGCTTTTGCTGTACTAAGTGCGACAGAAATTTGCTTCCTGTTAAACCAAGATATCATCGCTAATCCCAAGGTAAAACAGCACCCTGAGGTGTTCTTCCTATCCACTACACTTCTTGACCAGTCAAAATCTGCATAACCTTGCAGCTTCACTTCATTAAGTAAGACATCTTTTAGATCATATCCAACTGTACTAGGCAAGTACCTCAGCACATGCTTTGCTGCAACTCAATATACATGCCTCAGCTCAATCATAAACTAGCTCAAGGTGTTCACTGCAAAGCAATATCAGGCCCAGTGTCTAATCAGGTACACCAAATCTGAATCTGAAGCGGAATCAACAAGTTGTGTTGCATCTACTTCCTCTGTGCAGGATCATCCCACTCCCTCTGCACCTAAGTATTATGCTCCCTCTATATCTAAGTACCTTGCTCCCTCTGCATTTGGACACTCTGCATTCTCTGCATCTGAGTATCCTACACTGAAGCAACTTGTTTCCTTTTACACTTCTTGATCTTTGTGTCATTTCCACCCAATGGGTTTACTGAGACAAGCCTCCTACTCTCTCAAGACCAGAATACTATCCATGACTCCCTCTGAGTCTGTAAACTAGCTGCCCTTCATCAGTCATCTCTAATGTTAATTAGAACTACATGTTTGATCTTCTAGATCCACTTGGAAGTCAGCATTGACTTTTATTCTGATCTCGGAACTATCCCCCTGAAAGTATCACTAGGAGTTGCATGCATCTTTACATCTTAACAGGCCTTCGAATATGACTCACCGAATCTCAGACTCTTTGTCCTTCATTGTGTATTGTCCATCATAAGAGATATAACTCACTATTGACTTTACAGAATATATGACTTATTTTTGTTAATGCTTCCTCAGAAGTTTGGTTCCCCAATATTTGGTGAGGACACTTAATTTGAGCATAACAGTCACACTAGATATATCACAGATCATCGTCTCTATAGTCTTTACAGTGGACCTATTCTGTAACACATGACAAAAATGTCCACAAGGGTTAACCAATACTAAATTAAATAGTTAGGTTATTCATCATTAATAATAATTCCAATTTAAGCAAATAAATCTTATCATACAAAGTAAAAAATAATTATCTTTGCATGTTTTGTTGACTCCCTCTTGATCTCTACCTCCTTTCAGAAATTATTAGAGTTTATGGAAGGGTACTCTGCTCCATCATCTAATCTGAAGACCTTGACCTTCTTCATGTTAAGTCCTGAAATTCTGGAACTTGTTGAAGTCTTCATGGAAGGAACCATACATAGTATAGGAAAACATCCAAGGATTCCACTGTCACCAATCTGCATGTGTCTAAATGTGCTAGATCCAAGATCCTCTTGGATCTACTCTCATCGCTTAGAGAAGATCCCTTGACATCATTGCTCAGAGAAGATCATTGCCAATTGTATAACCCTTGTAGATACCTTCATGTTTCATATGAATCTTTTGGAATACTTAGAAGTGCTCTTTGCAATCTTCATCAAATATGTCTTCTTTTCTTCTGAGGTGGAAGCGTTTCAACATTAGTTGGATGTTGCCTTTCTTTTCTTTTCCTTTGAGGGCACTAATAAGCAAAGTAATCAATTGTGTGACAATTGTAACATTTGATCTTTGAAAGATCCTTCTTCTTTTGTTTCGGAGTTGATCTCCTATTTTCCTTCTTCTCACCATTTCTTCTTTTTATTTTCTTTTGAGAACATTGGAAAGCATAATGACCAAAATTCTAACACTTGTAACATCTTACTTTTGAAAGATTCTTTTGATCTTGAACTAGGGTTGATTCTTCACTTGTATTTCTCTCTTGGAATATCGTGTGCTTGGTAGCATTACTATCCACTGACCAAGTGTCACTATTATCTGTAATAGTGCCATTAAGAATAGAGAAAAAAGAATATTGGAGTTCATCTGCAATCTCAACATCATCCAACCTGTCTTCTACTCTGGACACCATCTTGACAAAATCAAAAAATCTAATTCAAAAACCCTAGCAGAAGCTAGGTCAAAACTTAACTTTGTCAACAGTGAAAACTGACTCCACAAGTAGGTGCGCCTTCCTAGGGCGAACTCCAAAACACTATTTTTTAGTCTAATCCAAGTCTAAACTGTCTATTAAAAATGAATACACGCAAATAAAAACAAAAGGTAATCAACAGAATGAACAGTCTACCTATCAAGGTAGACTCAAAATTGATTTCTTGGACTCAAAAAGCATAAGAGATAGAAAGGATTTTGAGTGACGGACTTCGGTACTAACAAGTAGGACAAATGATTTAGGTTCAATTTCATTTATTTCTTACTCATGCGTAGAGATCTAGGACTTGGATGTTATTTGTTTACATGCATAACTATTCTGATCTCTAGAATAAGAAGCACCGGATTTGGCACTCTTCTTGCAAGTAGTTTTTAGTTGTGCAGGTGATCTCACTTGAAGGAGTGGATGATCTAGTTTGACTCTCCCATCTTTTCAAGCATTTTCAGAAGGACACGGTCCCTCCGCTTCCCACCAACAAACTCCATAGATCTAACATTCCCAACGTCAAGTTGCTTCTTATCTCCTTTCTTCTCTTTTAATTATTTTTTCTCTGGTTACTTTTGTATGCTAAGCTAGTTAGTCTCTTTCAAAGAAGATCAAAAGCTAACTCATTAAAGTATGCATTCTTTTAAAGACTAGATCTAGGTGCCTAAAGTTTCATTGTAGTAGATCTAGCATCCTAGCGAAGTAAATTTGCTCATTAAGATTCATATGTTTCAAAGTACTTAACTAGGATCTTAAATTTGTATGCTTCTAATGCTTTATCTAACATATTTAGTGCTTTCAGGTGGCTGGTTTTTACTTTTTGATGAACAGGTAATAGTAAGTGCTACCGAAAATTTAAAGATTCAGGCCATCCAGGACCCCGTGAGCATCCTACCTTGCTTGGAATCAAAACTTTGAGACTTGTAAGCATGTTGAATCCTGATTTATAAAGGACCAAAGGCATCCACCCCAAAAACTGTAAAAATCATAATAAAATCAGTAGGATACCCAGTGCCCGGTCTCCACCCCACTGGGGGGATCCGTGTCACTTTTTGTGGCGAGCTTGTTTTACTATTTCTTCTTTCCTTTTTGTTTTACTAGATTAACTTAGTCTTTATTTTCTTGATAAGATTAATTTAATCACATCTTTGCACCCACATCACTAGATTAGTTTCCTTTCTATTATTTCATTTTACTTAAAGTAACGAACTTCAACTTTGCATCCCCGAGTATGCTCTTGTGACCATTGCAAGTTTGTCTGATCTGTGGTCAACAATCAAAAAAAGGGCTACTTAGTGGCTAGCTTAAAAGGGAAATCCTTTCAAAATTTATCTTTAAAAAATCGAGAGGTTGCATTAAACATACTACGGAGTCAGAGGAATGCCTTAATGAGATTATGTCTCTCCCTGTTTGACACCTGGTACTATGTCTCTGCACTCATTTTTAGAGGATAAATTCTCAGGTGGGCCAAACCAAAAATAATACCACTCTAATCAACTCATCCATAATAAATTAAAACTGACCAAGAGCATTGCAGAACTTTTCCTTTTCAACAGCACCCATTTACTTTCTCGACATTGGTCCTGTTATCACACAACTTGTAGTTGTCCCTAATGGTGTCCCATCCAGGATGGTAGAGGAGATGGACAACTAAAGAGGTGACCCAAGAGATGCCACAATTCCCAATGCAAGCTGGGAGTCACGTCAACCAAGGCACTCTTCACTTTAGATCAAGATGAATCAAGACCAAGGGGGAGACCGTATAGTCAATCAAAGGTGATTGAACCCAAACAAAGGTTTCTAGGGAAGTGTGAAAGTCAAGTTATGGAAACCAATGCAAGGTTAGGTGGACCTAGAAGTTTAAGTATGGTTGAAAGAGGCTTAAGGGATGACTAGTGTTTCAACCAATGAATGATTTAGGCCACATAATGAGATCAAATGACAAGATCTAGTACCACGAAATACACAAGTGGGACCCACTTCCTTGGGATATGGAAATGGTTCAAATGGGACCCACAAGGTGAAGTTAAGGGTGCAAATGGTACCAGGGGGTATGCAAAGAGTAGATCTATGGATCTAAGACAAAAATAGAGATACAAACATATGGGATCTAGCACTTGACACTAATCCCAAGAAGTGCGAATTGCCTTAGGTGGACTAGTGCCTTGAAATGGATGGGCTAATGGAGTCAAAAGGATGTGAAAATGTAGATCGGGACACTTAAGATGCAAATCAAGGGTACTGTTCAAGATCAAGTGAATGTGATGGTTAGATCTTACTAGATCTAATGTTTCAGTAGGTGACCCAAGTGGACAACAATCCCCAAAATGAGGAATGACACCCCCAAGGCAGAAATTCACAAAGTGAGACACTAGATGTAGGTTTCAAGGTATGCTCTTTTCAAAACAAGCGGGATCTTAACCACCCAGTTTCTCTAAGTGGGACAACTCCAACCCCCAAGAAGTGCGACTTTGCCCAAGGAGGGCTAAATGCATGGGAAAGTGTGTCAAAACAAGTCCAAAAGCCACCAAAGTTTAGATCCAGGTAGTTTAGGCAATTATCAGTGTGGATCTTGAAAATCAAGGGGATCCAATGGCTAGATCTCCATAGATCTGAGATTGAAAATGCATCACCAAATTGACCCAAGTGAGGCACAACCCTCAAAATGAGGAATGGGGCCCACAAGGCAAAAATCAATGGAGTGAAGCACTAGGGGTAGGTTATCAGGTGAGGAGAGTATGAATCAAGTGGGATCTCACCTACCCATGTGTTGGATCTAACCCAATTAGCTTCTCCCAAGGGGTGCGATTTGCCTCAAGAGGGCTATTTTGCCTCGGAAAGTGTGTCAAATGGAACCCAATCACCACCAAACTATAGATCCGAGTTGTCGTGGATACTATAGAGGTGGGTTTTCAATATCTTTCCAAAAGCTAAGATAGATCCAAGTAGATCTAAGAAAAACAAAAATGAGGGTTTTAATCAATTAGGGTTTTATGATCTAGAATTCATGGATAAGCCAAGGAAAAAGAAAACCATACCTTTGGAGCATACCTGGATGAAGAGATGGATGCTAGTTGAGATGAGGATTACTTTGCCAAAGATCAAATGGAGAATTTTTGAATCCCTCTTGCCAAAACGTCCTCTTCCAAGCCACACGTGTGTCCCTCTAACCTGCCAAAACCAAGGAGCAAAGCATCAATCAGTTTAACATGTTGAGGGTAGATACAAGCAAGAAATAGATAAGCAAAGAATAGTTGGTACAAAGACAAAACCACTCCCTGTTTAACCAAAACGTCCTCTTGAAGCTTGAAGGGTAGGCCTCCCCACCAGTTCGCACTCCTCAAAAACGTCCTCTCCACCTGTAAATCAAAATATGGAAAAATATGCAAGATAGCTACAATAGATCCTCCAGTGCAATGGACAAAAGCATTTACAATCAAAGCAACCAACAATCCACTCCAAGATCCAAGCATGTACTCCAAAAGATAGAAATTTTATTCCAAGAGCCAAGAGCCAAATTCTCTAGATGAATTTTACAATGAGGGGGTCTCCTCCTTATATAGGATAATAAAGACCAAAACCCTAGATCTCAAAACTACTTTTTGAAATGAGTGGTTGAGATTAAAAGATCTCAATACATAATCAATGGCTAAGATGAATCATAACAACATAACACATGGATCACTCAAAATAATGATGATGTCATAACTAAAAGTACTCATGGAGGGTGACGTCATCCTCTAGAGGGGGCAAAAATACATGGGCCCACCTCATATGACAAGGACATGACTCATGAAGCACATGGTGGGGCTAGGAGGCATCAATCCTTGCTAGCTCATCCCCATGGCACAATAAAATAATATAATATGTACAAAATAATACAAATGATCAAATCTGTCCTCAAAATCTGTGAGAGACATGCAGTAAAAGGCCTCCTGTGGCCTTTGTGGACCCCACTGACTGATGAAAACTCGCTGTAAGATAGGGTGTTCACCCTAGAAGTCCTCTGTGAATACCAAGTGCCAAAACCTTGCCTCAATTGCCCAAATCGAATTCCTCAGTGACCCTTTTATTCCATTTTTAACCTGCCTCGGTAACTGTGAAAGTGCTGAAACTGCCTCCTAGGGCTTCTACGTTGTCAAACTGAGCCCACCAAGCTCTCCAGAAGAGGGGGTAAATGGTAATATCAAGTGGTTGGACCACCCCCTCCTCATACAGTGCCCTAGGTGAACTGGCCTCTCATGGCCCCTGCTGGTCAAGCTGGGAAATCAGCCCCAAATCTGGTCAACAAGTGGAAAATTGCATCTATCACTGTCAGAAATACCTAGAACTGAATGATAAGTGTCTCATTGGATCCAGAAGACACAAATATACTAAGAATGTGTACTCATACACCATGGGTTGCCCTGATGGGCAAACTATAGAGTCCACCATATATGGACAGTGCATAATCTGATGATCTGAAGTAATAATAAAACCTGCTGAACTGCATCAATCGTCATCTGAATCATATGTCCATCATATAGCATCATCATCAAGAGTATGTAGGTCCATAAATCATCATCCATACTCATACATGGCCCACATCATCACGGATCCCAAGAAATGACCATGGTCAAACTAGGTTTGACTAGGTCAATATACAACCAAGGATAAATCATATCAATAGACTAAGACATGTTCCTCTAATCATACTCATAGCTTAACTTAAAGTATAACATCATTTAGTGGCATTAATCATATTCACATATTCCATTGTTATTTATAATTACTTGCGCAATAGCTTAAATGACAGACTCACCCATTGAACATGGTCTAACTGCTAGCTAAGGATGAAGGCTAGGAACAAGGCTGGGCAAAGGGGTGACTTGTCTAAACTCAACTAAAAGACACTTTGGACTGGAAAGAGGGAAAGCTACAAACTCTGTACTGGACAAATAACACGGGAAAGGGCTATGCCTCACAAATGGGTAAGTTGTTTAGAGAGTGCTTATTTAACTTAGGCATCATGTCTACATCAAGTTGATCCAAGTTCATTAGGATCATTCAATTTCATTTCTTGGCCTTTTTGGCCTACATAACCCTTCGGATCTCAGGTGTGCTAAAAAGCACAACTAATTGCAGCTTGCATCCAGGGAATGTTTATATACATATAAGGTCAGCAATCGTTTAGATATAGAGTTTTAAGAACAATTGCTTTTTTTGACCTTTCTTATAATCTTCGAGGAGTATTTTTAGCATTTCATCGCTCTTGCCCTTTACTCACGTGTGTTCAAAAACACATTCTAGAGTTTTTAGTTTCCATGGGCAAATTTACATAAGTTTCCATAAGTAGTACATGAGCTTTTAGTTTTAGCCAACAACATCTCAAGTGACTAGGGGAAGTTCGCGCCAGTGCCAAACATCGGGACAACCGACAAGAATGATTTAGGCCTACAATCCAACTTACCAAAGGCAAGTTTTGTCACCAACTCAGAGCCGAGACACTAAACAAACAGGGATGCAGTCCAAACACAAAGGTAGAAAAAGAAAAGGGAAGTCCTCAGTATTAGAAAGTCAAGTAAGACAAGTCAAGGGTTAAAGCCAAATAAGGAAAGTCATGGATGGATGGAGCCAAGTGAAAGTGGATCCTAAGCTAACAAACAAATGGTGTCAAGAAAGACCATATCTATGCAGGGTAGTAAACCAGCGAGTTTTGTCAAACAACCTAAATGTGCAAGTAAAATGTCCATTTTATAATTCATCATTAAGATAGTTCATTTTAAGTTTCACAAAATTTGCCACATCATTAATTATATACCAAGCTAATGCTGTGAACATGACTAAAGCAACAAGATAATAATCAATATCAATGATCAGAAATCCATAGGTTACAACATCATCATAAGAATAATCATCATATATCATCTGAAACACTGCTGCAATACATCTCTAGGCACTGAACTGAAACTGTATGGAATAAAGGGTCACATCGGTCATCAAATCTGAACCCTCAAGGCTCGGCCTTGACACAAGGTCTAACATAAGTCTGAATAATACACTGCTCTGATCATGAGTGATCTCAAAATATAAACTCATCATAGCCAAGCTCTGGAATGTGCAGATATCTGCTAAGCAAGAATAGTAGCCCTGCTACTATGGTGTGATAACAGGTCCATTTTTATGATTATTTGCTTAAGTGAATTTAATATGTCGTGATTACTTGATTACTCGTGTGCTGCTAGTTTAATTCATATTTGTTGCTCTTGTTTCAATATTTCAAACTCCTAGAATTTACTTTTGTAACTTAGCTTAATCAACCTTAGTTATTTTCTTAGGGACCACCCCCCTTGGCTTCGCTAGGAGTTGGCCTAGATAGAGGAGTCAAGTGTTAAGTGACAACAAGCTTGACCCATGACTTGCCCCCAAGGACGCACCTAGCGGCTTGAAGATTTTTTCCACATGAACCGAGGTGCGTATTAGGCGGCAACAGGCATCATTGTCTCTAATTGTTGATGCCATTAGTTCATCAATTGGTGTTTTTGTTGGAACCATGATTCCACTCAAACACATTCATAGAATCTTTTGCACCTCATGGTAAGGATCAAGACCAATGCTTTTCATCAACACTTATTCATCATTCATTAGTTGACACGTGTTTATTTCAAACGCTTCCTTTTGGACTTCTTACCACTAGAATTGGACATAATTTTTTGTTAACTCCCCGAAGACCAACCTTGAAAAAGTTTTTCATCAATCTTATATAGCGTCCAACAAGTTTCTAAAAAAATTCACAATCTTGCATAGATTAATCTTGACAAAGTTCCTGATCAATCTTATATAGTGCCCAAAAAGTCTCTAAAAACAATTCACAATCTTGCATAGTTTCCAACTAGTTTCTAAAAAAGGTTCACATCATTCATGTTTCATAACTCCTCTAGGGCATCACCACAACTTAACACAAATGTCTACGGGATCATCACAACTATGTCTTTGGAAGCAAATAGAATAGAATTTCAATATAATTATTTTCTTTACATTTTTCTTTAGAATAATGAAGTTGATATATGCCCACCTAGTACTTGATTGATTCTTCCTATTATTTGTCCTTTTAAATGAGGCATACTTGAAGGCAAATGGGGAACCCCCTCACTCTTATTGCTTCATATTTATCAACTCCATACTTGTCTTCTATATCCTCTCCCCAGTCACAAACTTTCTTTGGGAAATCCTTCTCCTCTTCCATGTTGCCATCTACGAGTGTTCTCGTGGTTGTGTTGCCTTCCAATGTGAACAGAAATTCATCCACGTACATCTCATTCTTCATGTCAAGGTATTGCATGCCCTCCTACTAAATGTACTTCATGTACTACATGTCCTATTACTTCTTTTTCTCACATATTTTGCACATGAAACCTAACATTGTTGTCTCTGTAAGTTTTCTGAGAATTTCAACCACCCGGTTTTATCTCAAAATTTCATAGTTTCATGCCCAACCCAGTTTTGTGCATTGGCTGGAAATTACACTAAATTTTCAGACATTTAAAACACTGCTGAAAATCACATTTAATGACAGAAAACTAAACATTCATGCACACCATAAATAATTTCAGACTCAGCGATTTTTGGCAAACTTGCCCAGGAAAAACCCACAAGGGGAAAACCTGTTTGGAGAGAGAGATTTTATTTCTTCAGCAAAATATAGAACAGCAATTACAGTAAAAAATACAACTTATCTCCACCGCAATAAATGCACCCAGAAGCTTCCTCAATTTCTATGCCTGCTTCTCGATGTTTGTGCCTCTTCTCGATTTATGTGCCAAATACAGAATTTTTGTGCCAACACAGAACCTCGTTTTATGTGCCTGCTGCCTCGAAAATAGTGCAAAAACACAACCTTGAAAAATGTGCAGGAAGTACAGTCCGTACAGACTGTACGGCCCTCGAAAAATGTGCCTGAAATCTTTCTCAAAAACTGTGTCGAGTACAGCCTCGGTTTCTATGCCAGTAAACTCAGGACTGGTGCCCAGAACCTCCTCGAAATTCATGCCCAGAATTAATGTTGTGCTCTCCTCGGAATGCATGTTTTTTCTAAAACCCTTTGCCTCGAAATGCGTGCTCCTCGAAATTCGTGCTGCTAGAAAATAGATGCCTAGAAATTCGTGCCCCTTCTCTCCCTCTGCTCTCTCCTTCACTCTCTTCTCAAGAATAAATCCAATATGCCTTTCCCTTGCTTTTTGTCTAAACCCTAGGTAGGTGAGAGGCCATCTAATCCAATGCCTGAGATTATAGACTAGATGAATGGATGAGATTAAATGCTCTCATTTAATTCTCATAAATATTAAATTCACTCACCCACTTAAATTTATCAAAAGTGACTTTAATCACTAAAGTCACATTAAATGCTCATCTCAAGTCATTTTAATGCAAGGGTCACTTTATTTCCCCCTCTTAAGTGACTTAGGCAAAAGTCACCTAGGGGAACACTTTCCTAGGTACAAAAATCAACACTCCCTCTTACCAACGAAGGTGTTCTGCACCACTCCCAACTTGTCTCTGAAGAAGACAAACTTGCCCCTCCCCAAAGATTTCGTCAGAATATCTACAACCTGCTCATCAGTGGAAATGTATTGTAACTCCACAGCGCCTCTCTGAACATAATCTCGGATGAAGTGGTATCTGATCTCTATGTGCTTAGACCTGTCATGGAAAACTGGATTCTCAGAGAGCTCGATGCAACTCTAATTGTCACAGTAAATCACCGTAGGTATCAGCTCCTGATCAAATAAATCAACCAACAACTTACGAAGTCACAGTGCCTCGCAAGTAGCCTGACTGGCTGCCACATACTCAGCCTCAGCAGAACTCAAAGCAACGGACTTTTGCTTCCGACTGAACCACGACACTGTTGTTGAGCCCAAACTGAAACAACAACCGGAAGTGCTCTTCCGATCCCTTACACTGCCTACTCAGTCTGAATCTATGAAACCAACCAAACTAACTCCACCCGAACCCCTGTAGTCCAAACCATAGTCCATTGTTCCTGCAAGGTATCTCAACACATGTTTCGCGGCTACCCAGTGCACACTCCTAGGCTCCACCATGGACTGACTAAGAGTGTTCACCGCAAAACATAAGTCTGTCTTGGTGTTGACCAGATACATCAATGACCCAATGAGCTAACGGTATAGTGCAGGATCCACCAACTTACCCTCAAAAGCATGAAGCTTCCTCCAGTTGGTGATCATAGGTGTGGACATCGACCTGCAATCCTCCATCCAAAATCTCCTCAGAATATCTACTGCATACTTTCCATGTCCCAGGAAAATATGACCAGGCTCCTGCCAAACCTCCATCCCCAGATAATAGTGCATCAACCCAATGTCTGTCATCTCATACTCTGTAGCAAGGTGTCTCTTGCAATGTGCAATGAGCTACTCCTCCTCAGTGATAAAAAAATCATCAACATATAACAAAAGAATGAGAGGATCTCCACCAACCACAATGTAGAGGATCAGCCTCACTCTTCTGAAAACCCATCGATGTCAAATACGCATCAATCCTGGAGTACCAAGCTCTAGGAGCTTGCTTCAGTCCATACAAGGCTTTCCTCAGCCTACACACATGAGAATCTCTCCCATGAATCTCAAAACCCTGTGGCTACTCTAAGTAAACCTCCTCCTACAGAAGACCATTGAGAAATGCGGTCTTCACATCCATCTGGTGGATCTTCCAACCCATCTTTGCTACTATAGAAATCACTGGTCTGATGGAAGAATAACGAGCAACCGGCGCAAAAGTCTCATCATAATCAACTCCCTCTATCTGTGAAAACCCTCGTGCCACCAAACGAGCCTTGTACTTCTCCACACTGGCATCTGCAGCATGCTTCACCTTGTAGATCCACTTGGAAGTCACAACAGACTTCCCCTCTAGTCTTGGTACTATCTCCCATGCATCATTCTTCATGATGGAATGGTACTCTTCCATCATGGCATCTCTCCAAACCTGATGCTGAGAAGCCTCCTCACATGTGGATGGCTCTGAATCACGAAGACTCGCAACTAGAGCCATGCCCAATCTATCTGGCATCGCTATTGTCCTGACCTCCTCCTGGGGCCTACCAAATGCCTCTGCTTCCTCCAAGGTATCACGAAGCCATTTAGGCTTCCTCTTCCTTGAAGGCTCCTCCAATACTGGTCTCTCCTCATCTGAAGAACTGCCAGAAGCAAATGGTCCTGCACCCTGTGGACCAGTAGCCTGTGAACTAGTCACTGGTGAACCTGTAACCTAAGAACTAGAACTTGTCCCTAAAGTACCTGCTGGCTGAACCACTGAACCTGTAGAACCTGTGCCTGTAACCTGTGGCCCAGCCATCCGGAAACCTGTGAACCTGTGATCTGTACTGAAGATCCCTGTGTCACCTAAGGTATGGAAACCGGTGGCTCCCCATGCTCCAACTCTCTAGACTTCCTGAAGGCTCTCTCCTCCTCAAATCTCACTTCCCGCCTCACAACAACCTTCTTCTGGCCAAGAAGATAAATGCGGTAAGCCTTCGAAGTCTCATCATAGCCCACAAAGATGCCTCTCTCTGCAGTGGGATCAAACTTTGTCCTCTTCTCGGAAGGGACATGAGAGTAAGTCAAGCAAACAAATATGCGAAAATGGCCAACCTCAAGCTTCTTTCCTGTGAACATCTCCTCAAGAGTCTTCCTCCCCAAGGCACGGTGGGGACTCCTATTCTGCAAGTAAAATGCAGTACTACATGCCTCTGCCCAAAGAAAGAAAGGAAGACTCTTATCATGAAGCATAACTCTCGCTGCTCCCAAAATAGCATTGTTCTTCCTTTCCGCTACTCCATTCTGCTCAGGAGTGTATGGAACTGTCAACTATCTCTGTATGCCCTCCTGTCTACAAAACTCATCGAACTCACTGGAGGTATACTCACCCCCATTGTCCGATCTCAGGACCCAAATCCTCCTCCCTGTCTGATTCTCCACAAGAGCTTTGAACTCTTGGAAGATCCTCAATACTAAGGGTGACTTCTTGCTCCTGAAGAAGTAGATCCAGGTCTTCCTAGAATAGTCATCGATGAAAGAGATATAATACTCAAATCCAATCAAGGAAACTGATGACATAGGACCACATATATCTGTATGGATCAAATCAAGTACTCCTGTTGATCTGTTGTCACTGCTCGGAAAAGCAGTCTTGGTGTGCTTTCTCAAAGCACACCCCCTGTAAACATCACTCTGCTCTATGCTGAACTCTGGCAAACCTGTAACCATACTCAACAATCTCAAAGCTGGGTGATGCAAGTGGGCCATCCTCAGATGCCATATCTCACATAGCTCACTGCTGCTACTGTGTGCCAAAGCATGCTAGGGTTGAAATAAGAGCTTGTATAGCTTTCCACATCTAACCCCAATGTCCATGGAGGTAGATAGTCCTGTAGTCTTGGGGAATACCTGCACTCTTCCATCCAAGAAACAAACCCCAAGGGCCAAGACCCCTATCCTCAATGGTGGAAACTGATACCAAGTTATTTTTCATCCTAGGGGCAAACAACACATCCCTCAGAATCATAGGACTCATAGACTTCCTCTGAAAGGTAATGGTCCCACGACCAACTGCTCTGACAATGGTGTCATCTCCCAATACAACCTCCACATCTGCACCTGTCTGTGAAAGCTCAAAGAACATCTCTCGAGCACCTGTCATGTGACTCGAAGCTCCGCTGTCAATATACCAAGTGCTAGTGGTGGATGCACCCATCTAATGGCTAATCAACAAAGAATACTCCATCTCAATATCCAAATAAGTGTTGGTAATACTAGAGGCTCTCTCTCTCTCAACATATCCAGCACAAAGAGAAAACTCTCTCTGAAATCTCTCCAAAATCATCAACTTCCGCTAAGGCTGCGGTCTGCTGCTGCTTCTTCTTTGGACACTGTCATGCATAGTGCCCAAATCCCTAACAAGCAAAGCACTTGACTTTGTTCAAATCTTTCTTCTGCCCACCATGTTACTGTTGCTTGGCCCCACCTTGCTTAGGGTCCTTCTTCTTCTTCTTGCCCTTTGCTGTCAATGCCACATTCTCCTCATCCTCCCTACCCTGTGAAGAGTTGCCCTGTACAAGACCTCTCTTGGTCTCCTCCTGTACAAAATCATCCCACGGTCTATCCCAAGAAGGTAAGTTCTCCCTGCCCACTATGGCCTGCATTAAAGCACCCCAAGGCTTGGAAGCCCCATTCACTATTGCCCGCACAAGCTCAGAGTTAGAAACTACCTCCCCAATTGCTACTAGCTCATCTCTAACTTGAGATATCCTGGTAAGGTAAGATGTCACTCCCTCTCCACCATTCATCTTTATACCCTTCAACTTCTCTCTTAGAACCATCTTCTGGTTCTCATTAGTGCTCTGGTATAAACTGGTCAAGGCTGCCCACATTTTAAATACACGGTCCTTACCTAAAATGTGGGGAAGGATGTGGTCTTTAACTGCATCTAAGATAATTCTTCTAGCCTTACAGTCTTGTTATCACCTAAACTGTAGTTACCCCTATGGATGTATCCATTAATGGATGGCAATAGGGAAGGGCAACTCAAAAGGTGCAACCACGATCACCTCGACCTCCAATAGATGGTTGTCACGCCAGTGGAGGCAACCTTCGCTTTATGTTATCTAGCCCAGACAACAAAGGGGGAGACCCGATCTACTCCCGACAGGAGAGCTCAAAACCAAGACACCAAATCAAGTTAATACTAAGTGAAGTAAGGTGTATGGTTTATCCTAGACCTAAGGATGAAGTCACAATATAAGTAAGGGGTTCCATGAGTATAGCTTTGGTTCATTATTGATGTGAGAGTGACTTATAGTATTTGAAATGGGATCCAGGATTGAAGTACTAGTTCAATGTGAGAAAATTCACTGCCTTGGGAACCGTGTCCAATGCAAGGTGGTTTAAGGGTTGAATTGGGGCTAACTAGTACAAGTGACAAGCTTGATCATGATATATGATGACATCAAAGGGTTTAGTCCACCAAACAAGGATCAGACCACAAGTTAATCCAACAATCTAGGAAAGTCGAATTGATTTGGAGAGAGATCAGTGCCTTGGGAATTGGGATAATGGAGTCAAAGTGAAGTTAACTTGTGGTTGATGACCCCTATTGCATGATACAAGTGGGCAATTAAAGTCTTGAAGGATGAATAGGTCTAGATCTAGAGATTTAATGTTTTGACCTAAGTGGACCACAATCCCTTAAAACAAGGAATGTTATCCCCAAGGCAAGATTTGACAAGGTGACCTACTAGACCTAGGTTTTGAATTATGCCCGTTCCAAATCCACAAAAATCTCATATACCCATGTCCTAGAAGTGGGCCAACTCACTTCTCCAAGGTGGTGCAACTTTACCCAAGGAGGCTGAAAGGTGGGTTAAATGACTCAAGACAAGTCCAATAGCATCCAAACTTTAGATCCAAGTAGTTTAAGCAAGTGAGAGTATGGATCT
This sequence comes from Larix kaempferi, assembly GCA_027924585.1. NCBI lineage: Eukaryota > Viridiplantae > Streptophyta > Pinopsida > Pinales > Pinaceae > Larix > Larix kaempferi. The sequence goes on along the minus strand of BSBM01001174.1, from coordinate 2,484,251 downwards.
ACAATTTCACGGCAATCCGATGGCTAGATCTTACTAGATCTGAGTTTAAGGATACCAAGTGGTCCAAAATGGGGATTAAATCCCTTAAAATATGGAATAGGGCCCACAAGGTAGATTTCAGAAAAGTGACAACCTGGGAGTAGGTTATTGGATGTGTAGATCATGAAACAAGCGAGATCTCAACTACCCATCAACTAGAACTAGGGTAACTCACCTTCCCCAAGGAGTGCGACCTCACTTGGAGAGGCTAAGTTGGCCTGGGAAGGGGGTCAAATGGAGGCCAATCCTCACCAAACTATAGATCCGGGATGTCGTGGATACTATAGAGGTGGGTTTTTCGATATTATACCCAACAACCCAATAGATCTTAGTAGATCTGAGAAAATGTAACAATGAGGGTTTGAAGAAACAAGGGTTTCATCAATTTATGAGCTATGTCAATGGATTGGATCAAGATAAGAGAAACAAACCTGTGGATCTTACCTGGGTAACCTTGTAGATGCCTTGATGATGATGATCTATGCAAACCCGATCAATTTGAGAAGTTTAGTTTTCTATGCAATCGATTTAGTCCAAGAAGCCAATGTGCCCTCTCTCCTGCACAACAAACGTCAACAATATCAGATTTGATGTAATCAAGAGATAAGACTAATGCCACAAGAGAAGTAACAGAAAGATAGCATAGATCACAATGATACTAATGATAACCCCCTGATACAAGCAAATGCCAAGAGAGTCGATTTGAAGAAGCCTTGCAAAATCGCCCTTGTTGAAGTCGCCCTCCTGTAGACAAGACAATGATTTCCAAAAAAGATAGATCTTACCACAAATTCCAAATGCTAGGTTGCAATAGACTTTCCAATCACTATCTAAGAACACCAGATGCAAAGAAGACCACAAGAATTTCCCCAAGAAAGTTTTTCTATACCAATAATCCAAGAGCCAAAGACCCCTTACAATGAGAAGCTCTCTCCTTTAAATAGGAAGGAGAGGCATCAAAATCCTAACCACTTTTTGAATGAGTGGCTAAGATTAAAAGATACAAATGTCTAATCAATGATTGAGATGAGCTCAACAATAAAATACATGGATCACTCATAAAATATAACATAAGTGGACCAAATCGCCCTAGAAGAGGGGAATCCCACCAAATCATGATGACAAAATATAATAAGAAGCTTATGGTGGGTCCAAGGGGTAATTTTAGCCACCCTTGGTCAATCCCCATAGCACAATAATAATAAAATAGTCATCAATATACCAAATCATGCCTCTATGGTCAAATCGTGGGCCTCAAAAGACCTCAGAAATCATCAGAAAGTGCCGATGCGGGTCCCGATGAAGCCGAAACTACTGGAGGAGGTGTGGAAGACATCAATCCATCATCACTGATCATCCCATGCCAAGACATTGCCTCAGTAGCCCAAATCAAATTCCTCAATAGCCATTTCTACTAATCCTGAAATGCCTCAGGAAGCGTGAAACTGCCCCAAACTGCCTTTTGGAGTGCCTGCGCTGTCAAGGTGAGGGCACCAGTGTGTCCGGGAGGGGGGTAATATGGTAAAAACAAGTGGCTAGACCACCCCCTCCAAGCACAGCGCCCTAGGTCAATTGGATAAAAATCGCATCTGCTCTGACAGGATCTCCGACAGATCAAAACTGCACTGGGATAGCCAGCTGAGGCTCAATCATCACTGTAAGTGGCCGGAACTGAAAATAGACAGTCTCATTGGACTCAGAAGGTCCAAATCCATCCAAGATGTGTACTCATACACCATATGAGTCTCTACATGATCAAAATATATATAATATACCGGAACAGGTGAAATAATAATAATCTGTAAATGATCAAATAATGCTGTAAACCATGAATTATCATCATACCCTGTATCTGCTGCATAGAATCATCATGTACATGTACATAGACCATATATCATCTATCCACATCATCACAAGGTCCAACCATCTCATGTCCTATGGTTGACCTTGGTCAAACTAGGTTTGACCAGGTCAACATGACCAAATATAACTCAGACCATCATCAGAAGCTGCTGTAAAGTGTCATAGGTTAATGCATGCTCTACAACTTATTCAAATAACAATTATAACACTAAGTAATCATTACTAGCGATCTAAATCCAAATATATAATGTCATTAATTATTATTATTACTCAGACTAGACTTTCAAGATCATATTCACTTCATAGCTGTGATCAATTTGCTAGTGAAGGGTGAAGGCTAAAATAACTGGCTAGGCTAAGGGATGACTTGACTGACTTAACTTTGTGACACTTCGGCAAAGGGAAAGGGAATACACACCATAGTATATACTGAATGAGCAACAACACAGGGAATGGCGGTGTCTCACAAATGGATGAGTTGTTCAAAGAGGGTTTATTCACCTTTAACAGATGCGCACAATCCATAATACAAATAAGGCCAGCAATTGTTTTGATATAGCATTTAAGTTCCATTGCTTTTTGGGCCTGAAGTTTCCATAGCCTTGATCTATGTGTGTTTAAAAACACATTGCATAGATTTACATTTATTTTAGGCTTTCTGCTGCAGGTGTGTTTTTAAGGCACTTGTTTACCTGAGCACTTCTAGGTGTGTCACAGACAGCTTGTTTACCTAGGTATTTACATTTCCAAAAGATATAACATTTTATTTTCATGGCCATTTTCATTTGGCATGCCTTTCATTCAGGTGTGTTTAGAAACACATTGCATGAATGGGCTTTTCATACAAGATATAGCATTTCATTTTTTCCAGATTTTGTATTCATGGCAGCACTAAAAGTTTCAAGTTTAGGCAACACAACTTTAGTGACTAGGGGGAATTCACAAGGAACTCCAACTCACCATAGGTAAGTTTTGTCACCAACTCAGAGCCGAGACACAATAAACAGGGAAGCTCATCCAATACAGAGGCTACAGTGGGGAAAAGATCCTCCATGTCACTAGTCAAGTAGTAAGTCAGGGTGATAAACTAAAAGGTAGGCAATGGATGGATGAAGACAATGAATAATGGAGCCAACACTAGCAAGCCAAGGTATGGTGGAATGATCACCTCTATTCTCCCTAAGGAGGGTAAAACCAATGAGTATGAATAGTGAACTTTTAAGTCTGAGTAGGGACAATATAGTATATATAATAAGATCAACCAAGTCCACATATCTATATGATCGCCAGATCATGACACTAAGTGCTAAGCCATGCTATAAGAATAAGTATAAAAGCAATATAACCATAACACAATGATATACCTGCTGAGTCATATACCTGAATGCTCATCATCTGGACCATCACCTGTCCTCTGAAACTGCTACTGCAACTCTGGGCACTACTGACTGCTCTGTACCAATGGTATAATGGCTATGTCGGTCATCTCTCTGAGTGTCCTGAGACTCAATCATGGCATGGGGAATATATATTGCTGTCCAAAACCTGATAGTGATCCAATATAGATGCTCATCTCAGCATCTCAATGTAAGGGAACTGGTTGAATAGTGTACTGGCATCAAAAAAATAATGTATGGTAGCCCGGCTACTATATATGTGATAACAAGTCTTTCTTGTTGAAGGCTGACAATGCAGCTGCATTTGTAGCAGCGGGAATCTGAATAGGGTGAGCTGTAGTACTGTTTACCACTTCATCCCATAACTCATTCTCTTCCAAAATCAGCATTATCCTAGCTTTCCATGGAACAAAATTTCCTGTCCCATCTAGCCTATCCTCCAACCTAAGTCCTGTAGCCATCTCACTGCCAACTCAACAACGTGTTGCCCACTAACAAAAGAAATCACTGAATGTCTGAAATAAGTTTAGATTTCTGCCCCCAAGCTCTGATACCGTGTAAGTTTTCTGAGAATTTCAACCACCCGGTTTTATGTCAAAATTTCATAGTTTCATGCCCAACCCAGTTTTGTGCATTGGGTGGAAATTACACTAAATTTTCAGACATTTAAAACACTGCTGAAAATCACATTTAATGACAGAAAATTAAACATTCATGCACACCATAAATAATTTCAGACTTAGCGATTTTTGGTAAACTTGCCCAGGAAAAACCCACAAGGGGAAAACCTGTTTGGAGACAGAGATTTTATTTCTTCAGCAAAATATAGAACAGCAATTATAGTAGAAAATACAACTTATCTCAACCGCAATAAATGCACCCAGAAGCTTCCTCGATTTATGTGCCTACTTCTTGATTTCTGTGCCTCTTCTCGATTTCTGTGCCTCTTCTCGATTTTTGTGCCAAATACAGAATTTATGTGCCAACATAGTATCTCATTTTTTGTGCCTGTTGCCTCGAAAACAGGGCAGAAACAGAACCTCGAAAAATGTGCAAAAAGTACAGTCCGTACAGACTGTACGGCCCTTGAAAAATGTGCCTGAAATCTTTCTCGAAAACTGTGTTGAGTACAGCCTCGGTGTCTGTGCCAGCAAACTCGAGATTCGTGCCCAAAACCTCCTCGAAATTCGTTCCCAAAATTAATGATGTGCTCTCTCCTCGGAATGCATGTTGTTTCTAAAACCCTTTGCCTCGAAATGCGTGCTCCTCGAAATTTGTGCTGCTGGAAAATAGCTGCCTAGAAATTCGTGCCCCTTCTCTCTCTCTGCTCTCTCCTTCACTCTCTTCTCAAGAATAAATCCAATATGCCTTTCCCTTGCTTTTTGTCTAAACCCTAGGTAGGTGAGAGGCCATCTAATCCAATGCCTGAGATTAGACTAGATGAATGGATGAGATTAAATGCTCTCATTTAATTCTCATAAATATTAAATTCACTCACCCACTTAAATTTATCAAAAGTGACTTTAATCACTAAAGTCACATTAAATTCTCATCTCAAGTCATTTTAATGCAAGGGTCACTTTATTTCCCCATCTTAAGTGACTTAAGCAAAAGTCACCTAGGGGAACACTTTCCTAGGTACAAAAATCAACAGTCTCTTGTGCGCCATCCTTACCAACACACTTTAATGATTTTTCACGATATCTTGCATTGGTAAGACATCCATTTTGGACAAAACTTCCTCTTCAAACACGAGTTTGACCACAAGTAGGACATCCTCCTTAGGTAAGATGTACACACCAAGTAGAACATCCTCTTCCTCTTGGCCATCCACATTGGATCGACTCCATTAATAGGCATCACACTTATACAAGTCATCCTTTACACACATTAGATCACTATGTTGTAAGCACTCTTCGTGAAATAATCTATCCTCCTTATGCACTAGGACAACAGGGTTGTGGTTCACTGGCAAGGGTGGTGGAATTTCAAGCTGTTGTCACCTGATACACACCTGGGGGAAACGCGGCAGAAATCTTCAAGCCACTCGATGTGTCCTTGGGGGCAAGTCAGATTCAAGTGCTACCACCTTAAACTTGACTCCTTCGTCTAGGCTAACTCCTAGCGAAGCCAAGGGGGGTGGTCCCTATAAAAATAAATCTAAGGTTGTTAATCTAAAAAAAGGAAAACAAGTTATTCCAGGAGTTAATTAATTCTTTCAACCACAACAACAATAACAAGATGAAGAGCTCAATAGCATATAACATACATCATCATCAACTTTCCATAAAAGATAAAAGTACATGGACAAGATAATAAGCAAAGAAAATACCAATGCCCAATGTAAATTGGAAAATGTCTTGCAAAGTGCAAGGATGTTATGTCGGGAAAGTATTGCAGTTGTCTCGATTGGTAAATTTTATGATTATTAGTGAGTATTAAGGGAGTGGGTTTATTGTTGGTTTGTCCCAATAAGACAAACTTTCTTAGACTGAGCGCTAAAGCAGCTTTACCAAGTGTCCAATGGGACGAGGCATAACATGCTTAAAGAAACCCCCTAACTCTGTGGTAATCACTCTTTGCGACCTCCCGAATCCTCGAAGATTAACTTATGTGGATTTCCCTATTAATCTAGTAACTCCAATCCCTTTTTGGATTGACCAACTTGTCGGACTAAGCCGCAGAGGTCCAGATCATATGGGGAATGGAGCCTTGGTTAATTTTACTAAACAAAATTAAAGTTTTCTACTTGATTAAACTATTCCAAGAATCTCTTTTCTAGCCGAATTCCAGTACTCGAGCAAGCTCTTTTTGTGGCACTGTACTTCGGGAAAGCAAGGGAGTTTGTTACTAAAACTTGAAAGCAAATTGTAAAAAATTGTTAAAACTAAGTCCTAAGTGAGTTTGTGGTCCTCCATTGAAACGGAACCAACAAACGGTTAATTTTATCCTGGATTGATTAATTTAAACAAAAAAAATTGAAGGAGGAGGGCTAGAGACAATCATGCCACGAAAGTGACACAGACACAAATCCCCCCAAGGGGGATGGGGTGTGGGCAGTGGGTAGCCCACTTGCTTCTCTTTAGATTTTACAATGATATGATAAATGCCTTTGGTCCTTACAGGATTGGACCTAAAGGCTTACAAAAATGTACAGAAAAACTAGCCGAATAAAGGGGGAAGAGTCTGGGATGCTCCGGATGATCCAAACACTCGAAAATTGGCCAAAGTTTCCTCCTACCTGCTCATGAAATACTGCAAAAAAGCGAGCTATTAGTACCTTAAATTTCCCAAAAACACTCCAGAAGTGTCTTTGGGTCACCACAAAAATTTCTACAAAAATCTACCAAGTTAATCTGATAAAATGACAAAAGTAACTAAGGAAAGCAAGCTTTCCTTGGGATCTTGGCTCGCCTTTTGAGGCTGCCAATGAGATGCACTGTGATTTGCTAAATAAAACTTTTTAATCAAAATAACTAGCTCCTACTTCAAGTCTTAACATTTTCCAATAAAATGACTTGCATAAGTAAGCTAGAAATGCTAGATCTAGTGCAAAATGTAAACTTTTTGGAAACTAAGATCTAAGCAATTATAAAAAAATCAGACCAAATGTTAAATCTTGCTTTCAAACACAAATAGATCTGAGAGGAAAAGTAACCAAGAAGCTTTTTATTTTAAATTTAAGAAGAGAGAGAGAGAGAGAGAGAGAGAGAGAGAGAGAGAGAGAGTAGGCTTGGTGCCGAAAAGATTGACTAAAGAGGCTTCCGGTGGCAAGCTCGTGGACTATGCGGAGTGAATGCTTGGAGATAAAAGAGAACAAACTTGTTCCAAATCTTCTCCATGCTTGGTAACCTATAGCTAATCAGAAACTTGCCAAGTAGTTTGTGAGATCCGGTAACATACACATAAAGAGATCAAGAAAGCATGCCAATAAACTTATTAAACAATGCTACATTCGATCTCTAGATATACATGAAATAAAGAGTCAAATAATAAACTTATTACTTGGTCCTTTCCTATCAATTGATATAAATCCTTTCGAGGCCAAATTCACAAAACAAGTAAGCAAGAACAATTACAGATACATGTCACCTCAAGCAAATGCAACAATGATCATCCAACAATAGAGCATGGCACCATCTAGCCTCTAAAGCTTTATCTTTATTCCAACAACTAAGAAATGAGAACAGTATTACAATGGCAAGCCTTCCTCAAAACAACTCCAACTAGAGCACCATGAGGGAAGAGCCTTGCTTTTATAGAGAATTCAGCCCCAAGAGGGTACATTTGATCAAGAGAGGGTGAATTACATGTGGCATCCCATGAAGCCGAGTTCTTGAGATAGAATAGGGATTTGATTGGAGCTATCATCAAGAGAGGGGCGCCACCTCTCATGAGGTAGGCACCCTCTCTTCAACTAGTTGCCACATCTCAAGATGCTTACCTCCCTTTTGAGATATCCGCCCCCATCAAGTGGATGTGCCCCTCCTTTAGTGGAATGTGCCCCCTTTAGTGTAATGTGCCCCCTTCACTGGAGATCCTTCTCTTCAATCAAATCAATCGAAAGATTGACTCCATTCACCATGGATTTGATTGCCAATCATCAGAGACAAGGATCCGACAAACTTCCTTAATCAATGAGATCTCCAAATTGACTTTATTATGTCTTATTTGCCAATTAAATATGTCTTTTTGTCTTTTTTGAGCAAATATTATTTTTGGACATAAATAATTGAAATTTCTCTCAAAAGTGGGTTTAGGGGTTAAGTGGGTGCTCTGGCTTAGAAAACGAGCACCCCTTAACAAATTATTTCCCTAACCACACTTTTATGACTTTTTTAAATTTTTTATTTAAAACATTAAAAAATCTCCGTTTTACGGAAAATTTTATTTTTTGAGAAACTAAACAATAAACCTAGGGGGACCTAGCACATGTCCATATGACTCAATATTAGTGCCTACCATGGTAATATACATTGACACCTAGAATTTAATAACCTCCTAAGGCCCAGGGACCAAGACGAGCATTCCAACTTTGGAGGAGCAGGTAAAAAACTCGAAAATTATACCTTGCTAAAATGCAAAGTATAATTAACGAGGGAAAAAACACCTTGGAATACCCAGATTGATGCCTAAGTCTAGGGAAGCCAAGTCTTTTACAAAAAATCATCATGCTACATCACTTTATTACAAACCCCGTAGGGCATGAACATGTGAAAAAAAGGAGAAAAAGGGCCCTAAGAGGCCTGATGGACTTGAATAACATGATTTTGAACATGTAACATGTTCAAACTTTGCCCGCTCGCTTGAAAGTCCAACTAAGTGCAACTTAGCTGGTAACACAAACCACCAACCAAGATTCCAATCCCCTTGAGGCATGTGCATAGTGTCGCACCTTCTGGGCCAATAACTAGATGAAAGAAATACGGTTTGTTGTTCAACCTTCAAGGCCTAGTTCACCCTTTGTGGGCTAGCTTTTCCTACGTAAGTGGGGTCATGGATAATTCTTCCTATGTAACAATGAAGCATCACTTTCAAGGAAAAGAAAGCATAACACGCCAAGGTTGTAACAACAAGATAGTCCATCCCACATACCCCTTAAGTGAGGCAATAAATATGGGAATAAAAAAAACCTTCATTGTGGCTGAAACTGATGTGTTTAGTGCCATTTGATGTTCATCACCCGACTCGCATTAAGAGTTGATCTCAATAATAGGCAGTGCCACCAACTTAATATATGTATTCTCGCTCGATAATTAATACAAGGAGATCTGCATAGGGAATAAATATAAAAAAATTAGATTACCTCAATAAAACTAATAATACAAGAGGACCCCAGGGGAATACCTTGAGAACATCTTGTCTCATACCTCCTATAATACAAGAAAAAGAGGATGAAAACACGAAATGCAATAGAAGAAAATGAAACCATAGAAACTACCAACATAATATTTGAACACCACTCTCTAAGGCCAAGAACCAAGGCTTATGATGATCCACGTACACGATGGAATTCATGAAATAAAGTAATGAAAACAAAAACATACTTCTCATGTATTACAGTAACACGTATAGAAAATTAAAATAATAATGCCTTCGACAGGATGTCTTTCAAAGGAATAAAACTGTTGAAATGTTGTACTTTTTAACATTTCGAATTCAAACAGATGAATAAAGCATGGTAAGACAGTTCCTAAACCAAGGGCAAGCTTGGGAAAATTATATGTATGCCAAACAACTCTTCCAATAGACATGAAGGATAAAATCAGAAATAGTAATTTTGAGAAGAAGAAAAATGCAAAATAAAACCATTTTCGAAGAAGAATTTTGATGAAAGAAATCTAAGAAGACTACACCTAAATGGATGACTATAACCATATGTAAAGAGAAACCAGAATTCACTTTCTTACTAAAGAATACAAGTCAAGACTGCGGAAAATGGCATGACACCAAAAGCATGTGACAAAATATCTAGTCTACTAATCTTAAACAGCAATAACAATATATTTATATGAATAGGAAATGTTTCAGTCTAGAAGAAAGAAGAGAAAAAACTGATTATAACTCCTTAACGAAGAGCAAACTTTTATAAGTATACTCTAACCACGCAACAAAAAACTTATTAAGAGAGATACAACAAGAAAACCTGGATCCTCGTGATAGGCATTGTATTTAATTCAGCTTCAACAGGAAAATAAATACAATCTAAATAACTCTAGTCATACCTGAGTGCCAATCTGGCATCCTTCCGTTTAACACACTGTTGAATAATGAATAATGGTTCAACAAAATCCTGGACAGGAAAAAGGCAATCTGGAGCAATAGGCAGAAAACAAATATAAGGTTTTGGGAAAACATAATCTCCAATGAAAACATACCATGCTACACCATTACCCCTAAATGAACATTTTCATATTCAAGCCATAAAATCTAAACATATCTATGATGCCAAACCTAGGACCCTACATACATTTGAACATGGTTGTAATGGAACATGTGTAGCCTAGAAAATTTAAAGGATAGAATTGCGGAATTTTTTTTTAAATCTGAAACTATTCATGCAGCAACCCCATGTAAAATTATTTTTTCTTAGACAAAGTATACTTAGTAATGGATAGTGTTGGTAACTGACTAGGGAACTAAAAGGTCAATCCCAATGAATTACCACACTCACAGAAAATTTAGGCTCCACATTCATGTTCAAATTTGTTGCAAGAGACAAGAATTGGATCCCCTAAACCACCCAAGAGGCTATTTTAAACTACCTTGATCTTGATGGTTTGTTAAACTTCAATAGCTTCATTAACAAAATAAGGTCAAAGACATATCTATAATTTCATATGTTTCAATGTCAATGTACAATTAAGAGGATAGAAAGTGCCCAATCTTCATGTATTTTTACCTCAGTCTATTAGACCATGAAACTTGATTGCAGGAGATATTGGAGATTTTGAATTAGAGGAACAATGAAGTTGGGCAATAGTGGAAGAGATACTAGGCATTAACAGCTACCATCATAAGGGAAAGAAGATCTTGCTAACTGTATAAGTTCAAACTGTTTAACTGCAATGTCTTCATTAACTGCATAAGGTCAAACACTTATGTATAATTTCATATGTTTCAATTTTGAAGTTCAATTAAGGGGGAAAAATTGCTCAAGATTCACTTCTAGTTTTACTGGGAGAACGTTAGAAATTTATTAGGATGTTTTTTTACCTTGATTAGACCAAAAAATATGGTTGCAGGAGAAATTGGATGTTTAAATTGGAGGAGCAATGAGTTTGCACAGTAGTCCAACAAATACTAGGCATTAATGGACTCAACTACAATCGCTAGAGAAAGGAGAAGATCTTGCCTAAAAATTATCCCACCTATCTAGACATGAGAAGATAAAAGAGAAATTATATTATTGTCCAATTGTCTCTGTCAGGTAGTTTTGGTGTGCATATCAAGCACACAGTATCCTCAGGCAAAGGAGGCTGAAAATATGGAATAAGTGCCTCTGGACGTATCGCTGAGACCTCCTCCAACTGTGAAGGTTCATACAATCTGAGTTGACTCGCGTTGACTACATCCTGAATACCATGTTAAGGTAGGAGATCAAACCTAAAGACATTGGTGCCCACTTGTTGCATGGTGGTATATGGCCCAAGTCTAATTGGTTTGAGCTTATGATGTTAATTTTTTAATCTTTGCTTTCCAAATGAAGCCAAACTCGATCCCAACCTGAAACTGTGGAGCTACTCGATGACAGTGATGAAGGACTTGGTACTTGGCTTGGGTTTGTTAAAGTATATCATGGACTCTAACACGGAATTTGGCCAAGTTCTACACAAAGGAAAAAGCTTTGTTTCGCTCCCCTTGTTGGTGAGATGTGGATGATGAAGGAAGACCAATAGAAAGGTCATAAGGGGCAAGTGACTGAAAACCATTAACAAACCTCAAATGGAGAATGTCCAGTGGATACATGAATTGCTTTGTTATAGCGAATGAGACTTAGTCCAGAGGATGATTGTCCATATATTTTTATATTTTTATTTTACCTCTCTCTCATACTCACCCTTTGAGTTTTGTCTATTACGTGACTTGGTCAAAGATTATCACTCACCTACCTTTTGTATTTTATATTTGTATGTCTCAGAAACTTGGTCAAAGATGATCGCTCTCCACCAATTTTGTCCTATACATCTAATACAATATAGTAGTGTACAGTTCACCAATTTCCTTTTGCTTGCATACTTATCTCTTTTGTTTTCACTCTTGTATGAGTATTTAACATTGATGTTCATTGTACTCATATAAGTTGGTATCAAAGCCTAGAGATCAGGGCTTTCAAGAGTTCTACAATTCCGAACCATTTGGGATCTTTCTTGCCCAGAATTCTCCATGAAATCCCTTCTCCAAGTCATTTGAGTGATCCACAAGTGCATCAACGCCCCTTTTTTTCTTGTTTCAGAACATGGTCACGCAAGTACACATACTTTTGCTCAAACTTCTATCCCAATTTTCCATATTTTTTTAATTTTCTGCAAATTCCCAACAGTTGCAGTGTTCATCTATTGTGATTTGCAACATGACAAGTTAATCTCACTACTAAGTGTCTAGTGCAATCTCCTCTAGACCAATACTGCGAATTCCTAAGCAAAGAATTTTACTGTAGATAAAATCCACAATACCCCTAATTTAATCAGCAGTACACCCAACACATCATTTTCCATGCCCTTACAGTGAATATCCTACTAGTAATTTGACTTTTCTTGGGTTGAGATTGTTGATGTTTCTCCAGGTGCAGCATCAGGCAGACATTGAACATTCACTCATGGATAGCCGTGCAGATTTGGCTAGTGAGGCCATGCAGATTTGGCTAATAATGAATAATACATTCACATTCTAGAGGTGAATGGCCCGGGCAGGGGTAGTGACTCTCCCAGTCATATGGTGTGGAGAATGGACCCTAGGATGCTCTCACATGCCTGCTCCTGTTAACGGAGTGATATATTCTATATTAGAGTGTTTGACTTTTTTATTTTACTAGGGGTTATCATCCCCTTATGAAATATACAAGTCTAGCCTAATGTTGAAATTGACATAATCACTAAGAAGTGTCTGGGACTTCTTAGTGTGGGTCAAATCAACATTAGGGCTCTATGTTGTGAACAGACGAGCATGTGACGGAGAAGTATAACATCATCACGATTCACAATGGACAACCTTTTCTAACAAGAAGGAAAATCCAATAATAAAGTGGTCAACAAATGAATAACAATTGAAGTGGACAAACAAGCAAGTCAGCCCCAACTAAAGAAGACAAGACGGCCCTAAGTGAAATTAGGGTGATCTAATGTGTATAAATAAAGTACTCCAGCAATTCATTTGAATCATCAAGTTTTCTCTCTCTCTCCACAAGTGCGCATCATTAGCTGGGTTGAAGTGAAGATTCATGAAGCAATTATTGAAGAGTCTTATCTCTTTCTCTTGGGTTTGCCATTCTCGCTTGAAGACTCACATCATCTCTATGACTGCTCTATGATGCACTGCAACTAGGGTTTGTACCATGTGACTGTCAAACCCTTGTGCACTAGGGCTCTTCTATTGTTGTTGTTGTACTCTTATTCTTGGAAATATTCTTCTTAAGAATGGTTGTTGGGTTTTCTCTCGATTTCGGGTTTCCTAGGGTAAAACTTTATATCTACTGTGCATGGTTATCTTTCAATGATCCTTTTGTTTTTTCCGCTGCAAATTTGAAGTTGAAATGCAATAATATTTGTGCAATGAAATAAGATTTGAAAATAATACTGTTAAGTTAAAAATTCAACATGGTATCAAAGCAATACTGAATAGAGGCCATTGCTAGTGATTGTTCTAGCCCTAATCTGGAAACTAGGGATTCCAAGTTTGCACACTTATGTTCATAGATTGGACTTGAAAATAGCATTTTGGAGCTCGCCCTAGGAGGGCACACTTATCTGTGGAGGCATATCTCAGTTTGGTGAAGTTTTAACTTTGACCTAATTTCTGCAAGAATCAAGGAACTAGGGCTTCCAATTTGGAATTCTTCTGACCACTGATTGGACTAAAAATAGTATTCTGGAGGTCGCCCTAGTAGGGCGCATTTATCTATGGAGGTCCGAAAAAATAAGGCCCCAAAAAAGTAGGGCCCTGAAAAATTAGGGTCAAGAAAATAGGGTCTAAAAAATAGGCCTAGAAAATTAGGGCCCAACAAATTAGGGTCCGAAAAGGCATGCCCGGAAAAATAGGGTCTGTTACATGGTACCAATACCAATGCACTTGCAAATGTGCCCCAGGGAGAGAGGGTCATTTTTTTCCTGACCACGAGGGGTGTTATCTAGTTTTTTCTAAGTGGGGGTTATGACCAGACCCTTTGGTCCTTCTCCTAGGAGTACTATGGCTTAGTGGTATTGCTGACTGCCTCATTAAAGGGCTTGAAGCCCTGAGGTTGGTGTCTGAGGCTCCTAGGGGTGGGTCACTGGGTCACATGAACCCCCCCGCTGTTTTATTACTTCGGTGACATTTCTATCAGCACTGGGCTTTTGTCTCTCTTCCAGGTCACCACAAATACCCTCTCGGTCCCTCTGCACCACAGTGCCCTCTCTCCTTGGCCTTTTTCTCATGATAATGTCATCTCTTGTCCCAGGCCTTACTGCATGATATGGGGGGGGCGTTGAGGGATTTTCACTACTATTGGGGTTAGATGGGGCATGACGTCCCCCCCTGCCTACTCCAACCTTCAGTTTGGAGTGTTTTGCTCATTTTCAGTCATTTTAGTCACTTTTGGGTGAACTTTGGGGAAAATGTCTCAAATTACCCATAGATTTGATTATTTTATATTATTTTATGTTATAATTTTAAGTTGAAATGTTTTAATTTTAAACTGACAATTTAAAGCATGTAGGTTTGGTGAGTGTGAGATCATATAAATACAATCTCCTCACTTCATTTTTACACAGAACTGATGGGATAAAATTCATTATGCTACTCTTTTACCCTAGAGGGGCCTTATGAAGTGATGCGCACCTCTTGGAGGGACGATTCTTCTTGCTCTTGGATGAAGTTGGATGCTTTCTTTGTCTTGCTAATGCTTTGTGGATGCTAGAATGGTTGGAATAACTCATGCTCAAGTAAGTCTTTTACATTTTTAAGGTTTGCTTGATGAATTTTTAAGCTCTATTCTATCCTCATTGCATAGTAAAAACGCTCCCAAGCAAAGGCTTTTACAAAGTTTGGCCTTGGAGCTCCAACGTTTCCCTGGTTTAGGCTCTTGAAACCAACCCTAGTGGTTGTTTCAAGAAAGCCCTGACCTAGTAGTAAGGAGAATTACCTCCAAGAGGAAGCCTTGTCACCTTCTTCTAAGGCTAGGGTTTGGGGTAACATCCATTAAAACCCTAAGTTGGTCTATCTTTCTCTACATCAAACCCTAGTTTGCACATATGTAATTATTATTGCTAGGTTAAACTTGCATTTTCATGATAGAATTAGGGTTAGAATTAGGTTTGCAATTTTATGTTAAAAACCCTAGAAAATCAAAAAATTAATTTTTTCGATTTTTTGGCCTTCCTAAAATTTCAACCCTCTCTCCTACAATTTCACTCTGCCTTCTTTAGCCCTAAAAACCCTAGAGCGAAATTTTAGCAAGCCCTAAAATTTTAAAAATATTAAAAATTCCTTAAAAAAACCCTAGTTTGTATTTTTGTAAATATTATTTCTAGGTTAATTTCACTTGCATTTTCATGTGAAATTTTGCATTTTCATGGTAGAATTAGGGTTAGAATTAGGTCTGCAATTTTATGACATCCCTAAAAATAAAAATAAAAATCAATTTTTGGCCTCCCTAAAATTTTGGCCCTCCTCCCTATAATTTCGGCCTACCATTTTAAGCCCTATAAAGTATAAACCCTAGGGCGAAATTTTAGGAAGCCCTAAAATTTTAAAATATCAAAAAGTCCCTAAAACCCTAATTTTATGTGTGTAAATATTATTTTGGGTTAAATTTTGTGTTTATTGTTAATTAGGCCTGATTTTATCATTTTGTACATAATTTTCCATAAAGTTAAAATTCAAAAACCTGAAACCTACCTCCTAAAACCCTAATCGCAGACTTGTTGTGCCCTAGCGACCTCCATAAACATCTCTTCTAGCCCTCGATCTCTCCACTTGTGAGCTCGCCCCCCCCTCTCCTTTCTTCATTCTAGAGCTTCGCTCCCTCATTGGCAACCTTGCTCTCCTTGCTCCATACTTTGCTGCCCTTTATCTTCTCCTTCCCTCTCTTCCTACTCTTCCTCCCTTTCTCCTTGTCTGTTCATCCCTTCATCCTTCTCCAACCCCTTCTCTTTTTCCTTTATTCTCCCTCATTCTCCTTCTCCCTTTGCTCTTACTTCTGACCTCTGTCATAACTGATACAAAGTCTGCATACCACTGTCAAGTGCTACTCAACCTTTAACCTTTACACTTTATACACCTGTGCATGCAACAACAAGAAGTGTTAGACCTTGGTACAAGATCGTGGGTGGTAAACATTGATAAGAAAGGTCTGTTTCTGCTAAAATAATGGTCTGAAAAGTGATGGTACAGTTTGCTATATTGGTGATTAAATCGTAGGATACTCCTTGCATATGTTACATAATGATTTTAACATAGACCTGACATTGAAAGAAGTACCTTGATGTTGTTATACTATTTACTGATTGACCTATACTGTTGCTATCAATACAGAATTTGCATATTAATGAATTTGTAATATGTGGTTTAGAAGGCTAGTTGTGAGGCAGAGTATTAACATCAATGTTCATTTTACCATTGTACTGGCTTGACATACATTACACAAGTGAGTTACCTTACTGTCATACTGCTGATATATTTCCATAGGGATGTGAATAAGTGATATTTGCTCTTCTTAAAGTCATTGTGTGGAACTTGTATTCTGATCACTAAGATATATTTTTGTGTACTTAAAATCTCTGTTATCACACTTGGTTGTCGATTTTCTTATTTCTTCTTGGTAAGCTACATTGAATGATTGAACATTAATGCATGGTCATTTTCACTCATTAAACTATTATTGGTGTTGATAATCTCTAGTTGTTAAATGATCTGTATCTTATGATGTTAAATATTGTAGTCCTAACTTATCATTGAACATCTTTACTCACGCATTGATTTGATATATTAAGTGCATAGTATGTCTTCTTCATTCGCATAAATATTACTACTCAAGTCACTGGTCACTAACTTAGTCTCCTAGAAGACATAGTCTCTGTTGTCCTTAGTCTTTTGTAGATTGTTGAAGGGCTCTCCCCTTGGAGTTCCGACTCTCCGAAGAAGTTAGAGAAGTGGCTAAGTTGACAGTGGTCACTTTCTCTTGCATTTGTTCATTGGATACTAGCCCTGCTAGTTCATACGGTAACATGGTCCAAAAAAATAGTCCTGGTAATTTAGGGTCCGAAAAGGCAGGCCCGGGAAAATGGGGTCCGAAAAATAGACCCAAAAAATAGGGTACGAAAAGGCAGGCCTGGAAAAATAGGGTCCAAAAAGGCAAGTCGGAAAAAGTAGGGTCGGAAAAAAAAAATAAGGTCCGAAAAAATTGCAGGCTTGGAGATTACAAAATGGGGGTTCATTTTGTGTGAAGTACAAGCACAAATTTATGGTATTGATAGTGACGTAACGGGCAGATCTAAAGTGGTTGTTAAAAGACAGATTTGTGATTGGTTTAATGACCATTTTTTAGAGCAGTGATAGTAGGTCCAAGGGGATCTTGGATCTAGAGCATTCAAACACATGCAGACCGATGACAGTGGCATCATTGGATGTCTTCTTGCACTATGTATGATTCTCTCTAGAAGACATAAATACCTAAGATGAAGACTTCAGCAAATTCCAGAAGTTCAGGACTTGACGAAGAAGAAGATCAAGATTTCAGATCAGACGATGGAGAAGAATACAATTCCAAAAACTCCAATGATTTCTACAATAAGGTAGAGATCAAGTGGGAGTCAACAAAACAAGCAAAGATAAGTATTTTATACTTTGTGTAATAAGTTCTATTTGTTTAAATTGAATTTTTATTTTATTGATAAATAGCATAACTATTTTATTTAGTACTTGTTAACCCTTGTGGACATTTATGTCATGTGTTACAGAATAGGTCCATTGTAAATATTGTGGAGACAATGATCTATGATTAAGATCTACCCATGTTCTTATGGGTATATGCATCCAGTACGACAGATATGCTTAGATCGAGTGTCCTCACTAGATATTGGGAAACAAGACTCCTGAGAGACATTCGAAGGAGTGAAGCCAAAGATGATCTTTGGTTGTCTAGCATACACCCAGGCAAAGAAGAAGAGGACAGTTTGATAGTGAGGAGCAAGCGGCTCTGAAGGATTGGGGTACGATCCCTCTAGTACAGTTGATTATCCTTCAGAGTATTAGGAGGAGATGGTAGAGCCAGCAGAGTCAGTAGATCTACCTAGATATGTTGCAGTAAAAGAGGCCAGTATAGCTTCAAGATACTTTGCGAGATGCAGAAGGGCATACGGCATGCAGTGGTACTTCCAAGAAACTGTTACAAGATCAAGGGGAGGTCAATGGTGACTTCCAAGAGGATCTACAAGATCAAGCATGCAATTACAGACTCAGAGACAATCATGGATTGTGTTCAGAATTATCGAGGGAGAGGCTCATCTCAGTGGACCCACTTGGTGGGAGATCACACATATGGATACTCAAATGCAGAGGAAGCAGAGTGCCCAGATGCAAAGGGAGCAGGATACTCAGATGCAGAGGGAGTAGGACGATCCCGTACAGAAGGAATAGATGCAGCACATTTGTTGATGATAAAAGAAGACTTTGTACGGGCTCAAGCAAGCACCCAGGACTTGGTATGGCAAGATAGACGTGCACTTGATGAGCTTGGACTTCACCAAGAATGATGTGGATTCCAACCTTTACTACAAGGTTGTTGATGGTGATCATTTGATCTTGATGATTTGTTCCATTAAGGAAATAGAGAACCTCAATGTCGAGTGCAAGAGGGAGTTGGCCTCTAAGTTCAAGATGTTAGATCTTGTCCTAATGTATTGGAGGTGTGGTAGAGATCAGATGGGATCTTCCTCAGTCAGAGGGCGTACACAGTTGAGATCCTGAGAGATTTAGGATGATGGACTGCAAGTCCATGGCTATACCTATGGAGGCAGATCTAGAGAAGCTGAGTGGTTCCACTTCAAATTCCGATCCAATGGATCCCATGATGTCCAGATCTAGAGAAGTTAAGTGATTCAGCTTCAGATTCAGATTTGGCGATGTACAGGCAGTTGATCAAATCCTTGATGAGATATTTGCTTTGCAGTGAGTACCATGAGCTAGTTTATGGTTGAGTCGAGACTCGTCCATTGGGTTTTAGCAAAGCATGGGCTGAGGTACCTATGTGGTACAGTTGGATATGGTCTAAGAGATGTCTCAGGTAATAAAGTGAAGCTGCAGAGATATACAGATTCTGACTAGGTGAAGTGCAGTAAACAGAAAGAACACCTTAAGGTGTTGCTTCAGCTTGGATCAGTTATATCCTGAATTAGCGGAAGGCAAGCTTCTGTGGCACTCAGTACAACAGAAGTAGAGTATATTACAGCCAGTGTCACAAAACTATTTGATCTAGAGATCAAATATCACTTCATCCAAGACATGGTGCAGATGCCAAAAAGGAGTAGTAAAACTCCAGATGAGCATATAGATGACATTCTCACCAAGCCTCTGAGTAAAGCAAGATGAGCAGGTTTGGCGTGATGAAGAATGCCTCCCTCAGTGAGAGGGAGTGATGATGGTTTGACAGATGAGCTGAAGAGATTCACAAGAGGTGAATGGCCCAGACAACATGATGGTTTGACAGATGAACAGCAGACATTCACAACAGGTGAATGGCCCAGACATCGTGATTGGTTCGATAGATGAGAGACAAACATTCACAAGAGGTGAATGGCCTAGATACCGAGATGGTAGTACGGATGCAGTTGCAGTACAGATGCAGATGCAGTACAAATATAGTACAAATGCAGATGCAGTACAGATGAGTTGCATCAAGGCAGACATTCTACACAGGAATCCATGGTGATGGAGAATGATAAATTCACTCACAGAAGTAGCCAGTTTGGCTAGTGGTGAATGGCCCAGGCATAGTCCTAAGAGACTCAAGATGCAGATTGTGGACATTCTCACCAAGTGTGAAAACTTGGCGTGATGCAGAAAGTCTCCCTCGATGAGAGGGAGTGTTGATGTTTCTCCAGGTGCAACATCGGGCAAACATTCACTCACGGATAGCCATGCAGATTTGGCTAGTGAGGCCATGCATATTTGCCTTGTGAGGACATGCAGATTTGGCTAATAATGAATGATACATTCACATTCTAGAGGTGAATGGCCCGAGCAGGGTAGTGACTCTCCCAGTCATATGGTGTGGAGAATGGACCCCAGGATGCTCTCGTGTGCCTGCTCCCACAATGGAGTGATGTATTCTATATTAGAGTGTTTGACTTATTTATTTTATTAAGGGATTTCATCCCCTTGTGACATATACAAGTCTAGCCTAATGTTGAAATTGACATAATCACTAAGAAGTGTCTAGGACTTCTTAATGTGGGTCAAATCAACATTAGGGCTCTATGTTGTGAACAAACAAGCAAGTCGGCCCTAAGTGAAATTAGGGTGATCTAATGTGTATAAATAAAGTACTCCAGCAATTCATTTGAATCATCAAGTTTTCTCTCTCTCTCCACAAGTGCACATCATTAGTTGGGTTGAAGTGAAGATTCATGAAGCAATTATTGAAGACTCTTACCTCTATTTCTTATCTCTTTATCTTGGGTTCGCCATTCTCTCTTGAAGACTCGCATCATCTCTATGACTGCTCTATGATGCATTGCAACTAGGGTTTGTACCTTGTGGTTGTCAAACCCTTGTGAACTAGAGTTCTTCTACTGTTGTTGTTGTATTCTTATTATTGAAAACATTCTTCTTAGGAAAGGTTGTTGGGTTTTCTCCCGAGTTCAGGTTTCCCAGGGTAAAACTTTGTGTCTACTATGCATGGTTCTCTTTCAGTGATCCTTTTGTTTTTTTCGCTGCAAAGTTGAAGTTGAAATGCAATAATATTTGTGGGATGAAATAAGATTTGAAAATAATACTGCTAAGTTAAAAATTCAACAGAGATTAGCAAATATTTCTATGTTGCACAAGTTTCTAGAATGTGGGTACATTGGGTATGTGTGTACAAGTATCTGGTGCAGGTAGAAGCTTCGCCCAAATTTGTATGAAAAGACAGGTTGGGAGCGACGATAATATCTATGTATAGACACACACACACACACAAAATTAAACCAAAATAATAATAAAAAATGAAGAAATTTTAAAACATTGAAACACAACATAATTGATTAATTTCATAGCTTAAACTATTTTAGCCTCTGAAGCCTCTAGTAGTGTCATGAAATTCAATCCTTCTAAATTTGCTCACACGCCTATGTCCATGTTATACAAAAATTGGGTTTGTGTGACTTGAAGTCAACCCTTCACAACCTATGCATGACTCTAGCGCCATGGTATGTTCTGTAAATTTGACCTACAATACCTTGCCATTGTATGAGTTTGTAAAGTCAAATTACATATATATAGCTATACGAAGCACCAATAGTTTCATAAACTATGAGATTCAATATTTTTCTAATTCCTTATTGCTCCTAGTAGTACATTTTTTAGATGGTAACTACTACTTAATTCTCATGTGAATGAACTTGATTGTTTCAACTTTCAACTAACATCAAACTCTCAAAGTATTTGGTAATTTGAGTTTGATGTCATATATGACCACTAAATTGTTATATCAATCAAGAGGAATAATGTGAGCTAGTTATAATCATTTGACACATGAGTTATAATTGTTCAATATCTTCGTACCAGTCTAGAAAGTGTAAAAATTTAAAGAAAATGTGTTAAACCCTCTGTTATCACATATGTTAGCTGGAGCTACCATACTGCAGACTGTGCAGCCGAGGACCGCACAGTACTGTTTTTTACACACATTGTCACTTACCATCTACCACAGGGTCAACCTTTTCCTTGCCAGGCTTTGACATAAGCCCATTTGAGACAGTTTCCTAGTCTTGTTTTGATCGAGACTATCACAGCATATTGCTGGTTTACTATGTGCCCGGATTCAGCAGAGATCCAACTCACAGATAGCTTCAGTAGCAACAGGTATATGGTGCAGCAGGTATTGCATTTGATGATTAGTGCTCATGTTGTAGATTAGACTTCTTTATACTTGTTAGTACACTAACTTTGCATGAGATGATATACTTGGTGATCTAGCTATTGTATGATGTGATTGGGCCCTTGATTATGTCAGTCCACCCCTCCTGTTAGACTTATGTATATGCACGTTGAGTCATGTCCCCTACACTTGGCATAGACTTGGTCACTTAGTCCCTCTTGGTAGCTGACTTTAGCTCCATTATCACTTTCTCCACCCATCCGACTCATCCATGATACTTGTTCCTGACTTGGATTCTGATTTGTGATCCCGAGGACCCCTTCCCCACTGATCTCTGAGTTTGCCATGACTCCCTGTTTATTGTGCCTCGGCTCTTTAGTGTGTGAGATACACTTTTAGACCTGGGATTTGCTCCTATCGGTTGCCCCCGATGTTGCAATGCAGTTAGGATTATGTAGCCTCACCGGGTGTTCCCCATTGGTCATCAAAGCATGTATTGCTCACCCCCATTACCTATGCAGTATGAGCACCATGTTTATATCTTTTGAGATATGTATGTAGCCCAAGTGGGCCTTGATGTAAGTGAAGAAATGAAGAAATGTAAATCAGGCCAAAAAAGGGCCATTATGTTGTAAATGTAAAATCTAGCCAAAAAAGGGCTAAGTATGAAACTCATTGTAAAATCCATGCAATGTGTTTATAAACACACATGGATACTGGTCAGCCGTACATGTCAGCATTTGTAGTGGTTATTCCTCACCTAGTCCTGCGGGGCAAGGAGGTGAGAGGGAGCAAGGGACAAGCTCAAGATTGCCCCCTAGAGTCTCAAGTTACGGTTTGCCGGACACCCAGTTTGGCGGCTCTAGAAGAGAACCTCACGGAGTCTTCGGATACGGATGTGAGTTGTGAGATACTTGTTAGATGACTAGTGGTGGTTTCCCTGTACTATACCCATTTGTGAAGCACCGCCCTTCCCCGTGTTCTGTCATGGCATACTTATCTCAGTGGACCCTACTTTCCCGAGTTGTCCAAAGGGTCACATGATCTTCATCCTTGTCTTCCCGTGTCCTTTGCCTTGTTGTTCGCATCACCTAAAGTCAGGAGAGTGGTCAATTCTATAAGATGTGCATAGCATTTTAGTCTTTTGGAGGTGGTGGGCCCACCTCACCGGGGCCTTGTATTATCTCGGGATTTAATGTATTTTTTATCACCATGTTATCATTGTATTGCTTAGTAATGTACTTACTTGTATAATTGAGCCTTATCACTCCATGTTTGCACACAGGTATGCAGCTAGCACTATTGTTGACCAGATTTGACTTAGTCAAACTGAGTTGACTAGGCCAAAAATGGGCCCGAAAAAATGTTGCAATCGGAATTTCAATTTCGGTCAATTATTATCTACAGGGATCCCATATGAGCATGCAGGTGTCAAAATTGCAAAAGACCGAAGCATTTGAGAAATTTTTAATTATTGTTGGTCAATTTTGACCTGTTTTAATTAAAAATTATGGATTTTGGGCAAATAATGCCAAAGTGATGGATCGGGGTCGTTCGAGTGGTCATCCCTACTACTTTTGGGGTCCACGATCGCATTGCAACAAACGGTTCGGCAATCCGGGCACTAAAAGTGGGTCAAAAGCCCAAATTTCATCTTCAGCCATATAAACCAGCAAAAATTACATGGAAAATTAAAATGTGACTAAGGCAACTATAGGCAAGTGGCAAAATCAATGGATGGCAAATGAAAAGGTGTAAATCCTAAGGTAAATTGGTAATGTATGACATTGTATTTAGGCATTGTGGGGCCCTCTCTTTCCCAGCTCACTAAGGAGGACGAATTGGCCCATGGGGGCGTTTTTCCACCTAGAGAAATTCATGTTTTTTGTAATGTAATAGAGTGGGATCTTGTTGGTTGGTGTTAGGGGGATAAAACACCATATAGACACCCCCTAACACATGTTCTATTAGTTGTATGGACCCCACAAGGGGCCACTCACTCCACTTGTGCGTTTTAGAGGGCAATTCGCACCCCCTCAAGGAGCTCATCTCCACCATTCGTTTTGCTTGTTGGGGATTAGATCCCAGCCCTCCATTTTGGGGGGAAACTAGCTTTGAGGAGTGGCCTTTCTCTATAAGAGAAAGCACTCACTCCATTTGTATTTCTTCTTGGCATTTTCGATTTGCACTTGAGATAGAGAGACATTCCATTTGCAGCTTGATACTTGGTGTTGTGGAGTAAATTTTGTGGTGATTGATAGCTAGTGTTGGATGCATTGTGGAGATAGTTTGTTGTGTCTTTCCATACTTGTTTGTTGGTTCATATTTGCAACATTGGTGGCCATTTGAGGAAGGGCGCTGTATTTGGAGCGGGAGCACCATTCCAGCGATTTTCTCCAAAGTTATCCACAAGGGAGTTGTTATTTGCTTTTTGTTATTCAATTCCTTTATCTTCAGCCATTTATTTGCTGTTATACTTGATTATTTGCTGCAGTTACTGATTATTGTCTTGATTGTGGCAGGTACCCAGGTCGCCATTGGTGTCCAGTCGCTTCTCATGCTCAAGGGAACTCGCAGGCTGCTTCACATTTGATCTTCCGGGCTAGTCTTCACTCAAAGTTATCCACTTCACCATTTCACCAGATACTCTTCATCTCCTTGTCTCTCCTTCATCATTTTCACTGTCTTGGTAAGTTGGAAAACATATAATAAACCCTAAAATACAAAAATTAACTTCCCACCGTTAGAACTCTTTTTATTTGCAAACCCGCTTTTTATTTGAGCTTAATAGCCTACATCTTAAGTTTCATTAATTTCTGACTCCAATTACCCACACTTTAGGCACTGGTCTACCTGGCAAAAAATGCCCCTCCTAGGGCGTTTTTCTCTCTTGCTGGTTTGGTTCACTTTGGGGTTCTGGGTACTCTTGATTCTTGTTTAAATCGTCATTTTACCTTACGGAATCAAGTTTCATCTTCTAGAAGTGATTATAAACGTCATTTTCTCGCTGCCCTAGGTCCATTTGGCTCACTATTCAACCATTTCCCTGGGCAGTTCATTTCAGCACTTCACTTCTATTTCGTTAGAGCTCCCTTAATCATTTCAACCATACAATCACTATAACAACCCTGTAGTCCAATTATTTCTGATTGTTGGTCACTTATCACATCACTATCATCTCATTGCCTGTGTCCATTAATTGGCTGAAATCAAACATAGGAGCTCATTCGCACTCATCCCTTGTTTTTCATCTCTCATTCTTTTGGGTCTGGGTGTGTTTTTGTTTCTCGACCATAACTGGTTGAGCGGGGTCTCCCCCTTGACTTGGCCAAGTGCCTCGTCTAAAGTGACAGTAGCCATGTCCGGTGTGACTTCCGTTCATTCGAGCGGAGGACTTGGCTATTGTCGGTTACACCTTCCTAGTTGTCTCCTCTATCGTCCCTATTGGGATACCTACCACAAACAGCTAGAGATTGTGTGATAACACCCTCATTTAGACATTTCTTCAAACACTTTGCTCCATAAATGATTTAATGCTACTCTGAGTTATTTAGGATCAGAAATAACTTGAACAAGAAATACTTCAATGAAACAAGCACGCAAACACTGTAGAATGTGAACACATGTATTTAGGGCCAAGCCCAGGGCAAAATCTCACAAGAGGAAAACCCAGAGAGATGTCTTTTTATTAAATGAGAACAAAACTGGAATTTCTCACTACTTAGAAATTCTTTCCTTCAGCAAGAAAAATCATAAATGTAAATAAACCAACTTATCTTTGCAAATATCATACTGTTGTACAGACAGGGTATGGACTCCCTCGAAAATTGTGCCAACAGTTTATTATACGGATTGTACAATCTCTTACTGCTGTACGGATTGCCTCGATTTTTGTGTAAACAACTGCCTCGGTTTCTATGCCAACAGAGGTGTACAGACTATACAAACTGCCTCAGTTTCTGTGCTAGCAGATTGCCTCGAAATCGGTGCCAACTGAGGAGTACGGACTATATGGACTACCTCAATTTTTGTGCCAACAAAAGATGTATGGACTGTTTGCAAAAATGATCTTGGGAACTGTGCCAATGGTTTTCCTCGGGAACTCTTCTCTCAGAAATCAGAAATGATTTGTCTCCCTCTCACTCTCTTCTCTTGATGTCTTCTTCTTCTCTTTCAAAGTGTTTAAATAATCACTTAAACCCCTCCTAAACCCTAACTACCTTTAATAACCCTAACTTCCTCAATGAATGGCTAGGATTAAAAAGATCTAAAAGGTCATCATTAATTGCACATTTAATTTCTTTTAATAATAAATAAATGCACATTTACATAAGGGACCCACTTTACTTAAGTGAAACTCACTTTACAAATATAAAAGTAACATTATTATATTTACAAAGTAACACTAGGAAAGACAACTTTGTCCCCCCCATGTGACGTCAAAATCATGGGAAGGACCTTCCTCATTACAAATTTCAACACTACCTCTTAATGAGGGAGGTCCCAACACAATCACCTTAACCACTGTCAAGAACTTCCACTAACTCTAGAAGCTGATGTCGGAAGGCAACTTGAAATTCTGGATCCTGCTCATCCTCTCTATGCTGGCTGAGTCTTCTACCAGTGCTACTCTCCCCATATGAAGGTACCATCTCTGCATCTGCTTCGTTTTTAGATTCTGATTCGGATAGCCATCCACCTGAACTTGGAAGTATCACCTCTCCATGCAGAAAGTAAATTTTATCTCTTCTATTCCCAAGTAGAATTGTATCATCTGAATTCTCTATCCGGTAGAGAAATACAAGTCCCCTCTTGATAAAAACTCCATACCCATCATCCTCCAATGAGTATATAGAAATTCTGCTGACTTTCATACCTGGGACAAACAATACCATGTCTACTTCAAGAACCTCTCCAAAACTTAGTTGGAAGTTCACAGTTCCAACTCCTCTTATTTATGCCTGAGTACTTCCAATACCTGTTTCAACAAAATGTCTTGGGGCTATTTCCTCTATCCTCTGAAAAATTTCATATTTCCTTGTCATATGACTTGTTGATCCACTATCAACTACCCACATGTCATCGAAATCTACTGTGCTACCTACACTAGTCTGTACTAAAACTAAGGAGAATTATTTTTCAAACTGGGAAGCAAAATCTCCCATTTCTGCTGATGGTGCTCCCTCCTTTTCTTCATTCCCCTTCCTCTTGGGATACTGACTAGCATAATGACCATTTTTAATGTTGTTAAAGCATCGTACCTTGCTAAGGTCTTCTCTTTCTTCTTCCATTTTCCCTTGCCTTTGGTTGCAAGAGCAACATTGTCTTCACTGCTCCAAGAGTTATTCCGGAATGTCCCCTCCCGGGACTCTTCTTGAACAAAGTCATCCCATAACCTTGTCCAATTTGGAAGCTTTTCTCTAGCAACTACTCCTTGCACAAAAGTGTGCCACTTTGCGTTGAATCCATTAAGAGCATACCTAACTAGCTCTTCATCTTCCACTTTCTCACTTGCAGCACCCAGTTCATCTCTAACTTGGGTAATCTTCGTGAGATAAGCAGTTACTGTATCAATATCAACCATCTTTTTGTTCCTCGGTATTTCTCTAAGAACCATCTTTCTGTTCTGATTCTTGCTTTCGTAAAGAGTACATAAAGCATTCCAAATCTCAGAAGCATGTGACTTACCTGTGATGTGGGGTATCACATGATCTTTAATGGAGTCCAAAAATATTATGTGTGCCTTGATATCTTTCTTCTGAAAAGCACTCTTCTGAACAGCATCTGTGGAAACTGTGATGGTGTCAGAAGCACCAACAATATCCCATAGCTCCAACTCCTTAAACAACACAGTTATGCGTTCTTTCCAAGGAATGAAGTTATCAGACCCATCTTGTATGTCTTCATACCTTAACCCTACTGAGGCCATGACTTCAATTGATAGTCTTTGAGTGAATCTAACTTGAACTTGTTCTGCCCTCAACTGTCTTGACTTTTCAAGAAATCACCAACTTCACAACCTAACAGAGCCAAGCTCTGATACCATGTAAAAATTTAAAGAAAATGTGCTAAACCCTCATTCAGACATTTCTTCAAACATTTTGCTCCATAAATGATTTAATGCTACTCTGAGTTATTTAGGATCAAAAATAACTTGAACAAGAAATACTTCAATGAAACAAGCACTCAAACACTGTAGAATGTGAACACATGTATTTAGGGCCAAGCCCAGGGCAAAACCTCACAAGAGGAAAACCCAGAGTGATGTATTTTTATTAAATGAGAACAAAACTGGAATTTCTCACAACTCATAAATTCTTTCCTTCGGCAAGAAAAATCATAAATGTAAATAAACCAACTTAACTCTGCAAATATCAGACTGTTGTACGGACAGGGTACAAATTGCCTCGAAAACTGTGCCAACAGTTTACTGTATGGATTGTACAATCTCTGACTATTGTATGGACTGCCTTGATTTCTGTGTAAACAGCGGCCTCAATTTTTGTGCCAACAGAGGTGTATGGATTGTACAAACTACCTCGGTTTCTGTGCAAGCAGATTGCCTCGAAATTTGTGCCAACAGAGGAGTACGGATTGTACGAACTACCTCGATTTTTGTGCCAGCAAAATATGTACAAACTGTTTGCAAAAATGATCTTGGGAACTGTGCCAATGGTTTTCCTTGGTAAATGTGCTCTCAGAAATTAAAAATGATTTCTCTCCCTCTCGCTCTCTTTTGTCTTGATGTCTTCTTCTTCTCTTTCAAAGTGTTTAAATAATCCCTTAAACCCCTCCTAAACCCTAACTACCTTTAATAACGCTAACTTCCTCAATGAATGGCTAGGATTAAAAAGATCTAAAGGGTCATCATTTTGCACATTCAATTTCTTTTAATAATAAATAAATGCACATTTACACAAGGGACCCACTTTACTTAAGTGAAACTCACTTTAAAAATATAAAAGTCACATTATTATATTTACAAAGTAATACTAGGAAAGACAACTTTGTCCCCCCCATGTGACAGCAAAATCATGGGGAAGGACCTTCCTCATTACAAATTTCAACAAAAAGATCTGTATTTATTCACTTAAGTACACCGGCATCTTATATTTTGAGGGTAAACGAATCTAAAGAGCTAAGAGGCATGAGCCTCTTGATTTATATAACCTACAAAATTTTAAAAATGGAATTGGCGATTCTTGGCATAAGAAACAACAATCATTCAATTGATTTTTGGCACTTTTCTTATGATTTTGGTCCCCACATGGTAAAGAGCTTGTAGAAGCTCCTTGCCTGTCAAGGAGCTTTTGGAAGCTCCTAAACAAGCAAGGAGCTTCTACAAGCTCCCAAAAAAAGGGAGTGGCTAGGGGAAGTTCCCAAAAAGCTCCTAAAAACCTCCCAAGCTCCCAAAGAAGCTCCCAACAAAAAGGGATCATTTCGTACTAGCTCCCAACAAAAAAGGAGCGTTTTGTACCAACTCCCAAGCTCCCTGGAGCAGGGAAACGTTGGGTTGTCCAAGTCCTGGAAACGATAACCATGCAATATTTGTATTATAGTGTTGCAATGGCTTCCCATAAATTTTTGAGAAACTCTAACAACTCTCAAGACTCCAGCTTCGCTCAACCCCTAGAAAAGCAAATGTAGGAGCAACAACATCAACAGAGCCAACTCTTGAATGAGAAACTTGAATCTAGTGACAACAACAAAACAAGTTCCAAGCCAAAGATGATACAAAATGGGATAACTATTAAAGTTAATGCAGCTACGAGACCCATTGTCAGGGATGATGGTACCCTAGTCAGTTAACTAGGGTTCCTGGTCAGTTAACCAGGCAGAGTAAGTCCCTAGAAGGCACCCTAGGGCCCCCAGCAGTCTCCTGGGGTTCTTGGTCTAGGACCAAGCAGGTTGATGCCATGGCAAAGTCCCTCACATGTGGCTAGGGCCCATATCTATCTCTAGGGTATTTGGGTTTGGGACCAGACAGTTTCTTGGTCACAAGGACCAAGCAGATCCTGCAAGTTGAGACAGAGACATCCTAGTCTGGGACTAGGCAGATTCTTGGTCTAGGACCAAGCAGTTCCTGCAGGTACTTACCTGATCAGGTAACCAGGTGGATCTTGGTCAGTTAACCAAGATGATGATGTGTAATGCCCTCCTCTCCTAGGTCTTCGAGATGGTTGAGCTAGGTTGTCTTCTCAAGGGATTGGCTACCCCTTGATGGAGTCACTATCATTTGACCTCAGGAGCGGTCAGGAGGACGATAGGATCACATCATCCAGTGTGGACCCTCCTTATACAATGATGATGAACTTTCAGTTAGTGTATGGAACAGTTGTACATTTGAGAGAGAGATGTTTGGGTTGTATCCCCACCTTGCTTGCCTACCCTTGATCTTATTGTTCTTGGTCTTGTGGTTAGAAGGTTTACCACCTTGTCTTGTTCACCACCTTGTCTTGTGGTTAGAAAGGGTTGTCTACCCACCTTGAGTTGTCTTGACTCTTACCACTTTGTTGTTTTTGGTCTTATGGGTAGAAGGGTTGTTTACCCACCTTGTTGTTACACCCTTGGTCCTATGGTTATAAGGGTAATGTACCATTCCTTGATTTATGGGTTGACTTGTATGGGTGTGGTCTTGTGTTGACCACTTGTTGGTCCCTGTACTAGCGCCCCTTTTAAGGTGGTTCCCAAACCCCTTTCCTATGATGTCTTGACCCTAGTACCCACTACTTAAAGACACCTTAACTTTATTTTATATTTTATAAGTGGTGACCCTTATTAATGTATGGTATCTTAACCTTATTTGTTGGAAACCCTAACTTAATGAAGAATTAGAAGAAATCCTTCTAGAAGCCTCTAAGAGGCTATAAATACTAGCCTAATTCTTCATTTGAATTATCATCAAGACATATCTAGGCTCTTATTTGTTTGGGGATTGTTCTAGGGTTTGTGGCAGACCATTTAAGGTTGACGTCAAGGGTTCTTGCTACTGTTAAGGGTCTGTTGAAGCCTGTTGCTGCCTTTATGATTGATCTGTGACCTTATGCTCTGGTCTAGCTGCTGAGGATAGGCCATGTTACCGGATGAACTATCAGGGCTAGCCTCCGATGACAAATGTAAGAGAAGTGACCACAGTCACCTTAGCCAATTCTCTAACTTCTTGGGAGAAACGGAACCTCCAAGGGGAAGAGCCCTTATGTGGTCTACAAAACACCTTAGGACAAGAGAAACTATGTCTTCTTGACAACAATATTAGTGACCAGTGCCTTTGACCATTAATTTATGAGAATGAAGAAGGCATACTATCTAATCATCCAATGGCAATGATGTAAACACTAGCATAAGTAGTCAATGTAGCTACAAGTATAACAATTGTACAACGATAATCACTTAGGCGTAATGGATTGTTGAGCAGTGTGTAGTTCCTAGGTGTGAAAAATCAACTATATATGATATTCAATAAATATTAAGCACATTAGAGACCATCAACATCTAACCATATATCATTCAGTGATAACAGTAGTATGTGACAATTCTGATCAGTATATAGCAGCAGTATGTAAGTCCCAGATTTCTCACCTTACAAGGTGTCACATGCAAGGAAGTAGAAATGCTTAAGTAATACCCTTTGCTATTCTTCAATTTTCATTCACTAACTTCTAAACATACCATAAGCACAGTAGTATAGCAGCATATAAGGATTGATAACAGCAGTATAAATATGAACCATTAACCGTGAATACAACAAGGAGGATACCTAGCACTTTTGACTTAATCAATTCCTCACATTCACATCAACTTAACATGTATTGGAAGCATATCAGTATGGCAGCATATCAAAGTACATGACAGCAGCACTTAAGTAGATGCAAATGTTAACCAAGTGAGATGAATAGCAATACTGATCACATTAACCTTTCCCAAAGAGAAGAACCACAAGGTCACCACTATATAATTCAGCAGCAGAGTATGTCAATCATGTGAACAGTATGTTAACAACAGCAGTAATAGGACCTTGCACAATGTGAAATGTTCAACAGGATACTTACAATGAATAATCCTACTTCAATATTTCTTGTTTGTCCCTTAGAAAAAGACATATCAGACTTGTGAGATGACCTCTCAGACTTGTATTAGTGCAGATTTCAGCCCTGTAAATAAAGTTTCAGACCTTAGAAAAAGGTCCCTAATAGAAGACCGAACCTTCCTAAGGCTAGGGCTGGGGCCAAGGTAGCTGGAAAAGGGAAGGGCGAGGGATTTTTAGGGAGGCCGAGCCCATTTTTAAGCAAACCGAGGAGGGAAGGTTGAGGAAAGAAGGTGGGGAAGGTAAGAAGAAGATGAAGGGAAAAGGAAAGATAAAGGAGAGGAGAAGGAAGACGTGGAGGAAGGATGGGAGATGGATAAAGGGAAGGGAAAGAAGAGTGGAAACGAAGGGAGAAAAGCAGGAAATCAGGGCAGCGAAGGTAGAAGATGAGGGTAGCGAGGGTCTAGGGCAGCAAAAGAAAAGGGAGAGAGCTCAGTAAAAGAGACAGCGAGGGTAAGAAATGAAAAGGAGGAGGGCCGCTAGGTTAGTATGTCTGCGACTAGGGTTTTTAGGGTTTAGTAATTTAGTTTAATGTACAAAAATATAAAAATTAAACCTATGAAACAAATAACAGTTTAACTTGCCTAATACATACAAATGTACAAAATATGGGGCTTGTAGTATGTAGAAAAGGAACTTAGGGTTTTAAGGTTCTACCCTAACCCTAGGGCATCAAGGAAGATGGCCTCCCTTTTGAGAAAGGTACTTGCAAAGTTTGGCAAACAAGGTCCTTCTTCAACAACCACAAGAGTTGGTTAAATGAGGCATAGTTAGGGCAAAACTTGGAGACCTAAAGCTCAAGCTTCAAAGGACTCCTTCTAGAGGACGTCTTTCACAATGCTATGGTGACTAAAGGCTGAAAATGACCTAGTTTAAACAAAATGCAACATTAATGGCTACCATTCAACCATGAACAAGCATCATTATTCAACATTTAACAAAGAGACATCAAGAGAAAGAGCATGGATACCTCCTTGTGCATGTGTTAAGTCAACAACTCTAGCATCACCTTAGCAAAGAGCATAAACAAAAGATACTTCAAGAAATTTGCTTCAAAACAAAAAAATGTCCTTCTCAATGTTGGACACACCGAGCACACTGAGAGGGGGGGTGAACAGTGTGTATAGCTTTTGTTACTTTTTCAACGTTAACAATCATCAGCAGCTTATTCAATATTATGCAGAATCCGTTATTATCATTGGATCAAAAATTATAGCTCATCATCACATATCATCATATCATCATCACATAGGAAGCATAGCAAAACACAGTACACAAGATTTTTACATGGAAACTCAAGTCCTGGGGGAAAAACCACGGAAACCTTTATAATAAGGGAGCGAAACACATCTGCGAACAACCTCTCAAAGCAAGGACTAACACTACCTTTTGGACAGTGGAAGATAGCTGCGACTGAACATGGACAAGCTTTTGAATTTTTCCATCGACCCTTCATAGAAGGAATGGAACCTCTAGCAAACTGATTTTTTGGCTCGAGACACTTATATTTTTTGCCACTATAGAGACCATTTGGGGTCCTCGTCACACTATATTTGTATATACGGGATGTTAGGCTCAAAAGAGTTGCACTATATTTTGATACAGCCATGGTGCTGGATACTCTATCAAAAAGGCATTCATATGCTTTCTACAAAATGTAATTTGATTTCTATTAATTAAATTATGCTTTTTTCTTTAGAAAAAAAAATAATAGTTTTCTAGCAACAACTGGAAGGAGGCAACAACCCCCTTGTTACAATGACTTCAATTCTCTAGCTACAACTGGAAGGAGGCTACAACCCTCTGATTTATAGGCTACAACCTGAAGGAATCCCTAGCGCCCTAGATTTCCTTGCCCCGTCCTGCCACCCTGATATGAAGATAGAAACTGCTGAACCACAACCGCACTGATCCTGCGGACCTGCTAATCAACACCTGTACCACACTGCACCACACTGCTAACCACTGCTCATGCTCATCAACTGTCACTGCTCATCAACTGTCCACTGACCACTGTACATCAACTGTGTCACACTGCTCGTCAACATATACAATCAACCTGTCCAATCTGGCTGTACCAATTAAGCTGTACACATCATCCTACTCGGCCAATCTGAGTTTAACCAACTGTATACGAGACTCAGTCCACCTGATTCAAACCAACTACTCATACAACTCAGCCAATCTGAGTTAAGGAATCTTCTCATAAAACCTACTCAATTGAATCAATGTACTCACTCCTTATTACGACTGTTCATCACTGTACTATTGTCGTCATTGCATCATTTATAATCTAAGTTGCCAGGGTACTCGGGTACTGGGACGGGTACGAGTACGCCAATTTTTGAAAGAGGGTACTTGGGTACGTTAGGGTACTGTAGACATATATATATATATATAAAATTTTCAAATTTAAATTATAATTAATAATTATATTAATAAGTTTTCAACAAGTAACACACATTTGACATTGGTATTGCTGCTTGCACATTAATTCAAATTGAAATTACATATATGATATTGATATTGATATGAATCATTAGCATAATAGCATGATATATGTCCATGACTCCATGAATCCATTGTCTACATCCAAAAAATCGTGATCATCCTTTATCAATATTAAAAAATCGTGATCATATTAAAATTTTATTTAAATTTTGTCACAACTTCCATTAACAATTTAACACCCAATATTAAAAAATCGTGATCACTGATCATCCTTTGTTTACAGAAGCTAAAACAAAACATGACGGTACTCAAAATACATGGCAGAGCAATCAACACAATGTTACTATAAAGTCACAAAGTGTCACTTGATCTTCTATTATCACCCTGTAACATTGGGATCTTGGGTCATATGTTCAGTTTTTTGAGCAAGCTTTAGTGGGATTAAAAAATATAAAAACAAGTCCCGCTGCATCAAAGCAGCAAAATCATCATATTTCATGCAAAAATACAGTATATAAAATCTATGATACATTTCTGAATTCAGTAACATTTTACCACAAAGAAAATTAAGGTGAGCACAAAATCTATAGATACCGTCTTGGTATTAGTTTGCAATCCCACTGTCTGCTGATAAGCAGTTTGGATTATATCTTCTTTTGTAATGATCATGATCTGCTTTACATGCTGAAAGATACAATTTCCAATCTCCAAAGTTGAGTGGCTTCTGTAGAAGTATAGCACAGTTGAATCATGGGAATGTTTGTGGAAATATGCTAGATAATCCAAATTATTACAGATTTTGTGAGACAGTTTGTTGAATTTTTAGCAGTCGGAAGTACCCGCGGAGTACCCAAACTCGCGGTACATGAGCCTTTTTGAAGTACCGGTACCCTCAAATCAGTAACCAAGTACCCGGTACTTAAGCGGTACTCCCAGAGGTACCCGTTCCGGTCCCTGGTACGGCGGTACGGGTACCCGGTACTGGTATGGGTGCCCAACCCCCTGGTACAGGTACCCTGGCAACTTAGTTTATAATTGTATGTCATCACATATTGTGTTTTCATCATGCATCACTGAGTATCATACATGAACTGAGCATATCACTGTGTAAACATTACTGAGCATATCATACATAAACTGAGCATATTACTGTGTAAACATCTCTAGCACATCATTGTGTAAACATCTCTAGCACATCACTGTGTAAACATCACTATACATAAACTGAGCATATCATTGTGTAAACAGAGCATACCACCGTGTAATCATCATATCACTGAGCTTAGGTGTAGGCATCATCAAACATCACTAGCACATCATATCACTGTGTAATCACTATGTAATGTTGGTTACACCACGCACTCATTGTGTAAACAATACTGATTTCACTGTGTAAATATTATTGCATCATCATTATATCATTTCATTGTATTGTTGGTTAAGTACATCATCGTTTAGCATATACTGAGCATACTGTGTAGATATTACTAAGCATTAATGCTGATCATATCACTGCATACATACCATCATTGTGAACTATTGTGCAACTGAGATAGACAGCATGATAACAGCCCTAAATCAGCAGTGATGCAGCCCTAATTCATTGCTGGAGCAGCCTAAATTTGACCTGAGAAACACCACCGAAAACTGAAGGAGACAACTCGTATACTGATGAACGCTACCCAAAAAAAAATCAAAGAAACAGTCTGAAAATGCCTCAGCCTCAAGAGGTTCGCTGCCTCAGTCCATTTCACCCAACCAGCGAATTCTTCCTCAGAAAATTACCAAAATTTCAGAGCTAGAACCACGTTTCTTGTTTTCAAAATGAGGGGGTATATTTTTTATGTATACACATTTTCCATTAATTAATTATACTGGGCCGACTTGTCTTTATTTGCATTTTTTTGTTTAAAAATGATTTGCTGGCCGACTTTGCATTAGGTAAGATTTTATTTGCAATTTAGCATGGGGTTGCTTAAGTTACCGCAGGTTTCAAGACCTTCTTCAAGGGCTCGTCACTATCAACATCAAGGAGCTTCAATATGTTCAATAGGACTTCTTTTTATGAAGAGGGCTTCATCAATACCTTAATTATTAGGATCATAATATGGCTTCATCAATGCCTCCATTAACATGTGCAAAGGGTTCATGTTCTTCATCAAGGGATCCAACGGCATCTTCAAGCAGAAGCATCATAATGTCATGGCCAAGGGTAATGACTTCTTCACCATGGGTTCCACCAAGCCTTCATCAATAGATCAACCACATCATCATTACCAAGAAGGGCTTTGTCATCGTCACTTCAAGAATCATGATGCCACCATATGTGGTTTTAAGACCCAAACCAAGTGTTCCATAGGGCATCGCCATAACTAGTGTGAACATATCACACTTTCTTCCCCGCCATTTGCAAGAGTGCAAGGGCATTTGCTCCAAGAGATCATTCACTTCATCATCATCATTATAGCAAGAGCGGTTCAATAGACTTACAAAAGGGTTTCAAGAGCTTCATCTAATCTCCATGGGGTTCATACAACAAGTATTATCATTCCTCATCAAAGTCCAATGTCAAGGTCCTCATACAAGCCACCAATGGTCTTCCTCACATACTCATGGGATTCAAGGCAAAGATCCATCAACAAACTAATGTGCATTTATTATCTCCATGGTTTCCTTACCAAGTACAAGTAGAAGTGGACTTCATCAACAAGAGTGTGGTCTTCATGACTCAAACCATATCCAAGGGTTCCATGACCCCACCAAGCCACAAATGACCACAAAATGGGTCATTTGGACCACCTAGGTGCTCCAAATCACACACTAACTGTGAATGGGCTCCAAGGACTATGCTACTACATCATCCATCAAACAAAAGGACCACTACAAGTGCAATAGACTCGGAGATCATCAACTGGATTTAAATGGGACCAAGATACAGCTTAGGGGTACTCAACAAAGTCAATGGGTAACCAGGACTTTTGCCATTGTCACAAGGCCTCTAAGGGCTTCAATCTTGGGCTTGGACAAGGTCAAAAGGGCTCCTTTGACACAGACAACTACAAACCAAACATTAACCCTCAAGGGCTCCACAAGGGGCACCAAGACTCAACAAACCCTTACAATGCACTGTTGGCATCAATGACAACTTTAATCAACACTCAAGAGGTGCACATCACTCCAAGAGCCCTAGTAAGGGTAAAAAAGTAGCATAATGTTTTTATCCCATAAATTGTTATGTGAAAATGAAGTGAGGAGCAGTTTATTTATAGCTTCTCACACTCACTTTACAAAAAAAAATATCCAAGCCGGCATGCCTTTTAAAATGTCAATTTGAAGCCCGCAGGAGTGTAGCTCAACCGGCGATTCGCTTGATATGAAGGAAATGTTGTAAATGGAGGTCACGAGTTCAAATCACCCCGGCTTACCCGTGCCCCATGCTTGCGGGTTGTGTGGGTGCACCTAGGGGTATAGTGGTAGCAGACGGATTGGATCACTGGACCCCGTGTCACGCGAGTACCAGCCCCTTCCCAGTTGTTGATTCCCCTAGTTACAAAAAAAAATGTCAATTTGAAATTATAAAATGTCAACTTAAAATTATAACATAAATAATATAAAATAATTAAATTTGTGGGTACCTTGGGGCATTTTCCCCAGAGTTTACCCAAAAATGACTAAAATAGCTAAAAATGAGCAAAACACTCCGAACAAAAGGCTGGAGTGGTGAGGGGGGGTCGTCATGCCCCATCTAACCCCAACAGTAGTGAAAATCCCTCAACGCCCCCCCCCCCCCAATCAAGCAATGCGGCCTGGCATGGAGGATGACATCATCATCAAAAACAGCCCAAGGAGAGACGACGCTGCTGAACTGGAGGACCAGGAGGGTGTGGAGGGTGGCCTGGAGGAGAGGCATGAGCCTTAGTGCTGAAAAAAGTTGAGCCGAACAAAAAGTTCGCCCACACAAAGATTACCAAAATATTTGGAATATTAAATAAGCCATGAGTAAAATATATGAATAAGAGATAAGATATGATATTACAATGTGAAGGATCGATATATATATACCACCCCTTACTAATGGTCATGCCTTTTCGATAAGACACCGCTTTTTATAAAAGTTCTTTATTAATTAATTATTGTTATTAGTATTATTTTTGTTTCTTGTTATTATTATGATTACTATTTATATTTATATATATTGTATTATGTGATATTTTTTTAAATAACGTTGCCTTCCTCTTAGAGATGTTTTGTCCTCAAAGCATGACTTTGGAAGACTTTTATCTCTTGTTCTTGCTCTTAACGCTTTCTCGCGATCTTTTGTGTTGGTAGTTGCAACACTTGACGAAATGAGACGATATGATCTCTTAAATATTGAGTAAAATTGTTGTATCATTTGTGAAGTGGTCCATCCGAGGTCTACCTTCAATGTTTGTTGATCAATTGTTCGGATAGAACTTCTCATTTTCTGATTCCATACAAGTTGTCGATTTTGTCTTTGCTCTCTTTCAAGGTGATAGTTAGTTTGTTTGTAGGGATAATACTGTTTATTTTCCTCTTGACTTTGTCGTCGATCATAATGACTCTTGTGATTAGGATGGTGGTAAGGTACTTGAGTCGCATGCGGAGTGTTTGCAGCAACTTCAACTTTTGGTGCTACTGGCAATTTATTGGTTGATACCTTTTCAATATAAGCATTTTCTAGAATTTGGACATTGATTGGATCTATACTGGTTCCTTTTTCCGATTTATGGACTTGTATCTCAGATGATGTTGCTACTTCAATAGTTTCGGTCATTGTTTCTTTGTCGACCTTTGATTCTTTGTTAGTATGTTGATCTACCCTTTCTTGTAACAACTTCTTATCAATCTTTAGTTTTCTAATTTGTATGAGTAAATCTTGATTGTGTCTCCTTAAGCGTAAGAGTTCTTCCTTATAATTTGACTTGTTGACTTCATTTTGAGCATCTGGATTCTCTTGCTCTCCTTCTCTTAACTTTTTTATTTGTTCTAGCAATTCTTGATTAACCTTCTTTAAGGAAGAATTTTCTTCGTCTTTGCCTCACAATTCTTTTGAAGATCTTGATTCTCCTTTTCTAACTTTTGATTGCATTGTGCTTTGTCCTTCACCTTCTTGATTTGAAGAAGTATTTTTTGATTATGATCTCTTAGATGAGAGATCTCTTCATCTCGTTCTTGTATGTCCTTATCAAATTTGTTTCTCGCATTCAAATTCCTTAGTTTCTTTGGTGGACTCCCGAATACGATCTTTCAATTTGCAATTTTGTGTATTTATTAAATCATTAAAATACTTCTCTTTGTCATTTTCAATATGTAAATTTTTATTGCTTTCCTGGTAATATCGTAGTTCACCTTCCAATTTCTCTATTTGTGATTGCAATTGAGAATGTCCTTGATATTCTTCCATAGTAAAATATTTGCTACATATCGGACATGAGCGATTGCAATTTTTAAAAAATGACAAATACTCGAACTCTAATTCGCAATGAGGACACTTAGTTCAAAATTTGGACTTGTATATGGAATCCATAATTCACCACTCACTTCTTCAATAATCGCTTCAATGACTTCCTTCAATATATATTTTTTAATAATAATTGTAATAATATACAATTATTAAAAAAAAAATACTATTATTAAAAGTTAATAATATTATTATTATTAATAAATATAATATAATAATTATTATAATTACTAATGATAATAATTATTATTAAAAATTATAATAATTGTTTTTGGACTGGAAGGATAATAAAAATGGTGTGGATTGGGTGGTTGGGAGGAATGATTGTTACCTTCCCCACCAAGTTCAATTCTCGCTTGCTTCTTGGTAGTCTTAAGATTTCTTATGCACTTCTAGCTTTTATGTTCTAACTTTATTATTAGCTTTCACAAAACCACCCTTAAGACTTCTTATGCACTTCTACATTTCGAATATATTATTTTCACAAATGCTTCCAATATGGTTGGAAAATAAACCATGTACTGTTTTTAAGAAACCACGTGTGGTTTCTATATTTTCTTTTCTTTTACTTATTTTACTTCTTTGTTTTTACTTTTTCTTTTGTTTTTTTTTTCTTTTCTTTTTACTTCTTTTACTTCTTTTTTTAACTTTTATTTTTCTTTCTATATTCTCTTTTGTTTTTACTTTTCTTCTTTTCTTCTTTTTCTTTTCTTTTTCTTTTGCCTTTTTCTTTCTTTCTGTTTTTTTACTTCTTCCTTTTTTTCCTTCTTGGTCAAAAACCACAACTTTAGGGAAACCCTAGGATAATGGTTAAATACCACAATATGGCCAAAGGCCTGGATCATTAACGTAGCTCTAATACCAAATGAGTCGAACAAAAGTTCGCTCACACAGAGATTACCAAAATATTTGGAATATTAAATAATCCATGAGTAAAATATATGAAGAA
The DNA here is from genome assembly GCA_027924585.1 of Larix kaempferi. Taxonomy (NCBI): domain Eukaryota; kingdom Viridiplantae; phylum Streptophyta; class Pinopsida; order Pinales; family Pinaceae; genus Larix; species Larix kaempferi. The sequence continues at coordinate 2,443,211 of BSBM01001174.1, read as the reverse complement.
GAGATAAGATATGATATTACAACTTGAAGGATCGATATATATATATACCACCCCTTACTAATGGTCATGTATTTTCGATAAGACACCTCTTTTTATAAAAGTTCTTTATTAATTAATTATTGTTATTAGTATTATTTTTGTTTGTTGTTATTATTATGATTATTATTTATATTTATATATATTGTATTATGTTATATATTTTGTATATAACAGAAGTGCCACCGGTATGATAAAACAAGGTGGCGGTCATGTGACCCAGTGACCCACCCTTGGGAGCCCCAGACTGGTACCAACCTTAGTGCTTCAAACCCTTCCATGAGGCAGTCAACAATGCCACTAAGCCATAGTACTCCCAGGAGAGGAATCAAAAGCCCTAACCATAACCTCCACTCAGAAAATGCTGGAAAACACCCCTTCTAGTCGAAAAAATGACCCTCTCTCCCTGGGACACATCTAAAGGTGCGCTAGTACTGGTACCCACGTAACAGGCCACATGCCCTAAAGACTGTTTTGCTTCCCTACGGATAGGCCACCTGCATTTGAGGTCTGAATTGTGTAATTTTGAGGGCTGATTTACCACCATTGCTTCCCTATTGGATTGATTGTTGCCCTGTGGGTGTGATTTGAGTCGGCCGCAACCTTCGGGCTGCTTGAGGAATAGTTTTGGAGCAGGCCGTAGCCTTAGGGTTGCCTACTATCATGTTTTGTGGACTGATTACTATCAGTTGTGGAGGCCGCTGCCACCTAGGACTGTTTTGTGGGCTGCCAGATGATTTTTGTGGAGAATGCTACCACCTAGGACTATTTTGTGGACTGCTAGTGTGGGTCGCAGTCTAGGGATGCTTGTTACCATCATCTGTAGACCTAGATCTGATTGCTACCTTCAACTGTGAACTATTTTGTGGGTTGCCAGATGTCTTTTGTGAAGGATGTTAACCCCTGTGAATTGATCTAGGGCTAACTGTTATCTTTTGGGAGGTCACTGCTTGATTTATGTCAGATCTACTGCGTTGTGGATTACTTGTGGATATTGCAAACTTGTTGGGTCAGATCTATTGTGTTGTTGCTTGCTTGGGTCAGATCTATTTGCTTAGGGATGCTCTTTGATCACATGTGGAAGTCCCTGCCTGTTGGGAATTAATTTGGAATAGATCTAATAAGATTTGAGGTCTGATATTTCCTGTTGGGTGTCTGCCTGGGCTGCTACTGTGATTTGATTGTAAGTGACCACCTTAGCTTTGTTTGAGGGCTACCACTTTGGATTGTGTTTGAGGCTGCCCTTGTGTCCTTCTCTGTTTGACTGTCATGGTTATCCTACAGCCTCTTCCATCTCTCTCTCTCAGGTATGTAATAACCCTCAGGTAAGGGTCAGATTGTTTCGATTGATTGACTTGCCTCTGAGAGGCACAGTTTGTTCTGAAAGTTAGTTTTTTAGTACAAAGGAAGGTCCTATCTCATCAAGTAAGTTGTTAGACTTGTTCTTTTGACTTTTAATTAGATATATTACTGTTGTTATAACCTTGTTTAATTAGTTGTTGTTCTTTACATATTATTGTTACTATACGTCTCAACTTTAACACAGGGACCTCTTTGGGAGTGTTAAAGAGAATCATGCCGAGTGTAATGGGGAATCTTGCCACATGTGGGTCCCACAACCTCTTATGTGCCCTCACGATCCAATGCCACCTTATTTTCTTTGTATCATTATTTAATTGACCCATTTAATGTGAATTTGTAAGTCTAAGGTCATTTTGGGTCTTGTAGCTCATTTACTCCAACTTTTAATACTTCCACCCCCAACCTAGGGAACTAGTAATTTTCCTCCATGATAGTTCATTTGGATGGGAATATTACAAACTTTGAATTGGGAGTCTTTCTCTTAATGTGAACCACCTTGTCCCTTTGGATCTAATTTTACATTATTACTAACTTGGACATCATTCTTGGCAATTATTTGACCCTTAGTATCAACTTGACAAACTATCATGAGTATGGCCAAGTGGTTTAGGCCATTGTGACCCAATGCAAAATTTGGGGACATGACAGTTTTAATTTAATAAGCCTAACTTTGGTTTACATTAATTTGAGCATAGCTACAAAGGCATTTCTTAAGCAGAGATTTGGGCACATATGATCTTTAGAGAATGTTTGGACTCATCACAAGCAGTTTCCCCATTCAGTTCACATGGCTACATGCATATTTGGATTAATTGCATTTAATTAAAAAAAATCCTAAGTTTTGATTTAAAAATGCCTAAGTTTTATTTGGTTAATAATTAAGCCCTTGCAGAAAATTCCAGATGATGATTTATCATGATGAGTCACTTTTGGGGATTATGTGGAGACTTCCTAGTGGCTTCCGGATGTTCAATGGAGCTTTTTATGACATGGCACACTCATGTACAAATGTCATGGTTTAGAGGAGAATTCATGAGATTATTGACATGTGGCACTTATCCTTTATTTTATTCTTCACATATGTGAGGGATATTCATCCTAGAGGGGCGCACTTGACTTTCCATCACACATGCATGGTTGACTCTCTATGGAGTCGCACTTGCATAAGAGAGGCACATTTTCTCAAGAGAAGCGCACTTGTTGGTTTGACTCCGTTGGTTTTTGCACATGGCTTTAGAGATTGCTCATGGTATTGGCACTACACACAGTATTTGCTCATGGTTTTGGATGTGCACATGGTTTTGTATCACCCATTGTATTGACATAGGTAGAACACCCTCCTTAGTTATAAAAGGAGAGGTCGCCTTCATTGTAAGATGAGATTGGTTTTGAAGAGATATACTGAAATAATACTAAGAGTTGGGTTTCCATTTGTAAAATTATGTGTCATTGTGCTTAGATCTTTAGAGTAGTAGATGGATTTCCGAGTTTGCTTTCCATAATTGCTACTAAACTTCTTTTCAACTAAACTGAGGTAACATCTATTTAATTTGTTTTTGTTAAAGTAAAAAGTGGTAGGGATTGCTAGTAAACCTCCTTACTTTATTAGCATTTCAAGTAGATTATTGGAAACCTCCTTTAATTACTCGTGCTAATCTTACTTCAATGATCAATCTAACTCCTTTGGATAACTTGTTGTAGAACAGGATTGCCAGGCAAGCCTCCTTTTTATTGCAGGTTCTCAAAGGAAAGTGGAGAAAATTGGTGGTTGAAACTTCAGTAGGAAAGAGGAAAGGATTGCTAGGCAAGCCTCCTTTCCTTTGAAGAGTTGCAAAATTGTTACAGTGAAGGGTGTTGTAGACTCCATTTACCCGCTCAAATCTTCTCTAGAAAGGAAATCGTATTGCCCCTCTTCTTGGTGGTCTCTTCTCCATCCCTCCCATTCATTTAACCATATTTTCCTTAAATCTCTTCACCATTATAACTAGTTTTCAAGCTAGATCAACCTTCTTAGGAATTGTTGTACACACATTCTTCATTGTATCTAATAACAAGATCATAAGAGTAAAGGAACAAACCACAAACACACCTAAGAAGATAAAACTAACTTAATGGATGTGTTTTGAATGATGGTTAGATGGTGAATGATCTTTCTTTATTTGTTGTTCATTTCATTTATGCATATCTTATTTACAGCAAGTGATTTCTTATTGTTGAAGTGCTCTTAAATTTGTTCCAGTGTTGAATGATATAACTTTATAAGTATTCAAGATTTGTGCTAAAGTTATTTTACATGTATTACATGCTCACTATTGCTAGAAATACATCATTAAAACTCAACAATTTATTTTGTGTGTTAAAACTTAAAAGCTCTTTTCTCTACAAGCATTGTGGGATGTTATAAGTAGTTAAACTCATATTTTCAATTCAAGTTTCAGTTCTACATTCCATGCTTACTATTGCTTCTCATTCAAACAATTAACACATAATATTTCAGATCTAAGAGGATCTTAGTCTTGACCTTGAGCAGAAATTTATTTTGCTCAAGGCCAACACTTGCCACTTGGTAAGAACTCATTTGAAGAAACTCTTAGGAAATTCTTTTTGAACCTAATTCAACATCAACATAAGTATTATTTGTTGCACTTGCACTTTAATTTTCAACTGTACCATTGCCTCACTGCCTCTAAGGGACTCACACTACTCATTTACATGCTTGATTAAGTTCATTTGGTCAACAAGTAGTTCTATATATCAGTTGATTTATTTCTTGTCCAAGGATAAGTTTCATATGTTGACGTTATCTTCATTGCTTAGCATATGATCTGATTTGATCCCAAATATTTGTTTCATGTGTTAATACTATCTTGGTTTATGGAGCACTTTAAATGATCAATGTCTTAATTAACATTGTTGATGAATCTTTGCTTATCTTAGTCCATTGATCACACTATTTACACCCATGAACTATCTCAACTAAGGAATCTGTGCACCATTCACACACATATACTCTCAATTCCTTGGTTATTCCATAAATCAATTAAGCTAGTACTAGAGAAAGCTAGTACTTGGTGCCTTGTTCTTTGAGCATCTCACTTAGGGAAACCCTAGTTAGTATTTAGGAAGGTTTAGTTGGGGACACCTCCCAAGGTTAGTCTAGGATTTCTAGGAGACCCGAAGAGAAAGAGCTCTGCCCATGTGACAATTAGGGGTAGGTCTCTGAGTTTTGCTAGTCTAGGCAGTTGATTTCCTTGCATTCAAAAGACGGCTAGATTTTGCAACAACAATACCTACAAAGAAAATAATTACTAGGCAAGCAAAAACAAATGGAAATATGGACCAATCCTAGCATTTCCTTGCATTCAAAAGACTGCTAGATTTTGCAACAGTACCTACAAAGAAAATAATTACTAGGCAAGCAAAAAACAAATGGAAATATGGACCAAGCCTAGCACTAACACTAACACTCTAACCTATGCATGGTATTTAATATTTGGCAATGGTCATAGGAGTTATAAGCTAAGGTTGTGCCCGTTGATGTATTTGTAACTTCGGAAGATATTCACTTGTATATTGTATGTCTTACATTTGTACTTTATTGTATCCCCAACGAAGATGTATTATTCCTCCGATTGGAAGTGTCGTCATTTGTATTTGCAAGTGTCGCAAGTTACATTGTAAGTGTCGTAACTTATATTTGATGGGTTATTAGACCACCTTGGTGGGGTCGGCCCTGTATGAGTCATGTGGATGGGTTATTAGGCTTCCTTAGGAAGTCGGCCCAGTTAGGGTTAAAGGCAGGTTAAGTTGTATAAATAAAGAGTGTGTCTCTCTCATTTTATTCATTCACTCACTCATCCAACTCGCATAGTTGAGAGAGAGGAGTGCGCACAAGTGGAGGAGGAGTTGCTGCTGAAGTCATCTATCTTTTAGGGTTTGATCTTTGTGATCTTTGTATTGGTGCTCATTCTATCTCTGAGGAAGTTGCGGGGTTTTTCACCTTCTTGGTTTTCCCCGGTGAAATGCTTTGATTCTCTTGTCTCTTGTCTCTTGTGTTTGATATGTTGTACGTGTTGTTCTCTCAGTTAAGATCCTAGATCATTATTGAATTAAATGATAAAAAACTAACATGGTATTAGAGCTAGCCTGAAGGAAAGCATTGTATGGCATTTACGACACTTGTTGCACTTGCGACAAACTGGAAGCTAGGGCTTGGTATAGTAAAAACTAGCCATCGTGGCACTTTCGCTATAAATCAGTTTTGGCTAAGGTTCAGGATCTGAAACTTTTACAGGACGAAGATGAAATGTTCATGTACCTTGTGTCCGAAGATCAGCCTCAGAGTCATTGTACTTTGTGAGATATGATTCGTACAAGTTAGGGTTTCTGCCTCTTCCAGAATGCATCCCTAAACAAGTGACCTAGGCACAAAGGTCATATCTCAGGCTAGAAAGCTCCAAATGGAATTCCGTAAAAAGTGGCAGTTAGGGAACGGACTATAATTTCATAGGTCCAGGTTTCAGAGGCCAAAGTTGAAACAGTGACACATGGCACTCCGTACAAGTTCGCTATACTGTTTCATCCCATAAATAGGTCACGTTGCGACACTTGGCATCTCTCTCTCTCAGAGAATCCATTAAAGCTCAGATCTGTGGGGTTGGAAAGATGACAGGTCAATCTACCACAGGCCGAAGTTTCAGACCCTGAGGATCCGAAATTTCAGAGATACATCAAAAACAAAATGGCATATATTTATGTCCAAACAGAATTGGATTCTGAGCACTTTCATTTTTGGTTTGTCACTGCTGCGGGAAATTAGGGTTTCTGCAAAAGTTGAAATTTTTGGAGTATGAGACCACAGCTGGATGCACCTCATCAAAATCGAAATTTAGAGACCAAGATCGAAGTTTTTGGTTGGGTAGAACCCCGGGCTCTATCAAACCCTAGTTCGGGATTTTGACCAAAAAACCAGAATTTGACAGAAGTTGCAGATCCGAAATTCGTAGGTCAATTTTGAGGGGTCAATTTTTGGAGTTTTCAAAATCTGCGCACACTAGCTTGCTCGCCTCAGTCAATTGCATCTCCCTGTCCAGACAGAAGTTTGAAATTCCAAGTTTGGATTTTTAGGGTTTCTCTGACAAACCCTAGCCAAATCCAGATCCAGATTCAACAATTCAAAGTGGATTGGGTTAATCCTAGAAGAGAATGATTTGGAAAACTACATAAGTGAAGAAGTTCCAGTTCCAGAGGGAGATGAGGCTAAGGCCTTACAAAAGAAGACTACAAGCAATCCCGACAGGTATAACTTGAGGAGATACAGGTATGTTTTGAAACCTGTTCATGATTAAGTTTGTCTTCATATTATTGAGGTTAGTACAATCTTGATTAATTTTAGACTTGTCTTATCACCTTAGTAAAAGTATGAATGCATGTGAATGATAGAAGACATTCATTGATTAGGGTTATGACACTTATGATTGTACTAATGCACTGTGGTGTTGTATGAGGATGATGTTGTCTGCTAACATGAAAGGTACATCAAGAAAGACAAATCAAGTTCTAGATCAAGAACATATGACCATGGTGACATGAAGACAAAGACTCATCCATAGCCATTGATCACATAAAAGCTCTACTAACGAGGTATGTATAGATTGGTTCTACAATGCTCAACTTATGAGATATTCAGGTTACTAGCACAAGGTCTCTAAATCATTGAAGAGAACAAAGAAGACAATGTTTGGGTATGTTAGACATAACTCGCAAACATGATAATCCAGGTATGTTTTTCTTATATCAAGTTAGAATCCTACCTTGTGTTAGGGTCTCATATAAGTATACTTTTGTATGATTGATAATGATTATTCATGAAGTTATAAGTTTGAATAATCATGGATTTATGCATATTATGCTTCTTAGTTTGATTAATGATATGACAAACTAGAAGAGTCCTATGGTCAAATAAGAATATGCATGAGTAAAAAAAAGAAGTCCTCCCTGAAACCTTGAATACTAACGCTTGTGATAAATTACCTGTGTATGAAATGACCATAACCATACATGTTTAAGATTATTTAGAATCATAATGTTTTGATAGTATTGAGATTATACTAATGAATGTATGATTATGTATGAGATCTTGAGGATGACACAATGATGACACTAGTGCACACTTAAGCATGCGTAGTGGTCCAGGATGGATATAAGTTCAAAGACAGATAATCAAGAAATCAAAGATCAAGAGGGAGCACACTCCAGTAGTTCCTACAAGGAAGCAAAGATCAAGAGGGAACACTCTCCAGTAGTTCCTGCAAGGAAGCAAAGATCAAGAGGGAACACTCTCCAGTAGTTCCTGCAAGGAAGCAAAGATCGAGAGGGAGTCCACCCAACAAGCAAACAAAGATAAGTATTTGAATTGTCATTTCTTATATATATGATTACTTAAATGATGTTGTTCAGTCATGTACATACTTATGTTCCTAGATTTAGGATGTATATTATGCATTTTAGAAAAGTTGCATTAATGAACAAGATACTACTAATATACAAGTAATGGGTAAGTGCCCTATGGTACTGTACAACATTCCATTGCTACTTATCTAGAATGAAACCTCTTTGCTGACATGTTGGGAGTTGTGCACACTCTTAACAATGTTCTAGTAGAGATGGAAGGCATCTAGAAAGTTACGGGATATGGATAAATGTTGTATTGAAGCATTGGCTAAGATAATTGCATGACTATATGACATATGTCTTTATGTGTAAGAATTTGTTCTGAAATCTATGAGATGTTTCTAATCATGCAATCGAACTTGTCTTGTAGGAAAGATCGTGTACCATCACCTACAAGAGAGACTTGTTTCGAAGAACAAGCGACGAAGACTCAACAAATCCGGAAAACTACCTATTGAATATATTGAAGACTCTGAAGTTCCCAGGATCCAGGATGCAATAATGGAAGGATGCCATGATCGAGGAATACCAGTCGATCATGAAGAATGATGTCTTGGATGTGGTTCCATGACCAGAAGGGAAGTCTGTTGTGACTTCCAAGTGGATCTACAAGATCAAGCATGTTGTAGATGGCAGCATAGAGAAATACAAGGCAAGGTTTGTGGCTCGTGGCTTCTCCCAAAAAGAGGGGATAGATTATGAAGAGACTTTTGCACCTGTAGCCAGATACACTTCCATCATAACAGTACTTGCTCTGGCTGCAGTAATGAAGTGGAAGATACACCAGATGGATGTCAAGACAACTTTCTTGAATGGTGTAGTCGAAGAGGAAGTGTATGTGGAGCAGCCACTCGGTTTTGAGACACATGACAAGGAGTCATAAGTGTGCAAGTTAAAGAAAGCCTTGTATGGCTTGAAGCAAGCACCCAGGACATAGTACGGCAGGATTCCAACCTTTACTACAAGGTTGAGGAAGGCAATCCAGTTCGACATGAAGGACTTGGATATGATGCATTACTTTCTAGGTATGGAGGTGTGGCAGAGTGCAGATGGAATCTTCCTTGGACAAGGGAAGTATGCAGTAGAGATCCTGAAGCGGTTCGGGATGATAGATTGCAAGGCCATGGCCACATCTATGGCATCGAACCTGAAGCTATTGAGTGATGATTCATCAGAGTCGGTTGATGCCACGATGTATCGTTAGATGATTGGGTCCTTAATGTACCTGACGAACACGAGACTAGATATTTGATTTGGGGTGAAAACCTTGAGCCAGTTCCTGACGGATCCTAGACATGTTCACCTGATTGCTGTAAAGCATATTCTGAGGTACCTGAAGGGTACGGTTGATTATGGGCTCAAGTATGATGCGAATCAAAAATTTAACCTGGAGGGTTATGTTGATTCAGATTGGGCAGGCAGTGTTGCAAATAGGAAGAGCACTTCAGGGTGCTGCTTCAGTATGGGATCAGGTGTGATCTCTTGGTTTAGCAGGAAGCAATCCTGCGTAGCACTGAGTACAGCCGAAGCAGAGTATGTCGCAGCTTGTTCAGCTAGCTGTGAGGCAGTATGGCTAAGGAAGCTACTGTCTGATTTGTTTGATCTCCAGTTGGATGCTACCTGTATCTTCTATGACAACCAAAGTTGTGTGAAGTTGTCTGAGAACCCGGTGTTTCATGACAGGTCGAAGCACATCGAGATCAAATATCACTATATCAGGGATATGGTGCAGAGAGGAGCAGTGAAGCTCTAGTATGTTGCGACAGATGAGCAGATTGCAGATGTGTTGACCAAACCACTAGCCAGAGTGAAGTTCGAGTACTTCAGAGAAAGGCTTGGTGTTCTTCAGATAGAAGATACTTCGAGGAAGAAGTGATGGGACACATTTGTAGGAGCCATTCCAAGCATAGTGGTAGGAGGATCTTTCACATGGTTGTGGACGTAAGAGTTGTGTGATGAGCATCAGGACGATGCTCCGGATGTTTCTATGTATATGATCAGGTTGATCATGTGTGATGAGCATCAGGACGATGCTCCAGATGATATGCATCAGGACGATGCTATGATGATGATCAGGATGATCATGTGATGATGATGTGCATCAGGTTGATGTACTGTATGATGATGATCAGTATGATCATGAGCATCAGGATGATGCTCCGTGCAAGGATGATCAGGTTGATCATGAATATCAGGATGATACTCCATGGCCGTGGACAGGTTGAGTGATAAGTATATAATAGCGCCCTGGGAGATTTGCAGATACTCTTGCGAGGTTTTGCCTATGGCATATAATAGCTCCCTGGGAGATCTGGCAAATACTCTTTCAAGGTTTTGCTTGGAGGGACATATAATAGCGCCCTAGGAGATTTGCAGATACTCTTGCGAGGTTTTTCCTATGGCATATAATAGCTCCTTGGGAGATCTGGCAAATGCTCTTTCGAGGTTTTGTCTGTGGCATATAATTTCTCCTTGGGAGATCCGATAGGTTGAGCAATAAGCTCGTAATCAGTCCTGGGATGCTCTTTCGAGGTTTTGCCAGACCACATGTAATCAGTCCTGGAGATCCGATAGGTTGAGCAGTAAGCTCGTAATCAGTCCTAGGATGCTCTTTAGAGATCTTGCAGATCACAAGACACTCTTTTAAGGTTTTGTGGAGGTCACATGTAATAGTTCCCTGGGAGATCCGATAGGTTGAGCAGTAAGCTCGTAATCAATCCTGGGATGCTCTTTCGAGGTTTTGTCGATGCACGTAATCAGCCCTGAGGATTCCACAGGATGGCCAGCTTGCAGAAATGATGAAGACCTACAGGAGGCTAGGCCTACATCCAGCATGAAAAAGGGCTAGCTCTGTAGAACTTCCTATGACGAGAAGAATTGAGAGATAGCCCAGTGATCGAGATGACGAGTACAGCAGCAGTGACGATGATGCTCCGTGATCCAGTGACGATGATCCAGCTCCAGTATTGAAGACTTGTGCCTATATGTATTGATGCTTGTGTCAAGAGAATACCTTCCTAGTTAAGAGGGAGTGTTGATGTATTTGTAACTTCGAAAGATATTCACTTGTATATTGTATGTGTTACATTTGTACTTTATTGTATCCCCAACGGAGATGTATTATTCCTCCGATTGGAAGTGTCGTCATTTGTATTTGCAAGTGTTGCAAGTTACATTGTAAGTGTCATAACTTATATTTGATGGGTTATTAGACCACCTTGGTGGGGTCGGCCCTGTATGAGTCATGTGGATGGGTTATTAGGCTTCCTTAGGAAGTCGGCCCAGTTAGGGTTAAAGGCAGGTTAAGTTGTTGTATAAATAGAGAGTGTGTCTCTCATTTTATTCATTCACTCACTCATCCAACTCGCATAGTTAAGAGAGAGGAGTGCGCACAAGTGGAGGAGGAGTAGCTGCTGAAGTCATCTATCTTTTGGGGTTTGATCTTTGTGATCTTTCTATTGGTGCTCATTCTATCTCTGAGGAAGTTGCGGGGTTTTTCACCTTATTGGTTTTCCCCGATGAAATGCTTTGTGTCTCTTGTCTCTTGTCTCTTGTCTCTTGTGTTTGATATGTTGTACATGTTGTTCTCTCAGTTAAGATCCTAGATCATATTGAATTAAATGATGAAAAACTAACAGTGCCCATAGCCTCCTTTGTTGCTTGAACTATGCATTCGGGCAAATATTTGTTTGAATTGACAAGATTCATGGCAAAGCCACTTTGTGGTTTATTGGACAGACATGACCCACTTGTACAAGCAGTACAAGGACTTTTAATTGTAGAAATTTCAGCCCTGTAATAGTTTTAATGCAAAACAAAAATGTCACCTCTTTGACTAAAGGTTTCTTGGATCTTAACCCTGTGAATTTTCAGCCTTAGGGTTGTTATAAAATAGAGTATAACACAACAATGGAAAGAGTACAATATTTCAATTTCTAACAACCCAATCTCCAAGGCAATTCAAGGAGAAAAGATACCAAACTATCTTAATGAGTTTCAACCAAGGTTACAAAAACCGAACCAGTGGTCGAACTAGAAAACTGGAACCGGACCAAATCCGGGAAAAAAACCGGATCACAAAAGCGGTCCACCAAAAATACATAAAATATTCAAATTTTGAAAAAGTATATATATTAGGGGTTTAGGGTTAATTTGAAAAATTATATATATATATATATATATATAGCTTTCTTAGGGGTTTAGGGTTATCTAGAACCTTCCCCACTCAACCAACTTTTTATTTTATTTTTTTAAAATGGCCTCTTAAGTGTCATAGTATAGTTATGTACTGAACCAGTAAACCAGAACCGGAACTGGTAAAATCGGCCGAAACCGGTAAAACTAGTTGGAACCGGTCAGAACTGGTCGGTTCCGTACAGAACCGGTCATTTCCAATTTGAGACACCGGTTTGAACTGGTGATGCCTCTGAACCGATCGGATCGGTCGGTTTTGTCGATTCCAGTCCAGTTTTTGTAACATTGGTTTCAACCCTCTATGGCAACATATCCCACATAAACCAGATCTGAAAAATTACTTTTACAGTAGTTATAATAACAATAAATAAAGCAGGTATAGCAAAACCAAAACAGCCCTTAAATTCTTCAATGATGATATTAAATAACTTCACAAATTGCCCTTTTACTTGTATCAAATCATCAAGACATATATAGTTGTAAATAATAATGCATGAAGAACATGTACGACTAGATATCAAATTTGGAAATTACACAAGATTTGGACAGCTGAAAACTTCATTAATATGCTCAAGATGAAGTACATATACATACCATAGCCTTCTCTCAAAGCTAGTACAAGTCCACTAGTTCTCCAAGACCCTATCTAAGGAAAATAAGAAAACCTAGCTCAACCAAGGAGTTCCAACATATGCAAGAATCACTCCAACAAGTCCTCCAAGGCAACATGTCTTCTCTTCTTCTTCTCCACCAAATGTAAGTTAGGGTTTTATCACAAAACCTAATCTCAAACCTCCAAGGCATAAACCCTAACCTTAGACCTCCAAGATGCTCCAAGAAGACCAAGAAACCCTAGCAACTCCAAAAGAGAGAGATCAACTACAAATGAATATCAAGAGAGAGAAAGAACTAGTGCACACCAAGAGAGAGAGAGAGGTCAAGTACAAATGAATAACAAGAGAGAGAGAGGACTAGTGCGCACTTTTCTCTAGGTCACATTTCTGAAGAAAATTGACTTTAAATATGAAATTTGCTCATTCACACATTTAGTCAAACACTTTGAAAACTAGGGTTTTAACTTGAATTTTGAAAGTAAAACCACAACTTCAAAATGTACTTTCAAATACTCCCAAATACTGAAAATAACTTTAAGCAAGATGAACACAAGAATTTTGGTCAAAGACCGGGCAAAACCCCACAGACTTGGGGAAAACCCTAAGAAGAAGATTTTTCATTAAGAAGAGCAAACTCGAAAAAAATAAAAATAAAAATAAAAAATAAAAAAATAAAAAAATCAAATCTTTTACAATGAATTTTTTCTCTTTCTTTTAACCCTTACTGACAAAATTTCTCAAAACAGAACAGCAACAAAACTACCTCGAAATTTGTGCCAAAAAGTGTTGTACGGCTGCCCACACGTGCTGTACAGTATTGTACGGCCTGCACACTTTCTTCCCTCGATTTTTGTGCCCACACGTGCCTGCAATTAATGTTGTACGGTATGCATTTAATGTGCATTCATTTCTTGGGATTCGAGCCACCTTTCTTGGGATTTGAGCCCACACATGTGACTATCATAAACGCTGATGTACGACTGCTGCAAACTACCTAGGGATGCGTGATGCTCCTTTCTCTTGGAAATCGTGCCCTTCTCTGCTAGGGAACTCTTCTTGGTCTTCAATCTTCCTCTTCCTCTCTTTTGATGGTGAGTGTATCTTCATTTATCTCTTTGTCTTCTTTTACACTTTACTTTTCATCAACTAACCCTAACTACCAAAGAAACTACCTAATCAATGGCTAGGATTAGATTAGGAGATCTATGGTTCACAATAGATGCACTTTTCTCAATTAACAATTAATTAATAAATACATCACTTAAGTGACCCACTTTTATAAAGTACAAAACATCACTTTCACTTTATTTACATAAACGTCACTTTGTTACATAAATACACAAAGAACAAAATTTTCTAGTCCCCCTCATCACAGCCATACCAAAAATATGGGAGGACCTCCAGAGTTATCTTTTTCAACAATTTCAACTCAAGAGTGAATACAAGATGAATGAATCAATTATAAATGAGGACTCTCTCCTTCCTCTATTTATATTATAGGTAAGGGAGGCCAACAATACAATGTGGGCCCTAGACTTTATAACCAACCTACAATGAGCATTTGTAGGCCAACATAAGTGAAGTGCTCCATTCCAAAGTACAAATATCCCTCCGTCATAAGCCTCCACGGACTCCATCAATCCTCCTAAGCAATGAACTCCATTGGGTCAACTGGCCCTTGCAAGAACATTGTCACAACCTAGCCATCCTCGAGCCAACTCCAAGCATCCAAACAGGAATCCAAGCTATCCGACGTTATCTAGGACTTGATGCCCTCCTCCAAGATGCGCATCGCTCCTCCTCTTAGGAAGGGCATTCTCCAAGCAAGTGAACTGTAACGGCCTTGGTGCGGAGGCACCTTGGCCGCTCTCCGCACATGAGCAAAGTTGGCATGGAACTTGCCCAAGACACCAAGACGAACTTGGCAACTCGGCTTGAGAGCCCCGCAAGATGGTTAACTGACATGTGAGAGAAGCCATGGGGTGGGAGCCCACATTAGTCAACCCCACACCTGGAAGCCTGAGTAGGCTTGAGACCCAACGGATGATTGTGGGCTCGACAAGCGGACGCATCGGTGAGTCGGGTGGAGTGTGCCAGAGAAGGGCAAACGCCCTAGCGGATAGGAAGTCGCCCAAGGCATGGCAAGACCTGGACGCAACACGGGTTGGAAACCTGGATGCACTAGCAAGTGCTTCACGATTGTGGAGACTGTGGGCAACACAAGATGAGAGCCCGGGAAGTTAGTTGCATGGCCTAACTTGGAAGCTACAGGAATGTGGGCTAGAAGCCCCCTTACATTCGGAAGCCCCAACATGTTTTGGGAGCATGACAAGTGGGTGTCGGCTGGTAGCTTGACTAGCACACAAACGAAAGCGCAGATTGGTACGTCGGCTAGGAGAGGCAAGCACGTCAAGTAGGGCGTCGACTTGAATGAGTGTGTGCAACCACTCTTGGGTCATAGACCTATATATAGCATGATGGAGACCAAGGAAAAGGCATTCAAGGAATCAACCAAGAAAGTTGCAAGCAAGAATCCAAAACAAAGAGCAGTTTGTGGGGCAGAGAGCAGGCCGCAAGGGCAAGCCTAGCTCGATTTGGGAGCACGAGAATCTTGGGGAGTTCGGTGCATAAGGAAGAACCTACGGTAGGCAATTCTGTGTGCGGATCCGCAAGGTGGTGGGTCACGATAGTCAACAACAACAAGAAGAAATGCGGCAAGGCTGGGCTCGTTCTTGAATCAGATTTTTGGCATTTCTTTGGGGTTGCCAGTTTGGGCACTCCTGCAGTAGGTTGGCTTGCAAGCACCCCCATTCTTGTAACTATTGTAACATTGTACTTGGCACCATTGTATATTGAACTCTTTGGCACACCCGCGTTAGGGGTGTTTCACTCTATCTCTTGTGTTTCTTGTGATGTTTGGCTAAGTATAGAAAGTGATCACGGTTGGATGTGTTAACAATATAATTGGCTAAGTAAACACACAAGTAACCAATAAGTATAAGTGTAAAACTAGTAAAGTGTAATTCTGCAAGTAAGGCATAGTCCGTCGAATGCCCTGTTGAGTTGGTATCACCCTCGACATGGGATCCAGGCGGTACCGCATGGGACCATCAAACGAAGAATTGAAGTCAGGATGGTGAGCCCGTGACAGGTGGTATCAGAGCTTGGAACAAGCTGTTCTCCACTGCTTAAGTTGATGCAGGTGGCTAACCGAGTTAAGTGTTGTTGACAGGTCCTCCCACACAATGAGTTGTTAAAGGTTGAAGTCGAGTCGAGATTTGCATGAATCCTGTAACAAGGTTGCACTAAGGCAGTAGTGCATGCAACAAGGTGCAGGCTACCCACAGAATTGGTAGAAGTACGTCTGGCATAGGTTATTGTTGGAATAGAGAACACCTAGCAACAACGAAAAGGGGGCATCTGGCAGAGGTGCACCCAACAATAGAAGCACTTAGCAAAGAAGTGCCTAGCGCACAGCAAAGGTCGTTGAAAGTGGGGTGAAGTCGCTTGGACTTACGAAAGCTTGTCGCAGGAAGGGCAAAGTGCCAGTAAGGGTGCCTCGAGCAGGAGGTGCACTCAAAACCAACAGAAGTGCACCCAGAATCGGTAGACTTCGGTGGGAAGCCAGGGGAGCTTGCACCAGCAAGTTGGTAGGTACTGTTGTGGATTTTGGTTGACTTGACGTTTGTTCATGCACGAACACACTCGGCTGCAGCTACAGCAAGATGTGCAAGACAAGGAAAAGTCGTGGCAACCCTTGGGAGGCAAAAGTTCCAAGACCGAGAAGTGAGGGTTAACGAGTTGTGCTTGCAAGGCAAAGAAGAGATGCGACAGTTGCAAACGTTGGCAGCCCAAGTAGAGGCTTGGGAAGTGCACAGATTGGGGTCACTCAACAGGTTGGATGACGCCCAAGAGAAAACACAAATGTAGCCAAGGGCATTCACAATACCAAGAAAGAAGTCAAGATGTTACCTTTGTGACGGAGACCACTTCATGCGAACTTGTCCACAAAAGGCAGTGTTGAGCATGCGCTTGGAAGTAGGCCAAGGTCTCCCAACAAGAGATGTCACTGGAAGCTATGGAAGCGCAGCACCCTTCTAGAGAAGTTGCAGAAGCGGTAAAGGCATTGAAGGCATGCCTAGAGAAGAAAACAGCAGATCCGCAAGATGAAGACCAACAAGGTCTATGCTTTGTGGATACAACAGTAAGTGGGTTGAAGGTTGCCATAGTGGTAGACACCGCCGCCACCCATAGTTTTGTGAGCAACAGAACTACGGCATCACTTCATAGTAAGTCTAAGGGCAGTGAGGCACCTTCAAAGTGGTGAACTCAACAGCGAAACCAGTGGAAGGGGTGGTTCGTGCAGCGCCAATTAAGATTGGAGACTGGTATGGCAAGATGGACTTAGTAGTATGGACTTGTGAATTATCAGCCTTAGAGCTGAACTGAAATATAAATACAGCAGCAAACAGCGGACAATATTTCACTTCACATCAACCCCAATACACTAGGCAATCCAAGAAAGAAGACACCAAATATATTCCAAGATGTTTCATCCTTTGGGGCAATGTTTCATGCATAAACCAGATCTGAAATCACTGCAATTAATGCAGATTTACAGCAGTAAATATGTCATATTATCTTCAATATAAATGTTAAATCGCTCGACAATTTCAGCCTGGACTTATGTCAAATCAACAGGACATACAAGTACTGGAAATTAACAAACCATAAAAACAATGATAGCTGAAAATCAACTTTGCAATAAGACACTTTTGGATAGCTGAAACTTGATATATATAGGTAAAAGATGAAGTTTAAGTACATAATCTCAGCTTATCACAAGCTGGTACAACCATCCAAGATCTCCAAAACCCTACATAGGTAAAACCAAGAAAAACCCTAGCTCCACCAAAGATACTCCAACAAGCGAGAATCACCACCAGCAAGTCATCCTTGGCCTCATGCAAGGCGTCTCCTCTTTTCTTTCTTCCCAGCAAGTAGAACTTAGGATTTATCACCAAACTCTAACTCCAACGCCCCTTAGTGATGAAACCCTAGCCCTAGACTTCAAGAATGCTCCAAGAAACCCTAGCACCTTGAGGCAAAAAGAGAAAAAGCATAAAGAAGATTGAACAAAAGAGAGAAAGAGACTAGCACTCCTCTTACATCCCTAACCTAAGTGTATAGAAGAATAAGCACTAGCACGATTGAACAAAAGAGAGAAAGATACTAGCACTCCTCTTACATCCCTAACCTAAGTGTATAGAAGAATAAGCACTAGCACGATTGAACAAAAGAGAGAAAGAGACTAGCACTCCTCTTACATCCCTAACCTAAGTGTATAGAAGAATAAGCACTAGCACGATTGAATAAAAGAGAGAAAGAGACTAGCACTCCTCTTACATCCCTAACCTAAGTGTATAGAAGAATAAGCACAAGTGCATGATTGATGATGATAACGACTCTCTCCTTCCTTTATTTATATGACAGGTAAGGGAGGTCTACAATGACAAATGGACCTAATCTACTACAAGCAACCTACAAGACACAAATAGGTCCACATATGTGTAGCACTCTACTCCAAGTGACAAATGTCAAGTTCCAAGATGATAATCAACAAGCAAGGCTCCAAGGCATGAGCACTACTCTCCAAAGTCCAATGCTCCTCCTCTAAGGCTCCTAAATCCATGTGTCCTCAAGTCAAGTGTAAGCCTCCATGCAAGCAGCCAAGCAACCCCATGTTGTCTAGGGCTCCACACCCTCCTCTAGAATGCCTGGCACTCATCCTCCAACAAGGCGCCCTCCAAGAAAGCAACCTCCCATGTCATCTACATGAAGAAGTCACCAAGCTCCATAGGTCTCCAATGCTCCAAGGAAGAATGTCATGCAAGCATCCATACAAGGTCAAGCAACCAAGAGTAAGCCACCTCCAATGGCAATTCCATCATGGAACACCATACACCATGCACCCCACGTCTCATGAAGCACCCCCACACATGGTGTAAACATTTTCAAGGTAACCCTGAAAGCTAACAGTTTGCTTGTTTCAGGCTCCTACCAGCGCATCACGCCCCCTTCAAACATGAATGTACATCAATTAATGCCAAGAAGCTTAGACCATTGCATATCTCAGTGCATTACAGTTACCCAGAAAACTTCTCCTGCCTTTGGGTTGCTGAAGAATAGAAATTCTGAAGTGAGAGAATCTAGCCCATATCTCAAGGTGCTCATGTGAGTTATTTTTTATTTTTTTTATTACTCGACTTTTCATTCAAAAGTTCTTCCCCTCTTACATTCGTTATTTTACATAGGCTCCCTTGGGTTTTCCACAACCTTGTTCCTCAAATGATGAATGTTTCCTTCTTTTTGTCTACGGGTCATATTTCGAAGCTAAAGATCTAGATGAAAGTCTGTATCATTCTTCATCAACTTTTCTCTTTATCTTCCTAGGGACTTTTCATGAGATGTTTCAATAGTGTTGTCCATGAAACCAACCAGTTTTTAAATATTTTGATATAAACTTTGAGGCATTTTTAGAGAATCTATCTTGTTTCTGCTTCCTCTATAATTGAACTTGAAGAGAATGCATTGCAGTTAAAACTTTGTATTATTGGCGAAGATAATACAAATGCATTATATTTCGTCAATTTCTGGTTGGGTTTATGACATACTTGTTGTACATGTTGTTCGGTGCAAAGTGCATATTCTTCGTTTTCCTCTGAAAAGTGGGCAAACTCTTTATTTTGATTTCCAATCATGTTCTGTTTCTGAAGAGTGTTTGGAGTTTTATTTTATGTGAGCTGGGGACAGAACAACAAACCCTCCTTCAGAAAGCCATGGCAGCCTCGATCCCATGGAGCG
Organism: Larix kaempferi; assembly: GCA_027924585.1. Taxonomy (NCBI): domain Eukaryota; kingdom Viridiplantae; phylum Streptophyta; class Pinopsida; order Pinales; family Pinaceae; genus Larix; species Larix kaempferi. Next base: position 2,423,688 of record BSBM01001174.1, on the reverse strand, counting down.
AGATACTAAAAACATTTAAAACACCAATGAAGAGTATATCAGCACCCTCTGCAGACCTTGAATTCTAGAAAGCATATCCTCTAGTCCTTCTTGTTGGTTGTGGAGCCTTATCTCCAGATTCAGAGATATTATTATTCAGCCATGTCCATACTCCCGGTTTGGTTATGATCCCGGCACGATCCCTAGGGAGTCCGAGGGCCAGCAAGCCTCCGTTGGGGGTCCGGGGGCAGTGCCCTCGAGAAAGGGGGTTTGGGGGCAACGCCCCGAAGTTACGGGGGTTCGGGGGCAACGCCCCCAAGAAAATGGGGGTTGAGAAAAAAATTTGGGGCTGTTTTCGCCAACAGTTTTCGGGCCCATGGTTTTGGGTAACCTGTGGTATTTTCCCATTGTATTTCCCCTATAAAAGAAAGACATTGTAATACGGCTAGGGTTGATGTATTAGGTTTTATGCATTGTAAAGATCTCTGAGATCAGAAGAGAGACTCTGAGACAGTGAAGAGGAAGTGCAGCGGCTGTGCTGCAGGTTGTATCCCTTCACTTTGCTGGACGGAATAATAATAAGAACTGGCAATTTCAATGAGGACATAACCCATCTTGGGTGAACCACGATATATCTGTGTCTCTCTTGTAATGTGTATGTGTGATTATATTTGCATTTCTATTTATTGTTATTGCTCTACGATCCTGTTTTCCTAACACTTATGTTTCTGTTTCACACATCAAAGCTATTGTTTTTTGCTCAAGGAAACTAAATTTATCAGTACCAAAAAGTGTTGGTCCTCTCATTCAACGTTTAAGGTAAAACTTAAGGGAATTCTTAATATTTCCTGTCATTTTGTAGATCCTCTGCCTACAGGTATCTTCGAAGTTCAAATAGGCATCTAGATGTCTTTGTCATCCGACTCATTTTATATAAAAAAAATGTTGGAATTGCTGCTACACCGCATGGAGCGGAATTCCTTCTACTTAGATATCAGATCTAAGGAGTAGTTATTAAGTTACAATTGCATAGGACTTGCACCTATTGTCTCTTTTAAACTCACGCCATTCAGGTGGAGCAGACCATAGCAAAAATTGAACCTTCTAATGGGCTTAATACTCCATTGACCTCACTAAAGAACCAATGTCCTGTTGGTTTTATAAAATTCACTAGTGAACTATTGATCGTGGAGTTACTTTCGCACTCCCGCATTGTACCTTCTAGTCCCTACCTTACAATGCTGATTAAGCGAAATATCATGCACTAAAAAACAGAGGCTGAAAGAAAATCTAAGAATTGGGGCTTTTTTACAACATACCTGATAAAATTTGCAATACACAGATGCACTCGTTCACATCTCCCTGGTTGAGAAGCTTCCAACACTCCTTTGAAAGCAATTGTCTGGCATTGTTATCCAGAAACTTTGGTGGATAGAAACCTAAGCTGCCAAGTTGCTTCAAAGTTTCCAAAACCGAATACAAGCCGCCATTCTCAATCTGACAGCCAAAGCCTGCCCAGACGAGCCTCAGGTCGAGCGCTTGCATGAAATTCAAGGCATCGGCGCCCGCTTCACTCAGGGCTTTTACCAGGCTGGCAAAATCCGTCAATCTGCCTTCCTCTGCAAGCTTGGCGGCCAACCATGTGTAGTATTTCAGCCTTCGCTTCCTCTTGGAGCTCAACGCCGGTTTCACCTCTAAAAGTAGAGGCCCGATGTCCGCTGTTATTTGTGGACGGTTCTTGGCATTGGGATTGGCATTGCCATACCCATTTCCTGCTGTGAAAATTTTCTGCTTTGAATTAAAGTCTTGAGATTTTGTGTAAGTATGGCTGGGTGTATTCAGCTGGTTCTGCTGAGCTGCTGAGAGTGAGCGCGTGATGACGATGATGTCCCTCATTCTGTTCTGTTGCACCAGAAGAGTAGGCCTGGGAAACACATACTTACATTATATAATATACATGCTAGAACTGGATATCATACAGACATTTCATGTGGCTCTCCAGAATTTTTTGGTTTGCTGTGGCGCCTTCGTGTCAACCGGCATAAATAAATTTTCCAAGTAGTGATATATAACGCTTCTGTAAATCACACAACTTTTTTCAACCAAACATATTTTTTCTTTTTAATTTTTTATTTTAACAAAACTCATTAAAAAAATAAAAATAAAAACAACATTTTTCCTTTTAAAAAAATCGAAATAAAAAACTCAAACCAAACAAAACTAAAAGTTTTTATTTTCTTTCTCCTTTCAAAAAAAGTATTGCAAAAAATAAAATAAAAAGTGTCAAACAACTTATAAAAGTTTTACTTCACTTAATGTACTAAGATGCAAATAAAAGAAGAAAAAATAAAGACCTTATATGAATAGAAAAGTAAAGATCTAAATAGAAATCTTTTTATAAGAATTCAGATTGTTAAAAACTTTACAAAAAATTAGACTAAAAATAAGAAATGGGAACAAAATCTTAAAACTCAAAAAAAACTTATTTTGTTTTGTTTTTGTAAAAAATAGTTGATTTTTGAAAACAATAGTAGACAACAACAACCTACTTTTTGGTTTCAACAAAGAAGGAAAATATGATGTACTCGAGCTGTACACAGATAGATCACGTGCATGCGACTGTCTAGTGGTTTGGATACATACAGGGGCAGAAACATAAATTTTGCAAACAACAGTGAAACCTACAGGAAAAGTATGCACCTATGTGCACTATTACCTAGGTACATGCACGAGAAAAGACAAAAAATAAAATTTTCGTGCCCCAACACCAAGATATCTTCTCATAAGGGTTCTAAGATGAAAATGTCATGTCCCCAAATTTTGCATTGGGTCACAATGGCCTAAGCCACTTGGCCATGTTCATGATAGTTTGTCAAATTGGTGCTGAGGGTCAAATAATTGACAAGCATGATGTCCAAGTTAGTAATAATGTAAAATTAGTGCCAAATGGACAAGGTGGGTCACATGAAGAGCAAATTCCCAATTCAAAGTTTGTAATGTCCCCATCCAAATAAACTATCATGGAGAAAATTTCCAATAACTTACTAGTTCCCTAGGTTGGGGGTGGAAGCATCAAAATTTGGAATAAGGGGGCTACAAGACCCAAAATGACCTTAGACTTACAAATTCACATTAAATGGGTCAAATAAATAATAATAATAAAGAAAATAAGGTGGCATTGGATCATGAGGACAAATAAGAGATTGTGGGACCCACATGTGGCAAGATTCCCCACTACACTTGGCATCATTCTCTCACCAATTTGAGTCCAAGGTGGAGGGTAACGTACTTGGGGGAGATGAAGAGGCAATATTTATGTCAAGAATCTAGGAAGGTCAAATTGGAGTGGAAGAGTAACTCCCAAGGAAGAGGAAGAGGCATTGTGACACTTGTAGCTAGATTCCATGGCACCTATGACAACAATGATGAAGGAATATATGACAAATATGACAATTCAGACCTGATTGCAGACCTATGACACATCTGACATATCATGGCTAAAAATAGCCACCAAGAGGGCACATAGAGGGAGTTATGGTCAGCCAAGATTCCCAATTTGAATTGAGGGAAAGAGGAATGAAAGGAAGAAGTGGAGAAGTGGCTCATGAGAATCTATCACTAATTCGAGTTGAGTGAAGTATCTTGGAGGGAATTCGACCTCATGAGTCCATATGAGGTTAAGAAAAGAGGAGGTTGACAAAGGAGAGTAGCTTTTGGTCATTTCTCATTTGCACTTTTGGAGAGCTTAGCTTGTACTTGCACGGTGGATGTTCATCTTCCCTACCTTAGAACTAATTTAGTGGATGAAACATTCCTATCCAAGTTGGTTGGAGGAGAGGCCATTCAAACCTCTCAACAGAGCTTCATGGAGATGTTTTGATGCAGGTTTGATCCCCCTTTGAGTTCGAGTTCATATTATATCTTTTTTCTCTACTATATCTCTCTCAAAACTTTATCAATGTCCATGTACAAGTGTGATGGCACACTCATAGCTGCATAAATATTGTGGGAACTAGTATTTTGTTGAATATTGTAACTTCTAAGAATATTATATTTGTACTTTATTATTCCGGAGATGTTTCATCCCTCCGAGGTAATTCTATTATGTATCCGGAGATGTTTATTCCTCCGATGAATTGTGGTAACCAGGGTTATTAGACCCACCATGTGGGGGTCGGCCCTGAGTTTATTATTTAGGGGTTATTAGACTTCACTAGGAGAGGTCGGCCCCATTAGGGATTTTGGTCAGTCAAGAATCAGTATAAGTAGAGGAGGAGAGCTCCTCATTTGACACACTTGCTCAACTCAGAAAGTAGCGCACTTGTGTTTGAGAGTTCTGCATAGGAGGTAGAGAAGAAGGAGGTCAAGTCTTGGAGCACATCTTGTATTTTGGTTTATCATCTTATTGAGGAAAGCTTTGTTGGGTTTTCTACCCCATGAGGGTTTCCCAAGGTAATATCTTTGTCTATCTTGTGATTATGTTTCTTTCAGTGATCTTGCTAGTCAAATTAGAATAATCTTAACATGGTATCAAAGCTAGCCTGAATAGAACATCTTTCACAAGGTGAAATTATATTTCTCTCTCTCTCCCAAAATTAGGGTTTATGCAAAAGTTAGTATTTTTGGATTCTGGTTGCATGGTTGAATAGCCATTCTAAAGATCTATCTTTTGAGCTTTGGATCGAGGTTTTTGGTTGGGTAGAACTCTGGGAAAGTCAAACCCTAGTTTTACCAAAAGTGCGATAAACCAAAAATTCTGTTGCAGATCCGGAAAAGTGAAAAGGTAAAGTTTCCTACTCTATCATTTATCTCTTGGACTCCCCCAAGAGAAGATGGCTCCAAGCACTAAGCTTGAAGACAAGCTTGAAGGTATAGAGAATTTTCGGGCATGGAAATACAGAATTGGTCTCATTCTTGAAGAGAATGATCTTGCTCAATATATCAAGGATGAAATTGCAGAACCTGAAGGAGATGAAGCCAAAGAGAAGCATAGGAAGGATTTGATTAGGGCAAAAAGAATCATTGTTAATTCTATTAAAGACCACTTGATTCCCCAAGTGGCATCCAAGAAGACTCCAAAGGAACTGTATGATGCCCTAGGAAGAATGTATGAAGGAAAGAACATCAATAGGAAGATGAATCTAAGAACTCAGTTGAAGAGTACCAATGTGCACAAAGGAGAATCCATTCAAGACTACTTCTCAAGGGTCTCCCAAATCAAGGAGCAACTAGATGCCATTGGTGACACTCTTGATGAAGATGAACTTGTGATGACTGCTCTAAATGGTCTCACTAGACCTTGGGAGTCATTCATATAAACCATGTGTGCCAGAAAAGAAAGTATAAAGTTTGATGTAGTATGGGAGGATTGTGTTCAAGAAGAAGCTAGGGTAGCCAACAGAGAAGCCCTTCTCAAGGAGGATGACCAAGCCTTGGCTACACACACTAAGAGAAGGAAGAATCAATCTTATTTCAAGAAGGACAATCACAAGGAGTCTCAATCTCCACAAAGATTTCAGAAGAAAGGAAAAGGAAAGTTCTCTTCCTTCCAATGTTTCAACTGTCATAAAGAATGGCACATTGCTAGATTTTGTCCTTCAAAGAAGAAGAAAAATCTTCACTATAAAAGACATCAAGCACATCTTGCAAAAGATGATAGTGAAGAAGAAGAAGAAGAGGAAGTAAGGCCTCATAGGAAAAGATCCAAAAGAAATGAAGAAGAAGAAGAAAGGCCCCTCCCTAGGAAAAGATCTAGAAGGAATGAAGAAGAAGATGCAGAAGAGTATGTTCTATTTTCTGCACTCTCTGGATCTGTGTCTCCTGGAGAAGATACATGGCTCATTGATAGTGGTGCTTCAAAGCACATGACAGGTCAAAAGAAAACTCTCTCAAGACTTGAAGAAAAGTCTTATCCCCAAAAGGTATCTCTAGGAGATGATTATCAATATCCCATGAAGGGAATTGGTGAAGCAAGCTACAAGCTTGATTCTAGAACACCCTTGAAGATGAAAGAAATTTTATATGTTCCAGGTTTGAAGAAGAACCTACTTTCTATCTCAGCACTAGTTAAGAAAGGATTTAGAATTGCATTTATTTATGGTCAAGTACTTATGTGGTCCAAAGGAAAATCAATTGAGGATGCAATTGTTATTGGTGAAGAAGAAGGAGGTATTTACAAACTCAAGAGTCACCCAGAAGCTGCCCTTGTCCATGAAACCACTAGCCCCAGTGAACTATGGCATAGAAGGCTTGCTCACATTAACTACAAGGCCCTACCCTATGTGAGCAAGGTGGTCATAGGATTACCAAACTTAAAGATTGACCATAATGGCTCATGCAAAGGATGTGAAAAAGGTAAGAATGAAGTCTTTGGAAAATTCAAAGAGTTCAAGGCCTTAATAGAAAATCTCTCAGAAAAGAAAATCAAGATTCTCAGAACAGATAATGGCGGAGAATATACTTCAAAGGACTTTGAAGACTTTTGTAAAGAAGCTGGAATCAAGAGGGAACTAACCACTCCCTACAATCCCCAACAAAATGGGGTTGTTGAAAGAAAGAATAGAACTATCATGGAAGTTGTAAAGACTATGATACATGACCAAGATCTACCCATGTATCTATGGGTTGAAGCAGCTAGGACAACAGTCTATGTACAAAATAGACTTTCCCATAGTGCTCTTGAATTCAAGACTCCAGAAGAAGTGTTCACAGGAAAGAAGCCTGAAGTAAGTCATCTAAAAATATTTGGATGTCTTAGTACATTCCAAAAGAAAAGAGAACCAAGTTGGACCCCTCTGGTAAGAAGGGAATATTTGTTGGATATTATGAATCATCCAAAGCTTTCAGAATTTACATACCTGGTTTTCATCATATGGAAATAAGTAGAGATGTAACATTTGATGAAGAAGCAGCTCTCAAGAAATCTAGGAAGTGCCAACTTGAAGAAATCTATGAAGAAGATACACCTCCTATCACAGAAGCTGTGCCCATCCCTGAAGATGATACACCAGAGGATCATGACATGTTGGAACCACAAGAACCCCCTATTACAAACTTATCTAAGAAAAGAAGGCCAACATGGGCTAGAGACATTATTCAAGGAGCTGGAAAATATGGAGCTCCTGAAGGCTCCACTAGAGAAAGAAAGAAACCAAAGCTAGTATCCAACTATGTGGCCTTGATATGTGATCTTGTGGATCAACAACCTACTAGCTATGAAGAAGCAGCTCAGAAGAAAGAGTGGGTAGAAGCAATGACAGAAGAATATCAGTCAATAATGAAAAATGATGTTTGGGATATAGTTCCCAAACCAAAAGATAAAAGTGTGGTTTCTTCCAAATGGATATTCAAAATAAAACATGCTGCAGATGGTAGCATTGAAAAATACAAGGCAAGATTTGTAGCCAGAGAATTCTCTTAGAAAGAGGGAATTGACTATGAAGAAACTTTTGCACCAGTTGCTAGGTACACTTCAATTAGAACTATCATGGCACTTGCATCCATGATGAAGTGGAAATTACACCAAATGGATGTTAAGATAGCTTTTCTGAATGGTGTAATTGAAGAAGAAGTGTACATAGAGCAACCACAAGGGTTTGAGGTTAAAGATGGGAGAACACATGTAAGCAAACTGAAAAAGGCATTATATGGATTGAAGCAAGCTCCTAGAGCTTGGTACGGAAGGATTGACAATTTCTTAACAAGCATGGGCTTTACCAAGAGTAAAGTTGACCCTAATCTTTATCTCAAGGTAATGGATGATGAACCAGTTATACTGTTGTTGTATGTAGATGATCTATTTCTAACTGGAAATGAGAAACAAATTATCGAATGCAAGAAGAAGCTTTCTTCATAATTCGAGATGAAAGATCTCGGATTAATGCATTACTTCTTAGGTCTAGAAGTATGGCAAGAACCAAAAGGAATCTTTCTAAATAAAGGTAAGTATGCTGTGGAGATTCTAAAAAGATTTGATATGTTGGAGTGTAAAGCCATGGCCACTCCCATGGACTCCAACTTCAAGTTGTTAATTAATGACTCATCATAATTAGTGGACATAACTCTATATAGACAAATCATTGGGTCATTGATGTATTTAACAAATACCAGACCAGATATATGCTTTGCTGTAAATACCCTGAGTCAGTATCTAGTAGAACCTAGAAAGGTTCACTTAACAGTTGCAAAGCATGTAATGAGGTATCTAAAAGGTACATTAGATTTTGGTCTATATTATCTTGGAAATCATGAACTCGGATTACATGGTTACTCATATTCTGATTAGGTAGGAAGTGTCTCAGACATAAAGAGTACATCAGGTGGATGTTATGGTCTTGGATCTGCCATGATCTCATGGTTCAACAAGAAACAATCTAGTGTGGCTCTTAGTACTGCTGAAGCAGAATATATAGCTGCCTGCTCTGCCAGTTGTGAAGCAGTGTGGCTTAGGAAGCTATTAGCTAGAGTGTTTCACTTAGAAATGGATCCCACTGTGATCATGTGTGACAATCAAAGTTGTATTAAGATGACAGAAAATCCAGTATTCCATGATAAGTCAAAACACATAGAGATCCGATATTTCTACATACGAGATATGGTGCAGAGAGGAGCTATTAAGCTCGAGTATGTGAGCACTAAGGAACATATTGCTTATATATTGACCAAACCTCTGTCTCGAGTAAAATTTGAATATTTCCGATCAAAAGGACCCTCCTCGAAAGGGGGAGTGATATAGTCACTGATGATGAGATTGCCCTGATCGACAGCCAGGTCGATGATGAGGATACCTGTTTACTACACCTAGATATTTATGTATGCTTAGATTACTTAGATTTAGAACACTTATACTTAGAATACTTACACTACTTGTTTTTATATTGATGTATTGATTTGATGTATTGATGAGGATACATATATATACATGTATTGATGAGGATACTTGTTTTTATATTGATGTATTGATGAGGATACTTGTTTTTTTTATATTGATGTATTGATGAGGATACATATGTATACATGTATTGATGAGGATACTTGTTTTTATATTGATGAGGATACATATGTATACATGCATTGATGAGGATACCTGTATGTACTTGTACTATTGATGTACTAACGATATCTGTATTGATGAGGATATAGGTGGGGATTGGATCATCCCTGGACTTCAGTCCTAAAGTGAGCCGTAGACGTATGGTCTCCGAGAATGACGTCCTTAGTGGACGAGTGGGGATTGTATCGTCCCCGGACTTCGGTCCCTTGAATTGAGCCGTAGACATATGTCTCCGAGAATGAAGTCCTTGATGGACATGTGGGGATTAAATCATCCTTGGACATAGTCCTAAATGAATGGTGTGGATTAAATCATCCTTGGACATAGTCCTAAATGAATGGTGTGGATTAAATCATCCGTGGACATAGTCCTAAATGAATGGTGTGGGACTAATCATCCTTAGACCGTAAATCCCGTAATTCCGAAAGGAAGGATAGTCTTAAAACATGATTGTGATGGATCCCGTAATTCCGAAAGGAAGGATCACTAGAGTTGATAGGACTGTATCGTCCCTGGACCTCGGTTCAAAAGATATGTGATTTGGATTGTCTCATCCATGGACCTATGTCCTAAAGAGATCGGGATTTATCATCCTGTAAGATGATCGTGTGATGACAATGCTGATGATCGTGTGATGACGATGCTGATGATCGTGTAATGACGATGTTGATGATCGTGTGATGACGATGCTGATGATCGTGCGATGACGATGCTGATGATCGCGTGATGACGATGCTGATGATCGTGTGATGACGACGCTGATGATGTTGATGTTCCAGTAACTGGTTGAGTTACTGATGATGATGTATTGAAGAAAGCTTCCGATGATTTACAGATGTATCATGCATGATGTAGTCGATGACTCCTTGCTCCTGCAGATGTTGTTGTTATAATATCCTTCTCGTTAAGGGGGAGTGTTGAATATTGTAACTTCTAAGAATATTATATTTGTACTTTATTATTCCGGAGATGTTTCATCCCTCCGAGGTAATTCTATTATGTATTCGAAGATGTTTATTCCTCCGATGAATTGTGGTAACCAGGGTTATTAGACCCACCATGTGGGGGTCGGCCCTGAGTTTATTATTTAGGGGTTATTAGACTTCACTGGGAGAGGTCGGCCCCATTAGGGATTTTGGTCAGTCGGGAATCAGTACAAGTAGAGGAGGAGAGCTCCTCATTTGACACACTTGCTCAACTCATAAAGTAGCGCACTTGTGTTTGAGAGGTCTGCATAGGAGGTAGAGAAGAAGGAGGTCAAGTCTTGGAGCACATCTTGTATTTTGGTTGATCATCTTATTGAGGAAAGATTTGCTGGGTTTTCTACCCCATGAGGGTTTCCCAGGGTAATATCTTTGTCTATCTTGTGATTATGTTTCTTTCAGTGATCTTGCTAGTCAAATTAGAATAATCTTAACATATTTCGACTCCATTGTCATGTTGTTTGATGTATATCATTGTAATGAACTGCATATGAGAGCCACAGCTCAAATTACCATGCATTCCATGTAATATTTCCAAACAAAATCAAGATTCGAGAAAGTTTCCTCACTAGTTTCACATGGTTTTTTGTAGTGACTTTGTATATGTTTGATATCAGACCTTTTCTGAGTTTTAGCTCATTTTTTGAGTTGCATATGAATTGAAATGAATGACTCAGATGTTGTGTGCAAACCCTTGAATTTTTGCTAAAAGATTGTGCATTAAACTTTATGTCCTTGTTGACCATTTCCTCACCATTTCGATGTCATACAACCTACTATTTTTTTGGGAGTCATAGAAGACCCTAAAATATGATTTAATGTTGCAATTGTGTTTCCCTTGAGGTCCTCTATCAAATCCAAGTCTCGGATCAGAAAATAGGGAAAATCATACAGTGTTTGGAAGGCCAAGAAGTTACTAGTCAAGTGGGATTTTCAACTATCGAATTCAACTAGTTTTACCCCCCTTCCTTCCTCCTTGAGAATTGCAGACCCTGAATGTTTCTAATGGTAAGAGTCTAATGGTTTCATTAGGGTTTTTTAAGTCATCCCAAGTTTCTCTCCATAATATTCGAAAGCATTTGGATGCTTTTGGAGCAGCTTGAGTTCTCTAGTCCAAAGTCCGAAAATGGCCAAAATTTGAGCAGAATTGAATAACATGTCAAAAGGAGTTTTCTGATTTGACCATTGAGTGTTTGAGGTCTTTTAGGATGTGTTAAATCCCATAGGTTCCTTCCAGAAGAAATTTGGAAAGGTTTGGAGGTGTTTGGAACAAGACAAGAAAGACTAGTTTCCTAGTTTTCCTAGTTTTGAAACTAGACAAACTACTGAATGAGGATGTATGTGAAGTGTTTTTAAAAAGTCCTCGGCCACACAATATTAAGAAGACACATATATCATGTTTTCAAGCCAATAAGAATCTCCATATCATTCTCCTAGAGCTGCCTTGGTTCTCTCATAACCATGGAATCAATGTGAAATTCATTGTCAAAGAGGGCTTTGAGAAAGAAAGTTTCCACTGTCTAAAGTTATAAGCCTCTATTGAAATATTTTGTGTTAATGTGTCTAATTTTTCCAAAAAGGGACATTGCAGTGGTATCAGAGCATGGTCCTTGCACATGTGCATTGGGTCATCCATTGAAGAAGAAGTTGCAGCCATGTCATACTATTATGATGAGCACAATGCTTATGAGCAGTATGAAGATGATTGTGAGCAATATGAAAAAGAATGTGAATGGTAGGAGGAAGAGGTGCCATCGTGTCATAAGGGGTTATGTTTAGATGCAGAAGATGTCATAAGTATGGTCATGTGGCCTCGGACTGTCATTTTCCCTTCTCCAAAGCTCCAAAGAAATATGTTGCGCGTCCTAGGAAGCGGTCGACTGCAACAAAGGAATGTGTTGAGCCTAGCCAAAGAGGGGTTGAAACATAACTTAGGGAGGAGGACTTGGTCCCTAGCGAGAAGGAATTTGTGGTGACAGAGGAGGTGTCTGGATAGGAAAAGGAGTTAAAGGGGCAAGTTGATGTAGAGATGGAACCTGCTGCGGAGAAGCTGGTCCAGGAGAAGGTTGTTGGAACAAATTTATTTGAAGACCCTTCCTCTCCTCATTCAAGTATGGAAAAATTGGGTCTTATCCCTGGTTCAATTATTCTTCCTATTCCAAGTGTGAAGCATATAATTAGTTCCCTAGCGTCTCTCTGCATAAATTCGGGGGCTTGCAAAGTTGTTTGTTCCCCAATTTCTGAAAGTCCAACAATTCCTCCGGTTGTTGTTTCAACCACTCCATTGCCTTTGGAAGCAGTGGTCGTCCTTCAGGATACAACCTTAGGCCGAGAGAGGATCCTAAGAAGGGAGGGGAGGGTTTGGGTTTAGATCCGGGTGAATTTTGGGGCCAGAAAGGTAGAGGGATAAGATAAAATCTCTCGAAAGCTCAGGAATGAGCTCGACGGGAAATAGCAGCAGGAAGACAATTCTCAATCGATTGGGCGCTTAGAGAAATAAAAGCCCCGGAAGGGGTTGCTCAATGAAGATCATCTCCTTCAATTGTAGGGGGTTGGCGAAACCTTCCAAAAAATTGTCGTTGAAAAGGATGGTGGACTCTTTAGAAGCAGACATCCTTCTTCTGTAGGAGACTTTTGGAAGTTTTGAGACTGTTGTAAATATTCTTGAGGATTTGTTTAAAGGATGATGTTTTAGTGCAATTGATGCCAGGGGAAACTCTAGTGGATTAAAAGTTGGTTGGAATCCAGTTGTTGCTAAGGTTTTAAATTCTTGGGGTTTTCCCTCAAGAATCACCATTGATTTATTTTCTAATAAGATAACAAGAGAGTTTCGTTTGTTAAATATTTACGGACCCTATAATGAAAGAGAAGGTTACTGGAATGATTTGTTGTCAAAATATTTCATAAATTTGGACTCGTTAATTTTAGGAGGAGATCTCAACTTCTCTTTGGGAGTGTCGGAAGTCTAGGGTCCAAGAGTTGTTGTGGATCCTCTGGTAAACTTATTTCTCGAAACATATGAGGAAAAATGTCTCATTGACATTGAACTCACAAGGTTGAAGCCGACCTGGAGGAATAAACGGGTGGGAGATAAGCGGATTGCAAAGCGACTAGATCGCTTCCTGGTCTCTAGTTCGCTAGTGGAAGATATTTTCAATATAAGGCCGTGGGTGGAAGGAGGAGGTGACTCTGATAATTTTTTGGTTGTTTTAGAGATGGATGGTAGAAGGCAAAAACCACCTAGTCCTTTCAAGTTTAATTCGAGTTGGTTTAAGGAGGAGGATTTTCAAGCCATTATAAGGGATTGTTGGATACAATTTGACCCATCCTCACATAGGAATGTTGTGGGCCAGTTCACTGAAAATCTTAAAAACTTAAAACAAGCCACGGTGAGGTGGGATGCTCAAAAGAAGTTAGCAGATTCTAGGGCTTTGAAGGATATTGAAGCTTCTTTGCAGGCCATTTATGATATTGAAGGTGGTGGTTTTCTAACAAATGACACGAAAGATGAGTTAATTCATTTGGAGAATATGCAGATGAAGTTGTTAAAAGATCAAGAAGAAGCTTGGATATTAAAGAGTAGGGCAATCTGGTTGAAGAGTGGAGATGAAAACACAATTTTTTTGCAAGCATATGCTAAAGGAAGAATATTTTGAAATACTATTTGGAGTTAAAAAATGAAGAGGGGCAGGATGTGTCCTCGTTTGCAGATCTAGTAGATTTGGGAAGGAGGCATTTCCAACAATTGTTTAGGGATCAGGTGCGAACCTCCATTGCAAAAATTTTGTGGATTTCCCAGTTCTTCCCCAGCTTTGTGAATGAAGAGGACAATGTAAAGCTTATTTTTGAAGTTTCAGATGCGGAGTTACATGCTATATTGAACATCTTTCAGAGGGATAAAAGCCATGGTCTAGATGGATGGTCTGTTAAGTTATTTCGTAATGCCTACGATGACTTAGGGACTGACCTTCTTAGGGTTGTAAATGAATCCAGGCAAGAGGGTCGGATCTGGTTCTCTTTCAACTCAAGGTTCCTTGCTCTAATTCCCAAATCGGATGCTCCTAAGACTCTTGATGATTTCATGCCTATCTCTCTATGCAATGTTATCTACAAGATCATAGCCAAGATTATCGCTCGAAGATTTAAAGTGGTTCTTTCCAGAGCGATCAATGAAGAGAAGTTTGGTTTCCTGGAAGGGAGACATATTCACAAAGCTATTGGAGTAGCTCAAGAGGTCATACACAATATCAAAACCAAAAAGACAAAGGGGGATATTATCAAGCTGGACCTTTCAAAAGCATATGATAGGGTTAATTGGCTTTACCTTAGGCTAATGCTTACTCATCTTGGGTTTGAAGTTCCTTTCATTAATTGGGTAATGAGTTGTATTTCCTCGGCCTCCTTTGTAGTTCTTATCAACGGCTCCCTGTATCAATTTTTCCACGTTGAAAGGGGGCTACGTCAAGGGTGCCCACTATCACCCTTGCTTTTCCTGTTGATTGTTGAAGGTTTGAGCAGAACTATTTTGAATGTTAAACAAGCTGGGAATTTTAAAGGTATTCTGATCTCCCAGGATTTATTCATTTCACATTTATTATTTGTCAATGATATTCTCCTTTTTTGCGATGGATCTCTAGGAGATGCAAATTTTTGGGTACACGCATTAGATCTTTTCGCAGGTGCCACAACAATGCAAATCAATGAAAGGAAGTCCTCCTTATCTTGTATCAATATGTCGGAAGAGGAAATTCATCATTATAAAAATTGCTTTGCCTTCCCTTTCATGGCATTAGATGATGGTTTTAAGTACTTGGGTTTCCATCTAAAACCAAATAATTGACAGTAGAAGGATTGGCATTTATTGATTGGGAAGTTGGAAAAGCGACTTCAGGTTTGGATTCACAAGTGGTTGTCAAGGGCAAGGAGGTTGGTGTTTGTCAAATTGGTTTTGGAGGCGATCCTCATTTTTTGGATGTCTCTCTCATAGATTCCAAAAGGGATTTTGGAGGAAGCACATTACCTATGTTTTTCGTTTTTTGTGGCAAGGGAACAAAGACAGTTTCATTACTCCTTGGGTCCGATGGGATCGAATTGTTGTGTCAAAGGATTTAAGGGGTTGGGGATTAAAAAATATTTTCCAATTTCCTAAAGCGTTGGCTGCAAAATGTATCTAGAGATTAATTAAGACAACTAGCCTTTGGTTGAAAGTGATGATTCAGAAATATATTGCTCTGAGCTAATTATTGGAATGGGTTTGAAATCCCGTTAAAAGGCATAGCAATGGATCAGTTGTTTGGAAGGTGGTCATAAAATATTTTGATCTAGTGGGAGGGGGATTAGCGTGGCGCATTGGCAATGGGAGAAAAGTGTGAATTGGTGTTGATATGTGGGCTAGTAAATTGCATTGTCATCTTTTACCTCAAAACTTGGTCAAGGATCTGCATGAAAGAGGTTTTTTCTATTTTAATCAAATTCCAAACCCTTTGACCACCAACTTGTTTTCCCAAGGGTGGCGATTGAGGGCGGAGTTATATTTTCTAGTGGAAGCAAAGGATTCTTGGGGTGAGTATGTAAATGCGTTAAAAGCTTCACACATCCATTTAATTGATCGAGAGGACGAATTAGTTTGAGATTGGGATAAACCTGGTATATACACCCCAAAGTTGGGTTATTGGTGGTTAAACTAGGAATTACTTAACATGCCTGTTTGTTGGTGGTGGAAGCGGGTGTGGAAATTAAAGTGTCCTGGAAAGGCGAAATTTTTTGTGTGGTGCGTTCTTGAAAGTAAAGCTCCATCCTGGGATAAATTGCAAAGAAGGGGATGGAAAGAGCCCGAATGGTGCGCATTGTGTAAGAATGATGCAAATTCTTTGAATCATCTATTCCTCAGTTGTTCTTTCATTGTTCAAGTTTGGGTTGAGGCTAATCGTTTTTTGGGAAAAAACTTTTCGTGGGGGGCGACTCTATTGTTAATGCTTTTCAGCAATGGACATAAAATTCTCAAAATAAACCTTTCTTGGCTTTGCCATTGCTGATTATTTGGGGTATGTGGATCGCATGGAATAATTCAAATTTTCAGGACAAAATAATGAGCCCAGATTTGGTGGCTATTAATAGTGTTAGCATACTTGCATTCTCTCCTCAAGAAAAAAGTTGCTTTACCTATTCGAATTTCCAAAGATCTTGTGATAAACAAGGAAATGCCGTGGGCCTTCTTTGACGTGCCTTCTAAAAATAACCATGTGCACAATGGTGGGGGCCCTATTTTATATCTCTCTAATTCGTTTTTCTATAGAATTGATGTCGGTTTCGGGGAAGAAACAAATAATTTCGCAAAACTGCTTGCCTTAAAAACTCTGCTAGTTTTTGCTCGTGAAAAGAGTTGTCGAGCTATTCAACTTATGAAACATAGTATACAACTTGACAAGAAATTTATACTCAAAAAGAGAACTCTAGCCATAAAAACCCATATTTTTGCATACAAAACACCAAAAAACAACCCCGAATCAAACAGTGGTGCTACCGGTAGCACCACTTTTTGATTTGGGGTCAAAAATATAGAAATGAACCAAAACATTTGTTATTGTTGTTTGCAAAAACCTTAAAATCAAGCTATAAATTGAAAACTAATGCTACCGGTAGCACACTTTTTCAAAAAATGACATTTTTATATGATTTTATCATAATTGAAAATTGTGCTTATTTAATCTCTTAGTAACACTATATAAAACTTGCATTGAGTTAAACACAAATTATTCAAGAAATAATTTGACGACTCTTTTCATATAAAATAAAAAAAATTATGATATTCATCATAAAATCATATATTAAACCAAAAGACGTAGACGTAATTCATATCAAAATTCTAGCACTCATTTAGAGTTTCCATACAAACAATGGCATATTAATAAAAAAGACAAAATCTTTCATGTGCAAATATTCAAATCAACACATGAGAAGCCACATTTTCTTCAGATGAATGATTGGATGAAGATGTAGATGACCTATATTCTTCTCTACTATCAATGAGTGCACCATCTGAATATTCATGTACACCCAACATTTCATATGACATATTCCTTCTAGATCTACGCCTTTGTTTAGTAGACTCCCATGTTGCAACTATTTATGGTGCCAACAATATTTTGATAATCTCTGTAGTCTTGGAGTGAAGAGTGCCTTTCCTTGTCAACTAGAAGTCATAAACTAGTATGTCAACATCCTCTAATTTCAAAATGTCTATGCGATGATGATTTACATTTTGACCCTTTCTTTTTCTCTTTTTGCAAACCTTTTTCTCGATCACCATCTCCGGCTTGTACACACCATCAAATGGGTGTGTGTATGTTGCATACCAATGTACTTCAATGGATATAACTTATTCATTTTCTTTATTGAACTTCATAACTTTTGCAATCCATAATGGATAACCACGTGGATCTTCTGTGGCCAAAACTGCAATCATGCGACCCTCCTTAATATATTGTACTAAGCCTCTATAAAGGTCTTCCATCGCCTCACGCCATGCAGATGATCTTCTAGACCCAATGTACATTTCCCTTTCTTCTAGTTGAGATGGCTCAACACCTTCAGGCTTAACATTTCTCTCCTCATTTTCATTTGACATACTTTGTGGCCAACTAAATGGAGTCTTAAAAAAAAAACTCCATTTGTAGAGTTTGAAATTATGTCATTTTGCTCCATGAAAAATAACTCCCACCAAACAGAATCAACAACATCAAAATACTCATATGTATCTTTGATTTCTTCCAAGGATTGAGAAGAATCAACATCTCTATTGTGCTGACGTGCATTTTGAATCTCAATAGCTGATTGCAACAACGATAACTTTGAAACATACATTTGACGACTTGGGATGAATTTAAGTAAAGCTAAACCTGATGTAGGCCCCCATTCTGCATTTGTTGAGTACTTCTTACCCCATAGTAGTGTTTTCCCATCAATATTTTTTATACGAAATTGATGCTGAAAGCTAATGTCATTAAGTTTCTCAATGCACCTTTCGTCACCATGTGATCCAAAATAAATATTTGCATGTCAATAGTTTCCTCCAATGTTAGTACAATAGGCTCTGGACTATATGTTTTTCTAATAATTTTAGTTAATGATGGCAGGTTCCCAACATTCTTCCTCCCCAATGTCACTGCAAAACGACTAAACATTTGATCAATACGGTCATGTGTATGCCCAACAAGAAGGAAAACCAACTTTAACCTTTTGAAAAATTCCCAATTCAACAAGCATGTTCAGATAACCAAACACGGTCTGATTTCTGTTTTCTTGGTTGTTGTTGTCCAATTGCAGTTATAGAACTCGAGGAAGATTACCAGACCAATGGGTCAACACATGGTGAATTATGGTAATGGTCAGATTTGCATCATTATGAATATTAGGAGCTGTAAAGTAAACCCTTGGAGACATTTGACCATTAAAAACCATACAACCAACCAAGTGAAACTGAATACAATTTTCCTCCTTTAAATTGTTTGGTACACAAACAAAATGTAGAATTGATTTTTTTTTTCCATGCCATAAATTATCAAACCCATATACTTAAGTGGTTCATCATAACACTTCTTGCGATGTTTGTATAGCTTTTGTCATTCAACTGGTTGTTGATTGCAATGATGTGCTTGAAGTTATTTAACAACATAATCTACAGATAAAATAAAAACAAAACATTGATGAGCTTACGTAATAGATATTTATTTCAAAAAAATAAATTTGTTATAGACATACCCCTCTCTATCCCTTTTGATTTATCCCTTTTTTGTTTAAGAGAAGCACACACATTGCAAACACCCATCCTTGACCTCTTAGGAATACAACCATTGTTGAACTCTGTTTTCCATAGTCTTGTAAAACATGCATATCTAATGAAATTGTTATTTCCCTCGGCATCTTGAACAAATGCCTTGTACAAGTTGTAGATTTCATGCCTTGAGAAATTATCTGGAATGTGTATGGTTTCTCTATCTGGCATAATCTCTCCATGCTTAGAAAAGAAGTCATGCATCCATGACATTGCAATGTTTGTTATCGGCCCACTAGCTCGTGCGTGATATTCTTTCGAATAAAATGTAGGATCCTTTTCTAGCCTTGTCTGGATTCTTGAGTCTAAGATTGCCAATTGAGTGGATTCTTTTGAATTCCCTTCTACAAAGCAAAATACTTCCAATGCGATAATCATAACCTGCCTTTGTAGAAATCATGCACCCTACCAAATATGAATTTTGCATATTTTTGTTCATTGGTAGATATGCTTGCCTTTTTGCTAAGGCATAATTGTAGTGTATTTGTTTCAGACAATTTTTTTGGCAACACTCACTTGAAATCAAATCAGTAATAGAATTGGGACTTGTGAGCAAATCTTTCCTAGACCTTGTATAACTAGAATGCTTTGGATTGATATAAAATGGTGTAGTCCTACACTTAATCTTGCTCATTAGTACAATTTGCCTTTGCGTTTCATGAACCATTAAATCATGCTAATTAGAATGACTATCCTCATCACTATGAGGAATATCATCCCTCTCATTGAGATTATCATCACCAAAATTAGTAGGAGAATGATTATCCTCATTAGTATCAAGTTTATCACTTGAGGTTAAATCAACATCATTGGCAGGTTCATCATCACCAAAATCATCATTTGTCCCATTAAAATCCTCGCTTGGAGGAAAATCATCATCAATTCCATTGAAATGCTTGCTTGGAGGAAAATAACCTGCACCATTATTGGTGACTTCATCCTCACCAGAAACATCATATGTCCCTTTAAAATCCTCACTTGGAGGAAAATCATCTTCACCATTATTGGTGCCTTCATCGTCACCAAAATCATCATTTGTCCCATTAAAATCCTCACTTGGAGGAAAATCATCATTAGAGCCATCAAAATACTCGCCGAGAGGAAAACCATCTTCAACATTGTTGTTCCCTTTATCCTCACCAAAATCATCACCTGTCCCATTAAAATCCTTGCTTGGAGGAAAATCATCATCTGTGTCATCAAAATCCTTGCTTGGAGGAGAAACATTATTGGTCCCATTAAAATTCTTGCTTGAAGGAAAATCATCATCAGTGCCATAAAAATCCTATCTTGAAGGAGAAACATTATCAGTCCCATTAAAATCCTCGCTTGGAGGAAAATCACCACTAGTGCCATCAAAATCCTTGTTTGGGGGAGGAGAATTATAAATCCCATTAAAATCCTCGCTTGGAGGAAAACCATCATCGGTGCCATTAAATCCTCGCTTGGAGGAAAATCATCTACACCATCATTGGTGCCTCCATCCTCACCAAAATTATTATCTATCCCATCAAAATCCTCGCTTGGAGGAAAATCAAGTTTGTTGTCTTGTAAATCCTCGCTTGGAGGGAAATCATCATTTGTGCCTTGAAAATCCTCGCTTGGAGGAAAATATTGGCTTGAAGGAAAATCATTGTTAGTGCCTTGAAGATCATCGCTTGGAGGAAAATCATCGTTGATGCCTTGAGAATCATTTCCTTGAGCAAAATCATCAGTGTTGCCTTGAAAATCATCACTTGGAGGAAAATTGTCATCATCTTCCTCAATGTCTTTAAGATCTCCACTTGGATGAAGCTCTTCATCATCACCATTAATGCCTTTAAAATCCTCACTTGGAGGTAAATCATCATTGGTGCCTTTGAAATCCCCACTTAAATGAAAATTTCCACCATCTTCATGTACATCTTCAGACATTGAGATTGATTCAGACGAGTCCATGACTTTTCACTAAAAAGTATAAGAGAATGAAATGTTCTCAAACTCCTCACCAAAAAGTACATTGGTGCAACTGTCAACCCCCAACAAGCTTATAGCTAAAAGAGTGAAATTTTCCCTCCAAAATTTTTCTACAAAATAAATCACACATTTCAAACACAATCATAACACTATTAAAAATAATTTAATTTATCGTATAAAAATTGTAATAATACTAATAAAATGAAATGTAAACAATGCTATCCAAACTTTTTAATACAATATTAGTTATTTACATTAATTTTTAAACCAAAAGTCAAACACTAGTCAAATATCATTTAATGCCTTCTTCTCTAAATTTAGAAATAATGCATTAGCTAATTACACATTTTTGAATCCCGCATTCGTAAAACGAATAATGTTAAACTTAATATTAGCGATATAAAATATTTTGGTAAGTTCTATTCTTCACGTTTGAAATTTCTGGTAATTTAATAGTTCTTTGAAGGTTAGTTCTATTTTTTTAAAAATAAATCTTTCTATTTTATATTTCCTTTGGCAATATTTTCTCTGAGCTTTTGTCATTTTTTTAATCCCACTTTCATAAAGCGGTTAAAAAGAAACTTATTTTATGCTATATTAACACAGTTTGGTTTTCTACAGTCACCCTTTGCGAACAACAATCCACAAGGCTTTGAATACCATCGAAGAGCTACAAACATTGTCAAGGTTAGTTCATTATTTTTGGAATAAAATATTTTTCCTTTGGGATTCGGCATGCCCTTTGTAAAAACCTGGGTAACTTTTCTTTTTTTATTTGGGCCTGAGGGCTCATGCACCAAAGGATGGTCCTGGGGCACGCCCCTTTGGACACATGAGGGAGTAGCTAAGCTCCTACCCTTATTTGAATGGGCATTGGGAACCCAAAGGAGCGACCTAATGCATAGCCCAAAGGGCGTCCGCAGAGCTCCTCCCTGCTGCCAAAGGGGCAGGATTGAACCACCCCTTTGGCAGTGGGGAGGAGCTTTGATCCTCCCCTCGGGCGCCCACAAATCCCAATGGGCGAACGCTGTGGGTGCCCAAAGGGGGATGGGGGGGCGAAGCTCCGTCCCCAGGCCCCCTTCGATAAAGAAGCCAACGTCTTGCAAACATTGAACTTGATGACACCCTTGATCATCACGTTTGGAATGGGCTCGACACTGTGCAATATAAAGTGATTTTGGGTGATTGTGCAAACATTGCAAATATTGTTCCCAAAAAGGAGTACTCCCTAGTTATTGCATATATCACTCATAGATACAATATCAAAAACATTACTTATGGTTGTGAGCCTTATAAATACCAGTCATTCAATAAAGTGGTTTCAGGATTTCTAGACGTCACAACATCACCCCTATGGAGATTTCTTGTTTTCCATTTAGATGTACAAGGAGGAGCAGTGATAACAACCTTCAAGGATAAAGCAAACTCAAGGAAACAACTGTATTGGTAAGATATTTGTAGTATATTATTAAACATTTGAATTTAAAAACCAAAATGATTTTTCTATAAGTTAATTAGATTCTTATCCATTTATGTTACATGCATAAGCCTAACTTTCGTAGCTCCAACACTAATCCATTTATGAGTGATTTTGAAAACATACATCTTGCATGTTGGACAAAAGATGAGACCTATGAAACTTTTTTAATCAATGTAAAGAGTGAAGACAAATATAGTCAAATATTGTCTTATAATGCCGTGGTTTACAAGTTGACATATGAAGAAAGAGATTTGAAAGGAGAGACTATAAACATCTACCAGAAGCCACAAGAATTGATTACTTATCTCATAGATACTTTTTCAAAAGATGGAGATTGGGTTTAAGATTTGTTCTCGGGATCATGTAATATTTTTGATATTACATATGAATCTAGTGCCGTAATCTAAATTAAGTAGTATATATTTTTGAAATTTATGTTTCATTATGTTATTTAACTTTTTTTGTTTTGCATGTGGTGATTAAGTACAACAATAGCATGTTCGTTACAAAAAGGAAGAAATTGCATATCCATTGAGAATTATCTACTACAGTGCAATTATATCAAGCAAAGAATTAATGCTATGAAAGTTCCTCCAGATGAAATGCAGGAAGTTGGTTTGAAGAAAGGAGAATTTAGTGAGTCACTTGTGGCAAAGATGTCAAAAGAGCCTCAACCTCCTTTAAAAGGGATGTTCGGAAAATGTCACTTTGGGCATTTTGCAGAAGTAGAGGACCCAATGGAAGAACACATTGAGGTCCAAGAAGAGAGCCAACCAACAGAAAATGTCAATTTTGATGAAGATTTCGGGATGCATGATATTGTTGATTAGTTTCATATCGTTGAGGAAAATGTCAAAGTTGACAAATTTTTGATAAGATATTTTTGTAATGTTTTGAATTGAAGATTTTATTTTGAGAATAACTGGTATGTTTTTAATATGCTATTTAGAAATATATGGTATACGTTTTGTTGAGTTTATGTGAATCATCACTTTATGGAAAATAATGTTAAAGAGTATCATTTGTATACATCAAATAGCAGAAAATACGTTGAAAAATGGTTTGAAATGTCTTTTTTTACTCATTTTGTTTAGAAATTTGCCCAAAAAATGACTTCTTGAAGATAAAAGTTTAATGAAAAAACTTTGAAAATACATATATTTTTCGTTCTAACTAGCTTCTAAATCTTACAAAAATTCAAAAATGTGTGTATTTTTTTACTATAACTAGCTATTAAATGTAGATTTTGTAAAGTTTGGAAAATGGCCCTTGTAAATAAAAGTTATAGTTTTCTTATGACCAAGAAGTTTCAAAATCACAAAAAAATGGCTCAAAATGAAAAATGGTGCTACCAGTATACACACTTTTTGAAACGGAGATAAATACAACTACTAAAATTGACCCCCCCAAAAATGAGAACAATGTCAGGTTCTCGTCAAGTTGTATAACTTGTTATGAGCAACTCTATTGTAATTGTTAGTTGGGTTAATGGAGCTCAGAGATGTTGGAATATAGTTTTAGAGCCGATCCTTAATGAAGGTTTGCTTCTAAAATTGTCCTATGATGTTTTTTCTTATTCACATATATACAAGGACAAAAATGAAGATGTCGATGTACTTTCTAAAGTGGGCCTTATGTTGGATTCAAGGGAAATGAAAGTAGTTGCAAATGAGAATGGTTCTTCTTTCGAGTTTTATCATAGGCCTTTTTAGGAAAGACTCGGTCCCCTTCCATAATGAGGAGTTCGACTCACTATGGTTTTTCTTGTCTACATATGGTTTTTACTTGGGAGTATAGATGACTCATGATGGAAACTGTGTTGAAATGCTTTTTAAGGTCTTGTTGACAACCTCTGATACTGCTATGATCAGAGAGGTTATATCAGCCTCATTTTTTTTGTTTTTTGGTATATGATCCGGAGCCTATAAAGGCATATAGTTTTTTGTCTATATCAGTTGAATGTTATGCTGCAACATACACAGACAATATGTAATTTTATTTCTCCTCGTGATTAATAAATTTATGTTTTTTTTTTGCGGAAAAAAAGAAAGCAGTTACTGTTGCAAAAATATGGTTTTATAAACAAATTGTTCAATAACTCATCCACGTTCAAGAATTTAAAAACTGAAATTGAAATGTTCAAATTGGACAGAAAAGAGAGTTCTTTTCTAAAATAAACAACAAGTTACAGACATATTTTACATGAATCTCGTTATGGCACCATTCAGAGACTAAGATCAGAGTACTTCCACCCAGGCCTTTCACACACTCAATCCGATTCACTGTAATGGATATGCCAAAAAGAATCACTACAATTCTTTGGCATAAGAGACACTCCCAACAATGGCTGAAAAAATCAGTTCCATAAAGGGGAATGGGGCTTTTGCAGACCAGGGACAATAAGGATTTTAGTTCTGAATGAAATCCAACAACATGAGGGTAGACTCCAATGCGTGTGTCCTCAAATTCCTTCTCCTATGCCTCTTTTATACTGATGAGGAGGCAATTAGGGAAGTTATGAGTGGTTACTTATGGGATTGGGACAGTTAGGAATAGCCAAAACCACAACTTTTCCCGCAAAGTATCTTCTTTTTTATTTTTTTACCCTCGAATAGGCATGCGTGCGGGCTAGCCAAAGGTAGGTCGCGTGGATGCGGGATAGACACATATAGGTCACGTGCATTTTGGAAAATATAGTTTTTTAAGAGGTTTATCTAAGAATAGTTGTTGTTCATAGGTGATCAGGGATAAAGGAAGTCTGCAAAAGAGGTAAATGGATAAGATCGACCATCATAGCATCTATGGGACAAGTGTGGAAAAAGATGTTATAACACATATGACAAGTAAATATCATTAAATATCCTACCACTATCATGTTTTTGATGCCATGCCTCTTCAAAGTCAATATTAATCCTTTCCATAGGGCCAAAGCTTTGACATGATTATTTGTTGTTTCACCTATTCACCATGCATTCTAAGTTTCCTGATTTCCTTCAAGGTCAAAGATGGCCCCCAACCCTCCACGCATACAATCCCTGGATTTCCTTTCTATGCACGATCGAATAAGAGAATATGTTGATGCTTGTTGCGAATCTAAGCTTTAATGTCTGCTTTTGGTATTTTGAATAGTTAATTGTTATTATTCCTTGGTCAACCTTCTTGAGAATTGTGAGGGAACTTTTGAATTTTGAGTAGGTCCTTGAGCCAAATCCTTTCTTCTATCTCTAGGTTTTCTATGTTTTGGCCTCTTCTTCCATTAGTAGTGACAATATAGTTTAAATAATCCTCTGTCTTAGAGAACCATTAGTGTAAGAGAATTTTCTTCCCGTTTGAAGATAATTCTATTC
Source organism: Larix kaempferi (assembly GCA_027924585.1). NCBI lineage: Eukaryota > Viridiplantae > Streptophyta > Pinopsida > Pinales > Pinaceae > Larix > Larix kaempferi. The sequence continues at coordinate 2,398,058 of BSBM01001174.1, read as the reverse complement.
ATGTCCAACCATATCTTCCAACACACAAAGAAGGGAGTTACAATCCAGATTCCTTTTAATAGAAGCTTATTTTTGAATGTTACTGGATATGGTTTATTTGAATTTAAAGTGAAGACAAATGTTACCGCACATCAACGTGCAACCTAGTGAAACATTAGATATAGTAACATTAGATATAGGTCCTATAGCGATATTGGTAACCAAGAAACACACATGTTATTCATCTTTTTACATAATGTTTCAAACCATCCTTTCTTATTATAATTTCCAATGCCACCATTGGTTTTTGTAGAGAGATATATCAACATAGTCTAGGAGGTTCAATGCACTCTAGAATTGGACTTTGTCCATATGGCTAATAAATATGTTATGGTTGGATGGGACTTTATGAACATAGAGATAGAAGTGTGTTTATATAAATTATAATAAAGGTACAAATACCTACACAAAGAATATGTTATGGTTTTGAGTAACATGACCAACTAGCTATGAAGATAGAACTATTTCTGATGATTTTTGGAACTAGGGTTTTGCTCAGTAACATGCAATGCAATTTCTGCATTATAGGCTAACATTTTTAAAAATGTGTCGAGCGAGGCTGTGGCTATCATGGTCATATATCACTTTCCCAAAAACACCTGTAGGAGGTAACGAAACTCAATTCCATTCCTTGTTTTGTTTTTTATACCCATGGTTCAAATTCCCCAAGTGTCCTTGAATGACTTTTGGTAGCAAGTTGAAACTCACCATAAATCAATAATCGAGGCTCGGATGGAAAAACTATTAGTTCCGTTAGAATCGTGACATCATAGTAACACTAGGAATACCCCTCTCCAGTGACTTCATGGACCTAATGTTGTTTATTTTGAGTATTTTCGCAACTAGGGTTTTGCTCAATAACATCCAATGCAATTTTTGCATTGGAGGGTAAATTTTTGAAAATTATGTTGAGCAGGGTGTGGGAATCGTGGTCATATTGTGCTTGCCAAAACACACCTATAAGAGGTAATGGTACTCAATTCCATTGCTCAGCTTTGTTTTTATGCCCTCAGTTTAAATTTACCAAGTGTCCCTAAATGGCTTTTGGTAGCGAGTTGAAACTCACCATAACTCGATAACCAAGTATCGTATGGACAAACCATCAATTCAGTTGGAATTGTGACATCAGAGTACCACTAGCGACATCCGTTTCCAGTGATTACATGGACCGAATGTTGTTTATTTTGACAATTTTCGCAACTAGGGTTTGCTCAGCAACATCCAATGCAATTTTTGCACTAGAGGGTATTTTTTTAGAAAATGTGCCAAGTGAGGGAGTTGGTATCGTGGTCATATCATCCTTGCATAAACACACCTGTAGGAGGTAATGACACTCAATTCCATTGCTCAGTTTTGTTTTTATGCCCTAAGTAGAATTTGCAAAGTGTCCCTGAAAGGATTTTGGTAGCTAGTTGAAACTCGCCATAACTCGATAATTGAGGCTCAGATGGAAAAATAGTTAGTTATGTTGGAATCATGACAACATAGTACCACTAGGGACACCCCTATTAAGTGACTACATGAACTGAATGTTGTCTATGTTGACAATTTTCACAACTAGTGTTTGCTCAACAACATCCAATGCAATTTTTGCAATGAGGGCAAATTTTAGAAAATCTTGTCGAACGAGGGTGTGGGCATCGTGGTAATCTGGAACTTTTCCAAACACACCCATAGGTTTGTACCATGCTCAATTTCGTTGCTCGTATGTTCTAACTTTCTTTAGTACCCATTTCATCCCCCTAGTGTGTACAAGTCTGATGATTTCTAGTTCTTCTAATGAATAACCCATGCTAGTTTTAGTAAGTTTTAATTTATTGCATCAGACACATGAAAATAAGCAAATTGTTTCCTCCTGACCAAAACCTACAAAATAGTCTATTAAGCAATACACTAATTATAATTTCTTCCAAGGTAGTGTCAAAAAGCAACAACCCAAGTCAATTGTGGGTGACGTTGTCCATATAGAATGAGAGAATGATTCTTGGGATAATTTGGATCTAAATATATATGCCCCAAAATAAAGTTCTACTTAATCATCAATGATGTATTTTGCGGTAGTTATAACTTTGGAGTTTACAACCACTTAGTGAAAATACAACATAAATGCCATTAGAATGAAGAATGGAACCAAAGGAACCATTGTACAATAAAATGAACAACATAAATAGCTAAGCCAAGAGGAGATGAATCATTTAGTTTCTCTAATTTTCAGCTTCTCTACAATTAAAAATTACAATATGGTACAAAGTTTAGGGAAGAGGAAGAGACATAATAATGGAAGACAATTCATTGAAATATGTATTTTTTCCATGATGGATGTAGATTGTGTCAAGCACCAGTGCATGATATGTTGCTATGCTGAGGTGCATTAGTCTTGCAACTAAGACAATGAGAAAGCGGTAAGCGACAAGATGTTAGCATAACCAACTAACTTCCCACACAACAATCTTGCAACATAAGAATCCAGAGCTAAATTTTTAGTGAAACTACCCCACATGACTCTTCCATTCAAGAATCTCTTGCGAGGAACTACTATCTACATTTGCATAATCTACACCAAACCATCATGTGCAGAATCACAACTTAAAGTAGTGCACAACTTTGTGGAACCATACTTGCAGAGAAGCTAGAAAATTCTACAACACAAATCCAAATGATTTAAGAATTATTCAACTTGAAATGTCCTCTAGGAACAAACCTCCCTACTTAGTTGTTTTTGGCCCTCGACAATTACGCTCCCAATTGTAGGAATATCTTCTTGAATTTCTCTACAATGTATTAATTTCTATGCAAAACCAATGATCTGCTACTGTTGATCATGCTTATCCTTATGCTGGATTTTCTACAAAGCCTCACAATGTTATTCATGCATTTTTCTAATGTGGAAAATGAACTAAATTGCTTTCCCATGTGAAACAACTTCCTTCACCACCATCACCTTAATAATAGAGCCTAGAATGGATAATGGATCCTTTGGAAAGAAGCCAATATGCACTTCAAAATGTAAAGTTCCAACCATATTTTGTATTATTTGATTGTAGTTGTGTTTCACATAAGGGATATTGGTATCCCATGTTTTTGTATGCTTATGGTTGGAAATGTGCAAAAGTTGAACAATGGTGTAATTTACTACACTTGTCTACCCACATGTCTATGGGTGGAAGGCAACACTTTTCTTCAACATTATGTCCATCAATCCCCACAACAATTTCCAAAATTGGCTTAGAAATCTATTGTCATGGTTGGAGGTGACTAAAGATGGTAAGCCAAAGTGCACCCAAACATTATCGAAGAACAATTGATCATCTTTTTTCACTAAAATGAAATGAAATTTACATTAATGTGCTTGAAAGACCGAATAGATCAAGGGGACATGAAAATACAACAATAATTTATAGCAAAAAAGGGGGGGGATATAAGAAGCACCCCTAAAAGGTGACAAAATAAAGTGCAAATTAACCACAAATTAACATGAAATGATATATCACATACAAGTGGGTTATACCAAAAAGGTGAACCCCATAAGGTTAAGAAGTGCTAGCAAAGAGAAATAATCTTATAAATGAAGTGCAATAGCCTCTGGGTAAGGAGGGAAGAAACCTCACTCATCATTTGAATTATTAGTGCAAAAATGCAAATGTCAACACTAAGTGACTATCGAATAATTTACTCAAGTGAGTGTCCTACACTAATAGGGCTCTATGGAGTAATCCTAGGAAAAATCAAAATTCCCTTGTTGATGGCCACAATAAATACTAATGAAGAAGTGGGACTACTCCTAATATATAAGCCTACGGAATTCCTAGTGGTACGTAAGAATTTAGTACATAATCAATTATTTTCATCAAGAGGCCACTTTCACTTTTCAATACATATTCAATTATTTTCATACCCATATCCATAATTAATTACAAGTTGATTCACTAGAGCAACAACCCATTTAGCTCTTCATGAAACATTATCACCCCTTAAGCCAAGGGAAACATCACATTTTTCATCAAAATCCTATTTTCAAATCTTGAAACACGTGTACATGGCATTGAGTCTCATCAAGGAACCAAGTTGTATACATCATTACTACTTCTACTTATTTTAGGCAAGAAGATACAAAACTGGATGTAGCCACTAGATGTATTAAAAATTGTAGTCATTTTTGGTGTTTAGAAAATTTTATGTGTTGAAACATGAAAACCATGCTTGAACAATAACACATGTTACGCACATACATACAAGTTCAGGTGTTTCCATTTTTCCAAGTACACTATGTAATATACCTAGTTTGTATTAATTATATTAATACTATATAGGACTATGTACTATAGAAAAGTCATATCTCTTGCATACTAGTGAAATACCCATTGTTTTCCAAGATAAATTTCAAAGGTATACCATTGCATTTCGACAAGTTCCAATAGAGAATCAAATGCAAGTATGAATGGCTAAAGCATGCTCACCTTCATCTTGTGAATAAGGTAATGAGTATACTTGGCATTTTGGTGATTGAGTTGTTGGCACAAGACAAGACTCCCTTTTAACATGCCTTAAACATCTTTTGTAGTTGTCTTGGTGTACTATGATGGTTGATTTGTGCACTCTGTAGAGACTGGACTTGATAGATGAGAATTTGACACATCTTATGGTTAAGAGAGGACATTCTCCTCATTTTAACAAATTTACTTTTCTACTAGGCAAATAATTTTATTTCCAACTGCTCAAAAATTTCAAATCACAATAACAATATATGTGACTAGAAAGTGACATTTTTATAATTGATATAATATGAACTTAGAACATTGTTGGTCTCGATGGTTGGCATATTGTTTCAAAAGGTTAGACAAATTTCATATATAAAATTATAGAGAATAAATATTTGTCCATATAATACTATCAAATTGTTGAAACAATTGACAATGTTATTAGACATACAAGAGTTGCTTCTTTGCTTTGGCTATGACATACTATTTTTGCTTTGGTTGTCAAAAATATTTAGTTGACTACTAAATTTCTTTTAGAAGTATGTACACGACATTTTCTATACAAATTTTGTATGCTGAAACAAATATGTACATAGTCATATGCGTTGAATTAAAATAAAGAACATACCATTTTCAGAATCAAATATATGACATTTTAATGAAAATTTGATGTAAACAAATACTTGAAAGGTTGGTTATGGCATTGTATAGTAGCAAGGTTGTGCTAGCTCTTGCGCATTTTCTTCCTCACCATTCTATGCATACCCTGCAATAATCACTGTTCAAGAGATCAAATTTGGTATGGGCATTATGCCAAACACATTGCATGCAAACTCTTACCAACCACATGAAGCATTGATTAAGTAGTGTGAGGAGGCACTCAACCAACAAAAATCTTAGATGCAAGATAATGGATCTATTGAAGAGAAAATTGGTGAATCCAAGAACATGTTAAATATATTTCAACATCATACAAATTAAGCACATCAATTTTCCTTGATTGATGCCTTCTTCTCCATGCTTGATTGTATTGGGTGCCTCTCACTTGCAAAAACCCCAGGGTTTTCTCTTCTTTTCTCTTGAATGCTAAACCCTCTTCCTCTAGCGAAATTATTCAATTGTCTTCCTGAAGTAAAATTCTTCAACCAACTTCCTTAATGAAAAATTACAAACCCTCTTCCTCAATATAAAATATTCAAGTAGCTACAAGGAATGCTTCAAATAAAAAGGGTGAATTTGGGGGTCGTTTTCCCTTGCAAATCTCCAAATCTGTAGTAGGAATCACCAATTTTAGATATTGGATGGTCCTCCCTCCTTCCAATATATCATATTAGTGTTTAGCTTTTTTTTTATGAGTGAAATGAACTCTCTTCGCCCTCGTATTAGTGTGCACTTTTTATTTTTTAACTTTCAAATATTAGTTGGCACTAAACTAGATGCAATCTGCCCATGAAATTGTGTCCTAAATTGCGTCCAAATTAGGGTCTAAATTATCATCCTCAATAGCGCTAGATTTAACGTTTATTTTTGGCTAAAGTTGCACCTGAACGTGTTTGCAAAATGTAATTCATTTGGGACACCTTTTGTGGCATCAATTGTGCTAGTTTTAGCATCCATTCAATAGAATACAATGAATCTAGGTGACCCTAATGGCATATGAGTAACCCTAATGCCACCTAAATGACCCCAATGGCATCTGGTTGTCCCTACCAACATTTGAGTTACCCTAATGGAACTTGAGTGGCCCTAGCAACATGATGATTATGCTAATGATGCATAATGGCATCGATGTTGGCATTAATGATGGTTTGACTACAAGATGATGATGATGGTGCCATTAGGATCAATCAAGATAAAATAGTGCTATAATTACCTGCAACATCATTATTGACATTGACATCGTCGTCATCATCAACATCCTAGTCAACATCGTTTAAATCATCAATGCCATATTTATCATTTCCAGGATGCATCATCATCATCATCATGCCATTAGGTTGACTCAGATGTCATTAGGGACACTTATATTCCATTAGGGTCATTTAGGATTAATTAGGGTCTCTTAGTTTCCAAATGGGCCATTTAGGTGCCATTAGGTTCACTCAAGGTCAAATAGTGCAATAACATGCATCATCATCATTGTCGTTGACATCATCATCATCCTTATCATCGTCGTTATCATCATAGGCATCAACATCAATGTCTAACACAACCCCTCCCAAATCTAATCCTCAAGCCCAATAACCAATAGCCTATATCCCATCAATTTAGTAACTCATATGCTAAACTAGGCTCAATTCTAGGAGCAAAACTCGGTGCTATTTTGAGAGCAAAGTTAGGCGCAAAACAAGGCACCATACTAGGAGCAAAATCATGGTGCTACTTTGGGAGCAAAACTAGATGTTATTGTAGACGTAAAACTTGGTGCTAAAACTACTGACAATTAAGAAGCTAAATTAGGCGTGAAACATGGTTCTAATCCTAGATTAAATCTTGGCGCAACTTATGGAGAAAAACCAAATGCAATTCTTGGAATAAATATTAGTGCAACTTTTGGCACAAAAGAGGAATCTAAACTTGGCACTAACTTTAACGATATGGAGGATGTTATTTGTGGCACCAAAGGACGCAAACCTAGGCGCTATTGAGGGTGCTATGCCTGGTGCTATTCCTGGCGCTAAAGTGGAGGCTGGAGTGGGTGCAATTAGTGTCCACTTTAGTGCCTAATTTAAAAAAAAGGACACAAAAAAATCCAAGAAAAGTGCCATCTCGTGAAATAGCGCCGAATTTTCCTATGACATGAAGAAAAATGCACTAAAAGTGTTATTGGACACCAATAAAGGAGCTAAAAGAGATGCTAATCACAAGGTTTTGTTGTAGTGTGTCAAGACCGGCTCAAATTTATTACAGGTTTCACAAATATGATAAAACCTTTGAGGCAAGGAATAATTGACTGGTATGTATATCTTATCTCTTTACTTGAAGAAGATGGATTGTTAATTGATCATGATAAAGAGTTTAATTGTCATAGTCATCCTCCCATAGGACCCTTGGACCAAGAGATATCAAATTTTAATGGACAAAAGAACCTAGAGGACATTGATATGCAAAACAAGCCCAATTTACATAATACATGTCCTATTGTAGATTCACATGAAGTAATTTCCACCATAATAGTGAATGAATCAAATGAAAGAATATGTGAGGAAATTTCAGGACCTATGAATACATTTGGTCTTTTGGATACACAAGAGTATGTCTTAAAAGTGAACTGTCCTTATAACCTCTTTGAACATGAAGAAGATAATAATCAAAATATGCCTACAATTGGTGTTCTGGAGTTTCTTGATTTACAATTATCACCAGTTGAAACTGTGAAAGAAAATAAATCAACATTTGTTAAGAAGATGAATGGTGTAGATATTGAAGATGTGTTTATTGATGATGAATCTTTTTTTGCTGAAATTAACATTGAACAAAACTCTGTCATATTGACTGATAATTTATTGTTGAATCGCATTTTGACTAGTGTTCCCATTGAACATGTAGATTTTGAGAAAAATTTATTGGATAATGATGAGGAAACATTCAGTGAATTAGGTTCTGAAAATTTTTACTCCTTGTATTCAGATTTATTTGTAGATCTTAACATTGAGAGAGGTATTCAAAATCTACATATCATAAATTCTGTTGATTCTGATTCTTATAGAGTAAATAATCGTGAAGGGGAAGATGCAGACATTTTTGTTGTTCAATTTAAGGATTGTAAAGAGGAAACTAATATTTTCATGGATGTTTTCAATGAAACTCAGAATAACATTGATGTGGAACATAAAGAGGCTATTTATGATAGTCCATAGTGTCCTGATGATGATGAAATGTTTGGTAGTGAAAAGCTCCAGGTTCAAGAAGAGAACATTGATGAGTATGATGAGGCACTTCATCGTTCAATGATGGTTATGTCAGGTCCTCATATTATTACTTCATACTTTGAATATGATGGAAAGGTAATACACATAGCAATTGATTATGGGTTTTCATCTTATGGCCGTAATGAGGTACATTATTCATGTTCGACACTTTCATAAGAATCACATACCTTCTCTTATGGTTTTCACAACATTATTGAGACATGGTTGGAATTGTCATTTTATGAGAAATTCCCACGATGCAACACGTGCTTGATATTTCCTGTTGTAAATAGATTTCAGGATTGTATAATTTTTCTGATCTTGTATTACACGTTGCATCAGTCGTATCAACCCATGCATAGATGTGATATGTATATGGGATTGAAATTCCTTCGATGGATACACTAGCTCTATGATTTCACTTAGTTTTGTTGCACCAATGTAGGTTAGGTTAGGTTAGGTGTAGTATAGATTTCCTTTCTTTCCCCTTTTAGAATAAGAGTTTGAATCATGAGTTTTTTTTTTTCGTTTTGAATAAATCTACTAGATATCATTTAAGTTTATTTTGATAGCTTAGCTTCCCTCCCATACTTTCAAGATATTGACAATTGGAGATGTATCTTTCTTTGATTCGTTTTAAAACTTGGGTTTGGATTAAGATAGGTATTTTGTAAATAAGACATGTGCAAGGGATTTTTGGATTGACTTGAGATGTCTTAGCACTCATTCCTAGATATCAGTAAAAAATTAGGGTATGCGTGGAAACATTAACTGCTTCTTAGGAATGATTTGGGCCTTCGGGAATTTGAGAAGTTTACTTCAACTCTGTATGAGTATGTTGATTGTCTTGAAAAAGGTTTTAGTTTTTGTCTTGCATGAAGGAATATTCGCCATCACAAAGCAAGACACTATTATGATGAATTTTAAAGGATTGATGGTTTAGTGCATGGTTGATAATGAAGTTTATGAACATCGCAGTGTGAGGGGGTAAGTCGTCAATATACATGGGTGGAAAATGATCATAAAATATAAAACCCCATGGGTCATCAATTTGAATTTGATCATGATTATCCTCTCCAAGATCACCAAAAGTTTTAATAGAGAATTGAGTTGTCATCAAAGGAGGAAGCTTCATCAATAGATGAAATGATCAGACAAATGAAGGAAATTAAAAGAATCCCAAACGTTTATGTTCGAGCCTTAGATTTACAGAATCTGTAATATGCATGATTAGAGTTGAAGCATCCATGAGAGTATAATTGTCTTGTCAACTCAAGCAATAAGTTGTGTTTAGTCTTGCATGTCGAATGGTAAATACAAAGATGAGAATTTTCCCCTTAGTACAAGGCAGGAAGGTAGTAAGGATGCACCTTTGTCTGAGGAATAACTTACCTTCATTCTTTTTATTAATTCATCTTGTTATCCTAGATCTAGCTTTTATCAATTGAATTGCATATTTTCTTGAGGATGTAATGAACAATTGGATTTCGAATGTTTGATGTGCTGAAAAGGTATTTTTTTCAGCAAGAATTTTGTTACCCATACATGATAATTGAAAGGTAAGAACAACATGAATTTATTTGAATGTTTTTCTTTGTTTCTCTTACAATAATACCATCCTCATTCCTTATGTTGGTTTTGAGATATATCTATCGGATGGAGACTCATCTACTGATTAAAAAATGAGGAGACATTCTAATCAACATGATGACCTCTCAAGGAAGTACTCAATAACATATTGTTTAGCAACTAAGCCCTGATAATTTCTTTTCAATTGCATTGTTGGAACAATATAAATTAGATATGGTTATGGCATAACTTGTTATCCAATAGAAAGTATCCTCTATATAATCATTGGTTTATTGCAAACATTCCTTGATTGGATCTTCTGTTTGTTTTCTCTAAAAGTATCTAGCTTATAACATAATTCATTTACCCTAGAATCTTGTTCATCTTGATCCCATTAGGTGAGCTTGATTTTATTCCTCTTAAGACAACTCTGAACCTGGTATCATCAGAATATTGAATTGGGAGGCAAGAGAAGCATGCTTGAGAAGTTTGGGGAACCAACCATATGTGAGATGACCACAGAGAAGAGAGAAGAAGATGAGTAGCAATCACTTTGGGCATGATGATGAAGTAGTAAATCAACTTGAGCAATGGAGTGTTGGAGGGAGTAATGCAGTGTATTTTGGCTTGATGTATTTCCTAACATTTATCCATTGACATAATGCTTCTACAATGTTTCATATTGTTGGGGTTGTTTTGATGATATTATGTTTGAGTTTGCTTTCATTCCTTCTGCTTGTAACTCTCATTTTGAAAGGATTTTGAAAATATTGAGTTTATACAAACTAAGCTTTAAGATGAAGTTGTTGGTCTACCTTTGACTTTTCTTATTTGTAACCAATAATTTTGATGGATTTTATTTCTCCCATTTGGTGCAGACATTCTTTTTTATGGATTGCTTTGATTGTGTATAATCTCTTTCCCTTGCTTTAGGTTTTGTACAAGCTTTGCTTCTCAAACATGAAATTCAAAACTTTGGCATCAATTACTATAAAAGGTCATTCAAAACTCACGTCTTAATTTGTTGGGGGTGTCAAAGGCTAGGGTGTGCATAATTGTTCCATTGGGAAGACATAGATTTTCATCTGAGCATCCTTACAAGTTATTTGGAAGTTTATAATAGTATCCTTGTGATGGTGAAACACTAATAGATTTGGAAGAGCTTACACGAGAACAATAGTTAGTAGGACTCTAGATGTCTTTCAATTATTCTTTGGAAAGCTCCATCCACTTCACACACTTAATTAGATGAATTCTATGATGTTTTCAAGATTTATTTCGATTATTCTCTGGAAAGCTCCATCCACTTCACACACTTAATTAGATGAATTCTATGATGTTTTCAAGTGGTTAACCCATGGGTAGAATTTGAGTCATGATAGTGCATAGCAAATCAAAATGACTCTAAATACCATCCCATGCCTTTAAGAGGCTTACTGAATCTACTCCCCCATATACTAACTGCAAAAGCAGAAAAAACCTCTAAGAGATTAAAAGAAATATGTATATACATATGCAGATCAAAAAATAAAATGGGACAAGAGAAATCAGATGTAAAAAGTGTCTAAGAGGAAAATCTATCGAGGCTATGGACGCTTGCGGGAAATAGATCAATGCCTATAGTATAAGAGATGAAGGCCAAAATTTAATCACTTGTATGGTTTATGATTCCTACTATGTGGTGTTATGCCCAATGCAAAGCACATTTGGACTTAAGCTTAGTAAATGAAACCCATATTCTTGCTCCTAGAGAATAGCCGTAAGATTATTTGAGGTTTGCTATTATTGATTCATATCCAATTGAAATTTTTTGAATATCTGTTGAAGTGGTACCCATGAATACATGAATTATTATGCTCATCCTAAGAACTTATCTTTAACACTTGGATGAATGTAAGCTTTGGGTGGTCTAGACAGAGATAACTAGTTCTTCCAGTGGTTCTCCAATTGTTGTGGCCACAACTACCTCCCCTCTGTTTCTTGATCTTGGAATAGAAAAGCAGCCCCCCTTCATAATAAATTTTTGGTTTTAGTGTCTTTAAATTGATATGAAAATGATGAATAATCTGAATGAATTTTGACTGCTTGAATGACCATTAGTGCCTTCATAATAGTATTTGTCAATGCTTATGTGGTGCTTGAATGAGTTACTTGGACTATGTTAACTTAGTGGTTTTCATTTTGTATGATAACTTGCTTTGACATGACCAATGGTTTTGATGATTGATTGGGTGTCTTAAGTTCAATCCTTATCCCAACCCTGAATTTTTCCTTGCCTTGCCAAGTTTGAAAGCTATTTGGAAACTATCTATTGTGATTGCCAATGTTATGCATTGTCTTACAAACCTTAGTTTCTCCTTCTAATATTAGTAAGACATTCATTTGAGGCTTATTTCTTAAGATATATTCAAGAAGAATTTGGAAGAGAGCACATAGGAATGTCTAAGAAGTATCTTTTCAAAATGGCTAAGTATGAATTAATTATGGTGAGAATGAAGAAGTTTGTTGACATTGAGACAAAATTGCTAAGTTTCCCGATGTTTCAGAAAGATTGAAGAAGTTTGTGGACAATGTGGTGAGAATTGCTAAGTTCATCGACATTTCGGTAAAATTAGAGAAGTGTGCGGACATTTAAGCAAGATTGTGAGGACACCGTCATTTCGACAATATTGGAGAAACTCATCGACGTTCCAGCGAGAATGAATAAGTTTGTCGACATTGCAGTGAGAATTGCTAAGTTCGCTGACGTTTCGGCAAGATTGGAGAATTTTGCCGATGTTGTGGCAAAGATGGGAAAAACTCACTGACTTTGCGGCAGGAAAGCCAAAACTCACCAACATGCAGTGGAAAATTCCAATGAACACCGAAGTTGCGGTGAGAAACTCATAACTCGCCGATACAATTTCCAAAGGAAACCAATGACTTGTCGATGACATGCCAAGATTGGGGAAGGAAGCCAAATCTCAAGGTTGTTTGAACATCTACTATTGAGAACCAGAGTTGATGGATAAGATATGATGATTGTTTTGGAACTCTTGGATTCTTAATATTGGCTTGGCATTTTTCTGATACTCCCTAAATGGTTTATGACTTGCTTGATTGATTTTATAAGCCTCCTTTGAGCACTTACTTGAACTTGACTTCAATTGACCATGAATTTTTTTACGTATGATGGAATGAGTTTTGACATGATTTTGACCTCACTCTCTATTTTCATGTCTTCCCTTTCCTTAGGTTTGATTTCCACTATTTAAATTTGACTTTTACGCTCTTTATGTTTCGCTAGTTCAATGACTAACGAGGGTGGAAGACTTTATGGAAAAATTGAAGCAAGGATAAACTGAATGTTATTGGTTACCAATAGTTTTATAATGTATCCCTATTCATAATATTTCCAATGCATTAAATGATTCATGATTTCGATAAAAATGGGGGATTTATGAACTTTTCCATCACGGGACCTAGTTTCAGCCTGGCAATCTAAGGAGGCCTAACATTTGGCTAAATAAAGCTTATAGATGAAATTATTTTGAGTGTTCACTTGGTATAAATGCTCATAATGTCTTGAAATTCATCTAGGAAAGGAAATTATCATTTATAAAAAGAGAAGGGAACAAAAGGAAGGCTAAGTGATGGAATTCTCCTTGGAAGCCTAATTAGCTTATATAGGTAGAGGAGGCTGCACCAATGAGAATAAGTGAGAAAGAGTCCCCAATTAGGTGAGAGGGAGTGTGATCATGATCCCCTGTACTTATCAATCACTTGGAATTCCCTTATATAGATAATTAGTGCACCCTTCATCCCATTGGCTCTTTTTTGGATTAACTAACAACTTAATCGTGATATAACCTAATTTGTCCCTAAGTGAGCCTCAATTCCCTCCACGTGGAAGATTCCCTTATGACATGATAGTTTTCTAAGTCTACATTTGTAGGTGGCTAATGATGCTCTGTGATAACTCCTATTGGGAGTGGAAGAGGTGGAAGAGACGCCCATTGGCCCACTATGGAATGTGAAGAGTTTGTCTCCCATTCCATGGGATATGGATGAGGAAAACTCATTTCTTTCAACACATGAGGCCATATTTCGAATTTAATGAGAGATATGGGTGTATGCGACATCAAATGAACCATTTTTGACTGAGTTTGAGTGAGGGAGAAAATCCATGGAAGGATGAAGGTCTTCATTTCATGTCCATTCCAAGCATAGCTTTTGGAGTTTTTAATGGATTCATGATGGGTTTTTTGTAGACTATATGTTGGTGGAATTACTTACAGGTATCAATGGAGATTCAAGCAAAAATATTAAACTTACAGGATCAGCCTAACCATTTCCTCTCCTTTCTTCTTTTGTCATTTTCCTCTTTTTGAAAATTGCCATTTCTTCCTCTATTTTTTATTCCAATGTGGAAAAACAAGGGGAGGTTATGGATTTTTTTTTCTAGGATTCATACACGCCCTCATTATATAATATTTTACAGATTCAAGCTCATGTATCCATCCCCATTTTTTATTATTATATGAATCCCCTTTGAGACCTTCCCGAAATAGAAATTTTGTCATTTTCAGGAGTTTTATCCATCATATTTGGTTCAATTTGTTTTTCTCTGTAGATTCTTGGGACCTGTAAAGGCTCATGGTAAAATTTTCATCCCAAACTGAGCATTATTTCCCTTGTTTTTTAATTCGTAATAAGCTATTTCGGGAAAGTGATGAAATTTCGAGATCTTCGTAAATTTTCGAAGGGTAACTGTATCAATAGACATTTATTAGTACCTTTAACTTGTTGGACTCATTAATTGAGTTCCTTAATTGTCATTTTTGAATAATTTTACTAATTTAAGCCAACTGGGGATAATTGCTATTTTGGTTATAAAAATAAGATTTAAGGTTGTTAGATCACATAGAGGCAGAAGGAACACCTCATATAAGTAAATCCATGATCAATCCCCCTGGAAATGCATACTATTGTTTTTTAGTAATTTTACTAATTTTTCACTAAATAATTCCAAGAAAATAGGATCAAGCTTGAAAATTAATTCTAAATCCAAATCTCTGCTCTTAAGCTATAATAAGGTCATTAAAATATATTTTACAATCCATGGACCTTTAATTAATTTTCTATAAATTTACGAAGTTTAATAGTAAAAATTGGATAATTTACACTAGACTTTGGAAAATTAATTATAGAAAACAAACAGAGCAGATATAAAAGGACAAATTTATAGATCTAATTCTAATCAAGATTAGCAACTTTAGATAATATTTACAAGCCCAAAAATAGATTTTAAAGCCTCATTGTGACAATAAAGGAATTTGGCAAAGCTTTTGGAGTTTTAAATGGATTCATGATGGGCTTTTTGCAGGCTATCTATTGGTGGAGTTACTTGTAGGTATCAATGGAGATTCAAGCAAAAATATTAAACTTACATAATCAACCTAGCCATTTCCTCTCCTTTATTCTTTTGTCAGTTTTCCTCTTTTTGAAAATTGCCATTTCTTCCTCTATTTTGTATTTGAATGTGGAAAAACAAGGGGAGGTTATGGAACTTTTTTCTAGAATTCATACACGCTCTCATTCTCTGATATTTTACATATTCAAGCTCATATATCCATCCCCATTTTTTTTATTATATGAATCCCCTTTGAGACCTTCCCGAAATAGAAATTTTGTCATTTTTCAGCATTTTTATCCATCATATTTGGATCAAATTTTTTCTGTAGAGTCTTGGGACCTGTAAAGGCTCATGGTAAAATTTTCATCCCAAATTGAGCATTATTTCCTCTTTTTTTTAATTCTTTCCATTTATAGTAATAAACTATTTCGGGAAAGTGATGAAATTTCGAGATCTTCATAAATTTTCGAAGGGTAACTGTATCAATAGAAATTTATCAGTACCTTTAACGTGCTGGACTCATTAATTGAGTTCCTTAATTGTCATTTTTGAATAATTTTACTAATTTAAGCCAATTGGGGATAATTACTATTTTGGTCATAAAAATAAGAATTAAGGTTGTTGGATCACAGAGAGGCATAAGGAACACCTCATATCAGTAAATCCATGATCAATCCTCTTGGAAATCCATCCCACTATTTTTTAGTAATTTTACTAATTTTTCACTAAATAATTCCAAGAAAATAGGATCAAGCTTGAAAATTAATTCTAAATTCAAATCTCCGCTCTTAAGCTATAATAAGATCATTAAAATCAATTTCACAATCCATGGACCTTTAATTAATTTTCTATAAATTTCCAAAGTTTAATAGTAAAAATTGGATAATTTACACAAGACTTTGGAAAATTAATCATATAAAACAAACAAAGCAGAGATAAAAGGCCAAACTTACAGATCTGATTCTAATCAAGATAAGCAACCTTAGATGATATTTGCAACCCTGAAAATGGATTTTAAAGCCTCATTGTGACAATTAAGGAATTTGGCAAAGCTTTTGGAGTTTTTAATGGATTCATGATGGGTTTTTTGCAGGCTAGTTGTTGGTGGAATTACTTGCAGGTATCAATGGAGATTCAAGCAAAAATATTAAACTTACAGGATCAACCCAACCATTTCC
Source organism: Larix kaempferi (assembly GCA_027924585.1). NCBI lineage: Eukaryota > Viridiplantae > Streptophyta > Pinopsida > Pinales > Pinaceae > Larix > Larix kaempferi. The sequence continues at coordinate 2,381,488 of BSBM01001174.1, read as the reverse complement.
TCTCCTTTCTTCTTTTGTCATTTTCCTCTTTTTGAAAATTGCCATTTCTTACAGATTCAAGATCATGTATCCATCCCCATTTTTTTAATTATATGAATCCCCTTTGAGACCTTCCCGAAATAGAAATTTTGTCATTTTCAGGAGTTTTATCCATCATATTTGGATCATTTTTTTTTTTCCTTCTTCTGTAGAGTCTCGGGACCTGCAAAGGCTCATGGTAAAATTTTCATCCCAAACTGAGCATTATTAACCTTGGTTTTTAATTCTTTACATTTATAGTAATAAGCTATGTTGGGAAAATGATGAAATTTCGAGATCTTTGTAAATTTTCGAAGGGTAACTGTATCAATAGACATTTATCAGTACCTTTAACTTGTTGGACTCATTAATTGAGTTCCTTAACTGTCATTTTTGAATAATTTTACTAATTTAAGCCAATTGGGGATAATTCTTATTTTGGTCATAAAAATAAGAATTAAGGTTGTTGGATCACAAAGAGGCATAAGGAACACCTCATATCAGTAAATCCAGGATCAATCCCCTTGGAAATGCATCCTACTATTTTTTAGTAATTTTACTAATTTTTCACTAAATAATTCGAAGAAAATAGGATCAAGCTTGAAAACCAATTATGAATCCAAATATATGCTCTTAAGCTATAATAAGGTCATTAAAATCAATTTTACAATCCATGCACCTTTAATTATTTTTCTAGAAATTTCCGAAGTTTAATAGTAAAAATTGGACAATTTACACTAGACTTTGGAAAATTAATTATAGAAAACAAACAGAGCAGAGATAAAAGGCCAAATTTACAGATTTGATTCTAATCAAGATTAGCAACCTTAGATAATATTTACATGGCCGAAAATGGATTTTAAAACCTCATTGTGACATTTAAGGAATTTGGCAAAATCAATAAGTGCAAGAAAGTCGAGGGGAAATTCAAAGGTAAACTAAAGTCAGAAGGATAATAAATGAATTCCAATCCAATGTTGATTATGTTGGTGTTCAATTGAAATCAATCTCATATTAAATTCTCAATGGGCATAAAGATATAATGTGTAACAATTGGTAATTTAGTTTAAATGTCACATTTTGCAGTACTTGGACAATTTTCGCACTTAGCTAGTTTCCAATTGTTAACTTTATTTGTTACAATTTCCCTTTGTGATTAATATGCAAGTTTTCATATATTTAATTCTGATCATATGTGCTCACAATGAAGATGAATGTGGTCTGACCAATATCACTATTCAAAACCAAGCACCACAGTTATGAACAAAACAAGTTATACAACTTGACGAGAACCTAACATTGTTCTCGTTTTTGGGGGGTTAATTTTAGTAGCTAGTTTTACTTCCGTTTCAAAAAGTGTATATACTAGTAGCGCAATTTTTCATTTTGAGCCATTTTTTGTCATTTTGAAACTTCTTGACCATAAGAAAACTATAACTTTTATTTACAATGGCGTTTTTTCAAAGTTTACAAAAAAAAAAACATTTAGTACCTAGTTATAATGAAAAAATACACACATTTTTGAATTTTTAAAGAGTTATAATCTAGTTAGAACGAAAAATATATGCATTTTCAAAGTTTTTTCATTATACTTTTATCTTAAATAAGTCATTTTTTTGGCAAATTTCTAAAAAAAATGAGAAAAAAGACATTTCAAACCATTTTCAACGTATTTTTAGCTATTTTAACATTATTTTCCATAAAGTGATGATTCACATAAACTTAACAAAATGTATACCATATATTTTTAAATAGCATATTAAAATATAACAATTATTATCAAAATTAAATTTTAAATTCAAAACATTACAAAAATACCTTATCAAAAAATTGCCAACTTTGACATTTTCCTCAACGATATGAAACTAATCAACAATATTATGCAAGCCGAAATCTTCATCGAAATTGACATTTTCTGTTGGTTGGCTCTCTTCCTGGACCTCAATGTGTTCTTCCATTGGGTCCTCTACTTCTGCAAAATGCCCAATGTGATTTTTTTTTAACATCCCTTTTAAAGAAGGTTGAGGCTCTTTTGACATGTTTGCCACAAGTGACTCACTGAATTCCCCTTTCTTCAAAGCAACTTCCTGCATTTCATCTGGAAGAAAGTTCATAGCATTAATTATAATGAACATTCTATTGTTGTACCTAATCACCACATACAAAAAAAGAAGTTAAATAACATAATGAAACTTTAATTTTATATATATATATATATATATATAACTAAATTTAGATTATTGCACTAGTTTCATATGTGTAATATTAGAAATATTGCCTGATCCCAAGAACAAACCTAAAACTCATTCTCCTTCTTTTGAAAAAGTATCTATGAGATAATTAATCAATGGTTGTGGCTTCTGGTAGAAATTTATAGTCTCTCCATTGAAATCTATTTCTTCACATGTCAAATTTTTAACCACGACATTATAAGACAATATTTGACTATATTTTCTTCATTATTTTCATTGATTAAAAGAGATTCATAGGTCTCATTTTTTGTCCAACATGCAAGATGTATGTTTTTCAGTATCACTCATAATTGGATCATTGTTGGAGCTACGAATATTAGGCTTATGCCTGTATATATATATATATAACTAAATTTAGATTATTGCACTAGTTTCATATGTGTAATATTAGAAATATTACCTGATCCCAAGAACAAACCTAAAACCCATTCTCCTTCTTTTGAAAAAGCATCTATGAGATAATTAATCAATGGTTGTGGCTTCTGGTAGAAATTTATAGTCTCTCCATTGAAATCTATTTCTTCACATGTCAAATTTTTAACCACGACATTATAAGACAATATTTGACTATATTTTCTTCATTATTTTCATTGATTAAAAGAGATTCATAGGTCTCATTTTTTGTCCAACATGCAAGATGTATGTTTTTCAGTATCACTCATAATTGGATCATTGTTGGAGCTACGAATATTAGGCTTATGCCTGTAACACAAATATATAAGAATCTAATTAACTTATAGAAAAATAAATTTGGTTTCTAAATTCAAATGTTTAATAATACATTGCAAATATCTTACCAATACAATTGTTTCCTTGAGTTTGCTTTATCCTTGAAGGTTGTTAGCACTACTCCTCCTTGTACATCTGAATGGAAAACAAGAAATCTCCATAGAGGTGATGTTGTGACGTAGAAAAATCTCGAAACCACTTTATTGAATGACTGGTATGTATAAGGATCACAATTATATGTAATGTTTTTGATATTGTATCCATGAGGGATATCTGCAATAACTAGGTAGTACTCCTATTTGGGAACAAGATTTGTAATGTTTGTACAATCACCCAAAATCACTTTATATTGCACAGTGTCGAGCCCATTCCAAACGTGATGATCAAGGGTGTCATCAAGTTCAAGGTTTGCAAGACGTTGCCTTCTTTGTCATTATATTTTGGCTCTTTAAATATGAATTTTGAAGGACTCTGGTACTGTACTCTTCTTTGGCATCTTTGAAAACAAAATTATATCTATAAGTAATAGAATAAGAATATATCTATTAGTTGGATCTCTAAAGATATTTGTTGGCAGGTAGGAACAGGAAGAAAAGTTATTGTTGGTTTGGACCCTCTTCTTGGGTTGGAAGATTCCTACAGACTTTCTAAAATATTGGTTCAATATCTGAAGGCCTTGGGACGGCCTACTCTGAATAGAATTATTTCTCAGAGACAAAGGAATTCTACAAATGATGTTTGGATGAACTCTAAAGAGCTCGGGCTTGCTGGTCCATTTGCTCAGGAATGGGATATTTACACAAGGGAACTTAATGCTGCAGGTGTTAAATTAAATCCAAAAAAGGATCAGTTAGTATGGACTGGAAATCCCAGCACTGGATCAGTGACTGTGAAGACTGCATATAACAGAATCTCATAGGAAAATATATATTTCCTCAGCATTGGTGGTATAAGAGGTTATGGAAATAGAAAGTTCCATTGAAATTGAAATGTTTTTTATGGCTGGGTTTACAAGATAAGCTGAAGACTTGGGATAATTTACTGAAAAGAGGATGGACAGGGCCAAACATATGTTGTCTTTGTATGAAACAAGCAGAAACCTCTCAGCATTTATTTGTAGACTGCTGCTTTTCCATCAAAGTTTGGAAATTATGTGCCACAAAACTGAACTTTGCTTACAAATGGGCAGTGGGTGATTTTAACTACTGTTTATTAAATTGGTATAGATTGTGCAAGCCAGTTTTTACTTTAGCTATTTGCATTGCATGGGCAATTTGGTTTTCTCGAAACTGTGTTTTATTTAAAGAGAAAAAACCTGAGGTAGAGGTTTGTGGAATAACTGCTTTAAATATGTTTATGGCATATAAGGAGGATTATCACAAGTTGCAGATTGACAGAATCAATTCCTTTTCCTTTAAGGTTACGCAACCTGTTCTTTTCTTTGATGGAGTAGCACAAAATGGAATTTGTGCAGTTGGAGGGGTAATCTTTCTCAACCAGGATCATTATTTCTCAGTTCGCTTAAACTGTGGGTCTGGAAACAATACGAAGGCATAAATTTTATCCCTCTGGTGTGTGGTAAAGATGGCGAACATATTTGGTTTAGTGAACATCAAAGTCTTTGGAGACTCAAGAGTTACTATCAAATGGGAAACTGGTGACTACAGTCTTAAAGTCATGAATCTGAGGCATTGGTGCATACGCACAAGAAATGAAATCTCAAAGGCTCAGAACATCTCCTTTGAACACATCTATAGACAACACAATTCGCAAGCGGATAATCTTTCTAAACAAGCTTTGGATGGCATCGAAGGCGATCTTATTTGGGAGGAATGGTTTAACAGTGACATTCTTGATATGGGTGTCACCTACTTTTTTGACTAAGCTTTCTTTTCTGTTAAGTCATTTTCTATAGTTATTTTTGAAGCTGTTTTTTGTCTTTGTATCCTCGACAAATGTAGCATTTTTGTCTACATAATTGAACTGCATGTTGTTGGTTCTTTTTGAACATGTTTTTGATTAGCATGTTGCTGATCGAATAGGCTATCATAGCTGAATCTGTTTAAGTTATTGGTTGCTTCCTTGAGAACCAAGAATATCATTGTACTATTTGATTCTTATAAGAATATCAATAGTAGTTTTTTTATGCTGAAAATATATATATATATATATATAACAATTACACTATAACTCATGCATAACTAGCATACATCTTTCATATTACTATCATTTATGAATTTAATTTATATGCATAACTAATATATCTTTTTCATATTAATATCATTCATGAATTTAATTTATTTTAAAAGTATATATGTGTGTGTGTGTGTGTGTGTGTGTATCTGCTTATAAATTAGCTTGACATTATAATAAAATAGAGTGAATATATAATTAAAAATTAAAAATATGAAAATGATAAACATATTATTTTATGAAAAAATGTGAAAGGAATATATATATATATATATATATATTTGTTTGGCATTATGATATTAAATAGAATCAAGTGAATATATAATTTAAAATTAAAAACATGAAAATGACAATATATTATTTTATAAAAAAATGTGAAATGACCTTTATGAATTATGAATACTGTACTTGAAAATGACAATAATATTATTTTATGAGAAAGTGTGAAATGAAAAAAAGTGTGAAAGTACATTCATTATGAGTACTTTACTTGAAAATGATAATAATATTATTTTATGAAAAAATGTTAAAGGATTCATTATGAGTACTTTACTTTATGACTTAAAAGTACTTATACCACTACCTTGGTTAACTATGGGTTTTCATCCACCATAGAAAATTTGACAAATAAGCATTCTTAACTCATGCAATGTCACCTCAACCATGGGGGATGATGTCATCTACTAGAATGTGATTGGTTGATTTTTATAGTACATTTTCTTGACATCAGGGCCTCCTTGACTGCTACTCCATGCAATTGCTTTATTTATTTTTACCTTTTGATTTTTGATGCCAATATTCTCCCACATGCTAAAAATGTCATCAATCAAATCCCATATGGCCCCATTCTAAATGCCAATTGAAAATAGTTATATACAAATCTAAATGCATCACTTCCTTTCAAACCTTTATGTTTCACATTGTTCTCTTTAATAGGGAAACCTATTTCCATACAACATTGTTTCCGAAAATCTGCAACAACTTTTGATCTCTCCCCACCACATATTTGTTCAAATTCATTCTGGATAAATCCAACCCTTTGAATGAATGTCATGGTCATCCTATAGTCATTATCTGTGTTGTAATCCCAAGCCAATAGTTTTGCTTCCACATCTATTAAACCAACGTAAATGATGCATTTCACTGTTTGGAAAAAGGGTTTTGGGGAAACTCTTGCATCAATTCTCTTCTAGCCTCTGCAAAATGATTCCCCCCAAAAACATAGTAGTTGTAATCAAAACATCTTGATTCATCAAATGCGTCTCTAACAGGAACATCTTTCGGGTCAACAAGAACTGGGTAGTCAACCACATGTGCATAGGGATTGTACCTCATCAATGCTTTCAAGTTATTAACATGCTAGTGATGTGGTTTCATAATTTGATACTTCTCCTGGCCTTTTGTGGGTCTATAAAGTTGCTTCACATTTAAATCAAATGTATGCCCATTGTGAACCAAATTATCCCTTTGCAATTGATCTTGAATAACATTTTGCATTGTCTTGACAACACCATCATCTAGATCACCACCTGGAGTGATGATTTCCAAACTATCCCCCGATTTTTCACTATGATTTTCAACATTGGATTGAACATCTTGTCTCCTCCTTTTATGTCTTGAAGCACTTGTATCTGAAAGAACAACCCGTTGATCAGGAATGGAAACACCCTCATCCATAGGTATATTGGAAGAGTGTTTCTTACTCTTACTGGCAGAAGTAACATCCTCATCATCAACAATTCGTCGATCATGTTCAGTTGGGCGAGATATCCTTTTGAATGTAACCTTCCTAGGTACTTCATTTGATTGTTGGACGCCTTTTCCTTTCTGTGCTTGTAGTTCTTTAGTATGAGCATTTCACACTTGTTTCTGCTTTGGTGTTTCTCCCTTATGAAGAGCGGCATTAATGACATCCATCGGATTTTCTTATGTAAAATAAGTTCCATTCAAAATATGGGAAAGTGGCATAGAAAAATCCTGCGAAATAAAAACATTATTGTATTAAACCTATTACATTGTCATATAATCCAAACTAAAGGAAATTCAAAAAGATATAAAAATATAGAAACATACACTCTTGTGCTCAATATTGTGCACAACTCTTGCACAAAATTCTGTGAAAATTTCGCTGATCTTATAGTTTGAAACATTCAAAGAATATCAGATTTTGACATAGGTTTTAGCTTGTTTACTAGTGCATAAACAATGTCTTTACCCGACACCAAACAAATATCTCGCAACAATCCCAATGAGTGATAATCATTTTTAAGATATGAAAATGTAGCACAATATAAGTGATTGCAGTCTGGGTTGCCTTGATATTTCTCTTTCAGAAACCAAGAATAGTCCATTTTTTTTTGTAACCTAGACGATCCTTTTATTGCCTCAAAAAGAAAGTTACAGACAAAACCAAGCCCTCCCAATAGAGAGAAAATAGGCTTGAAGGTCAGAGAGGCAGTCTCCCTCAAAAGGAAACAAGACTATACCAAAGAGTTTATGAGTTCTTAAACTGTCTTAAAACAAAGTTTTCCATGCTAACAGAGTTTTTAAAGCAGTCTTAAACATAAGTAAACTAGGAACATAACAACAAAAAACCTGGAAATGCTACTAATAACTGATTACTTTTGAATCCCGCTGGTAGAGTCGGGCTCGAGGCTCATGCCCAAGTGCTTGGCTATTTCCATCTGGTTGCTCAGGATACGCTGCAGGAGTAACATCATATCATCTTGTTGGAGCAGGATTTCACCATGCTGTTCATCTTTTTCCATTAGAGTTCGTCCCAGGACTATCTTCTGCGACCAATGCAGGTCCAATGTCTTCTGATAAAGGGTGAGGCGGCCACGGGAAGAACTAGGGTCTGGAATGAGGTTCTTGAATTACTTTTTGATTTCCTCCTCCCCTATGCAGATTCTATCAACCTTGGTTTCTTCCTCAGCTTGTTGAATTGTATCTTGCACGGAAACAAGGGTTTCCTTTTTGTATCGCTTGCATTTTTCAATTAACTGCTTCTAAAACCGAATGGGAGGACCCATTGGTTCCGACAGACAGAATTCGGCTAGGGTCGAGGCTCGACGGGTGTTCTTCCGGGGAGGCATTTTAACAGAGGGAAGGACGAAGGCAACCACCAAAGCGAATAGGAGTGAAATAGAGAAATGTAGAGGTTCATGAGCGATTGCGCTCAGGAAGGGCTCCCCAGTCGCAGAGGAAAAATTGTCAGAAAGGTGGTGGGGAAGGTTCGAAAAAGTAGAGCTCCAGAGAGGATAATAAACAATCAACACAGAGCAGTTCTGAGGACAAGAAACCAAGTCAGGCAACGACTTACCAAGGAGGGCGAGAGCAAGGGTAGAGTCGTTGTTGAGAATCCCAGGATCCTGCAGATCATTCGGAATGCCAATCACAATCTTCGACCCTCTGTTTGATAACTCCACAAGGAGCTTCCAAGGAGCCAGCAGAGTGAAAAAGGGATTCACATTTTCCCCCAAATGCAAGCGCCAATGCATCCTAATACTCGGTAGAGTCCAATTATGGTTTTGCATGTTGGAGAGCTGCTGACTTCTCCACCAATCTTCCTCTGTCATAAGAATAAATGTCCCACACTTTGTCACGATGAACCATTTACTCCGACGCATTCGAGCTATCCTTCGACAGTTGATGTGAACTTGTACTTGCAAGTTTGTGAAAGGTCTTCTCCACATGGGAGGCTGGCAAGATTAAACGCGGTCGTAGGGTGATGAGGTGGGAGCACGTCGGGCTGGGATTCCTGCTGCGTGCCTCTCATCCTCCCTCCCAACCGTACAACTGTCCACCCACCTTGGGGACCAAGAATAGTCCATTTTCCTTTAATCTGGTGCATGTTTCCATTCTCTAGCATTATTGGTTTTTAAATCATCACTGGATACAACTTCATCACGCGCAACATTCTTAGATGGCTCAATTGTTTTTTTCAATGACTTCATCGACGATCTCGCTCTAGAGATGTTTACAGATAGATTTCTTGATGCAATTTTCCCTATAGTCAGAAATAATGTTTTTTAGTATATTTAAAAAAAATACTTGAACTTAAAAAAAGTTAGCATATAGTTACAAAAAAATATTTTTTTTTAGTTTTAAAGGGGGATCGAGAAGAGGAGATTAGCTCCGTCCTCATGTGCCCAAAGGTGTGGCCTTAAGACTTACCCTTTAGGCACACAAGGGAGGAGCTAAGTCCCCTCGGGCGCTTTGGGCATGCCCATGCATAGCCCATGGGATATGCATTCCTTTTGGGGTATGCATAGCCCATGTTCTATGCATTGGGAGCTCGCCCCATTGGGCGTGACTAATGCTAACCCATGGGATATGCATTGGGTTCCCCTTTGGGTGCACCCAATGCATAGACCAAGGGCTATGCTATGGGCACCCAAAGGGGGCCCAGGGGAGGCTTCGATCCCCCCCGTCCCACTTTGGGCACCGGGCTCGGGGAAGGAGCTTCTCTCCCCCCCGCCCCCTTTTCGACGCCCACAGTGGCCTCCCGTTTGGGCACCCACAACACCCACCATTGGGCTTGTGATACAAGCACCCAGGGGAGGAGTGTGTTGGTTGTGGAGCTTGATATTCCTGATTCAGAGATGTTGTTGTTTTATCCGTGTTTATACTCCAATTTTATACGATGTGTAGGTGGATTGTATAGTCATCCCAGCGGGGGGGTGTGGGGGGCATCTCCCCTCCATGGGGGTTTGGGGGCCATTGGGCCCTCGACAAGCTTTAGAGGGCAGCGCCATCGAGAAAGGGGGTTCATGGGAGAAGCTCTCGAAAGAAATTTTTGGGTTGTTTGTTGGCCAACAGTTTACGGGCCCATGGTATTGGGTAGCCCGTAGAATCTTCCCATGGTAATTCCCCTTTAAAATGAAGACATTGTAATACAGATGTGTAATGTATTGTAGCATTGTAAAGATCTTTATGATTCTGTAAGAGAGACTGTGAGAGAGTAAAGAGGAAGTTGCAACGGATGTGATGCAGGTTGTATCCCTTCATTCGTTGGATGGTATAATAATAAGGACTGTCAATTTATGTGTGGACGTAGCCCATCTTGGGTGAAACACGTTATATTGATGTCTCTCTTGTATTGTGTTTATGTGATTTATATTTGCATATTTTTTATTGTTATTGCTTAGCGATCCCGTTTTTCTAAAAATTGGTTTCAGAGCCAAAGGTCTATTTGGCATACAAACTCTCAGGAAAGAAGGGTTCATGGTTCGAGTGGGAGCAATGACAGAAGAAGGAAAGTTTAAGGTCAAGGGATTTAATGGCCAAAACTACCAGTTATGGAAGATACAAATGGAGGACTATCTGTATCAGAATGATCTATGCCTACTGTTGGGAGGAAAAACAAAACAACCGATGACTATGAAGGACGAAGAATGGGAGGTTCTTGACAGAAAGGCACTGGGAACAATACGGCTGCCTAGCTTCGTCGGTGGCTTTCAATATATCAAAAGAAAAGACAACATAGGGTTTAATTAGCACATTGGGTAAGCTGTATGGAAAACCATTGGCCCCCAACAAGGTATTTCTAATGAAGCGTTTATTTAATATGAAGATGTCAGAAGGTGGATCTGTTGCTGATCATTTAAATGAATTTAATATGACTACGATTACACAACTAAGTAAGGAGATGTGTACCAAGACACAGGAAGAGATAGACATATCCAAGGTTCCCTATTCATTATCAGTTTACAGCTTGATGTATGCCATGGTGTGCACACGACCAAATATTGCACATGGAGTGGGAGTTGTGAGAAGGTATATAAACAATCTAGGTAAAGAACATTGGAAGGAAGTATAGTGGATTCTTAGGTATTTGAGAGGTACTACCACTCATACATTATGTTTCAAAGGTTTAGACACTGTTCTACAGATATATGTTGATGCAAATATGGCAGGTGATAAAGATAGCAGGAGAAGTACCACGGGGTATGTCTTTGTTGTAGGTGGAAGATCATTAAGTTGGATTTCGAAACCGCAAAAGGTTGTTGCACTTTCAACAACGAAAGCAGAGTATGTTGCTACTACAGAGGATAGTAAAGAGATGATTTGGTTACATAGGTTCATGGAGGAATTGGGTAAAACACAGGAGAATAGCAGGTTGTACAGTGACAGCTAGAGTTCCATTCATCTTGCAAAGAACTCAACCTTCCATTCTAAGGATAAACATATACAACTCAAGTATCATTTCATACGGTCTGTTATGGAAGATGAACTGTTGAAGTTGGAAAAGATACATACTATCCAGAATCTTGCAGACATGTTGACAAAGGTAGTAACTAGAGAGAAATTGAGTTCCTGCTCGGTTTCAGTTAGCCTTCAAGCATGAAGGTGAAGATGAGAAATTTGTCAAGTCCAAGGTTCAGAGCATGGTCCAGCAAGTGCGTTAGCGGTGGAGTTATTGTGATCAGTATCCAAGTGGGATATTGTTGGTTGTGGAGCCTGATCTTCTTGATTTAGATATGTTGTTGTTTCAACCATGTTTGTACCCTAGTTTTATATGTCGTGTAGGTGGACTGTACACTCATTCCAGCAGGGGGAATTGCCCCGCCACGGGGCTTTGAGGGCGAAGTCCCTGAAATAAAATTTTGGGTTGTTTGTTCACCAACAGTTTACGAGCCGATGGTATTGAGTAGCCTGTAGTATTTTCCCATGGTAATTCCCCTTTAAAAGGAAGACATTGTAATACAACTCTGTAATGTATTGTAGCATTGTAAGATCTTTATGATTCTGTAAGAGAGACTATAAGAGAGTGAAAAGGAAATTGCAGCGGATGTGGTGTAGGTTGTATCCCTTCATTTATTGGATGGTATAGTAATAAGGACTGACAATTTCTGTGTGGACGTATCCCATCTTGGGTGAACCACGTTATATTGGTGTCTCTCTTGTATTGTGTTTATGTGATTTATACTTGCATCTTGTTTATTGTTATTGCTACGCGATCATGTTTTTCTAACAGAGCAGAGCTCCTCCCTTCGAGCACCCTTTGAGTGCCCAATGCATAGCCCACGGTTTATGCAATGGACTGCCCAATGCATAGCCCACGGGTTATGCAATGGACTGCCCAATGCATAGCCCACGGGTTATGCAATGGACTGCCCAATGCATAGTGCAATGAAATTTCCGCTCAATGCATTCTCTTTTTTTGTTTAGAGTTATCATTATACTTTTTAGTGAAAAGTCATGAACTCATATGAAATAATCTCAATTTCTGAAGATGCACATGAAGATGGTGGAAATTTTCCTTCAAGTGAAGATTTCAAAGGCACTGATGATGATTTTCCTCCGAGTGAGGATTTTTAAGGTAGTAATGATGATGATAAAGACCTTCCTCCATGTTGAAATTTTAAAGACACTGAGGAAGACGATGACAATTTTCCTCCAAGTGATGATTTTCAAGGCACCAATGATGATTTTGCTCAAAGTGATGATTTTCAATGCACCAACAATGATTTTCCTCTAAGCGATGATTTTCAAGGCACTAACAATGATTTTCCTCCAAGCTAGGATTTTCCGCCAAGCGAGAATTTTCAAGGCACAAACGATGATTTTCCTCCAAGCGAGGATTTACAAGACAACAAACTTGATTTTCCTCCAAGCGAGGATTTTGATGGGACCGATGATAATTTTGGTGAGGATGAAAGCACGAATGATGGTGTATATTATTTTCCTCCAAGCTAGAATTTTAATGGCACCGATGATGATTTCCCTCCAAGCTAGAATTTTAATGGGATCAATAATGTTTCTCCCCCAAGCAAGTATTTTGATGGAACCAATGATGATTTTCCTCCAAGCAAGGATTTTAATGGGACAGATAACGTTTCTCCTCCAAGCAAGGATTTTGATGGCACTGATGATGATTTTCCTCCAAGCGAGGATTTTAATGGGACAGATGATGATTTTGGTGAGGATAAAGGCACCAATAATGATGAAGATGGTTTTCCTCCCAACAAGGATTTTGATGGCTCTAATGATGATTTTCCTCCAAGCGAGGATTTTAATGGGACAAATGATGATTTTGGTGAGGATGAAGGCACCAATAACGGTGAAGATGATTTTCCTCCAAGCGAGGATTATGATGGTAGCGATGATGATTTTCCTCCAAGCAAGGATTTTGATGGCAGTGATGATGATATAACTCCAAGCGAGGATTTTAATGGGACGGGTGATGATTTTGGTGAGGATGAAGGCACCAATATGGTGAAGATGAATTTTCTCCAAGTGAATATCTTGATGGCACCAATTATGATTTTCCTCCAAGCAAGGATTTTTATGGCACTGATGATGATTTTCCTCCAAATGAGGATTTTAAAGAGACAGATGATGATTCCGGTGAGGATGAAGGCACCAATAATGGTGAAGGTGATTTTACTCCAAGCAAGTATTTTGATGGCATTGATGATGATTTTCCTCCAAGTAAGGATTTTAATTGGACAAATGATGATTTTGGTGATGATGAACCCACTAATGGTGTTGATTCAACCCCAAGTGATAAACTAGATACTGATGTGGATAATCATTCTCCTACTAATTTTGGTGATGAGAATATCAATGAGAGGGATGATATTCCTCGTAGTGATGAGGATATTAATTCTAATGAGGATGATTTAATGGTACATGAAACACAAAGGAAAACTGTACCAATGAGCAAGATTAAGTGTAGGACTAGGCCATTTTATTTCAATCCAAAGCATTCTAGTTATACAAGGTCTAGTAAAAATTTGCTCACAAGTCCCGGTTCTATTACTGATTTGATTTCAAGTGAGCATTGCCAAAAAAATTGTTTGAAACAAATACACTACAATTATATCTTAGATAAATGGAGAGCATATATGTCAATGAACAAAAATATTCAAAATTCATATTTGGTAGGGTGCATGATTTCTACAAAGGCAGGTTATAATTATTGCATTGGAAGTATTTTTGTTTGCAAAAGGACATTCAAAAGAATCCACCCAATTGGTAATATTTGACTATCAAGAATCCAAAAAAGGCTAGAAAAGGATCCTACATTTTATTCTAAATAATATCATGCACGAGCTAGTGGGAAGATAACAAACATTGCAATGTCATGGATGCATGACTTATTTTCTAAGCATGGAGAGAGTATGCCAGATAGAGAAACCATACACATTCCAGATAATTTCTCAGGGTAGGAAATCTACAACTTGTACAAGGAACTTGTTCAAGATGCCGAAGGAAATAGCAATTTCATTAGATATGCATATTTTACAAGACTATGGAAAACAAAGTTCAAGAATGTCTGTATTCCTAAGAGGCCAAGGATGGGGGTTTGCAATATATGTGCTTCTCTTAAACAAAGAAGGGATAAATCAGAAGGGATAGAGAGAGGTACATCTCTAACAAATTTATATTTTTGGAATAAATATCAATTATGAAAGCTCATCAATGTTTTCTTTTTATTTTATTTCTAGATTATGTTGTCAAATAACTTCAAGCACATCGCAATCAACAATGAGTTGAATGACACAAGTTATACAAACATAGCAATAAGTGTTATGATGAATCACATAAGTATATGGGTTTGATAATTGATGGCATGGATCATAAAAGAACACTTTTGCCACATTTTGTTCATGTACCAAAGAATTTAAAGGAAGCAAATTTTATTCAAATTCACTTGGTTGGTTGTATGGTTTTTAATGGTCAAATGTATCCAAGGGTTTACTTTATAGCTCCAAATATTCATAATGATGCAAACCTGACCATAATCATAATTCACCATGTGTTGACTCATTGGTCTGGTGATCTTCCTCAATTTCTATATCTGCAATTGGAAAACACCAGCCGGGAAAACAAAAATCAGATTGTATTTGGGTATCTAAACATGCTTGTTGAATTGTGAAATTTTTAGAACGTTAAAGTTGGTTTCCTTCTTGTTGGACATACACATGACCATATTGATCAAATGCTTATCCGTTTTGCAGTGACATTGGCCTAGGAAGAATGTTGGGAGCCTGCCAACATTAACTGGAATTATTAGAAAAACATATAGTCCATATCCTGTTGTACTAACGTTGGAGGAAACTATTGACATGCGAAGATTTATTTTGGGATCACATGGTGAATAAAGGTGCATTGAAAAACTTAATGAAATTAACTTTCAACATCAATTTCGTATAAAAAATATTGATGGGAAAACACTACTATGGGGTAAAAAGTACTCAACAAGTGCAGAATGGGGGCCTACATTAGGTTTAGCGTTTCTGAAATTCATCCCAAGTCGTCAAATGTATGCTTCAAAGTTATTGTTGTTGCAATCAATTGTTGAGATTCAAAATGCACGCCGACAAAATAGAGATGTTGATTCTTCTCAATGCTTGGAAGAAATAAAAAATTCTATCAAAGATACATATGACTATTTTGATGTTGCTGATTCTGTTTGGTGGGAGTCTTTTTTCATGGAGAAAAATGATATAATTTGAAACTCTACAAATGGATATAATTTTTTGAAGACTCCATTTAGTTGGCAACAAAGTACGTCAAATGAAAATGAAGAGAGAAATGTTGAGCCTGAAGGTGTCGAGTCTTCTCAACTAGAAGAAAGGGAAATGTATATTGGGTCTAGAAGATCATCTGCATGACGTGAGGCGATGGAAGACCTTTACAGAGGTTCAATACAAGATATTAAGGAGGGTTGCATGATTGCTGCTTTGGCCACATAAAATCCATATGGTTATCCATTTTGGATTGCAAAAGTTATGAAGGTCAATAAAGAAAATGAAGAAGTTATATATTTTGAAGTACATTGGTATGCAACAGACACACACCCATTTGATGGTGTGTATAAGCCGGAGGTGGTGATGGAGAAAAATGTTCGCAAAAAGAGAAAAAGAAAGGGTCAAAATGTAAATCACCGTCGCATTGACATTTTGAAATTAGAGGATATTGACATACTAGTTTATGATTCCCAGTTGACAAAGAAAGGAACTCTTCGCTCCAAGACTATAAAGATTATCAAAATATTGTTGGCACAAGAAATAGTTGCAACATGGGAGTATGATAAACAAGGGCGCATATCTAGAAGGAATATGGAATATGAAATGTTGGGCGTACATGAAGACTCGTATGGTGCACTCATTGATAGTAGAGAATAATACGGGTCATCTACATTTTCATCCAATCATTCATCTAAAGAAAATGTAGTTTCCGATGGCATGTCAGAATCCATGTGTTGATTTGAATATTTGCACATGAAACATTTTGTCTTTTTTATTAAGATGACATTGTTTGTATGGCAACTCTAAAGGAGTGCTTGAATTTTGATATGAATTACTTCTACATCTTATGGTTTAATATATGGTTTTATGATGAATATCATAAATTCTTTTATTTTATATGGAAAGAGTGGTGAGATAATTTCTTGAATAATTTGTGTTTAACTCAGTGCAAGTTTTATATAGTGTTACTAAGAGATTCAATAAGTACAATTTTAAATTATGATAAAATGACATGATAATGCCATTTTTTGAAAAAGTGTGCTACTGGTAGCATTAGTTTTCAATTTAGAGCTTGATTTTAAGGTTTTTGCAAACAACGATAACAATTGTTTTGGTCCATTTCTATATTTTTGACCGTAAATAAAAAAGTGGTGCTACAGGCAGCACCACTTTTTGATTCGAGGTTGTTTTTGGGTGTTTTTAAAGAAAAAATACGGGTTTTTATGGCTAAAGTTCTCGTTTTGAGTATATAGTTATCGTCAAGTTGTATAACTTGTTACAAGTGGAGGTCACGTTCGATCAAGTAATGTCAAGCCATCAAGTTATGAAGACTCTAATGAAGAATCTCTCTATAGTAAGAAGACAAATGTCACCATGTTAGATGAGGACAAATTCTACTAGGTGACGAACGGTCACTAAAGGACGAATTGATGGAATGCCAAAGGTCACCCAAGGGTTAATACAATCAATTTTGTAATTAAATTATTCAAAGAATTCCAAAAGTATCAAAGGAATATGGAAGGCCAAGGGTCACCTATCCTTGGCCTATTTATTGTAATCTCATTTGAGATGAAGGGCCTTTTGGATCTCAAACTTTTCCAATGCACCATTGCTAGACCATGAAGGAGCACAAGCCTTTGAGTAGCTTTTGCACAGTAATACTTCTGTCATTTGGATGAATGTCTTGAATTGTTTCATGCTCTTTCACGTGTGGATATGAAGTAAGAATGTTTCATATTTCTAAATGGACTATTCCTATAACTCTGTTTCTTATTTCTTTTTTGTTTCAGTTCTTTTGCTTCTTGTGGGTAGTGGAATAAAAATGATATAAATAGTAGGACTATTCTAATATTCATGCTTTCATTTTGTTAATAGTAGGACTATCTAAATTATGAATGTGGATGATCAATTGTTATTTCTCTCCTCACCCTTTTACTCTCGCTCCGAGTTGGGCTAGGCCCAACTAGGATAGGTTAGTTTAGTTTTGAATTGCATTTAGATTAGATCAACTTGCATTTAATATATTAATTTTAAAACCCCTAAACGGTGGACCGAGATGCAAGTGGTGAAACCCATTAAGGAATGGTTGTTAGGCCAAAATCCAGATGAGTTCCCTACTCCAAATGGTTCGAGGTCTAATCAGGACTTCTTACTAGGGAGAACCCCTACTGTTGACCCCGGTTTATTTCAACCCGTCAACATAACAAAAAACAACATGGTATGATAGGACTCTAAGGAAGAAGGATATCTCCATTGGAGATTTGGTACTACTATATGACAACAGAATAAAAGATAAACCAAGGAAGCTAGAGATAATGTGGCTGGGACCTTATGTGGTCGAAGACATATGACCGACTGTGGTAGTATAATTAAGAACATCACAAGGTGTGACTACTTGCTAAAGTGATAAATAGTGCTCGACTAAAATTACTGTCCATAAAAATATTGAAAAAATATACATGTATATATTGTAAAATAGTAGGGAAATGAAGTAATACTGTATATAGGTAGGGAAAAGAAACTAAAAAGTAAGATACAAAAGAAATTCAAGTACAAAATAGACAAAGAAAATGAGATATCGATGATAATAGGGTATAACGATCGACATGAAAACTAAAAGAGGAAAAGTTGGTGAATTGTCCGTCGACTATCAACAAAGAGACACACAAATCCGTAAAAAGGTGAACAAAGCATGTTTAAACCATATAAAGACAACCAACTAATATCATTATTCCCATTTGTATCAACCTTTAAAACTCACCCACAATCAAACCAACGTCGATTTGGATAGTGGAAATTGCATGAATGAAATCATTACCAAATGCTAGAGTCCACACAAGCAAATTATTACTAACTTTGAAGCCCACACAATTGAATTATTACCAAATTTTTAGTTCGCACAAGCCAATTCATCCCAGATTTCAAGACCATCATTCCATAATCAATAATAAATAGAGTAGTCCAACCTACAACGAAACACAATTCAAATTCTTCTACGTGTAAGAGAAGTCGAACAAGAGAAACAACAACAGAACAAAGCAAAAGAGTTCATATTGATAAAATCAATCCATAGAGAACAATTCCATAAAAAATGAAGGGCACGGTAGATTTACCAAAGAAAAAAAAGGGGGAAACAAAAGCTAAGGAAAGAGAAGATACGGACCTTCAGTCCGAGTTGGAACGAAGAATTGACGGGGTGACGTGTGCAAAGATTGAGGAGAATACTTGGGAAAAGCATTGGAAGGAATTCAAACAATGGGCCACGATAAATGGAATCTATAGGGACTCAAGGAGCAGACATCCAATCAATGAAAAGTCTTGAGGGACTCAAGGAGTAGACATCCAAATTTCTGGTCAACAGATAGAACCAGGGAAATCTCTAGCTTGATGAACCTGTGGAGATAAATGCGTCCATGATTCAAAGAGTAACTAGGCTACCAATACTTGGTGATCCAATTCTGACTGCAAGTCAACCATTAGCACTGGTAGAAGAGTTTACATGAACATCACAAGGAATAAATTCAAAAGGTTTAATAATCAACATGGTAAAAGATCCAAAGATAAAGTGGGTAGCCATTGTGGTTTCCCATTTTCTATCAAGCATTGGCCAAGCATCAGATACCAAAATCACTATGTTGGAGGCGATTAAACAAATTTTCATGTAGGGAAGAGTTTTTAACTGGGTTGATTATGTGGTCGACATAATCAGGGTAAACTACGAGAAGTGTCAGGAATTGGGACAAGCAATACGATTCCCATCTCTGCTAATATAGATAACAAAGAAAATAATTATATTGGTAGGAGATGCAATATTCGTATCAGGAGTCCAATCGACGATGATAACCCTCCAATGTTTTTCTAATAAGAGGTCAGGTTCGACATCAGGACTCACTCCAAAAGAAATATTTACGTAGTGGTTTGAAGATTTGAAGACAACATATTGACGATGGCAAGTACCACATAACATAAGAAGAAATTTTCCATTGACAACCTACATCCAACTCGACTTGGTTTGTACTAGAGTTTGGTATGTGCATGGAGAAGGTGAAGAGATAGAGGAGCTACACTACTACCCCTTAATATATCAAATTTGTATGGATTTGCCGAGGCAGTCGAATATAACATATAGTGTTCCCCCTTCATCTAGAGGTGAGGTAGAATAGATGGTAAATTTGTTACAGGATGGAGAATTGGAGGAGGAAAGGGAGGCAAAAATATACATAACAACATTTGCAAGTGTTGGAGAGTTGATTGCATTGGTTCTGTTAAAAATGAATAAAACAATGAAGAAAATAGAGAAGAAGACAACCATTGATGTCGAGGAACCCAATGAAGAAACCGAGGGAAAACCACAAATATTTTTCCTTACCTTAGGACTTGTCAACTAGGAGAAACCAACAATAAATAAATATATGGAGAAGGTAGTTTCCAAAGTTCTGTCGACGGAATAAGGTTCTGGATTGAACTTGCGTAAGGAGACTCGTCCCCCTTCCATTCTCTCTATTGAGATTGACTTAGAGGGAATAACTTAGAGGGAATCACTTAGCAGGAATCCATTAACCCTAATAGGGTGGGAAGGAAGGATAATGAAGAAATAAAGAAAAGACAAGAAACAACATGAACCACAATTACATGGGAACAGATCCTTAACAATGTATAATCCCATTGTTTCCATCGGGGAACCATTTAGGAGAAAGTTAGACAACAATAAGACCAAGGAAAGTATAAAACTTGTAAATATGAAAACATTTTAAAATGCATGAAGTAGAAGGAGAAAAAACATAAATTAATAATGGAGTCAAGCATTGGCCTTGACTGTTCACAAGCAATGGAATGAGCAAAACAAATAATAATGAATGTGATGAAAAACAAAATAAGTATTCAATATTAGTTGCATACATAGATGCAGATGGGGAGTTCATAGGAAAAACACAAGAAGAAAAATACAGGCAAACCTCTAAATAAATCGAATTTCCCGCGAACAAAAGCTAAGTCAACGATTGACAAAACGACCACTACACAACAAGTCGACCAAACCCAAGAGTCAGATCCCCCCGTCTCTGACTCCAATCACCCAGGAACCATGGTTGGTTCCCATATAGACTACAACTCCATCGTTAGTTCCACCACATTCAACCCCACCATAGACATAACAGTCGATCCCGACACAGTCAGTCCCCACTTCGTTGATACCCACACAGACCCCTATGCCTCGATCCACACTGTAAACAACCCCACAACAAAACCTGTCATCACCCAAAGTTCCCACATTGACCACCCACAATCATAAACCATAAATACTAGACCCCAATAAACCAACATATAAACAAGAAGAAAATGAATCCTCCCCAACCTATGGACCATTCCGGATTGAAGAGCATCAAGATGGGCATGTGGCAATTATTTAAACTAAAGATTGCCACATACATAGAGCTACAACAAATCACCGAAGTAGTAACGAAGGAGAAAGTCAGAACATGGAGATACCTCACCAAGCATAGAGAACATAAGCGTTGAAAAGCATCTAAGGTTTCGAATGAATGAAAAATAAAAGCCAAGGATGCCATGGGAATCAAACTGCAACAAGAGCCAAAACACCTTGTTGATTGTATGAAACATCTAGTAATGAAGATAATAGATCAACATCAGTTCCACATGGGTCGCCAAAGAACAATAGGCGAACAAACAAAATCCTTGGTGGCACAAGAGTATCGTAAATCATGACATCTAAGAGAACAATTGATTGAAATAGAATCACAAGCGACAACAACTAGCACGATGTTCAACAACTGGTTGTTGCATTTTTCCCATGTCTCCAACAAACTCATGACCAAACAAATACTAGTTGCGTAACTAACCAATAAATAACATAAGACAAAGGAAATTACATAAAATCAAGTCATAGAACAAATATTATAACAGAAAGGCAGCAACAAGCAGATTTATAACAAGAGGAAGCATAATGGCTACAGGAAGGAAAAATGATGCACAACGAAGTTAGCATAGTGCTTCAATGTATGCACTTCTTGGACAAAAGGACTCGACAGTTGACTATCGAAATTCAGGCATAGAATACTCTTTCAGAAACATTTAGTGTGTTGATAGACCTCATAACTACAAACATGGATAATGAAGAAATAATTGAAGAATGGAAAATGCTGCTGAACAAACTACAAATTTCGGTACCACACAATCACAGGACAATCAATGATTCACAAGTTGTTCATCTAGATCTACCACCACACTTGGAACTGCTAGGACCAATCAAGCATTTCATTCAACCAAGTGCATCTAACAACCCATAACCAAAACTAGAGCTAATCGAGAGCATATAGATAGAAAAACCTTGAAGGAGTTGTACATATAATTTTGTCAAATACATTTTGTGAAAATATGTTTTTTAAGATGAAGAAGAGTTTGAGAGTGGGGGATATGTTAGAAGGGCCTAGTTGGTTAGTTGACTAGGCCTTCCAGTTGGCTGACAGTCAACTAGTTGACTGGCCCAATAGGTCAACCGCATAATGAAAAGTCATGTATAATTATATGTCGGTTTACATGTATAAAAGAATAACAATTTATGATTGAAATATGTCCTTCTATTTATAATATAACAATTTATGAGAATCATATCTACCTTTGACTATTTATGTATGTATGCTCCCTTAATGTGTATCAATGGTAACTAATGACTGTAATCCCCTAGGTTTCAATAGTTTGCTTGGCGATCCTCTAGTGCAACATAGATTCTAGGGATGGTCCTTGCCACCTCACCCACAATTTCAGCCTCTTGGATGTTGTGAACATGTTTGGAATTCCCATTCCGATGTGGACAGTCTCTGAGTAAGTGGTCCTCTCCACATCCCCAACATTGAAGAGGCTCCCTTGGATTATCCCCCATATTTTTTTTTAGTTTAGCCTCACCATGTGATGGCTACCTTTGTTGATTTATGAAATGAAGAGGTTTGAATCATTTCCTTCTTTGGTCAAACTTCTCCTTCTTGTCCTTCCATGCTTTGTAGAATTTAGGATTTTCCTATAAGTTTTGCAAAACATAGTATTTTATTTTATTTTGGGCATGCATTTAAATTTAGGAAAATGGTGATTTGGTTAAATATCTAAATCTTTGATATGGACGAACACAAATATCGGTAGATTGAACCCATATTTTGAGATGGATATAATCACCAAAAAAATTCCAATTCCTAGATCTTAATTTAAGATTTATTAGTTGTTTTTCAAACTTGTAGGATTGTTGTAGATCTATCATGCTTGCTATAGATCCCCTAGCTGATATTTTTTCCATAACTAAAAATTGGGAATCTAGGTCATTGTGATGTTTCGTATAGGGATTCACTAACTTGGGGTGGACACATCCACCAAAAATATGAAATGCCCAATTCTTATTTTAAGAGTTATAGGTTGTTTTCAAACTTGTAACACTTGCTACAAATCCCCTATAGGTGATGTTTTCATTATAATTCAAAATCCATGATATGAATAAACCTGATTTTGGTACGGGTAATCCTTACATCGGGATGAAAATGTGCATAAACAATCACAGATGCCTAGATTATGATTCAAGACATACTTGATGTTTCTCTTACCTATAGAAGTTGTTGTAGATCCCTTGTAGTTTATTGCTACATATCCCTTATATATATTGTTATAGATCACTTGCAGTGGCTTATTTGACTTCCTCTTGATGAATTTTGGCATTTTGAAGGTGGGAATGATAACTTAAGGGAGTTATAATTTTTATGATTGATAAATAACATTAAAAAATGATGTTAGTGATGCCTTACAACATTTTGAAGAAGATTAATATAATTTTATTTTGCTTATGAATGCCCCCTTAAGAGAAAACGATGAGGTGAGAGTCATGTATGTGAAAGAATCATTTGCAAAGGGTTATGTAAACTCCTTGAGTATTGATTCACTCTTCTAAGCATTCCATGAAGTGTTTCATGCATGAGATTGAGTATCATTAACCTTAAAATCCTAAACCTATCCTCTTAAGGAGATGGAAAAGCATACTTTTGGAATATGCTATGTGGCTATCAAGATTAAATAATGAAAGCTAGATCGTGGCCTGATGTCTTATATATGGTTAAACGAATGATGCTAGTTGTGCATAGTTGACATATTTATGGAAATACATTATGAAGTGCATTATCATTCCTTGTTTTTTCATTGAATGGAGAACTTGAATCTATGTTGTGTGATATAAAGGAAAAATTAGCTCGAATCAAAATGAAAAGATTTCAAGGTCATGCTATGTTATTTAGAGCAATGCCAAACATTGTCATTGCATAGATGAATTGAATGGTTTATTGTTTATATGGTCTAACAATGTGGAAAATTTGGTTTTCATATTGTTGCCATCAATGCACATTTGGACTAGCAGATGCTACTTTCACTATTTGGTATGAAGATATGTTACAAATTGGTATCAGAGCTAATGGTTATAGCACTAGTGGTTGTATGGGCTCAACGCGAATGCATGATGATGTTTTTTGTACTATGTTAAAGTAACATACAGGTTGTCTTTGATACAAAGAGACCACTAATATTTTGCCATACTGAAAATTGCATGGGATGTTGTGTTGAGTTGTTTGATGAGTTGGAGAATGATTTGTGATCATTGTGAAAATGCCTAAATGTTGAGTAAGTGTTTAAATTTGATCATGCATTTATATTAGTATTAAGACTTAATGAGGACCACCCTTTAGGAGTTCTAACATGTTTGAATGTTGTGCATTATTTATTGTTGAGCTTGGTGGACTGTTGAGTAATGGTTGTTCACCTAGAAGGATAATAACTTTAATTATTGATGATACTTATCCTTATTTTGTGTGTATGTTGTATAATGCACGCGTTTGAAGGCATTGACCTTGAACTTGTGATGGTTATCCTTAAAAGTTAAGATACCTTTCACCCATGATGGTATAGATGAATACTAAAATTAAATTTCCTTATGGTTGTGATAAAAGAGTTTAACTGATGTTAAAATAAGTAATCTTGAGTGATATATTGGTATTGCTAATAAGACTTAGTGGTAACACCCTTAAGAGTGATGTATCATTGGGATGAGTAAATCTCTTATGCATTTGAATGAGTATTTCTTTTATGCCTATATTTCTACAGAATGAAGTTATTACTCATGAAGAGGACTATATATGACTATGAATTTGAACGCATGGATGGGTATCATGTTGAAACAAGAAATTATACTTGCTACGTTTTGGGTAATGCCATTGTTACCTAGTTGTATTCATATTTAAGGTTATGTTGTGTTGTATTGTGCATTTTGAATGCTAGTTTCAAGTGGGTTGTATGCCACTCTTCAAAATGAGAAAGTATCAAATGCTCATATAGCAAGTGCAAAAGAGTGTTATGTATGACACTGAATATTGCATCTTCTCTCTTGTTGTTGATTGCATATGAAAGAGAGAAACATACTATAATAATGCCCTTGAAACTTGCCATGTGAATGATTGTGAATTTTCATACAATAGGTTAACCTAAGTTTAAGTTGAAGCTACATGAATTGTTGCTAAATCATTAAAACAATATTTTAAGTTGCCAATGTTGATTGATCCCTTGTGGGAGATATGAGATTGATATGTGAATTGGTTTGCCTTGATAATGTTCAATTATTGTGTAAAAATGACCTTGGTTGATGGCTCTCATTGAAAGGTGAAAGAGTAGCACAATTTGATTGTCATTATGCCATTAGACCTTGGATTGGGTAGGTTGGTAAAGACACACATTTGGAGAAGAATTGAGTGAACATGTGAATGAGAAAATGCTCTTTTTGGACATGATATGATTTTGAAATTTTGTTTTTTCTTGAACTATTGTAGATGTTGTAATTAGTAAGAATTGATACAAAACTAATGAGATTTGTGACTCTGGTTACTGGGATACCTATATGGAAAGTCAATTATGAATATACGTAATGGAAGAAAGCTCACGAGAAGAGAGGGACCATTGTCAACTAGTTTAAAACTAAGTATTTGATAATGCTTGATCATATTTGAGTTTGCTTCCTATGAGAGAGAGAGTTGAATTTTAACTCAATTGATTACAACTCACGGAATCTCATTGACGATGAATATTTTCAATAAATCTGATTTACATATGATTGATGTGTTGAATATACTTTATTCTAATTGAATTTGTGAGCTATCTTTATTGTTTCAGTATGCTAATTGCATCAAGGAAGGCGATCACATAATAAAGGTTGCATATTATGATGCCATGAACATTGAAAAATGTGTCATGAAGGGCTTGATCAAATCATGTTTGAATTTGGATTGCTTGGTATCCCAGAATAGTTGCTAATAATTAAAGTGAAACTTGGATAAAAAGTATCCAATGGAATGCAAAAGGATTCTAGAGTTGGATAAAGCGTAAAGGTAGCTCTAAGAGAGGAAATGCCAAGTTGGACTTGGCTAGAAATGCTCAAGGAAGTTGAATCAACAAATGTTAGGAAGAATATAATAAAAAAGGTAGATTAGGGCATCAAAGAAAGTTGTAATATGCCAAGAAATGGTTCCAACAATAAATGATGTGTGTGGCCAACAATGATATAGAAATGAGGGAGTTTTTCTCACCCTAAAAACTCTATTTTGTTTTTAATATAGAGTTGTACATGTATTTGAAGTAGCCCACACAACTTATTTGTATGAACTAAGTGTTGCTACTTGGGTGAAAATATCACAGTTAATGATGTATTGCGTGAATGGGATAAAGGCCATGGACTAGATCAATTATGTTGTGAAATTTTAGGCCATGCAAAGGAATTGAAAGGGAAAATTTCTTGACATGTCTCTTACTTTTCTATTATACTTCTCTAGGTTGAGAAAGTTGTTATTTTTTGATAGTTGAGTCATGGGAATGCTAATAAACACGAGTTTAAAATAAGTGGAATATATTTTCACTAACATACATATAAAGAAATATTGTATGGAAAAGAGCATATAGATATGCATGTGCATATATGATGTTATGTATTAACTAAGAGTGGTTTGTTGTTATATGCAATGAATATGACCTGGTAACCAATGTGGTTATTGAATTAATGTACAACCAAGAATGGTCGAGGTCATGTTTGAATATATTGATGATGCAACTATTTATGATAAACAACCTCATGAAAATGATATGGACAAGAGGATGCGTGTTAAGAGGTTGATGAAGGGATCACGTGAGTTCCCATGAGAAATCAACTGATCAAGTAACATTAGGAATATTGATGGCAACCATACATGTATAAAATTGGTCATGCCAATATAATATGTGACCCGAAAAGAATTGGGTAAGAATTCCTTCATTCATGCTATGATATCTTAATTGATATCTTTAGGATGAAATTTAAAGCGTACATGTGATTGATACTTGGTGAAGCGTAGTATCAGCTATATGTCATGATTGAGTTGGTTAATGTAATACCCCCAATTCGACCCTTAGGATATATTAGCCTTAATACAAATAATGTGTACATGTGATGTATGTTTCCCTAGCGTGGAGCTCAACGCCAAGGCCCCGCTAGTGAAAGCCCGAATTTTGATTTAAAAAGGCAAGCATTGATATTTTGATACCATGTGCTCTTAAGCCATGGAAATTGTAATAGGATGTAAATAAACATCATGCAATATAAAATTCCAAGACTGGCTACAGAGGCAACGAATGAGAAGGGGCCACGTGTATCCACTAGGGAGTGGTGAGGGGGCTATGGGACTAAACCCCAGGTTGCCATTTGTCATTATGAGAACCCATTGACTTCCCTAGGTGACATTAATGCCTGATGTAAGGAAGTGGTTGAGATTTCAGCCCATGGCTTCAATGGAGCATGGGCAGTCCTGAAATTCGTATGGGTAGGTATGGGCTTGTTTTTTTGTACAATAAGTCATTCAACCTCATGGGAGGTTGCTTCATTCTCACCCCCATTCCATGGGGGAGGGGGGCAGCTTCACTCTCGATCCAAAAATGAGCTCCCAGCAGTGAGAAAAGGAAAAATCGCGACTGTGAGAGAACCCACGTTTTGGGAAGCCAAAAACGTCCCGATTTGGTATTGGACAGTGAAATCCAATGGGAGATCCATTGGTAGGAACCTTGGAGTGAATTTGGGAGCAATAGCTACCCCAAAATCCATGGGAAAACCCAGTTTTAATTGCCCAGAAAATCAGTGACGGATTTGGGGTTACATGTGACAGAGTCGTGAGAAATCTGATTGTGGATGTATGAATAGAGGATGGGATTGCTGAGTCTAGATGGAAGGGTATGTGGCTCTGGGATTGAGCTCAGTGGACTAACATCCTCCTCCATTTCCCATTGCATGCTTGAAAAACCCAACTGTGTGTTGGCTTAGCATGGTTGTCTGAGTGAAATCCTGACTGTGAGTGAGCCATCTAGTTCCTCCTTAGTGGATACACAGCCCAGCTCGGGGGTGATCTCTCAGCTGAAAGAATACAGGATGGACATAGATCTATGGTTGGGTGGAACGTTGCTCTCACGTAGCCAGTCGTTGGACACTGCGTTGCAAGATAAGTGCTCTCTGTGACTTCAATATATATATATATATATATCTGTGTTCTGCAATGTGCATTCAATCTGAAGGATTAATTATTCATGTTAATGAAATGAAAGGCATCATGTTTTATGCAATATGATCATTAAGGACTGTTACATGTATGATTGATATGGGGATGCTGAACGCATGAAGTAATTGTGTGTATGTACAGTGTTAATTCCGTTGTGTTTGTGGAATATGAGTATGTATCCATAAGTTTTAATTTATATGCATTTTATGAGTAAAAGAATTGGGGCTAAGTCTACCAAAAGCCCGATGCATTGTTAATGTTTCCTTCCCTGCATGTTCTAAGGAGAAGGGGAAGTTACAATTAAGCGTAGTATCTATATTATGAGTATTTATTCTCATGTTATGAATTCACACTTCATGTAAAATTGAATGCCATTTGAGACAACCATGTATGAGACTATAATGTGTTGGACTTGGGAAATGTTATAGCACTACACATGTATCTAATGGTCTCTCTACTTGTAATCGGTGTTGTAGAGCCTTGATTTTAACTCCTTTTTGTCACATTTCAGGACTTTATTTAACTGACTATTACCCCTCCCATTCCCTTTATTTTTAGTATTTTTGATCATTTCATGCTATGTGGACAACCATTGAGTCTCAAAACTACAAGTATCATAAGTGCTCATATTTAGTCATTTTCCATCTCTTTTAAACAAATTAAGATGTTATGATTTGCATATAGTGATGAAGTTATGATTATGATTTTGCAGTACACAACTTTGATATTGCAGCCACATAGTCTGATCTTGCAGCAACGTAATCAGTCCTGTAGCAACATGATCGATCTTGCAGTGTCTACGTTTTCTATGATAAAGATTGCGATTGAAGATTTCCTTGTTCCTATGGTTGCGTTCATTATGTGGCAATATTTGGAGGATGATTCAACTGATTTTTATATCTTCTCTCCATATCATCCATCCCAGCTCCATTTGTTTGTTGAACTCCAGGGCACTGTGAGAGGTCCACGCAGTTAATTTAGAGCATCTTTTTAAAGGGTGATCTCATATCTCTCGGCATGGAATCCGCCCATCCATAAATTAATTGTGAAATGCAATAGCTAATGATAGGAGATAGCTATGTTGTTGGCAATATGATTGCTATGGTTTTAATACTGGACCAGGCACTATTGATGTATGTACTGGGGGAATTATAAAAACAGAGTTGTATGCTGAAATGGGGGTTGTTCATTATTGAGCGATTGTGCTATTGTGCTATCATTCTTTGTACTCAGGACTTTTTTATATCTTTATAATATAAATCCATTTGATGTGTTGACGGATTCATTTGTTTGAGTTTTTAATAGTTAGTTCAATGTGTGCAATTGGAGAAGGCCCCCCTTCACTCGCAGACAACTGTGTGTGTGTTCTTAGTCTTTTGATTGAATTGAGTGTGGATTTCATCATCGTGGTAATTTTGTAGATGTTTATTAGAAGAGATAGTGAGATAGGTTTATGAGTTGGATTGATTTGGTGTGGTTCAAACTCATCCTTGACAGTTCTATTTTTTGATGATTTTATGATTTCCTGTAACTGTTCATTATAACCTACAGAGTGTTAAAGTGAATTACATAGCATATAATTTGTTGGTTTATGTTTTCCTTAGGAACGCACTCTCGGTTCACTCTAGATTGTATCAACAATTCAAAGGTCACAAGAGATCTCAAATCTCGTTGTTGGAACCATGTTGGAAGAATACTGAAATCTGGAAGAACTCTGTTAATTAGATTTTGATAAATGGTTCTCTCTCATCAATCAATCATCAATCAATCACGTGGGATAGTTCCACTTCTTAGCAGTTTTAGCTTTAATATATTTAGGATATAAGTTAGAGTTTGGAGTTTGATTTGATATTTTTGAAGCACTTTGAGGTATTGTTTCCGCATATCTTTTGCACATTGTCTCATCAGCTTACTAGCTCGGATTGACAAATGACAAGTAAATGATACAAATTATGTTATATAATTTTCCCAACATTTTGGCACCGTTTACTTCTCTATGTTGAGCTTTGACATTAACCCCTTGACTTTCATCCTCTTTTTTATGTTGATCATCCCTACTAGTAATTCAAACCTCCTTGTCATCAATAGGCCTAGTCTCAGTCTCAACATTTCCATAATTTCCAGGTTCTCTGTCCTGGGTTTTTCCTCCACTATCTTGATTTCCCCCATTTCTCACCGACCCAACTACCTTCTCAGTATCCTTCCTCTTTTTATGTTGGTCTTCATCACCAGATGCCTAATCCCCTTTATGTTCTGCAGATGTGACTTCGTCCCTCGGTGCCCTATGAACATTCTCAATCACCTCCACAAACTGATTTCTTACCATACCAAACAGCTCTCCCAGTCATCCTGTCACTGATTCAACACTTCACTAACAATTATGCGAACCAATACGTGGTGATGCAGATTTTGTTCTATGTTTGTGGTTCTCCTCTGTGTCATGAAAGCCATTTTAATCAGAGAAATTTTTAAATAAAAGGGCAATTTCAATGTCTTACCTCTGAAATGGCTGAGGAGCTGAACATGATATAAAATTTCCAATCCAAATTGTCCTTCGCAGGTCACGTACTTTTGCAGGAGAAATAATAATCTTCGATACTTCTTCTTCAACCATTCCTACGACATCTCTTTCCCCTAGTTAAACTCTGGAACGTTCTCCTTACACAATGTTGGCCACATGCCCTTATCAACCGGATAGTTTTTAGAACAACGCTCTCCCTACTGTGGCAAGCCGTATCCATGGCGATTAAATCTTCTTTCAAATTGAACTCCACATCCCCAATATGGACCTGCTCACTCCTATGATTGCTCGTGAAGGCCCTAGTCACCTTCTCATTATAACCTTGAAAACACGTAAACAATGGCATCCAGCCTGCATTCTCTATTTGTTGGAGTGACTTAGGGTATTCATTTATAAATTCTGGACCCTCCGACTCAGTTCTAACTGCAGACCACATGATTTCCTCCCTCAGTGTAACGAGAGTGCACAATCCTGATTCAACCTTCTATCACACTTTTAGAAGGGTAAGAACAATGAATAACAAGGAAAGGGAAACAGGTAACAAAAACCAGAGAAATTATAAACATTTAGATAGTTGACCAGGATCATACGAATTAGTGGCTCGATCAATACCTGGAGCGGCTGGAGGTGATCAACGTATATCACCGACGATGAATCTTGGTCATGATCATATCATGACCGATTCACACCTATAAGGGTGAGTGAATTGGTCAGAAACGACATTATATCCATGCCTACTTCTTCTTGTGATTGTACATCCGGTCGATCTCCCAATTCGCAAGTTGAGAGGACAGGCTATAGGTCAGGTTTTGATATTTTGACAAGTACGATCCTAAACAGGTGGCTCATATCACCTATCATCATAACAATGAGTGATACGAGCAGTGGTCAAATTGGAAGGGCCGGTCTTAATTTATTTGGAAGGGCATGTAAACATCCAGTCCTCAATGATGAAAAGTTATAAAAATGATTTTACTTCAATATAAAAATGTAAATTAAATAAAATTTTAATAAAAAAAATGTAAAAATAAAAGTTTTGTAAATATTTATAATTTAAAAACTTTAATGGAAAAATATAAATTAAATAATTTTTTAATAAAAGAATGTAAAAATAAAAGTGTCCTAAATATTTATAATTTTAAAAAGCAACTATATCAAAATATTGCAAAATTTCAAAATATTTCATTTAAAATGTTAAGCATTTATATAATGCTAAGTCATTAGATAACTTAGATAATTGAGTTTGATAATAAAACATACATATCAAATAAACTCCTAACCTTGTAGCATGTCATGATGAAGCATCTTAAGATATCTACCTCAATGGTGCTAACTAAGTTAGAACTTATGCTGTACATCAAAAAGCAACTACATCAACTAAGTTACTCATGAAAGTGTCCTAAATATTTATAATTTTAAAAATCAACTACATCAAAATATTGCAAAATTTCAAAATATTTCATTTAAAATGTTAAGCATTTATATAATGCTAAGTCAATTAGATAACTTAGATAATTGAGTTTGATAATAAAACATACATATCAAATAAACGCCTAACCTTGTAGCATGTCATGATGAAACATTTTAAGATATCTACCTCAATGGTGCTAACTAAGTTAGAACTTATGCTGTACCTCTAATGTTTTCATAGGAACAAATTTGTTAAAAAATTTAAGTGTTCATTTATAACCATGAAAACTCTCATAAAATATTGGACTAGATCATTTTATAGTAATTGAAGGGATTTTGTGTTGTTGCTTTACCTAATTTATTGACTTATAAAAACATTCTTTAGCAAATCTAAACTATTGATTTATAAGAATATCCTTTAGCAAATCCCTATAAATACTTAGATATAATTAGATATATCTAATGAATATCTGTATTAGCCTCTGTATTAGTATTGAATATGGTAATGGTTAATAAATGGCTATCACATCACTGAACAAAATCTAAATTTATCCCAATTGCCTATGAAAAAGTATCTTAATTGCCTCAGAAAATGGTTTGTTATGTAAGTTAATCATAAATTGACAATTATTTTATAAAAGCTAGATATCAATATTTGAAATATTGTCAATATTACTGGAAACACGAACTTTTGAAGCCTATGAAGTAACCATTTCATATTAAATATGATTGAGGTAAAAATACAGTAAAATATTCTTTAGAAAAATACCTGAAGCAAGCAACCGCAATTCAAAAGTTGAAGTAACAACCAACAGGCTTGTGAATTGATCTGAAAGTTGAAACAACAACCAGTGCCTTTTTTTATCTCCACCAGACCAACAAGCTCATAAGCAAGCCCTTTGGGGCCCCGTCCGAACCCAGCTAGCCCTTTAAAACCCCCAGCTGGCCAAGCCTAGGATCCTTAGATTAAGGAGGTCCATCATTCCTAACATCCAACGCTGGGGTGAATAATCTCTAAATGGAAGACTGGCTACTCGATCAACCTGGAGAGTAGTACTCTGTGGAGAGTATGGCGATCCACAATTGGTGGTTGCTGTAAGTCTAACTGCCTGCAATTCATTCATGAAATAGGCTGAACTTGAGCAGTGTACAATATGAGGTGTGAGGTCGTTACCTGTGTGTCCAACCAAACTTATTATCAAAGGGAGAGCGCTGGGGGAAAAAGTGCAAGGAACGACCAACGCATCATTTTATAAGTGTTGTGCTCTATTCTAGCTTGCTTGCTTGGAGGGCCAACGCATCATTTTATAAGTGTTGTGCTCTATCGGAAACAACTTCAACCTCATCAGCGTATGCAGATTCCGTGGGCTCGTCCCACATCAAAATTTCATGAATTGATCTGGGCGCCTGGAGACTGGGGTCTCGACATATTCTCTTGGTACTGAAAGGAAGGCAGGGTAGATGCGCTACGAGGTTGGAGTTCACATGACTTGGCAGGATACTTTACTAAGGCGAGCCCATTTATAACCGATATAGCATTGAAAG
Organism: Larix kaempferi; assembly: GCA_027924585.1. Lineage (NCBI taxonomy): Eukaryota > Viridiplantae > Streptophyta > Pinopsida > Pinales > Pinaceae > Larix > Larix kaempferi. The sequence continues at coordinate 2,347,734 of BSBM01001174.1, read as the reverse complement.
AAAATGTATGAGAACATATTTTCAAAATAGTATCCGTGAATAGTAAATCCTGTAAACTTTAGAGGCTGGAGAAATAGCGGGACACTAAAATTAATTAACACAAGGCTCTATGAAGGTGATGAGCCCAATGACGGCGTGAATGGGCCAGCATATTTGCAGACTGGTGGAGTTAGTCAGGTTGTAGCAGACATTCATTGAATATTATTTATGATCTTTTAATGTTTCAATCAAGACTCCTGTGTACATGCATTTAAATTTAATTCACAGAGTACCTATATAGTAAATAAATGATGGTCAAAGTCATATGTCAGTGGATGTTTTGAACAATTGGAGCTGGAGGACTGGAGGTTCCACTTCTCGAATCCCAGTTCTAAAATTATGTGTACGAACAGGCACAAATTGCGTGGAAGGAAGATTAAGTTCTAAATTTGGTTGAGAGTACAATCTACAGATGCAAGCTGCAATTTGATTTTTTTTTTATATTGAAATTAGTGAAGTGACTATTTTATGGTCTGCAAACTCTACACAAAATATGGAACAATTGATTCAGGAAGCTATTCTTGTAACCAGAAATTGATGACCATATGGATGGGGAATCAAAAGAGTTGCCCTTCTTTTGAAAGGTTCATGTTTAGTAAGACCACCTTACTGGACGGGTGAATTTTAAATTTTAAATTTTTTTTGACGGGTAATTTTATCATGACACTTTTGAGACGGGCTAAAAGACTTTGGAAGGGCTAGGACAAGTGCAAATTTGACCGCTGGATACGAGGCCATTTTATCCCACCATCAAGTCACATTATTTTAAGTTTCAGATTTAGGCAAGTCAGAATCATGATTGGGCATTAAGGCATAACGTGAGGTTTAAATCATGGGTTGCTAAGGTCACAGTTGTTGAATCCCCCCAGGTCAAATTAATCAAGCTCACATATCAATCCATCTCTTAAAACAAAAAAATAACGCTAGACTTACACAAACCTCGGTTACCTATAATGGTTGGTTCATATTTTAAAATTGAAAATATTGGAATTGATGCTAGCGTTGAACTTTTGCAGGAGCTTGATCACTGATGGCTACTAATGCTCAGGTTGGATTTCTTGAAAACAAATTTCAAGCTATAGAATTACAATTCAAATTTAGTGTTGCTGAAGATGGTGCAAAAGAATCAGTTAATGCAAGATTGAACTAGTTGAAGTAGATGTTGTAGGATCAATGTAGTTGTTGCAATATCGAGACAGTTGCTATAGGATCACCAGCTTTGGAGAAAATTGAAATGATGAAGCTTCTCGATCCATTCCTTGTCCTGACATACATCTAATACCCAATCTAATCTATGTTATAGTTTTTGTGCACCATGCATAATTCTACTACTTGTTATTGGATCTGTGAAACCTCCACCGTGTCCCTTTCTTGTGGAATACCTCACACATGAATAGATTTGGCTGGTGTTGAATGTGCAAAGGAATCATTGGATTACCATCCCTTAATGAATTATGTTAACCAATGCGATATTCTTCACCATTAATGTCAGTGAGAACCAAGGCACTCCCGATGCATCCTAACATGTGTGAAAAATGTACTGAAGTCGATATCACTGTAGGATCCAACAGTCATGAGACAATGATGCATACCCACTGTTGTTGGTGAGTAGGCCTATCATTAAGGCATACATACCCCAAGGCACCATGTGGTATCTGGTCTTGGAACCCATAAAATGTGTTGGTGTCGATGGGTCAATACTGTTGGAAGGAAGGACTTGATGAATCCTCCATCAATCCAACATGAGCAAAACAAAATTTTTATTGAAGCAAGAACAAAACTTTAATTGGGAATCCCATCAGCCAAAATACTGGTGTAACTCTACTATCCCGTGGCTTTTTACTGATCCCGGGTAGTTGGTGCTCGCTAGATTTCACTTTTAGAGAGTTTGAAATTATGAAATAAGACTTCGTGGGGTTTCCTTTTCCGTAAATAATCCCCCAAGCCCGTATAAAGGATCAATAATCCCATGCTTGATAGATGTCCTTCTCATAGTTTAGCGAGCATGAGAAAGAGCAATGTAAGCTCAGTTTTATTGTCTGCAAGAAATAATTTAAGAAGAAACAATAGGAGGGACAATCCCCCCATCCACTATTTCCATGCCACTTTGATCCAAAATTCCTTTGAGAAATTCCTCCCTTGATTTGGGCCTTTGATATAAATTCTGCCTGTGCCCAGTAACCAGGAATTTCACCTTCCCATCATCAATTGTCTTGATTCTGAAAGATCCATTATCAAATACTTCCTCAATTTCATAAGGCCAAGCCAATGTGTGTTAAATTTTCCTTTAAAATTTTTGAACTTGGAATCGAATAGCAGTGCCCAATCCCCTACCTTAAAATTGTTTTTTCTTGATGTATCTATCATGCCACCTAGCTCTCTACCGCTGAACGAGTTTTGTATGCTGAAAAATATCTTTTTTTATCTCATCCAACTCCTTAAGATGTAAAATCCTTTGCTTCTATGCATTAGTTAGATCCAAACCCAACTCTGTTGCCATCTTAAAGGTTTTCATATGAAATTATATTGGTAAAAGGAATTGCCTCACATAGACCAATTCATAAGGGGAAAAACCAATAGTACCTCTCCATGTAATTCTGTAAGCTCATAAGGCCTCTAGAACCCTCTTAAACCAATCCTTCTTGTGCAACTATACAATCTTGGTCAAGATTGCTTCCAACACCTTATTTGTTGATTCCACTTGCCCATTGGCTTGTGAATGATATGGAGTTGACTTTCGATGAGTAATCTGATATTGAGTGATTTCCTACATAAGATTAGATGTAAACTGGGCACTTTATTCAGTAACAATCTCCCTAGGTACCCCGAATCGACCAAAAATATAAGCAAGTAGGAAATCTACTACTTTTTCTGTATCTCTAGGTACTCCTTTTGCTTCCACCCATTTAGTGACATAGTCCGTACAAACCAAAATATACTTCTTGACTTTGGAGACAGGATTAATTGGTCCCACAAATTCTAGAGCCCACTTTTCAAAGGGCTCAATGAGGACTTGTGGTTGAAGTGGAATCTCATCTGTAGGAACTAAGTGACCCATCCTTTGGAAACCGTCACACCTTTGAACATACTCATTTTCATCCTTAAATATGCTAGGCCAATACTAGCCAACATGGAGGACTTTATGGGATGTTCTTTTGTCTGCAAAATCCCCCCCACAGGGTTCATCTTGACAAGCTCTTAGGATGTCATATACTTCGTCCTCTCTCACACACCTCTGCATCATCATATCAGGCCCTGTGTAAAAAAGATCCCCCTTGATCCAAGAATATGGAGCACTTATCCGAATAATTTTACTCTTCTCCTTTGGTGAAAAATAGAGTGGTAGTCTTCCTGTAATAAGATAATTGGCTACATATTCAAACCATAGCGAGTTAACAGAAATAACGAACAAATTTTCATTGGGAAAATCATCATCAATAGGAACATTATCACCTTCATGGTTTAGTCTAGAGAGAAAATTAGCCACCTGATTTTATTTCCCCGATCTGTCTACTATCGTATTGTCAAATTACTATAAAATCAACAACCATCTAGTAATTCTGCCATTGGTAATAGGTTTATTCATGAGATACCTGATGGCAGAGTGGTTAGTATGTATAGAAGCCTTGTAACTAGTAATGTAATGCCAGAACTTGTTAACTGCATAGGCTACTGCTAGAAATTCCTTCTTCGTCACTGTATAGTTTAATTCAACAGGAGCTAAATTCTTACTTATGAAATAAATGGCATGGGTTAAGAGATATTCCTTTTGTTCTAATAATTCTCCTATTGTTGAATTCGAGGCTAATGCCAGAACTTGTTAACTGCATAGGCTACTGCTAGAAATTCCTTCGCCGTCACTGTATAGTTTAATTCAACAGGAGCTAAATTCTTACTTATGAAATAAATGGCATGGGTTAAGAGATATTCCTTTTGTCCCAATAACTCTCCTATTGTTGAATTCTAGGCATCAGTAGACATATGGAAGGGAATATTTCAATCCGGGCCTCTCAAAACAGGTGATGAAGAAATCTTCTCTTTAAGTGTCTCAAAAGCTTGTTGGCATTCATTATCCCAGCATAAATCAGATTCTTTTGTCATCAGTTTAAATAATGGTGAAGCTATCTTGGTAAAATTCTCTATGAAACACATGTAATAGCTTGCATGTCCTAAAAATCTTCGAACCCCCTTTTGATTAGTTGGTGGTGACATCTTCACTACCACTTCAATCTTGGCTGGATCAACCTTAATACCTACAATAGAAACATGGTGTCCCAAAACAATGCCCTCATTCATATCATAAAGCACTTCTCATGACTTAACGAAAGATTAGTCTTCCTGCATCTTTGCAACTCTTTTTCAAGATTATCTGATGCTTCTTCAAAACAATTACCGACAACAGTAAAATCATCTATATAAATCTCCACGCAATCATGCACAAGGTTGGAGAAACTACCAAGTACTACCCTTTGAAATGTAGCTAGTGAATTACATAAACTGAAGGGTAATACATTATATGCATGCGTGCCCCAAGTAGATGTGAATGTTGTCTTATATTGATCCTCATGGGCGATCCAGATCTGGTTATATATGATAAAGCCATCTAGAAACGAAAAATATCTCTTTCCAGCCAAAGTATCCAGAACTTGATCTATAAAAGGAAAAGGGAAGTGATCTTTCATGGTAGCTTTATTTAATTCCATATAATCTATGCACACTTGCAATTTTCCATTCTTTTTAGGGACAATTACTGAAGGAAATACCCACTGCCTGTTTGAAATGGGGTCAATAAATCCTACATCTAATAGTTTTTGAAGTTCTTCTTTTACAATTTCTCTTAGTGCGAGATTCATTCGTATCCGTGGTTGTCTCACTAGTTTGGCATTCTCTTCTATGTAAATATGATGAATACAAGTGTCGGGATGGATTCCCTTCATGTTAGTATATTCCCATGCAAAAACATCCGAAAATGTCCTTAATGTTTGAATCAACTATAATTCATGTAGCTTATCTAGAGCAGAATTTATGTTTAATTATTTTCCAGGAAAAAATTCAATTGTTTTGCTGCCATATTTAGTTATTGAGCATATAGGGAAGGCTAATAAAAAGGCAAAATTTAATTCATCTGCTGTACATTCCTCTTGAAAAATATGATCTAGGAGACTTTCTATAATTTCTTGCTCATGAGTTGATTGCCCTCCAAAATACTGAAGAAAATATGGATTTAGAAAGATGGCGATTGATCAGGGTTTCTGCAATATTTTCCTTAAAACTCATTGCCTATCTTATGGTCAAAACAGGGTGAAGCATTTATGCATCATCTTCATTTATCCATGGAGCAGTTTCTTATTTAATGATGGGCTTGGTAGGGGGTAAAGGGAGATTTGTTTTGTTTTTGTTCCATGTGTGATAGTCATGTTCCCTGACCTGTAACCATTAAAGGCATCGACTGTGGCTAGCCAAGGTCTTCCCAAAATCAAGGGATTCCCTCCTAGATTGGTATTAGGTTGGAGAACATAAAAATCCGTTGGGTACTCCCAAGAATCAAGTGACATGATCACATCTTCCAAGACTCCTTCGGGTTTAATTTTCGATCTGTTTTCTAATTCCAACAAAGTGGAGGTGGGAAGAAGACTGTATGGCCCTATCTGAGAAAATGTTTCTAATCTAATCACATTAATGGCTGCACCCAAGTCTATCGGTGTATTTTTAATGGATTGGTTATTGATACAAGTTGTCGCAACTGGGTTCCCTACATATTTTTTTGCAAAAATATGGGTAGACATTAAGATTGCCATTTTTCCTCCTACTTGGATAGTTGAAGGGTTCTTTCTTTGCCTTCCAGGCTTCTTAATGCAGAGTTCCCTAACTGCTTTGGCATAAATTGGTATATCCTTTATTGCTTGCGATAATCCTGATCTTTGTGCATAAATTTTTAAGCTTAGACACAAAGTCAAATTCAGGTGGGGTCATTAGTTCTTTGATCTCTAATCTTTCCGAGAAGGGAGGTATGATAGATGGAGAAGGATTCTGGTCATTTGGAGGTTCCATTTCTACCACAATATGTGGCTGATTGAGAATGATTGTTTCAGACATGGTAGGTATATTCTCTTCCTCAATTTCTTCTATTTTTCTTGTTGTTTTTGTGTTTATGATTTTTTTCTGACCTCAATCTGATCTCTTGTAATGTAGTAGGAACTTCTTGCAACAATGTGCAGACTTCTTAAAGCGGAGCAGGGGAAATATAATATGTCGATAAAGTAGGATAAGTGGGTAGTCCAACATTGTAAGTAGGATGAATTGCTTTATTGTTGGGATTAGGAATGGGATGGGTAGGAATTTTTGTGGGGCGTGATGGGTTGGGTGGAGCTAGTAATTGCATCTGTTGGGGCTGAGTGACTTGTTGTGGTATGGGTTGTGAGGGAGGGAAATTCTACATTGGATTATAATGGGGCGAGGTCATCACGTTGTGAGGTAAGCCCCTCCATCCTTGTTTCCAAGGTTGCTGAGAAACAGGTTGCGGTGACCAAGGTTTCCATGACAATGGAATGTTCCACATTTGATTTTGATTGTAAGGAAATTGCATAGTGGGGGTTTGTGTCATACTTGAATATTGTGGTTGCCATGAATTCTGAGGTGCCATTGCGTAAAGTGGAGAAACAACTTCTGGTTCTGCTTGATATATGGATTTTATTATTGGCAGCTAGGGACAATCATTAGTAGCATGACTTAATTCTAAAATATGACATACCTCGACACTTCTCAATGGGCATTCCTTCATAGGATGCTTCTTGTGGCGTTTAGGACAAAATATAACCAATGCTTTGTCTTCTTCGTCTTGCCTCTTCTTAGCCTGCAATGCATCCAACTGTGAGATTAAAGAACTGATAATATTAGTCTTAAAATTTTCAAATAAATGACCATTTTAGTCCTTGTAACCCTTGTCCTTGCAACATGTTTTAAAAACTTAGAAGGGGTATCTCTAGGACCCCTTTCGGACTTAGAGCTTCCTCTTGGATAATGACGACACAACTCACATATTTCATCATATTTTAGTTTGGATATATATCCTTCTCCCATCAAATTAAGAACCTCTAAATATTCTTCTCTCATTCCCCCCCAAAAAATAGTTCTCAACAACTCTTTTTCAAGTTAGCTCTATTTAGATCTCTGTAGATTATACTAGAATCGTTCAGGTAGTCTTCCAAACTTTTGTCCTCCTTCTAAGTCATCCCAAAGATTTATTCTATGATATCCTTTTCCTTGCAGTAGTCCTAATACTTACTTAAGAAGCTCTGTTTCATTTCATCCCATGTTGAGATCAAATTCTCACTCAACCCCATAAACCACCGAAGGGCTGTACCCTTCAGTGTGACGGGAAATAATTTCAACTTTTGGGCGTTAGAAGAGTAATCATAACTCCTACATATAACATCAAACTCGAATAGAAATGCATCTGGGTATTCTTTGTCCAATCCATGAAAATTTGGTAGGGCAGAGGGAGGAATATTTTTCATTGGTGTGGTTCCTATGGAATCCCTAATTGGGAATGTAAAAGTCGCAGGCTCCTCTTCCATGTTAGTACCCACATACTCATTGTATCCCATTTTATACCATTGGATAAAAGGATGCATATGTGCAATAGATTCTTTAGAATTCAGATAATGATATTCTCAATCTTGCACTGGATTGATCCGAAATTCGAACTCACGTTGTCCATTGAGCAACGATTCTGCTCCTTGAGAAAAAGCAGATTCGTTAGTAGAAGCTATAGAAATTTGTCTAGAAGACTGTCCGGCTGCATGACCCCTTTGTTGCTTAGGATCAAACATAGATAGGCTTGTTCAGATCTTTCAACCTCCACTTTTGGTATCCCTCCTTTTCAATATTTTCCTTACAACTTAGTATTACGGGTAGTGCTTACACCACTACTAGTTATAGGTGTGAGATATGTTTTTCTTCTATGGTATCTTCCAGTAGAATTCTTATCCCTATTCATATAGCCTATTCATTATGCAATCCAAATCAAAACAAACATCTACTTACCATATAGCATGAACAAGACTTGGGAGAACATGTCTATAGAAGATGCACAGGTTCTTACCTCTTGTCTTACTGTTGTCCCTGCTCTGAGTCTAAAATGCTTGAAAACACACAAAATACATTTTTTAGTATAATTTCCTTAGTGCTGTTGGACACACCGAGCACATTGAGAGGGGGGGGGTGAACAGTGTGTATAGCTTTTTATTACTTTTTCAACTTTAACAATCATCAACTGCTTCTTCAATACATCATTCATTAATGTATTACCACATTATCATTATATCATCAGCATTATTAGCAATTATAGCTCATCATCACATATCATCATATCATCATCACATAGGAATCATATCAAAACATAGTACACAAGATTTTTACGTGGAAACCCAAGTCCTGGGGGAAAAACCACGGAAGCCTTTATAATAATAATTTACCAGCAACAACTGGAAGGAGGCAACAACCCCCTTTGTTACAAAGACTTCAATTCTCCAGCTACAACTAGAAGGAGGCTACAACCCCATGGTTTACAGGCTACAACCTGAAGGAAGCCTTAGCTCCCTATGTTTCCTTGCCCCGTCCTGCCACCCTGATATGAAGATAGTAACTGAAACTACTGAACCACAAACTTCACCGATCCTGCGGACTTGCTATCCAACACTTGTACCCAATCTGTACCACACTACACAACCACTGTCACTACTCATCAACTGACCACTGCTCATCAACTGTTCACTACTCATCAACTGTCCACTGACCATTGCACCACAATTGCTCCACACTACTCATCAATTGACCAATCAATCTGTCTGCACCAATCAATCTGTTGTTCACATCATCCGACTCAGTCAATTTGAGTCTAACCAACTGCACACCAAACCCTGAATCTGCTGCTGATAACCTCTGCACTCTTATCACTGCCAAATCATCCATGTATACCATCAAGTCATTTTAATACCATACACTACTCATGTACATCCTTGTACACCTCGTCATACATAGTCACTGAACAAATAATCCTTCTCTGCTTCCACTGAACATAAGGCATGCATCGTCATGCATCATCATCATAGGTATGCATCATCGTCATAGGGTATGCATCATCATAATAAAATATGCATAATTGTCACTTCAGTGTGCACCGTGTATGCATCATCAACATCAAGTATACATCATAATGCATAGGAGAGCATCATCACACTATGGTATGCATGTACATCATATTGTATAGGAGTGCATCAACTTCATAGAGTGTACATCATTATCACATGCATTATCATCGTAAAGTGTATAATATCATAGCATAAAGGTATGCAACATCATCATCATATCCTCCATAATGACTTCAAATATATATACCAATATATAGGCTCACATACTGATATCAAAGATGAACTCTATCCATGAGAGACATGTGCCATTACAAGAGAAACCTAGAAGCATGAGCCATACCTTTTTGAAGATCATAAGGTCAAGAAACAATAGACAAACCAAAATAAACTCTATATCATGTCATCACATAGCCCGCGTAACAAGCTTTCCAACGAGCCAAGAATTTTGTAATTCCGATTCCATATGAGAAAGTTATGCCAATTTTAGTGAAGATACCCAAAAATTTCTCCTCCACAAAATTTCGCACTTTTCTCCAAGAGTTGCGAAATTCCAATTGATAAGCAAATGAAATGTTTTATATTCTATTTATATAGGTCGTAGAGGAAAGTTATTACCTCAAACTGGGCCGACATGCAATTCAAAATTACAAATAATTAATTTTTCTTTTGTTTGGTCGGCTCACCCAAAAAGGTGGGGTACACCAACTTCAAAAATTCATATCTCTTCAACTGTAAGGAGTTAGAAGATGCTCCACATATCAATGGAAATGGCTTGACGAGGACTATCTCCCTTTGATGGGTTTATTTGCAAATTATTTGTCTAATACCCTTAAATTATTCAATATGTCCAGGACGTCAAAGACCCCACACATGAAGGTGCCAAAGACCATACCACTAACTACAAGAGTTTCAAAGTCTTCTTCAACATATCAAGGTACGTCCATGGGATCTACCTCCATCTACATCCCAATAGCCATATAACCACAAATAGGACCATACATCACCATGGTTCAAGACCCAAGGCACCACATGCAAGGGTTTCAAGGATATCATATAATATTTAAACAAGATATTTTCCATGGACTTCAAGCCCATCACATAGGACTCCATCGCTAAGTGATGAGGGAATCATGACCAAGGATTCTATCATATCAAAGGCTCCAACAATCATGGGCTTACAAACTACCATATATATGGATTCCAAGACCCAAATCATTTCCAAATGCACCATCAATGATCATATAGTGTCCAAGGGTCATCATGCCGCCATTTATGTGGGTGCCAGACCTTCTCATGCATAATGACCATCTCCAAGGGTTCCATGACCCCAACAAGGGATACACGGGCATCAAGATCTTCATCAAGGGTTCCAAGTCTTCATCAAGTCATTAATGACCACATCATCACCTTTAAGGGGACAAGGACCATTAAGCCATCAAATGTGGGTCCAAGGACTTCTTCAGGGCTTCTTCATCAAGCAAGGGGCTTCATAGGCTTCTTCAACCACCTCAACCACACCAGGAGACCTACAAGGGTCAAGATCCATCATGACATCACCTGTGGGGTTGCTAGACCTTCTCCTGGGGTACCATGACCTCAATAAACACAAATGACCACTGAAAGGTTCATTTGGACTCTTGCAACTTATTCAACAAGTGCCTCCCCAACAACAGTGCCAATAATGTAAAGAAGAGAAACCCTAAGGAAATGATGCTAGGAACACTTCTCCCTGCACGCAGAATGATGAGGAACGAAGATGCCAAATCATTGTAGACTGACGAGCCATTGGGGTTAGTCCCCAAAAAAATTATTAAAGGGTAAAAGTGAGCTTCCGAAGAATCTTTTTCCTTAAGTTCAACACCAGAGAAAGGGGTTGCAAACTGCAATTATTGAAGCACATGCATTTAATGAGACGTTGGATCATGCCATTGAAATTGTGGAGCATGAGCATTAGAGGATGATGGGCCTTTCTTCTGAAGAAGAGAAGCCAAATGGATTTGAGCAGAAATTAGTAGACATTTCCCTACGACTGTGCCGACTGAATAGGATAATCTTTTGGAAGACAGTTCCACGCCACTTAGGAAGAAATTGAAACCAAAAGAGCTGGAAAAAGCTATTAATGAACACACAGTTCTGGAAAGATTTCTCAAATGGGAGAACGAGTCACTAAGGAAGTATAATGGTCAATGTCAGAGAGAAATAGAGGAGCTCAAGGAGAAATATCAAGATGCAATCGCTATGTCTAAAAAGTGGCATGCGTAGGACAAGAATATGGAAAAAAAATGAAAGCCTTTGTAGACAGTTAAGAGCATTGCAACCAAAGGGTCCCTTGGGAGGATTTCCATCATTTGGGTCTCATATGAAAAACCTAGCAGATGTGGCCATAGGCAAATAAGAAATTGGTTAGGGAGGCATAACTTTGAAAATAATAGTTCTAAAGCCTCTATTTTGTTGCATAGGGACATGCAATCGATCAGGCGTGTGGGAGATGTAGAGCTTTTATTTTAACTCTTTTTGTCACACTTCAAGACTTTATTTGACTGACTATTTCCCCTCCCATTACCTTTATTTTTAGTGCTTTTTATCATTTCATGCTATCTGGACAACCATTGAGTCTCAAACCTACAGGTATCATAAGTGCTCATATTTAGTCACTTTCCATCTCTTTTAAAAAAATTAAGACGTTATGATTTGCATAAAATGATGAAGTTGTGATTTTGCAGTACAAAGTTTTGATCTTGTAGCCACACAGTCTAATCTTGTAGCAACGTAATCAATCCTTCAGCAACGTGATCGATCTTGCAGCATCTACGTTTTGTATGATAAAGATCGCTATTGAATATTTCCTTGTTCCTATGGTTGTGTTCATTACGTGGCAAGGTTTGGAGGATGATTCAACTGATTTTTATGTCTTCTCTCCATATCATCCACCCCAACTAAGCATTTGTTTGTTGAACTCCAGACCATTGTGAGAGGTTCACGCAGTTAATTTAGACCATATTTTTAAAGGGAAATCCCATGCCTCTCGACATGGAATCTGCCCATCCATAAATTAATTTTGAACTGTAATAGCTAATGATAGGAGATAGTTATGCTGTTGGTGATCTGATCGCTATGGTTTTAATGCTGGACCATGCACTATTGATGTATGCACTGGGGGAATTATAAAAACAGAGTTGTACGCTGTAATGGGGGTTGTTCATTATTGAGCGATTGTGCTATTCGTCTTTGTACTCAGAATTTTTTTGTATATTTATAATATAAATCCATTTGATGTGTTGATGGATTCATTTGTTTGAGTTTAAATAGTTAGCTCAGTGTCTGCGATTGGAGGAGGCCCCCCTTCACTCGCAGACACCTATGTGTGTGTTCTTAGTGTTTTGATTGAATTGAGTGTGGATTTCATTAGCATAGTAATTCTGTAGATGTTTATTAGCAGAGATAGCGAGATTGATTTATGAGTTGGATTGATTTGGTGTGGTTCAAACTCATCCTTGAGAGTTCTATTTTTCTATGATTTTATGATTTTCTGTAACTGTTCATTAAATCCTGCAGAATGTTAGAGTGAATTACATAGCATATAATTGGTTGGTTTATGTTTTCATTAGGAACGTAGTCTCTGTTCACTCTAGATTGTATCAACAGTTCAAAGGTCACAAGAGATCTCACATGTCACTGTTTGAACCATGTTGAAAGAATACTGAAATATGGAAGAACTCTATTAATTAGATTTTGATAAATGGTTCTGTCTCATTTTAAGAAGTGTGTATTATTTCAAGGGCCCATGTTTGTTTGGTTACAAATACAGTTTTTTCTTGGAGTGGAATTTTAATAGGACTCTTTATCAAGAGTAAACATCATCACTCAAAGATACATAGAGTTTTGAACACCTTGCTTATATGATCATGTTGGACAGTGTTAATTCCAGAGAAATTTGAATTTCTGTGTAAACTTTTTTCTTGGTATTTTCTTAGGAATTGGCATCCACAGGAAAGATTAGTACAGAGTCTTCATTCTGATTACTAGTCACGTGGGATAATGCCACTTCTTAGCAAATTTAGCTTTAATACGGTTAGGATAGAATTTAGAGTTTTGAGTTTTATTTGATATTTTTGAAGCACTTTGAGGTATTGTTTCTGCATATATTTTTCACAGTGCCTCATCAGCTTACTATCCCGGATTGACAAGTAAATGATACAAATTATGTTATATATTTTGCCCTACAATTTGGCACTGTTTCCTTCTCTATGCTTAGATTCGACATTAACCCCTTGACTTTCATCCTCTTTTTTATGCTGAGCCTCCCTACTAGTAATTTGAACCTCCTTGTCCTCAATAGGCCTACGCCCAGTCTCAATATTGCCATCATTTTCAGGTTCTCTGTCCTAGTTTTTTCCTCCACTATCTTGATTTCCCCCATTTCTAACCGACCCAACTTCCTTCTCAGGATTCTTCTTCTTTTTATGTTGGGCTTCATCACCAGCTGCCTGATCCCCTTTATGTTCTGCAGATGTGACTTCGTCTCGGTGCCATTCTCAATCACCTCCACAAACTGATTTCTTACCAAAAAGCTCTCTCAATCATTTTATTGCTGATTCAACACTTCACTAGCAATTATGCGAACCAATCCGTGGTGATGCATATTTTATTCTATGTTTGTGGTTCTCCTCTATGTCGTAGAAGCCATTTTAATTAGAGACAATTTTAAATAAAAGGGAAAGTTCAATGTATTACCTCTGAAATGGATGAGGAGCTGAACATGATATAAAAATTCCAATCCAAATCATCCTTCGTAGGTCACGTAATTTTAAAGGATAAATAACAACCTTTGATACTTCTTCTTCAGCCATTCCTGCGGCATCCCTTTTCCCCGGTTCGCCTATGGAACGTTCTCTTTACATAATGGTGGCCACAGGCCCTTATCAACCGGATAATTTTTAGGCAAACGCTCGCCCTCCTATGGCAAGTACGTAACCCTAGAAATTAAGTCTTCTGTCAAACTGAACTCCACATCTCCAATTTGGACCTGCTCACCCCTAATATTGCTCGCGAAAGACCTAGTCACCTTCTCATTATAACCCCAAAAATGCACAAACAAAGGCATCCACCTTGCATTCTCTATCCACTGGCGTGACTTAGGGTACTCATTTATCAATTTTGGACCCTTTGGCTCAATTTTAACAATAGAGCGCATGCTTTCCTCCCTAAGTGTAACGAGAGTGTACAACCCCAATTCAACCTTCTATCACACTTTCAGACGGGTAAGAACAATGAATAACAAGGAAAGGGCAATAGGTAATGAAAACCAGAGAAATTCTAAACATTTAGATAGTTGACCAGGGATCATGCAAATTAGTGGCTCGATCAATACCTGGAGGTGATCAGCATATATGACCGATGACGAATCTTAGTCATGATTATATCATGACCGATTCACACATGTGAGGGTGAGTGCATTGGTCAGAAACGAAATTATATCCGTGCCTACTACTTCTTATGATTGTACATCCGGTCGATCTCCCAATTAGCAAGTTGACAGGATAGACTATAGGTCAGGTTTGGCTATTTTGGCAAGTACAATCCTATACAGGCGGCTCATATCCCCTATCATCATAACAGTGAGTTTTATGAGGCCATTTTATCCCACCATCAATTCACCTTATTTTAAGGTTCAACTTTAGGAAAGTCAGAATCATGATTGGGAATTAAGGCTTAACGTGAGGTTTAAATCATGGGTTTCTAAGGTCATATTTGTTAAATTCCCCAGGTTCAATTAATCAAGCTCACATATCAATCCATATGTTAAAACAAAAAAAGAATGCTAGACTCACAAAAACCTCAGTTACCTGTGTTGGTTGGTTCATATTGTAAAATTGAAAATATTGGAACTGATGTTGGCGTTGACCTTTTGTAGGAGCTTGATCAGTGATGGATACTGCTCAGGTTGTATTTCTTGAAAAAAAATTCAGGCTGTAGAATTACAATTCAATTTGAGTGTTGCTAAGCTGTGTTACCAGAAACGTGACGGGGGTTTGCGTTTTTTTGAGAAAACGGAGTAGAAATGACAACGGAACGAAAACCGCCGTTTTCTATGGCTGTTCTCGTTTCTAGAACAAAGAAATGGTTTCTTATGAAACGAATCGTTTCGCACAACGATTTCAATAGAAATGATTTTCTGTTTCTTGAGGAACTCGATCCATTGCTCATCGTTTCAGTGTCCATTCGTAATGCTTATTGAGCCATTAATGAATGGTGGGTGACTTTGGTGGGTGGCAAGCCAGTGATCATAAACGCTGAATTTATTGAGGATTGAGTGTCGAGGAAGGAAGCAGGCTGTCTGCCTGTGTTGAGGATTAAGTGTATCAGAGTTCTGCTTTGTCCTTTCACTCAAGTCCGCTTTGGTTGGATTATCTGGATATGTTGTTGTTGCTGTAAAATTTCAGTGTATTTTACATTATCGCAAGAGTGACCACTAACAGGGCAGTGCCACAGCAGTGTTATTGTTGCATAATCAGAATGGGTTGTGACTGTTGGGACACCTGAAAATATTTAAATGCTCCTCAGATTCCACCTCCTGCAAATAACACCAGCTTAGATCCAAATCCTAGGCTCTATCAAGCGCCGAGAGGGATCAAATGTCCCGAGGTGAAAACCTCTACTTGAATAGCTCCTTGAGTGCAATACTTGGGCCACATAATCCTAAGCTCTAAAGTCTCTAGTTTAAGTCTCATATTTACTTTTTACTTTGTATTATTCTTTTTTGTTTATGGCCGACATAATATTTATTACTTTTTACTTTGTATAATTCTCTTTTGTTTACTTTGTATTATTTTGTTACTCGACAAACATCGCACAAACTCTACAAACACTCTCAAGTCTCATATTTACTTTTCACTTTGTATTAAAAGTAAAAAGTAAAGTCTCTAGTTTAAGTCTCATATTTGCTTTTTACTTTGTATTATTCTTTTTTGTTTATGGCTCACATAATATTTACCACCTAATCCTAGGCTCT
This sequence comes from Larix kaempferi, assembly GCA_027924585.1. Lineage (NCBI taxonomy): Eukaryota > Viridiplantae > Streptophyta > Pinopsida > Pinales > Pinaceae > Larix > Larix kaempferi. The sequence goes on along the minus strand of BSBM01001174.1, from coordinate 2,331,531 downwards.
AAAGTCTCTAGTTTAAGTCTCATATTTACTTTTTACTTTGTATTATTCTTTTTTGTTTACTTTGTATTATTTTGTTACTCGACAAACACTCGACAAACTAGACACATGTTACAAGATCTCCCTCATACTCGGCTGTAGAGCGCCTCTCGGCGCAATAAGCGGAAATCTGATAATGCCAAGTTAGTGCATCCAATAATACACATATCATTGATTCTTTTTAAAGATTGAAATAGATTGTTTTATAATCCAGAATCTGAATATAATATCCATATTTCCATGCTAAAAAATTTCAACTGCAATGGAAAAAATCCGTTTCAAATTCTATCGATTAAGTAGCTTGGCAAATTGTTGCAAAGCAAGGAGAAGTCCTTTAACATGCTCTCTTATGGATTTATCCATAAGATTCCCATCTTCATCAAAATTCTGAGGCAGTTGATGACCATTCACACCGTATGAGACATCCCTCAATGATGAATTTGTTGTTTGGTCATTTATGAGATGCCCAACCTTCAATGAAAACAAACATTGGTTGACAAAATAGGATGTGCAATGTTATGTCAATGAATTTTCCATAGATAGCCAGGATAGAGCTTGAAGAATATCTTACAATTAAGCAAGCTAAAAGTGCTAAACTCTTACTTGGTATGCTCCAACGAGGTGAACCACAATGCATGTATTAGCAAAGCCATAGAATCCCAATCATGTCAAGAGGTTTCCAGGTGCATTTTACCCAAAGGTTTTCTTCATTTTCCCCAAAGGATTTTTTTTTTAGAGTAGAATCCTGTGCATTGCTTTCTTCATAGTTCCATTTTCTTGGGGTGGTGACTTCAGAGTATCCTGCGCAGTTATAGATTGGAGGAGGCCATAGAATTATCCATGTAACTTCTTTCCCTCCAAATGATTCATATACGCAAATGAACATAAAGACTTTGAGCTATACCTGAATCTCAAGGACAAATGAAGAAAATGGAAATGCAAACGCAAGGGTTACTCGAAATTTTTTCCGCTATCGGTCTCTTCCAGAATTGGAATAATGTTAAACTAACAGTTCCACCATCTAACATCACCAAGCTAAGCAGTGATTTCTCATTCCTCCTTTATTTTAACCAGTTCACAATTCCAATATGTGAAATAACTCCGAATCCAATGATCTGGTCAACCCAAATCAAAGGTGGATATAAAACTTATAACTTCAATTGAAAGGAAATTTTCGGGTCCAACCTCAACGTTTAACACCCAAGTTGTTTCAATGAGCGAATTCTCCGTGGCTCGTTAGATCAGCTTCTGACCGATCAACGGTGAATTTGAAGCGATTTAGATTGGATTGGATGGGGAATTTCGGTTCCAATATTTGGGTTAAACTCCGCACTATTCCTCTATGCGAAATCCTTCAGAACCATTGATCTACTCTCCTACCATCTGAACCATTCGGCCTCCACAAACTGAAGCAAAACTCCATCGTCATAACTGTGTAGAATTTTCCCTTTCAATGATCAAAGAAATGAACCATCCTTCTCGAATCTTGATGGAATTCATTCTTGAACTATGAATACATACACACAAAGCCCTCAAGTACATAGAATCCTCTTCTTGTTATTGTATGACTATCACAAGTTATATTAGAAAACAAGGTATATGGAAAAATCATTGTCCTAAAACTAAATATGAAAACAGAGTATATGGAAAAATATATTTCATTCATTATGATTGAATTTGTTCATTATAATTCTGGGAATTTTCAGATTTGTTGTTTTTCTCTCTCCTCGTTTCTTCTATGTGAAACCTATAAACTTCGTTTCTCATATCATTCTCGTTTCTCATTTCGTTTCCCATTTCTCATTTCTCGTTTCTGGTAACACAGTTGCTAAGGATGATGCTGCAGAATCAGTTACTGCAAGATTGAACTAGTTGATGTAGATGCTGCAGAATCAGTTACTGCAAAATTGAACTAGTTGATGTAGATCATGGGGGCTTCACTCAATAAACCGCTATCATAGCACGTTTGTTCGTGGCATATGAAAAAATACCCCTAATTTCACTCAATATTGGAAAATACCTTCCAAAATCGTTTTTTTTACCCCCTCCCAATATGCCTTCCCAATTTAAAAAAACCCCTATTTTCACTAGATATTGTATGTATCAATTTTTTCATTAACATTTTTTATACCCCTTTATATTTCTACCTAATATATTGATATGATACCCCTCTTATGACCCCACACGCATTCTACAATGCACCTTGCTTCTTTCGATGTATATTGTGGATGCACATTACTTCACCCACAATGCAATTACTCAACCACATATCATTATGACTTGCAACATCTAATGGTCTAATGAAGAGATAGGAGATCACTTCTTGTATGTCACTAGAGCCAATGCACATAGTACAACATTTAGATTGCATGTTGCAGTTCCCCAATTGCTGACTAAGCCTGTTGTGGGCTAGGTATCCAAGCCCCCAAGGCCTATAACAAGCTTTAGGAGGGTGACTAAACCTCCCAAGGCCTGTAATAGGCACGAGTGGTTGTGTATTCAATCCCCCAAGGCATATCGAGGGCCTCTATCAGGCCCTGGAGGCTTAGAGCCTCCCAAGGATATTGGTAACAACTGGCTGAGTGTTATTGGTAACAATTGGTTATCAATGACCACTGTCTCTCGACTAGAAACCCACTTCACCACGAAAACCCTAGCCTCAAGCATGCCTCAAGGTGCGATTTCCCTGCGTATTGGTAATCCCGAGCCTTGCCTCAACCCGATTTCTCATCTGGCCGTGATCTCGCCATCTCCATTTGGCAGATATTTGTCATCTCGCCCATATAAAAAAGACCCCAAAGTATTTCTGAATTGTTACATTAAATAAAAAAACCCTTTGCTCCTTAATATATAAGCAATATAATTTTTAGGTTTTCATGAATATTTAATACCACAATATGAATGAACGTGATATTATATTGCCTTCTAATGAAGCCCCCGTGATGTAGATGCTGCAGGATCAATGTAGTGGCTGCAAGATCGAGACAATTGCTGCAGGATCATTGGATTTGGAGAAAATTGAAAATTTTGAAGCTTCCTGATCCATTCCTTATCCTAACATACACCTGATACTCAATCTGATCCCTATTACAGTTTCTGTGCACTCTACAGAATTCTACTACTTGTAATTGGATCTATGAAACCTCCACCGTGTCCCTCTCTTGTGGAATCCATCACACATGAATAGATTTGGCTGGTGTCGAATGTGCAAAGGAATCATTGGATTACCATCGCTTAATGAATTATGTTAACCAATGCAATATTCTTCATCATTAATGTTAGTGAGAACCAAGGCACTCCCGATGCATCCTAACATGTGTGAAAAATATACTGAAGCCTAATCTCCCTGTAGGATACAACAGTCAGGAGACAATGATCCATCCCCACTACTGTTGGCGATTAGGCCTATCATTAAGGCATACATACTCCAAGGCACCATGTGGTATTTGGTCTTGGAACCCAAAAAAAGTGCTGGTGTTGATGGGTCAAGACTGTTGGAAGGAAGGCCTTGATGAATCTTCTATCAATCCAACACGAGCAAAACATAAGTTTTATTGAAGCAAGGAAAAAACTTCAATTGGGAATCCCATTAGCCAGAATATTGGTGGAACTCTACCTATTCTTTATGATGATGCATTTTCCTACCCATAAACTTCCTTCATTTGATTGTCTTATTTCCATTTATTCTTAAGTTATGCTAAATGTGAATTGAGAACATAGTTAATTGAAAGGGGAAATATGAATATGAGAAATTATAAGGAATCCTATGCCAAAGTTGCTAACTCCTATTCAGTTGTAACTGCCTCCTATATTTGGGAAACAAAGAAATAAGTGAAGGAAAGACTCCTCCATTTCTTGGTTTCATTCATTCATTCATGCAAAAAATTCGAATGGGAAGAGAGGATCTTGGAGAAAGAGGTTTCTTTGAGAGAAAATAAGGGTTTGGATGAAGAAACTTCAACCCAACTCTCATATGAACTATGGGGAGATGAAAAAAACATTGGGGTGAGATTAGACACCATTAGAGAGAAACTAGATCAAATTTCAAATCCTTGAAGGTTTTACGCCAGTTAAACTGTCCAAAGAACTGTAAAATCTATGTCTAAGAAGATTCACAATGTTGGAAATGAAATCTAGAAGTAGGCAATGTCTTGAGATCACATTGGCCATATTGAAGAGCATAGAGAGTAAGGGAATTCTTGAGATATTGAAGCATATAGAAATGCCTACTTTTTATGTTGTATGGTGCAAGGGATGAGTGCCAATAGTTGTGCTATTTAAGAAATTAGATATAGAACCAACAATGACTTAGTTGGTCGGTATAGTGGAAACTTTTAGTGAAAATAAGAGGGGTTCTAGAAACCTTGACAATATTCTTCACCCTAGTGGTCTCATTTCCCAACACCGGGGTGGCATTCTAAAGTAGATTAGCCTATGGTTGGGAGGAAATCAATCCCCCCACATTCAGTTGCCTTGGAGCTTTATGTTTAAAAAAATAAGTGTACTTTCTCTACCTTTTGTTTATGAAATTGATACTGTAGAGTGATCAGTACAATGATTTCCTTATTTATTATGATAATTTGTTATAAAAATTATGTAGACACTGATGAACAAATGGTTTTTGTTTATAATCAAATAGTTTTCAAATTAGGTGTGGAAGAGCATTGAAGTCTCATACATGTTATCTGTTTGACATTAAGAAGTGTGTGAAAGAATGGTATCTTACCGATCAAGTTTGATATGTGAAGGCTAATAATCCTCATGTAACTTTTCAATAAGTTGCTAAAATTTATTTTTGAAAGGAACGGAAATTCAGGAAACAATATTCCTGTAGGTGCATGTCTAGTACCCAACTCTTTTATGAGTGTTTTTCTATTGAAATTTACGCATGCCTAAGTGATTTACCAAGTGATGTAATAGAATGTGAATCTCACGAATTTTCCTACTAGGTTGTTAAGAGGTTTCCATTTGAAAAGTTAGAATGTGGAATAATTTCCTATAGTTTTTGCAAAACTAAGTTTTTTATTTTATTTTAGGCAAGCACATAAATTTAAGAAAATGATTTTGTTAAATCTCAAAATATGTGATTTGAGTGAACACATGTTTTGGTAGGGAGAACCCATTATCTGAGGTGGATATATTCACCAAAATGATCTGGTACCCAGATCTTAACTTAAGAATTAAAATATATTTTTCAAACCTATAGGATTATTGCAGATCCACCAAGATTGCTACATATCCCCTATAGCTGATATTTCCCCATAACTAAAATTGGGAATATGGTTTGTAATTTTTTTGTAAAATGGTTCACTACCTTGGGGTGGACACATCCACCAAAATTTTGAAATATCCAATATTATTTTAAGAGTTATAGGTTATTTTCAAACCTATACCACTTACTACATATGCTCTTTAGCCGATGTTTTGATTATATTTCAAAATCCATGGTCTGGGTTAACATGATTTTTGGTAGGCATAATCTTTATGTTGAGTTTAACATACAAAAAAATCACAAATAACCACATTGTGATTCAAGAGATATTTGATGTTTTTATGATCTGAAAAAGTTGCTACAGATCCCCTGTTGTTGATTGCTACAAATCCCTTGTAGTTGTTGCTACCGATTGCCTGTAGTGGCTTATTTGAATTCCTCTTGATGAATTTTGGGATTTTGAATGGGAATGATAATTTAAGAGATTTTTAATTGTTATGATTGACAAATAGAATTTAGAAATGATGTTAGTGATGCATTATGGAATTTTAAAGAATAATAATATCATTTAATTTGCTTGTAAATGTCTCTTTAAGAGAAAATAATGAGGCAAGAGGCCTTAGTACAAGGAAAAGGACCTGTAGCAGAAGTTATAAAGATGTTTTTAGTGTTACAAGATTGACCAAAATTTTGAAAAAAACTTCCACCACAACCTTCGCCAATGGTACTGGATAGTTTGGCGAGTTTTATGGAAAATTATAATAATTAAAAAAATCAATGGTTGGAGGTTTTAGAGGAGGAATTTTCTTGGTGCACTTGACTGAAATGAACGCATCGACGCATATAATAATAAAAGAGAATGGTGCACATTAACTTAAAAAGCAATGATGAATTTTAATACAAAGAAGTACCGGTGCATAGAACTATCGTAATGGCACCGATGCTCCATAATTTTATGTGCACCAGTGCTTTATAAGAAACATCGCACTGATGCTTACGTCCTTATAACACACTAGTGATGATAGGGATGGAAAACACACCGGTGAAGTTGACTTGGATGTTGATGTTCATTGAATTTTTACACTATGGTGTGATTACAATATTTTTTAGCTTGGTGTTGTTATATTAAAAGCACCAATGCTTATGTCCTTATAATGCACCGATGATGATATGGATGAAAAACACACCGATGAAGTTGATTGGGATGATGTTCGTTGCATTTTTAGACTAGGGTGCGATTACGATATTTTCTAGCTCCTTGCACTATTATATTAAAAGCATCGCTGTGTACAAATATTAAAACTACACCAGGCATATAACTACCACTTTGTTGCACCAGTTCAATTGTATTTCAAAACTACTGGTGCCACTTCTGTTTAAACACATTGGTGCTATTAAAACGATTAAAGGCACTAGTACTGATTTTCTCATTGGTGACCAGTGAACAGTGACTAGTATAAAAATTACAATGCATTGATATATATCTACATTTTATTTTTATTTTTTCAATTCCATTATTAATAAAAAAATGAAATATTTTTTATAATAGTATTCATATAATTTGAAATTTAATTATTGTGTTTGGATATTATTTTTGGATTAATTTGATATATCATCATATTTCACATCTATTCATTGTAATATTTAATCATCCATATATTTAATTGGAGATGTAACATTTCACAACAACATTGGAAAATGAAATAGAATAAGAAACTTATTTTATTATATATTAATAATAGGCCTTTTTTCATACACAATGGGACAACATAAAGGTCCACAATAATAAAAATGTCAATATGTAATTGCTACACTTATTGGTAACCCATTGTCTTCCAATTGTGAAACTATGTCCAATACATTATACAAAATGTCAGATTTTCTTAGACAATTATTTCAAAACATACAATAGCTTGCATTAGCATCCAATTATATTGATCATCATTCTTCGCTGGAATTGTTGTCAGTGCTCGAGAAACTTGCATGACTTGGGTTATTTGGTCGAATGTTTGTTGATTGCCTCCATTATGTTCCTCCTCTTCAACTTCCATCTACATGCATACAAATAAAGTGTAATGAGTGTATCTATATTAGTGGGCATAATGCAAAAAATGGATAGTATAGATGATTATGTAAATTGAAAAGCATACCATAGAAAGAATTGTGTAATGAATTGCAAACATTCTTTCAAATCCAAATCTCATGCCTTTTCTCAATAACTCTTCTATTGGATCCACTCCATACTTTCTTTCCTGCAAGTTTTATACCCAATCACAAATCATCGATTTAATATAAATGTCTTGTTGTTCCATTAATTATAAAATGAGAAAAGTAAAACAACATAGATACTTACAAATTCCACAATTATTTTTTGATATTTCAACATATACTCACAACCCACACTTAACCCAATGTAAATCAATTCTTTTGATGGATATTCTTTGTATGTAAGAACATGTTTGAAGGTATCCAAAGATAGGTGTAAAAAATTAAAATATAAAGATCACAACAAATAGGAAATCTTAAGTTGTAAGGAAAATTCTTAATTCTCACAAGCTTTGCTATCAACCCTTTTCTTCTTTGTCATCATGTCTTATGTGTTGAATGGGTTCCATTTGGTTTTTTCTTTTTGAAACAAAACAATTGAAAATTAATATTTAATGATAAATTAATTAGTTATATGAACATAAAAGAAAAAAATCAATGATTATATACTTTTGAAGCACGTTGTTGTTGAGATGGATCCTCTTGTGATGCAATTATGTCCATTTATTTGACCATCTCCTTTTACACTTTTTTGGACATCCCTTTGACATTTTTGGGATATCACCTCATTCGTCATTCTTCCTGAAAAATTAAAATGACATTAAACTATTTTCATGTTGATATGAAAAGTAAATATAGCATAATTAATATTAATAAATGAATGCTTTGTAGCAATATATACATATTTTAGAAAAACATGTTTAGAAATTACTTTTTCAATGATTCTTTTTGTTGTTGTTGTTAGGATATTTAAATACTCCATCCTTGTCCTACCTAGCATTATTTATTTTTCCTAGTTGTTGATGATGTCATTTCCCCCCTAGTAGTGTGTAGATGTTATCCAATATCCATCTACTGTTAGATTTTAAGAATTTACTTCAATATGATCTAGGATCTTAACTGAGAGAACAACATGTACAGCATATCTACAGCATATCAATCATGGAGACAATAATGCAAGCACACAAGAGACACAAAGATTTACTTGGGGAAAACCATAAAGGTGAAAAACCCCAATAACTTCCTCAGAGATAGATAGAGCAATGATACAACCAACCAAGAGAGATAGCCATAACCTAGCAGCAGATCCTCCTCCTCCATAAGTGCGCCACTCCTCCTTGAGTGCATGTGTGAGAAGTGAGTGAGTAAATAGAGTGCCTCCCGCACTCTATTTATACTTGACTTGACTTGCCTTTTTACCTAACTCATGTCGGCTCTAACTTAACCACATAACATAATGCTGAGTGGGCCGACCCCCAATAGGGTGGTCTAATAACCCTTTGACCCACATGGCCGACCCCCAATAGGGTGGTCTAATAACCCTTTGACCCACATGACTTATACAGGGCCGACCCCAAACAAGGTGGTCTAATAACCCATCAAGTATAAGTTACGACACTTACAATATAAATGACGACACTTCCTTATAGAGGAATAATACCATCTCTATAGGAATACAATATACATATATGTGAAATACATTCCGAAGTTACATATACATCAACATCTACCACTTTCTAAGCCCCCCATGCATCATTTTAAGACCATTCAGTCAGTTCCCTATTTTATAGGAACCTACTGAGTGTTCGAGTGCAGTCCACCTGAGTTATCTGACTCTTGTGGGGGGTTAGAGCTCCGAATGCCACTGATTGTGGCCTCATGCGCCCTTTTCTATCTGTCATGCATGGAAGGATCACTATTGCACCCTCCTTAGTCAGGTAATTGATTGTGACTTCAGTTAGCTGAGTTTAGGTTCAGTTTAGTTGACTTTGAGTCTTCCAGAGCACTACAATGGTGATAATCCCTATGCTAGACGAACTGATGTTCAAATTATCCTGCATGATTCAAATTATCTCTATTGTAACATCATTTTTTATTATACTAATTATTGGAACATGAGATAGTATTCTGCTCCTATCTGAGTTCTGCTACATTATTATTATTCTGCTCTTTTTTACTGCAGTTTTCACTCTTATTCAAATTTTTTGCTCATTCTTTCTTTGTGAGGTATCCTCAGCTCTTTAGATCTGTTGTGACATAGAATTTCACATAGTATCAGAGCCATTTAGAAAATAGGTTGAGTAGCTTCCTTCGGTAGTGCACTAGAAGCCTCTGGATTCCCACAGCAAATCCTGGTGCCATTGCATTGAATTCATTGGAGAAATCCAATGAGGTCTAGCCAGGTGTGAAGGATCCGGATAAAAGGCCTACTCTCCTAAAGCAAGGCTCAGTTGTAACATCCCGAAAATTACCAATTTTTTTATTTTATTTTTATAATAACAATAATTATCAAAGTCATTAATGCAGAACATATAAATTAATTAGATTTCTTAACTAAGATAATTTGTAACGATGACACGTCATACTTCTCCAATAAATATGGTATAATTGTATTTTCTATTTTAGATTTAAGTGGATGTTAATCTCCTTAACGACAGATCTTTTATGATTATGCATACAAGTACAAATTACAGATTTGCTTAAGTTCTTGAATGTGATTACATGCTGTACTATTGTGATGTTTTTTATGAAGTGCTGACAGTTTGTTTGTATGATGATAAAGGGGTCCTACGAGGTACCCTGGAGTTTACTTAGCTACGTTTAGCTAAGGCATTGAATCTTGTTTCCATGTGCAGACCGCAGGTAAGAAATTTTGTAAGACAACATGTGTTAAGAGTACTTGTGTCTTTCAATTCATTGTCAATGTAAAATTAGAATGCTAAGTACTTCCTTGCAACACCAGTTACTGGAGGTATGGATACATGGTTCTAATCCTAGTTTTTATACTATCTTACGAAGCTCTTCAGTGTTATCGTTTCGCGTTGTAATAGTACTTCTTAGAATGATGCAATTATTATCATATGACTATCGTCATTATTATCAAAACAGTAATACCAACATCTATTGATAACAGTTATTAGAAAACTTGTAGAAGAAGTGTTTATACTTTTGAGCTATCAATATGTTTTGTGTCTACAACACTTCGACTACTCTGAGTCTTGAATTTATCATTTTGAAATAAGTAAGGTGTAGTGACTGGCGCTGGTATTATGAACTTAGATATTTGAGTGTTCCTCTTCAACACTGTCATGTACCCACCCATCCATCCAAGGCAAGGGAGGGAACATGATGCCAATCTATGGGGCTTTTCATATAAACTAAGCCCATTCATTATATTCATACAATTAAAAACCATTGTGTGCAGATGCAACTCAATTGAATATGCACAGCGAAAATAAACAAATCATCCACACACATTTTATATGCATACAACATATCAATATAATCATCAAATTAAACATTGCAAAAGTAAAATACGCAGACAGAGAACACTTATCTTCGTTGTGCACTTGTCCCAAACAACTAGCTATGTTGCTGCAACGTTCCACCCAACCATAGGTCTCTGCCCAGCCTGTATTCTTTCAGCACTCAGAGACCACCCCTGAGCTGGGAAAGATTCCTACAAGGAAAAAGGGACATTCAAGCTCATGCAAAGCCAAATAAACATTTCATTTGAGCCAAGCCAGTCCATAGCTGGGTTTATCAGGCTACATCAAAACCCTGGATGCTTGCACTCAAGCTCAAGCCAAAAAAATGGAGACCCATAACCCATACCCCAACATACTCTTTTCTCACATAGCAAGCACAATCATTGGGCAGGGATACACATTTAACAATGGGATTTACAACAGGATGGTCTTGGGTTTTCCCCAATTCATTTCTAGCCAAAAACAGATTATGGGATGGGGAAAAACATTCATGGGGAGGAAAACGAATTCTCTCCCAAATAACTAAGCATTCAAAAGTCAAACGATCTCTATGGAACCCAAATTCGACTCCCCTTCTTCCCCACTGGTATACAACACAAAAACGCCCTTCTCCTAGCTGAGAAATGAAGGAAAACACCCAATTTCGATGGGGAAAAACGAGGTAGCTCCAAACTCGTGAGGGAGGAAGAATGCTTGATGGATAATGGCTTGGGGAGCAATTCATGGCTCTTTTCTTGCCCAAGAAGCAAAATGCGATTTCCCATGCAGGGTGGCTTGCCCATACCCGAATTTGGACAGCCATACCTCCCATTCCCCAAGGCATTAACTACCTCAACCAACTCTTGGGAGAAATCAATGATTGGGTACAAAAGTCAACATGGGTAGTTGAGGGTTTGATGGGTTCGCTCATTGAGACTTGGATTGACTTGACTGGCTCCAAGGGTTTGAATGTTTTCCCTCCCAATTCCTTGTAAAATCATGCCCCCATATCTTGTTGCATTGCATAGCTAGTTGTGGGTATTTTATTAAAATGCATATTTACATGATGTTTGAAATTCCAATGTTCCTGGCTAGCACGCAAACCATATGCATCAATAAAACGATGGCGGGGGCTTGGCCTTGAGTTCCTCACCATGATTTTCATAACAATATTACATCATTTACATTTTAATGCAATAGGGTCAAGATGGGGACATGACAAACACTTAAATTATACTTATGATGATACAAAAGTCTTGACCTTACGTGGAAAATCACACAGGATTGTATTGTGAATATGGGAATTATGCTATGAACTAGCATTATAAAAATTCATCCTATTATTTATGCAAAACTATAGAAATGAAAACTAGAATTGTTCTATAGTTACTATGTATCTGTAGTAATACATTGATATATAATTTAATATGCAATAATATGATAAACACTAAACAATGATATGATTTTCTATATGCAATGATATGATTTCCCTTCTGCAATGATATGATAATCAATAAACAATGATATGGTTTTCAATATACAGTCCTAGCTATACTTTAGTACTATAGGATATTATCCTATGCAAACAATTGAATACAATATAAACAAACCCTAGAAAGGTTATGACTTAAGCAATAGATTGAACCATCCTATATGACTTGACTCTTATCCTAAGTATTATTACCGTATGTTATTGCATTCACAAAAATCACGTTAATGAGTGATGAGTTGACGGTTATTAAATTTACTGCTGGCAGGCTGACAGTGTACGATCGGGTATTAAATGCTATGACCAACACTCCATAGTGGAAGGTGTGGTTGTCAACCCACGTAATTATTTTCACGTGAACTTTGGTTGATAATGTAACTAGGAATCCTAGCTGTACAGGACTTCCATATCGCCTCTCCTCCGAGTTGTACATGGTAATGTTATTTGGCATGCAGTGTTGGCAACTTCGTGGTTGTTGTAATTTATGAGATATTAATGCAATGTTTGCTCGGCTTTCAACGTAGCATTGTTGGCATCTCCTTGCCCGTTGATCTCACCAAATCTTGATCGTTGATTATGTAACCCTAAACTTTGTTGTATCTAATGGTAGCGAGTTTCCCGATCTTCATTGTTACGCTAGAGTTGGGGCTGACAAGATGCCAAAATGTAGGGTTGGAGAGAGTTCCCCTCAGGGGTTTCGATCCTATGACCTGTGAGAGGTAGTTTTTAATAGTTGTAGGCATAAAATTTGTGCCATAGAGCCACGATATAGTGATAAAAGTGTGGTTCTTCTATCCGCTGTTGAGAGTGGTTTGTATTTGGCTTTCGATTCTTCCAAAGGATGGTATTGTCTTTTGAGTCCTTGCGTTTGTGAATGCTGCAATCAATTTCAGGCTTCGTCGTCTTTGCAAGAGTGAAGCTTCTAAAGGGTAAGTAAGTTGATACTGCATGTAATACGGTGAACTTGCTTTTATTTGTGTTTGCATGCTTTTAACCCTTCGAACTTGTAATATTGCAGGTACCCACTTCATAGGATGGTTCCTATGCGAGCATGGAGAATGGAATATGCTTTTACTTCTCCTGGTAAGCTCCGGTGGTTCTTGAAAAACTCGTAGGTGCCCTTTGACACGGTTTTGATGGTGATTTCCGAGTGCTGAGAGTTGGAACCTTTTGACTTGTTTCGGTGATGGCCGAGTGTGAAGTTTTAAATATTGTTTTGATATCATACTTTAAGAGGTTGATCCTCAGTCTTGTATTTGATGCTCGGCTCAGTATTGTTTTTGCTGTAGCATTGGAACCGACTTGAGTTGGTCTTTACACCGTTGATTGTTTAGGGGAATAGTCCCAATGTGTTTTTGGAAAATTTGAATGGAGGTAACAGAATCTATGTCATGCTTTATCTATGCTGTTGGGCATTCCTTAATGGAGTCGTGTTTCACTTGCTTCTATGATATTGGTTCTCTTGTACTGTAATGATACAGTCTTGTTTAAATAGATGTTAACAAATGACTATTTGGAAAACTGCTGATTCGAGTTTGAATACGAAACTATCTCAGATCGAATGTAAATGGTTGCTTCCTGTACTTTGTCATTGATGTCGATATTTAAGTTTTGGAAAGGTTATGAGATAAGTCGATTGTCAATTGTTTTTGCTAAAGATAGTCCACAATGTCTATTTTAATTCGTAAATAAATCCTACCTGTAGCTTTTGATTTCTATCTGCCTTGCAATAAGCTATTGTACCAGAAGCTTACCCTATGTATAAAAGATCTCGATATTGTGAATGTTTTCGATGTTGAGATGTGTTCCTACTAGGGTTATGAGCTATCGATAACATTAATATAGAATCATGCTTTCTGCTATGTGGTGAATACTGTCATGAAGAAGTTTCAAAATGCTAGTTAGGGTTTGGGAAATCTATAGCTATTAGGTTTAGAAAGGAAATATCTAAAGTTTGTCATAAAAGACTTGAGATGGAAATTATGAGATGTGTAAACAAAATTAGGGTTTGTAGTATCTTAGGGTTTGATACTACTGTGTAAATATTCGATAATTGAAATCAAAGAAGGAAATTAGTGAAGAAATAAAATATGTATAATGACAAGAAATCTATACAGTGATTGGTTCTTGCAGCTACTATAATTCTTGAAAATACAATTACTTTGAAAACATGAAATGTTTAATATTGAATGCATTTTCTTGCTATCTGAAATGAATAGAGACAAGAGAAATATATGGAACTGTCAGAAGCATTGTGTGTTTTTCTTTCAAGTATTATTTACATGAATTCTATGCTGCATTTGATGCTATACTGTAATATTTTACTGTGTTTAAACATAGGACATAATTTTAACCAGAACACTTATTGAAATCATTTATCCAATCAATGGCATTCTGCCTATTTCTCATCTATCATTAATTTGCTTCTCTATACTAGAGTACTATGCAGAGAACAACATGGGGAAAAATATAGAGATGGTTATCTGGGGTTGTTTCCTTGAAAATTTCGATTCTGAATTTTTTTCTTTTGGAAACCAGAATTCCCACTAAACCTGAAATTTTTCTTTTTCAACTCAAAATTGCTAGGTTTATGACTTTTCCAGTTTGATATTCCTTCTCTTTTCCGATTAGTGTCATAACAGAAAGTTGCTTTCCTCGTGGCCTCTTCTAAGGTCTTTGGATTTTCATACTCAATCCTATCTTTGATGTTGAAAGGTAGACAACTCAAATATCTTTGGATCTTTGGTTTTTCTTCCACGAGGTATGGCAAATATCTCAGTAAATTCAGAAATTTATTGTTCATTTCCTTCATGTTCATACTTCCCAGCTTTAAGTCATAGAACTCCTTTGATTTTTCTTCATAGTATTGTTCTGATAAGAACTTCTTTTTAAAATATCGTTTGAAAGTACTCCAGTTTACATCCTTGTCCTTGATGCCCTTCACTCTTTTGATGTCCTACCACCAAATGCATGCCTTGCCGATTAAGTTGTAGATTTCCATCTTTGCCTTCAATGATTCAGAATAATCATATATTTGGAAATACTTTTTCATGCCGGACAACCAAGCTTCTGCTGTCTCTCGTTTTTCAGTTTCACCATTGAAGGTTGGGGGTTTGATTTTCTTGAACTCCCCAGAAATTTGTTCAGACTGTTTGTGACTTTTCCTTTTGGGTTTGTAGTTCCCTTCGCTGCTGACACTTGAATAATTTCTTTTCTTTTTCCGTTTTTCATGGGCAGCTTTTGATGATGTTGAAATGCTGTTTGCATCATTAGTTTTCATCTTTTTTACTTCTGTCTAGATGAGGTAAATCTTCAATCTTGGAAGTATTCTCAATTTCTCTATTCTGTTCATCAGTTGGGCATTGTTCGAACAATACTTGATTTAATTCTTCTTGTGCCTTCGAAATTTTCTCATTATCTTGTTTTACAGATCCGATTTCTGCCTTTAATTCTTGAAATGCTCGTAACAATTCTGACGAATTGTCGTTTAATTCACCATGGAATTCTTCTCCTTCGAAATGCCTTCCCGTGCTATGACTGTTGGGTTGAAATCTGTCTTCTAAATGTTCAGCTGATCTTTCCATACCTGTAACTCAAAATAATTTCTGTATAACACAATAGTTTAAATTTTTGAATTAGAAGATTTCTACTGTAATAAATTTTCTGTTGCGTGTTCTTGGACCTTTTTCAGGCCTAGAGTTTGAACATGAGCTCTGATACCACATGTAACATCCCGAAAATTACCAATTTTTTTTTTTTTACAATAGCAATAATTATCAAAGTCATTAATGTGGAACATATAAATTAATTAGATTTCTTAACTAAGATAATTTGTAATGATGACACGTCATACTTCTCCAATAAATATGGTATAATTGTATTTGCTATTTTAGATTTAAGTGGATGTTAATCTCCTTAACGACAGATCTTTTATGATTATGCATACAAGTATAAATTACAGATTTGCTTAAGTTCTTGAATGTGATTACATGTTATACTATCGTGATGTTTTTGATGAAGTGCTGACAGTTTGTTTGTATGATGATAAAGGGGTCCTACGAGGTACCCTGGAGTTTACTTAGCTACGTTTAGCTAAGGCATTGAATCTTGTTTCCATGTGCAGACTGCAGGTAAGAAATCTTATAAGACAACATGTGTTAAGAGTACTTGTGTCTTTCGATTCATCGTCAATGTAAAATTAGAATGCTAAGTACTTCCTTGCGACACCAGTTACTGGAGGTATGGATACATGGTTCTAATACTAGTTTTTATATTGCCTTACGAAGCTATTAAGTGTTATCGTTTCGCGTTGTCCTAGTACTTGTTATAACGTTGCAATTATTATCATATGACTATCGTCATTATTGTCAAAACAGTAATACCAACATCTATTGATAACAGTTAGTAGAAAACTTGTAGAAGAAGTGTTTATACTTTTGAGCTATCAATATGTTTTGCGTCTACAGCACTTCGACTACTCTGAGTCCTGAATTTATCATTTTGAAATAAGTAAGGTGTAGTGACTAGCGCTGGTATTATGAACTTAGCTGTTTGAGTGTTCCTCTTCAACACTTGAATTATACTTATGATGATACAAAAGTCTTGACCTTACGTGGAAAATCACACGGGATTGTATTGTGAATATGGGAATTATGCTATGAACTAGCATTATAAAACTTCATCCTATTATTTATGCAAAACTATAGAAATGAAAACTAGAATTGTTCTATAGTTAGTATGTATCTGCAGTAATACATTGATACATAATTTAATATGCAATAATATGATAAACACTAAACAATGATATGATTTTCCATATGCAATGATATGATAAACAAATGATATGATTTCCCTTCTGCAATGATATGATAATCAATAAACAATGATATGGTTTTCAATATACAATCCTAGCTATACTTTAGTGCTATAGGATATTATCCTATGCAAACAATTGAATACGATATAAACAAACCTTAGAAAGGTTATGACTTAAGCAATAGATTGAACCATGCTATATGACTTGACTCTTATCCTAAGTATTATTACCGTATGTTATTGCATTCACAAAAAATCTTGTTAATGAGTGATGAGTTGACGGTTATTAAATTTACTGCTGGCAGGTTGACAGTGTACCGATCGGGTATTAAATGTTCTGACCAACACTCCATAGTGGAAGGTGTGGCTGTTAACCCACGTAATTCTTTTCACGTGAACTTTGGTTGATAATGTAACTGGGAATCCTAGCTATACAGGACTTCCATATCGCCTCTCCTCCGAGCTGTACACGGTAATGTTATTTGGCATGCAGCGTTGGCAACTTCGTGGTTGTTGTAATTTATGAGATCTTAATGCAATGTTTGCTCGACTTTCAACGTAGCATTGTTGGCATCTCCTTGCCTGTTGATCTCACCAAATCTTGATCGTTGATTATGTAACCCTAAAATTTGTTGTATGTAATGGTAGCGAGTTTCCCGGTGTTCATTGTTACGCTAGAGTTGGGGCCGATAGGTTGCCAAAATGTAGGGTTGGAGAGAGTTCCTCTCAGGGTTTTCGATCCCGTGACTTGTGAGAGGTAGTTTTTAATAGTTGCAGGCTTAAACTTCGTGCTATCGAGCCACAATACAGTGATAAAAGTGTGGTTCTTTTGTCCGCTGTTGAGAGTGGTTTGTATTTGGCTTTCTATTCTTCTAAAGGGTGGTATCGTCTTTTGAGTCCTTGCATTTGTGAATGCTGCAATCAATTTCAGGCTTCGTCGTCTTTGCAGGAGTGAAGCTTCTAAAGGGTAAGTAATTTGATACTGCATGTAATACGGTGAACTTGCTTTTATTTGTGTTTGCATGTTTTTAACCCTTCGAACTTGTAATATTGCAGGTACCCACTTCATAGTATGGTTCCTGTGCGAGCATGGAGAATGGAATATGCTTCTACTTCTCTTGGTAAGCTCCGGTGGTTCTTGAAAACCTAGTAGGTGCTCTTTGACACGATTTTGATTGTGATTTCCGAGTGCTGAGAGTTGGAACCTTTCGACTTGTCTCAGTGATGGCCGAGTGTGAAGTTTTAAATATTGTTTTGATATCATACTTTAAGAGGTTGATCCTCAGTCTTGTATTTGATGGTCGGCTCAGTATTGTTTTTTCTATAGCGTTGGAACCGACTTGAGTTGGTCTTTACACCGTTGATTGTTTAAGGGAAAAGACCCAATGTGTTTTTGGAAAATTTGAATGGAAGTAACAGAATCTCTGTCATGCTTTATCTTAGCTGTTGGGCATTCCCTAATGGAGTCGTGTTTCACTTGCTTCTATGCTATTGGTTCTCTTGTACTTTAATGATATAGTCTTGTTTAAATAGATGTTAACAAATGGCTATTTGGAAAACTGTTGATTCAAGTTCGAATACGAAACTATCTCAGATCGAATGTAAATGGTTGCTTCCTGTACTTCATCATTGATGTCGATATTTAAGTTTTGGAAAGGTTATGAGATAAGTCGATTGTCAATTGTTTTTGCTAAATATAGTCCACAATGTCTATTTTGATTCGTAAATAAATCCTATCTCTAGCTTTTGATTTCTATCTGACTTGCAATAAGCTATTGTACCAGAAGCTTAACCTGTGTATAAAAGATCTCGATATTGTGAATGTTTTCGATGTTGAGATGTGTTCTTACTAGGGTTATGAGCTATTGATAACATTAATATAGAATCGTGCTTTCTGCTATGTGGTGAATACTGTCTTGAAGAAGTTTCGAAATGCTAGTTAGGGTTTGGGAAATCTATAGCTATTAGGTTTAGAAATGAAATGTCTAAAGTTTGTCATAAAAGACTTGAGATGGAAATTATGAGATGTGCAAGTAAACAAAATTAGGGTTTGTAGTATCTTAGGGTTTGATACTACTGTGTAAATATTCGATAATTGAAATCAAACAAGGAAATTAGTGAAGAAATAAATATGTATAATGACAAGAAATCGATACAGTGATTAGTTCTTGCAGCTGCTATAATTCTTGAAAATACAATTACTTTGAAAGGATGAAATGTTTAATATTGAATGCATTTGCTTGCTATCTGAAATGAATAGAGACAAGAGAAATATATGGAACTGTAAGAAGCATTTTGTGTTTTTCTTTCAAGTGTTATTTACATGAATTCTATGCTGCATTTGATGCTATACTGTAATGTTTTACTGTGTTTAAACATAGGACATAATTTTAACCAGAACACTTACTGAAATCATTTGTCCAATCAATGGCATTTTGCCTATTTCTCATCTATCATTAATTTGCTTCTTTATACTAGAGTACTATGCAGAGAACAACATGGGGAAAAATATAGAGATGGTTATCTAATCAAATATTACACAAAGCTTAATCATTCAGAATCAAACATAGTTCATAAAATAAAATAACTTCTTTTACATGATAGTTTAATAATTCTACTAAACAGAAACATTGAACTGTAAACAAAAATAGGAATAAAACCTGGTTAACTGTAGGGAAACAAACAACCCAAGGAACTTGTTCCACCCAACCAATTCCTGAAGACAACCAAGTTACTTGCCTTAGGACCCCTGAGCCTATTCACTGAACCACCAGGAGGAAGAAACTTAGAATCTTAGGACCTCAACTTGCAGTAGCAATAGTTACCCAGTCTTAAAGACTTAGCAGTCAAAGGAAACTGCACCAGCACTTCTAGTTTTCCTTCTCAGAATAATTTGCAGACTTATAGTTGCACTCTCACATAGCCTCCCTATTCGAATCTCTCAGTGATCACCTAATGCACTTGAGGAATATTTCTGCAGAAAATATTGTAAGAGAGCTTCCTGCTCAATTCGAATTGCCTTATGTAGGCTGCCTAGGCCTTTTAGTGGCTAACTGGTCATTTAATGAGCTTCTTGCTCACTCCCACCACCTGGGGGATAATGCCACATTTTTAGGGGTAGTTGTCCCATAACCAACAGCTAGTGGTGAAGTGCAATTGCTGCCATCTGTTCTAACAGCTTCCATTCCTCCTAGTGGGTCAGTGAACACTCATTTAACAGTTCCCTTGGGTGTTTGTCTCCTACTTTAATTTATTGAATAATAATAATCAGTAATTACATTCATCCTTGACCAAACTTGGTCATAATTACAAAACTTTGTAATTAAAATTTAACAAAAAGCATTTTTGCAATAAAATAATATTTGCAGAATTTGGGTAGGTGATATAAGTAGTAGTATACCTCCATTATTGAGATTATTTTTGCAGGTTATTGAATTTTTTGAGTGCAGCAATAGTTGCAGTAGTTACAATAGTTTTCTGCAGTTGCAACAGTTTTTTCTGCAATAGCAGCAGTTTCACCTTGTATTTGCTCCAACAATTGTAATGGAAAATTCGAACTCTCCTCTCTCTCCCAAGATCCTGACACCCTTAAATTATCTTGATTGGAGGGATGATATGCAGATGGTATTGCGCAACAAATAAATGTACATGGTGACAATGGTAAGGGATCCTGAACCACATTCAGCTATGGAGAAAACCGAGTATCTGAATAGGTTGGATGAAGCAATTGGTTTCATGTGTATTCATATTTCCAGATATCTACTCTTCCACATCGAAGGATTGAAGAATCTTCAACAAACAAGATGAGCTAAGAGGCCATATTCTGGAAAATGAGTTGATTGCTCTACAACCGAGCAGTTTCGAGACCATTCAACAGTTCTTTTCGAAATTCAAATGTCTGTTTATGCAATGAAAGTAGTGTGGCATTGAGAAGAAGGATGAGCAGCTGGTGCTATCCATTCTGAGCAAGCTAGGTCCTGAGTTCTCCATCTTTGTCTCTACCTTCCATTCTAGGCGAATGTCAATCCCTGGTTGGAAGATGCCCTCCTTAGATGTGTTCACTGAATCTCTCATCTAAGAACAAGATAAGTTGATCCAGATGGGAGCCTTGAAGGCCTCCAAAGATCAAGATCTTATGGCCGGAGAAGCAAAAAGTGTGAATGGGAAGCACACGGGAAAGGATAAGAGTCCATCTGAACCCAAGATGAATGCCAAGTCAAGTCCATCAGAAGGAGCCTCCAGCTCTAAGAAGGAAAAACATAAGGGATTTGAGAAATCCAAGTGTTCCTATTGCAAGAAAGGAAACCACCCAGAGAGATCTTGCATGCAGAAGAAGATAGATCAGTTAACCAAGCTTCTTGAACAACAATACATTTCCCTCCTAAAAGGTGCAAGAGAGATTGATTCTGGAAGTGATCTTGATGGTCATGAGAGATTCCGTGCATTGAAGGGTGGATTTTCAAAATCACAAGCTCTCCTCTTAGATTCAGGATCCTCCAACCACATGGTTGCCTCCAGAGAATCATTTTCTTCTTTAGATCTAAAAATGGTCCAATTATTCACATGGGAGACAACTCTTAGATCTCTGCTGAAGGGAAGGGCACAATACATATGGAGCATGGTAAGTTCAAAAATGTTCTATTTGTGCGTTCTTTGTTAGCAAATTTGTTGTCTGTATATCAGATGACTCACATAGGTTCACTGAAGAAAGTGGTCTTTGGTCCTGACATAGTTGAGATTGCAGAGATCTCTACTGGGAAGATTATATCGAAAGTGTTTGCAAACCATGCCTCCAAGGCATATGAATTCTCACATTTTTTTTCCATACTCTTTGCCTTCCCCATTGGAATCTGATGAAGATAAGAGTGATACCTCTTCTAATGAAGATGAGGATCAATATATTGATGTTGAGAATAAAGTTCAAGGATATTCATATTCAGATCCAGATCCAACACATGCTCCCAATCCATGGCCAAGGCCAATATGGGCTCACAAAGTCCTTGTAGATGCTGCGAACACAGTTGGGAATCCATCTGACCATAGAACCACTAGATCTCAGTATCATGCAAAACTTGCACTATGTCATGCAGATCCACTTCTCCCAGAGAGGTGTTGCATGATGGTAGGGTTTGATCCACAATATCTCATAGAGAATTTCCATGGGGGATCTACAATCAAGAAACAATCTCAGTTGTCTGAAAAAAGGTACTCAAAGGTTCATGATTGGAACACAATGAACCATTCACTCCAGTAGCAAGAAGGGTTCGTGAAAGACATTTTTTTGGAAAATATAACTTCTACATAGTGGGAGGCACATCAGAGGAGTAGATTCAGATCTAGCACCTACATTGTTATCCCATAGAGGAGAAACTTGCCAATATTTTTGCAAAGGCTTTCACTAAGGAAATTGATTTCCTTCTTTGCTTAGCATGAAGGTTCTTTGAGTTCCCTACTGCTGTTCTTTTTGAGGGGGGGTATTTTCCCATGAGTTTTTTTCCCCATATCCTTGGTTCATGGACAATTCTTTATTTTTATCATTTATTTGATTGTATGGGTGACCTTTGGTCTTAGTAAACAGGGCCTAGGATGCAAAGTGTGGATTAAGGGGGGGTGTTAGGATATTTCAATACTCCATTCTTGTCTTACCTAGCATTATTGATTTTTCCTAGTTGTTGATGATGTCATTTCCCCCGTAGTGGTGTGCAAATTTCACCGAGGATCCATCTACCACCTTCTGAGCCCTGCATGCATCATTTTAGGAACACTTCAGTCAGTTCCCTATTTTATAGGAACCTACTGAGTGTTCCAGTGCAATCCACCTGAGTTATCTAACTCTTGTGGGGGGTTAGAGCTCTGGATGCCACTGATTGTGGCCTCATGCACCCTTTTCTGACTGGCATGCATGACATAATCACTATTGCTCCCTCCGTAGTCAGTTAACTGATTGTGACTTTAGTTAGCTGAGTTTAGGTTTAGTTCAATTGACTTTGAGTCTTCCGGAGCACTCTAGTGGTGATAATCCCTATCCTAGACCAACTGAGGTTTGAATTCTCCTATATGATTCGAACTCTCTCCATTGTAACATTATTGTTTATTATATTGATTATTAGAACATGTGATGTTACTCTGCTCCTATCTGGGTTCCGCTGCATTATTATTATTCTGCTCTTTTTTACTATAGTTTTCACTCTTATTCAAATTTTATGCTCATTCTTTCTTTGTGAGGTATACTCAGCTCTTTATATCATCTATGACATAGAATTTCTCAGTTGTATGTTTTTTCTATTGCAAGTTTGACAAGTCTCATTGATCATTTCTCTAGAAACACTTCCTGCAATTTAAATATAACTTGATTCTTGGAGTCATTGGATTGATTTTTGTATTGTAAGTGAAAGTACATCTATATGTTCTTTCCACTATATCCATCATATTTTTATAGAATCTCCCCCCTTAATTGAATTCCAACACCACTCCAGATGAGATAAGGACCAATTCATCATCATTTATATAGTCCATAGTTTTTATTTTCTTAGGATGTCATATCCTTTCCTTAATTAAATAGATTGTTTGAAACATGTCAACAAATATTATTAAGTGCATTATTACTGGAAATCACGAAAATATTCATATTGATTACTTTTTGATTCACTCGATTCATCCCCCATCAACTTTTCCATCAAGGTTTTACACTCTTCTGCACTTAGATTGCAAATAATCTTATCGCGTTTCCTCATATTTTTGGCTTTGCGTGACACACATTAACCAATACACATTAGTTAAACTTAAATATAATTCAAACATGTCAATTTTATACTGAAATTACAAAGAACTTGCCTTCTTGACCTTTTTAATCTATGTGCTCCCATCATGTTGATCAAAATCCTTCTTCCTTGAACTCTTATCACACATTTTTTATCGCTAAAAAACCTAGACCAAAGAATAGAGAATCTATTAAATATACTATACAAATAAATTACATAAGTTCCATCTAAACAAAGTAGTCTGGCATATTGGTGCGATTTATGAATAAAAACGCCTTGATACGTCTACAATATATACACACCAGTGCAACTTATTATACATAGCACACTAGGCTTCCCTATTTTTTTTTTTAAATATAGTCAAATATTGTCCTTTTAATAAAATCGCACCGGTTCTTTCTATGGAACTTCCCGCATCAAAAAACGTGAAAGCATTTAAAAAAAACATCAAGAGGGATGAGGTTTGGGATCCAACGCAATAAGTGGCCCCATTGCATCAAATGCCCAATGCATTAGTTATAGAAGCACAAACCCCTTAAATCTAATGTTCCTAAAAAGAAAAACCCTAATTGTGAAATAATAGAGGGAGTTAAGTGCTAATGATAAATTTTGCAGTCACATAAAACAAAAGGAAGCAACAAGAAAGCAAGGGTTCCAATGTTGAATCTAACTATTAAAATCTTTTATTTTTTCAGAATTTACTCTAAATTTTAATAGGAACATAAATAAATCATGCTTTGAGATAAATAGTAATATTTTGGCATACTTGAAATTTTTACTATGAAGAGTTTTGTGTGATTCACTATAATATACCCAATCAGAAATTAGGAATATTATCTCCAAGGTTCCAACTTTAATTATGTTGATTTTCAACTTTTTCCCAAACAGTGGCTATGGAGGCTTATGATATGTTCTCGTTCAACAACAATGGAGTGTATGTGTATTTAGTATGTCTATTAAATGTGTGCAGCTCATTAATGTGTTTAGAGTCCATTGATATGTGTCCCAAATTAGATCAGATATAAAAGTGGAAGTCGGTAAAGAAACTAGGAATACTAGTTCAATTTTGGCCACACTGAACACAGGGTTTCCAACTCTTCCCAAACACTACTAGAGTGACTCGAATTCTTCCAATATCAGTTTAATGGAATCAAATAGACTAAAATGTTAAATATACAACATCAGGAGACATTCTCCAAACCAATCTTGTGTAGTCAAGATTGATCCTCCCGTATAGAGGTGAGCACTTTGATTGCCTTCCATGTAAAGGTTATTCTTCCCGTATAGAGGTACTTGATCAAATTAATGATGTTGTAAAGTATTGTTGGAAAAGACTCCATACTTGTGTGTATCAAGTCATGATTATCATGTGAACCTTCCGTATAAAGGTATCCATGAGATGGACCTCCCGTATAGAGGTGGACCTTTCGTATAAAGGTCATGCTTTACTTGTTAAAAGCATTTAATGTTGTGTGATAGATTATTAATCATGATCACCAGATTGCTATTAAATATCCTTTAGAGATTGATCACATCTAAAGTGAATTACTTTAGCATATGATCATTTGGTCTGGAATAATATAATATGATCACAACATCCGATAATCCTTCTTAGTATAACGTAATGTGATGGATAATTAAAGTTAGCACATATTGACAATGTAGCAAGAGATAAAGAAATAAAATATAAAGCATAGAGATCAAGAGAATTCAAAATTTCCCATGCAGACACTTCATCTAATTAAAGAGAACTCGAATGATTAAAGATTAATTTATAAAGCTTCAGGTAAGTATCAATGCTTCAATTAAAGATATGTCTCAGTTAACTAAAGAAATCACAGTGGTCACTTCAAGTAAATCAATCAACATGATTTCAAGTAACTAAGTGTTAAATAAAAGGGACTAGTTAACTAAAGTATTTTCACTTTAGTTAAACTAAAAGATGACACTTCAGTTAAAGAGAGTTAAATGAGTGACAACAAAGAAGATCTTGTTAACTAAGTTTCTTTGCATGATGACACTTATGTTAAACTAAAAGATGACACGTGAGTTGTGACACTTGCATGTTGACACTTAAGTTATCCACCTAACTAAGTGGGAAAGATTTCAGTTAAGACACAAGTTCATCCTAAGTGATAGCTAAGTGAGATGAAGCATTGCATGAGAAGTGGGGCGCACCACTCCATGCAAGATTAATACATCCAGTTTGAGGGCGAGTTTATCCTGACGTTAGAGGTTAAAAATAGAAGAGAAGAATGTATAAATATGATATACAGGATTGTTGAATCCAATGTGAAGCGAATTCTCTTGTCCATTGAAGGAACGGTGCTTCTCTTTGTGCAGGTTATTGTTCATGCTGGGCACACATCTGATTGATCTCTCTTCTCTATTGATTCCGTATATTCACCAAGAAGTTTGGTGATCTCTTATCTTCCGAAATCAATCTGCTATGTTGTAAAAGAAAGCATTCTCTGCTATCCATTATATTATACTAAGAAGAATTGTTGGGGTTTTTGTTCTCATAATTTTGAGGATTTTCCCCAGGTTACATATTGTGTTATGGTTGTATGAATTTCATGGATTGAATTGTCTCATTGCTTCAAGTCTCTGCATCTAAAAGAATTAAAGATCAAAGCTCAACCAAATTTCAACATGGTATCAGAGCTTAGGGCATGAAGGAGCTCAGTTTTGCGTGCCATCTAGAGCCTACGTAGATCCTGAGAAGTTGAGAACAAGATTTGAATACTATGGCATCAATATCTGTACGAACGAAACACCGTCTTGAGGGCACCTCAAACTTCAACACTTGGAAGGCTAGGATTCTCAACATCCTAGAGGAACATGACTTGGATGGATATGTATCCACTGTGGTGGAGGAGCCTACATCTAATGCAAGGCGCATCAACTTCAAGAAGAATCA
This sequence comes from Larix kaempferi, assembly GCA_027924585.1. Taxonomy (NCBI): domain Eukaryota; kingdom Viridiplantae; phylum Streptophyta; class Pinopsida; order Pinales; family Pinaceae; genus Larix; species Larix kaempferi. The sequence continues at coordinate 2,304,785 of BSBM01001174.1, read as the reverse complement.
AGCTAAGGCTAAATGGATCATCTATGATTCGGTAAAATATAACTTGATTCCCGTGATCACACCGTTGAAGACCATGAAAGAATGTTATGATACATTGACTAATCTATATGAGAAGAAGGTCCCGAGTCAAAATAGGGCATTGAAGAATAATCTTTGAAAATTAAAGATGGAGATGGATGAGACAATGGCCTCCTTATTCTCCAAGATATCTTAGGTAAGAGATCAGCTTTCTAGTATTGGACTAGTGGTGGATGAAGATGATCTTCTCCAAACCGCTATTAACGGTCTCCAATCCTCATGGGAGACATTCTTAGCTACGTTAAATGGCCAAGAGGTACAACCTAACTTCGAAAGGTTGTGGCATGACTTCCTACAAGAGGAGGGGCGAATCCAGAGCAAGTCAGTGTGCATCAAAGAAGAAAATCTTTCCCTCACGACAATAATGAAGAAAGGAAAGAAACCCTTCTTCCAAAAGAAGTTATCTCATGCAAAGAAGAAGGAGTTCAACAAAGGCTTTGACAAGTCAAAATCTAGATGCTTCAATTGAAACAAGAAATGCTATTTCTCAAGAGATTGTAGAGCAAAGCAGAAAGGAAAGTTTCATGATTCTACTACCATAGAAGATGAAATCACTCAAAATAATGCATCCGAAGAACAGGAGACAGGAAGGGAGTATTATCCTGTCTCATCCCTTTCGGGATCCATCATCACAAATGCAGACACATGGTTGATTGATAGTGGTGCATCCAAACATATGATGGGTTACAAGAGTACCATCACCAACCCAAAAGAGAAAGAATTCACATTCATGGTAGAGTTGGGATACAACTCAACTTATTCGATCCAAGGAGTTAGATCCACCTCATTCCAAATGAGCACTGGTGATATTCTACATGTGTATGAATTCTATATGTTACAGGATTGAAGAATAAAATCCTCTCAGTTTCGGTATTTGAAGACAAAGGCTTACAAGTTATCTTCATGGATAATAAAGCACTTTTATGGCCGAAGAACAAAATCCTAGAATATGCTGCTGTGATTGGAGTTTGAGAGGGAGGAGTGTACAAGGTACCCAGGAAGTACATTCAAGCTATGATTCACCACACTATCAGTCTATGTGAGCTATGGTACTGAAGGCTTGGACACCTACACTACAAAGCGCTACCAGGACTTCAAAAGATGATAAAAGGTATGCCCATATTTGATTTTGAGCATGATAGTGTATGCCGGGGTTGTGCACTTGGGAAGAATGTTAAGAAAAGTTTTTCTAGCAGTTCTACTAGATATAAAGGGATTTTAGATTTAATACATTCTGATGTATTTTGTCCCATGTCATCCCCCTCCCCGAGTGGCTTCTTATATTATGTACTGTTCATAGATTATTTTTCTAGGAATTTATGGATTTATTTCATGAAGGATAAGAGTGAAACTCTTAGCAAATTTAAAGAGTTTAAATCCCTAGTTGAAAATTAGAAAAAAAATCACATCCGTGCATTAAGGTCTGATAATGGAGGTGAATTTGATTCACATGCATTTAATGAGATATGTAGTGATGCAGGAATATGCAGATAGTTAATAGTACCATACAACCCTCAACAAAATGGGGTTGCAGAAAGAAAGAATAGAACCATATGCGAAGCTGCAAAATCCATGATGCATGATCAAGATATGTCTACCCCATCATGGGAAGAAGACACCCGTACAAATGTGTACATCCAGAATAAAATCCTGTATGATATTCTAGATGAGAAGACACTAGAAGAAGTGTTTACCGGTGAGAATCCAGACATCTCACACTTGAGGATCTTTGGGAGCCCAATATACATTCATGTACCAAAAGAAAAGAGAACAAAGATGGAGCCTTCTGGAAAGAAAGGCACCTTTGTGGGTTATAGTGAGTCATCCAAAGAATATTGATTATATGTATCTGGTGAGAGACGCATTGAATTCAGCCGAGATGTTACCTTCCATGAGGAAGCTGCTTTCAAAATATTGAAATAGATTCAATGTGATTCAGAGATGGAGGATCTCGATTCTGATTATCCCCATTCAGAGTTAGAGAGGGAGAAACTAGAAGATGCCTAAGATTCGCTAGCTCTTGAAGAACCAATAAAAATAGTTGAGAGGTCACATGATGAACCTCCCACTAAAAAAATATTTGCTTGGTGCCGAGACATATTACAAAATGTAGAGAAACATGGAGCACCAGTAGGCTCATCCATAGAGCGCAAGCAACCTGACAGATGTCCAGGGTATGTTGCACTGATGAATGACATCCGTGATTTAGAACCATCCTCATATGAAGAAGCTGCAAAGCAGCAAGTTTGGAAATATGCAATGACATAAGATTACAACTCTATAATGAAGAATAATGTTTGGGAGGTTGTCCCCAAACCTGATGGGAAGTCCATTGTGACTTCCAGATGGCTTTACAAGATAAATCATGTTGCAGATGGTAGCATTGATAAGTATAAATCTAGATTTGTTCCCAGAGGTTTATCTTAGAAAGAAGGCATCGATTATGATGATACCTTTTCCCTTGTGTCAAGGTACACCACAATCCGAGCAATGATTGCACTTGCATCTGTTCTAGGATGGAAACTTCACCAGATGGATGTGAAGACAACCTTTCCCAATGGTGAGGTTGAGTAAGAGGTTTATATTCACCGACCCAAAGGATTTGTGCTGCATGGGAAGGAGTCCCACGTTTTCAAGCTAAATAAATCTCTATATGGGCTTAAGAAATCCCCCAGGGCTTGGTACTCCATAATTGATAGCTACCTTCAGAAACTGGGTTTTTGTAAGAGTGAGGCTGATACAAATTTGTACTTCAAAGTAGTGAAGAACCAACCATTGATATTGGTTTTGTACGTTGATGATATGTTTCTCACCGGAGAGGAACATCTGATTGTTGGGTGCAAGAGGGATCTCACCTCAGAGTTCAAGATTAAAGACTTAGGTCTAATGCACTACTTTCTTGGCCTTGAGATATGGCAAAGAAAAAATGAAAATTTTCTATCTCAAGGGAAGTACAATATGGATATATTGCACAGGTTTGGCATGATAGATTTAAAATCTATGATTACACCGATGGTTTCCAATTTGAGGAAAATTCATGAGTTAGGCTCTGGATTAGATCTAATAGATCCCACTTTATATAGACAACTTATAGGCTCGCTAATGTACTTGATACATTCAAGGCCTGATATATGTTATACTATGAGCATTATGAGTCAATTTATGTTTGATCTGAGACACAAACACTAGACATCTTCTAAGCATGTGCTTAGGTACCTTCAAGGTTTAATTTCATATGGACTCAGATATGTCTCCAGTGGAGGAGTCATGTTATTTGCTTATACAGACTCAGACTAGGGAGCAAGCATTGTGGACCGTAAGAGCACATCCAAATACTGTTATAGCCTATGATCAGCTATGATATCTTAGTCCAGTAGGAAGCAGGGCTTTGTAGCCCAGAGCAATATTGAAGCAGAATACATAACTGCTAGTGTTTTCTGCTGAGAAGCAGTGTGGCTCAGAAAGCTACTTGCAGGGTTGATCAGTGAAAATATTGAACCTACAGTTATTAGGTGTGACAATCAGATTTGCATCAACCTTTCTGAAAACCCAGTGTTCCATGACAAGTCGAAGCACATTGAAATGAAGTATCACTTCATCCGAGACATGGTACAAAAAGGTACAATGAAACTTCAGTACATTGCTACTGATGAGAAGATTGTAGATGTGTTAACAAATCCTCTATCAGTGACGAAGTTTAGGTACTTCCGAGATAAACTTGGTATGGCAGAGAATGCCTCCCTCACTGAGAGGGAGTGTTAAATATACAACATCAGGAGACATTCTCCAAACCAATCTTGTGTGCTCAAGATTAATCCTCCCGTATAGAGGTGGGGAATTTGATTTCCTTTCGTGTAAAGGTTATTCCTCCCGTATAGAGGTACTTGATCAAAGTAATGATGTTGTAAAGTCTTGTTGGACAAGACTCTAGACTTGTGTTTATCAAGTCATGATTATCATGTGAACCTCTCCGTATAAAGGTATCCATGAGATGGACCTCTCGTATAGGAGTGGACCTTCCGTATAAAGGTCATGCTTTACTTGTTAAAAGAATTTAATTTTGGATGATATATTATTAACCATGATCACCAAATTGCTATTATGTCTCCTTTAGAGATTGATCACCTCTAAAGTGAATTACTTTAGCATATGATCATTTGGTCCGAAATAATATAATATGATCACATCATCCGATAATTATTCTTAGTATAATGTAATGTGATGGATAAGTAAAGTTAGCACATATTGACCATGCAGTAAGAGATAAAGAAATAAAATATAAATCATAGAGATCAAGAGAATTCGAAATTTCCCATGCAAACACTTCACTAATTAAAGAGAACTCGAATTATTAAAGCTTTAGTTAACTATCAATGATTCAGTTAAAGCATTAGTTAAAGATGTGTCTAAGTTAACTAAAGAACTCACAGTGGTCACTTCAGGTAAATCAATCAACATGATTTCAATTAACTAAGTGTAAATAAAAGGGACTAGTTAACTAAAGTATTTTCACTTTAGTTAAACTAAAAGACGACAGTTCAGTTAAAGAGAGTTAACTAAGTGACAACAAAGAATATCTAGTTAACTAAGTGTTATTGCACGATGACACGTATGTTAAACTAAAATATGGCACGTGAGTTGTGACACTTTCATGTTGACACTTAAGTTATCCACCTAACTAAGTGGGAAAGCTTTCAGTTAAGAGTCAAGTTCATCCTAAGTGACAGCTGAGTGAGATGAAGCATTGCATGAGAAGTGGGGCGCACCACTCCATGCAATATTAATACATCCAGTTTGAGGGTGAGTTTATCCTGAAGTTATATGATCCACTCGTGGCCAGGAAGCATGCGGGGAACAACCATTCGACTGAATGAGTCAACTCTGTTATGGCGAAAGCATAAGAATGAGAAGCACAGAAGGAATACACTACGCACAAAAATATATAAACACAGAGACAAATATGCGAACTGGTTTCTCTCTATTACTGGATGTAAAAATCACAACTTGTATATTACAATAGTTTTACATGCTTATATAGAATGTGTTGAGATGCTTGGGTTCCTGCCCATTATGTTCAGTTACAAGAGAAGTTAGAACGGTTCCGGAAGTTCAACTGTTACAGTCGACTGGAAGACAGAGAGAAAGTCTGTCGAAGTTTGATAGTCGCAAGTCGCAAGTTGAGGGTGCATGTCAACGTCGTGATACTGTTGAGGTCTCTGAACTTGTCAGAGTTGCAAAGGTTGTCGAAGTCGGAACTTGTCGAAGTTGTGTCGACATCGATGACTTGTCACAGTGGATGTTAGCATTCGACAACAATGCCGACTGCGATATGGATCATACCTCCTTCCTTAAGAAACAATGGTCACCATTGTTTGCTCGTGAAGGTGAGGAAACTTGTCGGTCAGTTCAGTAGCAGAGTACCACTTTACTTGTGCTGGGATCTATTGGGCTTTAGCTACCTGAAATAAGGGAATTGTGTTCGTCCTTGTATGGCGTACTCATCGTCCCACAATGGTGTCACAAGGAAGAGGCTCCCGAACATCTGGATGGATGTTGTTGGGTTCTGCTATCTACAGGTCGTTTTGTTCCAACAATGGTGTATGGTATGGTCGAAGTAGATCCATGTTAAATACTGGATGTAGTCCAAGGAATGAAGGAATGTCGAGCTGGAAAGCGTTTTCTCCAGTTTGTTGAATAATACTGTATGGACCATATCGCAAAGGTTTCAACTTCTTGTATGGACCAGTGAAGCGTTCCTTCTTGAGATGTAACCAGACCTTATCCCCAATTTGGAATGAATGGGGGATACGATGCTTGTCGTGTCGGGCCTTAGATTTCGTGTTTGCTCGATGCTACATTTCCTGTTCTTGTCAGTGGATGTCACAGATTTGTTCTCGAATTCAATGCTTTGTCAACTTTGTGTCGTTTATGGTTGGTGTCGTTTGACTGTGTCGAAGAGATGATCAAGTCGATAGGCACTGAGGGTTGAAATCCATAACAGATCTCAAATGGAATCTTTCCCGTAGAGCTGTTTTGAGCACGATTATAACTGTGCTATATGTATGGAATACTGTCATCCCATGTTCGTCGATGCTTGTGGTTGTACATGCGAAGTAGTTGTACGACCAAGCAATTCACAACTTCTGTCTGTCCATCTGTCTTAGGATGGAAAGCTATCGACAATGAGAGTCTTGTGTCTAGCTGCTTCCAAAGAGTCTTCCAAAATATGCTGACGAATCTGGCATCTCTGTCGGAAATAATGGTTTTCGGTAAAGCAAAGTGTTTCCAGACATGTTCAAAGAAGAGTTGAGCGGTTTGCTGCATTGTTGTCGTCTTGCATGGAATGAGAATGGCCATCTTGGAAAATCTGTCGACTACTACTAAGATTGCATCATGCTGATGTTTCTTAGAGGGATATCCCGTAAAGTAGTCCATAGAAATAGATTCCCATGGTCGACTAGGAACTGGAAAAGGTGTGTACAATCCCTGTCGTTGATTAGGAGGTTTATCAATGGCACAAACCACGCATGATCAAATGTAATTGTTGATGTCAGTTTTAAGTGAGGCCAAGATAAATACTTCTAGAGAATAACAATGGTCTTTGATACTCCAAAGTGTCCTGCGGTCTTGCTATAGTGCGCGTCCTAGATGAGCTGTTGTCGATGCTCATCGGTCGGTACATAAAGCTGTCCAAGTTTGTATAGAAAGGTATCTTTTAGGAAATAGTCAGTGGTCGACGACTTTTCAGTCTGTAATTGTCGATAAACCGGTGAAAATTCGATGTCTTCCTGATAAAACTGAGGCTAAGTAGTGGTGTCATATCCCTGCATACTCATCACTGTAAAAAGGATAGTAATGGGTGTTTGACTTAGACAATCGGCGACAACGTTAGGTTTACATTTCTGATACTTAATTATCAACTGGAATTGTTGCAGGTAATTAATCGGCTTGAGTTGACGAGCTGTCTGTAATTTCGAATGGGTCAGAGCGAACTGTAGAGGCTTGTGGTCAGCGAGGATGTCCGTTTCCTTGCCAAGGATGTAATGCCTCCATTGATTAAGAGCTTGCACAATGGCGTATAGTTATTTTTTGTACGTCGAATATCTTCTAACCGTGTCGTTAAAAGTTTTGGATGAAAAGCGATTGGCTGACCAGACTGAGTGATCACTGTGCCCAAGGCATAGTTTGATGCATCCATCTCAATATCGAAGGGTTGATGCAAATCAGGTAACACAAGTACTGGTACAGTGCATAGCTTGTGTTTGAGCTTGTCGAAAGCTTCTTTTTGTGTCGATGTCCATTTGAAGACAGTTTTCCCACTTCCTTTCGTCAACTGATTCAAGGTCCAGGCTATGTGACTGAAGCCAAGTATGAATCGTCGATAGAAATTTTCCAAACCAATAAAACTTCTTAGTTCTTGAATGCTTTGAGGAATGGGCCAATATTTGAGAATTTGTACTTTGTCTGTGTTGACATGAATGCCTGCAGAGTCAATTACAAACATGAAATATTTGATGCTGTTCATCACAAAGGAACACTTGTCTATGTTCAAGTAGAGTCGATGTTGCTGGAGAGTGTCGAGGACTTGTTGAATCTGTCCGACATGTTCTTCCCATGATCAACTGAAAATCAATATGTCATCGAGATAGACAGTGACCCATTTGCTGATGAAAGGTTGAAGAATATTTTCCATGTATCGCATGAAGGTCGTAGGTGCATTGGTTAAGCCGAAAGGCATGACTAACCATTCAAACAATCCTTCCTTGGTCTTGAAAGTAGTTTTCCATACATCTGAGGGCTTGATTGGAATCTGATGATATCCCGACTTGAGGTCGATCTTAGTAAAGAATTTAGCACCTTTCAGACAGTTGATGAGCTCGTCTATCCGCGGTAGAGGCTAGCGATTCTTTACCGAAATTGTGTTGAGTGCCCTTTAGTCGATGCACATGTGCCAAGTCCCATCTTTATTTGGAATGAGGATGAATGGACTTCCACAAGGGGAGGAGCTAGGTCGGATATGACCTTTGTTGATCAAATCTTGGATTTGTCTGCGAATCTCTTCATTTTCGAGAATGGATCTTCTGTAAATAGATGTGTTAGGAAAAGAAGAACCAGAAGCAAGTTCAATAGAGTTTTTTACTTGGCAATGTCAAGGTACTACATATGGAACTTGGAATAGGTTCTGATACTCATCAAGAATATTGTCAATCTACTGCTTCTGTCAGGAGCTGCACTGGTCGGTGACTCGACTGGTTGCTGCAGTCTTCCTAGAATGTTGCAGCTTTATCATAATCAATGCGGACTTCTGAGCATGATTGATGAGCTTCTGTGTCTGTTTAGCAGATATCATTGCAACCGTTGGTGTCGGTCGTCATTCTGGTATGCTGTACTATTGATTCCAAATTCTGAAAATCACCTTCTGTGGTCATGACTGGTAACTTCCATGGTGATCCCATAGGTAAGGATTCCCAAACAGGGCATCGACTATGGAGAGAGGTGCCACGTCGCAAAGTACTTCATCTTCAAAAGACTTTATGAAGTAGGCGAGCTTGCATTGTCGAGTGATACTTAGCTCTTGTCCATCCGTCATCCAATCGATGTTGTAAGGCTGAGGATGTAGAGTGCTAACAAGACCTAGTTTCTTCACAAGTTCTTCAGAAACAAAGTTCTTCTAGATTCCATTGTCCACAATCAGATGCAATGGATTGTTTTGAACCCATATATGTGTATGGAATAGGCTCTCTCATTCCTCCTCGTCAACGACAGTCGAAACTGTTGGAGTTGTCAATGTTGATGTCAAAAGAGTCATGGCTTCTGGGTCATATTCTACTACAGTCTTGTCGAATGCATCGGATGTCGACGCTTTTACCAAAAAGGTCTTCCGAGCTTTGCATTCAGACGTATCAGGCCAAGATGAGTGGTTGTAATTGCACCATTTCCCAGTAGGGGGGTTGTTTGCTAAGTTCCTTTTTGTGAAAAGGATTTTTGTTGTGCTCTAGATTTGACGGAGTTGGCTGAGAAAATTTCGACTTGTCGAAGTCGGCTGGTGCGTTCTTGTCGGGTGGTTGTCCTGATGTCGGTTTACTCGCAAAGCGTGCTTTTCCCTTCTATTTGGTTTCATGTTTGTTGGCATAGTGGAATGCATCTGCGAGCGTAGTGACAGTCAGAAACTCCATCTCTTGCTGAATGTACTGGGATAATCCGCTGATGTACTTCAGAACAAGCAATTTTTCTTCTTCTTGAATGCCAAGTCTATCCATGAGTCGATAAAACTCGTTGGTGTAACTCTGTACGGACTGGTCTTTCCATTGCCTTAGCTGCTGCCACTTCTTATACTGCTGTTCAAGGTACTTGGGCGGGTAAAACTCCTTCCGGACGTATTCAACAAATTTATCCCATGTGTCGATGGGGTCTCCTCTTTTCTCCATATTTGTCAAAATATTCTCCCACCAGTAGTGCACAGATGTTGAAATCTTTAAGGATGCAATGGTGATCTTATCGGATTTCGAGAATTGATTCACAGAGTAATAGGATTCCAATTGTTGTACCCAATTGTTGATGGATTCCGCATCAATCTTGCCTTCTAGAATCGGTATGTCCAAATTCATTTGCACTTTGAAGGGGCTGATTTTGTTGAAGTTATTTCTCATTGAAAATACTCCAGATGTCGAAGCAAATTGCGTGATAGTTTCATTGAACTGGATGAACATTTAAGTTCGTTGTCGAGTTAGCGCTTGCTCTGTGAGCTGCTGTGTCTCGTCGATTGCATGTCTTTCGCTTGTTTCTTCTGCCATTTCTGGAGGTAGTGTTGCTTGGATTGTTGATTCTGCGAGCGTGTTTGAACCGACATAATTCAAGTAACTTCGATGGAAGAGTCTATGCAAGACTTAAGCACGAACAAATATGATGCCCTTTGACGTAGCTCTGAATAAGCAGAGCTTTGAATTTGCTTTGATACCAATGATCCACTCACATCCAGGAAGCACGAGGGGGACAAAAGTTCGACTGGATGATTCGGATCTGTTATGGTGAAAGCATAAGAATGAGAAGCAAAGTAGGAATACACTATGCACAAAAATATATAAACACAGACAAATATGCGAACTGGTTTCTCTCTATTATTGGATGTAAAACTCATGACTTGTATATTATAATAGTTTTACATGCTTATATAGAATGTGCTAAGACGCTTGGGCTTCTACCTGTTACGTTCAATTACAAGAGAAGTTAGAATGGTTCTGGAAGTTCAACCGTTACAGTCAACTGGAAGACCTAGAGACAGTCTGTCGAAGTTCGACAGTCGCAAGTCGCAAGTCGAGGCTACAAGTCGACATCGCAATACTATTGAGGTCACTGAACTTGTTGGAGTTGAGAAGGTTGTTGAAGTCATGTCAAATTTGAAACTTGTCGAAGTTGTTTCGACATCGATGACTTGTCGTAGTGGATGTTAGCATTCGACAACAATTCCAACTGCGATATGGATCATAATAAGTTAAAAATAAAAGAAAAAAGAATGTATAAATATGATATACAAGATTGTTGAATCCAGTGTGAAGCGAATTCTCTTCTCCATTGAAGGAAAGGTGCTTCTCTTTGTGCAGGGTATTGTTCATTCTTTTTATTGTTGTGCTAGGTGTTAGGATATTCCTATACTCCATCCTAGTCCTACTAGCATTTTCATCCTTTGCATTTTCAGTCATGTATGCACTTTTAAGGTTTGCATGCATTATTTGTTAGGATATTCCTATACTCCATCCTAGTCCTACTAGCATTTTCATCCTTTGCATTTTCAGTCATGTATGCACTTTTAGGGTTTGCATGCATTTGCATGCATCCCAGTCATCAGTCCCAACACCTAGCTCTCAGTTAGCTAGCCCCCAGAGCTTCTTTCCACTAAGTTTTAGCCCTCCTAGAGATTAGTGCGCCCTTCTTCACCTACCAGTCTAGTTGTCTTCAGTTTATACTCAGTTCCACTCAGTTACACTTAGTTACACTCAACTACACTCAGTTACACTTAGTTACACTCAATTACACTCAGTTACACCTACTAGACTCAGTTTGATTGATGGTTGAGAGTTACTTGAGCATTGATGACTCCATTGATGATGATGAAGACTTCCAGTTGTGCTCTGATGACACCAGTTGTGCTCCGATGACACTCCAGTGATCTTTTGATCACTCCATGAAGGCTAATTCGAATTGCCACCTTAGGAATTCGAATTCATCATGCATTGTATTATTTATTTGTCCATTTGTGATTAATGAATTAGTGTGTGTGAAGTATTTTTGCTTCTATCCGAGTTCTACTGTATTTTTGCTTCAAAGGAGATCTCAAGAAACCATGATTCAAGTCTTGGATCTAATTTGGATTCCAAGCAAACATTGATATTTGATGGCCATTGCCATTTGCTTTGGATAATTTCTCATTCATTCAATGGTTTAGATCTCACCTCAAATGGTTCAAAGGAGATCTTAAGAAACCATTCTTTTAGTCTTGGATCTGATTTGGATTCAAAACATTTACTATTATTTGATGGTTCTTTTGAGCATAATCTCACCCATGATGGTTCGAAGGAGAAGACAAAAGACTATCTGCACATTCATGTTTTTGATCCTACCTCAGCTGATTCGAATCACAGGTTCAAGGATCATCCTCATATTTTTGGATTTGTTCTCATCACATTCGATCTGAAGAGCAAGTACAAGCACATGCCTTTTGAGCATGATCCACTTCTTCCCAAGAAGAAGATACCTCTAGACATATGACCAAGCATCACACTTGCTTGAGTTTGGAGCATTTATTTTGTGTGCCTTACAGTCTATTTTGAGGGGGGGTATTTTTTTCGATGAGGTTTTTCCCATTTCCTCGATTTATTGACTGTTATTATTATTTGTATTGGGTGACCTTTGGTCTTAGTTACCAGGGCCCAGGATGGATTAAGGGGGGGTGTTAGGATATTCCTATACTCCATCCTTGTCCTACTAACATTTTCATCCTTTGCATTTTCAGTCATGTATGCACTTTTATGGTTTGCATGCATTTGCATGCATCCCAGTCATCAGTCCCAGCACCTAGCCCTCAGTTAGATAGCCCCCAAAGCTTCTTTCCACTCAGTTTTAGCCCTCCTAGAGCTTAGTGTGCCCTTCTTCACCTACCAGTCCAGTTGTCTTCAGTTTATACTCAGTTCCACTCAGTTACACTTAGTTACACTCAATTACACTCAGTTACACCTACTAGACTCAGTTTGACTGATGGTTGACAGTTACTTCAACATTGATGACTCCACTAATGATGATGAAGACTTCCAGTTGTGCTCCGATGACATTCCAGTGATCTTTTCACTCCATGAAGGCTAATTCGAATTATCACCTTAGGCATTTGAATTCCTCATGCATTGTATTATTTATTTGTCCATTTGTGATTAATGAATTAGTGTGTGTGAAGTATTTTTGCTTCTATCCGAGTTCTACTGTATTATTATTCTGTTGCTCATTATACTGCATTGACCACTCTTCTTCTATTTTCTTGCTTAATCAATTACTTTCTTTTGAGGTATACATCATCTCTTAGATATGCTGTGACTAATTTTACATGGTATTAGATCCATGGAAGGGACAAGATCTCTCTTCTACAGGTGTTCTACATGAAGAATTGAGTGAATTTGCTCAAAATTACTGACGTTTTGGCATGCAAAATCTCATGTGCATTCGCTCATGTGCATGCAAGGCTGAAATTTCTCTCCAATCCCACTCCAGAAGCTTGAGTTTTCCACATAATTTCTGGATTTGATACATTGGATCCATTCAAGCTTGTTTGATCTCCAATCCCAGGTGTGATGCAACTCTAAAAGGGTGGATTGTTCGACCATAATGGTTCTTGTTTGTGTGTGATTTGCAGGTTTCTTACTTCCTCCATTTGCATTCTCTATTGCAGAGATGGAATATTCTTCTTCACAAAATATTCTTACTCCATTCAACTATGATGAATGGAAACCAAAGATGATTTCATTCTTGAAGAGACAATGTATTTTTGATATGTGCATTGGTAATACAAGAGATTTTGATTCTAATGAAGAGGAGAATGACTGGCTCAATGATTGTGACAGAGATTTTGGAGAAATATGTCTTGCTATGTCTCCTTGTATGTGCTACCTCAGTACTACTGCTGAAAATCCAAGAGATCTATGGGCCCAACTCAATAGAGAATTTGGAAAGCAGGAAGAAGAGGATCATGCTAGCCTTTTGGAGAACAAGCCCAGTGAGATCTCCTTATGTGCTATCTCCGATCATGTATTGGCCTCATCCATTGTTCAAGATGAAGAATAAACTGTAGATTAAACACTCTTTCACTCAAAGTCTTCTATTTCAAATTCCGAGCAAGATAAACCAGCTCATACTCTAGATTCCGAAGAGGTTCCTGAATCCTCTCTTTCACATGAGTTTGCTGGCATGCAGAATAAGGACCTACTTGATGTTTCAGAGGTAAAATATGATTTTGGAGGTCAAGCATTCGTCCTCCTTGATTGCATGACTCCTATAAACTTTTGTTCTATCATTTGCACAGTTTCTCAGAGTTTTACTGAAGATGAAGAGCACTACCATTCGCTTGAGTTCAATTCTCATGCGATTTTTGCTGATTTTGGTTTTGATCTCACCCCTATTGGTTCAAAGGAGATCTCAAGAAACCATTTGTCAAATATTGGAGCTCATTTAACTTCCACTGATAAGAAGTTCAAGTTTCAATATCTATTTGATCCGATTGGAGCTATTTCTACCTCATTTGGTTCGAATCACTGGTTCCAAGATCATCCTCATATTTTCAGATTTGTTCTCACCATTTTCGATATGAAGAGCAAGTTTATAAAGTCTCCACATTCGCTTGCATCCATTGATGGAGAATTCAAGCACATGTTTGTGGAGCATGATCCATTTACTCACAAGAGTAAGATACCTCCAGACATATCTACTTGATTTTGGGGCAGTTAAATCTTTTGGTGTGTTACAGTCCATTTTGAGGTGGGGTTTTTCCCATGAGGTTTTCTCCATTTCCTCGGTTCATGAACTGTTATTTATTTGGATTATTATTGTATTGGGGTGACCTTTGGTCTCAGTAACTAGGGCCCTATATTTTTTTTTTTTTACATCATAGTATAGCTTGAGGGCGGGTGTTAGGATATCTTAGCATTCACTTTTGTACCTTGCATGCATTCTGCATGCACCCGCATGCTGCCCAGTCACCAGTATGATGCCTCCAACACCTAGTCCTTAGTCTCTCAGCACTTGGGAGCTACTTACCACTCAGATGCAGACCTCCTAACCTGTCACGCATCCACTTCTCACCTTCCACTGTAGAAGGGCACCTTTCTCACCTACCAGTCCAGTTACACTTCAGTTATCACTCTGATTTACCTCCGATTGACCCATAACTGATGTTATCACTCCGATTGACCTCCGATGAGACACGACTGACTGTTCTGAGTGCATTTAAGACCTCATGTGCCCTCCACTGAGCCTCCATACCTAGATTAGTGCCACTTACTATCAGTTACACTTATTACACTTAGTTAGACTTAGTTTGACACCTGTTTGACAGTGACTTGTGCATTGATGACCACCACTGATTGATGATGAGGACTCCTAGTTGGAGCCAAGCTACACCATTCAGTAATTCGAATGACCTCCTAACTCAATTCGAATTGATCACTCATTGTCAGATGATTGTATTGTAATTATTCACCCTTATTGGGATATTGAGTATTGATGCATGTTTTGCACAGTTTTACACCATATTTTCTATGTTCATCTGTTGTGATTGATTTACTTGTTGATTAGATATGCTGTGACTAATTTTACATGGTATCAGAGCATGTTGAGAGTATTGTTTATCTCCATTCCTGAGAGTTTTTTGCAGGTTATTATCAAGATTTCGAGTGCAGCAGTTGCAACAGTTTCTGCATTTCTTTTTGCATCAGTAGTAGTTGCAGACTTTTCTATTGTTTTTGTAGGTCTTCTACAGCTTCATGAATTCAAAAGAAATCCCTCCTCTTTCTCCATTCAACTGTGATGAATGGAAACCAAAAATTATAGCATATTTGAAGAGCCATGATCTCTTTGATTATTGTTTTGAAAGAGAGTTCGAATCCTTTGAAGAAGAGAATGACTGGTTAAATGAAGGTGACAGAGCCTCTGGAACCATGATGCTTGCTATGTCTCGTTGTATGGAAATCGATTCCCTTAATTTTGTTGAAACTCCAAAAGAGCTATGGGCCCATCTAGATGAAAGATTTGGCAAACTGAATGAAGGGATTGGTCCAAACACTCTCGAGAGCAAGCAAAGTGATGCATTCGACCTCCTTGATGATCTCATTGATCATGAATCAGTATCAAACATATCTCATATTGAAGTTAGCCACAAAGAAGAAGAACTTGCAGATTCTACACTCATGCTCCAAATTTCTTCTATTTCGAATTCTGTGCCAGCTCACACTCTAGAAATTGCAGAAGGTCCTAAATCCTCTCTTGCACCAGATTTTGTTGGTTTGCATCATGATCTACTGAATGTTTTGGATGCCAAATCAGCCATTGGAGGTAATTCATTTGCTCTCCTTGATCACTCACCTCTTATTTACTATTGTAAGATCATTATTTCATGCTCTCAGAAGGTTATTGAAGATGATGGCCATTGCCATTCGCTTGGGATAATTTCTCATGCATTTACTAGTTTTGATCTCAACTCTAATGGTTCAAAGGAGATCTCAAGAAACCATGATTCAAGTCTTGGATCTAATTTGGATTCCAAGCAAACACTAATATTTGATGGCCATTTCCATTCGCTTGGGATAATTTCTCATTCATTCAATGGTTTAGATCTCACCTCAAATGGTTCAAAGGAGATCTTAAGAAACCATTATTTTAGTCTTGGATCTAATTTGGATTCAAAACATTTACTATTATTTGATGGTTCTTTTGAGCATAATCTCACCCATGATGGTTCGAAGGAGAAGACAAAAGACTATCTGCACATTCATGTTTTTGATCCTACCTCAGCTGATTCGAATCACAGGTTCAAGGATCATCCTCATATTTTTGGATTTGTTCTCATCACATTCGATCTGAAGAGCAAGTACAAGCACATTCCTTTTGAGCATGATCCACTTCTTCCCAAGAAGAAGATACCTCTAGACATATGACCAAGCATCACACCTGCTTGAGTTTGGAGCATTTATTTTGTGTGCCTTACAGTCTATTTTGAGGGGGGGTATTTTTTTCCATGAGGTTTTCCCCATTTCCTCAGTTTATTGACTGTTATTATTATTTGCATTGGGTGACCTTTGGTCTCAGTTACTAGGGCCTAGGATGGATTAAGGGGGGGTGTTAGGATATTCCTATACTCCATCCTTGCCCTACTAGCATTTTCATCCTTTGCATTTTCAATCATGTATGCACTTTTAGGGTTTGCATGCATTATTTAGGGTTTGCATGCATTTGCATGCATCCCAGTGATCATTCCCAGCACCTAGCCCTCAGTTAGCTAGCCCCCAGAGCTTCTTTCCACTCAGTTTTAGCCCTCCTAGAGCTTAGTGCACCCTTCTTCACCTACCAGTCCAGTTGTCTTCAGTTTATACTCAGTTCCACTTAGTTACACTTAGTTACACTTAGTTACACTCAGTTACACTTAGTTACACTCAATTACACTCAGTTACACCTACTAGACTCAGTTTGATTGATGGTTGACAGTTACTTGAGCATTGATGACTCCACTGATGATGATGAAGACTTCCAGTTGTGCTCTGATGACACTCCATTGATCTTTTGATCACTCCATGAAGGCTAATTCGAATTGCCACCTTAGGCATTCGAATTCCTCATGCATTGTATTATTTATTTGTCCATTTGTGATTAATGAATTAGTGTGTGTGAAGTATTTTTGCTTCTATCCGAGTTCTACTGTATTATTATTCTGTTGCTCATTATACTGCATTGACCACTCTTCTTCTATTTTCTCGCTTAATAAATTACTTTCTTGTGAGGTATACATCATCTCTTAGATGTGCTGTGACTAATTTTACACTGGGCACAGATCCGATTGATCTCGCTTCTCTATTGCTTCCATATCTTCACCAAGAAGTTTGGTGATCTCTTATCTTCTGAAAGCAATCTGCTATGTTGTAAAATAAATCATTCTCTACTATCCATTATATTAAACTGAGAAGAATTGATGGGTTTTTTTTTCTCATAATTTTGAGGATTTTACCTATGGTACATATTGTGTTATGGTTGTATGAATTTCAAGGATTGAATTGTCTCATTGCTTCAAGTCTCTGCATCTAAAAGTATTAAAGATCAAAGCTCAACCACATTTCAACATAAAATAAAACTAGATGAACCACTAATATAATCCAGAGAACTTCCAAATAAGTATGAAAGAAACCCTCTCAAGACTAGTGAGAAACTAGTTCGATTTCCCCTGCATAAGAATACTAGTTTTTCAACTTGAACCAAACACCTCCTAATCAACTCTAATACTTCCAAAAAGATTCAATAAGACTCAAATACATCCAAACAGAGATAAATTACTCAATAACATACCTAAGGGGAATTCTATTAAATTTTTACAATCAGTACTATAAATTGCATAGCCATATGAGAAAGATTTATACATGGAATCACCGATCAGTCAAATATGAACACCATATGAAGAACACAAATTGTATATTTATTATTCGTTGTATGAGAATATTAATGGAACTGATTACAATAGTACATGGCTTCATACACAACTCAAAAATCATGAAATAATCAGTTACAATTGTACAAGTTAAAACCTCTACCAGAAGAGACACAAAATGGAGTAGATTTGATAAAATGGGCACATCTCGGTCATCCAGACCTTTTTTGATGAAAAAAAAGTGTTTCCCACTGGAAAATACGCTCATAACGCAATGGAATAAGTATCACAATCCATAAATTCCCATAACTATTTGAACCAGAAGATTTATGTTGGCCCTCCTTCTCCAATCCAAGCTCTAAATCAACAAGAAACACCTCCAAATGATAGTTCAACCTCCAAAATTGTTCCCTCTGTCACGTAGAAGTCATATACAACCAAATACTGATCTCTGCAAGTGAAAATGGATCCAATGGTGTTCCCTACAACACTATGAAATAATAGCAACAACACTATATGAGAGCAAGTGCGCCCTCCACACTTAGAACACTAGAAAACCAACACAATGAAAAATATTAAATGCTGATAAATATTCAGAGCTGAAAATAAACTTACTAGAATCTCAATCCATAAATATCAATAGAGAGATGTGTTGAGTATGATTGTCATTGATGTCAAAGAAGTTTGCTAATGACAAAGGAGAAGTATAGAAATTTGGTGTAAATGGTCGATGCCATATTTAGTTGATGCTTATTGTCATTGATGTCAAAGAATTTCACTAATGACAAAGGAAAAGTATAGCAATTTGATGTAAATGGTCGATGCCATATTTAGTCGATGACAAAGGAAAAGTATAGCAATTTGATGTAAATGGTCAATAGTCATAGAAAGTTAGTTGGTGTCAACCTCTTATATAATGGTCGAGTGGTTGAGCCCTTGTAAATTAAATAAATAGTCAACCTCTTGTCGACCATTGTCACTCGAGTCGGATTCAGAGACGTAGTCGGCAAGTTGGATTCAAAAATAGAATTGTTAGTCAGAATTGGATTTCGACATCAGAATCAGCAAGTTGGATTCGAAATGATGGATTTGAGTTCGACATCGGAATTGAAAAGTCGGAGTCAGAGACGCTGAATTAAGAGTGTATTTTTGAGGTGCTGACTCCCGTCATCGGAATCGACTAGTCAAAATCAGAATGACGGAGTCAGAATCGACGACGGATTTTGACATATTGTAAATCAACAAATAATAAAGTCAGAGTCAACATGTCGGATTTGAAGAGTTTCATATTCACGATGTTAAACTCGCGGGATAAAACATAAAGGTAATTTCAAATTAGTTTTATTTGTGAAGGGTCACAATGAAGAATTGTGACTATTAGGTGAAGAGGAACGATTGAGGGTATATAAATGAGGCTTTAATCCTTCAAATAAAGTGTCCATGTACATTCAAATAGCAGATCAAAAGGTGTACAGAAAACATAAAACACATAATCATTTAAGGGTAGTTGGGAGGCGCAAGGGAAGGCTAGAACAACTTGCAGGAAGTCATAGATTCCTTCCGGTTGCTGTTGCTAAATAGGTTGTTGTTGCATCCTTCAGTTGTAGCGAAAAAACTTGGGTTTCGTTGCATCCTTCAGTTGTAGCTGAAAATATTGGGTGTTGTAGCATCCAGTAAGTTGGTGCTTGCAAATACTTGTAAATACAATTTTGCAGTAATAGAAAGTGTTTGTGGTTTTATCAATTGAGTTTCCATGATAAAATTCCGTGTTCTGTTTCTATTGTTGATTTTGTCTTAAAAGTGATAAAAATTGAAGAAATATCTAAATACTAATTCACCCCCCCTCTCACTATTACTTGATTTTCCAACAATTGGTATTAAAGAAGGTCTCTTCACTAAAGTCTAACCGCTTGAAGAGAGATCTTTTATCACTATGAATCAACAAGGAAAAATGTCCTCCAAGGTTCCACTATTCAATGGTGAGGATTATGCATTCTAGAGTGTTAGGATGAGAAGTCATATAATGTCTATTGGACTAGAAGTTTGGTTATCTATAGAATCATGGTATATATATCCAAAATATCCTCCCACAGATCTTGAAGGAATAAAACAATTTGGATACAATGCAAAAGATGTTAATGCAATTTTGGCTGGATTAAACATAACATTCTTTTCTAATGTGATGCATTGCAAAACAACGAAGGAGATCTGGGAAAAATTGCAGACCATCTAAGAAGGAGACACCAAGGTAAAAAGGGCCAAAATCCATACTTTTAAAGCTTAATTTGAAAGTCTAAAAATGAAGGAAGAAGAGAACATTTCAGAATACTTTGAGATAATTGATGAAATTGTTAATGCAATTCAAGGGCTAGGAGTAGAATTGGAAGAAATCGAAATAGTTGAAAAAGTACTAAGATCACCTCCAATGATTTACAATCCTAATATTTCCACCCTAGAATATAGAGAAAATCTTGACAAGCTCACCATGAATGAACTATATGGGATCCTCATAGCTTATGAGATGAGGATTGGAGAAGATAATTCTCAAAATAATGAATAATCTTTTAAAGCATCAAAAGTAGCTAAGAAATCTAAAATGAAGATTCAATAAGAAGACTCTGATGATGAAGAAGCACTTCTTGTTAAAAATATTAAGAAGGGTACTGATAAGTACAAAGGGAAATTGCCCTTAAAATGATTCAACTATGGGAGAATTGGTCTCTTTGCTTCCAAATTCCCTTATCCCTAACAAGAATACATAGATGAGTGCATTGAAGACTTCAAGAAGAACAAAATGAGTTTAGGAAGAAAAACAAAAATAATACCTTTTAATCCATGGATGATAGCTGCTCAGATGAGTCTAGTGAAGATGAAGAAGCATAAGTTTTATTCACGAGAATAGAGAGCGAAAACAATGAAGAAGAATTAGAAGCTGTGGTAGATCTTGAAGAAGAGATCATAAGTTCTCTTGAATAATTAAGGAAGTATAAAAGGATGTACAAATAATTAAAAACCAAAGTGACAGAGTTTGAAGAGAAAACAATGATACAAAAAAAATTATTGCCGACTTAAAAAATCAGCTTCAAGAAGCTAAAAAGGTTGAAAACAATCTAGAACAACAGCTCAAGAAAAGAGATCAAGAATCAAAGAAGTTTGAAGCTGAAATGGTCTCGCTTAGAAATAATATTGATGAAAAATCCTTTCAATCAAAATTTAAGAGCATCTCAAAAACTCTAGATGACATCCTAAGTTGCCAAATATCATCCAGTAATAAAAATGGATTAGGTTATGACAAACGGATGTAGTCAGAACAATCCTCTTCCACAATACAAGATGAAAATAAAAGGAGTTATGCTGTTGTATTCAAAGACCCAGTTGAAAAGGAAGATAGTAAAAAAATTACTTCTTTTCAAAATAAAGTTAGGACATAAAAAATGTCAAGAAGACCAATGAAAAGTAGAAATCTGCAACTCTTTTTGGGTAATTGTTATGTCTGTAACAATTTTGGGCATAAATCTTTTGATTGTAGGATGTATCAAAAACATACTCAGAAATATCCCTACAAGGAAGTCAATTCTAGTGATCTTCCAAAAGGCATAAGTTAAAATTATTTTGCACCTTTACAGAGGTATGACATAGAATGTTACAAATGTGGTAACTATGGGCATATAGCTAGAAAATGTAAACCATTGATTCCTATTGAAAAAGGAGCCACACATAAATACAAGGAGCAAAGACAGGCTTGGAAAAGGATAGAATATGTGAAAGAAAAATGTTCTATAGCTCTATGTGCCACATAAAAGCAAAATCTATGGAACGTGGACAATGGATATTTAAAGCACATGACAAGAAACCCAATCAAGTTCATAAGCTTGAAACGAGATCAAAAGGGAAAAGTTACTTTTGGAGTTAACTTATCTTCTAAAATAATTGGTAAGGGTACACTGGTTCTTAGAAACAAGGTTAAGGCAAAAAATGTTCTGCTAGTAGAAAACTTAAAACCTAATCTCCTAAGTGTGAGTCAAACTTGTGATCAAGGGCACATTTTCATATTTGACTCGAAGAAATGTGAAATCATAAAGAAAAATTCAGGAAAACTTATTGGGACTGTTGTGAGAACTCCAAGCAATGTATACATCCTAGAAAATGAAGAACAATGTTACATGAGTCAAACTGATGAAAGTATGTTGTGGCATAGAAGGATGGGGCACTTGAACTTTGACAATATTCTAAAAGTAAGTAAGAAGGGATCCATAAGAAACTTGCCAAAGATCATAAAACCTCCAAACTATGTTTGTAGACATTGTCTTCATGGGAAACAAACAAAAGCAAGCTTCAAGATCAAAGAGCATATAACATCACAACCATTGGAAATAATTCACACTGATCTCTATGGACCCACAGGGACTAAAATCATGCAAGGTGAGTGTTACTTCATGTTATTCATTGATGATCATACAAGGATGAATTGGGTAACATTCCTCAAGGAAAAATCAGAAGCCTTTGTGAAGTTTAAAGCTTTTAAATCACTAGTTGAGAATGAAACAAATCTCAAAATTAAATGTCTAAGGTCAGACAATGGTGGCGAGTTTACCGCAAATGAATTCAATGAGTTTTGTGAAACTCATGAAATCAAAAGGCAGTTTTCAACCCCAAAAAATCCTAAGCAAAATGGATTTGTTGAGAGAAAGAACATGACAGTTCAAGAAGAAACCAGAACCATGCTTAATGAAGGTAAACTTCTAGATAGCTATTGGAGAGAAGCAATATATACAGTTGTTTATATACAAAACAGAGGACAACTCAGAGTAAATAATGATAAAACTCCTTAGGAGCAATGGTTTGGCAGAACAACATCTGTCAAGTACTTTAGAGTCTTTGGAAGTAAGTGATACATAAAGAGAGACGATGATGATATTGGAAAATTTGACTCCAGGATAGATGAGGGCATATTTATTGGATATTCATCCACCAAAAAGGCATACATATGTTACAATATAAGGTCAGACAAGATCATAGAAAGTGCAAATGTAATTGTTGATGAAACTAAACAAAAAAAAATTAAAATTCAAGAAAATGAGGATGATGGGGAAACTTCTTGTGAAGACAAAGATGAAGATTCTCAAAAGGAAGAGTTTTTAAAAGAAGAAGAGAAAGATGAAGATTCTCAAAAGCAGGAGGCTTTAGAACAAGAAAAGGAAGAAAAATAAGAATGGCATGAAAGTGAAGACGAAGAATCTCCTAGATATGATACAAAGACTCCATCTAGAAGAATTCAAAAGAATCATCCTCAAACTCCAATCATATGTGACAAGGATGCAGGAGTCAGTACAAGAATAAGATTGATGTTTTAAGAAAAAGCATTAATATCGTTAGTTGAGCCAAAAAAATTTGCAGAAGCTAGCAAAAATAATGATTGGATCAGTGCCATGAATGATGAGTTGGACCAAATAGAGAAAAACCAAACTTGGGAACTTGTCCCAAGACTGAAAGGTGTGAATGTTATTGGGACCAAATGGATTTTCAAGAACAAGTTTAATGAGGATGGTCAAGTCATAAGAAATAAAGCCAGACTAGTATGCAAGGGATATGCTCAAATAAAAGGTATTGACTTTGAAGAAACTTTTGCACCTGTGGCAAGAATTGAAGCCATTAGAATTTTTTTAGCATTTGCAAGCTACAAAAACTTCAATTATACCAAATGGATGTAAAATCTACATTCCTTAATGGATAACTTGAAGAGGAAGTCTATGTTGAAAAACCTGAAGGTTTTCTCTTATCAGAAAATAGAGATTATGTTTGAAAACTAAAAAAGGAACTCTATGGCCTCAAACAAGCTCCAAGATCATGGTTCTCAAGACTGGACAAGTACTTGAAGCAACAAGGATATAGAAGAGGGTCCACTAGTAGTAATCTCTACATAAAGTTTGAAAACAAAATCATGATCATTGTTGTTGTCTACGTAGATGATATCATATTTGGAAGTGATCTACAGATTCTGAGTGTAAATTTTTCTTCAGAAATTAAGAAGGAGTTTGAAATGTCAATGTTGGGTGAACTGACATTCTTCCTTGGTCTACAAGTCTCTCAATCAGAAAAAGGGATCTTCATCTCTCAAACCAAGTATATCAAATATATGCTGAATTGTTTTAAAATGGAAGATTCAAAACCTGTTAGTACTCCTATGGTCACTGGTTGTAAATTAAGCTAGGATGATGAGTCTTTGTAAGTAGATCATACCATGTATAGGTCAATGATTGGCAGTTTTCTATATGTAACAACTACAAGACTATATGTGATGCAGTCTATAGGATTGGTTTCCATATTCCAATCATCCCCCAAAGAAACACATGCGGTAGTAATAAAAATAATCCTTAGATATCTGAAAGGAACTATGGAGTATGGTTGATGGTATCCAAAACAAAATGACTTCACTCTAAAGGAATTTACTAATGCAAATTGGGCAGGAAGTATTGATGAAAGAAAGAGCACCAGTGGAGCAACATTTTACTCAGGAGATTGCTTAGTATCATGGCTAAGTAAAAAGCAGTCCTCCATTTCACTTTCTACAACAGAAGCTGAGTATATTGCTGCTGCATCATGTTGTACTCAAGTCATCTGGATGAAACAAACATTAGAATATCTACTTGTGAAATATGAGGACCTGATTGTGATACACTGTGACAACATGAGTGCTATAAACATATCCAAGAATCTTGTTATGCACTCTAAGACCAAGCACATTCCAATAAAATATCACTTTCTAAGAGAACAAGTGTCACAAAATGTTGTCAAGTTGGAGTATGTTGATACAAAGGAACAAATTGCAGACATATTTACTAAGCCACTAACTAGAGGGTATTTCACCTATCTCAAGAAGAAGCTGGGGGTTATCCCTCTTCCTTAGTATAAATCGAAGATTATACCCTGTCACAAAAAAGATGGATATAGTTGACAGGGGGAGAAATGATGATAGGGGGAGTTTTGAGATCCTTTGTCATTAAGGTCAAAGGGGGAGAAATTTAAAGATTTGTTGTCATCAATGACAAAGGGGGAGAATGCTGAGTATGATTTTCATTGATGTCAAAGAAGTTCACTAATGAAAAAGAAAAAATATAGAAATTCGGTGTAAATGGTCGATGCCATATTTAGACGATTCTTATTGTCATTGATGTCAAATAATTTCACTAATGACAAAGGAAAAGTATAGCAATTCAGTGTAAATGGTCGATGCCATATTTAGTTGATGCTTAATTCTGGTTGTCTCTTAAAAAATAGTATGCCGAAACAAAAAGGTGGTTAATATTCATACAAATTTAGTCGGTTCCGACCTCTTATATAATGGTCGAGTGGTCGAGCCCTTGTAAATTAAATAAATAGTCGACCATTATCAGTCGAGTCAGAGTCAGAGATGTAGTCGGCAAGTTGGAGTCAAAATCAGAATTGTCAGTCAGGATCAGAGTTCGACATCAGAATCGACAAGGAAGAGTAGAAACGATGGAGTCGAGTTTGACATCAAAATCAACAAGTCAGAGACACTGAATTAAGAGTTTATTTTTGAGGTTCTGACTCCCGTCATTGGAATCGACCAGTCAGAATCGACGACGAATATTGACATATTGTAAATCAATGAATAATAAAGTCAGAGTCGACATGTCAGAGTCGAGATTGCGGAGTCGAAGAGTTTCATAATCACGGTGTTAAACTCGCGGGATAAAACAAAAAGGTAATTTCAAATTAGTTTTATTTGTGAAGGGTCATGATGAAGAATTGTGAATATTAGGTGAAGATGCATGATTGAGGGTATATAAACAAAGCTTTAATCCTTCAAATAAAGCGTCTCTGTGTAACATACGCAAAATCCTTGTCATGTTCCATAGGAAATGGGGTGAAATTTTTGTTTTTATTAAACATACTTTCGATATTTGTACAATCATCAATTCACCTACCACGACTGAATAACATCTACTCAAATTGGCACATATCCTTACTGTAATACTGAAAAGCCTTTCCAATCCTAGAAGCATGCAAACCAAGTTTTCCCTTTATAGGATTTATAAAGTAGGGTTAGGTGGAGAATCATTCTCAACTTCATAAGCACACTTGGATAAGAAAATACCATACAAAGCTTTCAACTTGGTAAAACATAGAAGAGCACTCCTTCTACACAGTAAGTTGGGTCCATGACTTCGATGTCATTTTTAACAAAGTTCTCATAATAAAGAGTCAACAAAACATCAGAATCATGCCTTTGTACCATTAATCTCACCATAGATGTAGACAAATATATACACTTATCTTGCCATATAATGATATGTAATAATTTTATTTTTCTCTTACATCTATTAAACATTATATCAATCAACAATGATATTGAATGGTGCAAATATATACTTCAAGAGGATTTAACTATTTTATATTAACTATCCTCATTATATAAAAAATGAATATAACCATGATTGCATCCACATGCCCCTTTTTATACATTTCATTACATACTACAATCATATATGTAAACTTAATATAAGAGGCATTTCTATGCAACATTTGTATCAATCCTTGCTATTACTTAACTCTTACAAGCATACATTGTTACCTTAAACAAAAGCTCAATCATTCATCTATTTGACCCATAATCACATGCTCATACATACGCCATAATTTATATTACATATTCTCAAATATTAGAAAAAGTTTCAAATGCATCTTCTCAACATCAAACATATGAAATTACTCTTCATTTACATTACTAGGATGCTGCATATCAAGGATTACATTAGCTTCATTGAGTATACTTTTCTTACCATCTTGGAAAAATTGCAAGAGAGTCTCCTCCCTGCCTTCTTCTACCTGTCTACATCACTCTTGTAACATTTATTAGTACTACAAAATATACTCTATAATTCTAGATGCTTTTCCATTATTCATGATACATATAACCAATTTACAATCATAATTAACATTAGATATATCTGTATGAACATTACATGAATGAATAATCACGAATTATCTTTTACCCAAAACCACTTGAGAAGCATACACTTCACATAAATGACAAATCCAATAATCGCACATATGAGAGAGACCAATATACGTGGTTCGCCCAAATCTATGGGCTACTTCCACAAAGAAATGCCGCCATATATATTATTTATCAAAAAAAAGTTTACATCTACAACACCATTGTTGCTGTATTCAATTTCCACCTTTTCTCAGCCTCTCTCATCGAGAGTATTCTCGAGACTATTTTCGAGACTTTCACGTTAATCATCAAACAAAAATAAGAAGATCCCTAAGATATCTTCGAGATTCATTAATATATATCTCCGATATAAGGGTTCAACTCTAAGTTACTCTTAAATCATTTCTATCTCACGTTAATAGCTTTATCGATATTGAAAAAGGTATGGCTATATCTTTTAATCAAATACGAAGGTGGATTTTCACGGTTAGAACCTAAGGATCACGTCTTTGAACTTATACCAAATTTATATATATTGAAAAATTTCACATGTAAATTATATATCCTTTATAACGATTATACTTTATAATTCCTTTAACCTTAGACTTACACTTAGTAATTGCATTTAAGATATTTACTAAGGTAACAATCTCTTTGTGGGTGTTTGCAAATATTATATACTTGATTTTTTTTCACAAAGTCATGGAGGAAATATTTAGTATCTTACCATATATGTAAAATATTTTATTAACTAAACCTTACAACCTTTCCAAGCCAAGGACTGTGTCCTTCTCCTCTTTTATTAAAGAGTTGGGATGGTCCATCGGTTTAGGGATCAGGAACCTTGAGGTCGATCCCTTCCCACTATTGAATCTAACATTTAATAAACATAATGACTAGTCATAAAAAAAGGAATGAGGCTCTCGCCTAGCCATCCTTTCCCTCTCAGTAAACGAGATGTAAGGAAAAAGAAGCGGAGAGCACACTGATCGATTTAGTAGTAACATAACTAAACAAAATTATCACAACAAACCTGAGATGGCATAGGTTGCATATCTCTGTCGAAAAATACGATGTGCCAACGCATTATTCCGACAACCTAAGTAGCGTAGGGATTTCATATCTCTGTCATAAGCTGCAATATACCCAATTGTTTAAACATAAATACTGCATCTTCATTTGATTGGGAAACATGCAATTCTATCAATTGCAAAAAGCAGAGTTATCTTTATAATTTCGAATAAATTATGCAAGGATCTAGCTCACACATTCACACGATCTTACCTCTGATCAAAACAAACATAAAACGCAGAGATCACTCACAGATCTATTCTCAAATCATAAACAAAAGAAGAAGCATTCATACCGGAGGTTGTATTCTTTGAAATGAAAACACAGAGATCACCCACATATCTATTCTCAGATCATAACAAAGGAAAACGCATTCATCCAGGAGAACAATATGAAAATGCAGAGGTTTAATAATGAAATCTACGGAGGGTTCAGCTTCTGTGTTTTTCCCTTTTTCCAATTATCTACAATACAACCATGCACATATATAGCAATGAAAACTATAGGGTGTAAATGTATCCACTATAGCATTTCCAATCAATATACAAAACTTACTGCATAGATAATATAAAATATAATCAGAACAATGGACAAGGATCAAGCTCTTTGTGAGCTATCCCTTCCCTACGCCTGCTACGGAATCGATGCCCAACTATCCATTTCCAGACATTCAACCAAAAGTTTAATGCAGAGAAGAAACAACACTTTAACATCAAACAAAAAAATAGCTTAACGAGAAATCGATTCTATAATCCAATGTCGAAACACATTTAGTACATAAAGGAAATAAACTAAAGGAAAACGATAAAGAATCACCTCACCGAACTGGCGTTTCCATGGTTCTACAGGGTCGATATACATAAATATAAGGAAGGATATTCAAGATCTACATAAATATAAGGAAGGATATTCAAGATCTCTGTTTACGCCGAGGTCTCAATGACTGGATGTTACCACGATTCTTCAGGAATCAAATGAAATTGTAGTAGCATATGATAGGAGATCTGTAGGGTTAATCTTTTCGTAGCAGCAATATATTAACACAGAGATTAACCGGGATCACGGTGGCAGAAATACGTTTTCACACTAGATAAAATATAAACAAATATCAAGTATCAAATCAGATACCAAAATGCAAGGCACGTGGTATATACAACCATCAAACAATAATCAAAGACAACACACGAGGTAGGTTATGAACTTGGGTCAAACCTAGCTCTCTGCTACCGTCAGAAACATCACAGAGACAGACTTCGGGTTGGGGTCGAGCCCAACTCTTATGATATTTAGATCTGTCTATAATTCGAACTGAGCTCCCATGATAATGCGATCTAAAGTCTCATCAACACAGAGTATTATAGCGATCCATAGGTGTAGCAGTAAATTCCAGATCGAAACAGAGGTGATATGGAATTTATATATATAGGAAAACAGACTGAAATCTCATGCGCTTAATCAAATGTTAACAAATATTTCTATTATATAGTTTAAACACGGTTAGGGTTCTAGCTTCATGAGCTGACCTACCATCATAAAATTTTAAAATGAAAAATGTTAGGGTTCGATCTCCATGAGCCGACCATAAAATATGAAAAGTGTTGGAATTAGTATTTATTTTATTGCTTTAGTATTCTTCATATCAAGAATTCTTAGGTAGAAATTTATTACAGTCTTTAATGAAACCTTGTAGCTTCGAGGAGAAGCCAAACTTAGTTTGTGTATAAATGAAAATCACTCACAAAAGATTAAAAAAAGAGATGAGAGATAGAAAAAGAGATGAGAGATAGAAAAAGAGATGGAGGAGTGAAGAGAAGAAGAGAAGAAGTAAAAATCTGTGAAATGTATGAAGAGCCCAAGCTCTGTAATATTGTGAAAGATTGAAGTAAAACTCATCTCTCTGTAAGTGCGGCAAAGTTACTCTATTTTATAGTGATAATATATAAGTCTTTAGCTTTATGTATTCATTCTTAAGAATGTTGGTTTATGCGTCCCGCACATCTACTTCATATTGACCTGTGTAAATGTTGTTTACATTTACGGTCTATAAATCAAATCAAGACTCCAAGTATTTCACGGTGGTAAATAACTTAGTTTCACTGTGCAGTAACTTATACATATGTTTCGGTTTTTATGTTTTTGCATGAAATACATTTATACAAGGTTTGTTTAAGATTGGGTTGTGCCCAGCTAAATAGGTATGCGAAGGTAACTTGTGTGCAGTTAACCTTCATAAAGTTAAAAGAAGTTTACAAAAGTAATTTGCATGAAGTGCGAAGCTTATGCAAAGTAAAGTATTTTGCAAAGTATTTTGTGAAGTTAAGAATTTCTGAGACGTTAGTGAACTGTGGAGCAAAGTTCACCTGCGTAGTAGAAAGTCGAAATGTGCAGGTAGTCACCGCGTAGTAAGAGGTAGAATTGCGCAAGCAGTAAAAAGTGAAATTGCGCAACTATTTTACGCGCAGGTAATTTGTGAAGAAAAGTATTCACAAAAATAATTAAAGAGCAAAGTATTTTCTAAGTGGAGTGCAGGTTCTAAACCAAAGAAAAGAAAAATTATTTATTCACCGCTAGGTCAAATTTTTTTGACTTGCCCCCTTTTCCCCTTCATTTGGTATTAGAGCATGGTTTACGGAAAGTATGAATTATATTTATAAGGGCAAAGTGATTAAGAATGGCTTCCGCTTCGGGTAATTTGTAAACCCCAATATTTTCTGGTAAAAATTATGAATATTGGTCTCTAACTATGAAGGTTTTGTTTAGAGGTCAAGATGTATGAGAAATAGTCCAGAATGGCTATGCAAAACCAATAGATGCAACAACATACAACAATCTCACACAAGTTGAGAAGGATGTCTTGAGGGAACAAAGGAAGAAAGATGGCAAGGCATTGTTCCACATACATCAAGCAACGCATGAATCCATACTCCCAAGAGTAGCAACAGCACAGTAAGATAAGGAAGAGTGGGACATGCTGGAAACTTCATATCAAGGGTTGAACAAGGTAAAGACTGCCAAACTTCAAATTCTTAGAAGAGATTTTGAATCTCTGTCTATGAAAAATACAGAGTCAGTAGAATCATTCTACACTCGTGTTATTGGTATGGTTAATCAAATAAAGTCTCATGGAGAAACTTTAGGTGACCAAAGAGTTGTTGAAAAAGTTCTTAGAGTTCTTCCAAAAAAATTTGAATCTTTAGTTGTAACCCTGGAGGAAAACAAAGATCTGTCCACATTTACCATTGATGAGTTGTAAGCCTCATTAATCAATCATGAACATAGAATAAGTGGTTCAAAAACATCACTAGAAGGTGCATTCACAACACAATTGTAATGTCCCTTGTTAGGAATTTTATTGAAATGACAAATTTTCACTTTTTTCCGTAGTTAGACCTTTGACTAGTTTTGAGCTCTAGGTCCCCAAATTGCTCCAATTGCTCCCAAATATTTTGAGAAGGTATATGGATGATGTTATAACATAAATATGTGTTTCAGGGATGCTTTTGGACCTTTAAAATACTTCTACAAATCCTCTTTCAATTCTGGCCAATGTAGGGAACTTTACTAGTAATTTCCCTTTGACTAGTATTGGTCTCTAGGTCTCAAATTGACTCCAAATGCCTTCAAATATTCAAGGAAGGTGTATGGATGATATTAGGACTTGAATATGATGTTAAGGGATGGTATATTGCCACCAAAAGACCTCTGAAAACTCTCTTAAGATTCTGGACCAAGTATGCAATTTTACTAGTAATTTGGGGTTCAAATCTCCTTGGGGTAAGTACTGAAAATGGCTTCCCAAATGCCTCCAAAGCCACTCAAATTTATGAACAGAGGTAGGGAATGTATTAATGATTTTATTAAGGTCTCATGTGAACCATTAATTTATTATTATATATATTTCAACCCTCTCCCATTCAACTGCAAAAATCACCAATTTGACCTTTGGGAAAATGGCACTATTTGCCCTCCCAATGCAATTAAACTGAGTAAAAATACTTCAAATGCTCAAGTACAGTGCATGAAACTTGTAAAATACATGCATGGCAGTCTATTAATCATAAATGTATTAGAGAACCATTCATTCATTCGAAATCATCAGCATTATCATGCTATACATCAATGTAGTGGGGAAATGGCACTGTTCTTTCATTAAAAATGCGATTTATACATTTCTACTTGGAATTTAGACCTGAAAATTTTTGGAGATGAATAAAAGAGTATTTAATTTATATTACAAAATAAATGGGGCATTAAAATCTCCCCCAAAGAGTACAATAGCTCACCAAAAATGCCCTCCCTCAAGGATAAAAAAATATGCCATCAAAATTGGAAATGGTTGAAGGGGTGAGCTGTAATAGAAGAAACCATGAGATGCCCTGTAGCTTAAACCTGAAAATAAAGACTCCATTAAACCTCCAAATGAAATTTCTGAATGGCCTTTCCAATTACCAACTTGGATGTGAATCTTTCACCCTCGAAATTGGCTAAGGCAAGAAATTAGTCATCCACTAGCTCTCCCTCTTCACAAATGCAATTGCAAATTATACAAATGATCAAAATATGGTTTCATTCTTTTTTATTGACATTTATAAAGTTCTAATGTCCTCCATGGGTCGAATTTCTTCCAAGAGACTCATGCCAACTCAAGTTGGGAAGAGATTCCAAAGAACGCCACTTGTACAACAATTTCTAGTCTCCCACTTCCACCAAATCACATGTGGAAGCATCTTAGCTGCCCTAAAACCTTTGAGCGCCCTCTTGGATTCTAGTTTTATCCATGACATGTCATATATGTCATATGTCATCCTTCAGGTCTGATTTGTGTCATAGGTGTCATAGCATCTTCATCATTGTTGTCATAGAGCTAGGGAATCTAGCCCAAGTGTCTCACTAGCTCCAAATTGCCTCTTCCTCTTCCATGGGAGTTACTCTTCCTCTATATTTAGACCTTGTATGATTCATGCCATGAATAATACCTTTTGTACTCCCCCAAGTATGTTACCATTTACCTTCAATTCGAATTGGTGAGAGAATGATGCCAAGTGTAGTGGAGAAATCTAACCATATGTGGGTCCCACTTCGTCCATGTGTCTTCATGATCAAATGCCACTTTGATTTTCACTTGTATATATTTATTTATCTCCTTTATTAAATATTTATGCCATTCTAATGTTCAAACATCATTTATTATCCCCATTATTCCAAATCCCAAAGCTTCCACCCCAAACCTAGGAAACTAGTAATTTTTCTCCTTGGCAATTATTTGACCTTTAGCATCAATTTGACAAACTCTAATGAATAGGGCCAATGTGATTAGGCCATTTTGACCCAATTCCAAATTTGGGACATGAAAAAACTTCCCTTCCCAATATTGCTTGTCCTCAAGCAATTTTAAACATGGGTGTTGAAGAACCTGCTTTCTGTATAATTCTTTGAAGTTGCCATTGAATTGCCCACCCTTGAGTCTTTGAGTTTCCATGAAGATTTTAGAGAGGAACCACCATGATTCTTGCTGCACTACTCTGATAAAAATCACTTTATTAAGTGGGAAATCCATCTCCCATACTTCTTGTTTCCCCAAAAAATTGAAACCAATGAGACAAAAATTATTCCAGGGTCCCATTGCTTGTATTGCACCCCAACAATTAAGAGTGCTCTCCAACCGACACCATTAGATAAGAGGATTACTGGATCCCATTTTCTTGTATGCATTCTTCCAAACATCATGAGTACAAAATATATATCATCAAAGTACATAAAAACATAATGAAAATGGACATCAAGGAGGTGCTTCATCAAAGAATCATGAAAGTGCTTATACCTCCAAGCAAGTAGACCACCATTTTCCAAGTGCATACAAGCTTCAAGTGACCAATCCAATCTGCTCCAATGACATAGGTGAGGATCCCATGTCCTATAATTCTGCTCCAAAAAGATTTGATATGCATAAAAATATTTAGCCATATATTCTTTCATCCAAGAAGTGAATGAAGAATCTCCACTAAAATATGAACCAAATAATGAGCAGAAAAAACAAGGAGACTTCAAATGACTCAAAGAAGTCTCACCCATACATCCCTGAATGTGAGAATAGTAAATATATAACAAAGTATGTGGCTTCCAACAAAAATGTTCTCCTATCATAAATCTATTCACCCAAGTGTTGGACGAAGTTCCTCCAACATCAAATGAATCAAGTGTTGAGCAAGAAAAACCATGAGTCTTCTAGTGACTCAAATGCATATCATAGATGCATCCATGTAGATGTGCATCACCATAAAGTAACAAAGGATGCTGCTACAAATGTGAATAAGAATGTGCTCCAACCATATCATCATGAAAAGTAAATATAGGAGTTCCATACTCCTCATGTGACACCATAAAAAATAACCCTTTCACCCATTCTTCATTGAGACTAATGCTGCAAAACATGGAATTGTAGGATATAGGAGAATTAACTAACTCACCCAAATGATCAAAAAGTGTATAAGTTTCATCATGGAGAGGATCCATATGGCTAGTATCATGCAATTCCTTCAAAAGTGTGAAACCTTTGTTGTAGATTAGTTCCAATGTAGAGGAATCATGCTCTTCGTTAAAAATTGCATAACCTTCATCAAGAGACAATTCAAGTTCCTCTTCCACCACATCAAGTGTTTGGATCTCTTCAAGTTCATCTTCAAACACATTAAGAACATTCAAATTTCTACATTTCTCATGATCCACCATGTCATGAGAATCCTCCAAACAATCTACCATTTGACAATCTGAAACATATGAGGAAAAACATATATCTTGCAACTTTTCAAGAAGTTGCTCATTTTGAATTGTAAGATTATGAATATCCTCATTATTCTTCAAGTATGCATCATGTAACAGTTCGTTAAGCTCAAACAAATGGTTTCTATCAAAAAGCAAAAACATGAAATTACCTTTGATGTGGCACATTGCTCTTTGAATCTTCTCCATGTCTTCAAGGAATGATGTTTTCTCCAATGAAGTAGCTCTCCAACAATAATTTGACACCAATGCTTGAGTGTCATGGAGAATGATGACGGACTCTTGGATCTTATTTTCATTCATATTTAAGGACCCTTTAAGAAAATGAGGCTCTTGCAAATGAACCTCCTCATCTTTTTCATTTTTGCTTGGACCAACTTCATGAAGCTCAAGTGGTGATGAGGAAGTTGATCTTGGTTCTTCTTCAACTGCTACAAGGTCTTCATTATCATGCTTAATGGAACTTGGGCTTGCAAAAACACTTTAAAAACTGATCTCTATGTCACCAACATAGAGGTACGAGCACCCATCAGTAGGTACCCCTTCATAGTTTAAGCATCCATCAGTAGATGCTCTTTGGTTCATGTCTAAGCTAGAGGGTGTCTCAAAATGATCTTTCATATTTTCAATAGAATATTCTTCATGCTCTTGTGATGTCTCTTCATTTTTATCCTTTAAACAAGATGATGCATTTTGCTCCTTGTTTACCTTATGATCAATATCTTTGGAATCTCTTTTTGAAGAATTCCCAAAAGCTCTCCTCAAGAGGGACATAATTTCATGCACACATGTATGATACTCACTCCAAGGTTCTTTACAAGAAGGGCATAAACCTTTCTTTACTAACTCCACATCTTCATTTTTGGGCCTATTTTCAAAAATATGTTAAGCATAGTACTCAAAAGACATGGCATTTTGTGTATTTTTGCTCGAAGCAAGATATTCTTGATTTTTTGATATTGTTGGGGCAAGGTTTTATATTTTTCTTATCCATCTTTGGAACTCACTCATAGAATTATCCTTGGTTGGTGTGACACACTCATATTCATCAGATTTAAAGTCATAAGAAAAATATTCATTTCTCTTGAAATTGTAAGAAGTGTTGCATGATGGCACCTCTTCCTCGTACCATTCACATTCTACTTCATATTGCTCATAAGCATTTGC
Organism: Larix kaempferi; assembly: GCA_027924585.1. Classification (NCBI taxonomy): domain Eukaryota; kingdom Viridiplantae; phylum Streptophyta; class Pinopsida; order Pinales; family Pinaceae; genus Larix; species Larix kaempferi. Next base: position 2,269,059 of record BSBM01001174.1, on the reverse strand, counting down.
ATATTCCTCATAAGAATTGTACTCATAGGATTCATCATAATAGTAAGAAATGGCTGCCAATTATTCTTGAATGTATGTACCTAATCCACATGTGCAAGGACCATGCTCTGATACCACTGTAATGTCCCTTGTTAGGAATTTTATTAAAATGACAAATTTTCACTTTTTTCCCTCGTTAGACCTTTGACTAGTTTTGAGTTCTAAGTCCCCAAATTGCTCCCAAATATTCTGAGAAGGTATATGGATGATGTTATAAAATAAATATGTGTTTTAGGGATGCTTTTGGACCTTTAAAATACTTCTGCAAATCCTCTTTCAATTCTGGCCAATGTAGGGAACTTTACTAGTAATTTCCCTTTGACTAGTATTGGTCTCTAGGTCTCAAATTGACTCCAAATGCCTTCAAATATTTAAGGAAGGTGTGTGAATGATATTAGTACTTGAATATGATGTTAAGGGATGATATATGGCCCCAAAAAGACCTCTGAAAACTCTCTTAATATTATGGACCAAGTATGCAATTTTACTAGTAATTTGGGGTTCAAATCCCCCTGGGGTAAGTCCTGAAAATGGCTTCCCAAATGCCTCCAAATCCACTCAAATTTATGAAAATAGGTAGGGAATGTATTAATTATTTTATTAAGGTCTCATTTGCACCATTAATTGATTATTATATCTGTTCCAACCCTCTCCCATTCAGCTGCAAAAATCACCAATTTGACCCTTGGGGAAATTGCACTATTTCTTCTCCCAATGCAATTAAACTGAGTAAAAATACTTCAAATGCTCAAGTAAAGCACATGAAACATGTAAAATAAATCCATGGAAGTATATTAATCATAAATGTATTAGAGAACCATCCATTCATTCAAAATTATCAGCATTATCATGCTATACATCAATGTAGTGGGGAAATGGAACTGTTCTTTCATTAAAAATGAGATTTATACATTTTTACTTGGAATTTCGACCTGAAAATTTTTGGAGATGAAGAAAAGAGTATTTAATTCATATTAAAAAATAAATGGGCATTAGAAGCTCCCCCAAAGAGTACAATACCTCACCAAAAACGCCCTCCCTCAAGGATAAAAAATATGCCATCAAAACTGGAAATGGTTGAAGGAGTGAGTTGCAATAGAAGAAACCATGAGCTGCCCTATAGCTTACAAATGCAAATAAAGACTCCATTAAAGCTCCAAATGAAAGGTCTAAATGGCCTTTCCAATTACCAACTTGGACGGGAATCTTTCACCCTCGAAATTGGCTAAGGCAAGAAACTAGTCATCCACTGGCTCTCCTTCTTTGCAAATGCAATTGCAAATTGTACAAATGATCAAAAGCTGGTTTCATTCTTTGTTATTGAAATTTATAAAGTTCTAATGTACTCCATGGGTCGAATTCCTTACAAGAGACTCATTCCAACTCAAGTTGGGAAGAGATTCCAAAGAACGCCACTTGTACAACAATTCCTAGTCTCCCACTTCCACCAAATCACATGTGGAAGCATCTTAGCTGCCTTAACACTCTTGAGAGCCCTCTTGGAGTCTATTTTTAGCCATGACATGTCATATATGTCATATGTCATCCTTCAGGTCTGATTTGTGTCATAGGTGTCATAGCATCTTCATCATTGTTGTCATAGAGCTAGAGAGTCTAGCCCAAGTGTCTCATTAGCTCCAAATTGCCTCTTCCTCTTCCATGGGAGTTACTCTTCCTCTATATTTCTACCTTGGATGAGTCATGCCATGAATAATACCTTTTGGACTCCCCCAAGTATGTTACCATTCACCTTGAATTCTAATTGGTGAGAGAATGATGCTAAGTGTAGTGGGGAAATCTAGCCATATGTGGGTCCCACTTCCTCCATGTGTCTTCATGATCAAATGCCAATTTGATTTTCACTTGTATATATTTATTTAGATCCTTTATTAAATATTTATGCCATTCTAATCTTCAAACATCATTTATTATCCCCATTATTCCAAATCCCAAAGCTTCCACCCCAAACTTAGGAAACTAGTAATTTTCCTCCTTGGCAATTATTTGACCTTTAGCATCAATTTGACAAAATCTAATGAATAGGGCTAATGTCATTAGGCCATTGTGACCCAATGCCAAATTTGGGACATGAAAAAAATCATCCATAAGCCATGGAAGAGGCAGAGGAATATCAAACTCTAGAGGCAGAGAATGAAGTTCTTTCAGAGGAGGTCGCATCAGTAGCCCTACGCATGTCACTGGTAGAGGCCAGAATCAGACCCCCAATCAGCGAAGTGGACAAAGGTATGATAAATAAAAAATTCAATGTCATTACTGTAAGAAGTATGGACACTTCGCATATGAATGTAGGAAGAAGTAGCATGACCAAGGAAGGAAAGGCCAAACACAGTCAAACAACAACAACACTCTGAACAAGTCACTGTTCTTAGCATGTGCATCTCCACTTGAATGCAATGCTATCCAAGAAATTCCAAATGACATATGGTATTTAGACTCAGGTTGTAGCATTCACATGACTGGTCATTTAAATCTATTTTCTAGTCTAGATAAATCAGTTCAAACTGATGTCACATTTGGAAACAATATTCAAGTCACTGTTTTGGGTAAGGGTACTGTTGATATTCTAACCTAATAGGGGGAGAAGAAATATATGCCTGATGTTTATTATGTTGAAGGTTTGAATCATAATTTGATGAGCATTGGACAACAGATGGAAAAAGGTTACAGAGTTCACATGATAGGAAAGCATTGTGTGATCAAGGACATATATCCAAGCAATCAGTTAATTGCCGAAGTGCAGATGACAAGAAATCACTTGTTTCCATTGAGGATAAGGCCAAACATAAAAGGAAAAACAACTCAAGTTGTTCATGGAAGTCAGAATGAAAATTCTGGAACTACGCTCTACGCAAAGAGCAAAGGAGCAGACACTCACTGCGCAGTGGAAGAAAAAGACAACGAAATGCAAGCAACGTTTCAAACAGAAATAAAGGATGAATCCTGGTTATGGCATTTCAGATTTGGACATCTGAATTTTGGTAGGATGAAGCTACTGCACATGAAGGATATGGTGAAAGGATTGCCATTGATTGAAAAGCTAGAGAGAATTTGTGAAGGCTGTATTTTTGGCAAACAACACAGAGAGACTTTTTTAGTCGAAAAGTCATACAGAGCTCGCATACCACTTGAAATCGTGCACTCTGATATTTGTGGACCGATGCAAACACCGTCCATGAGAGGATGCACTTATCTTCTCACATTTATTGATGATTTCATAAGAAAAACATGGTTTTATTTTCTGAAACATAAATATGATACATTTAGTTGTTGTCACTAGTTCAAAGCACTTGTGGAGAAGCAGAGTGGTTGCATCATCAAGATATTAAGAACAGACAGAGGTGGTGAGTATGTTTCAAATGATTTCTTAAACTTTTGCAAAAATCATGGCATACAGAAGCAATTCACTATGCGGTATACACCGCAGCAGAATGGCATCGCAGAGAGGAAAAAGAGAACCATTATGGAGATGGCACGCAGTATGTTGGCAGCCATGCATCTGTCAAATGAATACTGCGCTGAAGCAGTGGAAACTATTGTTTACATAATGAATTTATGTCCAACGAAGAGTGTGAAGAACAAAGTTCCACATGAAGCATGGACAGGTATGAAACATAGAGTTTCACATTTAAATTTTTTTGGTTGTGTAGCATACGCACATGTTCCAGATGAGCTGGGAAGGAAATTAGACAATAAAGGACATAAATGCATTTTTATTGGTTTGTCTGAAGACACAAAGGCATACAAGTTATATAATCTTGTCACAAGAAAAGTTATTATCAGTCGAGATGTTCAGTTCGTAGAAAATGAAGCATGGGATGGAACTGTGGAGAAGAATGTGAAAATCGTGTCACATGTTGAACATGATGACAGCGCAGAAGATGTGGTTGAGACTCTGCATGTAAATCAGAACTGTGTAGCTTCGCCTACTCCCAGGAATGCATAGCATGTTCCAGCACAAAGAACTCCGACACAAGTCGCAGCTCAAGCAACTCCGATAAGCACATCAATTGCGCAAAAAACTCCATCAAACAGTTCGCACAACTTGCTCAGTTCGACACCAACAACTCCGCCAAGGACAAGAAGCCTGCACGAGATATATGAGACAGGTACAACTAATTCATTCTCATTTTTTGCATTATTTTCTCAAGTAATTAATGATCCTCTAACATTTGAAGAAGCTGTTGAAGATAAAGTTTGGGAATAAGCCATGGATGAAGAAATAAAATGCCTTGGGAAGAATCAAACATGGGAATTAGTTGATGTTCCTAAGGACAAGAATGTGATAAGCGTGAAATGGATTTATAAGACCAAGCAAGATGCTGATGGAAATGTGCAGAATCACAAGGAAAGATTGGTAGCAAGAGGGTTCACTCAGAAACCTGGCATAGATTTCAATGAAACTTTTGCACTTGTAGCACGAATGGACACTATCAGAACAGTTTTGGCCATCGCAGCTCATAAGACATGGCCTGTTTATCAAATGGATGTTATGTCTGCATTTTTAAATGGTTATTTAGAGGAAGAAGTATATGTAGAGTAGCCACAAGGCTATGAAGTTCCAGGACAAGGACACAACGTATATAGACTGAAGAACACACTCTATGGTTTGAAGCAAACTCCTAGAGCTTGGTACAGTCACATTGACTCTTACCTCATTCAGAATGGATTTCACAGAAGTGAATGTGAGCCAATGCTGTACACAAAAATCAACAAGCAAGGTAATAAGCTAATTGTATGCCTATATGTAGATGATTTAATATTTACTGGTGATTTTGGCATAGAAGAGTTTAGAACATTCATGGAAAGTGAATTTGAAATGATTAATTTGGGGCTTATGAAGTATTTTCTGGGCATAGAAGTCGAACAAACTGAAAATGGGATATTTATATCTCAGTTAAAGTATGCAAGTGATGTCTTGAACATATTTAAGATGTTAAACTGTAAGACAACCCCGACACCAGTAATAACAGTTTTGAAATTGAGCAAGGAAGATGATGGATCCAATGTACATCCTACACTGTTTAAAAGGCTCGTTGGTAGCCTCATGTATCTTACAAAGACAAGGCCAGATATCATGTATGGAATTAGCTTAATCTCAAGATTCATGGAGTCACCAAAAGAATCGCATTGGCAAGTAGGTAAAAGGATTCCGAGGTATGTAAGTGGAACAAAAGACTTTGGTATTCTGTATTCAACCTCAGAAAATTTCAGACTCATTGGATACACTGACAGTGACAATGGAGGCAGCATAGATGACATAAAAAGCACATCTGGAAATACATTTCATGTAGGAACATGTGTTGTATCATGGGATTCAAATAAACAACCCATAGTAACTCTTTCTTCAGCAGAAGCAGAGTATGTCGCAGCTACAAGCACTACATGTCAAGCAGTTTGGATGCGTAGGATGTTAAGTGATCTATTGCAGGTTCAACAAGAACCCACAGTCATTTACTGCGGCAACAATTCAGCTATCGCACTGTCAAAGAATCATGTGTTCCACAAGAGAACCAAGCACATCGACACAAGGTATCATTTTATCAAAGAATTAATAAACAACAAGGAAATCTGTTTAGAATTTTGCAGGTCTGAAGATCATGTAGCAGCTATATTTACAAAACCATTGGAAAGGGACACATTCCAATACCTGCGAAGTTGTTTGGGAGTGACAAGTTCTGCACAGTGAACTATGTCATAAACAGAGCATGTCGCAGCTCTGAAATATTTTGTAATATTCTATTTTTGTTTAATGATTCCCATCCGCTCATAATTAAGGGGGAGTGTTAGAAATATTGTAATTAATGAGCTGATAGCGTATCTGATATGCACCGGCTCTGTCAGACACTCAGTCAGTCTGCAATGTCAGAAGTCAGTCAGTCAGTTTGCAGCCAATGCGGCTCACGTCAAATTAGTATTTATGTGACTGCTTTAGTATTATGCATATCAAGAATTCTTAGGTAGAAATTTATTACAGTCTTTAATGAAACCCTGTAGCTTCGATGAGAAGCCAAACTTAGTTTGTGTATAAATGAAAATCACTCACAAAAGATTAAAAAAAGAGATGAGAGATAGAAAAAGAGATGGAGGAGTGAATATAAGAAGAGAATAAGTAAAAACCCGTGAAATGTATGAAGAGCCCAAGCTCTGTAATATTGTGAAAGATTGAAGTAAAAATCATCTCTCTGTAAGTGCAGAAAAGTTACTCTGTTTTATAGTGGTAATATATAAGTCTTTAGCTTTATGTATTCATTCTCAAGAATGTTGGTTTATGCATCCCGCACACCTACTTCATATTGACCTGTGTAAATGTTGTTTACATTTACAGTCTGTAAATCAAAACAAGATTCCAAGTATTTCACGGTGGTAAATAACCTAGTTTAATTGCGCAGTAACTTCTACATATGTTTCGGTTCTTACGTTTTAGCATGAAATACATTTATACAAGGTTTTTTTAAGATTGGGTTGTGCGCAGCTAAATAGGTATGAGAAGGTAACTTGTGCACAGTTAACCTTCGTAAAGTTAAAAGAAGTTTACAAAAGTAATTTGCATGAAGTGCGAAGCTTATGCAAAGTAAAGTATTCCGCAAAGTATTTTGTGAAGTTAAGAATTTCCGCGAGGGTAGTGAACTGCGCAACAAAGTTCACCTGCGCAGTAGAAAGTCGAAATGCGCAGGTAGTCACCGCGCAGTATGAGGTAGAATTGCACAGTTAATCTGGTAAAAAGTGAAATTACACAACTATTTTACGCGCAGGTAATTTGTGAAGAAAAGTATTCACAAAAATAATTAAAGAGCAAAGTATTTTCTAAGTGGAGCGCAGGTTCTAAACCAAAGAAAAGAAAAATTATTTATTCACTGCGTAGGTCAAATTTTTTTGACTGCGCAGGTTTCCCCCTTTTCCCTTCAAAAAGAAAAACGAAAGGAAACGCATGCCTGCTCTCCTAAGAGGAGCTGCCCCAGAAAGGAATGTTGGGATCAAAATCCAAGGGAGTCGTCCCTTCCCAGCTTTAGCGAAAATGGTTAATTCAAAATAAATCCCCCCATCCCCCTTTCTGAGCTGCGAATTCTTCCTTTATACCCTCGGCTCCCTCTTGCATAGTCTGCCCCCTTATAATTCGAGACCCATAAAAAAATTAGGGACAACAAGGAGCTAGGTGGCAGCCTGAATAACTGCACTCAAATCCAATTGAGGGATTATTTGATAGCTAACAAGGATTAACGCCCCTTCAAGGAGACAATCATCCTCTATTTTCCCAATATACCCCTGTAGATAACTAAATTCCTCTTCACAACAAACATAAGTATAAGGGTACTTTTACCGAGAATCTTCTCTATTGAAAAATTGCATCTTTAACTTTTTATTATCTTCTTCTCTCTTATACTTAAGGTGATAAAACCTTAATTTCTTTTGTTTAAAGATTCTAAAATAAGTCCCCGCTTCCCCTCCACTGTCTTAGTAAATAGTGGGGTGAACCCTTGTTGGTTGCACAATATATATATATATATATATATATATATATATATATATACCTTGGCTATATATGTGTGTGTGTGTGTGTTGGGATGAAGACATATATCTTATAGTATATACCATCTCGTATCCATACCAATTATGTGTAAAGCAATATCTAACTTATATGCTCCGCCATATAAAATTTTAAGGAATATGAAATCTCATATGCATATTAAATATGGATAAAGAAATATCTACTTTCTATTCTTTATCATATAACTTTTAAGGAATATGAAATCTTATATGCATATTAAATATGGATAAAGAAATATCTACTTTCTATGCTTTGCCATATAACTTTTAAGGAATATGAATCTTATATGAGTATTAGAAAATCTCATGTTTTTATATATGTATATATATAAACAAAGACCATTTTTAGTCTTTTAACTATATTTACAAAAGAGATGGTTTATATATAACTTTTTATCTCTTTTAACTTTGGAAGTACTAAATGTATAGCTTGGGGTTTTACTAACCGAACCAAGATAGTGATAACCAACACTTAGTTTTTCATGTGCTAAACAATTTAGCTCATGTTAATAATTAGGTAGTGGGTTTTGATGATGAAAACCCTGACGTCCTCTGCCGGGACTAGGATGCCAAGGACATCCATAAGGGTTTCTTAGTTTTTCATGAAAACTTTGAACAAAGATTAACCTAGTGCCAAGATTTAGACTTTAGAAGACATTTACTACCCTTCGACGATTAAGGCTAACTTCGACATCCCTCTCAAGGACTAACCTATAATCTAGAAAACAACTTAGTAGCCTTCGATGAACGTCACTGTTCACTTAAGTGTTTGCGACACTAAGATACATTTGTCATCAACCATCAAGTACAATTACATTTGCATTTACAAAATAGCAGGGGTGAAAAAGGGGGATATTACACTCTGTACATTCAAATAGCATATCAAAAGGTGTTAAAAAAATAGAAAACACATAATCATTTAAGGGTAGTTGGGAGGCGCAAGGACATGCTACAACAACCTGTAGGAAGTCGTATCTTCCTTCTAGTTGTTGCTGGTAAACAAGGTGTTGTTGCATCCTTCAGTTGTAGCTGAAAAATTCGGGTGTCGTTGCATCCTTCAGTTGTAGCTGAAAATTTTGGGTGTTGTAGCATCCAGCAAGTTGGTGCTTGCAAATACTTGTGAATATAATTTTGCAGTAATAGAAAGTGTTTGTGGTTTTCTCAATTGAGTTTCCACGATAAAATTCTGTGTTCTGTTTCTATTGTTGATTTTGTCTTAAAAGTGATAAAAATTGAAGAAATATCTAAATATTGATTCACCCCCCCTCTCAGTATTACTTGATTTTCCAACAAGATGTGAATACTCCCTCTCTCAACTCGTGCAATGAAGCCCAAATGAAGAGATTCGGGTGATATCCTCCTCTCTAGTAGCCGGAGTGGAATCTTTCACAACCGAAACTATTCACAAATGCAAGGGGCACATCTCCCAAGCTTGAAATCCTCAAGATATTTCCAATTCAGAAATAAAATATCCAAAATCCCTCTCACTTGTGTCTTCACCCCATTTTATAAATCTTCATGGAGCATTTCCCCCTCATTCTAGAATTCTCTCACAAATATTTAATAAAATATTAATAAATGTTATTTTTATGAGAGAATGACACCTTGGGACTCATTTACTTCCTCCCTAATGTTATTTGGCCAAATAATAACTTCATCTACCTTGGAAATTCGAATTAGAGAGGCTTAGCTTGATTTTGGGGAAGTTACACTAGTATGTGGGCCCACCCCTCTCCTCTAGTCCCCTGCTTGACTAAATTTAGGACCTGCAACATGTCAGAAGATGTCATAAGATGTCATAGGACCTGATTCTTGTCATAAGTTGTCATAGATGTCATAGGTTGTCATGGATTTGATATTTTTATCTCGAGGAGTTACAACACATGAGATGCCGCCATGATAGGTTCCTTCCACCTTGGATGAGAGTTACACCTCATATTTGGACTCATTCCTCCACTAATGTGCCCTCCTTTCCAAATTGTTTCCAATGCCATGTTAGAATTCAAATTTGAGGGAGTTACAACTCATGTGGGGCCCAACTCAACCTCCTTATGAGCCCTCCTTGTCCAATTTTTCCTAATGTTGCATCATTTCACAATTTGGACATCAACTAAACAAATATTTGACCCACATCAACACCTTGATAATTTTTCATGACTTTAACAAGTGACTTAAGCTAATGCATCCCCCTAGTCCAATGGAGTGGTCCATAGCAAAAATTTAGGGACATGACATTCACCATACCTTACAAATTACAATCTTCAGAAAAATATGGTTGCTCCAAAGTCCTCCCCAGTAAATATCTCTTGCAAAACTATCCCCTCAAAATTTTGGAAAAATAGTGAAATAGTGATTACATTTTCTTTTTTAAAACACTTTATCAAACTAGTTTTTTGAAAAAGAAATTCTTGCTTCTTTTTTAGCTCATGGAAAAAAATTGTGCATTTTTTTCTTCCACATTTTCTACATACCAGTGCACTTTAATATATAAGCACACCGATGTGACCTTACAAGCAACACACCATTCATATATAACTTGGATAATAATTTTTTGCATAAATGGTGTGCCTTTAAGATCTGATTGCAGTGGTGCTCTATAGGTTTGTTGGCCTCCCAACAAATTCCCCTTGATTTTGTGAAATAAAGGGTCCCTGATGTAAATTGTGTAAATACTTAGCTATTGGTTCTTTTTTATTTTTGCTTGATTTAGTGAGGTTTTTGATGATATCCTTTTTTATCTTTGATTTTTTGGGCTTCTCTTTCATTCTTTCTTAAAGATGATTTGGTGGTTGAGTATTTGATTTTGAGTGCTTCATGGTTGGTGCTTTTTCTTTCTTGTAATAGTGACTTGGAAACATCATAATAAAGCAATTAGGGATTATTCCATTCATTACGTCATCTAACTGGTTGTCTTCACTACTAACTTATCATTATGTCATTCTAGTTTCTTGGATTCTTGATTGCTGATCAATGCTTGTTTGCACTTAGTTGATCTTATTTGAGTTGACTCCACACTTCAATTTGTAAAATTATATCAATTTGGTGTTTGGATAATCTCTTGAAATTTGGATTTCTCTATAACAATGATTAATGATCATTTAAGTGGATCTCAATTGATTGGTCATCTATTTTTGGTGGTTGTGATTTACATCTTGAAAGAGTACATGAAATCAAACTATTGGATTTGAATTTGAGTAATTGATCTACAATTTCTCTGTACTTTATTTTGATCACGATGATTAAATATATTTTATCAAACACATAAATATCTCTTATTATTATTAACTATGTAGTCATTATTTCTATATAGTTAATTAATAATCTCGGACTCAAATATTTGTTAGTATCTTTATGATTGAACTAAAACCTTAAAATGAAAAAGGAAATTTTAGCATTTATTTATGTTTATACTCATTTCATTAATATAAATAAATATGGAAAATAAATAAATAATTTTCCATCTTCATGGCCTATATAAGAAACTCCAATTGTAGTAGACGGTTTTTAGCAGGTTGTTATTCATCTTCATGGCCTATATAAGAAACTCCAATCTGATTGTGAAAATGGGGGAAGGCTCTCTACAGGGTTGGAGAATAGCTATTTTCTTGTCCTTTGTATTCTCTTTGTTCCATTTGTATGTGAAAGTAGGGAGAGAGATATTTGCTAATTTTCTAAGACTCTTTCAACTATCACAGTAAGACTGTAATTATTACTGTTCTTTCCTCATCCAACTGAATTTGATTTAACTACAATTTCTTTGTCCATTCTTGCATTTAACTTTTGTGTTTATTTGTCTGGAATGATTAATTTTATTGTGTTTAATTTTCTTGAACAATCACAGGTTTGATGTAATGAGCAATTTGAATCAATAGTTATTTTGTTAATTACTTGTTTGGAAATATTGATGTGCTTAAATAATTATATTTTATTTTAAAATGGAAATATTGATGTGCTTAAATAATTATATTTTATTTTAAATTTTTTTAATGTAAATTGTAATTAAATCATATATCTCATGCATCAGAATTACATTAATCATGCTCTTGTGCATGATAGGATAGAAATAGATTAGGCACATTTAGTTTTAAATTTAGATTTACATATTTATTTCATGGCAATAAACCTATAGTTTATCATTTAGGAAATTATTAAGATCTCATTGTGAGACTCTATTTTAGAGAGTAAACCTACAAAGGAAAAGAGGCCTTTGTTCCCGTGAGATTTAGTTAATTTAAACATACCGGGGGCTGTGTTAGGCATCTTGTGTGGGCTATTTCTCTTTGTTGGCCAATGACATAAAATCCGGCGAATAAGGTTTTAAAGTGCATTGGCTTGGTAAATAGGAAAAATCATGTAAACAAGGTATTTTGAACCTTGGTATATGTGACAATTGGTTTTCTCATAATGTATGCGGGCACACTGGTTCACCTTTTGTATATGGGAGCACCAGTGCGGTATTGTTTGCAAATAGCACCAGGTAGACATAAAATACTCAAAATCACTAATTTCGTATTGCTTGAATTTTCAAATCCCATGTGCGTTTTAAATATATTAGTGCATTGATGCTCTATAATCATTAAAAATTTAGCGATGGTGATAATATTGAAAAATGCATATATAAGTATCTGCTTTCAAATATAGCGAATATTTTCTTTTGTGGATGTTTAGGGTCAGTGCATATGTGTTTTGTATGCACTGGTACATTTATTTGTTTCAGACGCACATGTGCACTATGTTTATTAAGGTGCACTAGATGTGCTAAAAATCCATATGACTCTATGTTTTAACTTAAAATGGTATATTTATCTCAAATGCTCAAAATTTATTTTAGGAATGTAGACACATATTGATTGTTGATTTGGTTCAAATGCAAGGAGAAAAAATTATAATATCAAATGGCCAATTCTTCAAATTCTAGCTCATTCCATATTCATCAAAGTTCATCAAGTCCCCCCTTTCCATCTCCTGTAAGTTCATGTTTTATTTATATTTTGATTATCTAATTGAATTTATATTATTCATCCACGCGAATCTGAATAACAATGCATTCAATTTTGCACGATCCCGATTCAAGATCGAGTTGAGATGCACAAGATATTGCACCAGTTGAAAAACACCACAACATCTTATCAGGATAAAGATACCAAAATAAATTGGTATATGAAAATGGATGGTCTCTTTACCCCACCAATTGTAACATGCCATCTTCCAACGACAATCCTAGGTCATCGATGGTAATTCAATGTGAGCCAGCTATATTTTATGATACCCTAGTAGTATGCGGTTGTTCAAAATGTGAAGAGTTGAAGGAGAAACCTTGATGTGTCACACTTACCCATTATATTAATGATTGAATACCCAATGTTGATGGTTATACCTCCTGTCGCAATAAAAAATCTACTAGTGATATAGAAAAGACACATAGAAACACTTTCTTATGCTTATTTTTTGCAAAGTTGGAATCCAAAAAACTATGTTTCATCTTGACCAACTTCTCTAATTTTTTTAGTTAATGAAAAGTTATATAGACCCAAAGTATGATATCAATACCACCCAAAACATCTCTACTAGGAGATCCAAAAAGTTGTATGAGTTGAGAGCAAAAATGTCCAAATACACACCAAGGCCGATCTAATTGTTGGAGGGTAGCAATGAATTCTCTCTTCTTGTGCATTTGCAAAGTAAATATGAAACTTGTTAAAACTGTGATTTGTATGGTGCTTGGTCGTCTTCTCTACTTGTGCCTGATGTTGGAACCAAATTCTTCTTTTGTAGTAAAATTTTATGATTGCCAAGTCTAATATAGATGCTGGAAATCTTGAGTTGTTTATCCTTTCACATGTACTTGTTCCTCCCAAATAGTCAGTAGCACTTATTCCATTTTGTGGTCTCTTTATCGTTGTTCTGATTACTTGAATATTGTTAAATACAAACATAACATTTCCATGTATAGTATGTGCATGAATGATTATGCTTCTAGACACTTTAATCGGAAGAACCTGTTATATATCAATGGTCGTCCACAAACTCATGGGAACATTGTAAGGTTCATAAATAGTTTTAGGTGCTCTTTGTTTTATGCAAATTGCTTATTTGAGGAACACTCCAATGACTAGTAGTTCTTTATGAAAAGGAAAGCATTCATACTTGTTAGTGTGCATGTAATACATAGTTTGTCTCCTAGTGACAAGTTAATAAACTATGACTTTCATAGACCACCAAATGAATTCCAAAGACGCCTTGCATTGAGACTACCTTTAGACGCCCCTCTGGGATGTAAGAAAAAATTCACTAATTAATTGTATTTTTTTTATTTTATTTTCAATGGAAATAATGTAAATGTATTACTCCATTATAAATTTTGTTTTATAAAATGATGGGGGTCAAACGTTTACTATTGGAAAAAATTCCCATGCTTCTATAATAATTATTTGGTATAATGTTTGAACGAACCAATTGCATTGTGTTTACTAATATCATTGACATTATGTTCAATATTTTTGAAATCATGATTCTGACGATGAGCGATCTGTCTACCATCTTCCGTTGCATACCACTACAATGTCAAATCGAGAGAAGTATGAAAGAAGAGTGCATATCGGAGAGGAAGCATAGCAAGAATGGTTGAATCAACCACCTATTCTATTCCCACTACATCTAGATTCACCAAATAGGAATGTCTACAATGACACTAGTTCTTCACATGTTGGCGATGAAATAAAGGTTGGTATGGATGATTTCTTATGGGATATAGGTGCCATGGATGCGATATTGTTAGATGCATTCCAGAATCATGAGCTAGGATATGATGCTCATATCACTAATACCTTCTTCGAAAGACTAAAATATGCTTCCGCCACCCCTCTCTTTGGACATGACCAGTCAAAGTATACAGAGTCAGAGACAACAATATTACGATAGAATTTGAAAGCAATGTATGGCATGTCAAATGTGTGTTTATTGACACTTTTGAGGCAACATACCATCGAGTACCTTATATTTTGAGGAATCTTGTCACATAATCAACATTATAAATGGTCGATTTTATGAACATTAAATGACATTGCACATTTCTATTTCTCACTAATTGCAGGTTATTCAAAGATAAGGTACTTACGAGTGATAATTCCTTTCTCGATAGCTGGGAAGAGGTAGAGAAAATGTTGAAAATGCTGGGTGTTGAGTACATATCATATAATGCGTTCCTGAATGATTGTATTCTATATAGAGGTGAATATGCAGAAAAAGAGACATGTCCAAATTGTGGGAATGACAGGTAAAGCACATCATTCCTCCTCATAAGATATTGAGGCACATGCTTATAATCCAAAGGATTCAAATGCTCTTTCATTGCAAATGATTGGCCATGTTGTAGGGATGGTATGCCTCGCAAAAAAGTGAGTCACTAGTTATGTGAATCCAAATAGATTCAATAGCTATGAAGCATATAGAGGATACACGGCCCAGTAAATTAAAGGATGAAATACATAGCCTTTGATTGAGCATAGACATGGATGGTGTTAACCCATATTCCATCCAAAACAAGAGCTATTCTATTTGGCCTGTAGTAGTGATCAATAACAATATAACCCCATGGTTGTTCGTGAAGAATGCAAATATTATGTTGGATCTTATAGTCCCTGGTAGAAGACAAGTGAAGAATATGAATGTTTTCCTACAACCATTAATCAATGAATTGAAGGAATTATGGGAAGGGATACAAGTATACGATGTATCAAGACCCATCCCAATAGAGAGGAGTTTTATTTTGTATGGCATACGTGCATACACCAAACATGATTATCCTGGATTAGGGGTTTGCTCTGGTAAACATATTGATTAATTTATTTATATTCATAACAATATTTTTTTTCATCATTAATTCGGTGCCACTGCCTTGATATTCAACGCTAATGTGCTCTATATACATTAACATCATAGGTATTGTAACAAAAGGGTATCATGGATGTAAATTTTGTGGAACTTATATGAATGATAGTGGCCATCCACCTATGAAATCCGATGTATGATTTATCTAGGGTATTACTCTCAACAGACCACCCTTATAAAAGAGCAATATCTACTTTCAATGGTAAACCTGAGAGAACCCAAAGGCCTGAGATAATGACATAGGTTCACTGGCTTAGGGAATATGATAGAGAGAAGGAGAAGGAAATTACATAAATGTTCAATTCAAATGGGGAACCTATGTTTGATGATCCTAAATTATTCGACACCTATGTTGAGAAAATTCTCATTGGGATGAAAAGGAAATCAATATTTTATGAGCTCCCATATTGGGAGCATCTTAGGATTATCCACTTAGTGGAAACGCCACTATTTCTGGTGCGCTACAGGATGTAGCTATGCTCTCCTAAACAAATATGTTTCCATGTGAAATCAGATCACAGTCTGATCATAATATTGAATAACACTTCCCACACAAATTGCTAGTCTAGAATTGACAAGAACACTCAAAATCAGACTCAGAATTATGCACAATATTAAACTATATTAGCATAAATGTACATAAAAAAACCATGTACCATACATTGGATGAAAATATATATATTTACAACATAAATTTGAATTTCTATGGAGGCATTCCAATTGGTCACAAAAGTAGGCTTACTAAACTAGATAAACCCCCCCAAGGTAGAAACATCTCTCTCCAACTCACTCAAGATGCTCATGAATTGGATAAAAATATTTTGGAATGTGAAATAGACCGAAAATGGAAAAATATGATAGCTTTTGGAGTGAAAAAGAGGCAAGGTATGTTGGCCACAAAATCTAGTAGTTGCCAAAAGCATTGGAGCGCCTAGCTTTAGTCTTATCCATCCAAAAGCAGGAAAAAAAATGTGAAAGCACTGAAAAAGAAAGATATGATCCCTTTCCATTATGGATAGCCATTAAAGCAGGTAGTATGAACAAGGATGCGTTCAAGTGGATAAGGATGGCATGTGGTGGACCTAGGAGACAAGTAAGTGGCCAAAACATAATAAAACTACATAGGAAACTAATAAAAGGAGAAATAAATTATATCCAAAGTATTAAGTGGGTTTTAATTCTCTAAGACCCTCCCTTAATACTGACTGTAAGTGAAAAAACATATCAAAAATATTTGGGCCGAACAACAAAGGCTTGGTCACCCTTTACATATCATTTGTCCAAAAAACAAGGAAACAAGGAAAACCTCATGGGACAAAACCCTCCCTCAAAATGGACAAGAACAAAAATTTGAACCTGATGATCAATCAATCTTCACATCATGTTCATCCACTCCAAGCAACAACTTGATATGGCTGAAATTCTTCTTTGTGAATGATTTAGTGAAAATGTCAGCAATTTGCTCAGTAGTGGGGCAATACTCCAACACAATCAATCCCTCATGCACTAAACTCTGGATGTAGTGCATGTGCACTTCAATATGCTTGGTTCTTTGTATAAGTACTGGATCTGAGTATATCCTTATAACACTCTGATTATAATCCCAAAGAACAATGGGAGTTCTAAAATCAATCTGGAACTCACCAAGAACTCCTTGCGACCAGATGCACTAAGTAGCTGCATTCACTACTCCTTAGTACTCTACCTCTATTGAAGAGAGTGCAATTGCACTTTTATTTTTACTATACCATAATATAGGACCTCTGCCAAGCATGAATACAAACCCGTAAGTGGAATTCCGGTCTATGCTATCCCCAACCCAATCCGAGTCAGAAAAATAAACTAGATCCAGTGAGGAATTGGCAGCATAGTGGATCCCATGTGTCTTGGTGCCTTGCACAAAGTGCAAGATCCTTTTTGAAGCCCTCCAATGGATCTCATGTGGCTGATCCATATATCTTGCAACATTAATTACTGCATATTCCAAATCTGGTCGGGAGTGAGTCAAGTACAACAAGATTCCAACTAGTTGCCTGTAGAGGGTGTTGTTCACCAAGGGTGTAGAATCCCCTTCTTCTAGCCCAACTCCTGAAAGTAAAGGAGTCTTTGCAGCCTTACATTATACAATATTGAACCTTTTTATCATATTAGAAGCATATTTGGACTGGCATACAATGATTCCATTGGGTGATTGAGTGATCTCAAGCCCCCAAAACTCTCAAGAATCCCTAAATTTGTCATGGAGAAAGCTTGATGCAAAGTTGTCCTTAGTGACGAAATTTCATTAGTGGAACTTCCTGTGATTAGTAAACCATCAACATATAATACTATAATCACAATATTACCATTGATGTGCTTTAGATACACATTTGGATAAGATTTGCACCGGTGGAAATATTGTGCCAGGAGGAAATGGTCCATCTTTGCATACCAAGCTCTAGGAGCTTGCTTAAGTCCATACATTTATTTACTTAGCCTACACACAAGTGATGGATATGCAAAATAGAATTCATGTTGCTTCATATAGATCTCATGTTCGATATCACCATGAATAAAATCAGATTTCACATCCATGTGGTGAACTGCCCAACACTTTGTTGCTACAACTAACAAAACTAGTCGAATAGAATCCATTTTTTCCAATGGGGAAAAATGTCTCATTATAGTACATACCTTGGAACTATGAGAATTCCTTTGCCACCAACCTTTATTTATGCTTGACTGCATCGAAATCAACATCCATCTTAGTCTTGTAGATCCACTTGCATCTTACTAGTTTTCTTCCCGGTGGAAGCTTAACTAACTCCCAAGTTCCATTCTTCTGCAAGGAGTAGAAATCCTCATCCATAGCATATAGCCATATTGGATATTATAAGGATTATTCATATGTCTGAGGATCTGATTCAATCATGAGAAAAAATTTCTCAGCAAGATTTATATCCCTTACTGAAAGTGCATTTTCATATTGTGACCTTGTCTTCCTAGGATCCCGAGGATTCCCAGCAAGTTCACCAACAACTTCTATGGTTTTTGCTGCACACTTTGGCATTGATGGAGAACTTGGGTATGAAATTATATCATCAACATCATAATATTAATAATAATCAAAATATTCATCATCATAATCCTCATTCAACTCTTCAGTTCCTTCTTTCGGTGGTAGTTGAGAAGACTCTCCAATCTCAACTCCTTGTAGGGTCTCTTCCTCAAACTGAACACTTCTTTCAATGAATGATTTGTGGGTGATCAGATAAAGAAGTTTGTAACCTTTTGAGTATACCAAGTTTCCAACAAAAAAAAATGGCCTACTCTATGGCTCTAAATCCCTTCTCTTCTCGGATGGCACTCTGGCCCAAGCCTCGAAACCAAATATCCTGAAATGTGAAATATCAGGTTTCTTGCCACACCAAGCTTCATGAGGGGTAAATACTTTTAGTGCTTTATGTGGGAATCTATTTTGTATGTAGGATGCATAGCTTATTGATTCATCCCAAAAATTTGGTGGCAAATACCTTTCTTCCAGGATACAAGTGGCCATCTCTTTCAGAGATCGATTCTTTCTCTCAACAAATCTAGTTGGCTACCCTAACACTACAATTGCAAGACATAAAGCAAGGAAAGCAAGAGAGAAAGGAAGTTTGGTGTACGGGTAGCAAGGGAGAAGGACACACTAAGGATCATTGTCCTTTATTCCAAGATTTCCTTAACATGGGTGGACCAAACCCATTAAACCCACATCCAGGGCCATGGTGTGAAATTTGCCGAACCAGAGGACACTGTCCAGAAGACTGCCATATGATACGGAAATACGTGAGAACACCTAAAAAACTCTATTGTAATTTTTGTAAGTCAGTAGGGCACGATGAATCTAATTGCCATGCATATGAGCTCATGCTAGAAAGAAAGAAATATATTGAGCATATGTATGGAGGAATGTACAGAGTCCAACGAGAGACTTCGCAGAAACAAGAAAATGAACAGCAAGATCAGGGAGCATATAGAGGCCACAGAGGATACCACGGGAGGGGAAGGAATAATGGCCCGGTGCAGGGCCGAGGCCAAGGCCAAGTAATCTGCTATAATTGCGGCCAAGCAGGCCATTCGATATTGTACCAACCCATGCACTACATGCAACTATTGTAGCTCTTTCGATCATGTTATAGAAGACTGCCCAGTGTTGGAGGTAGAGATGCAGAAAAGAAAACGACCAGAGGCGCTGGACCCAAATATCTAGTTGATCGCAGCAGAAAGGAGACTTGTGGATCACAATATTAACGTAGTAATGCGTAGTGGAAGATAAGCAAGCACCACTGGAGAAGTTGGACGCATAAGTGAAGGCCCTACTACCAAGAGATAGGCTTCAAAAATACAGGGAAATAAACGCCCTCAAGAAGGAAGTGCAAACGTTAAGAGAAAAAGAGATTGAAATGGGCGACAAATCGCAACCCTTACTGGAGGACTCCATCACAATCTCATAGGAGATCGAGGAGAAGTTAAAAGAGTTGCACAAGAATCAAGAACAGGTGGAAGGCCAGGTCGACGATGAGATAACACCTGATATGCTGGAAACAGTCAAGCAAGTTGAGCAAGACACGAAGGATGCAGTCGAAAAGCTGATCGACACATACAATGAGTTCACTACGAAGCTATCTCCATAATCGAAAGAACAACTTGAAGAAGTTGTAAGTGGCTCGGGGGCGAGCCACATGTAAGTGTTAGGGGCCTGTTAAGCCTGGCCCAAGTGGGGCAATTTTGAGCAAGGAGGAGTTTTGGAACTGCGGAGATGAGTGCAGTTCAGTTGAAGTATTTTTTGAATAAGTTTTGGGATGCTGCGAAGTTGCGTGCAACGCAGCGTAGGAAGAGCTGCGAAGATCAGCGCTACGAGGATATAGTGTTGCGGTGTGTCTGGTTTACATGGATCCAAAAAAAGCAGAGAGTTGGACGGAAAATGACATAGATTCTGGTTAGACCAGCGGTGGTCTATTTTTGTTAAATATGCTCCAGGAGGACCAAGCGGCGGGTCGGAGCAAAGAGGAAAGAAAGCGACTGGTCACACACGCGGAAGAACCACTACCTAAACCAGTCGCATGAAACCGTTAGAGGAAGAACGAATCGGTGAAAGAAACCTATTGGCATGCGTGTGATAGGAAGGCCAATAGCGACGTGGGCATGCGTTGGAGGCAGGCCACGATAGAATATTCGCTACCAGAAGTCAGCAAGCTTGATGAGCTGGAAGCTGTAACGGTTTTGTAAACCTAAGGGTTTTTTCCTGCGGATTGTAAATACATGACCTACGGGCATGATCTATAAGTAAGGCATAATTTTGTATGGGAAAGGGTTAATCGTCATTGTTTTTGTCGGGTTATTGAATGCTCTCATTTTGTATTGTTCTCATTATCGATTGGATAACATCTGTTGAAGAAATTTTTGTAAAGGCTCTGCAGCTGTGTGCGCAAAGACAGAGAGAGAGAGAGGAAGGTCTGCAAGTTGAGTACACATGCAAAGAACTGTTGTACCCTTCCCAAAGACTAATATAACAATAGTTCTTGTGGACGTAGCCTCCATCCGGGGGGTGAAACACATTAAATACTGTGTAGTGTGATTGTTGTGTTTCTGGATTCTCATTTATAAGCTAGATGTTAATGCTTTTATATGTATTCGCCATAGAGGAAAGATGGGAATAATATGTTAAGTTTTACATGAATAGATGAATGATGAATGCGTAGTATTCTAAGTTGGTGGAAGTATCAGTTTATTGAATGATCACAAGTATACGTAGAGGTTTGATTATGTAACTCTTTTAATACACCGCACTGGAGGTGCGCAACCTCGTATGTTTCGTCTGTTTGCATCCATTCTAAAAGATACTAATCTAAGGTAGTAGATGAATGGTTAAGTGTCAAGTAAAGTCTTCAGTGGTTAAGTGTGAATGAGGAATTGTATAAACCCGTTGCACTTTCCTATTAAGTGTATCCTGCTCGAACCGTGCATCCCTTGGGTGCGTTGATTGTGCAGCGGTTAGTGGTAGAAGTGCGGACCACGACGCAGTCTATCGTCGCGCATTCCTCAGCTCACAGCGTAGGTCTGATAGTGCGCTGCGAAGTAGTCCTGTCCGAACAACTCATCACTTCACTATGGAAAGCTGATTCCGTAGTGCCCCCATAGCTACACCTCGGGTGAGAACTAGACCTGTTCACAGGTTGTTGCTGAAAGGGCTGGTGAGAAGGGGTTTTGTTGGTTCCTCGAACCATTAAAGAACCTGGGTCTACATTGTACCTCTAGATCAGTACTTAAGCCAACAAATGGTTCTGTTGCCGCGCTAAGAATCTGTGATGAGTTGAAGTCGTGATGTACGAAGTAGAAGAAGTTGAGCTGGGTGTCGACTTCTGGTATCCAGACAAGAAAGAAATATGGACGTGGTGTGACAAGATAGATGGAGAATTCGTAAGGAAAGAAAACAGAAACCCACATCTCTCTGACATTCAGTGGTTGAATAAATACCTGTGGAAAGACGTGCACAAATTTTTCTGGGTGTCCTTTGGATGCGAGCTACATGAGTGGTTGTCAAGGCCCGTAGAACAAAGAAACTATATCCCGCGAAGCGCACCGACCGAGTGGACACTTGAGCTTATTGAACAACTCAAAGCATTAGAAAGTCCATTCGTGCGAGCAGTCGATTTCTGGGTCTACAGTACATTACAAATTTTTGTGACGTAGTTTGCTGTGGGCATGCTAAAATTCTACAGCACAGCCGAATAGGGTTTTTCAAGGGAATCAGAGGTAAGTATCTGAACAACCTCAGTTTATATATTAAAATGATTCTTGCTGAGAAAGGTGTTTTTAGAATGTAGTAAAATACTTGCATCTGTCATGGTAGACATTACATATAGTGGTTCCTACGAAGAAATTCATAGCCTGAGAAATGGAAAGAGATACAAGTTCGTCCCTGAGCAAACTACTAGTGGACCTAGACTCCATGTAGACATACATTCAAAAGCTGACCCTGATAGCCAAATCGCACCTCTATCCTCCACCTGTTAGCCTAATACACCGCAAAATCGGCCTGTTGCACATACCGTGCCTCCCTTATCTCAGAACCCATCCGTCTAGAACATACTGGTTGCGCGCACCGCACAGCCCGCACCATAGAACATTTGTACTTGTACCATCGCAGGAGCAGGTGCCCAGGCTATTCCAAATCAACCTATTCAGTATCAGGCTGTACCACTTAAGAACGTCCAACCTCATAATATTATCCCTAGCACGACTCAGAGAACTGTGCCACCTCGAAGGAGGATGGCTGATGATATCAAACTTTCGATATTCAAAGGAATGCGTCTAGAAGACCCTGATCAACATTGGTTTCTATGTGAAGCTATATGGAGTGTAAAGCAAGTACAGGACAACGCTGTGAAGCAAGCGCAGCTTGTGAACACATTTATAGACCAAGCCATGCACTGGTTCATGAAATATTCGTAGGGACACTAAAGAACCCTGGCAGAAATCAAGGCTGCACTCTTAACAGAATTTAAGAAGCCGAAGTCAGAGTCACAGTGTATCATAGAGTTAAAAGAGATCAAACAGAAACCTAATGAAACAGTCTAGGAGTTTGATCAGAAATTTAAGACACTACTGGACCAAGTAAGCTTTGATATTCCACCGTAACAACATAAGGAGTCGTTTATAGCCGCATTGTTGCCCCATATTAGACAACCATTGATGCAACAAAAAGTGGCTTCACATCCAGAAGCATTGGAGATCGTGATGAAGCTGGAAGCTTCACCTATGGGAGAAACTAGCACTGGGATGTCGCAGATTCAAAACCAGTTGGCTACCCTAACACTACAATTGCAAGACATAAAGCAAGGAAAGCAAGAGAGAAAGGAAGTCTGGTGTACAAGCTGCAAGGGAGAAGGACGCACTAAGGATCATTGTCCTTTATTCCAGGATTTCCTTAACATGGGTGGACCAAACCCATTAAACCCACATCCAGGGCCATGGTGTGAAATTTTCCAAACCAGAGGACACCGACCAGAAGACTGCCATATGATACAGAAATATGTGAGAATACCTAAAAACCTCTATTGTAATTTTTGTAAGTCAGTAGGGCACGATGAATCTAATTGCCGTGCATATGAGATCATGCTAGAAAGAAAGAAAGATATTGAGAATATGTATGGAGGAATGTACAGAGTCTAAGGAGAGACTCCGTAGAAACAAGAAAATGCACAGCAGAATCATGGAGAATATAGAGGCCATGGAGGATACCATGGGAGGGGAAGGAATAATGGCCCAGCGCAGGGATGGGGCCAAGGCCAAGTAATCTGCTATAATTGCAGCCAAGCAGGACATGTATCTCAAGATTGTACTAACCCATGCACTACATGAAGCTATTGTAGCTCTTTCGATCATGTTATAGAATACTGCCCAGTGTTGGAGGTAGAGATGTAGAAAAGAAAACAGCCAGAGGCGTCGGCCCCAAATATCCGGTTGATCGCAGTAGAAAGGAGACCTACGGATCAAAGTATTAACGTTTTAATGCACCATGGAAGATAAGAAAGCAGCATTGGAGAAGTTGGACACAGAAGTGAAGGCCCTACTACCAAGAGATAGGCTTCATAAATATAGGGAAATTTTGAGCAAGGAAGAGTTTTGGAACTGCGGAGTTGAGCGCAGTTCAGTTGAAGTATTTTTTGTATAAGTTTTGGGATGTTGTGAAGTTGCGCGCAGCACAGCATCGGAAGAGCTGCGAATATCAGTGCTACGGTGTGTCTAGTCTATGTGGATCCGACAAAGCAGAGAGTTGGATGGAAAACGACACAGATTCCGGTTAGACTAGCGGTGGTCTATTTTTGGTAAAGATGTGAAAATCCTCACAGCAAATCTAAGAGATGATGTATACCTCACAAGAAAGTAATTGATTAAGCAGGAAAATAGAAGAAGAGTGGTCAATGCAGTATAATGAGAAACACAATAATAATACAGTAGAACTTGGATAGAAGCAAAAATACTTCACACACACTAGTTAATTAATCACAGTATGGACAAATAAATAGTACAATGCATGAGGATTCGAATGCCTAAGGTGGCAATTCGAATTAGCCTTCATGGAGTGATCAAAGGATCACTGGAGTGTCATCGGAGCACAACTGGTGTCATCAGAGCACAACTGGAAGTCTTCATCATCATCAGTGGAGTCATCAATGCTCAAGTAATAGTCAACCATCAGTCAAACTGAGTCTGGTAGGTGTAACTTAGTGTAACTGAGTATAAACTGAAGACAACTTGACTGGTAGGTGAAGAAGGGCGAGTTGCTTCCTAAAATCAAGGAAGAAGGGTGCATTGAGCTCTCAGGTTCATCTTCCTATTGATGTTCTTTCCCTCATACATTCTGGAAAGAGCATCATACATTTCCTTTGGAGTCTTCTTGGATGCCAATTGGGGAATCAAGTGGTCTTTTATAGAATCAACAATGATTCTCTTTTCCCTAATCAAGTCCTTCCGATACTTCTCTTTGGATTCATCTTCTTCAGGTTCTGCAATGTCATCTTTGATAAATTGGGTAAGATCATTCTTTTCAAGAATGAGACCAATCCTATATTTCTATGCCCAAAAATTCTCTATACCCTCTAGCTTGTCTTCAAGCTTGGTGCTTGGAGCCATCTTATTCAGGGGGTCACAGAGATTGAAGTTTCTTAAGAGATAGAATAACACTTACCAGGAGATGTGCTTGATTGAGTTGAGAGATCTGGTGTGTTCTGCTTCTGGAAACTTCAACTTTTCACCTTCCAGATCTACAACAAAATTTTTGATTTTCTGGTCTTCTCTTTTCTGGATTTCTGGTGCATAGGTTCGCAGCTTTTATGGTTCACTGGTGCACAGGTTCACAGCTTTTATGGTTCACTGGTGCACAGGTGCGCAACTTTTCTGGTTTTCTGCACTTTTGGTCAAACTAGGGTTTGACTTTCCCAGAGTTCTACCTAACCAAAAATCTCGATCCAGGGCTCAAAAATTCGATTTTGAGGAGGGCTATCTAGCCATGCAGTCAGAATTAAAAAATTACAACTTTTTGCAGAAACCCTAATTTTCACCAGAGGAGGAGAGAGAGGTATTTTCACCTTGTGAAAGATGTCCTATTCAGGCTAGCTTTGATACCATGTTAAGTTTTGACATAAATTCACTAGCAATATCACTGAAAGAAACACAATCACAAGATAGACGAAGATTTACCCTGGGAAACCCTCAGGGGGTAGAAAACCCAACAAAGCTTTCCTCAATATAGATAATAAACCAATACAAAGATGTAGTCCAAGACTAGAGATCCTTCTCCTCCTATGCAGACCTCTCTCTCTCCTATGCGCCAATCAAAAGTGAGTGAATAAATGAGATAAGTGAGGAACAAGCCTCCTCTACTTATACTCATCTCCGAACTGACTTTTTACCCTAATGGGGGCAACCTCTCCTAAGAGAGTCTAATAACCCCTAATACACTAACTCAGGGCCGACCCCACATGGGAGATCTAATAACCCTAGTTACCGCAATCCATCGGAGGAATAAACATCTCCGGATACATAATAAAGTCCCGTCGGAGGAGTGCAACATCTCCAGAATAATAGGATACAAATATAATATTCTTAGAGGTTACACTATTTCAACAAACCTGGAATCTGTGTAGGCATACATTCAGAAGCTGACCTAATAGCCAAACCACACCTCTATCCTCCACCTATCAGCCTAAAACACCGCAAAATCCACCGGTTGCACATACCGTGCCTCCCTTATCTCAGAACCCATCCGTCCAGAACCCACCAGTTGTGAGCACCGCACAACCCGCACCACAGAACATTAGTACTGGTACCACTGCAGGAGCGGGTGCCCAGGCTATTCCAAACCAACCTACTCAGTCTCAGGCTGTACCACTTCAGAATGTCCAACCTCAGAATATTATCCCTAACACCACTCAGAGAACCATGCCACCTCGAAGGAGGATGGATAATGATATCAAATGGCTGATATTCAAAGGAACGGGTCTAGAAGACCCTGATCAACATTGGTTTCTATGTGAAGCGGCATGGAGTGTAAAGCAAGTACAAGAAAACGCTGTGAAGCAAGTGTAGCTCGTCACCACATTTAGAGACCGAGCCTTGCACTAATTCATGGAATATTCACAGGGACACCAAAGAACCCTGGTAGAAATCAAGGATGCACTCTTAGCAGAATTTAAGAAGCTGAAGTCAGAGTCACAGTGTATCACAGAGTTGAAAGAGATCAAACAGAAACCTAATGAAATAGTCTGGGATTTTGATCATATATTTTAGACACTACTGGACCAAGTAAGCTTTGATATTCCACCGCAACAACATAAGGAGTGGTTTATAGCCGCGTTGTTGCCCCATATTAGATAGCCGTTGATGGATCAGAAAGTGGCTTCACAGTTAGAAGCACTGGAGATCATGATGAAGCTGGAAGCTTCACCTATGGGAGAAACTAGCACTAGGATGTTGCAGATTCAAAACTAGTTCGCTACCCTAACACTACAATTGCAAGACATAAAGCAAGGAAAGTAAGAGAGAAAGGAAGTCTGGTGTATAGGTTGCACAGGAGAAGGACACACTAAGGATCATTGTCCTTTATTCCAGGATTTCCTTAACATGGGTGGACCAAACCCATTAAACCCACATCCAGGGCCATCGTGTGAAATTTTCCGAACCAGAGGACACTGGCCAGAAGACTGCCATATGATACAGAAATATGTGAGAACACCTAAAACCTCTATTGTAATTTCTATAAGTCAGTAGGGCACGACGAATCTAATTGCCGCACATATGAGCTCATGCTAGAAAGAAAGAAAGAAAGATATTGAGCATATGTATGGAGGAATGTACAGAGTCCAAGGAGAGACTCCGCAGAAACAAGAAAATGCACAGCAGGATCAGGGAGCATATAGAGGTTGCGGAGGATACCACGGGAGGGGAAGGAATAATGGCACGATGCAGGGATGAGGCCGAGGCCAAGTAATCTACTATAATTGCGTCCAAGCAGGACATGTATCTCGAGATTGTACTAACCCATACACTACATGAATCTATTGTAGCTCTTTCGATCATGTTATAGAAGATTGCCCAGTGTTGGAGGTAGAGATGCAGAAAAGAAAACAACCAGAGGCACCGACCCCAAATATCCAGTTGATCATAGTAGAAAGGAGACCTATGGATCAAAGTATTAATGTAGTAACACACCGTGGAAGATAAGCAAGAAGCACTAGAGAAGTTGAACGCAGAAGTGAAGGCCCTACTACCAAGAGACAGGCTTCACAAATACAAGGAAATAAATGCCCTCAAGAAGGAAGTGCAAATGTTAAGAGAAAAAGAGACTAAAATGGGCGACAAATCGCAACCCTTACTGCAGGATGCCAGCACGATCTCGCAGGAGATCGAGGAGAAGTTAAAAGAGTTGCGCAAGAATCAAGAATAGGTGGAAGGTCAGGTTGGAAATGAGATAACACTTGATATGCTGGAAACAGTCAAGCAACTTGAGCAAGACATGAAGGACGCAATCGAAAAGATGATCGGCACATACAATGAGTTTGCTGCGAAGCTAGCTCCTCAGCTGGACGAATAGCTTGAAGAAGTTGTAGGTGTCTCAGGGGCGAGCCACATGTAAGTGATAGGGGCCTGTTGGGCCTGGCCCAAGTGGGGCAATTTTGAGCAAGGAGGAGTTTTGGAACTATGGAGCTGAGCATAGTTCAGTTGAAGTATTTTTTGTATAAGTTTTGGGATGCTGCGTAGTTGTGCGCAGCGTAGCGTCGAAAGAGCTGCGAAGATCAGTGCTGCAAGGAGATAGTGCTGCGGTGTGTCTAGTCTATGTGGATCTGGTAAAGCAGAGAGTTGGACGGAAGACAAAACAAATTCTGGTTAGACCAGTGGTGGTCTATTTTTGGTAAAGATGCTCCAGGAGGACCAAGCAGTGGGTTGGAGCAAAGAGGATAGAAAGCGACTGGTCACACACACGGAAGAACCACTGCCTGAACTAGTTGCACGAAACTGTTAGAGGAAGAATGACTCGGTGAAAGCAACCTGTTGGCATGTGTGTGATAAGAAGGCCGATAGAGATGTGGGAATGCGTTGGAGGCAGGCCACGACAGAATATTCGCTACCAGAAGCCAGCAAGCTCGATGAGCTGGAAACTGTAACGGTTTTGTAAACCTAAGGGTTTTTTCCTGCAGATTGTAAAGACATGACCTACGGGCATGATCTATAAATAAGGCATAATTTTGTATGGGAAGGGTAAATCCTCATTGTTGTTGTTGGGTTATTGAATGCTCTCATTTTGTATTGTTCTCATTATCGATTGGATAACATATGTTGAAGAACATTTTGTAAAGGCTCTGCAACTGTGTGCGCAGAGGCCGAGAGAGAGAGAGGAAGGTCTGCAAGCTGAGTGCGCAAACAAAGAGTTGTTGTACCCTTCCCAAAGACTAATATAACAACAGTTCTTGTGGACGTAGCCTCCATCGGGTGGGTGTACCACGTTAAATACGGTGTAGTGTGATTGTTGTGTTTCTGCATTTGCTTATTTGCATGCTTTGAATGTTTGGATTCTCATTTACAAGCTGTATGTTAATGCTTTTATATGTATTCTCCACAGAGGAAAGATGAGAATAATATGTTAAGTTTTACATGAATAGATGAAAGATGAATGCATAGTATTCTAAGTTGGTGGAAGTATCAGTTTATTGAATGATCAAAAGTATACGTAGAGGTTTGATTGTGTAACTCTTTGAATACACCGCACTAGAGGTGCGCAGCCTCGTATGTTTCATCTGTTTGAATCCGATCTAAAAGCTACTAATCTAAGGCAGTAGATGAATGGTTAAGTGTCAAGTAACATCTTCAGTGGTTAAGTGTGAATGAGGAAGCGTATAACCCCGTTGCGCTGTCCTATTAAGTGTATCCTTCTTGAACCGCACAGCCCTTGGTTGCGCTGATTGCGCAGAGGTTAGTGGTAGACGTGCGGACCACGACGCAGTCTATCGTCGCGCAGTCCTCAGCTCGCAGTGTAGGTCTGATAGTGCACTGCGCAATAGTCGTGTCTGAACAACTCATCACTTAACTGTGGAAACCTGATTCCGCAGTGCCCCCATAGCTACACCTCGGGTGAGACCTTGACCTGTTCGCAGGTTGTTGCTGAAAGGGCCGGTGAGAAGGGGTTTTGTTGGTTCCTCGAACCACTAAAGAACCCGAGTCTACATTGGAAACCTCTAGATCAGTACTTAAGCTGACAAGCACACACCGGATGTAATGATTTGGGATGAACAAAGGGATGATGAAAAAAAGGGAAGGGGAGCTACTGCAAACAAATAGAAGAGATGCATGATAAAGAGTAAGTCACTTATTTTTTGTCAAATTTCTGTAGAGTAACCATTCACACTAAACTTCATAATCTCTATTTGATCTCAAACATACTATATGTCGGTTTGATTCCATGAATATATCAATGAATTCATAAATTGATGCCATCAATAAATTCATTCTGTACAACATAGAGGAAAGACAAATGTGGGTGGAGTAAATGAGAAAATGAGACATTGAAAAGAAATAGTTGAAACGGTTGAACGATACAAGCATGGCTCATCTAGATCATTTGAAAGAAAATATGCCAATGATCCATCCCAACAATTGGGTTGCTGGACAAGTCAGAGAGAAATACAGTGCATCTGGTTGTTACTCTCCTGCTAAAGAGGATACATGAAACATAGGGATCAGGTGCAACAAATAGGTAATAATCTCGTTGTGTACATTTTTAACTTTATAATGCACTTTTGAATTATAACATCTATATTTTATATATCAATGGTTGGGTTATTATAAATATGACATTGTCATTTGTTCACATTTTTATAGGTGCATTTGTTCCCATCGATGTGGGCATATGGGCATCATTTTAACACTGAGGATGCCGATGATGGATGTGTCACACAAGAGTATGGAGTGGAAGTCGAGTATGACCAATCTATTCATGGTAGCCACAATGATTAGAACATAATAGGGGGGAAGATAGGTTATGCCGAAAAGATACAAGATATAATTCAAAACTCATCTTTCCAATGTGTTATTTTTAGGTGCAAGTCGTGGGACACCTTTGACCAGAGCAATGTAAAGGAAGATCACAATAGTGGGATGATATGTATCAACTCTAGAAATATTTGGGATGAAATTAAGGAGCCTTATGTTTTCCTAAAACACTACAACCAGGTGGCTTTTTACCTGGACGTGTTGGATAGGGATTGGTGGTTCACATTAAGACACGATCCTAGATCAAAAATATTTTTTAGAACAACAGTGATATCATGCCAATCAATGAAGATAATCAAGGATATGACAACATAGAGTGATATGTACATGTTGTATTTCATCATTTATGGTGTTGATGTATCATTTTATTATTGTTATCTTTAATTCGACAATTTTTTTTGATTT
This sequence comes from Larix kaempferi, assembly GCA_027924585.1. Taxonomy (NCBI): domain Eukaryota; kingdom Viridiplantae; phylum Streptophyta; class Pinopsida; order Pinales; family Pinaceae; genus Larix; species Larix kaempferi. Next base: position 2,238,084 of record BSBM01001174.1, on the reverse strand, counting down.
GATTCATTTTATAATGGTGGAAATTAAAAGTTAATTACAAACAATTTTTAAACAATTTTAGTTGGTTAACAATCAATTTGATGATTAATGTGTTCATCTATATACTAATTTGTGATTGCATGGAAGAATTGATTGAAAAATAATTTTATTTTAGTTGAAAGCATTTTTATCTCATTACATATTTAATATAAAATTTTAGAATTATTTTCATGATAAAATAATTGTGTGGGCTAGTCCTACCTTCATTATCTCTCTTTGCAAACTCTATATACAATGTAAATTAAAAGTACAATATCCTAATACTCAATTCAATATAATATTATGTAGAATACAAAAGATGGAGTCCATTTGGATTTCGATCAAACACATCATGAACGTGCATGTTCCATCATTATTGTAAGACATGATAATTTACAAGCTCATTAATTGCTAACGCTATGGAATAGTAAGTTTATACTAATTATGTGGATTGACTAGTTTAAAAATTCATTGCTTTGTAAGAAAAAAAGTGATGTAAGAAGACATATAACTTATTATATGAACAATGTGCACGATATTAGTTTATATATAGTATAATATTTGCATAACTTTAGAATTATCTGCATGATTGAATATAAATTTAGAATATGTTAACTTTAGAATTATTTTCATGATTTAATATAGTATTTAATGTAAATCAAACAAATGGATGTAAGAAATTAATGAAATTTATTTATAATTGTTTTCATGATTTAATATGCATTATGTCAACACTATACAAAATTGAAGAAATGAAAATTTTGTTAGTTTGTAGGGGTTGGGGGTTATGGGATAAAGGAGTTTTGAGAGTTATACACATAACATTAATTAGATAGAATGAGTTATGTTTTAGGGTTACTACGCCATGAGTAAAGATCTTATATGCTTACTATAATTCCAAATAAGTTAGACATATTTAGTATATAGTCTTTAGGTGTTTTTGGATATCTTAAAGACACATTTCAAAGAAATATTGTAATTTTTGTTATAATTAATTTGTAATTCCCGAGGACCCTCCCCAACATAAGTGCCAATATATACAAAATATACAGTACATAAAAATAATTTGACAATTCCATTAAACAATTTAAAGAATGTTACAATAAATTACATTTGCATTAAGTAAGATAATAACATGCAAATATATTAATTAAACCATAACGCTAATATTACCTCTGGCATATGGTGGCTCATCTAGAGTGAAAAGGATGTTCGAACATACTTTCCAATTTAGTATAGCGTATCGACACGACACAAGATCCAATGTGTGATCATCCTTGCTGGCAAGTAACTACAATTTCTTTGAGGAGATCCTACTTGCGAACTTCGGTTGGCCCCTATTAAGCATCATCTCTCCCCACATGTGCATACACAATCATCAAACTAGGAGGGAGGCGATCAGATGATGACCTAGTGACTAAAAAACTCTCAAAAAATAAACAAAATAAATCTAAAGCAAAAGGGAATTTGACCCTCCCCTCAAACTATGCATGACATTGATCAGTATAAAAAAAAATTTGCTGCAAAAAGATAGCAAACCACCTAATGCATATAGGTCTTCGAAGTAAAGAATATACATAATACAATAGAGGGAAGCTAATGAAATTCCCATTAGTGGTGAAGTGGGTCATTGTCATCACCAAAAGTGAGGGACACCTATCCTCCTCTGCACCGAAAGAATCTATCCATAGTTGTCTACTAGAAACGTGAAAATTAGCAGGGTCAGTGACCTATTGAGTGATATATATCTAAGATTAAGTGAGATGAATCTCTACTACAACACCAGTGGGACATTAGGGGCCTGGGGAAAAACATCCCCTCTCTTGAATAATCAAGTGATGAAATATATGTCCTCCTCCATGGGTTGGAACTGAATTGAAATGGATGTCTGTGCTAATCCCATTGATGTTTCAATTGCATCAGTAATGTTGAGTTCCCCCTTGGGAATTTAGCCTCCTCATAGAAATTGAGGAGGCCAACATGCCTCAAGAGGACTTAGGTCTATGTTGCAATAGGGTGAGGGTACAAATTCCTAGACCCCCCCCTCTCTTGCCCCCCCCACTTGCATATATAGCTTAACCCACGTCTTCTACTATTGTTGCTAACATATCTGATCCACATATAAATTCCATCAATCTCGCACACATACACATGTATAATATATATATATATAAATTCATTACCTTACCCTTTTATTTATTAAGATAAAAAACATTCTCACAATACATGAATTTCATAGGTGGTGTGCCCAAATAATAGTAAAGCATCGTACGTGGTGCTTTTGTATGTACACCACATCGACAACAGTGTGCTTTAGTAGTTACACTGCATCAAAGGTGTATAACAATTATCATTATAATAAAATAAACTTGGCGCGATATAATAATGTTAAAGCACCATAAGCGGTGCTTTTGTATCTATAATGCACCAACAACGGGCTGCTAAAATAGCTACACTGCACCGAGGACAAAAAACAAATATAATAGTAAAGTAAAATCTGTGCGCTATAATTACTTTATCCCCCGGTGTGTTATATACCATATAATCACCATCTATGGTGCGCTTAGGTGATCATAACGCATTGTCTAGTCAACAAATTATTTTAAATATACATGTCTGCACTATATCTGGTGCGCACGTGTTCATAAACACACTAGCATGGGCACGTCTATGTGTGAAAGTATTACAAAATGTGATGTAAACAAAATATTTTTTTAAAGGCATGACGATTCGTTGATTAACAATGAGTGCACCGACGAAATAATGTTCTTGTTACACATTAGAACCATTGTGTGTCAATTACAACTATGCACCGTATATAGTGCGACCTTATAAATAACACACACTAGAAAATATGATGCAATATTTTTTAGTGAGATTGAACAATGTGTCTGTTAATATGGAGAGAACTAGTGCGATGATGTGCTATGTGGTAATAAGAATCGATCGCCCTGCTAGTGGTGAACCTTGTAAATTTACAGGGAGAACTGAAATGTGTGGTGTGGTCCAAATACCTTGAACACATTGGGAATAAATTTTAATTTCTTTTAACTAAAAAATAAATTTCTAAGTGAATTTCAACTTTTAATCGGCTAAAAACTTAAATTAGAAGGTAACAAATACATTACATGGACAATTGTGCACTAGGAAGGCATGGTTTCCACGTACAAAAAAGAATGAAAATTTCCCATAGTTTGGAAAAAATTAGTATCCATGTAGGAAGAAAAGGATGGGAGAAACCCAACCATAGGGGATCATCGATGGCAGGGCGCTTCAATGAGTCAATTGTGCACCAGTGCTTATGTGGTCTACAACACTGAAGGGTGGTAAAAATGAATTTTCAGTGCGGTGTTTTTATCTTTATTTTATTTACCCTGTAACAGCATGCCCGAGAACATGATGCACTGGTGCACATGTAAGATATAAACACACCATTAATGAAAGTAAAAAAAAAAATAGTATTTTATCTATTTTTATATTAAATTTTACCCTACTCAGATGCTATTCATTAAAAGTAGCATCGATGCGATCCATATAATGAAACACACCAATAATCTATATCAAAAATATTAAAATAGTATTTCATCTAGGTTTATTATTATTTTACCCTACACTGTTGCTCTCAATTCAACAATGCCTCAGTGCATTTAGAAGATAAAAATGCATCGCTAATCAATATAAAAATAAAAATGGTTTCCTGCCCAACATTTTTAATTTTACCCTATGCCAATGCACCCTACAATGGTCCACCCTGGTGCATTCGTTAGATACTAGCGCAATGTTAGGGAATGATAGTGGAAAACATTTTTTAAGAACCAATTAATGAGGAATGTTGAATTTGGTGCATAAAGTACATTAGCACACGAGTGCATTATTCTATTTAGAACAGATCATATATGTTTTTTTTAAACATATTGTTTTCCAACAAGTGGCATGTTTTTTGGCCGTAATCATTGCATTGTGTATGTGGATGCGCCGACGCATTACATTATTTGTAATGCACTGGTATGATTTAAAAAGATATTTTTTCCTCCAGGGGAATGTATTTGTGGCCAGAATTGGTGCATTATGTATGTTGACGCATCGATACATTATGTTATTTGAAACGCCTCGATGCATGCTGTAGGTGGAAATTTTGAAAAAATATTTTCTTTCGCATTAAACAAAGATTTCAGATAGCGGTGCGTTGTGTTCTTTAACACATTGATGTTTTTTTGTTAAATGCACACTGGTGTGGTTGGAGGTATAAAAAATATCGTAAGAAAGCCTCCGCTTGCTTTCCTCTGCTAGCAACCTCCACTATAAATGGATATTTAGGCTCTTTTTGGAGGAGCATCTGCAAAAACATTCGTTAGAAGGTCTTTTCATTATAGTGCGTATATGTGAAAGAATCATTTGCAAAAGATTACATAACTTTATTGAGCAATGATTTAGTCTTCTAAGCAAGCTATGAAGTGTTTCATGCATGAGATTGGGTATCATGAACATTAAAAACCTAAGCCTAACCTCTTGAGGAGAAGGCAAATCATACTTTTGGAATATAATATGTGTTTATCAAGCTGAAATAATGAAACCTAGATTGTGGCCTGATTTATTATCTACATTGAAAGGAATGATGCTAGTTGCGCATATTTGACATATTTATGGAAACATGTTATGAGGTGCATTATCATTCCTTAGTTTTAATTGAATGGAAAACTTGAATCTATGTTGTATGATATAAATGAAGAATTAGTTAGATTCACAATGAAAACATAATCAAGTTCATTCTATGTTTTTTAAAGGAATCCCAAAAATTGTCATTGCATCAATGCATACATGAATTGAAGGGTTTATTGTTGATATAATCTAACAATGTGGAAAAATTGGTTTTCATACTACTACCATTAATACACATTTAGACCATCAAACCCTATTTTTAATAGTTGCTATGACGGTATGTTACACAAACTAAACTAGCAAGTGTTGTTCAAGGCCAACTAATTAAAGTAAAACAATACTCACATTGTTTATCAATCAACCTAACTTGATTTTCATGTATTATTGGAATGATATGTCTTCCATTAGATTTATATGTGTGTAGTTTATTGGCATTAGATATGATAGAAAATACAAATTTCAATATTGATGCCTTTGTATTCCTATTAGTATCTTTGTTTAAAATATTTCTCATGAAACCAGGCATGTGGATCTTTGCAGTCCATTTGAAATGTTTGGAACAATGAAGGGAATCTATCTTCCGAAAAATTACATGGGAGAATATAGGATTTGGATATGAAAATATTGATGATGTTGTAGAATCCAAACACCATATAAACCATCAAATTAATTGATGGGTGTGGGATTACTCTTGTCTTTTCTGAAGAGAATAGAAGAAACTTTGTAATGACATATAAAATATCAAGGTCTACCTTTGCATTCTCCAAGTTGATCACATTGTTCCAACCCATGTTCAATTGCCATGTTGTAAATATTTTTTCCATGCCTAACCACTTTACCATCATAAATTTATCTATAGTATAATCACACACCTTGGAAACTAAAATATTATTGTCAAGGTTATCAAGGTAGGACATTGAGGAATACACTTTAAATGTGCAAATTTGAATGCTAGGAGAAAAATAAGTATGGCATATATTTTTTAGCCTTTTCACCGGAAAAAAAAAAGTGTGCCCAAGTAGTGGATATTGTATTCAATTTGAAATACATAAGAAAATTGGGTTTTGAGTTTAGAGTTGGAAGAGTTTCATGTACAAGAAAAGGAATGTCTACTTTCATTCGAATATATTGTAATGTTGGGTTGAGAATCTCTCTAATCACAATCCACAATTGATAAGTGTTTTTGGGTATGATATCTTTCGACATTTGGATTTTATTGAGTTTACTTAATGATCACGATTAAATGTGAGTCTAGGAGGAAGGTGTTCTTGTTGCATTAGATTGCCGAGTTTTTCTAAGTTTTATAATAGAGTTATATTGATTGGAATACTATTCTTGAGTTCAAGCCCTACGTGAAAACTAATCCATTTTTGAAGTTCTTACAATGTTATAACCAATTTGTTGGGAGGGGAAAGGAAAAGTTACCCCTGGAATTATTGCCTAATTTTGGGTAAGATGGAATGGATTCAAGTTGAGTAAAATTTTCAGTTGTGTGGATGAAAATTAACACTCTTAGAGATTGGAAACATAGTGAAATACACATGCTAGAATTATTAATACCTCATAGTCTTTGCGTTGTATCGTCAAGATTCCCAATGCGTTTCAATCCCAATTGGGATCATCCTCAGGAGATTTCAATCGTTTAGAAAGAGAGGCCATAACACAAATATTGTGAGGTATTAAGAACTCTTAGATACATTATTCACAAATTTATAATAATAACAATAAATCACTCATCCATTCAATAAAACATAAATTTAGAGGGGGAGCCACCACAAAATTATTGTATTTCATTCCATAAGATAAGTCCCTACGAGAATCCTTATTGCTCCATGAAATATAGAAAGGGATTCAAAACCAATATTTCTTCCTCCATATATGATCTGAGATGATACTTGTGTCCACCCCACTAATTCATAATGGTTCCACATCTTAGCATTTTTACTTCAATTTTTTCATGTCTGAACTTTTAGTGCATTTTCTAGGAACTTCCCTTGTGTTTTTGGGAATGGACATATGACACAAAATATTTGATTTGTGGCTTTCCAAACTCATATAACATAACTTAATATTTGTAACATTCTAAGAAATGTCCTAAATGGAATTTTGAACAAAATTTTCACCATTGGCAAGTCTACGTATCAACTAGCTTCCTGGGGCCCACATTCCTTTTACCACTTCATTTCCTATTGTGAAGATGCTCATAGTAGATCCAAAGAGATGATGTAAACCTCAAAATGAAAGAATTTAGGAATGACAGAAGAAGAATAGAGCAGAAGAACACAGATCCAAAGGAGCTCAGATAGAGGCAGAATAATTACACATGTTACATTAATCTGAATAGCAAAAGGGTAAATATACAATGCTCAGGATTCGAATACACTAGGTGTGATTCGAATTAGCCTGCATGGACAGATCCATAATCAGTGGAGTGTCATCAAGTACAACTAGTAGTCTATCTCATCATTAGTGGAGTCATCAATACTCAAGTAACTGTCAACCATCAGTCAAACTGAGTCTAACTGAGTGTAACTAGCACTAACTGAATGAAGGAGGCTAAGTGGAGGGAGCATGAGGAGCTAACTGGAGTTAGAATGGGCAGTCAAGTCTCAGTGGAGGTCCATCGGAGTGATAGAGTCAGTTGAGAGTCAGTCTAGCCTTAAATCAAGGAAAGAACTGAAGACAACTGAAGACAACTGAATTAACTGAAGTGCAACTGAGTGGTAGGTGAGAGAGGACGAGTGGCTTCCTTAAATCAAGGAGGAAGGGAATACTAAGCTCTAGGAGGGATAAAAATGATCTGAGAGAAGCTCCCGGGGGCTAGCTAACTGAGGGCTAGGTGCTAGACTGATGACTGGGATGCATGCAATTGCATGCATACCCTAAATAATGCATGCAAACCTTAAAAGTGCATGCATGACTAAAAATGCAAATAATGAAAATGCTGGTAGGACTAGGATGGAGTATAGGAATATCCTAACACCCCCCCCTTAATCCATCCTGGTCTTTGGTAACTAAGACCAAAGGTCACCCAATACAATGAATAATAACAGTCAATAAACTGAGGAAATGGGGAAAACCTCATGGGAAAAATACCCCCCCTCAAAATAGACTGTAAGGCACACACAAAAATAAATGCTCCAAACTCAAGCAGGTGTGATGCTTAGTCATATGTCTGGAGGTATCTTCTTCTTGGGAAGAAGTGGATCATGCTCAAAAAGAATGTGCTTGTACTTGCTCTTCAGATTGAATGTGATGAGAACAAATCCAAAAGTATGAGGATGATCCTTGAACTTGTGATTCGAATCAGTTGAGGTAGGATCAAAAACATGAATATGCAGATAGTTTTTTGTCTTCTCCTTCGAACCATCATGGGTGAGATTATGCCAAAAGGAACCATCAAATAATAATGATTGCTTGAAATACAAATCAGATTTAAGACTTGATGAATAGTTTCTTGAGATCTCCTTTGAACTAGCAGGGGTGAGATCAAAACTATCATATGCATGAGAAATTATCCCAAGTAGTAATTTATTAGAATCCAAACTAGATCCAAGACTTGAATCATGGTTTCTTGAGATCTCCTTTGAACCATGACAGGTGAAATCAAAACCAGTAGATGGATGAGAAATTATCCTAGGCGAATGGCCATGGTTTCTTGAGATCTCCTTTGAACCAACAAGGGTGAGATCAAAACCATGATGTGCATGAGAAATTATCCCAAGCGAATGGCAATGGCCATATTCTTCAATAACCTTTTGAAAGCATGGAATAATGATCATATAGTAGTAAATAAGAGGTGATTGCTTGAGGAGAGCGAATGCATTACCTCCAATAGCTGATTTGACCTCCGAAATAATCATGTGATCATGATGCAAACCAACAGACTCTGGTGCAAGAGAGGATTTAGGACCTTCTACAATATCTAGAGTGTGAGTTGGCACAAAAAGAGAAGAAATTTGGAGCATGAGTGTAGAATCTACAAGTTCTTTGTGGACAACTTCAATATGAGATGTGTTTGATACTGGTTCATGATCAATGAGATCATCAAGGAGGGTGAATGCATCACTTTGCTTGCTCTTGAAGGGGTTTGGACCAATTCCTTCATTCTGTCTGCCAAATATTTCATCCAGGTAAGCCCATATATTTTTTGGAGATGAAATATTAGGGAGGTCATATAACATGCATAGAGACATAGCATAACTCATGACTGCACAAGCTTGTTCACCTTCACTTAACCAGTCATACTCTTCATCATAGGATTCGAACACTCTTTCAAAACAATAATAAAAGAGACCATGTCTCTTCAAATGTGCTATCATTTTTGGTTTCCATTCATCATAGTTGAATGGAGAAAGAGGAGTAATTCCTGATGAATACATGGAAGTTGTAGAAGGCCTGAAAAAACAATAGAGAATATCTGCAACTGCTATTGCTGCAAAGATGCAGAAACTGCTGCACTCGAAATCTTGGTAATAACCTGCAAAAAACTCTCAAGAATGGAGATAAACAATACTCTCAACATGCTCTGATACCATGTGAAGATGCTCATAGTAGATCCAAATAGATGATGTAAAAATCACAATGAAAGAATTTAGGAATGACAGAAGAAGAATAGAGCAGAAGAACACAGATCCAAAGGATCTCAGATAGAGGCAGAATAATTACACATGTTACATTAATCTGAATAGTAAAAGGGTAAATATACAATGCTCAGGATTCGAATACACTAGGTGTGATTCGAATTAGCCTGCATGGACAGATCCATAATCAGTGGAGTGTCATCAAGTATAACTAGTAGTCTATCTCATCATCAGTGGAGTCATTGATACTCAAGTAACTGTCAACCATCAGTCAAACTGAGTCTAACTGAGTGTGGTAGGTGTGATTGAGTGTAACTGGCACTAACTGAATGAAGGAGGCTCAGTGGAGGGCGCATGAGGAGATAACTGGAGTCAGAATGGGCAGTCAAGTCTCAGTGGAGGTCCATCGGAGTGACATAGTCAGTTGAGAGTTAGTCTATCCTTAAATCAAGGAAAGAATTGAAGACAACTGAAGATAACTGAATTAACTGAAGTGCAACTGAGTGGTAGGTGAGAGAGGACGAGTGGATTCCTTAAATCAAGGAGGAAGGGCACACTAAGCTCTAGGAGGGCTAAAACGGATCTGAGAGAAGCTCCCAGGGGCTGGCTAACTGAGGGCTAGGTGTTGGAATGATGACTGAGATGCATGCAATTGCATGCATACCCTAAATAATGCATGCAAACCCTAAAAGTGCATGCATGATTGAAAATGCAAATAATGAAAATGTTGGTAGGACTAGGATGGAGTATAGGACTATCCTAACACCTATGGTTAAGGTTTTGGATCTTTAGCATTTTTGCATCCTAAGGCGGCACAATTTATGTAAAAAGGAAATTTTGGCCTCTTGTAATGTCTTCTTTTGAATGAGTGTGGATGACACATCTCTCTTTAGAGATAAGATACCACCATTCTAGTTAGTTTGTATTACTTTTCATTTTACAATATTTTTCCATTTCATTCATTAATAGATTTTGGGTTTTTCTATACCATTGTACTTTGTGAAATATCTCTGTGTGTGTGTCCATTTTATAAATTTTCTTTCATTTCATTCTTAAATAATCCAAATTAGTGGTGTAAGAGCAATTTCCTGTTTGTTGTTTCTTAGTGCATGTCCTTGATGAAATATGGGTACTAGGAATTGGGTCTCAATCTAATTGAGCTTGGGGAAATCCACTCTTACTGACCTAGGAAACCTCATATGGAAGAAGAAAAGAGATATGGTAGAGTAGGATATCCTATTAAGTTATTACTCAAGGAATTCATTTATTGACAAAGGAATGAGGTGATGTATAATTTCATCCATATTCTTCAATGACTGCTAATGATGGTGTAGGGACCTTGAACCAACAACCATCAAAGGTGCAACACCCTTCAAGGTAAAAGTTAACTTTGAGAATCCTTTATTTGAAGGCTAGATAGATGCAGATGATTTGAAGAAATGGTTAATGTTTTTAGAGGGTTATTACTTTGTTCAATTTTTGTTGACAATGAAAATGTCATCTTTGTTCTCCTTAAGTCCCCCCCTTGTCAAATATTGGTGGGATGGTTACTCTAAGAGACATACCATAGATGATTCTATGTCATACAAGACATAACCCACTTGGGTGGCTTTTTTTGATGCCTTCAATGAGGAATACAACCCTATCGTAAACTATGATGTCCAATACAAGAGATGGAGAACTTTATGCTAGGAGAGATACCAGATGGTGCAAGAGTTCACCAATATATTCCATGCCTTGTGATCAAAGGTGGGTATCAAATAATTCGAACAAAACTTGGTACTAAAGTATCGTAATAGCCTATATAGGTACATCGACCAAACAAATATGGATTTCTTGGGTATATCCTCACTGGGATTTGTTTATTGATATGTTGTTAAAATTGAGAAATTTTTTAAGAATAATAATAATTGGAAGATTTAGCCCGGTGGGTTAGCTTGAGTGGTTGAGAGTTGTTTCTTGCAAGCAAGAGGTCTTAGGGTCAAATCCTCAGGTGGATATGTATAGATTGTAATAGGTCCTCACTCGATGCCCCCATTGGGTTAGGCTCTATAATCAGATCCAACGGTTTACCCCGTAGAAAGGATTGGCTTCCCCATGTTCTCAAGATTTAGGGGGGGTGGGGGTTATGTGGATGTTGTGAGCACCGATATCTAGTGACGTGAATAAAATGAAAAAAAATAAATAAGTGGAATCTTGGTTATGCAAATCAACCCTGAAAAAAGCATGGGAAAGGTAGCACTGACTCACTAAAAACACGACCTAGCAAGGATAACCAACCTCAGGAAAACCATTCCAAGCCATAAGAAAAGTAGGATAACAAGAAGTAAAAAGGGGACATGGGAAAGTGGTGTGAGATCCACAAAGGCCCTTGGCACAACATTGACAAATGTTTCTCAAAGTAGTCATTGTTCACCAAGTTGAAAGCCTCAAAGTTGGAACTTAGCTCACACTATGACTTAGAAATAGATAATAGAAATGAATCATTGACGCAAAACCTAATGCTACCATTACAACTACAAAGATCCAACTAGAAGAGATATAGTATCTAGGGGAAGGTGAGCACCTATTGCATTCACATATGTGGGTAAAGGAGACTTTGAAACATTTCATTGTTGACAATGGTATCCAGAAGAACCTGACCTCAATCAAAGTCATAAATATACTACACCTACTGACAATGCCACACCCATATTCATACAACACTAGTTGGTTGAGCTAGGGATGAGACATACATGTCAAGCATCAATTCAACCTACCCTACATTATCAAGCACGTACAAGATTAGTCACAGTGACAGATCCCATTACAAGTGAAAGTGATTCAGAACCCATTGATTTGGATTGATTTTATGCAATTCTAGAGGCAGATCTAGTTCCACAATAGCACCCATTAATAGACCAACAATTGGGATTCAACAAGTAGACATAATAATGATTTCACAAGGACAATAATCTTCCACTTGGTGGGAATATTTAAGTATCCAACCTATACTTTCTTATCAGTGTTAAGAGGTGGGTCAAGATAAAGCACACACAGTGATTCATATAGTTTATTGCAATATATGAGTAGAAAGGATACCTTATCCACTAGCTAGCATTTAATGCTATTAACCCTGGTGCACGTTTTGGGATCTGAACATAAGAAGTGACAATATGTCCTTCCTCCCATTTTTTATTTTAATTAATTCATTCATGCAAGAGGGAGCCAAATGATTTAGAGATTGAAGGAACCTACTTGAAGATAAAAATATCCTGTCATAGGTTTTGTTAGTCTAGTATGTGGGGTTGCATCTATTTAAAGGAGTTCCCACCCACATGAAGAGACACCTCAAGAGAAGTGCAAGGGCTATGGGATCTAGAAAATAACAACCTTCTCCACCTACCCAAGAGATTGTGCAAAGATAATATGTATGTGTGTTGTTAAGGATTCTATCCAGATGATTAGGGTTGGCATCACCAACATACTAGGGGTTGAAATAGACTGGAACCTTAGGTTAATATGCAAATAACTGACTCTATAAGGATTAGGGAAAGAGAGGATAATACCTTGTTTATGAAGGTCAATCCTAGATTTCATTATTCTCGCTATAGTATCTCCAATATTTTAACATGAAAATCACCACAACATACCTTCCTCAAACAAATAGGCTAAGTAGAATCTTGAAATTCACAAATAGCATAATGAAAGACATTGAAGTAACATGAATTCAAAATATTTAACCTAGTTCATGAGCAAGAACAAAGATTCATATCATGAAAGGGAAATATTTCCAATTTATATTCATAAGAACAACAAGTACAATTATACCTTTAAATTGCTTAGGCACTTGATGAAATGAATATTCTGGGCCTCCTGCTTGTCTTCTCCATAAATTCCAACCAAAACTCCAATGTATAAAGGTTAGGAACTAGGTAGGGTAGTATTCCCAAGACAAAGGGTATGGAAAATAAAGGGAAAGAGAACAAGGATTACTCTTGTATAACAATATTTAGGCATTGGGTTTCCTCAATGGATTATCTCCCTTGGTATTATAGTTAATGGACACAATTGTCATCAGGTAGAAAGCAGTTGTAACTAAGAGAGTAGTTACCCAAACCACCCAAACTACCCCAATTTCGAGATTATGTATATATATATATATATATATATATATATCATTTTTGGACAAAAACACTTGAATTCTAAGGTGAACAAGCGTTGAACACCCCTGCAATCCAAAGGAAAGGAGCGTTTTCAGGGTTTTAGGGAAAAACAATGGCAAATTGAAGGAAACGAGCATTGGAATGGCTAGTTGATAGAGAATTAGGAGCATTTTCTCCTCAATTTCAATTAAAAAAATTCACAAGTGATAAGGAATTAGTAGATGATCAATGCCATAAAGTCAAATACTAGATCAATGCTCTTCCATCCAAATTGTCTTTTTGTGTGAGAAACAATCGACATTTGAAGTGTCATCATGGATTGAGAAGTGCCCTTGTGGACTATAAAATATGCCCCCTAATGTATGAGGTCAGAAGGGAACATGATGGTTCAAATACATTATAATAATCATTGGTATGGGATATGGAGTAGACAAAATTGGAGAGTCTGAAAATCTAAGTCTCGAAAAGTAACCTAAAATAGAAAAGGATCTCAGACAATCTTATCCTTATGACAACAATGTCCATATAGATATAAGTAAATGATGCAACTACCATGGACAAAAAAATATAAAGTGGATCCATGTGAAATATAAATGGGTCATGGCCATGAATGAATACAGTGTATCCATGCCCAATCAACCGACCATAGCCACAAAAGTTACAAGGTGGATCTATGTCTCATAATACATCAGGATATCAATATAATTGAGCTGAGTAATAGTTCTCCAATAGAACTAGTGCAAAAATATGGTACAGTCTTGTGCAACTTGAGCAACAATGAAATTGAGATAATTCTACTATAGGCTCAAGGTATTCCATCAAACTGTCCAAAGGTACAAGTACTACCTATGTGAATAAATGATCTGAAGTCAAACATGGAGGACACCGTTTGATTACTGATCATTAATGTATACGAGGGAAACCAATGATAATGATAATTGGACCCAAGGTACATAGTACATTCTAACATGTGTAAATATATGTTTTTGAAGTTGAACACTTGAAGAATCCATCAAGTAAGAGACGTTGATGGATTCCCATAATTGAATAGAGAGGGAATTTGCCACTAAGGACTGCAAACCCCAAGGTACTAATCAAAACTCTAGGTCTCATTACAAGAGAAATATGAGTTGAAGTTGATGGGAAGATATCTGTTAGAAGGGAGGCATTAAGAGATACCCCATAATCCAACACGAGGAAAGCTTAAGAATTGAGTTGATTTTTGGAACACATGAAGTCAAGAGAATTGTAGAATGAACGACATAGGAGTATGATGCAGGAGCATTGGGGCCTAGGTGGATCAGTCGAAGTTGATCGATCGAAGGGAGCCGACCAGCGGGAGTGCCGATGACCACAGGTGCGAGAAGCAGGTTGACTTGTTGAAGTCAACAAGTCGAGCAGAAGCAGTCGAGGTGCGGCCGATTGAAGAAACAATAGATGTCGCAAGAGGTTGAGCATCGACAGGAAAGGGTCGACAGATGACAATGATATAAGAGGTCGGGTAGCCTACAAGTGGTCGAACAACGACACGACAGGGTGGCGAAACCAAGTGAATTGGGAAAAGGACTGAACCAACATGACAGTCGAGATGTGACTGACTGTTGTAGCAGGGTCGGAAGGACAGAAAATTCAAGGGACTGTACCAGTAGCTGTTTGGGGTTGATGAGGAAGTTATGATAGTTATTGCGAGTTGGTGAAGGATGTGACAGAGGACGTCATGGACAGAGGCTGTGCAGCACGGCTAGAAGATGACAGTGCAGGTTCATAGGATTTGGGAAGTATCGGTGAACGGAAGGGAACGCGTGTCTCAGGATTTTAATAATCTTGGAAACAACACCCACAGAGTAGAAGAGGAGGAAAAGACCTTCATTCTCGAAGGGGGAAAAAACAAGAAGAAAAAGAGAGAGAAAAAAGAGTGCAGAGCCGAGAGAGTTGTGAAGAGTCACACCGGCCGAGTACAAAGTTGAGATCGAACCACAGCTTAGAGTTCCATGGTGAACCAGGAGAGGGTGAGGTCGACACATAGGGAGAACACACCACAGTTACTTCTAAGTTGTAACAGTTGAGGTGGATTGTAGTTAGGTATTTGCTTATAGTTACCTTATATTGTAACCGATTTCAGAGAAGTAATATAAGCCACTTTTGGCATCTTGTTCTAAACCTTGTTTGTGTGAGCATGGTGGTTTGTGTCGTGTGTATTGTTAAGCAAGAAAGTATCCTGTAGGGTGACTTGCATCGTTGGTATTAGAGCCCGGAAGCGAGTCCAGTTGGAGAAGAAGACCATACCAACCTGACTTGCGTCAATTGGTATCAGATCCCGAAAGCGAGTTCGGTTGGAGAAGAAGACTATACCAACCTGACTTGCCTCAATTGGTATCAGTACCCAAAAGGCGAGCCGGTTGAAGGTGTGAGAATTTTCAGTGGAGGTTGGAAATGGCTCATAGAGGCGTTAATGTCCGAGGATGAAGAATGCGTGGCACAGCAACCGTCACAGTAGATCGTGAGATGTTCGATGAATGCGTTCGAACGATGCGGACTTTGACAAATGAAGTCGCAGTGATCAAAGAAAACCAGAGGCATGGTTGTATTCCTGAAGCGTTGGACCACAGCGACGAGGCAGTCGAGGAAGTGGAAGCTTGGGAAGCCGCAGCAGAAGAACCAGAGGAAAAACTCATCAAGCTTCTAACAAAAATGAGAGGTCGGGCGAAGATAGATGTGCGTACGTACTTGGGAAGCCTGGACCCAGAAGACTTGATCGACTGGTTTAGAGAGATGGAGAAATACTTCGACGTAGAGCAGATCGAGGATCCTAAATGGGTTAAGACTGCATGTCTAAGGTTGAAGGGTCATACCTCGTTGTGGTGGGACAATGTACAGGCTGACAGACTCAAGAAAGGCAAGGAGAAAATCAAGTCTTGGGACAGGATGGTTACCAAGTTGAAGGGGAAGTTCTTGCCAAACGACTATGCAATTTCCTTGTTCCGAAAGCTACAAAACTTTCGACAAAAAGAGATGACCGTGAAAAAGTACACAGAGGAGTTCTACCAATTGTCGATTCGGTAAGGACAAACTGATGAAGGAGAAGAAGCTGTCGCTAGATATGTAAACGGCTTGAAATACGCTGTTCAGGATGAACTCAGCATGTCGAGATTCAGAGCAGTTGGAGAAGCCTATCAGTTAGCTCTGAAGGCAGAAGAGAAACTGTCGAGGAAGTCCGTAGCGACCAGAAGCAGGATGACTGGTCGGGGTGGAAAGACTCTATCCGTGAAAGGTCAAGGTAGCAGCTACAAGAAGGAAGGTGTCGAAGATAGTCGACGCACAGAAGGGACAGCGACGAAAGAAAGAGTGCAAGAAAATCGGTGCGATGGTCGTGAGAACCATGGTCGAGGCGCGTATAGTCAAAGTGGTCCATCTGATAAGAAAGGGGCTAACATACCGGCCATAATATGTTACAAGTGCCGAGGAATGATCCATAAGGCATATGAATGCCCAGAAAACCTACATGCTGCAGAAGAGTCGAACCCCAGACGTCAAAAGGATGAGCAAGTCGATGAGCGGGAAGAGTCGGCATCAGATAGCAGTGGAGGTGAGAGAAAGAAGAACTAGAATCTGACGGTTCAGAGAGCTTTGATCCAAGAACATCAACGTGATCCAATGGAGCTGTCACAACATAAGGCGATCTTTCGAACGAAGGTGCAGATCGGAGAATGGTGTTGCAAGACCATAGTTGATGGTGGGAGTACAGAGAATCTTGTGTTAATAGAAGTCATCGACAAGATCGGGTTGAAGTGTCGAGAACACCCACACCCTTACAAGATCTCATGGTTGCAGAAGGGACACCATGTTAAGGTGACCAAACAGTGCCTGATCAACTTCAGAGTTGAAGGATTGGAGGACAGTGTACTGTGCGATGTAGTTCCCATGGATGCATGCCATCTGTTGTTAGGGAGACCATGGAAATATGATCGTAAGATGATCTATGACAGTCGAGCTAACAGAGTCACAGTGTGGAAGAATGGCGTGAAAAGGACTCTTAAGCCGAGGCGAGGAGAGCCAGCTGACGGTAAGGACGGTGAGAGTAATCTTTGGGAAAAGCGAGTATTGATGAGCACCGCCAAAGAATTCCTCGCAGAGGAGAAAAAACAGTCGGGATGTTATGCAATCATTCCAAAAGGACCATATGTCGAAGGAACGACCAACATGGAGAGCATTCCGGTCTAAGTCAAGGAGTTGCTCAAGGAGTTTAGGGACATAATGGCTGATGAGAAACCGACGAGATTGCCGTCAATAAGGAGCATATCCCATCAGATCGACTTGATTCCAGGGTCGAGTTTGCCAAACAAAGCACCATATAGGATGAGTCCAGCAGAGGGACAGGAGCTCAACCGACAGGTCCAAGAGTTGTTGGACATAGGGTTGATCCGAGAAAGTCTGAGCCCATGTGCAGTACCAGCAGTATTGACACCAAAGAAAGGCGGGGAATGGAGGATGTGTACCGACTCCAGATCCATCAATAGGATCACAATCAAGTATCGATTTCCATTTCCAAGGGTGGATGACTTGATGGATTACCTGAGTGGAGCGACATACTTCACGAAGTTAGCCCTGAAGAGTGGGTATCACCAGATTAGGGTCAGAGAAGGAGATGAATGGAAGACAACATTCAAGACAAGAGAAGGGTTGTATGAGTGGTTAGTCATGCCGTTTGGATTGACTAATGCACCCAGTACATTCATGAGGTTGATGAATGAAGTGCTGAAACCATTCTTGGGAAAGTTTGTCGTAGTCTACTTAGACGACATTATGATTTTCAGCCAAACCAGGTCAGAACATTTGGAGCACGTTCGACAAGTACTACAAAGATTGCAGGTTGAAAAGCTGATGATTAACCTGCAAAAGTGTTTCTTCATGAAGAGGGAATTGGTGTACTTGGGATTTGTAATTTCAGGTAAAGGGTTGGAGATGGACCCCGAGAAGGTGAAGGCAAGAGTAGATTGGCCGGAACCGACAAGTACTACTGCAGTGAGAAGTTTCCATGGACTTGCTAGTTTCTACCGGAAGTTCATTCGGGGGTTCAGTCGGATTTGTGCACCATTGACAAAATGCATGAGAAAGGGCGAATTCAAGTGGACGGATAAGGCCCAGGAAGCTTTCAACAACTTGAAGGAAAAGGTCACTGAGATCCCAGTGTTGGCGCTCCCATACTTTGACAAAGTTTTCCAGGTCGATTGTGATGCAAGTGGAACAGCAATTGGAGCAGTGTTGAGCCAGGAAGGCTGACCAATTGCATTCTTTAGTGAAAAATTGAATGGAGCGAAGCAGAAATATTCGGTCTATGACTAGGAATTTTATGCGATCATCCAAGCATTGAAGAAATGAAGGCATTATTTGTTGCCGCAGGAATTTGTGTTATACACGGATCACCAAGCACTGAGGTATCTGAATACTCAGTCGAAGTTGGATCAGAGACACATGAAGTGGGTGGAGCTACTCTAGAGATATTCCTTCGTGTTGCGACATAGGTCGGGTAAGTCGAACAAAGTTGCTGACGTGTTGAGCAGGATAGTTGCGCTATTGAGCACGGCGACTATTTAGGCAACAGGGATAGAGTCGATAAAGGTGGAGTATGAGACTGACGAATATTTTGCAAAGGCATGGAAGGCTTGTTGAGAGCCTTGGAGCATCGACAGAACTCCATATTTGAGTTATTTCATTCAAGAAGATTAACTGTTAAGGGGAAGTCAGTTGTGTATTCCCGGAGGATCAGTGAGAGAGAACCTAATCTGAGAGTTTCATAATGGCAGGTTAGCAGGACACTTTGGGATCGACAAGACCAAAGCACTGGTTGCCGATAAGTATTTTTGGCCAAGGATGTCGACAGATGTCAGAAGATGGGTTCGACAATGTCAAGTTTTCCAATTGGCAAAGGGAAGGAGTCAGAACACGGGGTTGTATACACCATTTCCGGTACCAGAGAACCCGTGGGAGCATCTTAGCATGGATTTGTGTTAGGATTACCAAAGACTTAGCAGGGGAACGACTCAATATTTGTTGTAATCGACAGATTTTCGAAGATGGCACATTTCATACCATGTAAGAAAACAAGTGATGCCACAGGAATTACTGTACTATTCTTTAAGGAAATAGTTAGATTGCATGGGTTGCCAAAGAGTATCACGTCGGATCGGGATACAAAATTCATGGGACATTTTTGGAGGACCCTATGAAAGAAACTTGACACAAAGTTAGAGTTTAGTTCGGCACATCATCCGCAAATGGATGGACAAACCGAGGTTGTAAATAGAAGTTTGGGGAACCTTCTGAGATGTTTAGCAACCGACAGACCCAAGCAGTGGGAAAATGTGTTGGCACAGGCAAAGTTTGCATATAAATATTCTGTGAATCGATCGATAGGATTAATCCCATTCCAGATTGTTCAGGGGAGGAGTCCACATGTGGTGGCAGATTTGGTCGAATTGCCGACAGAAACCAGGAAGAGTGCGGATGCAGAATCATTCGCAGAACATATGCATGAAGTTCATGAAAATGTGCGAAAGTGCATTGAGAAGAGTAACGCGACCTACAAGTTGAGAGCTGACCGGAGGAAGAGGCTATTGTCATTCCAAGAGGGGGACTTAGTCTATGCGTATTTGCGGAAGGAGCGATTTCCAATAGGAACACACAACAAGCTAAAGGTTAAGAAGATAGGACCATGCAGGATTTTGAAGAAGATTTCAGACAACGCATATGTGTTGGAATTGCCGGAAGACTTGAACATTTCAACAACGTTCAACATCTCAGACCTGTACAAGTTTGAGGAAGGGTCAAGCAGCATTAAGGGGGAAGGAACAAGTATCGACTGGACAGAACAGATTCCAAACCGACATAAAGAAGGGATCGCAGAAGTTATCGATGAGCGCGAAGTGGGGCGTACTAGTAGATCGCACATGAAAGAATACTTGGTGTGATGGACAAATGATGAGTTGCAAGAAGCGATGTGGATTTCCAAAGAGGATTTCAGGAGACTAACGGAGCAGTCGAATTCTTTTTCACCTGGGGAGTCTGATGTAGGAGCATCGGGGCCTAGGAAGATCAGTCGAAGTTGATCGACTGAAGGGAGCCGACTAGCAGGAATGTCGATGACCACTGGTGCGAGAAGCAGGTTGACTTGTTGAAGTCAACAAGTCAAGCAAAAGCAGTAGGGGTGCGGCTAACTGAAGAAACAACAGATGTCGCGAGAGGTAGAGCATCGACAGGAAAGGGTCGATAGATGACGAGCGATGTAAGAGGTCGGGTAGCTGACAAGTGGTCGAGCTATGACATGACAGGGTGGCGAAACCAAGTGAATTGGGGAAAGGATTGAATCAACAGGACAGTCGAGATGTGACTGACTGCTGTAGCAGGGTTGGAAGGACAGAAAAGTCAAGGGACTGTACCAGTAGCTGTTCGGGGTTGATGAGGAAGTTATGACAATTATTTCTAGTTGGTGAAGGACGTGACAGATGACGTCATGGACAGAGGCTGTGCAGCACGGCTAGAAGCTGACAGTGCAGGTTCGCAGGATTTGGGAAGGATCGGCAAACGTAAGGGAATGCGTGTCTCGGGATTTTAATAATCTTGGAAACAGCACCCACAGAGTAGAAGAGGAGGAAAAGACCATCATTCTAGAAGGGGGAAAAAACAAGAAGAAAAGGAGAGAGCAAGCAGAGTGCAGAGCCGAGAGAGTTGTGAAGAGTCACACTGGCTGAGTACAGAGTTGACATCGAACCATAGCTCAGAGTTCCGTGGTGAACCAGGAGAGGGTGAGGTCAACACACAGGGAGAACACACCACAGTTACTTCTAAGTTGTAACGGCTGAGGCTGATTGTAGTTAGTTATTTGCTTACAGTTACCTTATATTGTAACCGATTTCAAAGAAGTAATATAAGCCACTTCTGGCATCTTGTTCTACACCTTGTTTGTGTGAGCATGGTGGTTTGTGTCGTGTGTATTGTTAAGCAAGTAAGTATCCCGTAGGGTGACTTGCGTTAGAGTATATATTTGAATAATGAGTACGACACAATAGTGACTAAGGCAGCTTTGGACATAAAGGGACCAACGATACGAATCCACAATGTAGAAGACATTGGTAGATTCTCCATATGATTGGAAGAGTAACCAACCGAAGGAGTAATAAATTTGAGATTAGGTTTTAGATCGTAAGGCCAAAAACTAGAACCCAACTTGTTGAGAGACTCAAAACTGGTGCTTTGTTCAAGGATAATTTTGAATTTATATTGTTATATCGTGAGACATTTGAGACCTTTCCCTTCCCTTTCTCTTTTTCGGTACCTTCTTCATTTTTTAACGAGCTTGAAAAAAGAGATAAAATCATGCCCGATAAGATATTTTGAGTAGCAATTTAATGAGTCTGAAAAGGTAAACTTGAATCCTTCTTTCTTTTATAACGAGCTTGAAGAAAAGACAAAAGAATGATTGATATGGTACCAATACATGGATTTTTATCGAGCCCGTATTGGTTATTGATTGATGATATTTTCAATTTTAAGGAGTTTGCAAAACTTAAGGAAAACTCTATAATTGTTCTTTTTCATAAATTTATTTCTCTACGTCCGAGAAAGCATAAAACAAT
This sequence comes from Larix kaempferi, assembly GCA_027924585.1. Classification (NCBI taxonomy): domain Eukaryota; kingdom Viridiplantae; phylum Streptophyta; class Pinopsida; order Pinales; family Pinaceae; genus Larix; species Larix kaempferi. The sequence goes on along the minus strand of BSBM01001174.1, from coordinate 2,216,046 downwards.
ACGAGGGGTAACTCTTCTAGCCAAGATTGACTAGATTATTCATTTTTCGTAAATAGTCCACTTGGATTGGAAAAGGGTTAAACTTATACCAGATGGACAAGTCTTCAAATATTTTAACGAGTGTGAAAAAAACAAGCTTTATCGACAATCTTTTCATATTAAGGGAGTAAAAAAAGAGCTTAAAGAATACTCCATATAGATCTTTTTCATAAAAAATGAACCAACCTAGAAAAGTGAATGTGAGGCCTCCTGTTTTTAATGAGCTCAAAGGAAGGATGGAAACATGCTCTAACTTGGGAGGAAATGAGTGTCAAGGACAAGAGAAACTAGTTCTAAGTGCATGGAACAAACCTATGCATAATGCAAGGAACACGAGCAAGATAAGGACACTCGGGGTATGTCTCCTCTGGGTAAACAGTGTCAAGGATTAAAGGAAAAATGATATAGGGCTTAGTGAAAATGACATAAGATATGAGGGTTTATATAATGAGCTAAAAGTATGAAAGTTGGCATTAGGCTCATTAGTGCAAGCGGGATATATGCAATTGTAGTTACAAGTTAAAAACAAAAATGGGATCCTTATAGGGAATGGCCAGAAATACATGAGAAACAGAGACATGTGAATTCTTATAAAAAACATAGTAGAACTAAGAAGGATCCCGAGCTTATGAGAAAAACTCAAAATATGCACCAAAATGGAAATAGGGTGCTGAATACGATGGCCCATGTTAAGTAGGCTCTAATGTTGGACTGGTGAAAAATGCATAAAGAGATGGCTAAGACACCAATATCCAACAGGTTCGACCCTATGGCGAATTTGGGTGGAAAAAGGTTGAAATGCATCATAAAAAAGAAGAGGGCTAAACCTATATGCAAGTTTTTGAATATACCTGACCGGATCGCAAAACATGCAAACGATAATCCCTAAGAAACCATGAATCCAACTGAAATTCCCGTCTCCAAGAAATACCAATACCAATATCATATCCAAAAAATAAAAAAATAAATATTTGATACATGTCACTTTGGTAGAAGTATTTGAAGCTTCAACATCTTTCACTACAGGCATAACCACAACAAAATTTACTAGTGAAAACACTATAGTGCCAAGGCCTAAGGATATACAATTGATGAGATCCAAATCATAAGGAAGATTAGTAAAATATTCTACAAGAACAAATTCATTGTCGCATGAGTTAAAAAATCCAGTAATAGAATCAAACTCATTTGGAACACCGACTTGCAACTCAATAGCAGAGCCCAATGACTAAAAAATGCTAATGTATGGGGATCTATAATCGATAAGATAAAATTCAAAAGGAAAATCGGGGTTGGATTTGATTGTGATTTGGTCCATTCCAGGGATATAATCTTCAGAAAGGACGTCAATATCCAAGATGAAGTATATCTTGGATATACTTCATCATTACCTCAACAATACCAACACCTCAAGGGGCCCAAATTGGTACCGAAGAAATCCGCGTACACTCAAAATCCCACAAATGATCAATTTATGTATAAGAGGGGTAATGTCTTCAATCCAACCTCACACGACCTCATGCTTAAATCCAGTGTTGGTGGAGCATCGTAGCACACCTATACAACAATTGAATTTTCCTATCCTTATGAAAGAAACCTAGGTTTCATCGTTTTAAATAGCCTTAGATTGTTAATTGACAACCTATTCCAAGGATCCATACCTAAACTAGTTGGTGATCCCTATAAATCCAAAAAAGTTTAATAAATTTTAGATTAAGCACTCTTTTCAGTGGCTGTTGTTACGTAGAAGGATGCATAAGTGTAAAAATATGGTATTCCGAACTGAAAATAAAATTAATTACCAATGGAAAATACCACTTAAATGCTTTGAAAAAGTTACTTGACTAAAAGCAACTTTCAAAAAAGAAGAAAATCAATCATAACCTTTCAAAATATTAAGCAAGGCAATTTTTTAAAGGAAATTAGTATGACCAATGCAAACAAATCTTTCTGATTTACATGAGATAACATTACTGAAAGTAATGCAATCTATTCTTTTATTAACACACTCCCAAAACATCCAAAAGCCCAAAAAATTCCTTAATGAACTAGAAGAAAACTGCGCTTTTATGCAAAATCCAATTTCATTTTCAATGTACATGCAAGTTCTATATATAAAAAATAATTTAAAATGCAAAACTATGTTTCAAATGAAAACCTAATGCAAACACAAAAAAATCTAATTTTTATTTTTCAACATGAAATGTAAACCTAACTTTTCTAACAACACTCGCAATGTACTAAAATCATAAGAAACCTCCATGGATCAAATCAAATTAACCCAAATAGATTCAAATTATCTCAAATAGATCCAAATTGACTCAAATAGATCGAAATTGATTCAAATAGATCCAAATAGACTCAAATAGATCCCAATTGACTCAAATACGTCCAATTTTTTATTTTCTTTTCCAAAATGAGAAAGAAAAACAAGCCAAAAATAATGACCTAGTAAAGTCAAAGCATTGAAAACCTTTGATAACCTTATCAAACTCGGTGAAAGCAACCACACACACGAAAATTTTTAGTCATACACAAATGCAAGGTTGAGAAAAGACTTTTAGACTCAATTAAGTAAATGAAGTATTGGGCTATAGAGTATGATAAAGTTTGATTCATAGATTATTGATGCAGTCAAGATAAAAATGAACAAAATATTCCCTAAGCTTCCACCTCAAAGGATTAGAAAAGAACAATCAAGCAAAAAGAAGCCTAAAATGAAAGACACTTTTCACTCAAAAAGAGATTAAAAAAAAATAAAAATCAATCACAAAGCAAACATAACACTTTTGAGGGGTCCTAACAAGACTCAAGACAAGCAAAGACTTACAAAATTCCACCAAAAACCCCTCAAACAAGGTAGAAAGTGAAAAGCACACCCCTGCAATCAAAAGGAAAGGAGCATTTTCAGTGTTTTAGGGAAAAACGTTAGCAAAATAAAGGCAACAAGCATTGTAAATGTTGGTTGACAGAGAATTAGGAGTGTTTTCTTCTCAAGTTTAGTTACAAAGATTCACAAGTGCTAAGGAATCGGTGTATGATCAAGGCCATAATGTCAATGTTATGCAACAAATTTCCCAAAATAGCATGAAAGAGCATAGATAGATCAGAAAGAATACTCCACGACTTTAATGAAGAAAATATATGAATAGCAAGCCTCTTTGAGGAGGAAACCTCCTTATATAATGTACCAAGTACAAAAGACAAGACAAGACAAGATACTCAAATGAAAATATTTATTTCCTATATATAGGATATTAAGAGGTACAATTACAACTCACTAACCCAAGCCACCATAACTAATATAACCATGTTAATGACAATTAACACTAATGGAACAAAGTCAACATTAAAACTAATGTAATGCACCACAAACTAGGGGAAATGTGCCCACATTTAGGGATTAACATGCCCCTCCCCTTTATACAAGTGTTGTCCTCAACGCTTGATTAGTTGTCGATGGTTATGTATGAAGGAGTCATCTTCCCATGTTGTATCTTCCACTGGAAGGTTCTCCCACTTGATGAGGTACTCAGTACTAGCCCAATTTCATAGTTGTTTGGTCCTTGTTTTAATGATTTGTTCAGGTTCCAATATGAATTTTACTTCTTCACCAAGCTCAAGAAATATTGTTTGAATTGGGATCTTGTCTCCTATTACCTTCTTTAAGCAAGAAACATGGAAAAATGGATGCACTCTTGAAGATGAAGGGAGATTCAATTTATAAGTCATGCTACCAATCTTCTGCAACACTTTATAAGGACTATAATACTTGGGTGCTAATTTATTGTCCTTATTCAATTGCTCGAGGGACATCTGCTTGTAAGGTTGTAGCCTCATAAATACCCAATCTCCTTCTTCAAAACTCCTTTCACTACGTTGTTGATCAGCTTATTGTTTCATCCTGTTTTGTGACATATCCAGGTTGTCCTTAAGTATTCATATAACTTCTTCCTGGTGCTCTATATGATATTCCATGACTTGAAATTTAGATTTTACTTTTAAGGGAGATGTAATAGAGGGAGGATGGTACCCATAAAGTGCCATAAATGGATACATTTTTGACGATGTATGGAAGTATTGTACCACCATTCTTCCAAATATAACCATTTCACCCACTATGTTTGCTTATCAGATGCAAAGCAATGGAGATATCCTTCCAAAAATTTGTTCAATATCTCAGTTTTCCCATCAGAGTGAGGATGATAAGATGAACTGTGAGCCAATTGGGTACCCAAACAAGAAAACAATTTAGTCCAAAATTTTCCAGTGAAAATTGGATCTCTATCACTTACAATAATCTTTGTATTTCCATGTAACTTCTGAACTGTTTCCATAAAGGTTGAAACTATTGTAATTGCATTAAAAATATAAGAGAGTACACAAAAATGTGCATACTTTGTGAGTCTATCAACAACCACCATAATAAAATTCTTTCATTCTGACTTGGGTAGACCTGTGATAAAATCCATGGAGACTTCCTCCCTGCATTGGAAAGGTATGTCTAATGGTTGTAGAAGTCCCAGGGTCTTAAATGTTTCAACCTTATTCTATTGGAAAACCAAACATTCACCAATGAACCTTTGAACATCATATTTAAGACCTTCCCAAACAATTCCTTCTTAACCCCATGGCAAGTTTTCAGGAATCCAGAGTGCCCACCTATAGGAGAGGTGTGTAATTTTGAGAGGACCTATTGTTTGAGTTGGGAGGTGTGTAATACAATTGGATTGTTCTGTATATTTTGAATGAGCATCCACATTAATAGGTCATTTTTCCATTCTCCCCTTGCCTCTACTACCCAATTGGGTTGTAGAATGGAAATTGCACAAAGTAATGCCCCAACATATTCATCTTTTCTGGAAAGCACATATGCCACTACATTTTGTTTCCCTTTTCAATAGATGATTTCAAAGTCATATCCCAACATCTTGGTTACCCATTTTTGTTGCTCTTCTGAATATAGTCTCTGTTCCAAGAAAAATTTAAGACCATCATGTTCTGTTTTGACCTTGAAGTGCCTACCTATTAGGTAAGGACACCATTTCTTAATAGCATGTAGTATTGCCAACATTTCCTTCTCATAAATGGGCTTCTATAAGTGCTTTCCCTTTATTGGATGACTTGTGAAAGCAAGCGGGTGTCCTTCTTGCATTAGAACAACACCAATGCTATTTACTGAAGCATCACATTCCGCAATGAAGTTTTTCGTTAAGTATGGTGTGTCCAAAACATGAGATTTGCACGTTGCCTCTTTAAGTTGTTCAAAATATTGAGTTGCCTCTGGATTCCAAGAAAATGCATCTTTCTTCAATAATGTTGTTAGAGGTGATGCTATTCTTCTATAGTTCCGAACAAACTTGCGGTAGTACCCTGCCAGACCTAGGAATCCTTGAATATTCTTCAGAGTTTCGGGAATCGACTAGTCCATCATGGATTTAATTTTTTTGGGGTCTACCTTGACACCTTCATGAGATAAAATATGAGATAAATACTCTACGTCCTTTACCCCAAAGAAAAATTTGGAAGGTTTTGCATATATTTGTTGCTTCTTTAGTAGTTGTAGTACCCTATCAACATGTTGAAAATGTTTTTCGCAAGACTTGATATAGATTAGTATATCATCAAAGAACACTGGCATGAATTTTCTAAGGAAATGATTGAAAATGGAATTCATCAAACCTTGAAATGTGTATGGCACATTCATGAGACCAAATGGCATGACCAAAAATTCATAATAACCTTCATGAGTTCTGAATCCTGATTTTGGAATGTCTTCATCCTTCATTCTAATCCAGGGAAATTTTTAGGGGCAAAATTTCACCAATTGGCTATTTTTTTGGGTTTTTTTTCAAAAACTAAATTTTCTATTTGGTCATTTTTAGTCTCCCATATCGCCTATATTTACATAAAATATGTTTTTTTATCATAATATTCACCAAAATTTACAAGTTTAAATAGTAAATTGTATGTTTCATATTCAATATTCGCCTACCAATCTATATATATGTTTTTTTCAATCCAAAATAATTGCCTAGGATATTATTCTTAAGTATAGTTTTATAATCCTTAAAAAATACCCCGTTCTAATCTGATGATACCTGAAACAAAGATCCAACTTTGTGAAGAAAACCGCTCCATGCAATTCATCTAACAATTCATCAGTGATAGGAATGTGAAACTGATCTTTAATGGTAATCTTGTTGATCTCTTTATAATATGGACACACATGCCATGATTCATCCGTCTTGTGTACCATTACCACTGGTGCATAGTAAGAATTTTGGCTAGGCCTGATTATGCCAACCTCTAACATTTCTTCAACCATACACTCAATCTCACTCTTCTGTCCACATGGGTATCTGTAAGCTATGATGTTAGGAGGAACAATTCCTGGAATTAAGTGAATAGCATGATAAAAATCTCGAACAGGTGGAATACATTTTGGAATATCTTCAAATACCTTGGAATGCTTATTAATGACCTTTTGGAGATCTGGGGAAATAGTAGACTTAAATGTTTGAACATCCAATGAGCATAATTGTGCAATTACACCTTAATGTCCCTTTTTCATCAGTTTTGTCATACCATTAGAGATTATTTCCTTTCTTAGTTTCTTTGTGTTACCATTTAACTCATATTCTTTTCCTTCCCATAAAAATTTCATGAAAATATTTTGAAAATTAAAAGCCACTATTCCCAATGATTATAACCATTGAAATCCTAATACAGCATCAACACCCCCCATTGGAATAACAATCATCGGACTATTCAATACATATTCCCCCATAGTAATATTGATATTATGGAATTTCCCTGAGCAATTGATAATTCCTCCATCTGTAATCATTACCTGAAACTCTAGTGCTGGATATACAAATCAATTGAGAGCTTTGGCTAACTTACAGTGAATGAAATTATGAGTACTACCAGAATCAATCAACACTGTTACCTTTTTCTTTTTTATATATCCTTCGATCTTGAGAGTTTGAGGAGTGCTAATACCATGTAGGATATGGTGGGAGTAATCTCCTCGGAAGTAGTATCTTCTATTTCTGCATCCTGAGACTGTTCCTATTATTTTGGTTCTTCCTTTTCACAATCTATGTAGAATAATTCCATCTCACCACACTTATGCCCCTTACTATACTTTCTATCAAAATTAAAGCATAGGCATTTTTCTCTTCTTTCCTCTAGTTCTTGAGGTGTCAACCTTTGAGATGGGTTAGAAGAAGGAACATTATGCTTTCGGTATGTGTTGGAGGTGGTCTTTCTAGTAGCCATCAGCATATTTTTACTTTCAACCTTTCTTTCCATCATGAATCCTTCTCTAAGGATGGTGGTTCAAAGAGATGCACCTCATGTTGAATGTTATCCTTCAAGGTTCCAATAAATAGATCCAACATATTATCAGTTTGAAATGTTCTTCACACTAAGACTTAGCTTCTGAAACTGCTTGATGTGCTCTATAACTGGACCTTTTTGTTTGATATTTTTTAACTGGCTAAAGAAGGTGTTTCTATTAATATCCCCATAATGTGAAATCAATTCTTCAGTTAATATAAACCAAGATATAATAGAGTCATTTTTACGGTCACAAAGCCATTGGTACCATACAAAATGATCATGCTCTAAATATAATGATGCAATAGTTACATTTTGCAAAGTTGGAACCTGGTGTAGATCATGTGTAGATCAAAGAATTGCCCCATCTAGAATATCCATGTTATTGGATCATTTCCATCAAACTTTCTCATGTCAATATTGGGAATTTGGGTACCCCTTGATGACCATCCCTGATGACTTCCATTACTAGTATCATTTCATCTTGGAATATTCTTATTCATGGAATGTTTCTCAACATGAAAATTATCTTTATCCTCCTGAGTATCCTGGAACACATCATCACCTGTAGGGGGAATATCCCTTGAATTTTGTATAATATTAGCAATATTTTTCATATTTCCCATCAACATTTCCTCTAAATTAAGTAAATCAAATATCCTCACTGAAATTTTCATATTTTCCTCCATTTTATTCAACTTCTCCTCTAAATTAACTAAATCAACTTTTTTCATAGACCCTTTAATCATACCTTCCAACTCGGACACTAAAAAAGATAAGTCTTCCCTTTCATTGTACATCAGGGATGGATGCTCTGGTGGTTTGAGTGGAGTGTGATTTTTTACACTTCCTTTTGGTGGAATTTTGAATAATATAAATAGATATCACACCCTATGTTTCACCATAATTAGATCCTTTTACTCAAATTTATTCAAATTTAAAATGGCGTACATTTTTCAAACCCCGTTTGGAAGACTTTTTTATGGCCAACTTGAAACTGAGGTAAATTTGAAATTTCTACTCCTCTAGGTTTGAAACTTCGGCCTGCTATGTCCTGATGTGTATTTTTTCCAATGCCACAGGTCTGACCTAATTCTGATGTACCAATAAGAATTTATTGTGAATCTCCCAACACTTCTTATTTTTGATCTTTCTAGAACATCGAACTAGTGTACGATATTCCATGTGTCCAATATTTTGGATATGAGGTTCAAAAAACTACCAAATATACTGTGGTTTGTATTATTTCTTATGCAACAGGTCTCACTCAATTTGGATCTCGCATGCCCCATATATGACCTTTTTCCCTAGAACACCTGATTTAGAATAGTAAAATACCCTAGCTTCCAAGGAGAATATCTCCGAACCTGTAATGTATTAGGATCTAAAACATGGAACAAAGATAGATAGGCCTTTATTTGAGATGGGTTTTGAGTCTTGCGGTCTGAAACCTTCTACAAAACAATTATAGCGAAAATTCCAAGATGACTGGTTTTGAAGCAACCGGTCTCGAGGAAAGAGCTCCGATACCAAATGTTATGCAACAAATTTCCAAAAAGAGCATGAAATTGCAGAAATAGATCAGAAAGAGTAGTCCAAAAATTTAATGAAGAAAATAAATGAATATCAATTCCCTTCGAGGGGGAAACCTCCTTATACAATGTACCAAGTACACAAAACAAGACAAGACAAGACAAGACAAGATACTCAAATGAAAATATCTCCTTCCTATATATAAGAGATTACGATGTACAATTACAACTCACTAACCCAAGCCAACATAACTAATATAACCATACTAATGAAAATTATCGCTAATGGACCAACTATGACATCAAAACTAATGTAATGCACCACAATATAGGGGGAAATGTGCCCCCATTTAGGGCTTAACAATCAAATACCAAATCAAGGCACTTGTTAACGCCTAAAATTTTCACACATGCGACATTTCAACGATTCTTCTAGTAAGGCGTCATCAACATTAAGAATGCATCCTCAATAGATCCAAAATACAACATAAGTCTTTAAGTGCCAAAAAATAGTCAAAAGAAAGGGTAGCGCATGCAATACAATGTTAACCCGCGCTGTAGTGTAGGTTACCTGAACAATGCCCACTCTACACCCGCGTGACTTTTCCTTTGATAACCCCGCTACTGTCAAAACGAAAGGACCACTAACCCCCAACGATGCATTGAAGGCTCAATCCTCTCCAAGGATCTGAATTCGGCTCCTTGTAGCTAGGGTTTTCACCCTAGCATGTGCAAATGAGCACCTACTAAGGAGAAGGGACTCCTTAGTAGAAGTTCAGTAAAATGGTGAAATATGACAGTAAATAAAAACAAATTTAAACTAACATGACCATTGACATAAATAACAAAACATGAAAATATAGTGAAGATCTCTCTTTTTGTATTAAAAATTACCTCAGGTGTAGAGGTTGATGAAGCCCTTGCAACAGTCCAAGAGGGTTGCTTCCAAGCTCCAGTGTTGTTCCTCTTCTTTCTTCCAAAGATGTTTTGGAAATGGGGCCAAAAGGGTTTTCAAGGGAATTTTTGGTAGCATGAGGATAGGGATGATTGTGGATGTGAAATGGGGAGCCTCCATCACCTATTTATAGGTTTTTAGTGGTGGAGTGCTGACCCATGGTTTTGGGGCACCATATGGTTTAGGTCAACTGTATGGGGTTTTTGCTTCATTTTTCCCTCTTTTTCCTCCTTTTTGTATTTTTATTCCCTTTTTAGAGGGTTTTTTGCTATTTTTGGAGGAATTTAACTTATTTTGGGGAAAAAAAGGGGGGTTTTGGCCTTTTGGAGGCTTTTTAATGTTTTTTTGGCATTTTGGAGGCTTTTTGATGGTTTTTCAAGGTTTTGGAGGCAAATATGGTAGGAAATATGGACAAATGAGTCATGTGATGAGGGAGATGAGGTAGTGAGCACTTTTTGGGTGTTAATAGATTTCCCCCTGATGTGTGAGGGTAGGAGTTCATCGTATGGCCGATAGACATCATAGGTCTTTTATGGTTTTCCTGGGATGTGGAGAGGAGAAGAAACGAACTAGAGCCCAGAACAACGGTCCCGAACAAACTACAAAAATTGAAAATACATGACCTCAATAATGAATGAGGAATAATCTCAACATAAGGACGAGGCGGGCATTCCCATGCTCGTATCAAGATATAGAACAATAACAAGGGGGTCCAAAAATGGGGACCTGAAATATACATGGCCTCAAATAATGAATGAGGAAGAATCTCAATATATGGACGAGGCGGACATTCCCATGCTCATATCAAGATATAGAACAATAACAAGGGGGTCCAAAAATGGGGACCTGAAATATACATAGAGAGCCACTGTGTACATCATAAGGGTCCAGAGGGGACACAGAATCTGGGACATATTGCTGGGATGACCATGTTTGAGCTGAAGAACTGATACACTGGAATAACAATAGTGCTGCTGAGTGTGGTACCAAAGGAACTGATGAGCTGCTAGATCATAGTGATTGGGGGCATAGCCTCAATGGTACACTGAACTGGAACTGAACTGGGTACTTAAGGAAGCATAGAACTTGATGGATTCTGAATACAATCGCCAACGCAGCCTGTACATCCATGGGAACATATAACTGGGCATTTCGAAGTGACTCACCAATGTGCTAGAGTCGGGGGAAATCTGGGGTCTTTGACCAATAACTGAAGGGATATATACCCTGCGCAATTCTCAACGATGCGATCAAGGTGTTGAAGTCGAGCATGTGAGAAACAACCACTCGGAGAGGCACTGATGAATCCTCTCAAAATGGTCTGTAGGCACTCAACACAGATGGTGATGAGTCCAAGGCGCATGGACCTCTGGGTCTATCCTCTGGAATAGATGGGTTGGCGTCGACAGAGGGAGACGTACAACTAGCAAGGCAATGATGTTTCCTTGATAGGAGCACGAGGTGGAGAACCGAAGTGTGAGAGTACTGATGGTAGGATTAACATACTATGGGGGATAACTGGGCAAGTAGAGTGGGTGGACTCAAACTTCCTTTGTTCAGCGTATGATGGCGGGGATGATCGGGCTGCAAATGAAACTGACTGGTGGGAAAGGGATCATAGCTGTAATGGATCAAGGATAGTGACTGGGATGAGTGATACTCAAGCTAGTGTAAGATGGCAGGAGACTGCAGAATACTCTGAACAAAGGAGACCTGATTGGGGGTGATGCCGAGATGAGCGATCATGGTGCTGAGAGGCACTGGGGGGACTTCTTCATGGGTTAAGGAACTAGAAGAAGTGTGTTCAAAATGGTACTGTCGTGTGGATTGATACGAGCCCAGGATAGTTCATGCACATGATTGCTTTCAATTTTAAGGAGTCTGAAAGCGATAAGAAGACTCTGAAGTAATGGAATGGTACTGTCGTGTGGATTTGTATGATCCCAAGACGATGCATGCTCGTGGTTGCTTTCAATTTTAGAGAGTCTGAAAGCAATAAAAAGACTCCAGGGGGGTGCTTTTTCGTGTGTTAGTCTCCAAGGCCCGAAGAAGCATAAAAGGATGCAATGAAGAACTCTTCTAGCTGGTGTGACTAGAGTATTCCTTTTTCATAATTAGTCTACCAGGTTCGGAAAAGGGTTAAACTTATACCAGATAGATGCCCTTTCAGGTACTTTAATGAGCATGAAAGGAAGCAAGATTTCTCGATGATCTTTTCATTGTTTTAGGAGTCAGAAAAGAGCTTAACAGAAACTCCCTAAGTGCCTTTTTCGTAAAGGACTTGTCCGGCCCGAAAAAGGGATAAAATTATACTGAACAAAAGGAATGGCCAGGGAAGGAGGAAGTGCTCAATCAAGGAACATCGATGAGAACCAAGAACGAGGGTGGGGGGGAACACTGGTGGGCCTCCTTGTGGGTTGATGAATCGTGGCAAAATAATGAAATGATTGCAGTATGAATGGAGTGAATGGCTCATGTAAAAAAGTGGAACAATTCGATGGCGACCAATGTGGCGCGCAAACTAAGGCAGCAAGGTGTCGGGACACAATGTTGAAACTGGTCCTGGTGAGAGTGAGAAACGATCTCAAGAATCATCACGAGCTCGAAAAAATGAATTCGGTGATATAAAAAATGTCAAAAATGGGCGACGGCTGAGGTGGCACGCGAATCGAGGCGACGGGGGGGGCATTTTGGAAAAAATAGCCAAAAAATATGGGGATGAGAGCGAGAAATGATCTCAAGCATCATCATAAGCATGAAAAAATGAATCTGATGACATATAGTATATAAAAAATGGGATACGGTCGATGTGGCACACAAATCGAGGCAACAAGGTGTCGGGAGACAATGTTGGAACTGTATCGGGTGAGAGCGAGAAATGATCTCAAGCATCATCACTGGCACGGAAATATGAATCCGATAGTGCAAATGGTGCAAAAAATGGAGGTCATAAGGACTCTGGAATGGTCATAGGAAATAACTAGGTTAAAAATGACTATAAATAAAGGTGAGTCCACCAAACCAAGGATGCAGTGGTGGGGAGAAATGATGACCTGCGGGGGAAGAATACTAGTTGTAGCGAATCAAATCATATATACAAGTGACATGTGACCTCAAAAATGGTTGAGATCACACATGTGAACAAGTGAGCAGTGTTAATGACTTGCCCCCATGCTATGCGCATGGGGTTTGTGATTGTGGATCACATATGTGTTGGTTTGAACAATGGGATCATTGAAACACTGATATAGATGTGATGGGGAAGGTTCAAAATGATTGATCATGCCCTGTATCCCAGGGTTGAGGTAATCTATTTTTCCCCCTAACTCAGAGGTGTCAATGTGGTGCTCGATGATAGTGGGGTCAAGACTAGACATTTCAGTGTAGGACCAGGCAAAGACATCGTGGAACTCTTGGAAAATTTTCTTGTACTCTCCGATCTCATACTCAGTGCAGGAGGCTCCTAACGTAATGATTTCAGGAGCACCAGCTGGGGAAGAGATATCAATGTGGATTGTAGGTGAGATATTGGCCATGTTACCTTCCTCGGGAGTGGGAATGGGATCCTTAAACCAGTCGACCTTGGTGGGGAGGAAATCTTTGGACTCAACCGAAAACTGGGTGGCTGTGGTGGAGGAGGACTCTTCTGGAAGGAAATAGGAACAATGGTGCATATCCTCCCATGGGTAATCAGGGGTAGTAAGAGCCTCTAGAATCTCCTCATCATTGTGGAAAGTTTGAGCTGCCAAATCGGTTGACGAGGGAGTGGTAGTAGAAGAGATCATATAAATGGTATTAATCTCTCCAGATGACGGGGATGATGGGGGGTGGATCTCCTCAATGGTGGGGGGAGCCGTCTCGAGGTCCAAGTTATTCATCTCATATAGAGCTGCTCTGTAATCTAGGAGATCTGGATAGTGATGTGAGTAATGGCCGTAAATACTGTATATTGCACAAGGGTGATTGGTACGCAGTGATTTATCACGAGGCTTAGGGGTTGGGTCGAGTTGGACAACCGGGATGTTGGGGTCGTCGTCAAGCATTTGCATGTGCTCTTGTAATGTAGGTAATCATGGACATTGATGGGTAGGATGGCCTAATTCATCACACAACGAGCATTTGGGAGGAGCACGAAACACAGGGGGGGTTTTTTAACCATTTTGGGCGGTGGTAAAGCAGTGTATGGTTGTGGGCCTCTGCCCCCAGTGTGCTTGATAAGAGGGGATGGATTAGTAGATGAAGAAGGGATAGTGACACCGGGAGGTGGTTGACTAGTAGTGGTGATGGGTTGCACCGGTCTTAGGACGACATTTGGTGCCGGAGGGGTAATGGGAGGCGTGATGTACCATACAGGTAATCCTAAAGTTAAACCGGGGAGGTTGAGGGTAGCCATAACTGGGGCGCTTACTACTCCTGAAGGGGGGAATAAGAAGGGGATTGTATGGATGGGTGTAGCACCAACATGACTCGGTACCAATGGTGGTTGGGGTAGCAAGGGCGGTTGATGGTTAGGTGTTGGTGTATTGTGGGAAAGGGTACATAAGTCAGATATTTCGGTTGTGGGTGATGGGGGTGGAATGACTTGGAATGTTGAAGTCATCGACGTATCTGAGTAGACTCCGGGTCCCACTGAGGAAACCAATGAGGTAGCGGCACCACAAACAGGTTGTTCAACCATGGGGAGAACATTTTCGGGTGCAGCGGGGGAATTGGGATCGTAATAGGTGAGTTGATCAACCTTGACCACACGTCCGTCATGGGGGAACATCATGGTACGAAAAACAGATGAGGCAACCGCCCGCATGGCATACATGTAACTGCGGCCAAGTAAGAGGTTATAATCAAGTTGGGCGTTGATGACCTCTATGTCAATGAGCACGGTTTTACCAGCTAACTAGACAGGGACATTAGCTAAGAGACCTTGGGGTTGAGCCGAATGGCCGTCGTAGGCTCGCAATGCAGTAGTGGACTGCTGGAGAGTAAGGGATCCCAACTTCTTCCAAACAAATGTGGACATCACGCATGTGGAGGCACCTTCATCGATGATGCACTGATGGATGACAAGATTCTGAACGGATACAGAAACTTGGAATGTTAATGTGGAAGGCAGGCGTGGTTCGGATTGGTCCAAATCGAAGGCCATCATTCGTGAATCATTTGGGTCAATAGCACCAATGGTTGAGAGTAAAGTTTGGTGCTGTGCAGGACAGTTTTTAAAGATCTCTAACACAGACATGGTTGCGGGGGACTGGGCTAAGTCATCTACAATGTTGTAATTAGATGCAACGCGAGCATTGGGGTTATTGTTGATGCGGCGAAGTGGGAAGCGAGGGGCTTTGGAGGCACCATCTAGTGGAGCCGGAGGTATGCGTAATGACTGATCGGTGGGATGAGCGTTGGAATTTGTTCGGTGGGAGGGGCTTCAGGGGTGGAGCCATATTGGTTCTAACGGGTTTGGAGGTTGACATCGGCGGAGGACATCATTAACAAGTGATGGGTACCTGAGTCTATCATGTGTTGATCAGGAGCGGCATAAGTGATTTGCTGTTGTGGTTGCGTGTTTCCTTGAGGGGGAGCCAACGGTTGAGCATTCACCATGCCTTGGGTGGGAAAAGGGTTTTGTAACACCAAGGGATGATTCTGAGGTGGGGGGGTTAGGTGGCGCTTGAGGAGCCGCGTGCCCTTGGCGGTGGGCATCATCAGTCCAGAGTTGCCGAGCCCGCTCCAAATGTGGGAAAGCATGTGTGTAATGGCCATATACCCTGCAAATAGAACAAGGATGGTTGGTTCACAAATTAGGATTTTTGGCTTGTTTGGGCGGCCGATCAAGGTTCTGGTTGGCAAGTGCCGCGTTATTATTGTTCGGGGGATTTGGAGGTTGGTCGCCTTGGTCTGGAGGGGGGTTGTTCTCGTGGTTACGTCCTTTGCCGCGGTTTTGCTGGCCCTGTTGGCATTGGTTATTTTGGTTGGGCTGCGGATTTTGTTGTGCATACACTTGCCCTTGGGTGGCAGGTGGGTTCTGGGGTTGTGCAGGTGCGGGAGCAGGCTGCGGTGGATAATAAGTAGGTGGAGGCGGCGCAGGTGCTGAACATTGTGGGGGTTACTGATATGTGTGTGCAACGGGTTGTGGGTTTGCCGCAGGGGCTGCCTGGGGAAGATAATAAGTAGGTGGGGCTTAAGAGGATACAAGAGCTTGTGCAGCCTGCAGGTGATAATATGGCTGAGGTGGGACCGGGGGGGCATAAGTAGGGGATGCATGACAGAAGCACTAAGGTGGACATGAGGGTCTGTGGGAATGGTGATGTTGTGCCATGGGAGCATACGAATTGGTTGCTCCGGACTGGGATGTAGCCCGCAAAAGGTCAGGGCCACGGCTAGGACGTGCTATGGAAAAGGGCTGGTTATGTGAGGCTATACGGCCAATTATGCCATTGGCAGCATGGGATGCCCTCGGCGCATCGTGTCAGGAGGAATTGCTATGG
The DNA here is from genome assembly GCA_027924585.1 of Larix kaempferi. NCBI lineage: Eukaryota > Viridiplantae > Streptophyta > Pinopsida > Pinales > Pinaceae > Larix > Larix kaempferi. Next base: position 2,199,694 of record BSBM01001174.1, on the reverse strand, counting down.
GGAGTGTCAGGTATGATGGAATATAGATAACGAGACTAGGCATAAATAAGGTCAAATTGCTGGGCTTTGAGGATGGCCTCTTCTTCGGACTGGGGTCGCTTGGATGCCACATCCTTGGCAATGATAGGAAGGAGATATTTTAGAAACCAATCTAAGAAGATACGGTCATATAACTTGATTTTGCAGAGGCTTCGGCGTCGACGCCACTCATGTATGTGGTTAGTGATGTGGGTGGCCGTGTTCTGTCTGCAAGATAGTAGGATCTCAACTCCCGCGTCATAGCGGACAGGTAACTGAAAGAACTGCAGGAAGGTCGAGGCGAGGGAGGTAAAGGTGGCATGGGTCCCATGTGGCTGCTTGATGTACCACTTGGCTGTAGAGCCAGTGAGGGTGTGTTGTAACAGACGGAGTCAGACAGAGTCGTCCACTATGGAGTTGGAGGAACACCATAGATGGAAGGACATAATGTGGTTCTGGGGGTCCTCACCGGCCTTGCCCTCAAACTTAGGGATGTTTGAGGGGAGTTTGGTGGGCATGTGGGGCCACGCAGGGCTGTGTCTGATGTTATTGTTAGTTAGTCTGGCCAGGTCAGGAAGGTTGAGACTAGCCATGAATGGAAAACTAGTAGAAGGATGTGACATATTGGTGGTTGTGACCACGCTGGGGCCAATGCCCCCTAGTGGAGGAACTGGGTTTGGGTTGGGGACATTGCCCCCAAGTGGAGGAACAAAGGTGGTATGGGATGGTCCTACACCACCAAGGGTAGTGTGAGCCACTGGTGGAGTTGGGATGGGTATGGTAGCCACTGGAATAGGTACAGTGACCAGAATGGTGGATGTGGGCCCCATCAAGGGCATACCCAAAGAGGGTGTGGTAGCTGGGATGGTGGTGGATGTTCCACTAGTGGTGCCTACAAAGAAAGGGTTTGAAGTCATGCCAGCCATGGGGCTGGTTGGTGCAATGTAAGTGGGGTTCTCGGAATCTGCCTCAAAATCATAGGTAAAATAAGGGGTGTCAATGCCAGGGGACGGAGCTCTACGTCTGCGACGAGTGGAGTCGAGTGATGAAGCTCTACGTCTATGACGGGTGATGTCAAGTGAACTGTGCTGCGGGGGATTTCCCCGGAGGTGCCGAGAATGTCTCGGGAATCAATGGTGACAGATGGTGTCAAGTCTCTGGGGGTTGTGTCGAGTGAAAAATAGCTCAAAAAACCTAATGCAACTGGGTGTGCAGAAGGAGAGCACAAAAAATATGGCACTTAGGCCAACAAACAGCTCAAAACACTCACTGTAACAGTTGTGCTACAATAAGTGGAGCATCAACAAAAATGGTCATAATACCAACAAGCAGCAGGTTTCCTAAAAAATAAAAATAGTGGACTCGCTAGACCAAAGGAAGGTAAAGGAGCATGCAAACACCTAGTTAAATAGTATTCTGACTCAACCAGACATATCCTCTACAAGGTGATGAAATCCAAGTCAGATAATATGGATAGTAGAGCCAAGTGGCTAAAGATATCCCCCTACCAGGAGGGACACCAGGTAGTCAATCTTAGAAGAAAAGCAACTAAGATACCGTGTTCATGACACGTTCGGTTGGGTGAATCTGCAGTTTGGTTCTATCGCCGCTGTACTCCCATACAGGTAGTACATCGACAACTACGAAAGGTATCCTTCGGTTACTGAATGGATTGCGGTATTCCACTCAGGCTTCCAGAACCAGTCTGGCTACTTCAACCCTCCTAGGGGAGAGGCCTTCCCGATAAATTTGTTTTAAACCGTGTAAAAAAATACTAGGGGATTTTGGTTCCCTAATGGACAACAACTATGTCTCAAGTGTAAGCGACCGAGGGGTGTTATTTGGATGCCTATCCCCCCGACCCTACCTAACTACAATATTCTTCTGTGTTCCCCAAGTGGGGTTAGAATTTTGGTTGTGTTAAGCAGTATTTTAGGGCTCACTTGAATTAGGTGACAGAGTGTGTGCGTGTGAGATAATGAACCCAAGTAAAAGTGCCACGGGGTGGGCAACTTTCTAACTAACAATAATAATGTAGAAATTAAACTTTGAATGCAAAATTTTCTTTTCTTTTTTCAATTAAAATGCTTAAACTGGAAAAAAATCTGAAAATGGAACAGAGATCAAAACTGCAGAAAAAAGGCTGTAGGAAAGTATGGCTGTAGATAGGACAGATGGTTGTGCAGGTGCAGAAAATATTGCAGCAAAGTTCTGGGTTCAAACAAAGAAAAAGTGTAGAAAACAGATCGTGGGTCTGCGGCTAAACTGCGCGGTTGGATCGCGGGAAACAGGTCGACAGTGACAGGAAAACCGTAGGAAAATGGCTGGAAGACGCAGGAGGATCGCAGGAAAATGGCTGAAAGCTGTAGGTGGATTGCAGGAAAATGGCTGAAAGCCATAAGCGAATCACAAGGAAATGGCTGAAAGCCGCAGGAGGATCGCAGGGAAATGGCTGAAAGCCGCAGGCGGATTGCAGGGAAATGGATGAAAGCCACAGGCAGATCGCAAGGAAATGGCTGAAAGCCGCAGGCTGATCGCTGGAAAGGGGTGAACAGCCGCGATCGGATCGCACAAAACAAGCTGAGAGCCACGGTCAGATCGCAGGTAACAGTCTGAAAGACGTGGTCGTATCACAACTGTGGGGACAAAAGACGCAATTTACGGCAGCAAACCCGATTGCCAAAAGGGGCAGCCGAAAGGAAAAAATAGAAAAATATTGCAGAAAATTAAAAACTTTTAAAAACTATAACCAAAAATTCAAAGGAACTCTAGGGGAGTCGCCAAAACTGTAGCTAGGGTTTTCACCCTAGCTTGTGCAAATGAGCACCTACTAAGGAGAAGGGAATCCTTAGTAGCAGTTCAGTAAAATGGTGAAATATGACAGTAAATAAAAATAAATTTAAACTAATATGAGCATTGACATAAATAACAAAACATGAAAATATGGTGAATATCTCTTTTATTGTATTAAAAATTATCTCAGGTGTAGAGGTTGATGAAGCCCTTGCAGCAGTCCAAGAGGGTTGCTTCCAAGCTCCAGTGTTGTTCCTTCTCTTTCTTCCAAAGATGTTTTGGAAATGGGGCCAAAAGGGTTCTCAAGAATTAGCTCCAAATGGAGAGCTAGGGTTTCAAGGGAATTTTTGGTAGCGTGAGGATAGGGATGATTGTGGATGTGAAATGGGGAGTCTCCATCACCTATTTATAGGTTTTTAGTGGTGGAGTGCTGACCCATGGTTTTGGGCACCATATGGTTTAGGTCAGCTGTATAGGGTTTTTGCTTTCTTTTTTCCCTCTTTTTCCTCTTTTTTGTATTTTTTATTCCCTTTTTAGAGGTTTTTTGCTATTTTTGGAGGAATTTAACTTATTTTGGGGAAAAAAGGGGGTTTTTGGCCTTTTGGAGGCTTTTTAATGGTTTTTTGGCCTTTTGGAGGCTTTTTGATGGTTTTTCAAGGTTTTGGAGGCAAATATGGTAGGAAATATGGATGAATGAGTCATGTGATGAGGGAGATGAGGTAGTGAGCACTTTTTGGGTGTTAACACTCCTCACACACTTGGTGGCATTAATTATCCCCCCTTGTGTACCTTGGAACTAGTTCATGGAGAAGATGAGTTCACATTTGGATCTAGTTGTTTGTTGGCCACCTCTTGGCCTATAAAAGGAATCCATTGGCATGCATTTGGTAGAGAGAAATCAACAGCAAGTTTATGTTGTTGGATTTGAGTTGGATCTTCCTCATAGCCCACCATTTCCCATCATTGTGAGCATTCCCAAGATCCCTTGCCACCTTCCTTCAAGGGGCAAGTGTTTCTCTCCATTGTTCTACCATCTACTTAGAATTTAGTTTGGACAAGAAATGCGTCCCTAAGGGATATTATTGGATTCCCTTTAATCCAACACCTTCTAGGTGTTGTACAACTATACCATTGGGAAATACAAAATTGGTTTAGCATATCTTGGATTGTTATTGGATTTTGCATTATCCCCCCATCTCTTTTATTTTGATTTTGACCAATATTTATTTTTTTACATGTGAATTGCACTAACAATCCATTGTAGGATCACTTGGAGGAATACCAACCAACCCACATACAAGGGATCCAAGGACTGAGGCCTTTTTGCAACCTACAAGGCTTATCGCCTTACCAAGTGGAAGAGTGCACTTGTGCAATTTTTTCCACAATAGCTCTTCCATCCAAAATGTCCTTTTGTGTGAGAAATAGTTGACATTTGAAGTGTTGTCATGTAATTATCGTTACAGATGGAGAAGTTACAGTTTGAATATAAAACTATGAGAAATCCAAAGAAGAAAAAGAAAAGCACCGGGGCAAGGTAAATAACGTGTGCAAACACTAGTACATATGAGCAAATTTGCCACGATTTTTCATTGTTATTTACATGTTTTCTCATCTCAATTGCGACGATCATTGGATCCATTTTTCGTGGAACTTGTTTCGTGAATCTAACGATGCACTTGGAAAGCCGTCGAAGTAGAGATGAAAACAGTTCGCTACGTGTCTTCTATAGGGTGGTCTTGAAATTGACTTTTTTCCTAGAAAATCGTCCCTATATCGACGGTTGTTCGTTGAAGAGAGAGAGGGTTGTGTTATACTTGCGACGATATTCTGTCGCAAGTAGCGACGCATGTTTGTCGGACATAACAAACGAAGGTAGAACGTTCGATGGTTTTAATAATTTGTTTCCATGCAAAACTGTCTCTCTTGCGACGATTTCCCGTCGCAAGTATAGATGCACGTTCGGTGAACAAACAAAAAGAAGGCAGACCCTGCGACGGTTTTACTATACTTGCCACGATGTTTCGTCGACGGTAGTGAAGAACGTTCATCGAATAGAACAAAAAGAGCTACAACGTCTGAAGGTTTTAATAATTTGCTTCCACACAAAACTGTCTCTCTAGCGACGAATTTGTGTGGAACATAGAGATAGTTTTTCTATACTTGCGATGATTTTTTGTCGCAAGTATCGATGCACGTTCGGTGAAGAACCCAGAAGAAGGCAGACCCTGCGACGGTTTTTCTATACTTGCAATGATGTTCCGTTGCAAGAATCGATGATCGTTCATCGAAGAGACCAAACAAAGTTAGAACGTCCGATAGTTTTTCTATACTTGCGGCGAAGGTTCGTCACTATAGCGATGATATCTGGAAGTTTAAAAAAAAATGACCGTCAATGCTTATTACCAGCAATTTGGAACATATGTGGGTCCATATCCCGTCCTCTTCCTCTTCAAAGCTAAAATCCTAACTTGAAACTCTAGTTTGATGTGCCCTAGTTTGGTCTATCCCTTCACCAAACCCTAATTCCTCTTAAGTAATCTCATCCATTATGGTGTGTGATTGCTAGCCAAGCCACCATTTCAATTAGTGTTTCCTAAAACCCTAATCTAGAAAGCTATAACATGACTCCATTTTCCCAACCAAGCTCAACAAATAAATTAGATCGGGAGATAACAAAGAAGTAGTGAGGCGAATCTCCAACAATCAATGTATTATTTAGGATGGTCAATCTTGAAAGCTCGACTGGAACCGAAATTGAGGGCTTCCATACACTGCAGGTTGTAGAGGAAGATCGCCAAGATAGTGGATGACTCAACCTATCTATAATGTTTATTCTAGATTAGCTTTCACATGTCATACTAAATTATACTGAGTCATATTATGTTTCAATGGTAAATCATGTTGTTTTTGTGATGAGTTGGGGTTTTATTTCAATATTTTTTTCTATTTCTTCTGTTTTAGTATTATTAATGAGATAAGTTAAATGTAAATGATATATTGTTCATGAATAGACATGATAACTACTAGTCATGATCTATGATTATATGATAAATAATTGGGATTTCTATGCTTAATATCTTATGAATGTGAATGTACTAGGGTTATTTGAGTGATAAATGCCATTAGCTAACTTAGTAGCCAAGATTTTCTATTTGGATTCTTCATTTTTATTATTTTTGTTCTTGCTTTATAGTTTTTTGTTCTAGTTTCTATCATCATTTCATAGCCAAACAACCTTGTTAGATGTTATGCAAAGACATGAAATTTGTCATTGTATAAATATCTAGAGCTGAGTGTTAGTTTCTATGCTTGTTGGGCTAATGTATTCAAACTATTCTCATGGCCATCTTTTGAGTAAGAAGGAAATCTAAGTATTTGTGACCTTCTGGGTCCCTTACATGTACATCCTTTGCATGAGAAAAGACCATGGGAAATGGGTGATAATCATGGGCATTGTAGTCAGATTCATACTTGATCATTGCAACTTTGAAAGAGATGTATGAGTTTACACTAAGACTAAAAGACATGAGTATGATTCCCTTCCCATTAGGCCTCCCCTTGCTACTTAGTACTTGAATGTCCTTCTGCAACATTGTTATGGGAAACAACCTTGGGTTTCCAAGGGATTCCAGTTCATCTTATTCTCTTAGGGAGGGTTCCAGGATTCAGAGTATGGAGTCCTTGGCTGTGCTAGGCCATGAAATTGCTAAGCAATTCTTGTTAATATAACATCTTATTGAGTTGATTACTCCTTTCACTAGCAAAATATTGTTTCCTAGAGAACCCTTTCTCTATAGTGGTACAACTAATTTTCACCATGTCAGATTTCACTAAGACTTTTGTCTTAGTGTGTGATGACTATGGTCTTGACCTAAGAGTGGTATTTCAACACAATGGATGCCTATTATCCTTCACTAGTAAGCATGATTTAAAAAATAGAAACCAAAATTCAAAATGTTGATTATGATCCCCAAACATAAAATAATTATATATTTGATGCATTTCAAGATAGATCTTCTAAACACTAAAATAACCGGAGAACTTGGAAAGCAGAAGTAGAAAACCATGTCAAAATCCACTCTAAAAAACATGTCAAAACCCTTACCTTATCATTGTCCTTTCGCCAGATCCATTCGCCCATACAACTTGATAAGAGTTGTCCACGAGATGCATGTCCATCACCAAGATGGACACATAAATCATCAAAGACGAAATTTTTATATGAGTAAATAATATATAAGCAAATAAACAGTCATTTAAATCCTAATTTAAATCCTACTACAAAGTCTTGTATGTTAAATTTATTAACAATATTTCTATACAATATGAAAATTTAAAATAAAGAAATTGGATAATACTGAAGTTGTGAATAAATCATGGATAATACCAAGATGGACACATAAATCATCAAAGACAGAATTTATATATAAATCATCAAAGACATAATTTTTATATGACTAAATAATATATAAGCAAATAAAAATTCATTTAAATCCTACTACAAAGTCCTGAAGAAATCAATGAACCATGAAATGCTAAATGATTGACAATATTTAATTTCTATACAACATGAAAATTTAAAACTAAGAAATTGGATAATACTATAAGAAAAAAAAACATATTTGATTAATTTTGAGATTGAAGAATTGTAGAGTACTCTCTCATTAAATTTATTTTACTTATTTTCAAAATACAAGTTTAAACTATGTACATACAAAAAATCTCATTTAAATAATTAATTATACAACTTACAATTATATATCAATACAAAATAATTTAAATCACTGATTATACAAATAACAATTATATCCAAATAAACACAAACATAACAAGTGCCATGATACAAATAACAATTATATCCAAATAAACACAAACATAGCAATGTACCTAGAAAGTCCTGTAGAAATCAATGAACCATGAAATGTTAAATTTATTAACAATATTTGTAGAAATCAACGAACCATGAAATGTTAAATTTATTAACAATATTTTAAGAAATAGACATGCATTTAAAAATTTACAACCATGCATTAACCCCACTATTATGCCCGCATTATCCTCTCAAAATGACCGCACTCTCCTCTCAAAATGCCTGCACTACTCCTCATGGTCACTCTTTTTTTTTTGTAAGTCTACACAGTATTTAATTAAGAAAAATGATAAAATTACATAGTGGCTAGGGAAATGCTAGGGATAGTGGGGAAATCCCGACGTAGCAGAAAAAACATTATTTAATTAAGAAAAAAGATAAAATTACTTTGCGGCCAGGGATAGTGGGGAAATCCCAGCGTAGCAAAAAAAGCCAAAGTAGCAAGAGTTTTATAGACTAGCTTATATAGAAAGTTGCCTCCAACGGCAAGGCCAAAAAACAAAAGACTGTCTGAGTGCAATATTTCAGAAACAACATTAAACATCTCTTACAATAAACTAGAGCGGAGAGGAGAGACACGATCTTCTCGATGAGCTCCTGAAAAGACATGTAAAACTTTAAGCATGGGGGAAATCCTCCACAATGGAGCAACTCCTTGGAAATTCCTCCTTTAGAAGCTTCACAGGAAGTGGCTCGGTTTTTCGAGTAGCGAGGAGATCAGGCTCTGCATGGCTGCACATCCTTTTGCAGGGTGGGGAGCCAATCGTGGAAGGGACCGGAAAGTGCACAGGAGGAGTCGCCGGTGAAGCAGGAGTAGGAACGACTAGGAAGGGGTCCGTGGTATAAGTTGTAGCAACAGCTGCCGGCCCTTCAGAGGGAAAACTGCTGGAAATCAGGACGTGAGAGACTCTACCACCATCACCCCTGCCACCAAATTTGGCCATCACCGGGCTGCGACTCACGAGAGCATGCTGGTTCCATGAGAAGGTGGCGCTAAGGTTAGCCAGACATTCATCCAGCTCTATGAGTTTGGCCCTGGTGGCCAACATCTGATTCCTAACAGAACCTTGGTTGCCCAGCATGTCATCTAGAAGCTTTCCAAGCATATTTTTTATGATCCAATAGTGATTGACATTGCCTCCATTAGTGCCAGAGGCCAAGTGATCCGCAACTAGCTGCCCTTCCCACTCATCAATCAGTTGCGGTTGGAAAAGGAGATGCCAGTGTCGAAGCCATCGCTAGAGACAGGAGTACTCTGGGCTTTGCAGCGGCTCCCATTACCTTGATGAGAAAGACCGCGCGAATTGATCATGGAGGATAGCGCCGTGAGAGTCCACAACCAGAAATAAAACTAAGCGCGAGGGTGCACAGAGCCGAACCGACGTTGAGGAGAAGCAAACAGGATGCCATCTAGGGTGTTCACTGGCCCATTTAAAGAACATTGATACAGGTTCACACGAGCCATAGTTAGTTGCAAGGAGCCGAATCGATGGAGCCAAGAGCCGAGGTGAGGGCTGTCTTTAATGGGCAGAGGGCCGAGGTGAGGTTGAGTAGTACTGGAGTGTTAGCTAGATAAGCTTTGAAGGGACTTGCATGAAGAGGATCGGGATGGAGCCATAAAGCCGCAAGTGTGAGGGAAGCCAAATGTGAGTGCGAAAAAGTGGGAGGGCAGACAGATGGGAGGACAGACAGTTGTTATGGCATGCAGGAGCTTGGACAGGTAGGTGTGAGGGCAAGGGTGTGCGTGCTGAATTTATGGGCACCGGCGATGAGGATCCTTCCCCACGTGCCCTCCTCATGCCCTGCACATGGTCCCATAAGTGATGCAGGAGCATCGGGACCTAGGCAGATCAGTCGAAGTTGATCGACCGAGGGAGCCGACTAGCGGGAGTGTCGATGACCACTGGTGCGGGAAGCAGGTTGACTTGTCGAAGTCAGCAAGTTGAGCAAAAGCAGTCGGGGTGCGACCAATTGAAGGATCAGCAGATGTCGCGAGGTTGAGGATCGACAGGGAATGGTCGATAGATGATGAGTGAAGTAAGTGGTCGGGTAGTCGACAAGTGGTCGAAATACGACACAACAAGGTTTAGCGAAGACAAATGTAAAGGGGAAAGGAGTGAGCCGATAGGACAGTCAAGATGTGATTGACTGCTGTAGCAGGGTCGGAAGGGCAGAAAGTCAATGAACTGTACTTAGTAGCTATTTTGGGTTGCTGAGGAAGTTATGACAGTTATTGTGAGTTGGTGAAGGACATGACAGTGGACGTCATGGATAGAGGCTGTGTAGCATGGATAGAAGCTGATAGTGCAGATCCATAGGATTTGGACAGGATCGACGAATGGAGGGAACACATGTCTCAGGATTGTAATAATCTTGGAAACAACACCCATAGAGTAGAAGAGGGAAAAGAGGCCTTTAGTCCAGACACTGTTGAGCAGAACAGAGCGCAGAGCCGAGAGAGTTGTGAAGAGTCACACAGGCCGAGTGCAGAGTGTTGAGATCAAACCCTAGCACAGAGTTCCGGAGGTGAACCAAGAGAGGGTGAGGTCGACACACAAGGAGAACACATCATAGTTACTTTGTTGTTGTAACGGCTGAGGCCGATTGTAGTTAGTTATTTGCTTACAGTTATTTTACATTGTAACCGATTTCAAAGAAGTAATATAAGCCAATCCAAGCATCTTGTTCTACACCTTGTTTGTGTGAGCATTGTGGTTTGTGTCGTGTGTATTGTTAAGCAAGAACCTTATTTCCGTAGGGCGACTTGCGTCTGTTGGTATCAGAGCCCGGAGGCGAGTCCGGTTGGAGAAGAGAATACCATACCAACCTGACTTGCGTCAGTTGGTATCAGAGCCCAGAGGTGAGTTCGGTTGGAGAAGAGAAGACCATACCAACTTGACTTGCGTCAGTGTTGAAGGAGTGAGAATTTTCAGCAGAGGTTGAAGATGGCCCATAGAGGCGTTAATGTCCGAGGACGAAGAGCGCGTGGCGCAGCAGCCACCACAGTGGATCGTGAGATGTTTGAAGAATGCGTCTAAATGATGCAGACTTTGAAAAATGAAGTTGCAGCGATCAAAGAAAACCAGAGGCGTGGTTGCATTCTTGAAGCGCTAAACCACAGCGATGAGGAAGTTGAGGAAGTGGAAGCTCGGGAAGCCGCAACAGAAGAACCAGAGGAAAAACTCATCAAGCTTCTGATAGAAATGAGAGGTCGGGCGAAGATAGATGTGCGGACATACTCGGGAAGCCTGGACCTAGAAGACTTGATTGACTGGTTTAGAGAGATGGAGAAATACTTTGATGTGGAGCAGATCAAGGATCCTAAACAGGTTAAGACTACATGTCTAAGGTTAAAGGGTCATGCCTCGTTGTGGTGGGACAATGTACAGGTTGACAGACTCAAAGGCAAGGAGAAAATCAAATCTTGGGACAGGATGGTTGCCAAGTTGAAGGGGAAGTTCTTGCCAAACGACTATGTGATTTCCTTGTTCAGGAAGTTACAAAACTTTTGACAGAAAGAGATGACCATGAAAGAGTACACGGAGGAGTTCTACCGATTGTCGATTCGGTCAGGACAAACTGATGAAGGAGAAGAAGCTGTCGCCAGATACGTAAACGGCCTGAAGTATGCTGTTCAGGATGAGCTCAGCATGTCGAGATTCAGAGCAGTTGGAGAAGCCTATCAACTAGCTCTGAAGGCGGAAGAGAAACTATCGAGAAAGTCCGCAGCGACCAGAGACAAGATGACTAGTCGGGGTGGAAAGACTGTCTCTGTGAAAGGTCAAGGTAGCGGCTACAAGAGAGAAGGTGTCGAAGATAGTCGACATACAGAAGGGACATCAACGAAATAAAGAGCACAAGAGAACTGACACGATGGTTGTGAGAACCGTGGTCGAGGCGCGTATAGTCGAAGTGGTCCATCCGACAAGAAGGGAGTTAACAGACCATCCATAATCTGTTACAAATGTCAAAGAACGGGCCACAAGGCATATGAATGCCTAGAAAACCTACATGCTGTAGAAGAGTCGAAACCCAGACATCGAAAGGATGAGCGAGTCGACGAGAGGGAAGAGTCAGCATCAGGTAGCAGTGGAGGTGAGAAAAAGAAGAACCAGAATCTAACGGTTCAGAGAGCTTTGATCCAAGAATATCAACGCGACCCGATGGAACTAGCACAACAGAAGGCAATCTTTGGAACAAAGGTGCAGATCGAGGAATGGCGTTGCAAGACCATAGTTGATGGTGGGAGTACAGAGAATCTTGTGTCGACGGAAGTTATCGAGAATATCAGGTTGAAGTGTTGTCAACACCCACACCCTTACAAGATCTCATGGTTGCAGAAAGGACACCATGTTAAGGTGACCAGATAGTGCCTGATCAACTTCAGAGTTGAAGGATTGGAGGATAGCATACTATGTGATGTAGCTCCCATGGATGCATGCCATCTGTTGTTGGGGAGACCATGGCAATATGATCGAAAGATGATGTATGATGGTCGAGCTAACATAGTTATAGTGTGGAAGAATGGCGTGAAAAGGACTCTTAAGCCGAGGCAAGGAGAGCCAGCCGACAGTAAGGACGGTGAGAGCAATCTTTGGGAAAAGTGAGTGTTGATGAGCACCGCCAAGGAATTCCTCGCGGAGGAGGAAAATCAGTCGATATGTTATGCAATCATTCCAAAAGGACCATATGTCGAAGGAACGTCCAATCGGGAGAGCATTCCAGTCGAAGTTGAGGAGTTGCTCGAAGAGTTTCAGGACATAATGGCTGAAGAGAAACCGATAGGATTGGCACCGACAAGGAGCATATCCCATTAGATTGACTTGATTCCAGGGTCGATTCTGCCAAACAAAGCACCCTATAGGATGAGTCTGGCAGAGGGACAGGAGCTCAACCGACAGGTCCAAGAGTTGTTGGACAGGGGATTGATTCGAGAAAGTTTGAGCCCGTGTGCAATACCAGCGGTACTGACACCAAAGAAGGGTGGTGAGTGGAGAATGTGTATTGATTCCAGAGCCATAAACAGGATCACAATCAAGTATCGATTTCCATTGCCAAGGATGGATGACTTGATGGATTTCCTGAGTGGAGCGACATACTTCACGAAGTTAGACCTGAAGAGTGGATATCACCAAATCAGGGTCAGAGAAGGAGATGAATGGAAGACAGCATTCAAGACAAAAGAAGGGTTATATGAGTGGTTATTCATGCCATTCGGATTGACTAATGCACCCAGTACATTCATGATATTGATGAATGAAGTGTTGAAACTATTCTTGGGAAAGTTTGTCGTAGTCTATCTAGACGACATTCTGATTTTCAGTCAGACCAAGTCAGAACATTTGGAGCACGTTCGACAAGTATTGCAGAAATTGCAGGAAGAGAAGCTGATGATCAACCTGCAAAAGTGTTTCTTCATGAAGAAGGAATTAGTGTACTTGGGATTTGTAATTTCAAGTAAGGGGTTGGATATGGACTCAGAGAAGGTGAAGGCAATAGCATATTGGCCAAAACCAACAAGTACGACTGCAGTGAGAAGTTTCCATGGACTTGCTAGTTTCTACCGGAAGTTCATTCGGGGATTCAGTCGGATTTGTGCACCATTGACAGAATGCATGAGAAAGGGTGAGTTCAAGTGGACGAGTAAGGCCCAGGAAGCTTTCGACAAATTGAAGGAAAAGGTCACTGAGAGCCCAGTGTTGGCGCTCCCAGACTTTGACAAAGTTTTCCAGGTCGATTGTGATGCAAGTGGAACAGCAATTCGGGTAGTGTTGAGCTAGGAAGGATGACTAATTGCATACTTCAGTGAAAAATTGAGTGGAGTGAAGCATAAATATTCGGTCTATGACCAGGAATTCTATGCTATCATCCAAGCATTGAAGAAATGGAGGCATTATCTGTTGCCACAGGAATTTGTGTTATACAAAGATCACCAAGCACTGAGGTATCTGAATACTCAGTCGAAGTTGGACCAGCGACACATGAAGTGGGTGGAGCTTCTCTAGAGATATACGTTCGTGTTGCGACATAGGTTGGGCAAGTCGAACAAAGTTGTCGATGCGTTGAGCAGGAGGGTTGTGCTGTTGAGCACAATGACTGTTTAGGAAACAGGAATATAGTCAATAAAGACAGAGTATGAAGCTGACAAAGATTTTGCAAAGGCATGGAAGGCATGTCGTGATCCTTGGAGCACCAACAAAACTCCATATTTGAGTTATCTCATTCAAGAAGGTTACCTGTTCAGGGGAATTCAGTTGTATATTCCCAGAGGATCAGTGAGAGAGAACCTAATCCGAGAATTTCATAATGGAGGGCTAGCAGGGAAATTTGGGATTGACAAGACCAAAGCACTGATCGATGAAAAGTATTTCTGGCCAAGGATGTCGACAGATGTCAGAAAATGGGTTCGACAATGTAAAGTTTGCCAGTTGGCAAAGGGAAAGAGTCAGAACACGAGGTTGTATACACCATTGTCAGCACCAGAGAACCCGTGGGAGCATCTTAGCATGGATTTTGTGTTAGGATTACCAAGGACTCAGCAAGGGAACGACTCAATATTTGTTGTAGTCGACAGATTTTTGAAGATGGCACATTTCATACCATGTAGGAAAACAAGTGATGCCACAGGGATCGCTGTGCTATTCTTTAAGGAAATAGTCAGGTTGCATGGGTTTCCAAAGAGTATCACATCGGATAGGGATACAAAGTTCATGGGGAATTTCTGGAGGACCCTATGGAAGAAACTCGACACGAAGTTAGAGTTTAGTTCGGCATATCATCTGCAGACATACGAACAAACCGAGGTTGTAAACAGAAATTTGGGAAACCTTCTGAGATGTTTAGCAGCCGACAGACCCAAGCAGTGGGAGAATGTGTTAGCGTAGGCAGAGTTTGCATATAACAATTCTGTGAATCGGTCGACAGGACTGAGCCCATTCCAGATTGTTCAAGGAAGGAGTCCACATGTAGTGGCATATTTGGTCGAATCACCGATAGAAACCAGGAAGAGCGTGGATGCAGAATCATTCACGGAGCATATGCATGAAGTTCATGAAAATGTGCGGAAACGCATCGAGAAGAGTAATGCGGCCTACAAGTTGAGAGCTGGCAGGAGGAAGAGGCTATTTTCATTCCAAGAGGGAGACTTAGTCTATGCATATTTGCAGAAGGAATGATTTTCAACAGGACCATACAACAAGCTGAAATTGAAGAAGATAGGACCATGCAAGATTCTGAAGAAGATCTTAGACAATGCCTATGTGTTGGAATTGCCAGAAGACTTGAACATTTCAGCAATGTTCAACGTCTCAGACTTGTATAAATTTGAAGAAGGGTCGAGCAGCAGTAAAGGAGAAGAAACAAGTATCGACTTGACGGAACAGATTCCAGACCGACATAAAGAAGGGATCGCAGAAGTAATTGATGAACGCGAAGTAGGGTGTACTCGTAGATCGCGCATGAAAGAATAATTGGTGTGATGGACCAATGATGAGTTGCAGGAAGCGATGTGGATTTCTGAAGAAGAGTTCAGGAGATTGACGGAGTAGTCCGATTCTTTTTCACCTGGGGAGACTCATGCAGGAGCATCGGGACCTAGGTAGATCAGTCAAAGTTGATCGACCGAGGGAGCCGATCAGCGGGAGTGTCGATGACCACTGGTGAGGGAAGCAGGTTGACTTGTTGAAGTCAGCAAGTCGAGTAGAAGCAGTCGGGGTGCGATCGACTGAAGGATCAACAGATGTCACGAGGTCGAGGATCGACAGGGAATGGTTGACAGATGATGAGTGATGTAAGTGGTCGGGTAGTCGACAAGTGGTGGAACTACAACACAATAGGGTTTAGCGAAGCCAAGTGTAAATGGGAAAGGATTAAGCTTACATGACAGTCGATATGTGACTGACTGCTATAGCTGGGTCGGAAGGGCAGAAAGTCAATGAAATGTACTTAGTAGCTGTTCGGGGTTGCTGAGGAAGTTATGACAGTTATTGCGAGTTGGTGAAGGACATGACAGTGGACGTCATGGAGAGAGGCTGTGCAGCACGGATAGAAGCTAATAGTGCAGATCCGTAGGATTTGGACAGGATTGGCGAATGGAGGGAACACGTGTCTCGGGATTGTAATAATCTTGGAAACAACACCCGTAGAGTAGAAGAGGGAAAAGAGGCCTTCAGTCTAGACACTGTTGAGCAGAGCAAAGCGCAGAGCCGAGAGAGTTGTGAAGAGTCACATAGGCCGAGTGCAGAGTGTTGAGATCGAACCATAGCTCAGAGTTCCGGAGGTGAACCAGAAGAGGGTGAGGTCGACACACGGGGAGAACACACCACAGTTACTTCATTGTTGTAACGGCTGAGGCCGATTGTAGTTAGTTATTTGCTTAAAGTTATTTTACATTGTAATTGATTTCAGAGAAGTAACATAAGCCAATCCAGGCATCTCGTTCTACACCTTGTTTGTGTCAGCATTGTGGTTTGTGTCATGTGTATTGTTAAGCAAGAACCTTATTTCCATAGGGTGACTTGCGTCAATAAGTCATGTTGACATTGGCATCCCGGACTCTTCATGGTCACTCTGAAAATGCCCGTAATGGGCTATTTAAAAATTCCCGCAGGCCTTCAATAAAATGCCTGCACACCCTCATGGAGATTCCCGCAATGGGCCAATAATACCTTCCAAACAATGCCTGCAATGGGACCATCCAAGATGCCCGCATGGCTCTTCAAAAATGCCTGTAGCTGCCTTTTTAAATATTCCTGCAAGGCTATTATTTATGCCTGCAGCTCCTTATCAACATTCCCGCAGGTGCTTCAATAATTCCCACAACAGGGTCTTTCAAATGCTCGCAAAGACATTTGCTTAGATGCCCGTAGGAGCACTAAGATTGCCGCAGCTCTCCAAAATTCCTTGTCATCAAATGCCCCACGTCATCTGTCATGTCATCAATGTCCTTGTCATCATCTCATGGTTGCCATGTCAATTGATTGTCCTCTCTTTGTCATTTTTCCATTTCCATGTCATGTTCTTTGTTCTTGTCCTCCATACATGTCTTTGTCCTTCATGTTCAGCCTTATGCCATGTCATTGTCCTTTGTCATAGTACCAAATATGACCAAAAGAGAAAAAGGAATGTTTATCTATTCACGGTATCAGTCTGCCCTAATCATTCTTGAGGCGAAAGTTATGGATATGCCAAAATGGGGTTCCAGAATAGATTTTGGAGAAAATCCTAAAAATAACTAGGTGTTGGAAAACAGTTTCAGGAGGCCTTGGGAAAATTCCCACGAAAAATGGTGTGTTGAAGAAAATGCCCGCACCACATGGGGGTCCTGTAGTCTTGTGTTTTTTCTACTTGACCATGTCTTCATATTCTCTTGAAAGTGCTTGAGGGGGAAGTTATGGACCTGCCAAATTAGTGTTTTAGTAAAATTGGACTATGTCTTGGAGTGAGCAAAAATTTTCTAAGTGTAAATTTTCCTAAGAGGGCTTAAGGAAATGCCCGCCATGCCTCATAGGATGATGTGAAAAATATTTTGAGTGTGGACCTCTAGAGTGTTTGTTGGAGCATCCAGCCATGGTCCCAATTTTTCCAAAAGTTCTTTGAGGAGAAAGATATCAACCTACCAAAAGTGCCTCCCACTATATTTGCACTACTTCAGTAAAATGCCCGCCTAGGGAAAAAGAAGAAAAGTATGAAGGTGAAATGAGTTGTGTTGTGCTTAGTGAGATATTATACATCATGTGGTAACACCGGACTTGATGAGAAATGGAAACACCAGACTTGATGATACCCTCCTAGTATTCACTTTTTTATAATTTTTGAAGTAGGTTGATTTGATGGCTTCTTGTGGTATTGAACTTAAGCTAAATATAATACTTTTTTGTTTAAATCAAAGTTAAAGGAAGAAGAGAAACCACATAATGCAAGAAATTTCATTTGGCTAAGATGTTACTGGGATTTGTAACCTAGGTAGGTGGCCTAAGATACCCCGGATTTCCCATTAGCAAAAATATTCTTATGTTACTAAGAAGCATTTTTGTTTTATGTAGAAGGTTGTCTCCTAGTTTGGATGATAGTCTAAAAGTAGTTATTTACTATTGGTTGGATCTCTTGTATATTAATAGAATGAAATAGAATTTAAGGATAAATACAAACACATTAAGGATGAAGAACATGTCAAAACCCTTACCTTATCATTGTCCTTTTGCCAGATCCATTCGCCCATACAACTTGATAAGAGTTGTTCATGAGATGCATTTCGATCACCAAGACCCGCATAAATAATCAAAGACATAATTTTTATATGAGTAAATAATACATAAGCAAATAAACAGTCATTTAAATCCTACTACAAAGTCCTGTAGAAATCAATGAACCCTGAAATTTTAAATTTATTAACAATATTTTAAGAAATAGACATGCATTTAAAAATTTACAACCATCTTTAATACATAGGAATAAAAGAGTATTTATACCTTATTGAGCTCCTTTCTGTTTCGAGAATAGTTTTATATTCTCTACTGAACAGGGCCAACCACGTGAAGGTGGAAGCTCAATTGGCCCCTCCCACCTCTCACATCGCTCTCAATTCCCCTTACCTGATAAATGATGTTGTTTACATAGAAAACATATAAACATTCATGCATAACTAGGCTAGTCATCAAAACATATAAACATTCATGCATAACTAGGCTAGTCATCAAAACATATAAACATAAGAAAATTGAAGCATATTGAGGTAATTCATATAAACAATGTTACAAACTAACAACATCGATATATATCCAAATATAAGTCATGAATTTATACATCTACATTTTCTTTGATCTCTGTTTTTTTGCATTGTAAAAATTGACAATTGGGGTATTATCATCATCATTTGGTGGAATATCTACAGGGCCATGTCCTGGGAGCGTTTTTGTTTCCATGCCCTCATGTATCATACTTCTTGTACGTCATTGAGTAGGGCATGGAGGCAGTTCAGAAGGGGCGTGAACTGCAAAAACGAAAATGGGCATATCGATATGTTGAAATATTATTGAAACTAATAGTTCATTATTTTGATTAAATTACAATAGTGCTCTTTACCTGTCTGTGTAGCTGTGACAACTGGTGTGTTAATTGTTTCTCTACTTGCTAATTCCTCTTGCATTTCACCCTCCTGAGCTACATGGTATTCCATTGAAGGAAGGAAATTTATAAGTATATTTCAAGAAATAAATATCTATAATCACAATATTTATTTCTATTTCCAAAGCACACATACCAGAATGGCTACTGTGGTCCCCACTATCATGGGACATGCACACCCCAACATTAGCTAGTACACGCTAAGTAGTGCTAGATTCACTGCCGCGGTTGCACTGTTGCTTAAAAGCAAACATAAATATTTAGTACTTATGGGTGATATAATCAAAATTGAATATACTTTAATAGTATATTGCAATGATGTCCTTATTCATTTTATTTACCTGCATCTGCGTCATTGGGGAGATTGGAGTCTGCCCCAAGCTTATCCGATATTCAATCACACTTTTAAAACGATACTTGAAACCAAGCTTTAGGTATTCCTCAGTGGAAGCATCTTGGAACGTATTTCCCTGCAATGCATACCACACTAAAAATTTTACGTATCAAAAACATATATTTGTTTGCTACTATCAAATAAATATTCCCCATAGTTAATCATTTAATTCTTACGATTTGGGCTCTTAGTTTTCTATAGCCACCCTGGCCCAGTCTATGCTGCCCGTGCTTTTCCACTCTAGCCTTGGTTGCTTTGGAGGTGCCAGGCAGCCTATATATGAAAATTTTGAAAAATGTTAGATATAAGAATTCTTACTTAAAACAAAAAGAAAAAAAATAAATGAGCATATTTCACTAAAAAGTTGATATGTGTTGTACCTTGCTTTTCCAGGCCGTGGTTGTTTTCCTTGTCTTTTTAGAACGTTCTCCTTTGCATCCTCTATGAGTTCCTTCCACTCTTTTTCCAGAACCATGGGAGGGCACTCATGCTTGAGGTCAAGTTGCAATTTATCCCTATATTGGGCCTTGGTATATTTTAAATTATCGCCGTCTAACTTTGTAACCACTTTCTTGTTGAATGTATTGCCAAACAAGTTTACCATGTGGCCTATCTATTCATCTATCTTTGCGCTATCTTGGCTATTCCACCGTGTGCGAATGATGGGGCCAAACAACTCCAATGCTTTGTCATTCAAATTCCTGTAGAAAACATTGTTTCCTGCATAAACGTGTAATCCATTAATTTTTAATAATTTCAACGTATGTCCATTTCAATTTCATGGTTAAAATGAATAAATTAATTAATAAATACTTGCAATCTTTTGAATCTTGGTCAGAACAAGAGCATCATCCCCCTGTTGGCACCCCAACAACTCCCCTTGATTTTTCCAAAATCAAAGGGAGCCCCATTAGAATTTTGTAAATACTTAGTATTAGTTTTCTTTGCTTGGTTTGAAAGGGTGGTTCCATTGGCCTTTACTCTTTGGGTTGCTTGTCTTTTGACTTGGTTTAATGAAAAATGATTTGGTGCTCATTTACTTTCTTAACTATCTGACTTGGGTGACTTGGGTGCTTCATGGTTGGTGTTATTGCTTGTCTTCCGTGTAATAATGACTTTGCAACATCATACTAAAATAATTGGTTTTCCATCTTACTCTTGGCATTAGTTTTATAAGCTTTTAACTGTTTCATTAAAATATGTCATTTCACATTTATTGATAAAACATTTGAGATTTGCTTATATGTAATTTTATCTTTAGATATGTTATCATTATAAAATACATTAAGCAAACTACTTTTAATTCGCTAGATAATTTCATAAATGACATATTTTAAGAAATTGATTTTTTGCTTATTCTAAAATCTCTTTTCATATTTAAAACAATATCAAAGGGAATTTGAAAGAAGTTTTTATCTAATAAAACTTATAATAATCAATCATCATTCAAGATAATATCAATTTGAGACTTTGTTAAATTACACATATATTTATAAAAAAAATATGATAATATTCTTAGTCCTTATCGTTAATACTTTATCTTATCTCATGAAAATATTGATATCACTTTTATCATGAATCCACGTTGCTGATTCTCACCAATTTGTTAAAAGAACGCCAGATCAAAACAAGGAAGAAGTAATGAGTTTCGGTGGCAAAACAATACATCCCAAATCTAAATGAAGGAATATTATTTCACGGATAAATATCAGTCAACTAGTTTTATACTCTACGAGACTGCAGCCGTAAGTGAGGGGTATCAATCCTGGAAATCGCATATGTGGCCTAGTCGCTCAGCCTGAGATAAGTCTTGCACCATAATTTATCAGGTTGATCTCATCCGCCACGTTGATGGTTCGTTGCTGGAACGATCAAAGAAGTGGAGATATTCATGGACGCATCTTGGAGAATTATAACAAAGCTTATTTAATAAACACAGAGGTTGTCGCAGCACAAGGAGATAACACTGGGATCATTCCACGAGTTGTTAACATAGTCAGAACAAAATCATGCATTATTCGCACAACTAGACGTTCTATTTGATAAGATTATTAAAGAGCTCTAGCTTATTGTGGATCAATTCAACCGCTCACAGAGATTGCAGTGGATAGAGTCACCGGGGTGTTGGTAAAAGAATTGTGAATTTTTAAACTGAACCAAGATCATTCGGATCATCTGCGATTACTTTTACTGCCAAGAAAATTGCTTTAGAAGTAATCTTGGATGCTGCGTAATAGATGAGGAATTAGATATTGAATGAAATTTTTATTTTCATATCTGACGTTTTTTATCTATCCGCATTATTTTGTAATATTATTGCTATGCAGTTTTGGTGGCAGGTAAAAGGAAATGCCGAGATAAATATTACACGCAAATCACAAAAGCAGTACCTGAAGGAATACATCAATTCATCTTCAAAGTTTTCAGTTGTTTTGATTTTATTATTATTTTTAGCGACTTATTTGTATGAAGTTGATTTGATTTCCTATTTTTTGGTTTGGATTGGAGAAAGAAAAGTGAGTGTGATGTTGTATCGCATTGCTCAGTCGATATGGAGGATGGGATTCGAGGAGGAAGATTCGCCTCGAGATGTTACCAAGGTTGTTCGAGACGCAACTATGTCTTCTGAAAATTATGGAGAGTGCTAGCTGGAATTTATTCCATGCATTCATAGCACAGAGATTTCACAGCGTCATTCATATTAGACCTTCGTTTGTATTGCAACGATTTCTGTGTCATAACTCCAGTTTTGATACGATCGATACAATGATCAATTGATTCTAGTGAAAACAGTTTCGATCTTCCGTTTCTGAAGGAAGATTTGTTGCTTTCATGGTACGGAGTATGATCCTCAGTTTCTATTTAAGAAGCAGTAATTCGATTGCTCAAAGGGGGGCGGAGGAAGGTGTCGACAGAATGGAGGAAACCTTGTTTTATTGTTCTGTTTTCTATTTTGTAGATTTTTCATTTGCAGAAGGATTGAGACACTACCGTGGGGAGGCTCTGTAAAGGTTGAAGGGAACTTTTTCCCATAAACTTTATTATTTTCTCCTATTGGTTCAAATTCTGGATAATAGAGGAAGATGATATCAAAACAGTATGTAATAATGTTATTTTCTGCTTAAATTTGAGGTTTTATGAACTATTTATGAAGACTAGACTTATTGCAAAAAGCTGAGACTCTGATCAAGTTTCTATTACATATATTATTCATGCTATATGTTAAGTCATCATATAATGAATTCGGATTAACATGTTTATTTTGGAATTTGAGTGATTTACTTCAAAGCGAGAGTGACAGACTATTCTAGTTATTTTTGGTTTTATCTAAATCAATATTCTATTATTGCTGGTTTGTATGCATGCTATGTCCTATATATAAACTGAGTAATAGTTATGTGTTTCCATGTTTTCCAAAATTGCACGGTAGATTGATATCATCGGTTTTTTGTCTGAATTTATATTATAATCATTCTGCTGTGAATATTTATCTCATGCAGAAAGATAATAGTTCATTTTAATGTTGGGGACTTTTCTACCTTATTAAAGTGTTAACTGTCTTCTTGTTTCAGATTTGAAATCATAACAATTCTCTAGCTCTTGGCAGGGATAGGAAATTTGCATCTAGATTATCATAGAGCAGAAATTAGGAGCTGCTATTATTTTATTCTGCATTCAGTTTTAAAAAACAGTCTTTAGGATTAGTTAGGCATTAATCCAAAACTCTTTGATTTGTTAGTAGGTTAGTTAGGTAATTTTCACATTCACACACCTTAGAGAGACTCTTCATTTTGAAGAGCACATCACATAGGTAGTAGGGCCTTTATTCCTTTGAGAGTTAGCTATTTCAAACACATCGGAAGCTGCTGTAAGTGACCTATGTGAGCTAGCTCTCCTTCGTTGGCCTCGGTCATAAAATCGGGTCAACACCACCAGAAAGGTGAGATCTAGTGATCTAGTGCTTTTAACTCATGCTGCACCAAGAAAAGTTTCCTGGTCATCTATAGTACGTTCATCTCCATAATCATGTGGAGTCCCAGGCTCTGTCTCATCATGCTATATAATGTCATGCCGATCAAAATCAGTGCCCTCATCAATGGATTCATGGCCAACTGCAGGAGTGTCAAAAAGACTCATTGGTACATTGCTTTGTCGATGTTGTTGATGCATTGGAGTATCACTACTACCTATACCTATCTCGACAGTTTCTCTAGTCACAGGTCGTAAAAAATCCTACAAACAAAAAAACTTACTTTATCAGATCACTTGGAAAAATAGAAAACATAATATTAGATATGAAATCATGTCATGGCTTAAAAAAATATGTGAATATGCCACTTACCCCATAAGATTTTATTTGTTCTTTCAGCGCTTCAATCCTTGCCCTGATCTCCTGTGTCATGGGCCTTGTGCAAGCGAAGGAAATCTTTTCTATGTTTTCCTTTTTCAGGGACTTCTTTATAGTTTCCATTGGGTCCATGGAATAGTAAATTTCAACCTCAAGCTCCTCATCACCCAGATCAAGTGCATTGGACTAAATTCATCAAACAATAAAACAAAGCAAAATAATTTTAACATTATTCAAACATTGTCATTGTAATGAAATTTAGTTACTGTTAAGAACTAACACTTACCTGTTGCAGTGTTGTGGCCGGTGACTTCCCACGGTCACCCCGTAATGATATACTTCTAGTGGGTGACTGTCCACGGTCGACCTGGATCGTGGAAGCAGCAAGTTCCTTTAGACGGTCCTCACCCTGACATGATAAATCAATCAATAATTCATCATAAGCACAGAAAAATGTGAATGTCAACAGTGGAAATCGAATGTTAACAGAAAAAATCGAAACATTTAGTTATTATATTTAACACTTACCTGACGGGGAATAGAGTCTGACCTTCCACAGTCACCTTGGACCATGGAAGCAGGAGGTGCCTTTCCACTGGCGCCACCCTGACACAATAATTTTTTAAATAAACGTTATGAAAATAATTGTAACACAATAAAAAATGAGATATTGCAATAATATTTATTTTTACCTTCAGAAGTAGAGGACACGCGTTCTGTTCCACGATGATCATGGGAAGACCACTTCCACAGTGTAATAAGCATGTTGTCACATGGAAATCTTCTGGGGTTGGAGTTTCTAGTTATTATAGTCATATTTAGTTACTATATTTAGTTGAGTCAATAATTGTAACATAAACAAAAATGAGACATTGCAATAATATTTACTTTTACCTCCGAAGGATAAGATACATGTTCTTCTCGATGGCGATGAGAAGACCCCTGTCACAGTGTAATAAGCATGTTATCATATGGAAATATTCACAATAAGCACGAAAAAAACAAATTGTAACAGTGAAAATCGAATGTTAACAGAAAAATTCGAAACATTTTGTTATTGTAGTCATATTTATTTACTCTATTTAACATTTACCTGACGAGGCATAGCTTGTGACCTTCCACGGTCACCCCGGACCATGGAAGAAGCATGTGGCTTTCCACTTCCGCCACCCTGACACAATAAATCAATCAATAAAAGTTGAGTCAATAATTGTAACATAAACACAAATGAGATAAGCATAACAGTGTAATAAGCATGTTATCACATGGAAATATTCATAATAACCACGAAAAAAGCGAATGTCAATAGTGAAAATTGAATGTTAACAGAAAAAATAAAAACATTTAGCTATTATATTTAACACTTACCTGACGGAGCACAGAGTGTGACCTTCCGCAGTCACGCTGGACCATGGAAGCAGGAGGTGCCTTTCCACTAGCGCCAACCTGACACAATAAATCAATAAATAAACATTATGAAAATAATTGTAACATAATAAAAAAAGAGATATTGCAATGGTATTTATTTTTACTTCGGAAGTAGAGGACACGCATTCTGTTCCATGACGATGATGGGAAGACCCCTGCCACAGTGTAATAAGCATGTTGTCACATGGAAATATTCTGGGGTGGGAGTTTCTAGTTATTGTAGTCATATTTAGTTACTATATTTAGTTGAGTCAATAATTGTAACATAAACAAAAATGATATATTGCAATAATATTTACTTTTACCTTCAAATGAGAAGATACATGTTCTGCTCCATGACGATGAGCAGACCCCTGCCACAGTGTAATAAGCATGTTATTCCCTGATACGTGTTCTGCTCCACGGCGATGAGCAGGCCCCTACCACAGTGTAATAAGGAGAAGATACATGTTCACAATAAGCACGAAAAAAACAAATGGTAACAGTGAAAATCGAATGTTAACATAAAAAATTGAAACATTTTGTTATTGTAGTCATATTTATTTACTATATTTAACATTTACCTGACGAGGCATAGATTGTGACCTTCCACGGTCACCCTGGACTGTGGAAGCAACATGTGGCTTTCCACTAGCATGCCAAAGTATCCCTCAAGCAATCAAAGACAGTCAACGTAGCAAAATCCAGAACAAACATGAAAAAATCACATCTGATGAATTACATGATGGGAATAGCCTTCCTTAATGTACTCAGATTTTAACTTTCAGTCCAAATTTGACCTCTCAGAGGCAAGTCAAAAACTGGAACAAAATGGCCCTTACTCAAGGGCATAAACATACCTGAGAGAGAGAGAGAGACTATAAATGTTGATAAAAAAGACATACAAGTACAGAAGAAGAACCAACCACTCAAAGAGGTACGACACAGTCAATATCATGCCCAAAAAAACAATGAGCACACATAGTATCCCTCAAAACAGTCAAAGACACTCAACGCGGCAAAAAACACAGCCACAACAAACAGTAGTATGGACACGCACGCGTGAAGGAGTGAGAACCAAAATCGCTATAGAAACCCTCATAAAGGACAGTGCTAAATACGGACAAGACAGTCAAAGCAATAAGAAGGCTTTCGACAAAGACAAAAGTAGCCAGAACTAGAGTGCTAATTGATAAAGGGTGTAGACACTGATTGAGCAGCAGCTTTTTGATAAATTATCAGACATAGGGGGAGTATATTACTTAGTTAAAACGTACTTCTGTGACAGTAAGAAGCAAGTTCTCAGGGAAATCCAAGAAGCAAAGGGAAGCTAATTTTAGTACAAGTATAGCAGCATATCAGATAGGGGGAGCAGTCAAATAAAGAAGCATCCAATTCTTTTTTTTTGGGGCATTGTGAAGTCCTTGATGGACAAGTCTTTGACCCTTTGTCATTAATGTCAAAGGGGGAGAGTGCTTGAAAAGGTTGACATCAATGACAAAGGGGGAGATTGATGAGCAAGGTTGTCATTGATGACTAATCATTAATGATGAAGGTAAGATAAAGGATGATGATATGACAAGAAGTGACAAATATTGATGACATGGATTGATATGGGCATTGGAACACCAAATGGGTCAAATGACCCATTATGTGGTCATTTGTGGTTTGATGGGGCCATGGAACCCTTGGTGATGGTCCATGCTACCAATTGATGATGGGCTTGAAGTCCATGGAAAACATCTAGATTCATCTTGATTGAAAGTCATATGATAACCTTGAAAGAGTCCTAGAAACTCTTGCATATGGTGCCTTTGGGTCAGTGTGTCATTGTGTCCATCAAGCTAAATGAAGGGTCAAAAAAAAATCTAACCACAAGAGGGCTAACCACAACTCAACACACAAACATGGCTAACCACAAACATAACAGAACAAGTGGGATAACAACAAAGTCAACATAACATAACAAGTGGGGTAACCATAAACATAACATAACTAGTGGGCTAACCACAAAGTCAACATAACATAACAAGTGGGATAACCACAAATTCAACATAACATAACAACACTCTCTCTCAAATATATGTGGTCCACATATGTGCCATGCAACAACTGAAATTTTATCATCACTATATAGGAAGGGTTCAACTTGGAAGATGTGATCCTCTCATCCTCATTTCAAAGTTTGATGCAGGAGCATCGGGGCCTAGGAAGATCATTCGAAGTTGATCGACAGGAGGAGTCAACCAGAGGGAGTGCGGACGACCACTGGTGCTCAGTAAGATTTGCTATCGAAGTCAATAAGTCGAGCAGGAGTAGTCGATATGCGATCGACAGGAGAAGCAGAAGGTCAAGAGTTGACATGTCAAGGTTGACGGAGAACAGGTTGCAGCGGAAGGCCTCATAGGTTGACATGTTGTCGGACCACAACACCAATAGGTTTTGAGGCGAAATCCAAGCGAGGAGGTTAGTAATGAGAAAATGAGAAATAGAAGCCTTCTAAAATGAGAAAAAGGTTGTTTTCTTGTTCGAATGTAGGTTAGTAATGCATTTGGAAATGCCCGCAAGGAGGTGTCTTTTTGCTGATAAAATTCATCAATTAGCATGGTCTTATTCCTTCCTGAACTAGCTATCCAGCCATGGAGTCATATTCCTATTTGGTGCTCTGATGTGTGATATTTTGGCCTGCCAAAATAGGTGAAAGATAAGGTTTAATAACACCTTATGATATGCCCGCAAGGGCTTGCAAAATGCCTGCAAGGGCTTATTGAATGCCCACAAGGGGCTTAAGGAATAAAAATCTCCCAAGAGATTTATTATGCCCACAGGGACTAAAAAATGCCCACATAGGCTTAATTATGCCCGTAGGGGCTAAAGAAATGACCGCAAAGGCTTAAGGATGCCCACAAGGGCTAAGATTAAATCCCGCAGAGGCTTAGAAATTCCTGTAGGGGCTTAGAAATGTATGCAGGAAGAAGCATATGCCCGCAAGGGCTAAAGCTCATGCCCACAAGGAAGGGATTGAACACTTATGCCCGCAAGTAAGCAATGGAGGGCTTCTATGCTCGCAAGGAAGGGCTTGAAGACCTATGCCCATAGGAAGAGGTGTATGCCTGCAAAGGAAGGGATTATGCCCATGGGGCTTAAAGATATTCCCACAGCCACTTGGAAATGCTCACAAGATATTCCCACAGGCCATGCCCATAGACTCACATGCCCGCAGGACTTATATAAGCCTAATGAGATCGAATTTATCTTGTTGATTCCGTGTGTTAATTAATTTCAAAAAGTGGTTTAAATTGTTAAAAAGATAGCAATATTGATTCACCCCCCCCTCTCAGTATTGACCAATATTCCAACATGCCATTCGAAACCATGTCAAATTTCAGCTATATATGGTATACACCCCAATTTTGAGCTTCTCTTCATTTCGAGAATAGTTCATTCTCTACTAAACATGGGAAACCACGTGAAGGTGGAATCTCTAATTATGCCCCCCCCCCCCCCTCACATCACTCTCAATTTCCCCATACCCAATTTGAAATATTAAAGAACATGCAACATACTCTATTATACAAAATAAAAACATATAAATATCATCATGATATAAAAGATATAAACATGTGCCTCTACTTTTCAAAAAATAAATATCATTCATCTTCTTCTTCATCCAACTCAACATCTGAATCAGGTTCTGGTTTAGAATAGATATTGATGAAAGGCTCATTCACATCAACATCATCATCAACGTCATCTTCGCTAATATAGTCATCAACATCGTAAATGAGATCATCATCTGCTACATTTGGATGACAAAACTCTTCAACTTCTTCATCTAACACATCGACTGCAGCCACCTGCTCCTGATCTGAATCATCATCATTATCTTCTTCTTCGTTATTATCTTCATCATCTACATTATTATACTTTATTGGTCTTCCTCTTGGATCGTATCTAACAATGTATGACCAACCTGCTTTACCTGGTACCTCTGAGTAAAAGACTTGCTCGCATTGACTTGGAGGAACATAAGGCTCTGTACCTGGTTCAAATGCCCTTGTATTAACCATTTTAAATCCATTAGCATGCTCAATAACAGTTCTTTCAGGATCACGTTCATGCATCCGTAGCCTGTACCACTTTACCTCAAACAAAACCATTTTAAAGGAATTAAAATCACACTCAATTATGTCGTCCAAAACCCCATAGTACCTATTCTGAGTTTCTTCTGGATGTCTGTCACTTCTGGAGGAAACATTGGTGACCTTAAACACTGCAGTTATCCCACAATTTGAGTTTTTCATCTGATCATCCATTATTTTGATACGAAATTCATGACCATTACACCACATAGCCTTATGATGTTTCAACTGCAACATTGACAACAAGTAAAAAATACATTATGAATTAATAAACGTCATATAGGACTTAGAAAATATATCTGAAAACTTAAACAAACCAAATACATTGAAAAAATGGGAAGTAGCCAGAAAAATGTGGGTAAACAATTTACTTGCCTTTTTATCTTTTAAACCATAGGATAAAACAACTTCCTTTTGCGACGTAAGATTAGGAAATTGATGTCGATGACGATGAGCTGTTTTAATCATCTTACTGACCCCTTCCCATGATAACCTACCGAAGTGTTCTTCACAATCTTCTATCCAATGCGCCATCTAATCAAGGTTGTTTGCAATGTATAAATGTAAAGCATCCCACACTCGAGCAACTATATGAAAAAATAACAATTCAATATCATGAATTAGATATCATTAAAGACATAGTTTAATATAGTTGAATATGCAAGATTAATAAAAAAATAAAAAATTAGTATGATAAAATAAAATTGGAAAAATACATGTGTAATATATTAATTCCACAAAATCTAATAATTACCTTTCATGGTCCTCATTGTACCTTTCCCCAATAGGACCTCCCCTTCGAATTTGTTGATGGAGTCGAGATGCCAAATGCGAGGCACATTCATATTTTCTTCTAGTTTAGGTAGATATTCACTAATATACACCATGCATTGATATACCATATATCCCTCAACCATAGAACCCTCGGGACATGCTCTTTGTCTAACAAAATCCTTCAATGACTTCAACTGCCTCTCCACCATCCACATCGACCTTGTGTGTACTGGTCCACATAATTCAATCTCCTCAACTTGGTGTATGAGGTAGTGTTCTTGTGCATTGAAAAATGTTGGAAGTAGATATTGCTGCATTTCACACATTAGTCGGGGAATTTCTCTCTTCCAATACCTTATATCTTCTTTATGGATTTCTTTTGATGAAAGCCACCTACAAATTATGCAATAAAATAATATCAATCCATATATAAAATTTGCGGGAAAAACATAATATGTCAATAAGTTCCGCCACAAATCACAGACCAAGTACATTTTCCATATAAAACATTACTTACCTCATGTATTTTCCAAGAACATAAATAATTTGTTTTATGTTGTTGTCAAAGTCATCTGGGAGAGACAAAGGTAGAACATACTGTATCAAAAAACACATAATTATTATTTATTTCCAAATAAGAAAATTAAATTAATAAAATAGTGCATACAAATAAGGAAATTCATTATAAACTCATAATTACCTTGATGAATGTATGGCAGTCATGTGTTTAACCCCAACAAAATCAGCTTTTTTCATTAAGATATTCTTTATGTTAGACGAAAACCCCATTGGAAACTTGATTTTTCTGATGATCTCTTTTACAATATTGCTCTATTGCTCCGTCAAGCACCAAGGAAGACTAATATTCCATTGACGGCCATCACCATTATAATTAATGATCACACTTTGCAATGAGTGATTAGCTTCTTGGATGTCACTACAAATCTTTCCAATTCTTTCTTTGTTAGTCCTTCCATCTAATATTCGCCATAACATTTCTGTTATGTTCTTCCCGATATGCATTGTATCAAACAAATGAACTATTTGTAGGTGCTCGTAGTATGGAAACCTACTGAATTGCATCGGGTAACTTTTCATTCCTCATGGAATCCCATTCGTGCCTTAACAACATTCATGAAACATCAACAAAATCAAATTAACACTAATTAATCAATATAGGTACATACCGCACTGAACATAATTGACTAAAAAAACAAAGATTTATATAATATATGATACATGTTGAATGTGATTGTCATTGATGTCAAAGGAGTTCAGTGAATGACAAAAGGATAACCAAAGACATGATGGTAGGGTAAACTCAGTGAAGGACAAAGGAATGACAAAGGAAGCAATGACATGGCAAGTATGATGATGTGGCATGTATGATGAGGCTGGAAAGACACATGATGGTGTTTTGGTGCTATCAGGAAGTCATTGTTGTAATATGACATCGTTCTGGAAAAATATGGCAAGTTTGTGAAACTTAGAAAATTTGGCAAGTTTGTGAAACTTAGAAAATTGACTAAGTATGAAAAAGTAGTCAACACTACTCTAAGAGAATGCCCGCCATAATTTATGGTTTGAATAAAATTCCCACACCAGCATAGTAGGCTATAGCTTGTTGAAGTGGCTATCTAGCCATGGTCTCAGTTTGCATTAATCATTTCTGAGGAGAAAGTTATAAGTCTGCCAAAATAGGGTTTTAGGATAAACCTTGGAGAAATTCTTGGAAATGGCTAAGTGTTGGAAAACTGGTCTAGGTGGCCTTGGGAAAATGCCCACCATACCTCATGGGAGAATGATACAAATTATCTGGAACTAGCATGCTCTAGCTTGTCAAAGAGGCTATCCAACCATGGACTTAGTTTTCACAGAAGGTGTTTGATGACAAAAATAACAACCTGCCAAAACAGTGTTTTAGGTTGCTTTTACACCAAAGTAGCAAAACTGTCTAAGTGGCCTAAGGGAAATACCCACCATAGTTTGTGGGTTGAATAAAATGCCCGCACCATATGGTCAACTTGTAGGTTGTTGTTTTTTCTATCTGACCATGTTCTCGTATTGACTTAAAAGTGTCTGACAAAGAAGTTATGGATCTGCCAAAACAGGGTTTCAGGCAGATTAGACCAAGTCTAGGAAAGTGCAAAATTGTCAAAGTGTAAAATCACTAAAACTGCCTAAGTGACCTCAATAAAATGCCCACCATGTCTTGAGTGTGATGTCTTAAATCATTTTGAGAGTATGGATCTATAGAATGTTGTTTTGTGCATCCAACCATAGTCTCATATTGTCCAAAGAGTCTCTGAGGAGGAAGATATCAATCTACCAAAAGTGCCTCCGAGCTTGATTTGCACTACTCCAGTAACATGCCCTCCGAGGAGAGAGAAAGAGGCTTCAAGAGGTGAAAATGGTTTAGATGAAGTCACCTTGTTGTACTCTCTCCATTGGGTGTCTCACACTTCAAAATTGGTGAAAAAAAATCTCATGCTACCCTAGCGTTTGACAATTTTTGTCTAAGTGTTGAATTAGCAGTATTAAAAGGCCATTTGGAAATGACCGCAAGGAGGTGTCCTTGTGCTAATAAAATTCATAGGGTGACATATATTTGTTCCTTGTTGAAGTGGTTATCCACCCATGCTTTCAGTTTTCCTTATGATGGTCACATGTGCAAGAAATCAATCTCCTAAAGTAGGACAAATATTGTTTTGCATATTCAGAAATTTGGCTAAGTATTGACCAATATTCCAACAATACATAAATAATTTGGCATACCTTGACGATTTCTATTATATTCCAACTTCCATAGGTGAGGTGTCATTCTTCGTGGTTTTTTCTCATTCTCTTCTTTACCATTGAATTTTGCTTTGTCCGTATTTTGATAACTATGGTTCTTAGGCACAAAGTGCCTATACTCATCAGACACTTCCTTTACTAAACTCCTTGAACGAGGAGATTTTATCCTGGGACCGCAAAATGGACATGCAAATTTACCCTTTGTTTGAAGAACTACAAGATATATGAATTAGTGTAGCGAATTAGAATTACCATTTAAAATAATGAATGATATTGTCAATAGATATATATAATATTAAAGAACAGAAGAAAGTAACAATATACCACAAAAATGTGTTAACCGGGGAGCATCATGAATTGTAAATGCAAGTATTCCGTGGAATTGAAGTCGTTTTTGCCCTATTGGTCTAGAGATGTCATACATAGTGACGCTAGCTCATAACTTCAACAACTCATAGATAAGAGGCTCAATATATATGTTCATATCTTTAACCTGGTACTTACCTAATTGGTCCAACATACATGATTAATTATATTTAGCTATATTTTGTTATATATAAAAGACATAATTATCATGCACGAAACAAAGAAATGAAATATTTAGTGATAAGAATTTCAAGTAAAAAAATACAAATTAATTAAATACCCGGAACAATAATTGCCAACATTGTGTGCTCTCTCTTGATCGACATCCAAGGAGGAAGGTTATTGTTTATAACAAAAACAGGCCACACTGAGTAGGTAGAACGAAGCTCTCCAAATGGATTGACACCATCAGCTTCCAACGAAAGTTTAACATTACGAGGTTCTTCTTTGAAAATTGGCCACTTTTCTTCGATGTACCTAAATGCAGAACCATCTGCAGGCATTCGAAGAACATCGTCTCGACTTCTATTCTTTGCATGGAAATCCATAAACTGTGCTATACTTTGACACCTGAACAACCGCTGTAAACATGGAATTATCGAAATATAATGAAGAACTTTGTGAGGCACCTTTTTTGTCACTTTATCAGTTCGATACCTACTTGTTTGACATTGTGGGTATTCATTTTCTAATGCATATTGTCCATAGTATATGATATGACCATTAGGACATGCATCAATAGCTTGGTACTCCATTCCAAATTCTTTCATAATCACATGTATCTCTCGACATGTGTGTGGTAAAATATTTGACGTTTGTAATAGAAATTCACCTAACAATCTACAAAATTGAAAAGAATAAGTCAATGTAAACAATATTAATCATCAATATCGCATCCATACTTTACAAATTAGATAACAATAGCATTATAGGAAAAAAGGAAACCCTTTATGTACATGATGTGAACATGCAGACATAAATAATTAACAAATTATATACCTTAGTATCTGTGTGAGACAAGTGTTTGATAAACCATTCAAAACCTTCAACTTCACTAACAACAATATAGCATATAGAAGATTTGTTTTTGAGCCTTCATAAAGAGGTTGACGTGACTATCATCCTTGTTTTCCTCATCCATTGGAGCAAATGTGTCTTGGATCAATCTATATATCTCATCTTCCTAAATTGTATCACTAATGTTATCTCCATCCATATCATCATTAAGAACTTGATCAACTTCAATATTCTGATCTAGATGTTTGTCACCCTATAAATGAGTATTTTTGCTAGTACTTGGAAAATAAGTCTTTGGAGGGAAACATTTTGGGGGCATTGTCTATATATTTACAGACAACATAGTAAAATTAGTGTGTATGGAACACATAATAAAACGATAAGACATTTTACTGAAATTCATGATAGGATGACTATTACAGAGAATACATTAAAAATTGAATAACCTCTTACCAAGGGACGATATTCATAACCCCCTTCAGCGTGCCCCTTCTCCCTACAATGTATTTCAACTGTTGTTATTAAAAGTCTTCTTCTTTGCAAGCCCCTGCAATTAGAGCAAGGGCAATAACATTTTCCATCTCCCCTCGCCTCTAATGCCGCCCTAGACCGAGCAAGCTTCCTTGCATTTTCATTCATAGTGACAAATCCTTGTAGTGACAAGTAATTGTCTTACCTACACCATACAAAACAGTAACTTGTAAAATACATTAGATATAAGTATATTTCTAAATACAATATATTATATACCAAATTCTATAAAGAAAAACATGAAGACTGAAGTTTTCATTGATGCCAACAAGTGTTGTGCAATGGCCTTTGACTTACTCACAAGGAGACCTTGATAGTTTGGGAATTGGAACACTAGGTGGCCCAAATGGTCCAAATGAAAGTTGTCCTTGATGCATGCTTACCTTTTATGAATTTACCAGATGATTGTTGAGTATGAGTACTCTCTCTAGTTTTGGATATGGTTGATAAAGATTGTATTTAGGAAACACTTGTTGTTGGTATCTGATTGTATGCTTATATTATTGGACAAAAATACAAGAGAAAACAAAGAACAAGGGCGACAGAACCATGTGACACAGTTGAAGCTCATAGTTCAAGTGTTGAAGAATATTCCAAGGCAATCACAAGCATAACTGGAAGTTCTTGGATACTAGTACTGAGGTGGTTTTCAATTATGATTTCGGGTTTAATAGAACTATAGAAAAAATAAGAGGTTTAATTAGTAATTCATATATAATTATTGTATGCAAATCCTATAAAAACATGTAAGTATAACTAATTAATCACACAAAATATATGTAGCAATGCTAAATATAAAAAAAAATTAAATTTCGTTGAAACATATTGCAAAAAATCCTAATTTTTTTTTTCTTAACATATAGAAAAAAAAATATAAAAATACTAACCATGCAAGTTCAAAATCCGAGCAATGTAGAATATCTAAGCTCAAACAATCACCACGAAATTTGTCGCAAGTTGAAAATCTGGGCTCAATCAATCACCGAGAGCCTTGTCACAACTATACTAGCAAATGTGTCAAAAATTACCTTAAAGTATGTATTTACTGATCGATGATCGTCTCTATATCAACGTAAATGCATGAGTTGACCCGCGCATAAAAATCCAAGAGCCGTACTTGGAAACTGGCATTGGTTTGGTAGGTGTGCAAAGATGGAAATAGGTTGTCGATATAGAGACCTAAGTTCGTCGAAACGTAAAAACGTCGATATTGCCACGGTTTTTCCGCCATGATAAAAAAAATGAAAAGACATCTTAAATTTCATTGTATTTTTCCACGAATGTTCGAAACGTGGGAATATTTCATGGAAAAATCTGCCCAAATGTACTATTGAAACACATGGGACACTACACGACCAAGTTGAGGCACGTCTGAGGAGTCACAATTAGTAGTAATGGAACATCATATAGACTAGAAGGGGCACCATTCAAGTTCAAGTTAAAACTACATCAAGACCCCTAAGGTGAAGACTCTGGCACTCAGAGATCCCCCCTTCATTACTTTTAGACCACACACAATAAATATGCCATGAAAAGGATGAGCCCTTATACCCATGAGCAAGAAAATGATTCTTGAGTTGGATTCCTTCAACCCTTCTCTGCCCGACAAGAAGGGAATCAAGTATGTCCAGGGGCTTGACCATATTGTCATGGGAAATAATCCTAAATATGATGTCAGGACCTGGGATGAGATACTAGGGGAGCCTCTATCCATAAACGAGATGAATAAGCTCATCCAAAATTGCATTCAAGGAAACCATCATGTTAATCTTGGAAGGGATGGATTAACACACAATATGTTGGAATTGATCCATACTCATTGGAGATGTCAACGAGATTGTAAGATAAAATGCAAAGGTATTTCAATAGATGCTTGCTAATTGTCTTCCTACACAAATTCCTTCAGCTTGCAAGCTATATATTGAATCTATTCCTCATGAATATCTTTATTTGAGCTATATTGGCCAGCAATCTTACGTTGCAAAAGGCACTGGACATGGTGAATTTGAACTAGTGAAACTAATTGAGGTCTTCTTTTTCCTGTTTCCTCTTCAGATTGATTTTAAAATTTTAGTTGATTTCTCAAATTCCACTTTTTCCTTCATTAGATGACCCAACCTCTAATACATTAGTTAAAGGATAAAATAAACATGAGAATTTTTCGGCATCTTACCCACGACACGTACCGGGTCCACTTTCTTGATTTTCTCTTCATGAGATGCTAAAACATCTAGATATTGTTTACCTGGATATGTCTCATGACCAGATTCAAGAGTTATTTCTCTTCTTTTTATTTAGAACGTGCTTTTGAAGGCTTTCTAATCTTTTTTTTCTTTGTATAGGTTTTCAATAGCCTCAAAGAAACTTCACTTCTTTTCTTGTGATCCTTTCAAGGAACATGGAATGGTGGAAGATCTATGTTTTCCAATCTTGTGAAATAGGCTTTTAGGCTACAGAGAACATGCTACTCACATTTTTTATTTATTTTAGTTTGGTGAGGATACCATATGAGAGTAAGGAAAATAAATTGGTTTGGTGCCAATGATTGCATAGATTTAGAGGGAAAAATAAACAGTTCTGATGCCAAAAAGTCCATAATTGTAGGATTTTGTGGCAGCAAACTATTTAATTCTAAGTTTGATTTATTATTATTATTTTTCTATGGTTGTAATTCTCTCACATGAATATAATATATTTGTAAAGCAGTGTCAAGTATTTAAGTTTCTTCAGTTTGTATTCTTTGTTTTGTCATCCTAAATATGTGTTTTCGTTTGTATTTTCGTGGCATAGTTTACATAGATGATGGACCTATTGGCCTGAGTGTTAAATTCTAAGCTCTGAAACCATATGTAAGGCCTCTTGGGATTACTTCTTTAATAAATACCATAAACTACACATGAACATGAATACACTACTTATTGTATGTATATCTATGAAATTTCATTTTCTTATATGGGCACAATATGTTGCAATTACTTAAGAACAAAAACTACACAAACTAATGCTAGAAACATGCTTTAAACCATGACAATAGTAAAATAATTAAAGTATAACATGAATTTAAGCAATAACTTACTAAAAAATACATGTTTAAATGTAGAATTTGTCCAAGAGTGTAGTAGTATTCCAGCAACAACAAGTTTTTATCTTCACACTCATTTGATTCCCATAATGGAATTAAGCCTTCCTTCCAACTGGGATCCTAACCAACTTCCTAGATCCAAGAAACCTTTCGATTTCTTGGCCTTCCTTTCTCGTGACTCTAAAAACAATAATGCACAATATCTCTAAGAAGTTTGTCCCTTGAAAATATTGTTAGTTTTTCATCATTTAATTCAATAGATCTAGGATCTTAACTAAAAGAACAACATGTACAACATATCAAGCATAAGAGACAAGAGACAAGAGACACAAAACATTTCACCGGGGAAAACCAAGAAGGTGAAAAACCCCGCAACTTCCTCAGAGATAGAATAAGCATCAATACAAGGATCACCATGATCAAACCCAAGAGATAGATATCTTTAGCAACATGTTCCTCCTCCACTTGTGCACACCCTCCTCTTCTCTCACTAATGCGAAGTGAGTGAATAATAGAATGTGTAAAATGAGAGAGAGACACTCTCTATTTATACACTAACTTTCACTTGATCTTTACTCAACTAGGTTGGCCTCAACTTAACCACTTAACATAATGCTGACTGGGCCGACCGCTACTAGGGTGGTCTAATAACCTTTTGACCCACATGACTCATACAGGGCCAACCCCATCAAGGTGGTCTAATAACCCATCAAGTATAAGTTACGACACTTACAATATAACTTGCGACACTTGCAAGTACAATTGACGACACTTCAAATCGAAGGAATAATACATCTCCGTTGGGGATACAATAACGTACAAATACAATATACAAGTAAATATTTTCTGAAGTTACAAATACAACAACAAATATTTCTTCCAAGAATTCTTCCACCTATCAACAATCTCCAACCTCTCCCCCCAAGCTCCTCCCTTCACCCTCTCTATTTACCAAATTTCCATACACCTTTTCCCAAGTCTCCTCTTTCACCCTCATTTATGGGCCATAGACCACCCCTTCCAGATTATAGGGAAAAATATAACTAAAATAAAATAATGAATTGAATAACAATAACAATAGCAATAGCAATAACAATAACAATAACAATAAAATAGAATGGAAAGTCTCTCTTCTCATGCTATCTTATAAATGAAATTCGACATGTCCCCCAAAATTTATGGCACCCCAAAATACCTATTTAATTCATAATACAAACAAATAATGAAAGTCAAGAAGGGAATTTAATGCTACTAGATATTTATATGTATTCAATATACTTCCTACAATCATTAACCCATTCATTTAGTAATTAATACATCAAATAATTATACTAGTGTACATGCATGATGTAGGTATATGTAGCTAGTGTATACATACTTGCACGTGTACTAATTATAAATAATCATGGCATCTAATTCATAATTCCTGTAAGTTCTCATCCAAGTATTCCAGATAAAAAGTAGTAATCACAACATCTAACAATCTCACTAACCAATTTACAATAATTCAATACAAACAACACAACATACTCATATATTCACACATGATTAAAGCAAGAATTTTAGCACACAAAAGTAACCAAGTTATTATAAATAACTCACAACAACATTCTAAATTAATTCAAAACACCCTTCCTCCCTAACCTACTTCCATATTCCACAACATATCCTTTCCACTGCTAGAATATGCTGGAGCATCAACTATATTGACCTAAATCTAAATAGAACTCGTAAGTGGAACTGTCCACTATATTGACCAAGATTCCCTAGTAGAAAACTGGTAGTCTTCATCACACAACTTGGGGAGTGTGCTCAACACAACCCTCCCATAACTATAGTCTTTGGAGGATAAATGGTGGGTAATATCTCCACCCCTCCTAATATAACTAGGGTTAACACCCTATATTGAGTCACACTGCACAATTATCATTCTTACAGTCACATCATCGAACAACCACTCTGGGAAAGTTGTGCATCCTGTCAAAAACACACTTCCCCACAGATCATAGTAGTGTTTGAAATCATAAGAAAAACTTATAATACACATTATTTTCATGATGTCTACGACATCCAATTTACCTAATCACTACAATTATTTAGTTTTTACACATCTCATCGTGTTATAAGTTAATTCAACAATAACTCATATCATTTTAGATATCAAACAATTTTTATTTATACCATGCCTCACATATATTATACATTCACAATGTAGTTTTTAGTTGTTACCCATGTACCAAATTTCCACTTTTTATGTAATGTCCCTTTTTAGAAATTTATTAGAATGGTGAAAATTTCAATTTTTCCACTGGCTCGACCCTTAACTAGTATTGGTTTATTGTTCTCCAAATAGATGCAAATGATCCCAAATTGTCACAGAAGGTGTATGGATGGTATTAGGACATGATTATTAGGTTCATGGATGCTTAAGAGTCTTCAAAATGATTCTACAAATCTCCTTTGAATTCTGGCCAAGGTAGGGGATTTGACTAGCAATTAGGGGTTCAATTCCCCCATGGGTAGGTGCTGGAAATGGCTCTCCAAATGCTATTGGAACCTATCAAATTTCAAGACATAAACAAGGAACATCTAGGGAACATATTAATGGTCTCATATTCAACACCATTCAGTTTATTAAGTCTACTACAATCCTCTCAAATCAGATACAAAAAGACTAGTTTTGACCTTGGGGGAAATGCTAGGCAATCTTCTCCAAATGCTATGAAATTGAACAATATGACTCCAAAATCTTATGCAATGAACATTAAACTTGTATAACAAATTATTAACAGTCCATACATCATAAATTCATCAGTGGTTCACTTGTCCATTCGAATATATCAACATATCATTGACATACATCAACATAGTGGGGAAAATGACACCATTTGCTCATTAATGATCATATTTACATAGTTCAACTTGGAATATCGACCCAAAGATATTCTGAATATGAAGAAAAAATCATTTACATAATATTATAAAATAATGGGGCATTAAAAGCTCCCCCAAAGAGAACAATAGCTCACCAAGTGCGCCACACCTCAAGGATCATGAATATGCTGAGAAAATTGAAATGGTTGGAGAAACAAGCTGAACTAGAAGTGACCATGAGATTCCCTGTAGATTGCATCTGCAAAATATGACTCCATTGAAGCTCCCAATGAAAGGTCCTAATGGCCTTTCCAATTACCAACTAGGATGGGAATCTTTCACCCTCGAAATTACTGCTAAGGCAAGTAGAGTAGCACTCCACTAGCTCTCCTCTCAAATACAAATTATGAAAATGATAAAAAATACCTCTTACTTGATCCATGTATTTTATAAACATCCTTATCCTTCTAAGGTCCAAATTCTATCCATGTACTCCAAGCCAATTCAAATTAGGGAGGGATTCAAGATTTGCCACTTGTCTTCCACTTCCTAGCCTTCCACCTTCCAACAATTTGAGTAGGAATCTCCTGGGATTCTCTAAATCCCATGAGTGCTCACTTGGAGGCTCACTAGTACAAAATGAGAAATTAATGACTAAAAAAATGACTAAAATTCAACTATAAATGACTATTTTTGACTATAAACAACTATAAATGTATATATGGACAAGGCAAACACTTAGAAGTAAATTACTCACCGTACATTCAAGCTCTCCAAGCCGTTGTGGAGGAATAGGAGCTCCTAAACTATGTTGGGGAAGAATCTGAAAACATTATATGAATAACAGTGAACAGATCAGAAGAATATGCTAGAGAAAAAATGATTCTAATAGAAGAGTATTCAATAATGGAAATGCCCCGATACGAAATGACATCATAAATTACCATTGTTTATTGGTTACTAGAAGAAACCCTTATGATGCAATTGGACGAAAAGGATATAGTGGAGAAAACCCTTACCGACATAGTTCTTGATAAAGCCCTGTCTTCAACTTGGTTTATGGCCGCTTCCACCGTCCACTGAACTATTGCTTCACCATCCACGGAGGCTGAAGCTACCTCTTCCACCATCCACTGAGCGCACAATTTTGGCCTGGTTTGACTGGTTCGATTTTTCACTAGTTTGATTTTCGATTTTGACAGTTCAATAGCCTTGGTTCGAGCGCGCCCATGCCAGGATAATATTTCTATCTGATTTTTATATTGCTGGATTCTATGTATTATTAATGAGAATGTGTATATGAATATCCAATGTACCTATGTATCAAAGTCTCATATTTGTGTCTAGGTTAGACAATAAAAATTCCTAAATTCTTATTTTTATTTTGTTGAATGTGGAGTAAGGGGGATTGGCTTATAATGACAGTAGTGAAAACCAACTCAAAGTAAACTAAATTCACCTATTATTTTTTTAGTTTAAGGTAAATTTATTTAAAGTGTCCTGAAATATATTTAAGGTGAATTCTATATAAGTAAAATTGACTTCAACAAATTCAAAATTAAGGTTTTCAAACTAAAGAGGAGTTGGAAGTAAGTACACTAAATTCCTCTAAAATCAATGTGATGATTTTCA
The DNA here is from genome assembly GCA_027924585.1 of Larix kaempferi. Taxonomy (NCBI): domain Eukaryota; kingdom Viridiplantae; phylum Streptophyta; class Pinopsida; order Pinales; family Pinaceae; genus Larix; species Larix kaempferi. The sequence continues at coordinate 2,157,523 of BSBM01001174.1, read as the reverse complement.
ACTAGTACAAGATGAAGTGATAAAAAATGACTTGAAATTTGTTTTAAGTCTACATTTATTGTTAAACAAAGCAAATCCAATAATATAAGGAATATTCAGTTGCAAAACAATGACTAGAGATTTTACAAATATCAAGTCCTCGAGTCCTCACTATAGAATTAGTGTAAAGAGAAGTGGATATAATTACTTCAAGCCGAGTACCTATTTCAAAGAGACATATTTAAAATCTAGCATTGTGCCTCAAAATTCCTATTTGTTAGTATGACTTTAGTGTAAAGTGGACTCAATAGACATTGAGGTACTCAACAAACTAGACTAGCAAACTAATTCAAAATTTAACAATAAAACATAATATGATCTAAAAATTCCGAGACTAGTTGAGGTGGAGGTTGATTTTCGACCATTGATGATTCATTTAATGCATAGGGCTATAATGTAATAGGTAATATTGAATATGTGTAAGTGAATTCAAATGAATGATGAACCCTTGAAGTACTTGTCAATGTGGCAAAGACCACGAGAAGTCTCACTTAAAGGATGATAAATACTCACGAATAGAAAAGTTGTCTGAAGAACTAATTATTGAAATGTTTGACATAAGTGTTATGAGCATTTGAGGATCATGAAAAGCAAATGGATGAAAGTAGAGTTTCTAGTAGAATATTTTTAGGATATAAGAAATTGACCTGTAATTCAATGGTCCTTCCAAAATGTGTATCCAATGTGTCATTTGGTGGATGACTCTTTTCTAGCAACTTGTGTCCCTTTTTATTTCCATTCAACTTAGGTGATCTTGGTCCAGTTGATCTAGGAATTTCACTAATTAGTACTTCATCTCCTTTATCTTTCCTTAAGTCAATTTGAGGTTGCTTTTGCGGGTATATATATTTTCATCAAAGATTACATCCACACTCGCTATTATCTTATTCCCATGAGGGTCATATATCATATAACCATTTGTATCCACATAATATTCAATAAATATGCACTTAGTATTTTTAGTGTCCAACTTAGATCTATTTTCCTTAGACACATGCTCATAAGTAATGAAGCATGGAAGAAGTTATTTGAAGAAGATATTTAACATAAACGACTAATTCACATTAATCATTGTTAGCTAGTCATATTTATATTCCCGTGACTAAATTAGTCATTTATGTTAGTCATTTTTACTTTAGTCACTTGTTATCCAGTCATATATTTTATCCCATGACTAAATTAGTCATTTATCTTAGTCATTTTTAGTTGGCTTACTTAAAATTGCCCAATTTTAGTCATTTATCCCTTGAAAAAAAAGTGGTGACTAAATTTTTTAGTCACCTAGTCACTTATCTCTCATTTTGTACTAGTGGATATTTTTAGGCCTGACATGTCATATTGGTCAGATTTCATAAATCAGGTCTGAAATTTGTCATAGGTGTCATAGCATCTTCATCATTGTTGTCATAGAGGTTAGGGAATCTAGCCCAAGTGTCCAATAACCTCTTATTTGACTCTTCCTCTTCCATGGGAGTTACACTTCCATCCCAATTCGACCTATGATGCATATTTCCAAGTTTACGAGCCTTTCAACTCATCCCAAGAACGTTGGAATTCTTATGGATTCGAATTGACAAGAGGAGGATGCCATGTGGCATGGAAATCTAGCTTGTGTGGGTCCCACATCCTCTATGTGTCTTCATGATCAATTGCCACTTTGATTTTCCCTTGTATTTATTTATTTATATCATTTATTAAATATTTATGTCATTCTAATGTACAAACATAATTTATTAGCCCCCTTATTTCAAATCCTAATGTCTCCATCCAACCTAGGGAACTAGTAGGGTTGGTGGAATTTTCCTGTCATGAATTTATTTGAATTGGGACATTACAGTCCTCCCCACCCAAGATTGCTTTCCCTCAAGCAATTTAAGATTTGGATGCTGCAAAATTTGTTCTTCTTCTTGTTTGTGCCAGAAATTGTTTCCAGGCCACAAAGAAACAAGCCAACACAATCTCAAAAATACAATCAAGTAAAAGTAAGTTTTAAGGTTTTTTGATAGGTTTTCTAGTTATAAAGTTTGGGGACAAACAAGGAATACACTCATGAGCAAAATAGGAACTAAATCATAAGCAGAGGAATACAAAGATGCATAATATATTCACCAGAATCCAACAGAGCATAATATTGAAGTTCATTCATAAAAGATAAGCATTACTAGCATACAAACATAGACCAGCAATGAATTTATCAGTTAGGTAACTAAACAAGTTAAACAATGAAGCCAACACACAAACGGAAGGGTGAAAAGGATCATATATTTCATAATTCTGTCAACAAATACATATAAGAGTTATGTACTTAGCTCATCAATAGGTCTAGCAGACCTCCCGAAGTTCTCCCAAAAATCAAACCCCCTTTCTGTCTTTCCTCTCTATCTAAATACTATTTTTTACAAAATCAGTTAGGGTCGAAACCCTAACTGCCCTCAACCAACTCATCGATGGGATAAAGTGAAATTATATTTACAAAATAAAGTGTTTCTTTAAAAACATAACTAATAACTAACTAACTAAAGTATTTCTGAAAAGATCTAACAAGTAATTGACTAACTACCAACCCAAAGGTCTTTAGCAGCTTCAGCTAGTAAGGCTATTCCATCCGAAGCTTGAGCCTTCTTCCTGACTTTATTCTGTTCAGATTCCATATCTGCTAACCTTCTTGTAAGCTCTTCATTCTGCTGCTGCAAACCTCTGACAGTCTGCTTCAATTCTGCACATTGTAAAACTGTGCTTCTTTTTCTCTTCAGGGCTTCCTTAGAAACGGTAGTAAGCTCTTGATAATGATCATTTAGTTCTTGTAAATCCTCCCTGAGTCTTCTATTTGCTAGAATCAAAACATCATTAGTCTCCTGCATGCAATCCATTTGATGCTTGTATTGTTTGATGGTTCTTTGCAGGTTCTCCATGTTTGAGTCAAAAACCTTCCCTGTTGTGGTATCTTGCATCTCACTGGGAAACCATGGGATATTTAGCTTTCTGAAAATGTCTTCATCCTCCTGTAACATCCTTGAAGACACACCATGAACAATGGGGTTTTCCTGACTCATTGCTTTAATAGGTGTAACTTCATCTATCAAGTGTTGATCTTCTTTTTTTGTAATCAGCAAACCCTTGCCCTTGCTGTCAGCTGCAAACTTTTTAGGTTCATTGTAATCCTTCAAGGACTCTGGTGCTTTTTCAAATTTAACCTCTTTCTTGTCTTCAGACTTGATCTTCTGACCTAGTTTCCTAACTAGGGTTTTCCCTTTGTCTACACATTTTTTGGTTTGCTGCTCTTTTTGCTTAATTTGAAAACTAGACCAAAACAAAAAATAATCCCATGTCTTCCCTTCTCGTTGTAGAGCAGTGCTGATAATGAGTTTGATCAAACCATGATGGAAAATGGATTGTGTAGTATGATCATGATGTCCCTTAACTCTACTTGACATCTTCTGCAGACTTTTGAACAAGAAGAAAGGAAGACTCATTCTAGATTCACCAACTAGATGCTGCAAGAACCTAAAATGATATTTAAAGACATAGGCATATCTCCCTTCACAGGTGATATAGCTTTGTAAGACTTTAATGGGCTCCACCCACTCCTCTCTGAGATTCTGGATTAATATTCATTTTCTCCAGCCTGGAGTAATACCAGGTAAAAGGTACCTTTGGGCATTAAAGGTGAAAGGCAACTTTTTGAACCACATTTCAACTTCATTTCTGACTCCTGTAGCTTCAGCAATTAGTTCCACAGTCAACTTGAATCTCAGCGTATCAAAAATTATCATGTCCTGGTTATAGCTTTTGGCAAACTGATAAGAGACCTCAGTGTTGTATCCATCGATCTTCTTGAAGAAATCTAGCCACCCAGCGTTTTGGAAAAGTTCTGCACATCCTGGAAATTTGTCAGTCCATTTCAACTTAGTGGGCTCAACCCTATTAGTTTTTCCACTTCTTCTCATTTGCTTTCAATGACTGAATTCTGTGTACTTTCAAGGTCCTGTCAATGACCTAACAACTGCTTTTAGCACCAAAATTAGTCAGCTTCAACACCTAATAAGACTAGGTCTTCATGTAATTTCACATGTTCAGCTCCTCCGTTGCATTGTTTATAGGTAGCAAGTCAATTTGTGAAATTTGGATACCATAAACTGTACAGATCTTCACCCTACCATATTTTCAGGTTTTGAAAGGGTAATGATTCAATGCAACTGCTACCTTCAACTTTTCATTTGCCACAGCATCTAAAAACCTCTTATATTGATATCTCTTCGACAGGAGTTTTGTTAAAAGCATACATTTATGTTTTCCTTAATCAATTTTAACAAAACAAGCTTTACTGGGAAAATCCCAATTTAGCAGCCATTATCAGGTTAACGTGGAATACCTTATTCCTGTCTTGCTGTAGACGTTTAAAATCAATCCTTGAGCTATCTTATTGTCAAAATTAACTGTAAAAGTGTCTTCAGGTCTCCAATTTACTTCCAGCTGGCAGGACGAGAAAGCCCTAATTTCTCTGTAATTGTGAGAACCCAAAAATTCTGCTATAACTATAGCTTCCAGTTTTTAGGCAAATTTCCTTGCTCCACTTAGTCTCCAGCTTCGTGATGCATATGTGAAATAACTTCCTTCACATCAAACTCGGCTTATACCTCTTCCTGTCATGATATGCTATGTTTTAGCTGATGATTACCACGATCTCTTCCACGATATGAATCACACCTGCTTTCATAGTGATTACTGGAGCAACATGTACCAAAATCCTTAACACATGCGATTAGTCACTTAGGAATCGAATTCATGTGAGAATTCAATTTAAAAATCGGCGATTTCGGTGAGCGTGATATTCTTGTAGCGCTGGTGTGTTAATTTTTTATGATTGCGCTACAAGAATAATTTGCATTCAATTTTGGCACTAATTTAACCATTTTTTCATTTTAAATTAAATTTAAATGATAAACTATGCTCTTTGAATATATTTGTGACATCCTTAATCAATATAAGTCCTATGGATCCCTTCAAATCCTAAAGAAATAAAAATAATAAAAACTAAAGGCAAAAAATCAAAAGTTTCACTTAAAACCAAAAATTTTCCTAAAGAAGGTAGAAAAAACAAACTTAAGCAAATGAGCAAACTTGAAATAAAAATGACAATCAAAATATAAAATTGAAAAAACAAGTTCATGACTAAACATCTAGCTCCAGCTGCGGGATGAAGTCCTCCCTGTGAGGCTTCAAGAACCTGTAGACCAGTGCCTTTTGTCTACTACCTACTTGTCTGCAAAATTTCCATTGGGCTATGGAATCTTTATTATGCTTCACTCACACCGGTATGTACAATGAAAATCGAAAATCTCCACAAGCACTGTAAAAATGCTTGAGGAATCGTTGATTAACTAGACTGGACAACTCCTCACCTTCCAAAGACTATAGGATAAAAGTATTATTCTCCAAAACTTTATACACTAGGAAAGGGCCAAACCAGAGGTTATCAAACTTACCATGTTTACCTTTTTGCTCTTTTCTTTCATCCCACCTTAGAACCATATCACCAATTGAGAAAGTGTTCTCTTTGATGTTCCTGTCAAATCTGCTTTTGATCTTCAATCTGTACAACTGTGCCTTTTCATCCACCTTTTCTCTGTTCTGCTGTAACTCTATCATCTCATAAATCCTTCTCTGTATATCATTTGGCTCTTCCTGAGAATTCTGAAGAAACTTCATCACTGGGATTCCCAATTGAACAGGAAAAACTGCATCTATACCATAAACTAGCTGGAAGGGAGAAGTTCCAATTGCTTGTTTAACTGTTATCCTATCTGCCCACAATGCATATTTCAGCATTGAATCCCATGATCTCTTGTTATGCTTGAGCAACTTTTTGATACTCTGAATGATGTTTTTATTAGAGGATTCAGCCAAACCATTACCCTAAGGATAATAAGGAGTTGAATGCTTCAATAGGATGCCATTCCTTTCACAAAAGGCTTCCATTTCCTTAGACTTAAAAGCCTTTGCATTGTCTGTTACTAATTTCTGAGGGCAACCAAATCTACTAAGAATATTATCTTCAATAAATTCCATGATAACTTTGTCTGTAGCATTCCTAGTAGGGATAGCTTCCACCCATTTGGTAAAGAAGTTTGTTGCAGTCAGAATCTAATGGTGTTTCCCTGAAGAGGATGGATTTATTTCTCCAATAAAATCTAGACCCCATTGCTGAAAAGGAGCACTTACTGCAATAGGTTTCAGGGGTAATGACATTAACTTTTGTTTGCCAGCAAAATTCTGACAAGGGATACAGGCTCGTACCTGCTGATAAACATCTGCAAACAAGGAGGGCCAATAATATCCAGCTCTTAAAATTCCGTATGCTGTTGTCTTCCAGTATTTGTGCCCTCCACAAGCACCCTCATGAGATTCAAAAATCACTCCTTCAATTTCGGGTTTATCTAAACATCTGAGTAGAATACCCCCTGGGTCCTTCTAGAACAACTGCTCTTCCACTAGACAATACTTAGTAGTTTTAAGCTTTAAGGATCTAGCAACATTCCTATTTAGATGCTCAGGACATTGTAAAAACAATAGAAAATACACTATGTCTGCATACCATGTAGATGCTGAATAATAATCCATGATCTTCTCTTTTTCCAATAATGCTTGATCTTCTTCATGAGATATTTCTTCAGCCATAACATGCAATCCCAAAGCCTGACAATTTGATTCAGCCAGCAGCTTGGCTAAACCTTGTCCCTTGACAAGTTTGGTAGGTCTGATCTCTACATCATATTCCATGATTTTAGCAATCCATCTGCCTCTTTTCCCTTCACTATCAGGCTGTGTTAACACATCTTTTACCGCAACATTAGGTACAAATGAAATAAATTTAGAATGTAGCACATAGATTCTAAAATTTTTTAAAGCCTTTACCAGAGCATAGGCCTGCTTTTCTAAAATACTGTATTTCAGTTTAGAATCTCTGAGAGTTTTGTTGAAGAATGCAATAGGCTGCTCCAATCCTTCCTTATTCTTCTGAAGTAAAACAACTGCAATTGTATCCTCTGATGCAAATGAGAATGTAAGGAATTCTTTTGTAAAATCAGGGCTTACCAATACGGGGGCTTCAGTAAGAGACACTTTAATTTTCTTAAATGCACTCTTTGCCTCAGTGGTCCACTTAAATTCCTGATCTTTTTTCAGCATGACTGTGATCTGTTTGATAGTCTTAGCAAAGTTTGGTATAAACCAACGTAAAAATTTGATTTTACCAATGAAATATTGGACATCTTTTTTACTCCTTGGAAAACTTATTTTCAATATAGCCTTTACCCTTTCAGGATCAATCCTTATACCATCAACAGACACTAAATGACCAAGCAATTTACCTTCCTGTATAGCAAAGTGTGATTTCTTTGGATTCAAGGACAAACCAAATTTTCTACACTTCAGGAAAGTCTGCTTCAAATGTTTCAAATGTTCATCATCTGACTGTGAGAAAACAGTAATATCATCCAAGTATATTACTACAAACTTGTCATTTTCTCCAACAAAAGCAATATCCATGGCTCTCTGGAAGGTGGCTCCAGCATCCATCAATCCAAAAGGCATCTTATCATACATGAAGGTTCCCCAAGGAGTTGTAAAGGTTGTTTTCTCTTTATCATCAGGATGCATAGCAATCTGATTGTACCCTAAGAAACCATCCACCATAGAGATCCTCTATGCCCCAACTACTTGCTACAATACTTGCTCAATTTTAGGCAAAGGATAATTGTCTTTTAGTGAAAATTTGTTCAGATTTATGAAGTCAACACATAACCTGATTTCCCCATTCTTTTTCCTAACAGGTACAAGATTAGCCACCCATGAAGAATACCTGAGGGGCACTATGATCTTGGCATCCAACAACTTCTTTATTTCTTTTTCAATAACAGGAAACAAGGCTGGATTAATCCTCAATTTCTGAAGAAAAGGTTTGACATTTGGTTTTAAAGGGACTTTATGATGTATGATTCTTGTGTCATAAGTCCTCAATTCCTGATAAGACCAAGCAAAAACATCCACATGCTCTTTTAACAGTTTAATATATCTATTTCTTTGTTTAGCTGTCAAGGATTTAGAAATTTTGACCATTCTAGGATGTTCTGCTGAACCAATATTGCAGTCCGTCACATTCTCTTCTGAAGATTGAACAACAGGCTTTGACAGTGTATCATCCTTTGTAAATATTCTTTCCAGAGGTACCAAGCCTTTTGGAATGAAGGTGCTTTTTAACTCAATAATTTTATGTCCTGCTATCTCATCTTCAGCAATCTCATCCAACTGTTCATCCCCTTCATCTTCCTCTTGATCAATCAGGGAATTTGAAAACTCATGAGTAAGCTCAAGAAATCTCTTAATTTCAATGTCATCTTCGAAAACTTTCCATTGCTTTACATTATCAGGTACACATGGTCTGTACCTCACCTCTATTGGATACCTTAACTGAGTGGTGTTGGGGATTCTGAAGTGTGTGGTAGCCAAAGCTAATGAATCTGCAGTCTGATTATGGTCTCTTGGAATATGAGTGATGTTAAATGCTACAAAATAATTTTCAAGCATATCCCATACCTCATTCCGATAGACTTTTAGTAAACCCTGCTTCACTTGATATTTGTTCTTCACCTACTGAACAACTAATTCAGAGTCACCATATGCAGAAATCTGCTGAATGCCCAAATCTTTGGCAGCTTTTAATCCTAACAGCAAAGCTTCATATTCAGCGGTGTTATTTGTAGTAATAAACTCAAGCTTATACATCAGCTTTACTGTTTCACCTCTGGGAGATATTAGAAGAACTCCAGCTCCAGCACCTTCTTTACAAGAAGATCCATCAAAATATAATTGCCATAGTTCATCTTTTTCTTCTCTGCTGTGTTTTACTGGCTGTTCTTTTTCCACTTGTAACAAACCAGCAGTATTGTCTTCATCATTGAAATGTAACATGCAACTTCCTATGTCTTTGTCAACAGCATATAGTGGATGATTGGTGGGGTTCTTGTCATCTGTCACTATATAAGCAAACTGAAACTCCTTGTACAACCTTCTGTTTTCTCCACCAAACACAGGAATGGTAGCATATGAGAGATCCATTTGTAAGTTCCCTCCAACTTTCTTTGCCCAAGACCTAGAAAGAAGTAAGCCATGTTGATGTATATGTAACTTCGGAATGTATTTCATCTGTATATTATATATATATTTATTGTACCCTTATAAGAGATGTGTTATTCCTCTATAAGGAAGTGTCGTCATGTGGATTGACAAGTGTCGCAAGTGTGTGTACTTGCCGATGGGTTATTAGACCACCTTATGGGGTCGGCCCTAATTAATATATAATATAATGTGGGTGTATCTAAGTAGACAAGTCGGCCCCAGTAGGTCACTGGGCAAAAAGGTGAGTATAAATAGAGATAGGAGATCTCTATTTTACTCACTCGGAAAAGTAACTATCTCTCTCTCTGAAAAGTGGCGCACTAGTGAGGAGGAGGAGGATCATCTGCTAGGAGACTATCTAAGTGTTATTTGGTTGTATTTTGGTTGAGCCATTGCTCTCTCTATCTCTGAGGAAGTTGTGGGGTTTTTCACCTTAGGGTTTTCCCCATGGAAACTCTATGTCTCTTGTCTCTATGCTTTTGATTCTTGTGATGCTTTTGATGCTTGTCATATTATGATTGTCATGCATTGATATACTGTAGATGTTATTCTCTCAGCAAAGATCCTATAGTATTGTAATTTAATACTGAAAATTTAACATGGTATCAGAGCTTAACTGAGAAGAAGACATTTTGCAGTGACGGAAGCTTGTATTCCTTGTTTATTGGGTTTCTTTCCACAGATTTTTGAAATTCAGTATAGTAGATTGGATCTACTCATCAAGGCGCATCTATCTATCCAATCAGAATTCAGTTCCGAGCATTTTCAGATTTGGCCCTAAAAATTAGGGTTTCCACAAAAATAGGAATTTCTGGAAACTGAAGGCACAGCTGGAAGCTCCTTGCAAAAATCGAAGGTTAGAGCTTTGGATAGAGATTTTTGGCTGGGTATATCTTTGGGAAACTCAAACCCTAATTCAGGGCTCTCCCAAGTGAACCCAGGAGGACAAAAAGGCAATTTTGAAGGGCAAGACTTTGCTGATCTCAAATTCTGAATGTACTAGGCTGATCATCTCTCCAAGGCGCATCTTTCTATCCTTTCAGAATTTTGAAATTCACATTTTGAATTTTTAGGGTTTCTCTGACAAACCCTAATCCGGGACCAGATCCAGTTTTCAGCACTTCAAGTGGTAAGTCCTAAATCTTTCTATTTCCATTTGAAGTACTCTTAAAGATGTCTCTCCACACCAAGCTTGATGATAAGCTTGAAGGGGATGATAACTTCCGAGCCTGGAAGTATAGGATTGGGCTAATCCTGGAAGAAAATGAGTTGGACTCATATGTGAAAGAAGACATCCCTATCCCAGAGGATGAAGAAGCCAAGGCATTGCACAAGAAGAACTTGGTCAAGGCAAAGAGAATCATTGCTGATTCTATCAAAGACCATCTCATTCCTCATGTGTCCTCTCTTAAGACACCCAAAGAGATGTTTGAATCTTTGATCAAGCTATTTGAAGGAAAGAACATAAATCGGAAGATGACCCTGCAGAACCAATTGAAAGCAGTGAAGTTTCAGAATGGAGAAACCATTCAATCTTACTTTTCAAGGGTCTCCCAGATCAAGGAACAATTAGAAGCAGTAGATGAAATGGTGGAGAATGGTGAAGTGGTGATGACCACTCTAAATGGCCTACCCAGGTCATGGGATTCTTTTATTCAAGGAATTTGTGCAAGGAAGAAGTTGATCTCCTTCAACAGACTGAGGGAAGAATGCTCTCAAGAAGAAGCTAGGCTTATAGCTCGTGAGGAAAAGATGGGAGGAGAAAATCAAGCCCTTGCAGCTCACACCAAAAGAAGCAAAACCAAGAAGGATCACTCTCACCACAAAAGATCTCATCAAAGGAGTAAGAAGGACCTAAGATGCTTTACATGCAATGAGAAGGGTCACTATGCTTCAGATTGTCCCAAGAACAAAAGGGATAATAACAACAACTTCAGTAAGAAGAAGAAGGGCAGCAAAAGAAGATTTCATGCTCATGCTGCCAAAGATGATGAACCCCCAAAGAAGAAAGCTAGGGCAGAAAGTGATAGTGATGATGTCTCATCAAGTGAAGAAGAGTATGTTCTGATCTCTGCTCTTACAGGTACCATCTCCCATGGATGTAATGATTGGTTGATTGATAGTGGGGCTTCCAAACACATGACTGGGTTTAAAGAATCCTTTGTAAACCTATCTGAACATGAGTCACCCCATAAGGTGAAACTTGGGGATGATTATCAATACCCAATCAAAGGAAGTGGTGAAGCCTCCTACAACCTAGATTCTGGAAAATCATTAAAGATGAAAGAAGTACTTTATGTACCTGGGCTCAAGAAGAACTTACTCTCCATCTCTGCATTGGATGCAAAAGGTATGAGGGTTGCATTTGTGGATGGCCAGGTCCTAATGTGGCCAAAGGGAAAGACCATAGATGATGCAGTAGTGATTGGAGAGCAAGAGGGAGGCTTGTATAAATTGAAGGGACAACCTGAACATGCCATGGTACATGAATCCATGGAGCCAAGTGAACTTTGGCATAGAAGACTTGCTCATATGCACTATAGGGCACTTCCAATTGCAAGCAAGGCAGTAGAGGGTCTTCCTGAAATCAAGACCAAACATGAAGGTGTTTGCAAAGGATGTGCAAAAGGTAAGAACATTAAGAAGGCTTTCCCAAGCAGTGAAAGCAAGGCAAAAGACATCCTGGAGATCATCCACTCAGATGTATGTGGCCCTATGTCATCGAGCTCCCTGAGTGGGTATGTTTACTATGTATCATTCATTGATGACTTCTCCAGGAAGACTTGGGTATACTTCTTGAAGGGAAAAGATGAGGTGCTTGATAAATTCAAGGAATTCAAAACCTTGATGGAGAATCAAACTGACAAGAAAATCAAGACATTCAGATCTGACAATGGTGGAGAATTCACCTCAAATGACTTCAAAAAGATTTGCAGTGATTCAGGGATTAAGAGGGAGTTGACTGCTCCTTATAATCCTCAACAGAATGGAGTTGCAGAAAGGAAGAACAGAACTATCATGGAAGCAGCAAGGGCAATGTTGCATGACCAGGATCTTCCTATGCATCTATGGGCAGAAGCAGCTAGAATAGCTGTATATGTGCAGAACAGAACACCCCACAAGATATTGGACAACAAGACACCAGAAGAGGTCTTTTCTGGTAAGAAACCTGAAGTCAGCCATCTCAGAATATTTGGTTGTCCAGTATATACTCATGTCCCAAAAGAGAAGAGGACTAAACTAGATCCTTCAGGAAAGAAGGGCATCTTTGTGGGTTATAGTGAAAGCTCAAAGGCGTACAGAATATACTTTCCAGGGTTCAAGAAAATTGATGTCAGTAGGGATGTAACATTTGATGAAAACTCAGCATTCATCAAATCAAGAAAGACACCTACCGAAGTTTATGAAGAACCTAAGGAAACAAGATTTCAGGACACTACCATGACTGAAGCAGTTCCAGAAGCTGTTCGTGAGTTTGAAGATCCACAAGAACCTGTAGATCCACCCCGTGAGGATAACTCTCACAAAAGGAAACCTGTATGGGCTAGAGAGCTCATTCATGATGCAGAAAGATTTGGCATTCCAGAAGAAGAACACAGAGCAAAGAAGAGAACCAGATCACACACCAGTTATGTTGCTTTACTCTGTGACATTATGAACAAAGAGCCTTCCAGTTATGAAGAGGCAGCAGAAAAGAAGGAATGGAAGGATGCTATGGTTGAGGAATACCAATCAATAATGAAGAATGATGTTTGGGATGTTGTCCCAAGACCTAAAGAGAAGTTTGTTGTGACTTCCAAGTGGATCTACAAAATCAAGCACGCTGCAGATGGCAGTGTAGAAAAATACAAAGCAAGATTCATAGCTCGTGGTTTCTCTCAGAAAGAAGGAATAGATTATGAAGAAACCTTTGCACCCGTAGCCAGGTATACTTCCATCAGAACAGTACTTGCCCTGGCTGCAGCAATGAAATGGAAAATACACCAGATGGATGTCAAGACTGCTTTCCTGAATGGTGTAGTAGAAGAGGAAGTATATGTGGAACAGCCACTCGGTTTTGAAATACATGACAGGGAGTCATATGTGTGCAGATTGAAGAAAGCCTTGTATGGCTTGAAGCAAGCTCCCAGAACTTGGTATGGTAGGATGGACAGTTTTCTATCTAGCTTGGGCTTTACCAAGAGTAAAGCAGATTCCAACCTTTACTATAAGGTTGAGGAAGGGAATCCAGTGATTTTACTCCTGTATGTTGATGACCTATTTGTGACAGGAGATGACAGATTGATTGCAGATACTAAGAGGAAGCTTGCAGCTGAATTCGACATGAAATATTTGGGAATGATGCACTATTTCCTAGGTATGGAGGTGTGGCAGAATGCAGGTGGGATCTTCCTTGGTCAAGGAAAGTACACAGTAGATATCCTGAAGAGATTTGGGATGATGGATTGCAAGGCCATGGCTACACCGATGGCATCGAATCTGAAGCTTCTATGTGATGCTTCATCTGAGTTAGTTGATGTCTCTATGTATCGTCAGATTATTGGGTCCTTGATGTACCTGAAAAACACGAGACCAGACATTTGCTTTGCTGTGAACACATTGAGCCAGTTCCTGACGGATCCGAGAAGTGTTCACCTGGTTGCTGTAAAGCATGTTCTGAGGTACCTGAAGGGTACAGTGGATTATGGGCTCAGGTATGAGGTGAATCAAAAGTTTAACCTGCAGGGTTATGTTGATTCAGATTGGGCTGGCAGTGCTGCAGATAGGAAGAGCACATCTGGGTGTTGCTTCAGTATGGGATCAGGTGTGATCTCTTGGTTTAGCAGGAAGCAGTCCTGCGTAGCATTGAGTACAGCTGAGGCAGAGTATGTTGCAGCCTATTCAGCTAGTTGTGAGGCAGTATGGCTACGGAAGCTACTGTCTAAGTTATTTGATCTCCCGTTGGAGGCTACTGGCATCTTCTGTGATAACCAGAGTTGTGTGAAGCTGTCCGAGAACCCAGTGTTTCATGACAGGTCAAAACACATAGAGATCAAATATCACTATATCAGGGATATGGTGCAGAGAGGAGCTGTGAAGCTCCTGTATGTTGCGACGGACGAGCAGATTGCATATGTGTTGACGAAGCCACTAGCTAGGGTGAAGTTCGAGTACTTCAGAGAGAGGCTTGGTGTTCTTTAGATTGAGGACACTTCGAGGAAGAAGTGATGGACACATTTGCTGAAGCCATTCCAAGCATGTTGGAAGGAGGATCCTTCACATGGCTGTGGATGTAAGCGCTGGATGATGAGCATCAGGATGATGTTCTGGTTTCTGCTTGGATATGATCAGTTGGATCATTTTTATGTATGTATGTACGCATCATGTGGATGCTGGATATGATCAGTTGGATCATTTTTATGTATGTATGTACGCATCATGTGGATGCTGGATATGATCAGTTGGATCATTTTATGTATGTATGTACGCATCATGTGGATGATGGATATGATCAGTTGGATCATTTTATGTATGTATGTATGCATCATGTTGGATGCTTGGACCATGTATCTGTATATGTATCAGGTGGATACATTGTGTGATCAGGTGGATCATGTATGGTGATATGTATCATGTATTTGTATTTGTATCAGGTGGATACATTGATGATCAGGAGGATCATGTATGATGATATGTATCAGGTAGATACTTGGTATGCATCAGGTAGATGCAGTGATGATCAGGATGATCATAGATGACGAGCTTCAGGATGTTTCTCTAGATGACATGCAGCGGGATGTTGCAGTGATGATCAGGATGATCATAGATGACGAGCTTCAGGATGTTGCTCCAAATGACATGCAGCAGGATGTTGCAGTGATGATCAGGATGATCATAGATGACGAGCTTCAGGATGTTGCTCCAGATGACATGCAGCAGGACGTTGCAGTGATGATGATCAGGATGATCATGGATGCATCAGGATGATGTATGGTGAGTATCAGGATGATACTCTATGGACGTGGATTAGGTTGTGCAGATGAGCATGTAATCCAGTGCCCTGGGAGATTTGTAGATGGTCTTTCGAGGTTTTTCCTATGGCATGTAATAGCGCCCTGGGATATCTGGCAGATGCTCTTGCGAGGTTTTGTCCTATGGCATGTAATAGCGCCCTGGGAGATCCGATAGGTTGGGCTGTGTGCCCGTAATCAGTCCTGGGATGCTCTTGCGAGGTTTTGCCATGACCACATGTAATAGCTCCCTGGGAGATTTCAGGTCGGAGTTGTGTACCCGTAACATCCTGAGATGCTCTTGCGAGGTTTTGTGGTGGACCACATGTAATTTGTGCCCTGGGAGATTTCAGGTCGGAGTTGTGTACCCGTAACATCCTGAGATGCTCTTTCTAGGTTTTGTGGTGGGGTCACATGTAATAGCGCCCTGGGAGATCCTACAGGTCGGAGTTGTGTACCCGTAACATCCTGGGATGCTCTTTCGAGGTTTTGTGACGCACGTAATAAGTCCTGAGGATTCCACAGTATGGCCAATGATGACGAAGACCTGCAGGTGGTGGGCCTACATCCAGTATGAAAAAGGACTGGCTCTGTAGAACTTCCTATGACGAGTAGAGACAGAGATTGGTTGAGATAGTAGCAGTAGTGACGATGATGATGACTATGCATCGATGACGATGATCCAGAGAAGAAGACTTGTCTAGCAGATCTGTGTCGAGAAATACCTTCCTAGTTAAGAGGGAGTGTTGATGTATATGTAACTTCGGAATGTATTTCATCTGTATATTATATATATATTTATTGTACCCTTATAAGAGATGTGTTATTCCTCTATAAGGAAGTGTCGTCATGTGGATTGACAAGTGTCGCAAGTGTGTGTACTTGTCGATGGGTTATTAGACCACCTTATGGGGTCGGCCCTAATTAATATATAATATAATGTGGGTGCATCTAAGTAGACAAGTCGGCCCCAGTAGGTCACTGGGCAAAAAGGTGAGTATAAATAGAGATAGGAGATCTCTATTTTACTCACTCGGAAAAGTAACTATCTCTCTCTCTGAAAAGTGGCGCACTAGTGAGGAGGAGGAGGATCATCTGCTAGGAGACTATCTCAGTGTTATTTGGTTGTATTTTGGTTGAGCCATTGCTCTCTCTATCTCTGAGGAAGTTGTGGGGTTTTTCACCTTAGGGTTTTCCCCGCGGAAACTCTGTGTCTCTTGTCTCTATGCTTTTGATTCTTGTGATGCTTGTGATGCTTGTCATATTATGATTGTCATGCATTGATATACTGTAGATGTTATTCTCTCAGCAAAGATCCTATAGTATTGTGATTTAATACTGAAAATTTAACAAGCCAAACTTTGGTGTAATGTCAGCTACCACAACATCCATTATCACACTTTTCATGGGAAACTGAGCCAGGCTGACAACCATATCTTTTATTACTCCTAAACACTTCACAGCTCGGGAATCAAAGGCATACAAATCATGGTAGGGTTTGGTAATACTCAGCCCCAACGCCTCCATAACAGCCTTTGGCATCAAATTGTGGGATGCTCCTGAATCTAACAAACAATTGTGTATCATCTGTTCATGGACAGTCAGAGTGATATAGAATGGTGGTGAAGCTCCTGCTTCATTCTCATCCTTCTCAACCAAGGCTGATCCAATGAAAATCTTAGGACTCTCCTCTTGTAAATTAACTGTGTCGAAAACAGGCTGATTGCTTGTTGTATTAAGCATTTTTAGGACTGATTCTTTATATGAAGGATTTTTTATCAATTCAGTTAAAGGTATAGGAATCTTTAACTTTCCTAATTCATTCTCCAAACTGAAATTCTGGACAGTTTTATTTACCTCTTCAACCTCTGTTTTTTTCTTATTTTTTTCTGAATCTTGCTTCTTCTCTGTTATAGGCTTAGATGGCTGATTAGCAGGGACAATTGCTTTCTTCTTTGGGGGTTGTACCACCTGTTTTGGACCTGATCTCATATTTATAGTCTTCTTGAGTTCATTTTGATGGAAAGCAGCAGTTACAACAGTCTTTTCCAAACCTAAATCATCCTTGGTTTCAAACATATCAGCATCATAGTATTCTGCATTTAGAAATTCTTCCTCAGTGACAAAACCTTCAGACAATCCCTCTCCAAAATGATTCATATCTTGATCATTCTCTTGAAAGATCAGCTCATCATCAACTTCTTCCTCATCAACCATATTGTTTTGAAGAGGTGGTGGCACTCTTTGGTCCTCATTTTCTCTCCTTTCTCGTTGGATATCATTATTCCTTCGTTCTCTAGGCATGAAGCGAGGAGCAAATTGCCTTTTGAACTGATTCTGATTATTTGGATTTCGTTCACCTTCTAGAACAGGTTTGCTGGAATTTTTCTCAAGCTCTAATTTGTTCAATTTTGCAGTCAGAGTCTTCACCAACTTAGCCATTTCATCAATTTTCCCTTCTGCAGAATAAGAAGCAGAACCTCCTGGGGCTGCTTCCTTTTTTCCTTTTCTGTCATAAAGCTGCTGAGCTATTTCCTTCTTTAATCTATTATAAGCCAAGATGTTGGATTCTACCTCCAATGCCGCATCCTGCATATTCAATAAAGAGATAGGTCTTCTCTCTCTCAACAATAAAGAAAACTCGTGATCAAAGGCATTTGCATAGGTAAGTTTAGCTGATGTTTCTGTAGGCTTTATTTCTGTTGGAATTCTACTGTACATCTTGTTAAACCTATTTGAAAAGTCTGCAACAGTTTCATCCTTTTTCCTCCTAAGAGCTCCAAATTTAGTTATGTAATATGTATGATCTTTAGTGTCACCCCATTGTCTCATGAAAAGATCACGAAGTTCTTCAATGATAGTGATGGAATTAGCAGGCAACTCCCTGAACCATTTCTTTACATCTCCATCGAGGCTCTGCACAAACATTCTCATCCATACATCTTTAGCCTCAATGTTTTGGTTATCAGCATAACTAAGGAAAGCTTCCCAATGTTCTTCAGCTGTGGTTTCCCCTTGTCCATTAAACCTAGGAAGATATTTCTGATAGTCACCCCCAGGCAGTGCATTTAAAGGCTGAGGAAAAACCAATGGTGCATATCTAGCTGCAACCATCCGCTCCATCATGTCTATGGGATGATTTTGGGCTGCCATTTTTGGACTAACTAACTTTAATGATGAAGAAGTTTGACTGGAACCCGGTTGAAAAGGTTTTTTACCTAATTTCAGCTGAAAAATAGGTATCTTACCAGGAGAAACAGTTTTGGCTTTCTTGAAGGATTGATGATTAGTAAAAACTTGGAAACTGCTATAAGGGATAATAGGCCTTAACCGAGGTAAGGTTTCTTCTTCTTTTCCTAACAAAGATGAATGTGATAAACCACCCCACTGATCAGGGTCACACAGGGCTGGTAAAGATTGAGACCTTCTAACTTTTCTTACTGTCTTTAATATCTGTTCAGGGTCTGTCACACCCAACTGCAAGGATGAAGTAGGTCTGTTCCTAGTTCCAACTCCTCTAGTAGCCACTGTGTCAAACTTGGTGAAAAGTAGCCTTAAAGATGTGCTGGTTTAAGTTCACCTCCTAAAACTAGTGAAATGATAAGTATCCTAGGGAAAAATCTGTTTTCAACTTCGTTCCCCGGCAACAGCGCCAAAGATGTTTGTGCCAGAAATTGTTTCCAGGCCACAAAGAAACAAGCCAACACAATCTCAAAAATACAATCAAGTAGAAGTAAGTTTTAAGGTTTTTTGATAGCTTTTCTGGTTATAAAGTTTGGGGACAAATAGGGAATACACTCATGAGCAAAATAGGAACTAAATCATAAGCAGAGGAAGACAAAGATGCATAATATATTCACCAGAATCCAACAGAGCATAATATTGAAGTTCATTCATAAAAGATAAGCATTACTAGCATACAAACATAGACCAGCAATGAATTTATCAGTTAAGTAACTAAACAAGTTAAACAATGAAGCTAACACACAAACTGAAGGGTGAAAAGGATCATATATTTCATAATTATGTCAACAAATACATATAAGAGTTATGTACTTAGCTCATCAATAAGTCTAGCAGACCTCCTGAAGTTCTTGCAAAAATCCAACCCCCTTTCTGTCTTTCCTCTCTATCTAAATACTATTTTTTACAAAATCAGTTAGGGTCTAAACCCTAATTGCCCTCAACCAACTCATCGATGGGGTAAAGTGAAATTATATTTACAAAATAAAGTGTTTCTTTAAAAACATAACTAATAACTAACTAACTAAAGTATTTCTCAAAAGATCTAACAAGTAACTGACGAACTACCAACTCCAAGGTCTTTAGCAGCTTCAGCTAGTAAGGCTATTCCATCCGAAGCTTGAGCCTTCTTCCTGACTTTCTTTTGTTCAGCCTCCATATCTGCTAACCTTCTTGTAAGCTCTTCATTCTGCTGCTGCAAACCTCTGATAGTCTGCTTCAATTCTGCACATTGTAAAACTGTGCTTCTTTTTCTCTTTAGGGCTTCCTTAGAAACAGTAGTAAGCTCTTGATAATGATCATTTAGTTCCTGTAAATCCTCCCTGAGTCTTCTATTTGCTAGAATCAGAACATCATTAGTCTCCTGCATGCAATCCATTTGATGCTTGTATTGTTTGATGGTTCTTTGCAGGTTATCCATGTCTGAGTCAAAAACCTTCCCTGTTGTGGTATCTTGCATCTCACTGGGAAACCATGGGATATTTAGCTTTCTGAAAATGTCTTCATCCTCCTGTAACAGCCTTGAAGACACACCATGAACAATGGGGTTTTCCTGACTCATTGCTTTAATAGGTGTAACTTCATCTATCAAGTGCTGATCTTCTTTTTTTGTAATCAGCAAACCCTTGCCCTTACTGTTAGCTGCAAAATTTTTAGGTTCATTGTCATCCTTCAAGGACTCTGGTGATTTTTTGAATTTAACCTCTTTCTTGTCTCAGACTTGATCTTCTGACCTAGTTTCCTAACTAGGGTTTGCCCTTTGTCTACACGTTTTTTGGTTTGTTGCTCTTTTTGCTTAATTTGAAAATCAGACCAAAACAAAAAATAATCCCATGTCTTCCCTTCTCATTGTAGAGCAGTGCTGATAATGAGTTTGATCAAACCATGATGGAAAATGGATTGTGTAGTATGATCATGATGTCCCTCAACTCTACTTGACATCTTCTGCAGACTTTTGAACAAGAATAATGGAAGACTCATTCTAGATTCACCAACCAGATGCTGCAAGAACCTAAAATGATATTTAAAGACATAGGCATATCTCCCTTCACAGGTGATATAGCTTTGTAAGACTTTAATGGGCTCCACCCACTCCTCTATGAGATTCTGGATTAATATTCCTTTTCTCCAGTCTGGAGTAATACCAGGTAAAAGGTACCTTTGGGCATTAAAGGTGAAAGGCAACTTTTTGAACCACATTTCACCTTCATTTCTGACTCTTGTAGCTTCCGCAATTAGTTCCACAATCAACTTGAATCTCAGTGTATCAAAAATTATCATGTCGTGGTTATATCTTTTTGCAAACTGATAAGAGACCTCAGTGTTGTATCCATCGATCTTCTTGAAGAAATCTAGCCACCCAGCGTTCTGGAAAAGTTTTGCACATCCTAGAAATTTGTCAATCCATTTCAATTCAGTGGGCTCAGCTCTATTAGTTTTGCCACTTCTTCTCATTTTCTTTCAATGACTGAATTCTGTGTACTTTCAAGGTCCTGTCAATGACCTAACAACTGCTTTTAGCACCAAAATTAGTCAGCTTCAGCACCTAATAAGACTAGGTCTTCATGTAATTTCACATGTTCAGCTCCTTCGTTGCATTGTTTACAGGTAGCAAGTCAATTTGTGAAATTTGGATACCATAAACTGTACAGATCTTCACCCTACCATATTTTCAGGTTTTGAAAGGGTAATGATTCAATGCAACTGCTACCTTCAAATTTTCATTTGCCACAGCATCTAAAAACCTCTGATATTGATATCTCTTCGACAAGAGTTTTGTTAAAAGCATACATTTATGTTTTCCTTAATCAATTTTAACAAAACAAGCTTTACTGGGAAAACCCCAATTTAGAAGCCATTATCAGGTTAACGCGGAATACCTTATTCCTGTCTTGCTGTAGACATTTAAACTCAATCCTTGAGCTATCTGATTGTCAAAATTAATTGTACAAGTGTCTTCAGGTCTTCAATTTACTTCCAGCTGGCAGGACGAGAAAGCCCTAATTTCTTTGTAATTGTGAGAACCCAAAAATTCTGCCATAACTGTAGCTTCCAGTTTTTAGGCAAATGTCCTCGCTCCACTTAGTCTCCAGCTTCGTGATGCATATGTGAAATAACTTCCTTCACATCAAACTCGGCTTATACCTCTTCCTGTCATGATATGCTGTGTTCTAGCTGATGATTACCATGATCTCTTCCACGATATGAATCACACCTGCTTTCATAATGATTACTGGAGCAACACGTACCAAAATTCTTAAAACATGCGATTAGTCACTTAGGAATCGAATTCATGTGATAATTCAATTTAAAAATCGGCGATTTCGGTGAGCGCGATGTTCTTGTAGCGCTGCTGTGTTAATTTTTTATGATTGCGCTACAAGAATAATTTGCATTCAATTTTGGCACTAATTTAACCATTTTTTCATTTTAAATTAAATTTAAACGATAAACTATGCTCTTTGAATATATTTGTGACATCCTTAATCAATATAAGTCCTATGGATCCCTTCAAATCCTAAAGAAATAAAAATAATAAAAACTAAAGGCAAAAAATCAAAAGTTTCACTTAAAACCAAAAATTTTCCTAAAGAAGGTAGAATCATGTGCTTCTTGCAAAATCTTGTACTTGAGTTTTGAATTTTGAACCAAATAAATTATGCCCTTATAATATATCAGTCCATTCAAAATCTTGTAGTTATCATCCCCCTTGACCCCATCTAACACATCCCAAGCAAAACTATCTTTGGCATATTCAACCATTAGCATGTTTTTCCAATCTTTTGAAATGTCCATGAGAGAAAAGGAAGGTCTTCTAAATAATGCATCTGCTACAATATTATTCTTCCCTTTTACATATTCAATATCAAAATCAAAATCTTGAATCTTGCTTACCCACTTTTGTTTCCTTTCATTAATATCCTTTTGGGTGAGGAAGTGCTTTAGATTGTTGTGATCAGTTTTCGCCACAAACTTGTTTCCCACCAAGTATTGTCTAAACTTGGCCAAGGCATGCATGATGGACACCATTTCTTTTTCATAGATGGAGTAAAGCTTCTCATGTGGCTGCAAATTTCTGATCTCAAAGACTATAGGGTGTTGATTTTGCTTTAGGACAACTCCTATCCTTTCACCTGAAGCATCACATTCCAAAACAAAAGGTTTAGAAAAATCAGGTAATGCAAGTACTAGACAACTACTCTTTACCTCTTTCATTTTTTGGAAGGCCTTTTCAGCCTCTTCATCCCACTTGATGTTAATTTTTTAGCATTAATTCAATATACTCTATGATCTTTACTGAAAGAATAACATGTACAGCATAGCAATCACAAGAAGAAGACACAAGAGACAATAGACACACAGAGTTTCCTTGGGGAAAACCATAAAGGTGAAAAACCCCAATAACTTCCTCAGAGATAGATAGAGCAATGATACAAAACCCAAGTATAACATATAATCTCCTAGAAACAGCTTCTCCTCCTCCACTATTGCGCCACTCTCCAATGAGTGTATAAGTGAGAAAGTGAATGATCAAATAGAGTGCCTCCCGCACTCTATTTATACATGACTTGAATTTCCTAATAACCTTACTAGGTCGGCCTCAACTTAACCACTTAACATAATGCTGACAGGGCCGACCCCCAATAGGGTGGTCTAATAACCCTTTAACCCACATGACTTATATAGGGTCGACCCCATCAAGGTGGTCTAATAACCCATCAAGTATAAATTATGACACTTACAATATAAATGACGACACTTCCGTATAGAGGAATAATAACATCTCTATAGGAATACAATATACATATGTGAAATACATTTCGAAGTTACAAATACATCAACACTCCCTCTTAACTAGGAAGGTATTTCTTGACATAGATCTGCTAGCACAAGTCTTCTTCTCTGGATCATCATCACTGGATCATCGTCATCATCACTGCTGCTGCTATCTCAATCAATCTCAAATATAATAGTCATAGGAAGTTCTATAGAGCTAGCCCTTTTTCATGTTGGATGTAGGCCTACTCCCTGTAGGTCTTCATCATCACTGCCCATACTGTGGAATCCTCAGGAATTATTACGTGCATCAACAAAACCTTGCAAGAGCATCCCAGGACTGATTACGAGCACACAGCTCAACCTATCGGATCTCCCAGGACCTTTTACATGCCACTGCACAACCTGTCCACGACCACAGAGTATCATCCTGATACTCATGATCATACTGATCATAACATCGTTCACGAAGCACAACCTAGATGCACATCACACAGCACTTACATTCACCGGCATGGGAAGACACACTTCAACCATACATGAAAGGCTCAGCACTTATATCTACGCCATGGGAAGATACACTTCAACCATGCGAGAATGGAACAACACTTATATCGCATCCATGGGAGAAAACATCTACAACCATGCTCGAATGGCACATCACTTATATCACAGCCATGGGAGAACACATCTACAACCATGCTGGAATGGCACAACACTTATATCACAGCCATGGGAGAACACATCTACAACCATGCTCGAATGGCACCAGCCCTTACATCTGCACCATGGGAGAACACATCTACCACCATGTGAGAATGGCTCCAACAATTACATCACGACCATGGGAGAACACATCTACCACCATGTCGAAAAATTCTAGCAATTACATCGCGACCATGGGAGAACACATTTACAACCATGACCGAAAATCCCATGTGCATCTGTGTCTTCGGAACTCATCACACATAATCCAACTGATTATGTAATGTATCCACCTGATACATATCATCACATATGATCATCCTGATCATCATCATAGCATCATCTTGATGCATATCATCCAGAGTATCATCCTGATACTCATCTCACATGATCATCCCGATCATCATCATAGCATCATCCTGATGCATATCATATAGAGTATCATCCTGATACTCATCTCACATGATCACCTTGATCATCATCACTGCATCGGCCTGATGCATACACATATACATGAACCAACTAATCACACTAAGCATCCAACTAATCCAAATACATATACATGATCCAATTGATCATACAAGGCATCCAACTGATGCATATACATATACATGATCCAAATGATCATATCAAGCAGTAACTGGAACATTGTCCTGATGCTCATCACACAACGCTTACATCCACAGCCATGGGAAGGATCCTCCTCTCACCATGCTTGGAATGGCTCCTGTAGATGTGTCCCATCACTTCTTCCTCGAAGTATCTTCTATCTGAAGAACACCAAGCCTCTCTCTGAAGTACTCAAACTTCACTCTGGCTAGTGGTTTCATCAACACATCTGCAACCTGCTCATCCGTCGCAACATACAGGAGCTTCACTGCTCCTCTCTCCACCATATCCCTAATATAGTGATATTTGATCTCAATGTGCTTCGACCTATCATGGAACACCGGGTTCTTAGACAACTTCACACAACTCTGGTTGTCACAAAAGATACCAGTAGCACCCAATGGGAGATCAAATAACTCAGACAGTAGCTTCCTTAG
The DNA here is from genome assembly GCA_027924585.1 of Larix kaempferi. NCBI lineage: Eukaryota > Viridiplantae > Streptophyta > Pinopsida > Pinales > Pinaceae > Larix > Larix kaempferi. Next base: position 2,132,547 of record BSBM01001174.1, on the reverse strand, counting down.
CCATACTGCCTCACAACTAGTTGAACAAGCTGCAACATACTCTGCTTCGGTTGTACTCAGTGCTATGTAGGAATGCTTCTTGCTAAACCAAGAGATCACACCTGATCCCATATTGAAGCAACACCCAGAAGCGCTCTTCCTATCTGTAGCACTTCCTACCAAATCTGAATCAACATAACCCTCAAGGTTGACCTTTTGATTCGCATCATACTTGATCCCATAATCAACTGTACCCTTGAGGTACCTCAGAATATGCTTTACAGCAACCAGCTGACCACCTCTGGGATCCGTTAGGAACTGGATCAATGTGTTTACTACAAAACAAATATATGGTCTCATATTCGTCAGGTACATCAAGGACCTAATCATGTGACGATGCATCATGACATCAACTAGCTCAGATGAAGCATCACACAGAATCTTCAAGTTCGATGCCATAGGTGTGGCCATGTCCTTGCAGTCTATCATCCCAAACCTCTTCAGGATCTCGACTACATACTTCCCTTGTCCAAGGAAGATCCCATCTGCACTCTACCACACCTCCATACATAGAAAGTAAAGCATCATACCCAAGTCCTTCAACTCGAACTCGGAAGCAAGCTTCCTCTTCGTATCGACAATCAATCTATCCTCACCTGTAACAAACAGGTCATCCACATATAATAGTAGTATCATTGGATTGCCTTCCTCAACCTTGTAGTAAAGGTTGGAATCCGCTTTACTCTTGGTAAAGCCCAAACTAGATAGAAAGCTGTATATCCTACCATACCAAGTCCTAGGAGCTTGATTCAAGCCATACAAGGCTTTCTTCAACCTGTACACATATGACTCCCTGTCATGTGTCTCAAAATCAAGTGGCTGCTCCACATACACTTCCTCTTCGACTACACCATTCAAGAAAGTTGTCTTGACATCCATCTGGTGTATCTTCCACTTCATAATTGCAGCCAGGGCAAGTACTGATCTGATGGAGGTGTATCTGGCTATAGGAGCAAAAGTCTCTTCATAGTCTATTCCCTCTTTCGAGGAGAAGCCATGATCTACAAAACTCGCTTTGTATTTTTCTATGCTACCATCTGCAGCATGCTTGATCTTATAGATCCACTTGGAAGTCACAACAGACTTCCCTTCAGTTCTTGGGACCACATCCCGAACATCATTCTTCATGATCGATTGGTATTCCTCGATCATGGCATTCTTCCATTACTGCATCTTGAATCCTGGGAACTTCATATTCTTCAATATATTCAATAGATAGCTTTGTTGCCGGAAAAAATGTTGTAGTCCTTCTTTTGTATGTGATGGTATACGATCTTTCCTGCAAGGAAAATTAAATTGCATGATTAGAAACATCTCATAGTTTTCAATACAAATTCTTACACATAAAGAAATATGTCATACAGTCATGCAATTATTTTAGCCAATACAACATTTATCCATATCCCATAACTTTCTAGATTCCTTCCAATCTCTATGAGAACATTGTTAAGAGTGTGCACAACTCCCAACATGTCAGCAAAGAGGTTTCATTCTAGATAAGTAGCAATGGAATGTTGTACAGTGCCATATGCCACTTACCCATTACATGCATATTAGTAGTATACTGTTCATTAATGCAATTATTCTAATATGCATAGTACACAACCTAAGTCTAGGAACATAATATATACATCATTGAACAGTATTATTTGAACAATCAAATATACAAGAAATGACAATTCAAATACTTATCTTTGTTTGTTTGTTGGGTGGACTCCCTCTCAATCTTTGCTTCCTTGCAGGAACTATTGGAGTGTGCTCCCTTTTGATCTTTGCTTCCTGGATTACCTGTCCTTGAACTTATATCCATCCTCGATCACTATGCATGCTTACTAGTATCATCATTGTGTTATCCTTGAGATCTCATACATAATCATACATTCATTAGTATAATCTTAATACTATCAAAACACAATAATCTTAAACATGTATAGTCATGATCATTTCAAACAAAGATAATAAGCATTAGCATTCAAAGTTTCAGGGAGGACTTCTCTTACTCATGCATATTCATATTGGACCATAGAACTCTTCTGGTTAGTCATATCATCAATCAAGGTAAGAGACATAATATGCATAAAGCCTAGATTAATCAAACTTGTAACTTCATGAGTAATCATTATCAATCATACAAAAGTATAAGATCCTTACATAGGGTAGGATTCTAACTTGATATAGGAAAAACACACCTGGTCATCATATTTGCTAGTTATGTCTAGCAATGTTTTTCTTGTTCTCTTCAATGACCTGCATAACTCATAAGTTAACCATTGTAGAACCAAATTTTACATACCTCTATGTGATCCATGACTATGGATGAGTCTTTGTCTTCATGTCACTATGGTCTTGATCTAGGACTTGATTTGTACCTTCATGTTAACGGATAACATTCTCCTCATACAACACCACAATGCATTAGTACAATCATAATACAATCATAAGTTTCATAACCCTAATCAATGAATGTCTTCTATCATGCATTCATACTTTTACTAGGGTGATAAGACAAGTCTAAAATTAAACAAGATTGTTACTAAACTCAATTACATGAAGACAATCATATTATAAACTTAATCATGAACAGATTTCAAAACATACCTGTAAGTCATACTTGTCAGATTGCTTGTAGTAGTTGTTGTTGTTGTTCCTTTTGTTCTTAGGACAATATGAGGAAAAGTGTTCTCTCCTTGGTATGTGCTGTGAGAGCTTGATCTTCATTCCCCATCTTTTCTTCTCGAGCTATAATCCGAGCTTCTTCCTGTGATCATTCTTCTCACAGCCTGCTGAAAGAGATAAGTTTCTTCCTAGCACAAATTCCTTGGATGAAGGAGTCCCATGACCTAGATAGGCCATTCAAAGTGGTCATGACAATTTCTCCATTCTCCACCACTTCATCCACAACTTCAAGTTGTTCCTTGATTTGAGAGACCTTTAGAAAAGTAGTATTGAATGGTCTCTCCATTCTGAAGCTTTACCCCTTTTAATTTGTTCCGTAGAGTCATCTTCTGATTTATGTTCTTTCCTTCAAACAACTTAGTCAAAGATTCAAACATCTCCTTAGGTGTCTTTAGGGAAGACACATGGGGTATGAGATGGTCCTTTATAGAATCAACAATGATTCTCTTAGCCTTGACCAAGTTCTTCTTGTGTAAGACCTTAGCCTCTTCTCCCTTTGGGACTGGAACCTCTTCACTTATCTAAGTGTCCAACTCATTCTCTTATAGGATTAACCCAATCCTATACTTCCATGCTCGGAAGTTATCAGCCCCTTTCAAGCTTATCCTAAAGCTTGGTGTGGTAAGACATCTTAAGAAGTACTTCAAATAGAAATAGAAATGTTATTAGGTCTTACAACTTGATTTGCTGAAAACTGGATCTGGAGCTGGATTAGGGTTTGTTAGAGAAACCCTAAAAATTCAAAATTTGAATTTCAAACCTATGAAAGGATAAAAAGATGTACCTTGATGAGCTGATCAAGCTGGTATACTCAGAATTTGAAAACTGCAAAGTTTCACCCCTCAAATTTGCTTTTCAAACTTTCAGATTCACTAGGGAGGACCCTGAATTAGGGTTTGATTTTCCTGGAGCTTCACCCATCCAAAAAGTTCGATCTTGGTCTCTAAACTTCAATTTTTCAGAGGAGCTTCTAGCGATGGTCTCAGATTTCAGAAATTCCAACTTTTGCAGAAATCCTATGTTCCGACTTCACTAGATAGGACCCCAAACTAGGGTTTGATTTTCCCAGAGCTTCACCCAACCAAAAAGTTCGATCCAAAGCTCTAAACTTTGATTTTTCCAAGGAGCTTCCAGCCATGGTCTCAGATTTCAAAAATTCCACTTTTTGTGGAAACCCTAATGTTTAGGGCCAATACTGAAAGTGCTCAGAATTGAATTCTGATTGGACAGAAAGACGCGCCTTGCTGAGGAGAGTCAATATAGCCTCTTGACTTTCAAGACCTGTGGAGAGAAACCCAAAAAACAGGAAGCCCTAGATTTCGCAACTGCACAATGTCTTCTTCTCAGGTTAACTTTGATACCATGCTAATTTTTTAGCATTAATTCAATATACTCTAGGATCTTTACTGAGAGAATAACATGTACAACATATCAATCACAAGAAGCAAACACAAGAGACAATAAACACATAGAGTTTCCTTGGGGAAAACCATAAAGGTGAAAAACCCCAATAACTTCCTCAGAGATAGATAGAGCAATGATACAACACCCAAGCATAAGAGATAGTCTCCTAGCAGCAACTTCTCCTCCTCCACTAGTGCGCCACTCTCCAATGAGTGTATAAGTGAGAAAGTGAATGATCAAATAGAGTGCCTCCCGCACTCTATTTATACTTGACTTGACTTGCCTAATAACCTTACTAGGTTGGCCTTAACTTAACCACTTAACATAATGCTGACAGGGCTGACCCCCAATAGGGTGGTCTAATAACCCTTTAACCCACATGACTTATACAGGGCCGACCCCATCAAGATGGTCTAATAACCCATCAACTATAAGTTATGACACTTACAATATAAATGACGACACTTCCGTATAGAGGAATAATAACATCTCTATAGGAATACAATATACATATGTGAAATACATTCCGAAGTTACAAATACATCAACACTTGAAAGCATCTTTCTTGGTCAAATCAGTGAGTGGAGAAGTCAATTTGGAGAACCCTTTCACAAACTTCCTATAATAGTGTAACATCCCAAAAAATTCACTAAAATTTAAAATTTTCAAGTAGCAATAATTGCTTGTGTTTGCTATACGAAAGTGTTAACTTAAACACAACTAAACTCTAAACAAAGTACTTAGCGATAATCAACTCCTAACATTTATCATTAATGACTAAGAGTTTAAATTACTTATGAATCGCAACAATTGTCTTAACAACTGTTAACTTAAATAGTGTCCTATAAAGTCATAAAGTCAATTATCGTCAAACCAACGTCACGATGTTGAATAATGCTTGCATTATGTCTTTTATTGTTATCATTCATAACGTCACTTTCGCTCTATGTTATACATTTTGTTTCTAGAGACTAATTGATCGTCTTACTGTAATGAAAGGGTCCTTGTGTACACCCCGAGGCTTACTTAGCTATTGCTAGCTAACGCTCATGAATTCTAAATGTAGAGAACAGGTAAGATAGAGAAATTCCAATTGGAGTATGCCAATGTATTTCAATTTATCTCGCAGTAACATGTTAGCCTTTAAAGTTAATTATGACCCCGTAGAGGATTTATCTACTATGCAACAACTTAGGTATTTTATGTCTTTGGGTCAAGTATCTCGCATTATTTGTAATTGTATGAATGCCTAGTTTTATCTATTTTGATGAACAAAAGAACATCCTACTATAGCCAATTACTATGGAGAAAAATTATGTGTTAATCATACCTACTTGTTATATCAATACTATGGAAAAATTGCATTGTAATACATTACAGGTTCTCGATCGAAAGCTATGGAGAAAACATTGTAATACTTTTCCATTTCATAGATTATATGTACATTACCTATGTTATGCAATATAATAAAACTTCTACAACTATATGTTATATTTAAGAAGCAGAATAAGCATTCTATATACGTAGAATTTCTACAGAATCATAAGCACGATAACTATAGGCGTAACTATAGGTTTGGAGATTTATGCATAAATTAAATGTTTGGAGCTTTATGCATAACTATATGCTCGTTGAAAAAATGTTTAACTTAAGGTAATAATGTGATAGTGGATAATGTGTTGGCATGCCCTTCGAACCAGTACTAAGTATTTATGGTTCAATAACTGCGTTATGGTGGATTACTTGATGGTAGCTCTCGTGGAAATCTTCACATGAATGGAACATGGAACATGGTGGCAAACCTTTGTTACGTAATACCTTAAACGCTGAGCTGTGCATGGATTTGTATGTGTGGGATTATGTGTTGGAAAAGCACCAAGATTTGATAGTTGAGGTTTTAAATGCTAATTAATGAGGTTGGTGGTCGTATGCTGGCTCTACCTTGTGGCAGGATCTACACCGTCGATCTCCAGGATGGTGTCGGGTTTTGGGTTTAACCCCAACCTACATTGATATGCCAACCTTCTCGACACTTAGTTCATTTTGAGATTTGTGAGGGTGAGGTCGACCAACTCCCTATCCTTCAGGGTTTGTAACTTTGTTTGAAGGTGCCTCCCGGGGTTTTGATACCTCGACCTTTTTGTATACAATGTTCTCAGGATAGTTTGCATTGTGTATAGGTCTCACTCTTTCTTGAGATTCGATGATGAGTCCTTCTTCTATGTTGTAGGCGTTGATGGAGTTTGAATGTTCAGGTGTGTTTCAACATTTGCAAACTAGTAGGGTTTTGGCTCTTCTTGGAGTGTATGTGGGAACTTCCTACACATACTGTATGCATTGATGAATCCGGGATACTCCACCGTGCTCCAGTAATTCACAGGTGAGGTATTAGTTTTTCATTCATAAAAATCAATGGTTGTTTTAACAATGTCCCTTCTGGTTTTAATACCTGATTCTAAGTTTAACCATTGATCGTTTTGTGTTATGGGCAGGTGGATTCTTCTCGGCAATGGTTGAAGCTAACCGTAATGGGATGGAAGATTTGGTTGGGCCTTGGTAAGCCTCAGAGACATCCCAAGGGTGTATAGACTTCATTTTACAGTCGGTTGTAAAGACAATCTTTATGTTTTAAGGCATGTTGTAGAATGTACATGCCGAAAGGCAATGTTAGGATTTGGAGAGTTTGCTCCCGAACTTGTATGGCTCTCGTTGGATTCTCAATGACTTATTCTTACTGTTGTAAGATGTTTGTTTTTGAGTTTTGAAATAAAAAGAGAGTGTTTCGAAATCGTTGTGTTTGGTCCACTGTCCAGATGTACTTATTCGGAAATGCATTAGTTGTTTTGTTGAGAAATTTTGAAGAATGGTTTTGGAAACCAATTCTGGTTTATGAGGTAAAGTAGGGAGGGTTGAACCCTCAACCATAACTTGTATTATTTTTAATTCGAAAAGCATGAGTATGAAATCATTTTGCAAGAGCATCAAATGTTGACAGTCGTAGAGTAATATTTCAGCATTTCAAATGTTATTTGTAAAGTCTGTTGGTTATCAAAATGTTTAGGGAAGAGCCGTTATTGTATTTTGAAAGGTTATAAGGGTTAGGTTTTGTTTTACAAACAAGCCGTAACGGCTGGGTTGTAAACCCTACTGCAAGAAACTTTACTGTGCTTTTGTTAAGGGTTTCGAACCCTGGTCGTGTTACACTCCTTTGTTTTTGAAATACGAAAGGAATCAAATACTTGAAAAGCTAAGAGGAGCTTATGCTTTAGGGTTTGAACCCTGGGCAAACACACAGATTTAATAGATACTATTTATCCTATAAATATATTTAAGTTCGAAATGAAACTTACAGTGATAGAATGTATTAATGCTAGAAGTGTATAATACAATTTATGAATATAAATTTGTATTTCTATGTTATAGTATTAAATTCATTTTGTTATAAGATACTTACACCATGAGTTTTGATGAAGATATGTTTTTATATAGTAGTTGTTTAACCTTGACATGATCTTTGTATTGTACAAATTGATGCGAGTAATTTGTTAATATTTATATAGTGCGTTTGATAATTTAAAAGAATATCTATATAAATTATTTGGTTTGAATGACTGTATCTGCTATAGTTTGAAAGGAAATACTTAGAATAATATGTTGTTATAAATAAAAAGCTAGGATTTTATTGTTAAGCATAAACAATTAAATATTTGTATTTCCTATTTAAATTCTAAGATGTCTATTGAAATAAGACAATATTATAGTACTGAAATAATGTAGATTTATTTTGGAATGTAAGTCATCAAGTCTATTCACATTATAACATCATTCTGATCTATTCTAAATACCCTTCCCTATACTAGAGTACGACACTATAACCGGTGTGTGGAAAAATACAGGGAAGCATTATTATTCAATCATTCTATCATGTAACAACATTATCCAAAATGAATGTTAACCTAACAGTTATAAATTACAGAAGTAAAAATATTCATTAACAGTACAGAATATCTAAGATTTAATTGAAAAACCAATAACATGAAACATTCAGATTTATTTTACTAACTTGACAGAAGTAAATAAGATAACAAAATCTGAACCTGGTAACTGTAGAAGAAGAAAAAAACAACCAAAGGAGCCCATTCCATCCAACCTACTCTTGAAGGAAGCCAAGTTACTTTCCTTAGGACCCCCAAGACTGTTCACTGAACCACCAAGACGAAGATGCTGTGTGGAATATTGGAATAAATTCCTTTGCAACTCAGTAGTAGCACTTAGTAGTAGTACTTCTTGCTTTTAGCAATATTGAACTCAGCAATGTGGCTACACTAGTTCAGAATGCAGTCTTAGTTCACTCAATCACTTCTAACCTTCCCCTCATCGAATATCTTGCGCTCAGAAATTATCAAAAGGTAAGAATGAACAGCCTCTTGCTGAATTCGATGGGTAGATAAGTAGCATGCCTAGGTCTTTTGGTTAGTTTATTTCAGTAAATGAGCCACCTGTTCAGTTCCACTTTCTTGGGAAACATGACCATAAAATTAGGGAAGTTTCCCCGTACAATAGTTAGAAGTGAGTTGAGGATGTTGCCAAGTGTCAGATTGCTCTCCACCCTAGTCCATTCCTCCTAGTGGGTTAGTGAACACTCATTCAACAGTCTCCTTTGGATGTTTGTCTCCAATTTTATTTATTTATACTAAAATATTCAAAGTAATTAATTACAGTCATCCTTGTCCTCCCTTGGTCAATAGTCATAAAACTTTACAATAAAAATAAAACATAATGTTTTCTGCATAACATAAAATGTCTAGAACTTGGGTATGTGACAAATAGGTGCATATTCCAATGAAGCCTCTTAATTCTATGATTTTTTTTTGGTGATGGCCATTCAAGAATAGCCCATATCTTTTCCATGTGCACTTTCACTCCTTATTTTCCAATAATGTACCCAAGATATAAAAGTTCCTTCATTCCAAATTCACATTTAGACAACTTAGCAAACAAGGACTGTTCATGCAAAATTTTCAGCACGACCTCTAAATGATGCAAATGCTCTTCCCAAGTTTTGCTGTAAATGAAATTGTCATCAAATAAAACCAAAACAAACTTTCTAAGCTGCTTGCAAAAGATCCTATTCATGCATGCTTGGAATGTGGCTGGAGCATTAGTTAATCCAAAAGGCATAACAATAAACTCAAAGTGGCCATAGTGACATCTAAAAGCAGTCTTTTGCACATCTTCTTCCTTCATTCAAATTTGATGGTAACCTGATCTAAGCTCAATTTTGGAGAAATATTTTCCCCCAAATAGCTCATCCATGAGCTCATCAATTCTAGGGATAGGATACCTATTCTTGATTGTCTTCTTGTTCAAAGCTCTAAAGTCTATGCACATCCTTAAGCTTCCATCTTTTTTCTTCACCAACACTACTGAAGAGGCATAAGGGCTAGAGCTTGGTCTAATGAGTCCCAACTCTAGGAGTTCTTGGATGGCATTTTCAATTTCATATTTGAATTTTTTTGGATGTCTATAGGGTGGTATTTTGATGGGTGAAGTACCCTCCTCCAAAATAATGTTGTGCTCAACCCCCCTTTCAGGTGGTGTACCATGTGGAAGGTCTCTAATTTTTTTTTCATATTTTTGTAGTAGTTTCTCTATCTCCTTTGGGTGTTCAACAACATTTATGTTTGGATTGGGAGAGGTGATGAAACATTCAGAAACCCATTCTATGTCTCCATGCCTCAATATGGATCTCATACTGTGGGAGGTCACTACTTGATTCAGATAGGTGTGCTTCCCTCTCACAACCCTTTGTATTCCTTCTGAATCTTGGAATTTCATTTCAGGAACTTGATAGTTCACTGTATGATCCCCTATAGAGTATAGCCATTGCACTCATACCACATTAGTATTATCAACATCAACCACATAAATGATATCAAAAAGTTTAATTACCTATGGTGATTTGCAGCTTTGGAACCCATGTTTTGCACTCCATGGTGTTGTGACATGGAATGATGATTGTGAAGCCATCGAATGGTTCAGTAGGTATAATTATTCTCTCTACCATGTCTGTATCAATGAAGTTATGTGTGGCTTCTCCATCTACCAATACCAAGGCCCTTTGTCCTAGTACCATTCCCTTGCATCGAATAGTGTGATAACGAGGCACTACTGAAAGTATTGCCATCCTTGATTTGTCGCTTGAAGGATGATTTTCTTCTTGTTTCCCTTCTTCTGCTATATCATATCCCTCTTCTTTATCTGAAATATGTCCTTCTTCCTCCATACCCCCTTCATACTCATCATTATCAAAAAATACTTCAATGTATTGTGCTTTTCCCTTAGTACATTTAAGCCCTGGTGCCCATGGTTGAAATCATGTGCAATGCAAATTTTTTATTCTAAGTTCTTCCTTGTTTAGTCCATCTTTATTATTCTTTTCAAATGCATCTCTTTTCCAAGGCTTCTTTTCAAATCTGAATTTGGAAGGGAAGTTAGGCTTGGGAGGAAACCTTGTCCTAGGTAGCACATTTTGTAGATCTCTTGTCAAGTTCATGGCATCCTTCAATGAATTTGGTTTGTGGGACTTAACTAAAACTTTTAAGGGTTCAGCCAAACCTTCAGTAGAGAGTATTACTAACCTCACCATAGATATATCAGCCACCTTAATTGATAATTTTTGGAATTCCAACATATACTCAGCAAGGGTTACAACTTGCTTCAATTGGGCTAGTTATTTGAAAGGAAATTCTGGGTCTTTTTCGTCAGATATTTCTACTACCCTGCCAAAAAATTCTCCATATGTTGTAACCTGATCATGTCCCAATGTTTTCATACCATGGAACCATCAATCATTGGCTTCCCCTTCAATATGCAAAATGGTCATTTTTAAAGCATCCTCTTCCACCATGGGATTCAACTAAAAAGACACGTCTAGTTTTTGTACCCAAGTATTTGCAAAACTTTGAGATGAGCCATCAAAGGTGGGAAGTGGCATTTTAATTATGGAATAATTCAATTCTCTATTTTCAAAGGGATTCCTATTACCTCCCCTCATTTTGAGCTTGTTTGAGACAACAAAGTATTGATCAAATGGTAGGGTACTTATGCAATCTTCACTCAATTTTTGCCATTCGATTAGAACCTCTGGAATATCATATGGAGTATTAAATTTTTCTTTGGAATCAATAAATTTAGGTGTGGTAGGCCTTGCTGCACTCTGGAATTCATTGGGTCTATTATGAGGTCCTGTCTTTGAGAATATACTTTCACCCATTGCCTTCTTTTCCTTGAAATGTGAACTACTGTGGACTCCTCTTTCCCCTTTGCTTCCAAGTTGGATAGCCAACAATTCGAATCCTTTCATCATATATTTGGTCATGTATTCAAATAGTGGTTTCATGAGTTTCCTAAACTCCTCACTATCATCTGAGGTTCCCTTCTCATTATCCATAGTTTCCTCAAAATGCACTTCTTTTCCTACTTCCTCCTCTTCAACAAAAGTAATTTTGGTTTCAATGTCTGAGGGTGGTACCTGAATTCTTGTCCTCATGAATATCAAACCACATCAGGTTCCAAGATCATGCTCTCATACCACTTGTAATGTCCCTTTTTATAAATTTAATAGAATGGTGAAAATTTTAAATTTTCCACTAGTTCGACCCTTAACTAGTATCGGTTTCTTGGTCTTCAAATAGCTCCAAATGATCCCAACTTGTCATAGAAGGTGTATGGATGGTGTTAGGACATGATTATGAGGTTCATGGATGCTTTAGAGTCTTCAGAAGGCTTCTGAAAATCTCATTTGAATTCTGGCCAAGGTAAGGGATTTGACTAGCAATTAGGGGTTCAATTCCCTCATGGGTAGGTGCTGGAAATGGCTCTCCAAATGCTATTGGAACCTCTCGAATTTCAGGAAAGAATAAGGGCACATATAGGGGAAATATTTATGGTCTCATATGAATCACCATTCAGTTTATTAAGTCTTCTAAACCCTCTCAAATTATATACAAAAAGACTAGTTTCGACCTTGTGGGAAATGATAGGCAATCTTCAAATGCTATGCAATTGAACAATATGAATCCAAAATACTATGCAATAAACATGAAACTTGTATAACACACTATTAATAGTCCATAAATCATAAATTCATCATTTGTTCACTTTTCCATTCGAATATATAACATATCATTGACATACATCAACATAGTGGGGAAAATGGCACCATTTGCTCATTAATGATCAGATTTACATAGTTCCACTTGGAATCTCGACCTGAAGCTATTATGAATATGAATAACAGAGAATTTCAATCATATAATATAATAATTGGGCATTAGAATATCCCCCAAAGAGAACAATAACTCACCAAGTGCGCCACACTTCAAGGATCATGAATATGTTGAGAAAACTTGAAATGGTTGGAGAAACAAGCTGAACTAGAAGTGACCACGAGATTCCCTGTAGCTTGCATATGAAACATATGACTCCATTAAATCTTCCAATGAAATTTTTGAATGGCCTTTCCAATTACCAACTAGGATGGGAATCTTTCACCGTCAAAATTGGTGCTAAGGCAAGTAGAGTAGCACTCCACTAGCTCTCCTCTCAAATGAAAATTATGAAAATGATAAAAAATCCCTTCTCTTACTTGATACCTATATCTTATAAACATCCTTATCCTTCTAAGGTCCAAATTCCATCCATGTACTCCAAGCCAATTCGAATTAGGGAGGGATTCAAGATTTGCCACTTGTCTTCCACTTCCTAGCCTTCCACCTTCCACCAATTCGAGTAGGAATCTCTTGGTCTTCTCTAACTCCCATGAACACTCACTTGGAGGCTATTTTTAGGCCTGACATGTCATATTGGTTATATGTCATAAATCAGGTCTAAAATTTGTCATAGGTTTCATAGCATCTTCATCATTGTTGTCATAGAGGTTAGGGAATCTAGCCTAAGTGTCTAATAACCTCTCATTTGACTCTTCCTCTTCCATGGGAGTTACACTTCCATCCCAATTCGACCTATGATGCATATTTCCAAGTGTATGAGCCTTCCAACTCATCCCAAGAACGTTGTAATTGTTATGGATTTGAATTGACAAGAGGAGGATGCCATGTGGCATGGAAAATCTAGCTTGTGTGGGTCCCACATCCTCCATGTGTCTTCATGATCATATGCCACTTTGATTTTCCCTTGTATTTATTTATTTAGATCCTTTATTAATTATTTATGCCATTCTAATGTCCAAACATCATTTATTAGCCCCCTTATTTCAAATCCTAATGTCTCCATCCAACCTAGGGAACTAGTAGGATTGGTGGAATTTTCCCGTCATGAATTTATTTGAATGGGGACATTACATTTTACTTTGCATGCTTTAATGAATTCACATTTATATCATCATCATGACTATATAACCATAAAATAATATCATGCAATACATTAACATGCCCATATGTCCACAAATCAAGGGTCTCATTAGTTTGGCTCATCTAAAAATAAAGTATTAGGATAAGCAATAATATAGTTCTAGCCTCATAATGCCAAATGTGGGGCATTATAGTTCCCTCATATCACTTTTCCCCTAAGAATACATACCGAGGGTGGGTCCAAATCCAAGTCCATTCGAATGGAGTTACAATAGAAATAATTCAAGGATTAAATGAAACAAGCTTTATTCACCACTAGTACTCACCCTACTAGACCGGCAATAACCCTTCAATTTTGAGACATGCTTTTGATTATGCTGTCGATGTAGTCTTCACTTAGTATGGAAATGCGATGGCCTATCACAATGAGAAACTCTCTAATGTGGTTTTTAGGTACCTCATCTATGAAAAGGACATTCAATCCATTATGTAGGCTTGTTTCCATGGGAAACATTACATCTTAGGTAAAGAGACTATCATCCACACTAATCTCAAGCTCTTGCAGTTCATGTAGATAAAGGAAAAGTTACAAAAAAACCACCATCAAGAGTGGTCCACATACCTACAATAGTTACACTTGAACACCATGTATAAGAAGGTAAACAAAAATTACATTGTAGACTATGTCAATCAACCTTTGGTTGTAGCGTAGACTACAATTCTCAACTCTTGTGGATGTGAAACCTCTAGGTGGCTATAATTGTATGACATGAACCCTGACTTTGTTTTTAGCTATCATACATTATACACACAAAAACTAGGTCCAAAATTCTATCTCTAGGATGAAATTCTATTCCATTTGGGCCATCTCTATGTTCCTTCAAGTGAGTGTGAAAATTTGATTTCAAAGTTGCATTATAGTTGGGTGGCAAGGAACTTAAATGTGGAGAATATAGTGGTAGTGTTGAAAAAGTAATTCTATTAGCCAAATCTCAATGGGTATATTGAATTTTGCACCACCTATTCCATTTCCAAACTTACCATTAAGAAGTTTGGGTTGTACACTCCTATACCCACTCTAGATAGACCTTGGGAGTTTGTCTCCATGGACTACATGTTTGGCTATCTTCAAACAAGAATGGGAACATATGTGTATTTGTGGTTGTTAACTAATTATTTAAGATGGTAATTTCAACACCTTGTAACTTGAAGATCACCACAATAGAGGCCATTTCTAAGCTATCGTTCAAATGTGTTTGGGTTTATTATGGCCTCCCGTGGACCATTATTTTAGATCAATATAGTAGATTCTTGATTACTTTCCAATCTAGCTTGTGGTCGATGATGGACACCAATATAACCAAATTGATTGCCTACCACTCCCAAATCAATGGACATATAGAGGTAGTATAGGATTATTGTGCATATCTTGAGAATGTACAACTCTAAACATCCATCCACATGGGATGAGAGCCTTCCTTATTTTCAACATAGCTATAATAGAGCCCTTTGTATACCTATTGATCATAATCCTTTTCAAGTGTACTTGAGGTTCAAAACATTAGCTCCAATTTATTTAGTGATTCCCATTGAATATACATAGGAATAATCCTCCCATGCTCAATTCGAGACCGATTGGGAAACTAAATTTGTTGAATGGATCTAGTATGTCCAACACCAAGTTCATGATATTTTGTAGAAATCCAACACCATGATCAAAATAGGGTTTTGCATAAGTTTCAGGTGGGAGATAAGGTATGGTTGCATTTATATAAAGAGCACCTCACAAGACCCACTGAAAGATATTCCAACTCTAATATGGGCCTTACAATATCACTAAGGCTATGGGTAAGAATGATTTTGAATTAAGTATTCCCTGTTTCCTTGGATTACACCCTATATTTAATGTGGATTTGCTTCAACCATATTTCCCACCTATCTTACACACCTCAAAGGTGGATGATTACTTGCCCACATACAGAACTCAATATTGATCGCATTGAGTAAATGAATATCACATGGATCATGAACACCAAGATGAAGGGAACTCGCCAGTAGAACATCTAAGGGATGTGGCTCACTAGGATCCCCATTATCTTACCTTCTTCCCTGGAACTAACACATGTACATTCAATTTAACAAGAATGGGAGTTGGATGGCATGTGTGTTGCCACCTTATGTCTATCATGCTCCTTTAATGGATTTGACTCGTCACAAATTTCGACCATGTTTGTTATGTTACATAGCCAATGATATGAATGGAGTAATAAATTCTTGAATACAATGATTTCATTTCTAATTATTAGGGGATTGGGAGAAATGAAAACTCTCCATTTTTTCCAAATGACCTTATGATGGTTGAGCCTTGCTTTATTGGCTTGAGTTTATGCTTTCCTTTTAAATTATCTCAGAACATGAGTTTATGCTTGAGTTTATTATTATTGTTGAGTTCCCTTCTATTATTAGAGAATTCACCCTACTAGCGTCAATACTTTGGAGTCCTTGAAGCAATGCATATGCCTCAACTTGATTGTTTGTTGTATTTTTAAGACCCCAAACATAAATTATTTTTGGATTTCCTCAGGGATAAAAAATAATCCCCCCTCACGCCTATCACCCACAGATCCATGGTTTTTCCTTATTGTTTTCCATTCTTCCTCTTTTTTAGTTGGAGATTTCATTGGTGTTACTTTTTTTCAATTCTTTGGAAAATGTCCATATCCATGGCAAGCTTTGAATTTGAATGGAAGATGCTCATGTTATAGTTTTTTTAATTAAATCCAACTACTAATTTTTATATTAATTTCCTTTGAAAGGACTTTTTATAGATCCACTTCTACACATAATTGCACATGCAAACAAACTGTTAGATTTTAAGCATTAATTCAATATGCTATAGGATCTTCACTGAGAGAATAACATGTACATTATATCAATGCATAACAATCATATCAAGCATGTCAAGCATCACAAGAATCAAAAGCATGAGATAATGGACACACAGATTTTTCCATGGGGAAAACCCTAAGGTGAAAAAACCCACAACTTCCTCCGAGATAGATAGAGCAATGGCTCAATCAAAGTACAACCAAATACAATAGATAGTCTCCTACTATGCAGCTGATCCTCCTCCTCCAATGTGTGCCACTTTCTGAGTGAGAGAAGAGTGAGTTCTGAGATGATCAAAATAGAGAATCCCGACTCTCTATTTATATTTGTCCTGACCTACCTAATTACTTATGGGGCCGACTTGTCTAACTCAGCCTAATAACCCCAGTTACATATATATCGGGCTGACACCCACATCAGGTAGTCTAATAACCCATCGGCAAGTTAATCTACTTGCGACACTTGTCAATACAAATGATGACACTTCCTTATAGAGGAATAACACATCTCTTATAAGGGTACAATAAATATATATATGAAATACATTCCGAAGTTACATATACATCAACACTCTGTCTTAACTAGGAAGGTATTTCTCGACACAGATCATCGGGCACAAGTCTTCCTCTCTGGATCATCATCATCGATGCATCGTCATGGAATCATCATCATCGTCACAGCTGCTGCTATCTCGTCCAATCTATGAATCTACTCGTCATATGAAGTTCTACAGAGCCAGTCCTTTTTCATACTGGATGTAGGCCCACCACCTGCAGGCAGGGATAATTTTAAGGACCCATACTTATTTAAAAGTGTATAAACCTTGGCGAATCTTACCAATTCTTAAAATGTCAACTATAAAATATTTGGCAATATTTTTCTAAAATTATTTCAATTTCTAACGCTTTTATATAGTTTATATAATAATTTGGCGATTTTTAGAGTGAAAAAAATTTACCCCATCAAAATTGGGCGAAATGGGGCTTCAAAAAATGCAAATTGGCGAATCGTTTTTTGGAAAAAAACATGGAAAAATAGCCCATGGGCTAAATTTCGCCCCTAAAATTATCCTTGCCTGCAGGTATTCATCATCACTGGTCATACTGTGGAATCCTCAGGACTCATCACGTGCATCTGTAAAACCTCGCAAGAGCATCCTAGGCCTTTTACAAGCACACAGCTCAACCTCTCGAATCTCTTAGGATCTTTTACATGCCACTGCACAACCTTTCCACGACCACAGAGTATCCAACTGATACTCACCATACATCCAACTGATGTATATCATCACATGATCAACCTAATCATCATCATCACTGTGATCAAGCCATAAAGTAAGTACACCTCAGGACTGATTACATCTCACCATAGGAGGACCAACCTACCACTATGTGAGAATGGCTCAGCCCTTACATCTTTCCATGGGAGGACCAACCTACCACCATGAAAGAATGGCCCGGCCCTTACATCTTGCCATGGGAGGACCAACCTACCATCATGCAAGAATGGCCCAGTGTGCATCTATGTCTCCAAACTCATCACTTCCCTTTGGAAGGCATCTCGATCTAAAGTACACCAAGTCTCCCTCTGAAGTATTCAAAATTCACTCTAGCAAGCAACTTGGTCAACACATCGGCTATCTGCTTGTCTGTCACAACATACAGGAGCTTCACAACTCCTCTATGCACCATATCCCTGATATAGTGGAACTTGATCTCAATGTGCTTCGACCTGTCATGGAACACTGGGTTCTCTGACAACTTCACACAACTCTGGTTGTCACAATATATATAGGTAGCACTCAATTGGAGATCAAACAAATCAAACAGTAGCTTCCTAAGCCATACTGCCTCACAACTAGCTGAACAAGTTGCGACATACTCTGCTTCAGCTGTACTCAATGCCACACAGGATTGCTTCCTACTCACCTGATCCCATACTGAAGCAACACCCCAAAGTGCTCTTCCGATCAATGGCACTGCCTACCCAATCCAAATAAACATAACCCTCCAGGTTAAACTTTTGATTCACCTCATACTTGAGCCCATAATCCACTGTACCCTTCAGGTACCTCAGAACATGCTTTGCAGCTATCAGGTGAACATGTCTTGGATCTGTCAGATACTGGCTCAAGGTGTTCACCGCAAAGAAAATGTCTGGCCTTGTATTCGTCAGGTACATCAAGGACCCAATCATCTGACGATACATCGTAGCATCAACCGGCTCAGAAGAAGTATCACACAGAAGCTTCAAGTTTGATGCCATAGGTGTGGGCATGGCCTTGTAGTCCATCATCCCAAAGCTCTTTAGGATCTTTACTGCATACTTCCATTGTCCAAGGAAGATCCCATCTGCACTCTGCCACACCTCCATACCAATAAAGTAGTGCATCATACCCAAGTCCTTCATCTCGAACTCGGCAGCTAGCTTCCTCTTTGTGTCGGCAATTAGTCTATCCTCACTTGTCAGAAACAGGTCATCCACATACAATAGTAGTATCACTGGATTGCCCTCCTCAACCTTGTAGTAAAGGTTGGAATTCGCTTTACTCTTGGTAAATACCAAACTGGATAGGAAGCCATCTATCCTGCCATGCTAGGTCCTGGGTGCCTGTTTCAAACCATACAGGGATTTCTTCAGTTTGCACACATGTGTTCCTCTATCATGTGTCTCAAACCCGAGTGGCTGCTCCACATACACTTCCTATTCAACTACACCATTCAAGAAGGTTGTCTTGACATCCATCTCGTGTACCTTCCATTTCATTATTTTAGCCAGAGCAAGTACTGCTCTAATGGAAGTGTATCTGGCCACATGAGCGAAAGTCTCTTCATAATCAATTTCTTCTTTCTGGGAGAAGCCACGAGCTACAAACCTAGCTTTGTATTTCTCGATGCTGCCATCTGAAGCATGCTTGACCTTATAGATCCATTTGGAAGTTACAACAGACTTCCCATCTGATCTTGGGACCACATCCCAAACATCATTCTTCATAATAGATTGGCATTCTTCGATCATAGGATCCTTCCACTCTTTCTTTTCTGCAGCTTCTTCATAACTGGAAGGTTCTTTATCCATGATGTCACAGAGTAAAGCAACATAACTAGTATGTGACCTTGTCCTTTTCCTTTCTTTGTGTTCTTCTTCTGGAATTCCAAATCTCTCTGCATCTTGGATGAGCTCTCTAGCCCATGTTGGTTTCCTCTTGTGAGAATTCTTCTCACGAGGTGGATCCACGGGTTCTTGTGGATCTTCCATTTCTCAATCTTCTTCAGGAACTGCTTCATTCATTGTGGTCTCTTGAGTTCTGGATATTCTGGGTTCTTCATTGTCTACAACAGGTGTCTTTCTCAATTTGTGATAAGCTAAACTTTCATCAAATGTTACATCTCTACCGATGTCAATCTTCTTGAATCTAGGGAAGTAGATTCTGTAAGCCTTCGAGCTTTCACTGTAACCCACAAATATACCCTTCTTTCCTGAAGGATCCAACTTTGACCTTTTCTCTTTTGGGATGTGAGTGTATACTGGACAACCAAATATTCTGAGATGGCTTACTTCTTGTTTCTTACCAGTGAACACATATTTTGGTGTTTTGTTGTCAAGTATCTTATGGGGTGTTATGTTCTGCACATATACAGCTGTCCTTGCTGCTTCAGCCCATAGGTGCACAGGTAAGTCTTGGTCATGAAGCATTGCCCTTGCTGCTTCCATGATTGTTCTAGTCTTTCTCTCGGCAACCCCATTCTGCTGTGGATTGTAAGGAGTAGTCAACTCCCTCTTAATCCCTGAATCACTGCATAACTTCTTGAAGTCTCCTGAAGTAAATTCTCCGCCATTGTCAGATCTGAAGATCTTGATCTTCAAGTCAGTTTGGTTTTCTATCAAGGCTTTGAATTCCTTGAAATTGTTAAACACTTCATCTTTGTTCTTCAAGAAGTAGATCCAAGTCTTCCTAGAGAAATCATCAATAAAGGAGACATAGTATACATACCCACTCAGAGAACTGGATGACATGGGACCACATACATCAGAGTGGATACTCTCCAAGATTCCTTTTTCCTTTCTTTCACTGCTTGGAAATGTCTTCTTTGCATTCTTTCCCTTTGCACAACCTTTGCAAATGCCTTCATGCTTTTTCTAGATTTCAGGAAGATCTTCTACCACTTTGCTTGCAATTGGTAATGCTCTGTAATGCATGTGTGAAAGCCTTCTGTTCCAAAGTTCACTTGGATCTACAGAATCATGGACCATGGCTTGTTCTGGATGGCCCTTCAATTTGTATAATCCTCCCTCTTGCTCTCCAATCACAACCACATCATCTATAGTCTTACCCTTAGGCCACATTAGGACTTGGCCATCTATAAATGAAACCCTCATGCCTTTGCATCCAATGCAGATATTAGATTCTTCTTGAGACCTGGAACATAGAGTACATCTTTCATCTTCATAGACTTTCTAGAGTCTAGTGTATAGGAGGATTCACCACTCCCTTTTATGGGATACTGGTAGTCATCTCCAAGCTTCACCTTATGGGGTGAATCATGTTCAGATAGATTCACAAAGGATTCTTTGAATCCTGTCATATGTTTGGAAGCCCCACTATCTATGAGCCAATCATTACTTCCATGAGTAATGGTTTCGGTGAGAGCAGAAATCAAAACATATTCTTCATCACTTGAAGAATCTTCACTATCTTCTCTAGACCTCTTCCTGGGAGGTTCATCATCCTCTGCAGCATGAGCATGATGTCTTCTTTTGATGTTCTTCTTCTTGTGATTACCCTCTTTCTTATTCTTAGGGCAATCTATGGCATAGTGTCCCTTATCATCACATGTATTGCAACGGACATGGGACATGTCCTTTCTATGTATGGGACTACCTATTTGATTCTGATATTTTCCTTTCTTGCCATGATGGGGAGCTTTCTTGTCACCATGTCTTTTGGAGTGAGCTATGAGTGCTTGGTCTTCACTCCCCATCTTCTCTTCTCTGGCTACAATTCGAGCTTCTTCTTGTGAGCATTCTTCCCATAGTCTACTGAAAGAGATAAGTTTATTTCTAGCACAAATTCCTTGGATGAAGGAATCCCATGACCTAGGGAGGCCATTAAGAGTGGTCATCACCACTTCTCCATTTTCTATATCTTCACCCACAGCTTCAAGTTGTTCTTTTATCTGGGAGAACCTTGAGAAATATGACTACATAGTCTCAGCATTCTGGATCTTGATATTCTTTAATTGATTCCTCACGGTCATCTTCCAATTTATGTTCTTTCCTTCAAATAGTTTGGTCAAGGAATCAAACATCTCTTTTGGCGTCTTTAGGGATGACACATGAGGGATGAGATGATCTTTAATAGAATCAACAATGATCCTCTTTTCCTTAACCAAATTCCTCTTGTGAAGAGCCTTACCCTCTTCTCCCTCTGGGACAGGGACCTCTTCACTTATATAAGTATCCAACTCATTCTCTTCAAGGATTAACCCAATCCTATACTTCCATGCTCAGAAGTTATCAGCTCCTTCAAGCTTGTCCTCAAGCTTGGTGTGGTGAGACATATTAAAGGGTACTTCAAATGGAAATAGAAAAGATTTGAGTCTCACCACTTGATTACTGAAAACTAGATTTGGTGTCGGATTAGGGTTTACATTTCCCAGAGATCTACACAACCAAAAATATTGAACCAAAGCTCCAAACTTCTGATTTTCCAAGGAGCTTCCAGCTGTGTCTTCAGATTTTAGAAATTCCTATTTTTGAGGAAACCCTAATTTTTAGGGCCAAAACTAAAAGTGCTCAAAATTGAATTCTGATTGGACATATAGATTCACCTTGCTAAGGAGAGTCAATCCATCATATTACTTTTCCAAAATCTATGGAGAGAAACCCAAAAACAAGAAGCCCTAGCTTCCGCAATTGCACAATGTCTTCTTCTCAGGTTAGCTCTGATACCATGTTAGATTTTAAGCATTAATTCAATATGCTATAGGATCTTCACTGAGAGAATAACATGTATAGTATATCAATGCATAACAATCATATCAAGCATGTCAAGCATCACAAGAATCAAAAGCATGAGACAATGGACACACAGATTTTTTCGTGGGGAAAAACCTAAGGTGAAAAACCCCACAACTTCCTTAGAGATAGATAGAGCAATGGCTCAACCAAAGTACAACCAAATACAATAGATAGTCTCCTACTATGAAGCTGATCCTCCTCCTCCAATGTGCGCCACTTTCTGAGTGAGAGAAGAGTGAGTTCTGAGATGATCAAAATAGAGAATCCCGACTCTCTATTTATACTTGTCCTGACCTGCCTAATTACTTATGGGGCCGACTTGTCTAACTCAACCTAATAACCCAGTTACATATATATCGGGCTGACACCCACATCAGGTAGCCTAATAACCCATCGGCAAGTTAATCTACTTGCGACACTTTTCAATACAACTGACGACACTTCCTTATAGAGGAATAACACATCTCTTATCAGGGTACAACAAATATATATATGAAATACATTCCGAAGTTACATATACATCAACACAAACTTGAGTTGGGTTTTCATTTGTCAATGTATTTTCCAAGAATATTAACTATATTCAACTTTCCAACAATGTAGAGGTTAATAAGGAAATCTTACCCATACATGAATAATGGAGGGAACATCACCTTTAAGATCAACGTATGGAATCCATATGTTAAGGTACACAACCCTTGGATCCATGAAATATGTCCCATGTAGGAAAATAACATTTCTATATTCTTTCAACTCAAACATTAAAGCATAATAATCTCTCCCACATAAGTAATAAAACAATCGTCCTTTGTTGAAGACATCCAATTCTTTTGCATTCACAAATCCATTTACTAATGAGTGGGTTAGAGGCCAATAAATTGAATCATATGAGTCATTTTATAGTAATATATAAATCTTTAAGTCTTGGGGCAGTAATTGGCATAACCATATTAGGGATCTTATCAATTTTTTTCAAAAACCTAGAAGGCAAAGATTTATTATGTGATTTACCTAGATAGGTGATTAATGCCTAAAAGAGTGCTACCTCAGCTAAAGGAGGAGGGGAGTGGGCATGGACCCCTCCAAAGGCCATGGTTGGGAGGACCAACATATAATTTGCAAGAGGGAGGACACAATTAGGGAAAGAGTGATGAAAAAAGGTTGATGACACAAAATAATAATGTAGTTTTTATGAGTTTTTAAAGTGATTTCCATAATATTCCAATAAATAAATATATTTTGATACAGAGTGATGAAAAAAGGTTGATGACACAAAATAATAATGTAGTTTTTATGAGTTTTTAAAGTGATTTCCATAATATTCCAATAAATAAATATATTTTGATACACTTGAATACACAATGTAAAGGGAAATGTATCAATAACTTTATAGTATTTGATATACAATTTTCCCTTTTATACATATAACAAGTGGTGTATCACCACACCCAGAGGAAAAAAATATTATGTACATGTACACAACAATATATGTTCTCCCCCCAAAAAATTGGTCTACTAAATCAGATTAAGCTTAACTATAAGAGTACACAAATCAGATTAAAAAAATGACTAGAGATAGCCTAATAAAATCATTATATGTTGTCAACATTACAGTCATTGTATTAAGCCACACAATCATCTTATTTGCTTCCTCTTATTATGAAGTCCATTCTAAGAACACAATTAAAGGGTAATTATGATGCTTTCAATCATTAATAAGAACTATATTTTCACACTAAAGACAAAATTAATAAGAAGTACTATAATCACACACTTAAAGATAATATCAAATAAAATTTACCTCAACTATTGTAGGTTGCAAGTGCACCATATTTACATAGATTTTTTTAAGGATATTTTAATTCTTCATCAATTGACTCACACCCATACTCCTTCAACTTTATTTCCATAAGAGAGAATGATAGTTAATATTGCCAATAAGCAACTATTATCCAATCACCTACCAAGTATTGTTAATGAATGGATATAATAAATAAAATAATAACCTACAAACATGATTTTTTATTGAGTTTGAAAAAGAATGGATAAAATGAAGAATTCCATTTTATCAAGATAAAAATTACCTCTAGTTGTAGTAGACGATCAACTTCATTAGATATCCAAGGTCTCCCGATCCACAATGATTCGATCCTCATGAATAAATAAAATAGGTGATAGGTGATTGTTATTTATATTTGGTTTTTTGTCATCAATGTCAACCACTTGTTTTTATCCTTTTCCTTTTCCTATGCTTTCTTTGGTAATTGTCATCATGACCTCTAAATTTAGATCCACTTGAATTCATAGTTATAAATGTGTTATAATGGCATGATAAAAATTATTCTACATAATTAGAGACTTAGCAACCATTTAGCACATCTTTAGACAAAGTACTTAGACTTGCTAAACTACAAATGCTAATAATGGAACACTGTCCTTCAAATGGGACTCTACGCTGAAGGTTTACAAAACAAGAAACTGAAAGTAGATTTTTATTCAACCCAAGAATAAATAAAACATAATTCAAATCAAGAGAAGCACACAATGGAATCTAGAAGGATATGGAGACCAATATTCTCATAATGCAAGTGGTATTAAGAGCATTTGTTGAGAATCACAAGTACTTTGAAACAAAACAACTAAAGTATCAAACTTATTGCTATGGTATTTTTCTATGTATTGTGAGGGATGAAATTATCCTTCACCAAGTCAAGGATGATTTGCTTTGCATTTGTCTCCTTCTTGACATGAGTGGCCAATTTTTTTAGATCTATAGGGGAAACTATCGCTTTCTTAGCATGCTCCCAAATATCAACTTCCTCCACAAGCATATGCGGGATTAACATCCAAGGTATGAAATAAGAATCCCCATCTAATCTATCACACTCTCTAGGATTGAGATTTATCATCCTAAAAAAGTAGATATCAACAACAAATGAGTATAACAACTATTCAAGGGTTCCACTGCTTCTCCCACTCATCCTAGGGTTTCACATCCAATCAACCTTAACAAGAACAAGTACCACTGTTAGCTACAACATATTTGAAATGAAATCTCCCTCTTCACTAGAAGAGTGGTTTCAATAAAACAATTATGATACCATGGATAAATTTTATTGTTCTATGAATTTTAATGCAAAACATAAATTTCACCTCATAATAAAGTTTCTTGGATTTGGTCCCTATGAAATGCATGCTTAGAGATGATTTGAAATATTAATTTATAGTAGCAAACCATGGACAATATTTCACCTCACTTCATCCCAACACACTAGGAAACCCAAGAGAAAAGATACCAAATATATGCCAACAAGTTTCATACTTAAGGGAACACTTTTCCAAGAATAAACTAGATCTAAAATCACTTTAATTACTACAAATTTACAACAATCAATCTACTCTACTATCTTCCAATTATATATTAAATCCATTAACATTTTCGATGCTTAAATGTGTCAAATCAACATGAACAATAATGCTTATAAATTACTTAATTAATAAGACAATGATAGTTGAAAATCAAATATGCAATTACATAAGTATTGGAAAACTAGAAACTTCATATACATGTAAGAATGAAGTTCATGTACACACTGCAACTTTATCACAAAGGTGGTACAATTTTTTACCTCTAAATCCTAAATTTAGGGAAAACCAAGAAAACTGTAATATCCCTTTTTCAAATTTTATTAAAATGCCAATTTTTCAACTTTTTCCCCAATTTCGACCTTTGACTAGTTTAACTGTTTTGACCTCCAAATCATCCCAAATGCTCCCAAATCTTCTGTATGAGTGTATTAATGGTATTTAGACTTGAATATCAAGTTCAGGGATGTTTTATGGACCTCCAAATACTGCTGCAAACTTGATTTGTATTCTGATCAATATAGGTAATTTTGACTAGTAATTTGTGCATCAAATCCCCCCGGGGTAACACTGAAAATGGCCTTCCAAATGCCTCCAAAGTCCCCCAAATTTATGAACAGAGGTATATAATGTGTTAAGTATGTTATTGAGGTCTCATATGCACCATTAATTGATTTTTAATACTGTTATAACTCTCTCACATTCAACAGCAAAAACCCCCAATTCGACCCTTGGGGAAATGGCACTATTTCATCTCCCAATACAACTAAACTGAGTAAAAATGCTTCAAATGCTCAAGTACAGTACATGAAACTTGTAGAAGAAATCCATGGCATTATATTGATCACAAATATATCAGAGAATCATCCATCCATTCGAAATAATCAACATTATAGTGTCATACATCAATGCATTGGGGAAATGGACATTGTTTGCTCATTAATCAATAGTTTTGCATACAACCAGTGGGTATTTCGACCTGAGACTTTCTGAATATGAATAACAGAGGATATGAAGCTATTACAATCATAAATATATAATGAGAAGCTCTCTCAAGAAGCACAAGTGCTCACCAAAAACGCCCTCCCTCAAGGAGCATGAATATGCCTTCAAAACTGGAAACGGTGGAGAGAAAGTGCTGCACTAAACCAAACCATGAAACTTCCTGTAGCTGATACCTGCAAATACAAACTCCATTAAAGCACCATGAAAGACCTGAGTGGCCTCTCCAAACACCAACTTGGATGGGAATCTTTCACCCTCGAAATTGGCTAAGGCAAGAAACTAGTCATCCACTAGCTCTCTCTTCACAAATGCAATTTTTCTCAAATCATCAAAAGCCATTCTCATACTTGATTTCTACATTTTATAACCAACATTAGCCTTCAAGGGGTCGAAATCCTCTCAATAGATTCAATAATTTTCCATTTAGGAAATATTCCTCATTTGCCACTTGTCTCCTAGTTCCAACCTTCCATCTTCTCCCAAATTCGAATTTGAGTCTCTTTGGATTCCTCCAACTCCATGAGCACCTTCCTTGAGCCTATTTTTGGGGCTGACATGTCATAATGGTCAGGTGTAAGAAGTCAGGTCTGAATTTTGTCATAAATGTCATAGATGCTTCATTATTGTTGTCATAAAACTAGGGAATCTAGCCCAAGTGTCCACTAGTCTCCAATTTGACTCTTCCTCTCCCATGGATGTTACTATTCCATCCCATTTCGACCTAAGATGCTCAATGCCATGTGTTATGACTTACCAACTCACCCAAGAGTGTTCACCTTCCCATGAATTCGAATTGGCAAGAGAGAGCTGCCATGTGTCATTGAAAAATCAAGCTAGTGTGGGTCCCACCACCTCCATATGTCTCCAAAACCACTTGCCACCTAGAATTTCTCTTGAATTTATTTATTCATCATATTTATTAAATACTTGAACCCTTCTAATGTCTAAATATCATTTATTAGCTTCCTTATTACCATCCCACATGTTCCCATCCAACCTAGGAAACTAGTAGGATTGATGGGATTGTCTTACTATGCACTTATTTGAATGGGGACATTACAGTCCTCCCCACCCAAGATTGCTTGTCCTCAAGCAATTTCAAATTTGGATGCTGCAAAATCTTCTCCTCTTCCCATGTGGCATCTTCATTTGGTAAGTCCTTCCATTGCACTAAATATTCTTTGATGATTCTACTCCTCAACCTTCTTTCCCGTGTCTTCAAAATCTTTTCCGGAACAAGTGTGAGCTGACCTTCATCATCCAAAGGAGGAAGTATTTCTGAAGTGATGATTTGCTGACCAAGAGCTTTCTTAAGACAAGAAACATGAAATACATTGTGGATTTTACTCCCTTCCGGAAGTTCTAGTTCATATGCTACTTCTCCAACCTTCCGCACTACCTTGTATGGCCCATAGTACCTTGGTTTTAATTTTTCTGCTCCATTCTTTTTGAGAGATGTTTGTTTATAGGGCTGCAACCTTAAATACACTAAATCATTGACTTGAAAGGTTCTCTCTTCTCTATGTCTATCAGCATATTGTTTTTGCTGATTTTGAGCAACCTGCAAATTGTCTTTCAAGAGCTTTAAAATTTCTTGGCTCTCTTCCACCCAACCTTTAGCCTTTGGGGCTCTACTATCACCAAATATAATGTCAGCAAATGTAAGTGCATCATAACCATATAATGCTTTGAAAGGAGACATTCCTATTGACATATGATAAGTGGTGTTGTAGCAAAACTCACCCAAGTGTAGCCATTTTGCCCATGCTTTTTGCTGCCCTCCCACATAGTTTCTTAGGTATCCTTCTAACCATTGGTTTACCCTCTCTGTTTGTCCATCAGTTTGTGGATGATAGCTGGTACTTGGAGTCAATTGAGTGCCTACCAATCTAAAAATTTCTTTCCAAAAAGCACCCATGAATCTACTATCTCTATCACTGACAATGCTCTTGGGAAGCCCATGCAATCTGAAGATTTCTTTGAAAAAAATATCAGCCACTTGTGCAGCACTAAAAGATGATGTAACAACAAAAAAATGAGCAAATTTTGTCAACCTATCAACTACCACATAGATACAATCCTTACCCAAGGATTTAGGCAATCCGGTGATGAAATCCATGGAAATACTGTCCCATTTTTGCTCCGGAATGGGCAATGGTTGTAATAGGCCGGCTGGACATGTAAGTTCTGATTTGTTTTGTTGACATGCTTTACATTCATTCACATACTTCTGAACATCTTCCTTCAGCCCCTTCCAAAAAAATCTTTGCCTCAACTGTCTATAAGTTTTGAAGATCCCAGGATGGCCCGCTAGTGGGGAATCATGTGCTTCTTGCAAAATTCGGTACTTGAGCTTGGAGTTATGAACTAAATAAATTCTTCCCTTATGATATATCAGCCCATTCAAAATCCTATAATTATCATCCCCTTTGATTCCATCCAACACATCACAAGCAAATTTGTCTTTGGCATATTCAACTAGTAGCATGTTTTTCCAATCCTTGGCAATATCCATGAGAGAAAAAGAAGGCCTTCTTGACAAAGCATCTGCTACTATATTATTCTTTCCTTTGACATATTCAATATCAAAATCATAAGCTTGAATCTTGCTTACCCACTTTTGTTGCCTTTCATTTAGATCTTTTTGGGTGAGAAAGTGTCTTAGACTATTGTGGTCAGTTTTCACCACAAACTTGCTGCCCACCAAGTATTGTCTGAATTTGGCCAATGCATGCATAATGGCCAGCATTTCTTTATCATAAATGGAGTAAAGTTTTTCATGAGGCTGCAACTTTCTGCTCTCAAAGGCTATGGGGTGTTGGCCTTGCTTTAGGACAGCCCCTATTCCTCCACCTGAAGCATCACATTCCACAACAAAAGGTTTAGTAAAATCAGGAAGTGCAAGTATGGGACAACTACTCATTACCTCTTTCATTTTTTGGAAGGCCTTTTCAGCCTCTTCATCCCACTTGAAAGCATCCTTCTTAGTCAAATCAGTGAGTGGAGAAGTCAACTTGGAGAATCCTTTCACAAATTTTCTGTAGTAGGTGCATATGCCAATAAAGCCTCTCAATTCGGTAATATTTTTTAGTGATGGCCATTCCAAGATAGCCCTGATTTTTTCCATGTGTACCTTCACTCCTTCTTGCCCAATAATGTGCCCAAGATACAGTAGTTCTTTCATTCCAAATTCACATTTTGATAATTTAGCAAATAAGGACTCTTCTTGCAAGATTTTCAACACAATCTCTAACTGCTGCAAATGCTCTTCCCATGTTTTACTGTAAATGAGAATATCATCAAAGAAAACCAAAACAAACCTTCTTAGTTGCTTGCAAAATATCCTATTCATACATGCTTGAAAGGTGGCTGGAGCATTTGTTAACCCAAAAGGCATGACAAGAAATTCAAAGTGGCCAAAATGACATCGAAAAGCGGTCTTTTGCACATCTTCATCTTTCATTCGAATTTGGTGATACCCTGATCTAAGGTCAATTTTTGAGAAGTATTTGGCCCCATGCAGCTCATCCATGAGCTCATCAATCCTAGGAATAGGATACCTATTCTTTATAGTCTTTTTGTTCAAGGCTCTAAAATCTATGCACATTCTCAATGTTCCATCTTTTTTCTTCACTAGCACAACTGAAGAAGCATAAGGGCTAGAGCTTGGTCTAATGAGTCCCAACTCTAGGAGTTCTTGGATAGCTTTTTCAATCTCATCTCTAAACCTTTTAGGATGTCTATAAGGTGGTATCTGAATGGGTGAAGTACCCTCCTCCAAAACAATACTGTGCTCAACCCCCCTATCCGGTGGCCTACCATGTGGAAGGTCTCTAAAAACCTTTTCATATTTTTGCAAGAGTCTCTCTATCTCCTTTGGGTGTTTGACAATATTTATAGTTGGCTTGGGAGATGTAATATGACATTCAGCAGCCCATTCTATATCCCCATGCCTCAATATAGATCTCATGCTATTGCAAGTCACTACTTGATTTGGATAAGTGTGTTGCCCTCTCACAACTCTTTGTACTCCTTTTGAATCTTGGAATTTCATTTCGGGAATTTGATAATTTACTGTATGCTCTCCTATTGAATACAACCATTGCACTCCCAAAACCACATTAGTATCAGCAACATCAACCACATAAAAACTATCAACAAAAGTATAGTTACCTACGGTGACTTGCAGCTTTGGAACCCATGTTTTGCATTGCATTGTGTTGTGACCGGGAATGACAACTGTGAAGCCATCAAATGGTTCAATAGGTATCTTTCTTTTCTCTACCATCTCTGCATCAATGAAGTTATGAGTGGCTCCTCCATCTACCAAAACTGAAGTTCTTTGTCCTTGTACCACACCTTTGCAGCGGATAGTATGATAGCGAGGTACTGCTGAAAGCACTGCCATTCTTGCTTTGTCCGGTGAAGGCTGATTTTCTTCTTGTCTTTCCTCTTCTACTGCTGTCTCATATGCCTCTTCTTGATCTGAAATATGTCCATCTTCATCCATGCCCCCATCATACCCCTCATTATCAGAAAATACTTCTATGTATTGAGCCTTTCCTTTGGTACATTTGTGCCCCGGTGTCCATGGTTGGAAGCATGTGAAGCATAGTTTCTTTTTTCTAAGTTCATCCCTGTTTAGTCCCTCTTTTTTATTCCTCTCAAATGACTCTCTTTGCCAAGGTTTCTTATCATATCCATCCCTTTGCCAAGGTTTCTTTTCAAATTTATAGCTAGGCTTAGGAGGAAATCTCGTTCTAGGAAGCACATTCTGGAGATCCCTAGTCAAGCTCATTGCATCTTTTAATGTAGTTGGCTTGTGGGCTTTGACCAAACCTCTTAAGGGTTCAGCCAAACCTTCAGTGAACAACAATACTAATCTTCCCATAGATACATCAGCCACCTTGACTGATAATTTTTGAAAGTCCAACATATATTCAGTAGGGGACCCAGTTTGCTTCAATTGAGCTAGTTCTTTGAAAGGCAATTCTGGATCTTTTTGTTCAAATCTTTCTAGTACCCTGTCAACAAATTCTCCATATGTTTTAACCTGATTATGACCCAAGGTTTTCAGCCCATGAAACCACCATTCATTGGCATCTCCTTCCAAATGCAAAATGGCCATTTTTAATGCATCCTCTTCCAACATAGGATTCAGCTGAAAATATACATCCAATTTTTGCACCCAAGTGTTAGCAGAATTTTGAGAAGAACCATCAAAAGTAGGAAGTGACATTTTTCCAATAGCACTATTTAATTCTTTGTTTTGGAATGGACTCCTATTGTCTCCCTTCCTATTAATCTTTTGCATAGCATCAATGTAGTCACTGAGTGGTACACCTCTTTTACACTCTTCATTCAAATCATTCCAATCATTTACTAGTTTCTTGTAATCCAATGCAAGATTGGGCTCTTCTTTGGGTGTGAGAAATTTAGGTGCAGTATGCCTTTGTGTGCTTTGAAATTCATTAGGTCTATTATGAGGTCCTGTACTTGAGAAAATATGCTCATTCCCTTTCATCTTTTCCCCTGAGTGTGAACCGCTATTATCTCCTATTATCCCTTTGCTTTGAAGCTGGCTAATCAACAATTCAAATCCTTGCAACAATTTATCACCTATCCTATCCATGTTTGCTGAAAGTTTAGAGAAACATGGATCTAAGGTTGCAATAAGTTCCTCCTTATGTTTTAATTTGTCATCCTCCTCTCTACCCATGGTTTCAGCAAAAGACTCCTCTTCTTCTACTACCTCTTCTTCAACAAAAACCTCTTCAACTATTGGTTCAAAGGGTGGTGGATTATTCTTTTGACTTCTTGTTAGGACCATCAGGTGCCAAGAACATGCTCTGATACCACTTGTAATATCCCTTTTTCAAATTTTATTAAAATGCCAATTTTTCAACTTTTTCCCCAATTTCGACCTTTGACTAGTTTAACTGTTTTGACCTCCAAATCATCCCAAATGCTCCCAAATCTTCTGTATGAGTGTATTAATGGTATTTAGACTTGAATATAAAGTTCAGGGATGTTTTATGGACCTCCAAATACTGCTGCAAACTTGATTTGTATTCTGATCAATATAGGTAATTTTGACTAGTAATTTGTGCATCAAATCCCCCCGGGGTAACACTGAAAATGGCCTTCCAAATGCCTCCAAAGTCCCCCAAATTTATGAACAGAGGTATATAATGTGTTAAGTATGTTATTGAGGTCTCATATGCACCATTAATTGATTTTTAATACTGTTATAACTCTCTCACATTCAACAGCAAAAACCCCCAATTCGACCCTTGGGGAAATGGCACTATTTCATCTCCCAATACAACTAAACTGAGTAAAAATGCTTCAAATGCTCAAGTACAGTACATGAAACTTGTAGAAGAAATCCATGGCATTATATTGATCACAAATATATCAGAGAATCATCCATCCATTCGAAATAATCAACATTATAGTGTCATACATCAATGCATTGGGGAAATGGACATTGTTTGCTCATTAATCAATAGTTTTGCATACAACCAGTGGGTATTTCGACCTGAGACTTTCTGAATATGAATAACAGAGGATATGAAGCTATTACAATCATAAATATATAATGAGAAGCTCTCTCAAGAAGCACAAGTGCTCACCAAAAACGCCCTCCCTCAAGGAGCATGAATATGCCTTCAAAACTGGAAACGGTGGAGAGAAAGTGCTGCACTAAACCAAACCATGAAACTTCCTGTAGCTGATACCTGCAAATACAAACTCCATTAAAGCACCATGAAAGACCTGAGTGGCCTCTCCAAACACCAACTTGGATGGGAATCTTTCACCCTCGAAATTGGCTAAGGCAAGAAACTAGTCATCCACTAGCTCTCTCTTCACAAATGCAATTTTTCTCAAATCATCAAAAGCCATTCTCATACTTGATTTCTACATTTTATAACCAACATTAGCCTTCAAGGGGTCGAAATCCTCTCAATAGATTCAATAATTTTCCATTTAGGAAATATTCCTCATTTGCCACTTGTCTCCTAGTTCCAACCTTCCATCTTCTCCCAAATTCGAATTTGAGTCTCTTTGGATTCCTCCAACTCCATGAGCACCTTCCTTGAGCCTATTTTTGGGGCTGACATGTCATAATGGTCAGGTGTAAGAAGTCAGGTCTGAATTTTGTCATAAATGTCATAGATGCTTCATTATTGTTGTCATAAAACTAGGGAATCTAGCCCAAGTGTCCACTAGTCTCCAATTTGACTCTTCCTCTCCCATGGATGTTACTATTCCATCCCATTTCGACCTAAGATGCTCAATGCCATGTGTTATGACTTACCAACTCACCCAAGAGTGTTCACCTTCCCATGAATTCGAATTGGCAAGAGAGAGCTGCCATGTGTCATTGAAAAATCAAGCTAGTGTGGGTCCCACCACCTCCATATGTCTCCAAAACCACTTGCCACCTAGAATTTCTCTTGAATTTATTTATTCATCATATTTATTAAATACTTGAACCCTTCTAATGTCTAAATATCATTTATTAGCTTCCTTATTACCATCCCACATGTTCCCATCCAACCTAGGAAACTAGTAGGATTGATGGGATTGTCTTACTATGCACTTATTTGAATGGGGACATTACAAAAACCCTATCCATAACCAAAATCTCCAACAATCAAGCATCAACACAATCAAGTTATACTTGAATTCAACACTCGTCTCCCAAGGTCAAGGCATCTACTTCTCTCAACAATTTTTTCTTCTCCCTTATGCTTTTACCAAACCCTAGTCTACTTTGTTTGCTTAGAGTGAAAATACTAACCCTAGAATTTCCTTTGGATTCTGTAAGAACCCTAGCACTCAAGACAAATATAGAGTGTACAATAGAAAAGAGTACATGAGAGAGGCGTGGTCCACTACTCACGTCTCTAACACAAGATAATGAATGAATGGTGAAGGGACTTTCTTATTTCTCTATTTATATGAGAGGTAAAGAAGTTCAACAATGAAAAGTGGGTATAATCCCTTACACCCAACACTTCTCTAACAAGAAGGTCCACACATATGAAACACTCCACTCAAACACATGTCAATATCCAAGGTGTTTTCATCAACAAGCAAGGCTCCAAGGTATGAGTTATCCTCAGACAAGGTCCACCATCCTTATTTAAGAGCTCCAAGGCTCCAATGATCCTCTAATTCTACCATGCCTATATGATAATTGCTTCAACCCAAGATAGCATAAGTCAAGTAAAAGCCTTAATGCAAGCAATACAAGTGTGCCCATACCATCTAGGGCTCAATGACCCCCTCTGAAATTCCAGTCACTCCTCATCCAAAATGAGGCATTCTCCAAGAAATAAACTCAACCTCCATGTGGCCATCATGAAGTAGTCACCAAGCTATCTAAAGGTCTATAGCACTCCAAGGAAGAATGCCACATAAGCATTATCCAAGTTCTATCAATCCAAGAGTAAGCCACCACCACATGTGCATGTCCATCATGGAATAAACAAGGGATAATCTATACACCATGTACTTTGCATCACATGAAGTTCCCTAAACATGGCATAATTTTTTTTTTTTTGTAGTATCTTTGGATGAACAATGTCGATTAATGGAGACAAATCTTGAAGGTAGTTTTTTCCTTATATTTACTAACTAGATAACTTGGAATCATGGATACGCATGTTACTTATGTAATGAAATAATCATTCCATCTATCTAAAAATGATCATTTAATTCTTGGGACATATTATGGTCTATAAAAGAATAACTATTGTGCCTTGGAGTCAATCAATCATGGTAAAATGAGTCTACCAAATTTTTATTGTGCAAAGGATTATGATAATTCATTACAATGAGAAGTAAAACTGAACTGCTAAAATTGCATGTTTTTCTTTTGCACCAAGGTGAAATCACTACTATATATAGGGTCTTTTTTTACCTAAGTCGGTGTCCATGTATGTTGAAATTGAGGAAAATGAAATGTGAAAGTGTTTTTTTTGTTTCCTTGGGGCATATTTTCTTGTATCAACATGCATCCTTATGTCAACTTTTATGTCTCATTAGTGTCCTTACTATTTAATTGTCATCTTCATGCTTTCTTTTAATATATAAAGTGCACCTTAGTGCATTAAGTAGGTTAGGCGAGTTAGTTGGGCAAGTAGGTTAGTGGGGTAGGTTAGGTGGGTTAGTGCGGTAGGCTATCTAGTTTAGATAAGGTTAAGTAGGCGATATGGGTTAGATTTGGGTGGATTTTCCATAGCAGGTGAGTGGGATAGGAAGGTTAGGTGTGATAGGTGAGTTGGGTTAGTAGGTTTGGTATGTGAGGTTTATGTCTTAGGTTTCATAAATTAATATCTAGCTAAACTAGCTTACCTATATAAGAAACAATAACATATCAACATGAACATAAAGAGACCAATAAAAAGAGTACACCAAATATACGTGGTTCACCCAATTGGGATACATCCACGAGAAGGGTTGCATATTCCATTAATATGAAAAAGATCTCAAATATTACATGGCATCCTCACATATGCATCACATCAAGCTCCATCATACAATGTGTGTACAAATGACATAAACAACATGTGATGTGTGATGAATTACAATCAACACATACAAAAGGGTCTCCTTCACCTCTCTTATATACCAAGAGGTTTGGATTACAATACATCCCATAATACATGTGGGATAAATGAATTTCCTCCTCTTTATATATAGAATGGTTACAAAGGATATAATTACAATGATGCATGTGGGATACCTCTATTTTATAACATTAGAGTTATTTTATGCCTTTAAATAATATTTTACCAATATATCACATAAGTCATCAGTACATATTCTAACACTCTCCCTTAATGATGACTGGGATAAAGAATGCGAATGGAAGGAAGGTGGAAACACACCAACATCCCCCTTGATGACAACTTCGAGAATGCTCCATAATATGCGAATAAAAAACACTTCGCCTCACAGATTTGATGAAGAACAACCGCTTCTCACTGAATCATGAAACTGCACACGAACCAGGTTGTACGATGAAATACCAACAACAAGATGCCCAGATATAAAGAGAATTATTTATGGCTACTAGATCCAATAGTAAAATGTCGAGAACATGTGACGCAATCCAACAGCAAGGTGCTCGATATAAAGAGAAGCTGACATGGCTACTAGATCCGCAAGATGCCTAGATCACCACAAGAATCATCACAACCATAACTGATAGTTGAATAAATTTGATATAACATCCACACCAATGTACATATACTTTTTGACGGCTGATACAACAGAACATGTGGCTAAGAACACCACAACAATGTACAAAATAACCAGATGGCCAATACACATGCAGATAGCAGACATTCTTCCAATCAAGGTGCACTATAAATATCTGTAGAAGACCTCAAACATCGAAGAAACAAGACCCCAATGGTCTATACATAGAAAATGATATCATACAGATGAACATAATGACTTTAATAGTATAAGATGGATGTCCATCATACAACCTTACTAAAAAAATGACAGAACATGATAAAATACAATATTATATTCCTTCTAAAGAGGAACCAGAGATCCACAACCAACATATGCTTAAACACAGAAGGAAGAACAGAAGCAAGCTATCCCACAACATGGATAACGAGCCTGCACAAAGGAACTTCCAAGAATAAAGCTTATAAAAAAAACATGATAAGCCCCAAAAACATAAGATATGATAAAGTGACATTGCTCAAGAATATATAAATAAATGATGTCACTTCTATGCAAGACCATATAAATTTGAGCAAAATATTATCAAAAAATGACAGGATAAGTTATGATATAAAAGATAGAGGAGCATAAACATGAGTGAGCATAATAGATACCAAGATAGAATAATGAGGCAAAATTTCACTTAAATATATGGAAAAATTTAGTCATCAAGCAACTAATCTTAAGCATAGGTGCATTTCGTATTAGCATTATGATGTTAATATGCAAGAGATGAATGCCCCGAAAATGTCAACGCTTCCGTATACGAAAGTTAGAGACAAGTAGGAACAAGATAACCTCTACAATCATAAGAATAAAAATCCCATTGCAACAAGAACAAGGTGCTCATGATTTCAGGATTATAAGATTTCCCAAAGCCATATAAATATTGAGTAAAAGATGATTGAAATAAGAAGCACTCACGGGTCTCTGTACAGTGAAGTTGTGGTTATACTGAAGTAAACCCGAGTTCACAGTAGAACAGTCGTGAGTATGCCGTAGCACTCGTGGGTATGTACAATGAAAGTCATGAGTATACACTATACTTGCGAGTTTGCAGTAGGGCAAGTCGCGGCTACCCGCGCTGTCTACGAAGCAAAAGTCGCAAACGTCAAGTTTTAGGCTGAAAACAATGCTGATTCTACCGAACACGAAAACTTGTACAAATTCTACCAAACTTGGAAGAAAATTTCCGATCTGTTGACTGGAAGAGAGATCTCCTTAAGGATAACCCAAACGACACATAGATCTACAAAAAAAAATCAAGAAACCCTTGAAAATTTTCTGCAAAAATCTACACAACAAGGTTATGGTTAGAAGTAAAAAACTGCAGAAGCATGCCCATATCTGAAGAGAAGCCTAATGACTACCAGATAGAAAGAAAATCTACAAAAAATAAACAATGCCCAAATGATAATAGTTATTGATGAAATATATAGAAGGTGCTAGATCGTAGAAACTAGCTCTGATACCATGTCAGAAATTAAGATCTAGCTAAACTAGCTTACCTATCTAAGCAACAATAACATATCAACATGAACATAAAGAGACCAAGAAAAAGAGTACACCAGATATACACGGTTCACCCAATTGGGCTATGTCCACGAGAAGGGTTGCATCTTCCATTAATATGAAAAATATCTCAAAGATTACATGGCATCCTCACATATGCATCACATCAAGCTCCATCATACAATGTGTGTACAAATGACATACACAACATGTGATGTGTGATGAATTACAATCAACACATACAAAAGGGTCTCCTTCAACTCTCTTATATACCAAGAGGTTTGGATTACAATACATCCCATAATACATGTGGGATAAATGACTTTCCTCCTCTTTATATAGAGAATGGTTACAAAGGATATAATTACAATGATACATGTGGGATAACTCTATTTTATAACATTGGATTTATTTTATGTCTTTAAATAATATTTTACCAATATATCACATAATTCATCATTACATATTCTAACATTAGGTTATAGGTTAGGTTGATTAGTAGGATATATTAGGTAATTTAGTAGGGTGGTTGGGTGGGTTGCTGGGTCAAGTTAGGGAGTTTAGGTGGTTTAGTGGATAGGTAGGTTAGGTGGGTTGGGATTTAGTTTCTTATAGCGTAACATATTAGGTAGGCTAGTAGGATGGGTGTATTAATAGGTTAATTATTAGGTATATAGTTTAGTGGGATAGGTGGGTTAGCTAGGTTTATGGTCTATATAAGGTAGGTAGGTTAGTAGGGTG
Organism: Larix kaempferi; assembly: GCA_027924585.1. Taxonomy (NCBI): domain Eukaryota; kingdom Viridiplantae; phylum Streptophyta; class Pinopsida; order Pinales; family Pinaceae; genus Larix; species Larix kaempferi. Next base: position 2,093,266 of record BSBM01001174.1, on the reverse strand, counting down.
GGTTAGTGAGTTAGGTCAATTACAATAGTTGTTATAGGTAGGTTTGGTGAGTTATTTTAAGTAGGTTTTGTTAGTTAGGTTAATAGGTTATGAGGTGTTTACTTCAAAATAAGAGGTAAATGCTTGATTAAAGGAGATAATTACTTGAGGTAATTAAACCTCTTCATGAGGCTCCTGAATTACATAACATAAACACTAGGATTGAATGGAAATATGGAAATCACATGGAACATGGTTATGGATAGGGCATGGAAAGATAATTAGACATAGGTTGACTCCCCTAGACCCCCTTACCTTTCCTTTCTAGTGGAATCATATAATACCCATTGGTGTCCCCCCCCCCAGTCAACCTTGGCACTATTTTTTATTAATTTCAAAATAATCATATTTATAAATTTTCAAAGTCACCATTGCAACTACCTCATGGTGTGGAACAAAACATAGTAATGGAAATAATAATTACAATATAAACAAGAGCAACTTGAAAGGGTTGAGTATGGGATATTACATTAAGGTACTATAAAGAGGTCATTAACCCTAAGCTACATGATTTAAAGTATCTTTTCATTATAGAAGTCTTACGGATTAAAATCAATATTACTAAAATAAGAATGAACTCTCAGGATCTCTACAATGAAACTAGGTGTTGGACAAGACCTAATCTCCATGGGATGAAATAATTTGTCACCTCTGTGATGCTAAGAAGGTGGAGGATGAAAATTACTCTCTTAGAATGTCAATAATATCCCCATATTAGATCTCAATTTCAAAATATTTGTAACACTAATGATATTCATAAATTGTTAACTTCTTACAACTATGGATATTTAGAAAAGATTCTCTCTAATCTTCTTGATCATAGAAACAAAATATTAATACAGGCCACTTAATTCCTTATCATTTTTTTAAAGTTCCAATAGTTCAAAATTTGTCTCAATGGAAAATATAGTTCATAATCATCATCATCATCATCTTAGTTCACCATGAAAATCATCATCAAGCAAAGCCTCCCCAAGCTCTCATTTTTCTCCCTTACATCCACGGTGTTATTGATTGCATCTATAATATCTTAGTAAAAAATAATATCAAAATTATCTTCAAAGATTAAAAAAAACTTAAACAATTATTTAGAAGTTTCAAATACAAATCTAAGTTATTTCTCTCTCAAGGTGTTTACCAAATTCCTATGATTCTTGTAGAAATCTAAATTGTCCAAACAAGAAAGCCTATCCAAATTCATCTCAAAGAACATATTTCCAACACATTTCCTAACTGTTCTAATAAATTATCTATAGTGGATCATTCCCACAACACCAAGCTGTTGATGTATTTGTAACTTAGGAAGATATTCACTTGTATATTGTATGTATTACATTTGTACTTTATTGTATCCCCAACAGAGATGTATTATTCCTTCGATTGGAAGTGTTGTCATTTGTATTTGCAAGTGTCACAAGTTATATTGTAAGTGTCATAACTTATATTTGATGGGTTATTAGACCACCTTAGAGGGGTCGGCCCAATATGGGTTAAAGGGTTATTAGACCACCCTAGTGGGGTCGGCCCAGTGACAAGTGGTAATGGGTTATTAGACTCTCCTAAGGGAGGTCGACCCAGTTAGGGTTAAAGGCAGGTCAATTCATTGTATAAATAGAGAGTGTGATTCTCTCATTCTATTCATTCAATCACTCATCCAACTCGCATAGTTGAGAGAGAGGAGTGGGCACAAGTGGAGGAGGAGTAGATACTGGAGAAATCTATCTTTTGGGTTTGATCTTTGTATTGGTGCTCATTCTATCTTTGAGGAAGTTGCGGGGTTTTTCACCTTTTTGGTTTTCCCCGGTGAAATGCTTTGTGTCTCTTGTCTCATACGTTTGATATGTTGTACATGTTGTTCTCTCAGTTAAGATCCTAGATCATATTGAATTAAATGATGAAAATCTAACATGGTATTAGAGCTAGCCTTAAGGAAGCCATTGTATGGCATTTATGACACTTGTTGCACTTGTTGCACTTGTGACAAATTGGAAGCTAGGGCTTGATATAGTAAAAACTAGTCATCGTGGAGCTTTATCTATAAATCTGTTTTGGCGAAGGTTCAGGATTTAAAAATTTTAAAGGTCGAAGATGAAATGTTCATGTACCTTATGTCTGAAGCTCAGCCTTAGATTCGTTGTACTTTGTGAGATATGATCCGTATAAGTTAGGGTTTCTGCCTCTTCCATAATGAAACCCTAAACAGGTGACCTAGGAAAAAAGATCATATCTCAGGCTAGGAAGCTCCAAATGGAATTCCACAATAAGTGCCGGTTAGGGCACAGACTGTAGATTCACAGGTCCGAGTTTCAGAGGCCGAAGTTGAAACAGTGACACGTGGCACTCTGTACAAGTTCGCTATGTTGTTTCATCCCATAAACAGGTCATGTTGCGACACTTGGCATATATCTCTCATGGAGAATCCATTGGAGCTCAGATATGTGGGGTTGGAAAGATAACAGGTCAGTCTACCATTGGATGAAGTTTCAGACCCTAACGATCCGAAATTTCAGAGATACATCAAAAACAATATGGCATATATTTCTCTCAAAACATAATTGGATTCTGAGCACTTTCATTTTTGGTTTGTCACTGCTACGGGAAATTAGGGTTTCTGCAAAAGTTAGAATTTTTGGAATCTCAGACCACGACTGGATTCTCGTCATCAAAATCAAAATTTAGAGACCGATATCGAAGTTTTTGGCTGGGTAGAACCCTGGGCTCTATCAAACCCTAGTTCAAGATTTTGACCAGAAAACTAGAAAAACCAGAAAACCAAAATTTGACAGAAGCTGCAGATCCGAAACTCGCAGGTCAATTTTGAGGGGTCAATTTTTGGAGTTTTCAAAATCTGAGCACACCAGCTTGCTCACTTCAGTCAAATACATCTCCCTATCCAGACATAAGTTTGAAATTCCAAGTTTGGATTTTTAGGGTTTCTTTGTCAAACCCTAGCCAGCTCCAGATCCATCTTCAACAAATAAAAGTGGATTGGGTTAATCCTAGAAGAGAATGATTTGGACACCTACATAAGTGAAGAATGTCCAGTTCCAGATGGAGATGAGGCTAAGGCCTTACAAAAGAAGACTACAAGCAATCCCAACATGTATGACTTGAGGAGATACACGTATGTTTTGAAATCTATTCATGATTAAGTTTGTCTTCATATTATTAAGGTTAGTACAATCATGATTAATTTTAGACTTGTCTTATCACCTAAGTAAAAGTATGAATGCATGTGAATGATAGAAGACATTCATTTATTAGGTTGTGACACTTATGATTGTACTAATGCACTGTGGTGTTGGATGAGGATGATGTTGTCCGCTAATATGAAAGGTACATCAAGAAACATAAATCAAGTTCTAGATTGAGAACATATGACCATGGTGACATGAAGACAAAGACTCATCCATAACCATTGATCACATAGAAGATCTACTTACGAGGTATGTATAATTTGTTTCTACAATGCTTAACTTATGAGATATGCAGGTTACTAGCACAAGGTTTCTAAATCATTGAAGAGAACAAAGAAGACATTGTTTGGGTATGTTAAACATAACTAGAAAACATGATAATCCAGGTATGTTCTTTTCCTGTATCAAGTTAGAATCATACCTTGTGTTAGGATCTTATATAAGTATACTTTTTGTATGATTGAATATAATGATTATTCATGAAGTTATAGGTTTGAATAATCATGGGTTTATGCATATTATGCTTCTTACTTTGATTGATGATATGGAAAACTAGAAGAGTCCTATGGTCAAATAAGAATATGCATGAGTAAAAGAAGTCCTCCCTGAAACCTTGGAATACTAATGCTTGTGATAAATTACCTGTGTATGAAATGATCATGACCATACATATTTAGAATCATAATGTTTTGATAGCATTGAGATTATACTAATGCATATGTGATTATGTATGAGATCTTGAGGATGACACAATGATGACACTAGTGCACACTTAAGCATACATAGTGGTCCAGGATGGATATAAGTTCAAAGACAGATAATCTAGGAAGCAAAGATCAAGAGGGAGCACACTCCAGTAGTTCCTGTAAGGAAGAAAAGTTTAAGAGGGAGTCCACCCAACAATAAAAAAAATATAAGTATTTGAATTATCATTTCTTGTATATATGATTACTTAAATAATGTTGTTAAGTCATGTACATACTTATGTTCCTAGATTTAGGATGTATATTATGCATTTTAGAAAAGTTGCATTAATGAACAAGATACTACTAATATACAAGTAATGGGTAAGTGGCCTATGGTACTGTACAACATTCCATTGCTACTTATCTAGAATGAAACCTCTTTGCTGACATGTTGGGAGTTGTGAACACTCTTAACAATGTTTTGGTAGAGATGGAAGGCATCTAGAAAGTTACGAGATATGGATAAATGTTGTATTGAAGCATTGGATAAGATAATTGCATGACTGTATGACATATATCTTTATGTGTAAGAATTTTTTCTGAAATCTATGAGATGTTTCTAATCATGCAATTGAACTTGTCTTGTAGGAAAGACCATGTATTGTCACCTACAAGAGAGACTTGTTTCAAAGGAAAAGCGACGAAGACACAACATTTGTTACAGCAACGAAGTTCAAGAAAACTACCTATTGAAGATATTGAAGAATCTGAATTTCCTAGGATCCGGGATGTAGTAATGGAAGGATGCCATGATCAAAGAATACCAGTCGATCATGAAGAATGATGTTTGGGATGTGGTCCCAAGACCAGAAGGGAAGTCTGTTGTGACTTCCAAGATCAAGCATGCTGCAAATGGTAGCATAGAGAAATACAAGGCAAGGTTTGTGCCTTCTCCCAGAAAGAAGGAATAGATTATGAAGAAACTGTTGCACCTATAGCCAAATACACTTCCATCAAAACAATACTTGCTTTGGTTGCAATGATGAAGTGAAAGATACACCAGATGGATGTCAAGACATATTTCTTGAATGGTGTAGTTGAAGAGGAAGTGTATGTGGAGAAACCACTTGGTTTTGAGACACATGAGAAGGAGTCACATGTGTGCAAATTAAATAAATCCTTGTACAGTTTGAAGCAAGCACCCAGGACATGGTACGGTAGGATAGACAGCTTCCTGACCAGTTTGGGCTTTACCAAGAGTAAAGCAGATTCCAACCTTTACTACAAGGTTGAGGAAGGAAATCCAGTGATACTCCTACTGTATGTGGATGACTTGTTTGTGATAGGTGAGGATAGGTTGATTGCCGAAACGAAGAGGAAGCTTGTTGCTGAGTTCAAGATGAAGGACTTGGGTATGATGCATTACTTTCTAGGTATGGAGGTGTGGCAGAGTGCATATGGAGTTTTCCTTGGACAAGGGAAGTATGCAGTAGAGATCCTAAAGCGGTTTAGGATGATGGACTGCAAATCCATGGCCACACCTATGGCATCGAACCTGAAGCTATTAAGTGATGCTTCATCAGAGTCGGTTGATGCCACAATGTATCGTCAGATGATTGGGTCCTTGATGTACCTGATGAACATGATACCAGATATTTGCTTTGCTGTGAACACCTTGAGCCAGTTCCTAACAGATCCTAGACATGTTCACTTGATTGCTGTAAAGCATATTTTGAGGTACCTGAAGGGTACGATTGACTATGGGCTCAAGTATGATGCGAATCAAAAGTTTAACCTGGAGGGTTATGTTGATTCAGATTGGGAAGGAAGTGCTGCAGATAGGAAGAGCACCTCGGGGTGTTGCTTTAGTATAGGATTAGGTGTGATCTCTTGGTTTAGCATGAAGCAATCATGTGTAGCACTGAGTACAGTCGAGGCAGAGTATGTTGCAGCTTGTTCGGCTAGTTATGAGGTAGTTTGGATAAGGAAGATACTGTCTGATTTGTTTTATCTCTAGTTGGATGCTACTTGTATATTCTGTGACAACCAGATTTGTGTGAAGTTGTCTGAGAACCCAGTGTTCCATGACATGTCAAAGCATATCAAGATCAAATATCACTATATCAGGGATATGGTGCAGAGAGGAGCAGTGAAGCTCCTGTATGTTGCGACGGATGAGAAGATTGTAGATGTGTTGACCAAACCCCTAGCCAGAGTGTAGTTCGAGTACTTTAGAGAGAGGCTTGGTGTTCCTTAGATAGAAGATACTTCGAGGAGGAAGTGACGGGACACATTTGCAGGAGCCATTCCAAGCATGGTGATAGGAGGATCCTTCCCATGGCTGTGGATGTTAGTGTTGTGTGATGAGTGTCAAAACGATGGCTCTGGATGATGCTATGATGATCAAGATGATCATATGTGATGATATGCATCAGGATGATGCTATGATGATCAGGATGATCATGTGTGATGACATGCATCAGGATGATGCTATGATGATCAAGATGATCATGTGTGATGATATGCATCAGGATGATGCTATGATGATGATTAGGATGATCATGTGATGATGATATGCATCAGGATGATGCTATTCTATGATGATGATAAGGATGATCATGTGATGAGGATGTGCATCAGGATGATGCACTATATGATGATGATCAGTATGATCATGTGCATAAGGATGATGCATTGTATGATGGTGATCAATATGATCATGAGCATAAGGATGATGCTTTGTGTGAGGATGATCAAGTTGATCATAAGTATCAGGGTGATACTTCGAGGTCGTGGATATGTGGCAGGTTGTGGAGTAGCATGTAATAGCTCCCTGGGAGATATGATAGGTTGAGAAGTAAGCTCGTAATCAGTCTTGGGATGCTCTTTCGAGGTTTTGCGAGGGAGGCATGTAATCTGTCCTGGAGATCTGATAGGTTGTGCTAGGCAAGTAAAAGTCCTGGAATGCCCTTTAGAGATTTTGTCGGTTGTGCTAGGAACATAAACGTTCCTGGGATGCTCTTTTAAGGTTTTTCCTGTTCACATGTAATTAGTCTTGGAGATCCGATAGGTTGTGCTAGGTACGTAAAAGTCCTCAGATGCTCTTTAGAGATCTTGCCGGTCGTGCTAGGCACATAAATGTTCCTAGGATGCTCTTTAAAAGTTTTTTGAAGGATTCATGTAATCATTCCTGGGAGATATTGCCAGTCATGCTATGCACATAAACGTTCTTGGGATGCTCTTGTTAGGTTTTGAAGGGACTGCATGTAATCAGTCCCGGGAGATCTTGTCTGTCATGCTTAGGAACATAAAGGATCCTGGGATACTCTTGTCAGGTTTTGCAGAGGCACATAATCAGTCCTGGGATTCCACCTCTATCAAACTGTTTGTAGAGATGATGACGACCTACAGGAGGCTAGGCCTACATCCAACATGAAAAATGGTTGGCTCTGTAGAAATTCCTATATCGAGAAGAATTGAGAGATAACACCAGTGATCAAGATGATGAGTACAACAACAATGACGATGATGATCCATGATCTAGTGACGATGATCAAGCTCCACTATTGAAGACTTGTGCCTATATATAGTGATGACCAATGTTAAGAGAATACCTTTCTAGTTAAGAGGGAGTGTTGATGTATTTATAACTTCAGAAGATATTCACTTGTATATTGTATGTATTACATTTGTACTTTATTGTATCCCCAACAGAGATGTATTATTCCTCCGATTGGAAGTGTCGTAACTTATATTTGATGGGTTATTAGACAACCTTAGAGGGGTCGGCCCAATATGGGTTAAAGGGTTATTAGACCACCCTAGTGGGGTTGTCCCAGTGATAAGTGGTAATGCGTTATTAGACTCTCCTAAGGGAGGTCGGCCCAGTTAGGGTTAAAGGCAGGTCAAGTCATTGTATAAATAAAGAGTGTGATTCTCTCATTCTATTCATTCACTCACTCATCCAACTCGCATAGTTGAGAGAGAGGAGTGCGCACAAGTGGAGGAGGAGTAGTTTTTGGAGACATCTATCTTTTGGGTTTGATCTTTGTGATCTTTGTATTGGTGATGATTCTATCTCTGAGGAAGTTGCGGGGTCTTTTACATTCTTGGTTTTCCCCAGTGAAATGCTTTGTGTCTCTGTTACAACTGAGAGGGGTGGGGTGAATCAGTTTTAATTATAAAAGCAATAATCAGTTTATCTTTTACTTTAAAATTTTAGTAGCATTCACAAAATGATTGTCAAGATAATGAATGAGATAAGCAAAGAACTAGTAATCATCATTCACACATATGATGTACACAGATACATATATTCATGAGGAAACTAATAAAGGGAAAAAACCTCTTCTTTTTAGAATAATAAGCAGTCTTTAACTCTTGTACATCAGTTATATTTGAGCACCAACTCAAGATGAGGCTACAACCTCTGTTTAACATGCTGTAACTTGTTGAGAGCACCAACTCTCATGTTTTTCTAGCACCCACTCCCAATATTCATGCATCAACTTGATTTACAGAGGAAATCAATCCTCCCTAGCACCTCCCTTCCAACCTATGTAAGAATTTTTCAGTCAATTATATCACATTGGTTCAAATATATTAGTACATACTCTTTTCATTTTTGTTCTATGTAGCTACAACTTGGATTTTTGGGCATTCTGTTTTTCATTAAATGGAGCCACACATTTTTCTTCTGAATTGTTAAGAATTTTTCAGTCAATTATATCACACTGGTTTAGATATATCAATACATACCCTTTTAATTTTTGTTCTGTGTTGCTGCAACTTGAGTTTTTGGGCATTCCGTTCTTCATTAAATCGAGCCATACATTTTTGTTTTGAATTGTTTTCTTCGAATCACAGCTTCATTAGCAACCACTCCTCTTCATCCTCTCAATTCTCACTCTAATTTTGTTCTCATCAATTGTTTTTTGTAGATTCTGAAGTTATATGCCTTGGTCTCTTTAACTTCCAGATATTCCAATTCTAAAACTGAAACTATCTCTTTAACTCCCAATTCGAAAATTGAACTGTCTCTTTGACTTCCAGAATTTACATGTTGTAACTGACTAATTAATAAATAAATAAATGTCTGTGAGTCGCATCTTGTTTGAGTCGCGATTGTTTGAGTCACAACCGTCTGAGTCTCGGCCATCTAAGTCACAACTGTCTGAGTTACGGCCGTCTGAGTCTCAGCCGTCTGAGTCACGTCCGTCTGAGTTGTCGCCGTCTGAGTTGCAGCCATCTGAGTCACGACAGTCTGAGTCTTAGCCGTTTGAGTCACAACCGTCTGATTTGCAGCCGTTTGAGTCACAACCGTCTGATTTGCAGCCGTTTGAGTTTTAGCTATCTGATTCATAGCTTGTCTGATTCGCAGCTGTTTGAGTTGCAGCTATCTGAGTTGCAGCTTGTCTAACAACATTCTTTTCTTGTATTTTAAACTCAGTCGCAACTTTAGTAAACTGAAGTTGGTATGATCTGAGTCACTCACCTTGTCTGCTTTCCAACCATCAATGACAACTGAATCATAGTTCCAACAATATCCTCCTTTGGCATTGATGGAAACCTAAAATTTATGATGTTGCAAGTGTAATCATTGACTACTTGTCATCTACAACCACCTGAACTTCTCCCCATTTGACATTAATGTCAAAGAAAACATGACAATACATCTCCCCCTATCAAGATGAACTCAGAAACCATCAAATAAAACATTCTGGAACCATCTCAGAATTACATTAGTTTGTGCTCTGATACCAAGCACAAACTCCCCCTGCCAAAGTGAACAAGTTAGTTGGAACAAGATATGACACCCAACTTCTGGCGTATATATTCAAATTGGATTTTGGATAAGGTTTTAGTAAAGATATCAGCAATCTGTTCTTTAGAATAATTGGACAACTCTGTTTGTAACATGCTCCCTTAAAAAATGATACTTGATTGGAATGTGTTTGGTCTTGGAATGAAGAACAGGGTTCTTGGAGACACTAATGGCACTTGTGTTATCACAATGAAGAGGAATAGATTCAACATATGTCACTTTTAGTTCTACAAGAGTTTGAATCATCCATAGAACTTGTGTACACCATGTGGCTTCAGCAATGTATTCAGATTTTGTGGTAGACAAAGCTATAGATCCTTTCTTCTTACTTAGCCATGCTACTAGTGAATCACCTAAGAAGAATGCACCTCCACTTGTGCTCTTTCTTTCATCCAAATAGTTTTCCCAATCAACATCTGAATATGCTGTTAACTGAAAGTTATGATTTCTAGGATACCAGAGACCATAAGTCACTGTGCCTTTCAAATATTTGAATATCCTCTTAACAGCTACTAAATGGCTTTGCTTAGGAGCAGACTGCAATTTACCTACCATACCAACAACTTGCATTATATTAGGATGAGATGTTGTAATGTACAAAAGGCTACCTACCATTGACCAATATGTTCTTTGATCAACATTTGGTGATACATCATCCTTGCTGAGCTTGCATCCAACAACCATGGGTGTGCTGATAGGTGAAGAATCTTCCATATGAAATCTCTTCAACATCTCCTTCAAGTACCTCTCTTGGGAGAGAAATAAACCTCCAGAACTCTGATTGATTTGAAGACCAAGAAAGAATGACAACTCTCCTATCATTGAAATCTCAAACTCATATTGCATGGCATTATAAAACCACTGAACAGAAGAATCATTAGTACATCCAAAAATAATGTCATCCACATAGACCAAAACAACTAATAAATCAGCACCTTCAACCTTGATGTACAAATTACTGTCAACAGTACCTTTCTTGAAACCTTTGTCCAGTAGATACTTATCCAATCTATAATACCAGGCTCTTGGTGCTTGTTTCAATCCATATAGTGCCTTCTTCAGTTTGCAAACATAGTCAGGATTATATGTCAGTTGAAATCCTTCGGGTTGCTCCATATAGACTTCTTCTTCCATATTTCCATTAAGAAATGCTGATTTAACATCCATCTGATACACTTTGAAGTTTTTGTGGCTAGCATATGCAAGAAACATTCTAATGGCTTCTAATCTTGCCACTGGTGCAAAGGTTTCATCAAAATCCTGACCCTCAATTTGTGCATACCCTTTACATACCAATCTGGCTTTATTCCTCACAACCTGTCCTTGTTCATTCATCTTGTTTTTAAACACCCATTTAGAGCCTATTACATTCTTATCTGCAGGTCTAGCAACAAGTTACCAAGTATTATTCTTCTCAATTTGATCAAGCTCTTCATTCATGGCTTTAATCCAATCTTCATCTTTACTAGCTTCATCAAAGTTCTTGGGTTCAACCATAGATAGAAAAGCAATCCGTGATTGATCTAAAGCTTCAATCAATTTTCTTCTTGTCTGAACTCCTTTATTCTTGTCACTAATTATTTGACTATCAGGATGATTCTTTTTAACAATTTTGGAAGGTGATTTTGTTTCTGTTTGTTGATTTGAAACTACCTGAATATTTGCATCTCCATCATCTGACTCAAGGTCTTATCTTTCTGATTCTTGGACCTCTTCATCTTCAATTTCAATTGTATCCTTTGCATCTGGTTCAATACTGCTTATCTGATCATTTTTAACTGATATTTCTTCATCAATTTTAATGTCAATACAATCAACTAATTTATGCAATCTTTTATTATAACATCTATATCCTTTGCTGTTTGTTGCATATCCCAAAAATATACCTTCATCAACTCGATCATCATATTTCCAATATGTTCATCATTATTTTTAATATAGCATTTACTTCCAAATATTTTGAAATTCTTAATAGTAGCAGGTATCCCAAACCAAAGTTCATAAGGAGTCTTATCACTGTTTGGTCTTAGATGTGCTTTGTTAAGAATATGGACAGATGTATGAATTGCTTCTACCCAATAAATTTGAGAAATGTTTTTTTCATTCATCATTGATCTTTCCATTTGCTGAACTAATCTATTTTGTCTTTCCACTACTCCATTTTGCTGTGGAGTCCCTGGAATAGTATATTCCCTTTTGATCCCATGTTTATCACATAATTATTTAAAATCTCCTGAGCTAAATTCTCCTCCTCTATCAGACCTTATTGCCTTCAATCTTTTTCCTGTTTGATTCTCAGTCAGATCCTTAAACACTTTGAATTTTTCAAATGCTTCATATTTTTCTCTCAGAGAAGCAACCCGTGTGAGTCTAGAATAATCATCAATAACCAACTTGAAATAGTTTTCTTTTCCTGTACCTTCCTTCCTAGATGGTCCACATAAATCCATATGTACTAACAGAAGGGGCTCATTTGTTGATGTAAAACCTTTTGATTTAAACTGAGTGCGGGTCAGCTTTCCCATTTGACATGAATTACACGCTGAATCATATGGCTTTGATATCTTTGGAAGATCCTTTACTTCCCTATTGTTACTAAGTTTGATTATATGATCAACATTCAAATTTCCAAGTCTTTTATGCCACAACCAACTCTCATCATACTTGCTTAGATGACATTCTTCATTTTCTTCGTTCAAAACATAAACATTATTTTCTGTCCTCATGCCTTTTGCAATCAATTGTCCCGAGGGTACATATTTTATCTTGCAACCTTTCGAATTACAAACTACTTCACACCCTCTGTTGCAAACATGATTGAAACTAAGGAGGTTATGTTTTAAACCATGTACAAACAACACATCTTGAGCTTTTCCTCTGCCATTATTCAAGCTTACCATCCCTTTTCCTTCGATTTTTCCTGGAGCATCATTTGCAAAGGTCACATTTCTTTATTTTCTTTCATTTAGAGACAAAAATTTATTTTTATCACATGTCATGTGTTTAGAACAACCATTGTCAATATACCAGAGATCCTTTTGCCTTTGAGCAGAAAGTACTAATCCACATTTGTCACTTTCTTTCTTTTTCCAAACCTTAGTCTTTTCAAATGTATAATTTATTCTCTGATTTGTTTTGTACTTCCTTAAATGACAATCTGTAGCTTTGTGTCCAAAATTATGACAAACAAAGCATTATAGCTCATCAAAAGAGTTGATACGTTGATAATCGGTTCTTCTTTTAGTTTGGACTGAATTGCATGATATCCTTGTTTCCTCATTGACTGTCCAACTCTGTTTTGTAGCATCTGACTCTTTGACTTCTGTAGTTGTGTACTTCTAAATTTAATTCCACAATTTGCAATTTTATGACCAAATTTAGAACAATAATATCAATAACCATAGAAAACATTTTGGTACCTGGATATTGGTCTTCTTTCTAAGCTTGATTGCTTTGTCTCTTGTTGTCTATGTTCCTGATCAGATCTCAACTTATGTTTATTAATTTTGGTTAGAAAGGTATGATCATCATCTGACTGTCTGCTACTTGACCCACTTTCATAACCTAGGCCAGTCTTTATCAATGGAGATCTTTGTTTACTAAGGATGCTATTCAGTTCTTCTGAGGCTTTCATACTTGACAAATTTTGGTGGTAAAAAGCTTGAAATTTCTCCAAATATTTTCTAGCTTTTACTACTTCTTCTTCCAGAGCTTCACATCTTAAATTTTTTTTCTGCTAACTGCTGTTTTAGAGTGTCTTCTATTTTCTTTGCTTCTTCTAATTCTAATTTTAACAGCACAAAATCTTCACTTGTTCCTTTACCATTTTTTTCAAGCTGCATCAACAAATGTTTTTGTTTTCTCTTCTTAAGTCTGAGTCTGTCAATCTCTTCTAAAGCGCTGATTAATTCACCTTCCATGTCAATCATAGCTTCTTCATCATTAAGATCTTCTATGGCCATAAGAATAAAATCATTCATTCTATCTTCACAAGATGAATTGCTATCTATATCCTCTGAGTCATCATCATTTGCACACAAACTTTTCTTTTTACTGTATTTCTTAAATTTGTATTTCTCTTCATCATCAGAATTCTGATCTTTTTTCTTATGAGGACATTTAGAGGAAAAATGACCTATCTTACCATAGTTAAAACATTTAAAGAGCAGCTTGTCTCTATATTTACCTGATCCTTTCTTCAATCTTCTTACGAATTTTTCCTCAATCTCATCTGCTCCATAATCAATATTCTTATTTTCTTTAAAGGATGCTTCTCTAGTGATGAGTTTGTCTGTACTAATCCTCATTTCATAAGCAGTTAGAGTTCCTAGGAGTTGATCAATGCCCAAAGTTTTAAGATCATTTAACTCTTCTATTGCTGAAACTTTGGGGTTAAATTTATCAGGAAGAGATCTTAAAATTTTATGAATTAAGGATTCTTCTTCAATTGTTTCACCGAGGCCATTCATAGCATTCACAAGCTCTTCAACCCTTAGGAAATATTTACTAACATTCTCATCCTCATTCATCTTTAGTTGTTCAAATTTCAACCTGTATGTCTGTAGTTGGACATCTTTTACTTTCTCATTCCCTTCATAACTGCTTATAAGTTTGTCCCACATTCCTTTGGCAGATTCAAGATGCATAACTTTTACAAATCCAACTTCTGCAAGACCACTGAGAATAGCATTCATTGCTTTTGCATTGAAGGTAAATTCCAGTTTGTCATCTTTGGTGGCTAGTACAATGGGATTTACATATCTAGTTTCAACTACATCCCATACATCAACACCTAAGGACATAAGATAGGTTAAACCTTTCAGAAAGCAAAATTTTTCCCATCAAACAAAGAAGCCTTATTGATTGAATTTCCATCATGACTAGTCATGTTTTAAGCTCACAGATCTACCTTTAAATAAAAGGAACTTGCTATGATACCAATTGCTACAACTGAGAGGGGGGGTGAATCAGTTTTAATTATAACAACAATAATCAGTTTATCTTTTACTTTAAAATTTTAGTAGCATTCACAAATTGATTGTCAAGATAATTAATGAGATAAGCAAAGAACTAGTAATCATCATTCACACATATGATGTACACAGATACATATATTCATGAGGAAACCCATAAAGGGAAAAAACCTCTTCTTCTTAGAATGATAAGCAGTATTTAACTCCTGTACATGAATGATCTTTGAGAACCAACTCAAGATGAGGCTACAACCTCTGTTTAACAAGCTGCAACTTGTTGAGAGCACCAACTCTCATGTTTTTCTAGCACCCACTAGAGGGAAGCACCCACTCCCAATATTCAGGCATCAACCTGATTTACAGAGGAAATCAATCCTCCCTAGCACCTCCCTTCCACCCTATGTAAGAAATTTTTAGTCGATTATATCACACTGGTTCAAATATATTAGTACATACTCTTTTCATTTTTGTTCTGTGCTGCTACAGCTTGGATTTCTGGGCATTAAATCGAGCAACACATTTTTCTTCTAAATTGTTAAGAATTTTTCAATCAATTATATCACACTGGTTCAGATATATCAGTACATACCCTTTTCATTTTTGTTCTGTGCTGCTATAGCTTGAGTTTCTGGGCATTCTGTTCTTCATTAAATTGAGCCATACATTTTTGTTCTGAATTGTTTTCTTCGAATCACAGCTTCATCAACAACCACTCCTCTTCATCCTCTCAATTATCACTCTGATTTTGTTCTCATCAATTGTTTTTTATAGATGCTGAAGTTATATGCCTCGGTCTCTTTAACTTCCAGATATTCCAATTCTAAAACTGAAACTATCTCTTTAACTCCCAATTCGAAAATTGAACTGTCTCTTTGAATTTCAGAATTTACATGCTGTAACTGACTAATTAATAAATAAATAAATGTTTGTGAGTCGCAGCTTGTCTGAGTCACGGCTGTTTGAGTCACGGCTGTCTGAGTCTCAGCCATCTGAGTCTCAGTCATCTGAGTCGTGGCTGTCTGAGTTACGACTATCTAAGTCTCGGCCATCTAAGTCACGGACGTCTAGGTCACAGCCGTCTAAGTCACGGCCATCTGAGTCTTAGCTGTCTGAGTCATGGTCGTCCGAGTCGCAGCCGTTTGAGTTGCAGCCATCTGAGTCACAACTTGTCTAAGTCTCAGTTGTTTGAGTTGCAGCTATCTGAGTTGTAGCTTGTCTAACAACATTCTTTTGTTGTATTTCAAACTCAGTTGCAGCTTTAGTAAACTGAAGTTGGTATGGTCTGAGTCACCCGCCTTGTCTACTTTCCAACCATCAATGACAATTGAATCATAGTGCAACCAGTCTCTTGTCTCTTATGTTTGATATGCTGTACATGTTGTTCTCTCAGTTAAGATCCTAGATCATATTGAATTAAATGAAGAAAATCTAACACAAGCACCTCATTTGTTTCAATCAAACACAAAATGTCGCATCTACCCCCTATTACTCTTCACATATCATAAGGAAGACTTAAAAATTAAAAAACACCTAACAATTTTCATTGAGTTGGTTATAAGTTTAGTCATTCTTGAAAACCCATAATCCACCATCTTTGTCATTAATTCTCACTCCTCCCTCATAGACCTTTTAATTAATCATTATATTGTCCCCTTTCAACATCATATTTGTTTAACCCCTTTTAGTTAATCAATATTTACCTCTATTTATTTTTCACATAAACGGTTAATGTTTTATATAATATAAAAAAAATGTTGTGGTCAAACTGTTCAACTTGGTAGTACAAAAAGACTGAGAATGTCTGATACATAGTTTAAACTTATTGTTTGAACTTTGTAAAATTTCAGATCCATAATTTCCATAACCTATTTTTGTACAACTATTACTATATCTTCTACAACAATAAACCCTAGTAAACTGTCCTACAAGAAAAATGCATTTGCAAACCATAACAGATTTAATCATGACAAGTGTGTAGCTCCTTGGGAGCTTCTTCCATGAACCTAACTATTGAAGAGAGATGGGAAGTATGCATTGATTGTATGTCAATATGGATGTGATCCATTGTATTCTCTTCATAATCCAACCTCTACTCAAATCCAAAAGAACCAACAGATCCTTTAGGTGCTCATACCTCTATTTTAGATACAAAGCCAAGAAATTGCTCTATCTCAAGGAATTTCACTGTCTTATAGAACTCAGATATGTTCTACCTATTCCTCAGTTTTTCAATAAAAAATCAAACCTCAATCTTCGTCATTACAAATTTTCTCTTGACTCTATTAACATAGGATTTCGGTACCTCACATTTCCTTCTCACCATTAATAAATCTTGAGCATAACTAGTTTCCCAATTCTTGTGCCAATTCTCCATATTTTGCTAATCCAAATGGGTATCGATGGCCACCCACCTATTTCACTGGCTCAAAAAAGAATTTCTAGATTGGCGGTTGTTAGGGTTTCCGGGTTAGCAAACTAGTCCAAATGGATATTGGGAAACAACCACCTATTCCATTGGCTTGAAATAGTTTTTCCATTTTGGTACTTTTTGAGATTTTTTCGAACATGGAACTTCCAGGGCTATTTTGAGGCCTTAAATGATGTTTTTTTGTAATGTAGTAGTCTATACATATCCAAAAACTAGTATGTACATGAAAAATGTGTTCTTCTCGGCTAGACCTTTTCAACAAGCTACCAAACACCCTAAATGAATATCTTATGCAAAAGTTATTCCCTCGAGAAGTTGACGCCTCAACTAACCACCTCAGGGACCACAAACCTTTTTATGGTTCATCACATAGGGTTAGGTTTTTGGATATTTATGGTTTTTCCCATCATTATTATGATAAAAAGTCCCTTCAATATCCTTTTTTAATCATCTTGTCATGAATGAGCATAGCCACCATATCTCTTCTCAGAGATAAAACTACCACCATTCTAGCTGTTTTAATTTTACAGTCTGTTATGTTTCATTCATTTAATAGAATATGAGTTTATTATATCACTATGTTCCTTGCAATATATATGTGTATGCGATTCTATATATGCTCTTTCATTTTTTTCTCACATAAATCCGGATCAATGGTATTATAGCAACTTTTTCTTTCGTTCTTTCTCCGTGCATGTCCCCCCATGAGGTCAGGATATAGACATTTGGGTATTGAACTAGTTGAGCTTGAGAAACACCACCCTTGATGGCCCAGACCGCCTCCCATGGTCGAGGAAAAGAGAGATAATGGAGCATGATATCATATCAAGATATTGCTCAAGGAATCCCTCACACCACAGAGGAATGAGATAATGGAAAATTTCACCCAAACCCTTCGACGAATGCCAACAAAAACATAGGGATCATTAAGCAATCACTTCAGAGGAGCCACATTCTTCAAGGTACACGTTAACTTTGATATTCCTTTATTTGAAGGCTATATTGATGCTAATGCCCTATATAAATAATTGAGTATGCTAGAAGGGTATTTCTCTATACACAATTTTTCTTTCATGGAAAACATCACCTTTGTGCTCCTTAAGGCTGTCTCCCATGTCGAAAATTGGTGGGATACTTATTGTCAGCAAAAATTAACAAAGGATCCTGAAATGTTTGAGGTCAATCCCACTTGGGACTCTCTTATAGATGTCATTAAGGAGCAATATTACCTTATGGGAAACTATGATGAGTAGTACACAAAATGGACCATTCTGCGTCAAGAGAGGGACCAAGTGGTGCTGAAGTACACCAAAAAATTTCATTCCTTGCACACAAAGCCTAGTTTATCAGAGACTCCGAGTGACACCTAGTTTTGAAATATCGCAATGGCCTACATCGATACATACGAACATAGATGAAATTCCTAATCATCTCTTCACTGGGAGCCTCTTATCGGTATGCTGTCAAAATAGAGCAGGAATTTCAGCAAAAGAATAAGCATGATTTTGGCCTTGAAAATTTTTCCGCATTAGAAGCATGGCAAATGCATACTAGAGTCACAAAATAAAGGACATGAAAAGGATATCCAACCTCAAGAAAACCCATCCAATAAGGGTAATGGGAAGGTTAAGAAGGACATTGGAAAGTGGTGCAATTTCCACAAATCCCCTGGCATAACACCAATGAATGTGTCTAAAAGAAATCATTGGTGGCTGATAAAAATGATTAAGAATCAGATCCTAGTTTGGACTGATTTAGAACCCAATGTCATAGTCATAGACGATGGGAAGAAAATAATTGATACAGAACCTAGTGCCATCGTTTCTACCACACAAATTCAACCAGAGGAACTATAAGGGTCATAGGTAGACGAGCACATATTCTACTCACAAATGTGGGTGAAGGGAATCCCCCTACATGTTGTTGTTGACAATGGCATCCAAAGGAACCTAATCTCAACAGAAGTCATCAAGAGATTGGAGCTTCCAAAAACACCACACCTGCAACCATACACATCAGTTGGCTAAGCCAAGGACAAGGTATCCATCTTAGTCATCAATGCCATCTACCATACAAAATCAATCCTTTCAAAGACTAGGGACTGTGTGATGTGGCCCGAATCAAATTTTGTGATGTTCTTTTAGGACAACCATATATGTGGAAGCATCATTCTATGTATGAGTCATAACCTTGTAGTGTCACTTTCACTTTGGGAGGAAAAATCTATCGGTTACTAGAGACAATTGCACCTAATGTAGTCTCTTTTACCTCAACCAAGTAGTGCAAGAAGATAATATCCCACAATGGAAAACTTTCCCTCTTCACAATTTCCTCTTAAGGTGAACATCAGATCACAAAGGCCTCCACAACCTATGCATAGGGTCCCTCTACTCAACATAAACAAGACGAACACAAAGATTTTGTTTCCTTTCTTATTTGGGTACCTCTGTGGTGCAAGGTAACACATTTAAGGAGCTCCTCCAGAAAGAAATCATCCACAGTGGTTCAGACCAAGGATAATAAGGCAACCAAAATTGTTGAATGGGTGCAGTGCATCCATCAACAAAATTGCAACATTATCGGGATGTCAAACAAAGAGAGTCTTTCCATCTTAGCAAATGCCTCACCATGAGCTCAACTTGGCACCAAATTTTCCATATGATAAGGGACTCGATGCAATGTAGACCATTGCTTCTTAAGGGGGAGGATTGGTCCATATGGGTATCAGTGGACACCCACCTATTCCACTGGCTCAAAATATCTTTTCCATCTTGGAATTTTTTATTGGTTTTCAGTTCAGCAAACTGGTCTGGATGCATATCAGGATCTACCCACCTATTCCATTGGCTTGAAACAAATTTTCTAGTTTGGTAGTTTTTACATTTTTTCGAACCCGAAACTTCCGAGGCAATTTTAAGGATTTAAACAATGTTTTTTGGTGACACATCAATCCATATATGGATAAAGGTAGTTTGGAAATCCAAAATGTGTTCTTCTCGACCATACCTTTCCAATGAGCTACCAAATCCCCTAAACAATGATTGTATGCAAAAGTTATGCCCCTGAGAAGTTGACACCTCAACTGACCACCTTAGGATCTGCAAACCTTTTGACGGTTCATCTCCTAGGGTTAGGTTTTTGGATGTTTAAGGGTTTTTCCCTCATGATCATGATAAAAAGTCCCTTTGGCCTCATTTTGTAATCAACTTGTCATGAATGAGTGTAGCCACCACATCTCTTCTTAGAGATATAACTACCACCATTATAGATGCTTTTATTTTACAGTCTGTTATGCTTCATCCATTTAATAGAATTTGAGTTTGCTATATCATTGTGTTCCTTGCAATATATCTGTGTATGTGATTTTATATATGGTCTTTCATTTTGTTCTCACATAAATCCAGATCATCTGCAATGATTTTTCCACTACTTTCTGCATTTAATCATGGAGACGCTCATATTTACGGGCTGTATGCTCCATGTTCTCGGGTGAATTCACCATAGTATACCAATTCCATGATATATGAACACAATCGCTAGTTGACTACCCTTGTTTAATAATGAAAGAGCCTGCTATCCAATTACCTATTGCAAAGATTTATATGTTCCTTCTATCAGATTCACGATTGGATAGTGGTGCAAGGCACCTTTAAATTCTACGATGACAGTAAAAAATACTCAGTCTTGCTTAATGATGGTGGAGAGTTCTGTCAAAGACCACGCCAAACAATTGTGAAAGAATTTCTCTATAAATACAAAGCGAATAACAATGTATTTCCAGGCTATTTTCAAGTGGAGTAATTCTCCCTTCATGTTCACACATATGTTAAATAATTCTTCTTTCCAATTCTTTGCCACACTGTGGTATGCATAGCCTTTCTCCTCACCAATAACAGTTGAAAAAAAAACTCACTCTTGCTTGTAAATGATAGAGTCTTCTATCAATATCTACATGTTGGCTTGACTGATGTTGACCCAGAGGTTTTCAATAAGAGCCAAGTTCTTCGCGGTTTCCCTTTGACCAACAAAACCCCTTCGCACCGCCCTTTCGGCAACAACCTGCGAGCAGGTTGAGGTCTCACCCGAGGTGTATCTATGGGGTACGGCGGATTCAGGTTTCCATAGTATGTGATGAGTTGTTTGGATAGATGTACTGCGCAGTGCAACAGGGGATATGCATTGCGAGGTGAGATTGTGAGGCGATGGGAAACACCGCGGTCCGCACCACTAAGTCCTTCTACCGCGGGACTTCTACTGAAACTGCGAACAATCCAGTTCACCTTTATCCTTGAAGTACTCGGAAATACTTAAGGAAATGAACTGAGGATCACTCATCCACTCATTCATGCACTGAATTGACTATTACTCTAACATTCATTTATACACTTGGAATATTTACTATTTAAGCGTCTACTGCAGATGCGAATCACTCTCATTCATTCATCTGTTGCGCATAGAAAAGGACTTAAGCAATCTCTTCACACTTGAACAATTAATCGATTCACTGCTTTCAAAATCAAAGCTAAGCATTAACCATTCATCTATTCATGCAGACTTAACATATCATCTCCATTATCTCCTGATGGCAAATGCATACAAAAGTATTCACATAACAGAATGCAGGGAAATATTCAGACATTCATCTATAGAAAACAGGTAAAAGTAATCATACACAACAATGTTCCACTCAATCACACAACACAATATTTAATGTGGTTCACTCCCCCGGGTGGGAAGCTACATCCACAAGAACGGTTGTTATATATATATCTTTAATGGGAAGGGGACAACCGGTCTTGGTCTGCGCACTTAGCTGCAGACTCTCTCTTCTCTCTCAGCTAGGTCTCTGCGCACACAGCTGCAGAGCCTTTACAATGGCTTCTCACTCAGAAAAGATGTTACAATACATCAACAACAAAAAGTAACGAGAGAACCCCCAAAAGTAACCAACTAACCCCTTCCCTTACAAAATTGTCTTCTT
Organism: Larix kaempferi; assembly: GCA_027924585.1. Taxonomy (NCBI): domain Eukaryota; kingdom Viridiplantae; phylum Streptophyta; class Pinopsida; order Pinales; family Pinaceae; genus Larix; species Larix kaempferi. The sequence continues at coordinate 2,071,138 of BSBM01001174.1, read as the reverse complement.
TTATAGACCATGCCCGAAGGTCATGTCTTTACAATGCTGAAGATTGAAACCCTTAGGGTTTCCAAAACTGCTATGTTTTCTTTAAACCGCCCTACTGGCCTTTGGTAGTGAGTGTGCTGTCGTGGCAGTCCTCCATGCCTTTGTTCTATTGCTTTCGGCCTTCTTGTTGTGCGCACACCAACAGGTCATCTTCATTGAGCTACCCTTCCACTAACGGACTCGTACGACTGGCTCAGCTCCCAGTCGCTTTCTTTGCAAACCGTTCATCCCCTTAATGGCCTCGTACAACTGGCTCAGCCTCCAATCACTTTCTCAACATCGTTCTCCACTTAACGGTCTCATACCACTAAGCACGCCCAGCTGTCGCTTTCCCTGAGTCGTTCTCCACTTAACGAACTTGTACAACTGGTCGCCTTCCTAATATGCTCATGCCCGCAGCTCGGCATCCTGGAGCATACTTGCCAAAATTAGACCACCGCTGGTCTATCCGGTACTTGTATCTATCCTTCGTCCATCAATCTGCTTTGCTGGCTCCACGTGGTCTGATCACTTCGCAGCACTGCTTCCTCCCTGCGCTGACCTTCATGGTACTGCCAAAATTTGGTTGCTGCGTGCAACTTTGCAGCATCCCCCATGCAGCATCCCCCATACTTGTACAAAATTATATCTTTTGTTGAGCTGCGCTCAACTCTGCAGCTCAACCTCCTTGTGCTATCTAAAATTGCCCCAACTTGGGCCAGGCCCAACATGCCCCTAACACTTACATGTGGCTCGTCCCCGAGCCACCTTCTCCTTCAGACTTCTGGATCTGCTCCATGAACTATGGAGCTAGCTTGGCTGCGAATTCATTGTAAGTGCCGATTAACTGTTCCACTACTTCCTTGGTGTCTTTCTTGACTTGCTTTACTGTATCCAGTAGTGCTGGAGTTATCTCTTCTCCAATCTGTTCTTGTACTTGCTACTGGTTGTCGCGCAGATCTTTCAGCTTGTCTTCGATCTGCTGCGATACTATTGTAGCATCCTCTAGGAGTTACTGTGCCTGATTATCCATCTCAGTCTCTTTTTCTCTTAGCGCCTGGACCTCCTTCTTCAAGCCTAAGATATCCTTATACCTCGGTAGCCTATCTCTGGGTGGTAGAGCCTTGACCTCTGCATCCAATTGTTCCAGCGTGGTCTGCTTTTCTTTTACTGCGGTCTTTACCTGCAGTAGCCCTTGATCCTCTTCAAGGGCAGTGAATGCCTTTGAAACCTTCTCCAACAAATCTTGGCACTTAGCCATCTCACTGGTTATGTTCTGTGCCATGGCGCTAACTACTTGCTGTCTTAACTGTTGCTCAGTTAATGGTGTCTACGTATTGAGCTTTTCCTTCAAGGAAGCAAGATCGACCTCATGAAGAATGTCCTTATCCTGTAACTCCGTCTTCAAAGATTTCACCCTTTCTCCAATTCTCAGAATGGTGTCCGCAAGATCGTCCTGGAGTTCTAAATCTTCAATATCTTTTGTGACATCAGTAATGGTGTTCTCCAGTCGTAGCCAATGGTCCTGTTCATCATAAAATTGTATCTATGTGCGTGAACTAGAGTCCTCGAGCTGCCTATTTGCAACTTGCAGCTCCGCCTGTGATTTCATGGAAACACTATTCTTTCATGCATCTCATCGACAATCTGCATGTGCAGAAAGTGTAATCCAGGCAAAGGAATCTTGGCCAAGTCGAGTTGTACGCGCTTGACACCCTTTGTGTCCAGAACGTTCTGTTCTGACATTGGTAATGCTATGGCCAATGGGTCCAGATGAACAACTCTGGTCTTTGAAGGTAGCACTATGGCTAGCTGCGCTAGTGCCTGCTACAAGGTTCCTACCGACCTCCTTCAGCTCCTGCGTTGTGCGGCAAGGGTAGGCTCTTCTAGACATCGTCCATGTTTTTCATAAGCCCTTGCAGTGCGAGCCTAGTCCTTTGTAGGTCATCCTATATGACCTTGTCCTTCTTATCTTTTTCTGTCATCAGCCCTTCCATCTATTCTGAAACCTTTTCTGCAATCATGTCGAAGTCTTCTTCATTCAGCACTGTCTCAGATTGACTCTTTATTACTTTCATCTTCTTCTGCGCCTTTGGCTTCTGCGGGGTTTCAGGTTCTTTCCTCTTTCCTTTTTCTTCAAAAATAGGGCATGACAATGGGATTGGTTTATCTTCTTCAGAATCGGTCTCCACATCCATGAATTTGACACGGAAGTCAGCTGGCCAGTCCTTCATGAGGATGTCAATGTCTTCCTTGTACATATGGTAATTACCCGCATACCATTCTGGTTTCTTCATCTTTGCTTTGGGTGAGATAAAAATACATCGCATCTCTGCCATAAAATCAATAACGTGAATGTACTTCGACGTTACCTGCTTTGTAATGCGCGACGTACTGGTGATCGCCTGGCATAGCTAGGTGTAATACTAATAGAATACTTCAGCTGTCGCGTGCTGCCGCTCTGCGTTAAGATTTTTCCAAAGGTTGACATCGTCGAATCCTCTTGGATCATTGGTTTCTGTAATTACACCGACATATTTTTTTGGTTCCTTCCATCCTGTGAATGCAATGAGGATAATCAACCATGTGAAGTGGAATTGACCTCCATTCTCCTGAGAATCATTGAGTTTGTCCAGGAACTCATTTAGAAGGTACTGACACCAATTGAATTGGGTCCCTTCAGCCGCTGCAGCACCAAGTAGTATTATGCCCGCAGGCACCTCCGGAAGCCTGGCTGTTCTTAGGATTTTTCCTGCAAGCAACTGTGTGACAAATCTTCTCCCTCTATCTTTGATTTCTTCTATCGGAAACCCTCTTTTTCCCTTTACCAGTGCATGTCTTTTCTTCATTTTCGCGACAGCATCTTTTTCCTTACTCTTCCCTTGGAAGATATGCTTGGGATCCTTGCTGCGCTTGCTTAGTCCTGTGGCGTGGTGGATTAAGTCAATGTTCACATCAACATTTCTGTCTATCCATAGGTATCCCTGATGGATTCGCGCCATCAAAGTGCGAACCACTGCATTAAGTTCTGGTGAATGATCAAAATGAGATAGTTGGAGCAGGTTCAACAATCCGGACTCCACTACCGGCGTCAACCAGCTTTCAGTGACCAAGTTAAATATGCCCGTAGCATCTTTCTTCCAGCACATGTGCTAGTCAGGCTGGAACTGTGGGTACTTGGGATCGTGGGGTTCTTCCTTCTATATGCCAAGGAGGTCATAGTCTTCCCATTTGCACTCTGGGATCTTTCCTAGTAGGTTCTGGGAAACCTCTACGTGCTTTGAAATGGGCGACAAGGGGATTTCATAACGGGCACTTTTGACCAGATTAAAAACAGGGGCATCTAGCACCCGAGGTGATATGTACTCTAGTGTCAAATTCAAGGGTTCCTTCTGAAAGACCGACGATCTTGGCGTCGTCTGGCTTGTCTTGGGAGTCTTGCTTCATGGTCCAGCTGTGGCTTTCCCTTTGTCCTGCATGGCTAGATTATGTTGAGGTGACCTTCTAGACGCTTGATCAGGTTTGAGTACAACCTTCTTGGCAGGGGTTTTCATTAACTCTGCAATCCCCCCGTGCTGAAAGACTCGGATTGCTTCTTGAAGTGTAAGCTCTTCTTCTCTGTTTGGTGATTTGGACATTCACTGGCGAGAGTAGGAAACTATTTCTGAGATATGACTAAGGATTTCTAACAAAGGAGCGAATGCATGAAAATTCTAAGTGTCTGGTAACGCCCGCGAGTCCTTATGCGATGTTATTTATAGTCGCAGTTGAGTCCCCCCACGCCATCCAACAACTAGATGAGCATTTAATGAGGTGTCCATTGGCCAATTTGAGCGAATCCTTCAGTCCCTTCCACCATCAGCGTGTTCAGAATGGTTATCTTTTTGTTAAATGCTCAAGAGAGTGCTTGCAACGGTCACCTAATGGCTATATTTTCCTCAAAATTAGGGTAATGGCTATTTTTCTGAGTATTGCGCTGAGCTGCACGGCAGTCCATCTCTGATCCTGCGTAGTTACTTCGCGGTGACAGTGTTTGAACTGCGTGGCTCCCTTTTTCTTTCCTTACTTCTTCTCTTTTTTTCTTTTTTCTTTTTTTTTTTCTTCTGCGCAGCTTCAGCAGTGCTGCGCGGTACACACATTGTTCTACTTATCGTACATGTACAGACTCCTTTACATTTCCAGTGTCCAATTTCAACTGTACTTGACACTTAGAAATTTCTCCCTCTGTTTATCATTCAGGATTTTGCGAAGCAGGGCTGTCATGGTACAGCTTTAGCCTGCTTCCATTTATCAAAGTTGGTAGGGTATTGCCAGCTAAATTGGCTAATTGGACTACACCAGTGTTAGTAACATGTATCACAGTATATGGACCAAGCCAATGCATCTTAAATTTACCAAGAAACTTCATGAATTTGCTATCGTACAGGAGGACTAGGTCACCTACCTGAAAGCACTTGTTCTTTATGTGGCAATCATGCCATGGTTTCTTGCGGTCTTTCTGGACTTGCTGGTGGAAGCCGACGATGACGCGATATTCCTCCAACCCAACTAGGTGTAGCAACCTTTCTTCTAGTGCTTCGGGGTCTGCCATCCCTGTGAATGCAACAATTCTTAAGCTGGGGACAATGTACTCCATTGGCATTATAGCTTCCTATCCGTAAGCCAACCGAAAGGGTGTGTGCCCCGTCAATTTCTTGCAAGTCGTCCTGTATTCCCATAACACAGATGAAATGCGCAGGTCCCAATCATCTCTATTCACATTACAAACTTTAGTCAGTGCATTCTCCAATATTTTATTGAAAGCCTCAACAGTGCCATTCGCCTATAGGTGATATGGTGTACTGTGCTGATGATGGATATGGAATTCCTCTCTGAGAGCTTCAATAGTCTTGTTTAAAAAGTGAGTTCCTTGATCACTCATCAAAATTTTTAGGCACCCAAATATTGACAATATTTCTTCAAAAATGAACTGCGCTGCAGTACTTCACCGGGTTTGCTTCTGTCCATTTGGTGAGGTAGTCAGTAGCAGTAATGATGTACCTCGCACCAGTTCTTTTCCCTGGTGGGTTTATAGGTCCCACAAAATCAATGGCCCATTTTTCAAATGCCTACAAGGTCAACTGCGGATTCAATGACATCTCATCCCTGCGTGAAGGTTTTCTTGTCCTTTGACAAACATTGTAGTTCTGGAAGTGTTCTTTAGAGTCTTTATGGATCATAGGCCACCATAGTCTTGCGCGTAGTATCTTCTGCACAGTAGCCCTTCCTGCATAATGTCCTCCTGCGATCCTTGAGTGCACATCTGCTAAGATGAATGGTCTCTCATGGTCTAGTACACATCTGCACAAGACTTCATTCGGTCCGAGTTTGTATAACTGACCTGCAATAATAGTGAAATCTACAGCCCACACTACCAGCTGCTTCTTTTGCTGGACGGTGAACTCCTGCGGTGCCAATCCTATTGTTAATAAATCGATGATGTACTTATAATAATCATCGGCAATCTGTATAGAAAATAACTGTGCATCAGGCAGACTATCTTCAATGTTCGTTGGCTCTTCTCCTAACTCAATCCTAGAGAGATGGTCAGGTCCCAAGTTCATCCTACTGGGCTTAACAATAATCTCAAAGTCATACTCCTGGAATAGCAATAGCCATATGCATATGTGCCCCCCTAATATTGGCTTATTGACCAAGTATTTCAACGTAGAATGGTCAGTGAACATAAGGAAATGCACACCAAGCAAGTAGTGTCTGAACTTCTGGAGCATGTATACCATCGCAAGGCCTTCCCTCTCAGTAGTAGTGTAATTTTTCTCCGTTGTCGAGAGCTTTCTGCTTGAAAATGAAATGGGATGGTCAATACCTCCTTCTCCTGACTGAGCTAATAAAATTCCTAGGGCAATGCATGATGCATCAACATGAACATGGAACGGCTTTTCCCAATCTGGGAAGACTAGGATCGACGCGGTAACCATATTTTCTTTAAGTGTGTCAAAACCATGTTCACATTCTGCATTCCAAATGAACGGTGCGTCTTTCTTTAGCAGCTTTTCCATTGTTGTGGTTATCTGCGCGTAACCCTTTATGAATTTCCTGTAATATCTAGTATGGCCTAAGGTAGAGCGCAACATCTTAACGGAAGTTGGTGTAGGCAAATTCACAATAATGGAAATCTTCATAGGGTCCACCATCAATCCCTGCTTACAGACAATGTGTCCGAGTAAAATTCCGTATGGAACATAGAAGATGCACTTCTTCAGATTCAATGAGATCTGATGCTATTTACACTTCTCAAGCATCACTCTGAGATTCGCGCAATGGTTCTTCAATAGAAAAAACATAGTCCAATCACCAAAATAGGCTTCCAAAAACTTGTGCATGAAATCTTTAAATGTTGCGACGAAGACTCGAGAAAATATGGTAGGCGCGTTCTTCATCCCAAAAGGCATTACTGTGTACTGGAACGATCCCCATTCTATAGCAAACGTCGTCTTATGCCTATCCGCGAGATCAATTCTGATCTGATGATATCTGGAGAAACCATCAGTAAAGGAATAGGCCTCATTCCCTCCAACATTGTCAAGCACTTCATCTGTAAAAGGAGTGGGGAATGGGTCATGCACAGAAGCATCATTCAGTTTTCTGAGATCCACACAAATCCTGATCTCACCCTTCGTTTTCTTATCCTGAACAACCATGGGACTAATCCACTCGGATTCCTTGATAGGTTCAATGATTCTTGCTTCTAGCATCTTATCCATCTCTGCATGGACTCTTTGTTTATACTGTGGGTTGAATCTGTATGGCCTCTGCTTCACAGGCTTGGCGCCTGGCTTCAAGGGGATCTTCATGACTCCTAGGTCTTCCAGAATTCCTTTCATTTTTGTAAATTTTGTCGAAAATAGCTCCTGATACTCATGTAAGGTGTCTGCGATCTCCGCAACAGTCTGCTCGTCCCAATAGTCTCCGATTGATGCAAACTTCGGCTCTTTACTTGTGCCAATATTCACCTTCCGTGTCTTTATCGGTCCACTCATATTTGGGATTTCCAATGGAGGTCATTCTAACTCGTGCACACCCTCCGACTCTGATATGTTTATGTTGCGTGGATTATCTTCATCGTCTTCCTTTCTATCCCCATCTTCTTCAGCTAGGTTATAACACTCTATGGGATGTTCTTCATATTTATTCCATTCCGAGTGTAGGTTCGCAGGAATGGTGTTTGTCTCAAATAATTCTTCCCACATCGTATCTTTGCGAAGACAGTCTCCCATGAATATGTGTTCCTTAATTATCTGTAATGCCTCATGGATCAGCGGATTCTCATCCTCAAAGCTGAAGTCCCTCTGAAAGTTGGCAGTCAACATGTCCCAATCAGTGGTTTCCCTGTGCAACTCTAGGTCTAGGTACCATTTCTTTGGAATGTCCTCCTCTAGGGTATGCACAAATAGGTGCACCCATTCTTCATGTGGTCTTTCCCGCCATGCCTGCGAACAAACTTCAATGTACTAACTAGGATCTATCTATCCATTAAACTTCTCAAAGGGTAAAGCAACCCTGTCGGTAAACCGAATCTACATCTTAATCCTGCATTGATCCCAAGTGGTCAATGTCTGCTTGTGCGCAACCCAACATCTGGCTGGTGTGTCGCGCAATGCCATATCCAATGCAGGTAACCTATGCTTATTTGGAACTGCTGCAGTATATTCCTGGATGAAAGTGTAAACATTAGCATAACCACCATATGTGGGAATGGGACTTACCTTCTTTCTGATCTAGCGCAATGATTTTGTAACCTGCGCGCACCTTCTTGCTGATACTTCATGTAGGCGGCTTTGCCAATTTTCTAGCCCTGCCTCTGAGTCAGAGACGTAGGAGCTATCACATCTCCAGCTGAGCGTACCATCCGCAGTAGGATTAATCTAATCTTCCTGGTTCGCAGTGAGCTAGTATAGTCTGTCCAAGTCTTGAGCCTTGGATTCCTCCTGAATCGGCTCGCTGTATCTGTCACCATCTGCAGGATCCAATGATGCGATGACCCTAAGATGCTTTCCTTCAAATATCATCTTCTTTGTCTTCAGGTTTATGATAGCCAAGTTATCAATAGCCTAGTCAATTCCTAGTAGTGCAGGAAAAGGTTTACTATCATCCAAAATCTTGATAACTTCAAAGTTTGCATGACTTTGGACTCCATTGATGTCGACCACCACATCATCTAACCGGCCAAAAGGTATGACTTTCTCTTGGTTAGCCATTCTCAACTGGATAGGTTACCATGACAACTTTGGTCGACCCATCTGCTGCCATGTTTGCTTAGTTAAGACATTCACTTTAGATCCCAGATCAAGGATGACTTCATCCATTTCAAAATCTCCTATCTGTGCGGTAAGCCTCATTTATCGGCCTGTTCTTTTATGCTTCCTTATGTGATGTACTGCGCTATCAGAAGTTTTTGTTCCCGTCTGTGGTTCATATTGGTTTATGAGCTTCTATAGCTCTACTATGGCATTTTCACTTTTTAGTAACTTCATGCAGCTTCGTAGGAACTACGCAATGGAAGTGCTGACATCCGGTGCGGTACTTGTTTTGTCATAGGCCGCTGGCATGTCTTCAACATGCGGTGTTTCACTGCGCAACGGGATCCTCTGTGATTCTATTTTCGATTCTTTGAAGGTCTCTTGCGCGTTGATGAAGACTTCCTTGTTCTTTCGTAGGTCGAGAGCAGGTATTTTTCCCAGGGCTTTCCTTATCCATACTGTCTCGAGAGGAGTTTGATTTGTGTGAGCCTCCCCTGACGTGGAAGCTTCTGCTCCCCTATCGCGGCCTGTCTCAGCACCACTGCGCGTGACGACATTAATGCTCGGGTCCACTGGTCTATTCTCTGCTACTATCCACTGGATGTTTGGATTTGGTGTCTCCATCCATCTTCTTTTCTGCATTTCCACCTCTAGCACTGGGTAGTCTTCAATAACATGCTCGAATGATTTACAATAGTTGCATGTAGTGCATGGGTTAACACAATATCTAGATACGTGACCTGGCTGGCCACAATTGTAACAAATGACCTGGCTGTGGCCTCTTCCCTGCACCGGGCTAGTATTTCTTCCTTTGCCACGGTATCCACCACCACGACCTCTGTTCCCTCCTTGGTCATATTGCGTGTTTTCTTGTTTTGGATAGTTTTCTTCTTGTATGCGGTACAAGCCAACGCCTCTCATTGATTCCATATCTCGTTTTATCTCATTCATTAGCTCATATGCACGGTAGTTGGATTCATCATGTCCAACTGATTTACAAAAAGTGCAGTATAAATTTTTAGGTGTTTTCACATATTTCTGTATGAGATAGCAGTCTTCAGGTTTGTGTCCTGTGGTTCTACAAATTTCACACCATGGGGCGCACCGCTGTTAAGATAATCGCGGTATACTGAACAATGCTCCCGATCATGGCCTTCTCCTTTACAACTTGTACACCAGACCTCTTATCTAGGTTCATACCTTTGTTCTTTGCCATTTTCATGCTTTGCAGCTCTAGTGTCAGGGTGGTCAGCTAGTTCTGGATCTGAGACATCCCAGAACTAGTCTCACCAATCGGCAAAGCCTCTAGCTTCATTGTGATCTCCAAGGCCTCTGCCTGCGATGCAACCTTCTACTGCATCAATGGTAATCTAATGTGGGGAAACAACGAGCAATGAACCATTCCTTGTGTTGTTGTGGAGCTATAACAAAGCTCACTTGGTCCAAAAGTGTCTTAAACTTCTGATCAAACTCCCAGACTGTTTTAGTCGGTTTCTACTTTATTTCTTTCAACTCTGTTATACACTGAGATTCAGATTTAGGTTTCTTAAACTCTGCCACAAGTGCATCTTTAATTTCCGCAAGGGTTCTCGGCTGTGCCTGAGATTACTTCATAAACCAATGTAAAGCTCTATCTCTGAAGGTGGTGATGAGTTGTGCTCTCTTCACGGCATCATCCTGGATTTGTCTTACACTCCATACAGCTTTGCAAAGGAACCAATGCTGGTCAGGTTCTTCTAGACCAGTTCCTTTGAAGATCGGTAGCTTCATATCAGTGTTTTCCATTGTCTTATTAGGTGGTGTAGCGCCCGAATTAGTGCGCGGCTACTGTAAAGGGCTCTGTGCAGTGAAAACAAATGGGCTTATCGAGGTAGACCTACTAGGCTGAGTATTCTGCAGGGTGGGCTGTGTAGCGGGTGGGTTCTGAGATAAGGGTGGCATGGTCTTTGTAGCCGGTGGGTTCTGAGGGGTAAATGGTGGTGTGGCTTCATTGTCAAGGTCACAAGGAATATCGGTATCTATATGGAGTCCAAGGCCTTCAAGATTCTTATTAAATTTATATCTCTTCCCACTTCTAAGATTATGGGTGTCTTCGTCAGAATCACTATATATACTGTTTACCATGACAAACTTGAGACTATTACTGCATTGTTAAAACACCTTTCTTAGCTAACAACATCTTAATGTATAAACTAAGATTGTTCAGGTACTTACCTTGGAGTCCTTGGAAAAAATATGCTTCTGCTTGGTTGTAGGATTTGAGTGTGTCTACAACAAATTCTGTTACGAAGCCTTCTAGCATATGATCAACCTAGAAGTCAACTGTGCATGTCAATGGGATGTCTATCACTTTGAGCTGCGATGTGAGCTCAGGAGTCCACTCTGTAGGAACTCCTCCTTGAAAATAGGTTTTCTTTTCTACGAACCGCAAGATCCACCTGTGTAGCTCGTTTGAAAATGATGCCCAAAAAATATCGTGAATATATTTCCATAGATATCTATTCAACCACTATTTGTCAGATAGACGTGGATGTCTATTCTCTTGTCTTGCAAAGTCTCTTATGGTCTTGTCCCACCAAGCTTGGATTTCTGTCTTTTCAGGATGCCAATTGTCGGAGCCTTCCGGGAACTGATATTCTTTGTCACACATCACGATTGCAACTCATCATGGATTCTAGCGCAGCAACAGAACCATTTGTTGGCTTGAATGATGCTAACCCAGAGGTTTTCAATAAGACCCAGGTTCTTCGTGGTTTCCCTTTGACCAACAAAACCCCTTCGCACCGGCCCTTTTGGCAACAACCTATGAGCAAGTTGAGGTCTCACCCGAGGTGTATCTATGAGGTACTGCGGAATCAGGTTTCCACAGTATGTGATGAGTTATTTGGACAGATGTACTGCACAGCATAACACGGGGTATGCGCTGCGAGGTGAGACTGCGTAGCGATGGGCAACACCGCAGTCCGCACCACTAAGTCCTTCTACCGTGGGACTTCTACTGAAACTGCGAACAATCCAGTTCACCTTTATCCTTGAAGTACTTGGAAATAATTAAGGCACTGAACTAAGTATCACTCATCCACTCATTCATGCATTGAATTGACTATTACTCTAACATTCATTTATACACTTGGAATGTTTATTATTTAAGCATCCACCGCAGATGCAAATCACTATCATTCATTTGTCTGCTGCGCATAGAAAAGGACTTAAGCAATCTCTTAACACTTGAAAAATTAACTGATTCACTACTTTCAAAAGCAAAGCTAAGAATTAACGATTCATCTATTCATGCAGACTTAACATATCATCTCCATTATCTCCTGATGGCAAATGCATACAAAAGTCTTCACATAACAGAATGCAGGGAAATATTCAGACATTCATCTATAGAAAACAGGTAAATGCAATCATACACAACAATGTTCCACTCAATCACACAACACAATATTTAAAATGGTTCACTCCCCCGGGTGGGAAGCCATGTCCACAAGAATGGTTGTTATATATATATCTTTAATGGGAAGGGGACAACCGCTCTTGGTCTGCGCACTTAGCTGCAGACTCTCTCTTCTCTCTCAGCTAGGTCTCTGCGCACACAACTGCAGAGCCTTTACAATGGCTTCTCACTCAGAAAAGATGTTACAATACATCAACAACAAAAAGTAACGAGAGAACCCACAAAAGTAACCAACCAACCCCTTCCCTTACAAAATTGTCTTCTTTTATAGACCATGCCCAAAGGTCATGTCTTTACAATGCTGACGATCGAAACCCTTAGGGTTTCCAAAACTGCTATGGTTTCTCTAAACCGTCCTACTGGCCTCTGATAGCGAGTGTGCTGTCGTGGCAGTCCTCCATGCCTTTGTTCTGTCGCTTTTGGCCTTCCTACTATGCCCACACCAACAGGTCATCTTCATCAAGCTGCCCTTCCACTAATGGAATTATATGACTAGCTCAGCTCCCAGGCACTTTCTTTGTAGATCGTTCATCCCCTTAACGGCCTCGTACAACTGGCTCGGCCTCCAGTCGCTTTCTCAGTGTTGTTCTCCACTTAACGGTCTCGTACCACTAAGCATGCCCAACTGTCGCTTTCCCTGAGTCATTCTCCACTTAACGAACTCGTACAACTGGCCTCCTTCCTGATATGCTCATGCCTGCAGCTCGGCATCCTGGAGCATACTTGCCAAAATTAGACCACCGCTGGTCTATTTGGTACCTATATCTGTCCTTCATCCATCAATCCGCTTTGCTGGCTCCATGTGGCCTGATCACTTCGCAGCACTGCTTCCTCATAGCACTAACCTTCGCAGTACTGCCAAAATTTGGTTGTTGCGCACAACTTTGTAGCATCCCCCATACTTGTACAAAATTATATCTTTTGTTGAGTTGCGCTCAACTCCGCAGCTCAACTTCCTTGTGCTATCCAAAATTGCCCCAACTTGGGCTAGGCCCAACACTACACCATGGTACTTAATAAATATTTCTCTACTGCTATCGAGGGAATACAACTATGTTTCAGACTATTTCCAGGATAAATGGTTCTCCCTTAACATTAACAATGGTAGTTTGATCCAAAGGATATAATGATCATGATCAAACCCAGCTCACACTTGGAATTACTACCACATGGAAAGAAGGACTTTGGGATTGTTCATCATAAATGAATTTCACTTTCCAAATATCTTAGATGGGACTGGATGAGGGTCATCTCCTACTTGCATGAACTAGTTGTGACACTTGTTGGATTGAATCATTAATACATGAGATTTGATAATTGATTACAACTTAAAGGATGATGGAGATAATTCTCTCCTCCCTATTATTTATCAGCATCCCTTGTGCAAAACTGCATGTAATATTTTTGAGTCTGCATTGTTGTTTAATCTATGATAGATATGCTATACTTTAACTTCTGCAAACTTATCGAAAAACTGGTGTATTTTTTGTAACAATCGATAGAGTATCATGTCCCTTGGAAGCATTTTAAGAGATAGATTCCAGATCATTACCATTTAGTCATCCACGACGACCAGATGCCGTATACTTATTTCTCTGACTTACTTTAATCCTTGCCAAAGTGCGAGAGCCTCCGCTTGATTACTTGTTGAATTTCCTAATCCTCAAGCATAAGTTTGTTATGGATTTCCTCTGGGCAAGAAACACCCCTTGCACCTGCTACCCCTCAATATTTTCCCCGCTTCTCAAATATCTTAACTCTTTTTAAATTTATTTTTATATTCGAAATATTATTATTTTACCTTTTAAAATTTTATTATAAATTTCAAATTACTATTTAACTTATATCTTTTTTTCTTTTCCTTATCGTATATATTTCTCTTAATTTATATGATTATCCTAAATATATTTCTATTATTATTTTTTCTTGTAATTTCATTTGACCTTCAATTAAATCATTTTTATACCATTCTCTATGTTATATACTTTATATCTTTTAATTCCATTTTCAATCAAACTTTTATTCAATCTTCATTTTATATATATCCCTTATATTACTCTTCTTATATTATAGTTTATATGTTGTTAAATCCTTATATTATAGTTGATATATTATTAAATTCTTATATTATATATTAAATTATTTATTTATGTTGGATTTCTAATTATGATATTTTTAAAGTAAGGTGGTTCCTTTTATTCTATTAAAATATAGCGAAAATACATAGCATACAAAAAAATCTCTCATGTGTTCCTCATAAAGGAAACCTAACAACATGAGAGCTACAAATAACTTGTCTGAATTTGGAGCTTAATAATTGTAAGTAGCAAAAGATATCAGAGTTTAAAACATATATCTAGCTATTCGGGAGAAAAATAGCAATAGAGATCTAGAGACCTATAAGACATGCAAGATCCTGATAAATTGATTCAGTATAAAGAAAAAATAAACTAAGGGTTGATTTTATTTAGAGCTACCTGAGAAAGACCCATAAAAAAGTTAGAGGAGGATGGCCCCTAAGTCTGTCCCATAGGAGAAGCTCCTTGGTCATCATCATCCTCCATATTGATGAACTAGGGCTTGACAGGTGTAGGCACTAGAGGATGAGCTAGGATTGGCATGGGAGGCTCCTCTACCACCTTGGTAACTTTGAATTTAAATCCCATGGATTGAGACAGGGGATTCTCTTTGGACTCAATTACTTGAATCCCATAAGGGACTTATCTAAGGGGGATAATAAGTGAGTGGATTTCGTCTAGCTAGCCTAGGAGGTCTCCATAGGCCTCTCCTCTCTCTATAATTGTCCTTCACAGGAGGGATTTAACTGACTGGTATAGGTCTAGGGACCAATTAAAGAGGGAGATCCTACTCCTGGTGTTCTCAGGGTCGAGAACCCATCCTTCAAATTTATCAAAACTTTTATCCTCATGGATGAAATCCTTATCCATCCTGATATACTTTTCCATATCTTCGATTTCCTTTTTTTCATTTTCAAAATATGCTCTCGATAGAAAGGAGCAACATGTCTAGCTCTATTAATGTACCGATATTTCTCCTGCCCATAGGATTTCTCCTCAATATAGTGAACCCTTTTGGTTCACTACATGAGCAAAATGTCTAGCTCTCTTAATGTACCGATATTTCTCCTACCCATAGTTTTTCTCCTCAATGTAGTGAACCCTTTTGGTTCTCAGTCTGTCCCTTCCTTGCATGGAGATACCCCATTATTTCCATCTTCTTTATACCTTGGGATATCCTCCATATTATCTTCATCTTTCACCATTGCAAAGTGATACAAAATGTCGATATAGAAGTTGATGATATCGTCTACCAGAATCACAAACTGAGAATTGTTAGCTCACCCCTTCTCCATATTGGTGTCACCAACTTATTTGGCTTGGCATCTACCCAGAGTAATCATGATTTTATGTGCCTGTACATTATCTCTCTTGATCAACATCTAAATAAGAACATAAATACTTCCATGACAAGAAGGGTCCATCATGAGCAACAATTGCGCGAAGGGAGGCATTCTAAGTGTCTTACATCCCAGGCAATGCCAAAGAAAAGTGGAGGCTCTCCTTTCCATGCCCCGTTTTCTTATGTATTTCCATCGTACTAGTCATATGTCCATCCATCATGCCCATGCAAAGATGCGACCTTCCCCTCCATTCCTTCCACTTTCCCCTCCAATCGATTACCATTTATTTCCTCCGAGTGGGTGGTACCGTCTTGGGCGATATGTGGGCTAAGAAGCCTACTTCGCATAATTATGATTACTTATATTAATTTTCTATTTAAATTATAAATTTTTATTTTAATTGTGAACTAATAATTAATAATAATTGTTCTCAACTAATTCTTGTTATAATTTTATTATATATGTACTACTTTCTTATTATAGTTATTATATCTAACATATTTATGACAAGATTGGAAAATTCTGTATTTTGTGGAATGGTGTAGTCTGTTTGTCCTAGGGTTTTCTAATGTGAATGAGTGGGTGGGGCCTTTTTCAATGTCAGAAGGTGGAGGATGAGCTTGTTTCATGCTCAGATGATGGTCAGTCTTGAGCCAAGATGGGCATATTCAAATCACATGAAGAATTTTTTGCGATGCACTGGATGATCCTTTTCATCCTTGGAAACATATTGAACGTGTTGACACATTAATACTGAAAGTTCTTCAGTTGTGTTAGATGTCCGATGTGATGGGTCATCAGGTGGTTTGATTTCTGGAAATTTGGAAGGAGCAAATTTTGATAGGTTTTCTTCCCCTTTGGTTTCTCCTTCGTTTGTGTGTTATGATGGCAAGAATCCAGTGTCGGATGCTGTGTGGGCTTGGGTTTTCCCTAGTGATGGGTAGGCATGTGATGGAGTAGGTGGTTTGGAGGTTATTCCTTAGTATTTTCCTAGAACAAAAATTACTGAGGGAGGTAAACATGTTGGAGAGGATATTGGTTGAGGGAAATTTTCTCTAGCAGAGGTGAAATCTTCTGGTGGGAGGAAAATTTTGGGTGCTCCTGCCAAGGCTTGGAGAGATTTGCAATTGAAAAAGGTGAATTTGGAGAGACCATCCTGTATTTTTGGAAAATATATCATGATGGATAAGGTGGCTAGTATTTCTTCATGGGACCTTATTCGGAGGTTGGAATATATTGAGTTGAATAGGGTTGAACTGTAGAATTGGATAAAGGAAAATGGGAATCCCATTTTAGGGTATTTCTTGAAACTTAGCTTATTGATGAACGTGTGGCTCTTCATTTGTTTCTTGTATATGGAAGTAGTGAATATTATTTTTAAAAATTTCTAGGTGATTGGTCAAGGTTCCTTGGTTTTGATCAGGTGGCACCCTGCATTTAATCCATGGAAGGAAAACATTACTAAGATGCACTTATGGTGCCTGCTGTCAGGTTTTCCTTTACACTTGTGGTCTCATGAGGCCTTTGTCATGGTTGAAAATTCGATTTGGGGGTTCATTCACTTGGAGGATCATGTTCTCCATGCAATGGATAAGCAAATTCCTTGTGTATTGATTGAGTTTGATATTTCTAAAGGTTTGCATGTTGAGGTAGAATTATGTGGGATGGAGCCTTCTTGTATTAAGAGATTGGACTTCTGGTGTGTTCCCTTCCACTTCCATATATGTTGTGGAATGGGTCATCTAAGGATTAACTGTCTGGTGAATTGTTTTGTTGGTGGTTTTGATTCTGTTTACGAGTCATTCAATTCTCAGGCGGAGAATGCAATGATTGGTAATATTTCATTGGAGAATCCACCTTCCTATTTCAATGTTGGGGTTTCTACTCATAATCCTTGGATGTCACAGTCATTGCTCGGTAAGTTTAATCTTTTGTTTCCCCTTATATTTAATTCTTTGTCAAAGGATAAATTAAAGCAGATGGAGGGTTTGCTTGAAAAATTGGGGGTTTCTTCATTGTTTGTGGGTTTTGGTTGCGTGAATTATTCTAAGGAGGGTGTTATTTTTTCTTAGATGGGGGCATGCCATATTCCTTTTGATATCATAATTTTAGACTCTCCGATAGTTTCGATCCTAGGGGAACCCTTGAATGTGTCTGGGGGGTGTTTGGTCTCTTCTTTTGATAATGATTGTATTCCAACTTCTTCTGTAGGGAATTTTACTGGTATGTCTATGATTTGATAGGGGGTTAGGCAGCTTCAAATTTTTCATTGAATTCCCATATTTATGATGGAATTGGTATCATTTTGGAAGGAGGATCCCCGATTTCTTGTGATCAAGTTCCCCCTTGAGGTCTAGATTGTGCCCCATTGATTGTCTAGGGTTTATATTTGGCTCCTTGTTCTTCATCCATGCTTTTCTCCTCTTCTTTGTTGATAAATTTTGAGGTGTCTAGGTCTACTCCTTCTTCTATTATTTTGGTAGACTTGATTCCTTCCTATAAGGAGGTCTTAAACAAAATCCCTATCCATATTTATTATAGAATATTCTGAGAAGAAATAATTCAACCAATTGATTCCATTAGGTGTCCCAATGTGATTTCTAGAAAGAAAAGGGGAGTTAAAGGTAAATCTTGTGTGGGTTCTAAGTCTCACTTAGAGTGTTTTTCAGATCGATTTATTATTCCTTTTGTTGCATACTTGATTTCCATCGGCCTATCCTTGGACAGTCTATCTCCTCCTGGTTTTTCCTTTGAATTAAGGATTCTTAGAGTGCAATCACCCTTTTCCACTATTGACACATTATTTTATTGACTTTCAACATAAGGGGGATGGTGTTAACACCCCAAAAGTGCTCACTAGCTCATTCCATTATTCACATGACCCATTTGTCCACTTTTCCACCATTTGAGCCTCTAAAACCACCAAACGGTCACCAAAAAGACCACAAAACACCTTTTTCCCCCTCAAAATATGTATTTTTCCTCAAAAAACACAAAAAACCCTAAAAAATGGTCCAAAATTCCCCAAAAATATTAAAAGGGAATAAAAATATAAAAAATATTCAAAAAAGGAAAAAGAGGGAAAAAGAGACCTAAACCATGTTGGTTAATACCATTGCTTTCCTCAAAACCATAATGGTATTCCCCATCACCAAAAACTATAAAAAGGTGATAGGGGCTCCTCACTTTCGATCCACATTTCATCCTATCCTTATGCTGCCAAATTCCCTATGAGAGCCATTGCCTCCCATTTCGAGTTTGAAGATCCCCATTGAAGCTTTGGAGAAGAAGAGACCATTGGATATTGGAGCTTCTCAACCTTGGAGTTGCTCAACACCCATCATCCTCACCATTTGAGGTAATACAAAATCAAATATTTTTCAAGTTATTGTTCTTCCATAGATCTTATTGCTTATGTTTTGAAATCTAGTTTTTTATTTATTTGCACATGCTTATGTTAGATCATATTATATTAGTTTATTCATGATTGTTTTTGTTTTACATTGAAATGGCTATTACAAGTTAATAGGTGCATCCTTGCACATGCTTGGTTGAAAAACCAAGCAACAGTTTTTGGCGACTCCGCTGGGTTTCGAACTTTAAATTTTTTCTTTAGATCTTTATTTTTGTAGTTTTTCCCATTTAAAACTGTAGATCTACCATACTAGTTAGCTTCTTGATAGCTGCCCTAGCCATTGGCCCTTTTTGCAGCCCGAACAGCCCAAAATTTCCATTTTCGGGTTCATTTTTTACGGTCGTTTTCTCGTCCGTACATTGCGACTTTCGGCTCCACAGTCGCACGGTCCATCACGACTTTGAGCCTTTTTTCCGTGCGGTCCATCGCAACTTTTCAACTTTGTCCCGCACGGTGCATCGCAGCTAGGTGAGCTTTTCCCGCGCAGTCCATCGCAACGTTTTCGCACTTTCCAGCGCAGTCCATTGCGACTTTCGCCCATATCGCCACGCGGCTCATCGCGGTTTTTGACCTGAAAGCTGCAATATTTCCTGTTTCGTTTCGGCCAATTTTTTCAAAATTTTTTTGCCCAAAGTAGCTTATTTTTCCAGCATCAATTTCTGCAATTTTTACATCCCACTGTGTTATTATTGCAGCATTACTAGAGTGATATTTGTTACTTCATTTATCTTTTTAAAAATTTTCAGATAATTGAAAGAAAGATTTTTTAAGTATTTATGAGATTCTAAGTCTATACATTGCAAAATTAGAACCATATTTCTAAAGTTGCTTCATTTTTTGCCCAAGAAAGACTCTAAAAATTCATTTATTTTTACATCTTTTATGTGCTTTACTTTTTAAAGAATCCATATTTTTTGAATAGGTTATTAAAGCATTTATATTTGAAATTTCTTTCATTTTTTCGCAAATTTAATTCATTATTTCGATTTGTGATTAAATCGCCCATGTGAGGCACATTGTTTTGGTATACACATACACCAGCACACAATCTGTCACAATAATTTCAAGTGAGCCTTAAAAATTACCTTAACTCAACCAAGATTCTAACCCTACTTGGGGAACACAAAAAGAATTTTGTAGCTAGGTAGGATTGAGGGGATAAGTATCCAAATAACACCCCTCACTCATTTTTCATGTTGAGACATAGTGATTTGACATTTAGGGTACCAAAATCCCTTATTATTTGTTGACACGGTTTAACACCAATTTATCGGGAAATCCTCTCCCTTAGGAGGGTTGAAGTAGCCAGATTGGTTCTGGAATCCTGAGTGGAATACCGCTATCCATTCAGTAACTGAAGGATACCTTTCACATTTCTCATTGTACCACCCTTATGGGAGTACAACGACGATAGAACCAAACTGCAGATTCACCCAACCGAACGTGTCATGAATAGGGTATCTTAGTGGCCAAAATTTTAGGATTGTCTACCCGGTATCCCTCCCGGTAGGGGGATATCTAGCCTTTGATTCTACAATTTATATTGTCTGACTTGGATTTCATCACCTTGCAAAGGATATACCTTGTCAAGTCATAATACTTTTTAGTTAGGTGTTTGCATGCTCCATTACCTCCTTTTGGTCATAGCATCTACCTTTTTCTATTTTTAGGAACTGTTTGAATGTTGGTTTCCTGACCACATTTTTTTTTATTACTCCACTTACTATAGCACAGCTGTTATAGTAAGTGTTTTTGAGGTTGATTTTTGGCCTGAGTGCCATTTATTTTTTACGCTCCTATCTTGCACACACAGTTGCATTAGGGCTTTAGAGATTTTCATTCACCACCACCTGGTAGTCTTTTGATAAAACTGTCACCATTGATTCCCTGAGATGTTCTCGGCAATTCTGGGGAGATCCAACGCAGTACGGTTCCCTTGACTCCACACGTCATTGGAATAGAGCCCCGTCATCTGAATTTAACACGTCTCATTTCACATCAGATTCTGAGGCAGAATCCGAAAATCCTACATACACTGCACCCACTAGCCCTATCGCTGATTTTTCTTCCAACCCTTTCAACACAGGGACTGTTGGTGGAATGTATTCCACCATCCCAGCTACCACATTGGCCACCACTCCCACAACCAATGTTGGTATGCCCAACTTGGGAACTGCTTCCACTCTAGGCATGCCTAATATAGGAACTACATCTACTCTAGGGATTCCCAACATAGGACCTACACCTGCTACAGGTATACCTATGACTGGAATCACTTCCAGTATACCAAATCCCGGGTCTACTATACCAAATCCAAACCCATCTATAACTCAAGCTACACTTGGGAATACAGTTCCCACCCATAACCCTTTGATTGGAGGTCATATCCCTTTCACACACATTCCCCTAGGAGGTAGTGGCCCAATACATAACGCCACCACCAGTACTTATGCCCCCATGATAGCATCACACCCCCCCACCAGTTTGCCATTTATAGCTAGCCTTAACCTACCAGACTTGGCTAGGCTAACAAATAATCCCATCCGACACGACCCTACTTGGCCCCCTATGCCCACAAAGCTCCCTTCATACATCCCCAAATTTGAAGGAAAAGCTAGGAATACCCCCAAAACCACATCATGTCGTTTCACCTATGGTGTTCCTCAAACTCCATAGTAGATGATTCTATTCGACTCAAACTTTTATAAAGAACTTTCACTAGCTCTGCAGCCAAGTGGTACATTGAGGAGCCACATGGGACCCACCCCACTTTTACATCCCTCACCTCAATTTTCCTTCAGTTCTTTCAACTACCTGTACGCTATGATGCAGGAGTGGAAATACTTTTGTCTTGTATACAGAACGCCGCTACACACATCACTGATCATATCCATGAGTGGCGTAAGCACTGTAGCCTCTGCAAGATAAAGCTTGATGACTGTATCTTTTTGGATTGGTTCCTCAAATCACTCCTCCCCCTCATAGACAAAGATGTAGCTTCTGAACGACCCCAGTCAGAAGAAGAAGCCATCTTAAAAGCCCAGCAGTTTGACCTCATATATGCCCAGTCTAGATATCTATACACCAATTTACCCGATTCCCCGCACGGCGATCCATCCCGCCATGACACGCCGGGGGCATCCCATGCTGCCGACGGTATTATCAGACAGGTTATGGTGCAAAACAAACCTTTTACCATGATGGGTACAAACAATTCCCTAGACACTTCTAGGTCTACATCTCATTCTGGAGCTACAACTTCGTATGCTCCAGTAATACAAACCCACCACACTCATGGACCCTCATGTCCACCACAGTGTTATGGACAAGAACCATCAGCTTATGCACCATATCCATATTATAACCAGCACGCCCATCAGTCTCTGTTTCAACCACAAGCCCAAGTGGCTTATTATCCTCAACAGGAAGCACCTCTTGCTCCAACACTTCCAGTAGCTCAAGGTTACCCACAACCGCAACAAGCAATAGGTCCACCTCATAACCCTCCTACTTACTACCCACCGCAACTTGCTCCAGAGCCTCCATGACCTCAAAACCCACCTACTTCCCAAGGGCATGTCTATGCCAGCAAAACCAACCTCAAAACTAGAACAACTAGCGTAACCAAGGAGGTCAACAAAACTGCAAAAGAGGACGTAACCGCGGAAACAACCAGCAACACAACCAAGGTGGACCACCACCTAATCCCCCAAATAATAACAATGTTGCTCCCCCCAACCAAAACCCCGACCGTCCACCAAAACAAGCCAAAAATAATAACTTGAGAACAACCCACCCATGTTCCATATGTGGAGCCTACGGCCATTACACACATAATTGTCCCCATTTAGATCGAGCGCGTCAACTCTAGACCAACGATGCCCAACGATGCCCAACGACAGGGACATGTTGCACAGCCAACACCTCCACCTCAGCCACAACCCATGATATTGCAAAATCCCCTACCAAACCAAAGCATGGTAAACACCCGTCCAAATGATCCCCCTCAAGGATCCACTGCAACACAACAGAAAATTACCTATGCGGCAGCCGATTACCAAGATACAGAGTCCAACACTCACCATTTGCTAATGATGTCATCAAACAATGTCAATCTTCAAACCCGTTGAAATCAATACAACTCCGCCCTTGAGGCCACACCTGTTGACCCATCTTCCAGTACTCTCCCAACCGATCAACCACTCCGCATACCCAATATGCCCATAGACGGGGGTCCAAAAGCACCTCGTTTCCCTTTGAGACGAATTAACAATAACCCTAACGCACATGCAACTTCCAACTATAACATTATAGAGGATTTAGCTCAGTCCCCCGCTGTTATGTCCGCCCTAGAAATACTAAAAAATTGTCTTTCACAGAGAAAATTGTTGTTATCTGCCATCGGTGCCATAGACCCTAACGAATCCAACATGATGGCTTTCGACTTAGACCAAGCCGAACCTCGTCTTCCTTCATATCTAGCTTTTCAATTTTCTGTGTCCATCCACAACCTCATCATTCATCGATGCATAATCGATGAAGGGGCCTCAACCTGCATTATGTCCACTTTCGTATGGCAGAAAATTGGATCCTCGACACTACAACCGTCAACTATCGCATTGCGAGCTTATGATGGCCGTGCAACTCAACCCCAAGGTTTGTTAGTGAATGTACCCATATAGCTTGGGGGAAAATTGGTTCTCATAGATATAGAGTTCATTAATTCCCAACTTGATTACAATCTCCTTCTGGGACGAAGCTACATGTATAAAATGAAAGTTGTTGCTTCTTTAGTTTTCCGCCTCATGATGTTCCCCCATGAAGGACGCGTAGTCAAAATCGACCAGATTACATACTATGATCCCAATTCCCCCGCAACGCCTGAAAATGTTCTTCCCATGATCAAATAACCTGTTCAGAATGCACCTACATCATTCGTCTCCTCAATAGGACCCGGGATATATTTGGATAATCCCATGAACACCACTTTCCCTTCTATCCCACCCCCTCTCTAGGTAACTGAAGTATCCGATTTGTGCACCCTATCGCACAACGAACAACAACATCCTCAACCACCACCACAAGCACCCATCATGCCTAGTCATATCGGAACAACATCGATTCACACTATCCCATTCTTTTTTCCATTTTCAGGAGTTGTTAGCACACCAGTAATGGCTACATTTAACCTTCCAGGTTTAACGTTAGGATTACCTATCTCGTACTTTCCTACCCCAACCCCCCCACCGACTCCAACCATTGTTTTAAAACCGGTACAACCCATGAATATGTCGAACCATCCACCACCTAGCATACCCAACCCCCAAAATCATCCACCACCATGTGTTTCAAACCCCCAAAATTGACAACCTTCAACAAGGGGCCCTACATCGACATCTAGTTATGTCCCCCCTCAATCCTGACACATTGGGGGGCAGAGGTCCACAAACCTACAACACTGCACCCACAACTCGCACCCCCCCAGTGACTCCCAAATTAGCTAAGAATCTCCCAACCAGTGTGCTCCCTAAGTGCTCCTTGTGCAACGATATAGGCCATGCTACCCATCTATGTCCACAACTACCAGCACTTCAAGAACACATGGTTCAAGAACACATGAATATGTTGGATGACGACACCAACGTTCTAGTCATTAAACTAGAACTCCCCCCTCAACCTCGTGATAAATCATTGCGTACAAACCACCCTTGTGCAATATGCAGCATCTATGGCCATTATTCACATCACTGCCCTGACCTCCCAGATTATAGAGCAGTACTATATGAGTTGAATAATGCCGACCTAGAGATATCCCCACCACTTATCGAGGAAATATTCCCCCTAGAATCTTCCCATTCAAAAGAAATCAATACCATTTATATGATTTCAACTACCTATAAACCCGAACCAATTAATTTAATGGGACACTACTTCTGTACCAATGAAGAAATCCTAGAAACACTCACTGCACCGGACTATCCTTGGGATGATATGCACCATCGATAATACTTCCTCCCTGAGGCATCTACGTCCACCACGGAAAACCAACTATCTGTTGAATCCAAGGACTTCTTACCAACCAAGGTCGATTGGTTCAAAGATCCAATACTAGCTCCAGAAGCCTTCGAAGAAGGTAACATGGCTAACATTTTGCCCATTATAAAAATCGACATCTCCACCACCCCCGGAAAACTTGAGCTTATCTCTTTGGGTGCATCTTGCACTGAAAAAGAAACCCAAGCTTATAAAAAAATTCTCCAAGAATTTCGAGATGTCTTCGCATGGTCTTATACCAAGATGCCTGGTCTTGATCCTACCATAGTAGAACATCACATAGACACTTGGCCCAACATATCACCGGTCCGCCAGAAACAACGTCCCATTCACCCATCCAAGCTTCCAGTCGTCAAAGCAAAAATTGAGAAGCTTCGAGTAGCAGGTTTCATATACCCTATTGCATACACCACCTGGGTTTCAAACCCAGTACCAGTCAATAAGAAAGTCGGCACCATCCACGTATGTATTGACTTCCGTGATCTCAACCTATCCCAAAGACAACTTCCCCACACCATTTATTGACCAAATAATTGATGAGTGTGCGGGGCATGAGGTACTTTCTTTTATGGATGGTTTCTCCAGATACAACCAAATCAAAATCTGTAAAGAAGATCAATACAAGACCACTTTTACTACCCCATGGGGCACCTTTTCCTAACGCGTCATGCCTTTCAGTCTCAAGAACGCTGGAGCCACTTTCCAACGAGCCATGACTTATTGTTTCCATGATCTGCATAAAATCATATTAGTTTATCTAGACGACCTCATGGCTCGATCTAAGAAATGATCTGACCACTTAGATGATCTTCAACAAGTCTTCTTGCATTGTTAAAAATACAACATCCTCCTGAACCCACTCAAGAGTGTCTTTTGTGTTCTAGCAGGTCGCCTGCTGGGATTTGTCATTTCAGAAAAAGGAATCACCATCGACCCCCTAAAAGTACAAGCCATAGTAGACCTACCATCACCTCGTACATTAAGATAACTACAAAGCCTCCAAGGGAAGTCCAACTTCCTTTGTCGCTTTGTACTAGATTACGCCACCATAGAACATGGTTTCCTCCGTTTACTTCGCCTTCATACATGTTTTTATTGGGACGACCAAGCAGAAGGGGCGTTCACAGACCTAAAAAAAGCGCTTACGAGTGCCCCCTTGATTTCTCCTCCAGATTTCATGAAAGATTTTACCCTGTACATTTCGGCATCAGATTACGCTGTTTCTAGAGTACTCGTCCAAGAAGACTCCGCTTGTCACGAACATGTCATTTACTATGTGAGCCAGACCTTGTTAGGCCCACCACTGCGCTACCCACATGAAGAGAAAATGGCCCTCACCGTCGTCTTTTCAGTACAAAATTTGCGACATTACATTCTCCTCAGCCGCACTATGGTTGTGGCCAACTCCAACCCAATGGTCTATCTCTTGAATCGCCGCCTTCTACAAGGTCGTGTTTCCAAATGGGTGATTATATTACAAGAATATGACCTAAATTTTAAAACACCGAAGAGCACAAAAGCATTATCACTAGCTCAACTCATTACGGACTTACCATCCTCGTCATCATCACTAGCTATCCACACTGAAATAATCGACGAACATTTGTTCATCATCTCGTTTGATGACCCTTGGTATGGCGACATTTTGGTATACCTCCGCACACAGAAGTTTCGACCCAACATCGATCGTGATGGACACCATCGCATCCGTCACCATGCCCCCTGTTATCTCCTCTTGGGTGATGTCCTCTATCGACATGGCATCGACACTATCCTACGACGATGCCTTTCCCGAGATGAAGCAAAACAAGTCCTTAACGACTGTCATAGTGGTTCCTGCGGCGACCATTTCTCTGGAATGGCCACCGCCCAAAAGGTAATTTGCGCAGGTTATTTTTTTCCATCATTATTCACTGATTGTATCATAGCAGTCAAACATTGCCAAAAATGCCAGCTCTTTGCCCCCAAGGCAAGAACCCCCCCCCCGCACCCCTTCATCCTGTCGTCACCGTTGGACCATTTTGCAAATGGGCCATTGACTTCATGGATTGCAATCCCACATCAGCCGACAGCCATAAACACATTATAGTGGCTGTCGATTGCTTTACTAAATGGGAAGAAGCCATGCCTACTTACAATTGCAAATCCGACACTGCAGCCCATTTTTTCCTCAACCATGTTATTTCTCATTTCGGAGTACCAAAGCAACTCGTCTCATACCACGGCTCTCACTTCGAGGACTCCATTTGGAGAGAATTGTCAATACTCCTTAAGTTTGAACATCATTTCTCCTCCTCCTACTACCCCCAAGGGAATGGCCAAGTCGAAGCTGTTAACAAAATTTTGAAGACTATCCTCCAGCGCACTGTCGACAAACATAAATCCAATTGGCATCATATGCTTTTTCCTGCATTATGGGCTTATCGCACGTCGACCAAAACTGCCACCGGCTTTACCCCATTCCATTTAGTTCATGGCATGGAATATGTTCTCCCCACTGAATGCCAGATACCAACATTACAAATTTCCGTAGAGCTTCTCCCTGATACTTCACTAATTGAAGAATGGTTACTTTTGTTAGAGTAGGCCGATGAAGATCGCTGCACAGCTCTCCAAAGAACAGATCTAAACTCCATTACAATAAAAATGTTCACCCACAAGCATTTAGTGAAGGAGACCTGGTCCTTGTTTACGATCAAGCCTATGACAAAATAGGAAAAGGAAAGTTCCAATCTATGTGGCAAGGCCCATATATCATACACACTTGCCTTGAACATGGAGCATACATTTTGATCGATTCAGAAGGCAATCCCATGCGCAACCCCCGTAATGGGTTGTACCTCAAAAGATTCTACCCATAAAAAACTCCTGGACACCATGGTCCATATTGTACAGTTTTTAATTGATTTTTTCACTGTAAATTTTCGAAACCTTACATTTCAATTCTTTACTGCATGAACACAGATGGATCCTGTTCCACTCTACCACATCGGCTTTGCCGATGGCGCAAGTCATTGGTCTCCAAATCTTGTGTCAGCAGCTTGGGTAATTTATTCCCCTTCACATGAGTTGATCCACCTCGACGGAGTGTGCATAGGTGCTGCCACAAACAACCAAGCTGAGTATGATGCCGTGACCGGTCTCCTCGCCGCTGCTCTCCAAATGGGAATAAGTCACCTTCATGTTTTCCTGGACTCCCATCTCCTTGTTTCCCAGCTCAACAACTATTATCAGGTACGGGATCCCTATCTATTTATTAAATTCTTGCGCACAAAACAAATGATTCGATATTTTGAATCCATCTCTTTCACTCATGTCCCAAGAAATCATGACACTGTAGCAGACCAAATGGCTAACAACATTCTAGATTGGAACGTCAAACAAAACATGTAGGACATCACGACATGCATCACATAGGCATTATAAAATCATCAAAACATTGCATCCACGTGCATAAGATATGCCTCCATGGGCGTACAAAAAATCAAAAACATTGCATCCACGTGCATAATATATGCCTCCACGGGCGTACAAAATCATAACTTTGCATCCACGTGCATCAAACATGCCTCCACGGGAAAACAAACAAATTACAATTGCATCCACATGCAACAAAACGTAAACGAAAAGACAAGATGTGCATCCACATGCAACAAAACGTAAACGAAAAGACAAGATGTGCATCCACATGCATACACAACTATATACCAAAACATATATATATATATATCATCATAAGAGTCATAATGTCAGCGGTGCTCTCAGCACCCAAATATACAAAAAATACACTAGCTGTACAAAATGTGTATCAACAAAATACATCCCCATATGCTCATCAACATTTGGGGGCAGGTATAAGATCACTTAATCATCATGATCACCGGGATCCTCTGGCTCGTTCGGATTATACTGATCCCGAGCTATCCTCTTGACCATCACCACAGCGACTCTCAGTAGGATCGACCGCCACTCATGGGGAGCATCGAAACAACGCTCGATAGTAGGACGATCTAAATCCCTCCAATCCTCCTCTAGTGCACCCACTAGAAACCCCTCTAAGGTATCGCGTACATCCTCTAGGGCATCATCTCGCGGGCACACAACTCCTCATGCACGAGGTGGTGGTGCTACTTCCGGTGGAGGTACCACCACCGTCATCTGTCCCCGACGTCCTATGTGATCCACTGGTGGCCTTGGACCAACATCTGCAAAAAACCCACAATGAATCAAGTCAGTATCATATAAAACATCTCTAGCTATACTCATAACAAAAACATCTAAACATGACATAATAGAGAAACAAAAACAAAGATGTACTGTCCAACCCCCAAGCTTGTCCCTAAGCTCGAGACATCTCAGGGTCTCCTTGGAAGTCCATACCCGCATATGGATAGTCATCAATAACAATGGGCATCTGCTCCCACTGGTCATACATCTCCGACGAGAAGAACTGCTGGATTCCACCACCACCCCGGGGCATCATCTCCCCCCACCGCACCATCCGCGGCTCACTCCTCAGCCCCTCCCGAACTGACACACGTGGCTGCAAGGTAGGGACCCGCTAAAAAAATAAACAACAGAGGAAAGAAGCATAGCTGAACTCTCCCCCCCTCCTGACTAACCTTGTTCAACTCTCGCTGAACACAGGACAAAAACATCTAACCCCAAGCAAAATAGGTCCCCCTCAGGACATTGTCTACCATCATCGTTTGTCCCCCAGACAAATGATGGGGTGCCTGTGCACCAAGAACCTGAAAAACACAAGCAACCACCACTTGCATCTCCGGCTCCCGCAGGTCAGAGACACTCAATGCATTGTTCTGTATACGGGCCCCCAGAACGTAGAATATCTCCAGTAGATCCTCAATGTCCAAACCAGTCAGAATCCTCAGCTGCAGCTCCCCGACCTCCCCCAAATGGGGCAAGCTAGTAAGAAAATAAACATAGGTCAAGGTGATCTCCAGTTGCTCACCTTGCACCATGAAAGCCACCTCCTCCGGGACCCAGAAGTCAACCAACTTGTTCAACAGATCTCTGACTGAACGCATAATAGGAACCTGAGAAAACTTTAGAAGTCCGCCCATAGCCAAGGCCGCCCGCACATTCGGGTCATCCCAAATCCTGCTCATCAACTCCACATCAATCTCTCTCTCCCGCCATGACACTAACGGCCTCCTTAGCATCCTGCCAAAAAAAACAAAGGAAAATTTTTTAGAAACAATTTTTTTTTCTCAAAAACCCCATCACGACTTTCGGGCTCTTAGCTGCGATGGACATCGCGACTTTCAACCTCAAAGCCACGATGAACATCACGGGTATCATCCCCACAGTCACGATGGGCATCGCGATTGTCAGCCTCCACAACCATGATGAACATCGCGACTGTCAGCCCCCACAGCCACGATGAACATCGCGACTGTCAGACCCCATAGTCGGGATGCACATTGCAGCTATCAAGCAAATACCGGTGATGTGCATCACGGAAAAAGAGCCGAAACCCGCGATATTCCACGTTGGGAAGCCAACATGGAATTACGCAGCCTTCGGGGCCCCGACGCTAACCAGAAAGGAAATAATTTAAAAGGCTAAGGCACATAGGCTTACCTGAAACTCGCAAAATAAAAAACCAACAATCGAATCTCCCACAAATCGAGAAAATGCTCTGACCACCTCAATTACCCTGTGAAACTCAACGGTGAAAATGACGCTTGTCACATTGGGCCCACTTGCTATTTATAGGAATTTGACAATTTTCAATCAACCATTTCAGCATCATACGGTGTCCGTTTTTCAAACCGTTGGAATCAACACAACGAGAACTTCATGATAGTCCACTCCTTTTCTCGATTCCACCAGGTCCCTTTTTTGGGCATTTTTCCCATGCCCCTTGTCACCTCGATTTGCGTGCCACATCAGCCATCATCCATTTTTTACGAGTTTTATATCGCCGGATACAATTTTCCGCGCTCGTGATGATGCTTGAGATCATTTCTCGCTCTCACGACCAGATTTTTTGGGCATTTTTCCCATGCCCCTTGTCACCTCGATTTGCATGCCACCTCGGCCGTGATCCATTTTTGACGAGTTTTATATCGCCGGATTCAGTTTTTCGTGCTCGTGACGATGCTTGAGATAATTTCTCGCTCTCACCACCATATTTTTTGGGCATTTTTTCCTATGCTCCTCATCACCTCGATTTGCGTGCCACATCGGCCGTGATCCATTTTTGACGAGTTTTATATCAACAGATTCCGTTTTCCGCGTTCGTGATGATGCTTGAGATCATTTCTCGCCCTCACCCCCATAGTTTTTGGGCATTTCTCCAAAATTCCCCTTGTCGCCTTAATTTGCATGCCACATTGGCCGTGATCCATTTTTGACGATCTTTATGTCACCGGATTCAGTTTTCCGTACTCATGATGATGTTCGAGATTATTTCTTGCTCTCTCCAATACCTTCTTGTTTGGTATAATTTTATCCCTTTTTTGGGCCAAGCAATTCTTTTACGAAAAAGGCACTTAGGGAGTTTTCGGTAACCTCTTTTCTGACTCCTAAAACAATGAAAAGATAGCCGAGCAATCTTGCTTCCTTTCATGCTTGCTAAAACTATCTGAAAGGGCGTCTACCTGGTATAAGTTTACCCCTTTTCCAGACCTTGTAGACTAATTATGAAAAAGGAATACTCTAGTCACATTGGATAGAAGAGTTCTCCATTTGTGTCATTTTATACTTTTTTCAGGCCTTGGAGACTAACACACGAAAAAGAACACCATTGGACTCTACTTACTGCTTTCAGACTCTCTAAAACTGAAAGCAACCATGAGCATGAATAGTCCTGGGCTCGCATAAATCCACAGGACAGTACCATTTTAGAGCACACTTTTATTCCTTCTTGGAGCTTATTAAAACCACAAAGAAGGACCCAACGGTGCTTTCCGACGCCACAACCGATCATGTCTACTCATATGGAAGCTTCCCTATTATGGTCACCTTTGTTTAGAGTATTCTGCAGTATGTCACCCTGAGAGTCTCCCAAAAGCATCCATCAGCTTGTCCCCCCAGAGTCACTCCAGTATACAATACATATCCCTAAGCTATGATCCCTACACCTAAAAGTTAGTTTCCCATGCTGCCAAGTCAACCACCATGTCATCATGCTCTGAACAAAGGAAGTTTGAGTCCACCCACTCTATGACCCTGGTTATTCCCCATCCCCAAAGTATGTCAGTCCTACCATCAGTACTAAGACACTTCAGTTGTACACCTCGCGCTCCTATCAGGAAACATCATTGCCTTGATAGTTGTTGGTCTCCCTCTGTTGATGCCGACCAAATCTATTCCAGAGGATAGACCCAGAGTTCCCTGTGCCTTGGACTCATCACCATTTGTGATGAGTTCCTACGGATCATTTCGAAAGGAGTCCTCAGTGCCTCTCCAAATGATTGTTTCTCACATGCTCGACTCCAACACCTTGATCGCATCATTGAGAATCGTACAGAGTATCGGTCCTTTCAGTTATTTGTTGAAGACCCCAGATATAACCTGACTCTACCACATTGGAGAGTCTAATTGAGGAAACAACCAGTTTCATTTTCCTATGGATATCCGGGTTACGCTTGACAACAATTTTCAGATATACTGTAGTTCTATACTCCCTTGAGTATATAGTTACAAATACTCCTTAGAAGTTGACTCATTTACTAACTCTACCACATTTGAGAGTCTAATTGAGTCCCTACATATGTTGGACACCTTCAGTTTCAGCAATTCATCAACCCTTCTGATACCTTATTCAGAACGGTTGTTGCTTTTTCCAGTGTATCAGTTATTGAGATCAGCCATGTCATGATCATGAGTACATCCCAGCATAGTGTCCCCTCTGGACCATTATGATGTACCAACAATTTTTATGTATTATTCAAGTCCCCCTTCTTGGGCCTAATTGTTATGTATATGTCTTGATATGAGCATGGGTATGCCCGCCTCGTCCATAATCAGAGATTATTCCTCATTCATTTTCAGGCCTTTTTTTTCCAGTTTTTGCAGCTTCCAAGGGGTCGTTGTTCCAGTCTCCAATCGGTCTCTTCTTTTCTCCAAACCCCAGGAAAAAGACAAAAGAAGTATGATGTCTATCGGCCATACGATGAGTTCCTGCCCTCACACATCAAGGGGCAATCTGTTAACACCCAAAAAGTGCTCACTAGAGCATTCCCTTATTCACATGACCCATTTGTCCACTTTTCCACCATTTGAGCCTCTAAAACCATCAAAAGGTCACCAAAAAAACCACAATACACCTTTTTTCCCCTCAAAATATGTATTTTTCCTCAAAAAAAACCCTAAAAAAGGGTCCAAAATTCCCCAAAAATATTAAAAGGGAATAAAAATATAAAAAATATAAAAAAAGGGAAAAGAGACCTAAACCATGTTGGTTAATACCATTGGTTTCCTCAAAACCATAATGGTATTCCCCATCACCAAAAACTATAAAAAGGTGATAGGGGCTCCTCACTTTCGATCCACATTTCATCCTATCCTTATGCTGCCAAATTCCCTTTGAGAGCCATTGCCTCCCATTTTGAGTTTGAAGATCCCCATTGAAGCTTTGGAGAAGAAGAGACCATTGGATATTGGATCTTCTCAACCTTGGAGTTGATCAACACCCATCATCCTCACCATTTGAGGTAATACAAAATCAAATATTTTTCAAATTATTGTTCTTCCATAGATCTTATTGCTTATGTTTTGAAATCTAGTTTTTTATTTATTTGCACATGCTTATGTTAGATCATATTATATTAGTTTATTCATAATTGTTTTTGTTTTACATTGAAACTGCTATTACAAGTTAATAGGTGCATCCTTACACATGCTTGGTTGAAAAACCAAGCAACAGATGGGGGGATCCCCTAAACATTCATCCCTGAAGAGAATTCTAGATTTGGTGAAGCCAGATATCGTACTAGTCCAAGAGACTATGAGATTGAATACTAAATCCAATGATATATTTTTAAAACTTTATCCTAGTTGGGAGTGTTGTGGTTTAAATGATTTTGGAAATTCTGAAGGTTTGTTGGTAGCTTGGAACTCTTTAATGGCCGGTTTTAGACCATATCGAACATGTGCAAATATTCTACTTGAAGGAAGGATTAGGGATTGAAAAAGGATATAAGATTCCTTAATGTATATGGTCCCTATAACCATAGATAAGAATTTTGGGATAAGATTGTTGCTAAAGGATTTCTAAGTGATTATTCACTAATTTTGCTGGTGATCTCAACTTGACATTATTTGTTGATGAGTTATGGGGTTCTGGTGTTCTTGTGGATCCTCTGCCTGAGTATTTCGGGAGGATTTTTGGTGGAGCTAACTTGATAGATGTTAATCTTGTTGTTATGGATCCTACTTGGAAAAATGGCAGAGTAGGAGCTGCAGGGGTGGCTAAGAGTTTGTATAGATTTTTTATTGTCGAGGACTCGTGTGATTGTGTGGGAATATTTTGCTCTTGGTCTATATCTATTGGTATTTCTGATCATCATTCTGTATGTATACAACTTGATATTGATTTTTGTAAGATGAACTTTCTAGTTAAATTTAATCATTCCTGGATCGAGGATAATGAGTTCTCTAGTTTTATAAGAGAGAAATGGTTTCTTTGTCTTAATTGGAGGTTAATTCTCCCATGTAGAGACTGGTTCAAAAACTAAAATCCCTCAAAAAAGAGGTCTCAATTTGGGAGAGAGAGAGGAAGACTTGTCTTAAGTAGGGATGAATAAATATTGAAGAGGAAATTGATCAGTTAAATGGTTATGTGGATGGAGATTTTTTCTCATATCAGAGAAGGGATAAAATGACTTGTTTAGAAGCTAGAAAAGAAAAAGTATTAAAACTAGAGGAGGATTCTTGGAGACTAAAAGGTTGAGATATCCGGTTATCTCAAGGGGAAAATAATGCCAATTTATTTAAAAAATATTCTAATCAAAGGAGGATTACAAAGCGGCTATTTGGGTGTGAAATTCTGTGATAGAAATACCATATCTTCTCAAAAATCCTTGGAAGAAGCCACGCTGAATCATTTTGGTGAGGCCTATAAGTGCCCAAGACCTGCCAATAATGCTTCCCAACTTGAGGTGATTCAAAACTATCCATTTTTTTCAATGTTGAAGAGGGGAAAAAGGTGGGAGAGGTCGCTTCTGTCAAAGAAATATAAGAGATCTTAAAAAAAATTGCAAAATCCAAGAGTCCTGGCCATGATGGATGGACTAAGAAATTCTTCTTGGAATTTTTTGATGTGGTGGACATGATTGATTGGAGTTGGTGGAGGAATCCAAACTTAAAGGTTGCATCTTAGGTGCTCTAAATTCTACATTTATTGACTTAATTCCAAATAAAGAGAAACCTAAAAATTTAATGACTATAGGCCAATTTATCTGTGTAATTTGGTTTAAAAGTGACAGCTAATAGAATTAAACCAAAGTTGGATGAGTTTATGTCTAAGGAACAGTTTGGTTTTTAATCAAACAAGAAGATATTGGATGTAATTAGAGTTGCTCAGGAGGGTTTACACTCCATTAAAACAAAGAAATTGGAGGCTCTTATCCTTAAAATGGATTTTGTTAAAGCATATGACAAAGTGAATTGGACCTTCCTGAGATTGGTTCTTCTACAACTTTGGTCTTCCTATTGTTGTGACTAATTGGATTATGGCTTGTGTGAGTTCAACTAAATTATTTCGATATTTTAGTTAATGGCTCTCCTTCTCCTTTCTTCAAGGAATCCAGAGGCTTAAGAAAAGGGTGCCTCTTATCTCCTTTGTTGTTCCTCCTTATAGTTGAAGGCTTAAGTAGATTGATTAGGATGGCTAAGGGATAAGGTAAAATTATTGGAATTAAAGTTACTTCTCTCCATTTCATAACCAACCTTTTATTTGTGGATGATGTACTTATGTTTGGGAATGGTTCTATATCTTGTTGGATATCATTTCCGAGCATTACTAAGTTATTTTGTGAAGCTTCAAGGATGGAACTGAGTGCTCAAAAGTATGTTTTTCTACAAAAAAATATTTCAAATGAAGTTTTGAGTCAGGTGATTGGTCTTTTTCCTTATCATGTGGATCATATTGATGAGGATTTTAAATATTTGGGCTGCTTTTTGAAGCTTAATTGTTATAAGAAACAGGATTGGTACTAGTTATTGAGGAAAGTTGATAAGAGAATTGGAAATTGGGCTTACAGGTGTCTTTCACTGGCGGGAAGATTCACACTACTGAAATATGTATTGGAAAGTATACTAGTTTATTGGCTCTCTGCGTCTAAGATTCTTGTGTCCATTTTGCATGGCATCAAAAAAGAATGATGCATTTTCTATGGGATGGAAATTCTCATGGGAAAACATTTAATCTATCAAATGAGAGAGCATTTCTATTATAAAGAAGATGGGTGGGTGGGGGGTTAAGAATCTAGACTAGTTCAGTATTGATTTAAGATTGAAAAGCTTATGGAGGGGAATTTGTGTTACATGTATTTGGAGTGAAGTGTTGCACGACACATATTTAAAGAAAAATTCTTTGATGGATTGGATTAGAATGCCTCATATATCTTATTCAAATGCTTCTTGTTTGGAGGGGTTTGGTCAGATCGTTCCCATGCCTAGGGGCTTAGTTATCTTGGAAGGTTGGTAATGGTATGTATATTTGTCTTGGTGTAGACCCTTTTGTTGGGTGTGTGAGCTATCTCAAAGAAAACACCTAATATTTAATTATCGACCGGGGTTGGTAATATTAGAGTTGAGGCAAAGTATATGCTAAGGTAGAATGGAACCTAAGTTTTTTCGGCTTGTCAGACCTTAAAAAGATTTAATAAAGAAAAGATCGAAAGATCTTTCAAAATGAAAAACCGAGTCAAACTTTAGAAAAATAGTAAAAGGAACTAAATCAGATTTAGTTAAACAAATGAACTAGAATAGTATCGATTCATACTACTCTATCTCGTACTTAAATAATAAAATTTGATTGAAAAGCAAACTGCTGAATATGAAAATGGAAACTATAAAATTTTAGATTCTAGTTAAGAATTAGGAAACAACTATAAACAGATTAAAGACTATTAAATAGCTTCAACAATTAATTCAAGAGAAACATCTATTCCCATGTAACAGGAACTGGAGTGAGTGTATCATAATGGCTCTCAAATGAAATAGCAAAACAGAACGGAAGTAAATCTAATCTAACTTCAACAAAAAGATGTAAACTACAAAAAGACAAGTTACAGTTAACTTTAAACATTCTGATCTATCTACTATCCATGAGCAGAAAAATAATATAAAACTAATGGGAACTAGAAGCAAGTAGAAAAATTGATAAAGATATTAATTTCTAAATTTGATTTGGAAGCAAGTAGAAAACTTGATAAAGATACTAATTTAGACACAAGTAGAAAACTTGATAAATATATTAATTTTTGAATCCAAATCCTATTCCATAAACATCTTCATTATTTATTAAGATAAGAAACTGATCGTAATCTAAACGAAGGAAACTATCAAAACTAGAATGCTTGAAAAATGAAATTATTAACTCTATTCTAACTACGTCTTAAGAGCATGTAATAAATTAGACTAGGAATAAGAGCGATAAATTCTGAAACAACAACATGTTAGCAAGCTAAAATATGAAAGATATAATTGGAAAGACAGTTAAAGCAAACTAAGAAAAATAACAAGAATTGAATTAAAGCTTTATGAAATGTAAAAAAAAGGCCTAATTATGGTTAAGAAGACTAATTAAGAGTAGGAAAGACTACAGTAATGAAAACTAAGAAACTGGATTCAAACTAGCATAAAACCGTGCAGAAAGAGTAAAAATTCGAATGACGATCTGAATGCCAGTTCGAACGATAGTCCGAATGATAGTCCAAATGGAGGAAAAATGAATTAAACTAAGGAAAAGGAGGGTTTTGATGATCTTGACGTCAGCTGGTGAATGCAGATGAACCTAAAATGCAAAGAAATTAGTGAGAAGACTTGTTGAGAAGCTAAGATAATAGAAAGAAACCTATTCTAATCATGGTTGAAGAGCTAAACTATTCTTATTCTATGCTAAAGAAAGAGTGAGATGAGAGAAGAAAATTATCCTACAGCTACAGAGAAGAAGCTAACTAAACTAATTCTAACTATTAACAGAGCTTAAAACAGAGGCTAACTAAGTTCTATTTAATTGTAAGATACAAACTATCTAATTATAAAAGGCTGGAATTAAACTATCAAAACTATGCTATTGGTCGACCATTTACTAATCCTATAAACACAAGTTATGTTAGGAGCACAATACGAATTACAGAAAAGAAATATCATGTACAGAAAATGAATTAATGACAAATACAGGAAAATAAACTAACTAGTTGCAAAAAAAGGAAATATAGAAAACAAAGACAAAACCTCCAGTTGATGAGGGGCCCTTCCCAGCAATCATAGATGGAAAAACAAACTGGCTTAGCTACTCAGAATATCAATAAACTGGATCTTTCATTAATATTAAGAAAATTATAGACTGTCAGCTATCTGCTTGCGAATTCTACAAACTATCTGCGATCTTCTCCAAGTATGAGCTAACTAGACTAAATCTGTTTCTATATCCAAGCATATATTTATACATTTTACAAATGGATGAGAGGATCAACAGAGTCAACCTCTCTAATAACAGAGGCGTTTAATGAATAACTGGCCGCTTTGAATTGTACGTGATAGCGTAGGGAGTATACACCAGGCTGAATGGAATTGATTCCTTCACGAAGCAGCTGCAACATTGGTTTTCCTTGGGCGTGGACAGAGAGGTAACATGCTGGCGAGCTGAACGAACGGAGGGGAGGCTGCTGGAGAATTGTCATGGCAAGGCGTTGTGCTGGTAGGCTAAACATGTGCAACCTGGCCTCCTTCCAGAACAATGGCATGAATAGGTAGCACGATTCTAGGCTGAACGCGAGGTTGAATGACGAGTTGGAGTGTTGACATGGACGTGGGATGCGTTGTTAAGCTTGGCGAGCTTGGGGGTGGATCTTCTAGAGCAACGACTCATTAACCATTCCCATTGCGTGGAAAACAGAACCCACGTGCCCTTTTCTGCATTTAACGGTATGGAATATGCCAACCGTGGATTTCGGGGGGCTGAATGCGAGGCTGAATGATGAGCTGAACGCGGTTGAGCTTAGCATCATAAGCACGCGGTTTGAATGAAGGGTCATTTAAAAAATGCAGTTTGTTAATCAAAGCTTAAATAACATGCATGACTGGAAATGTCACTTTAATCATTAATAAATCGTAATATAACAAGATTTGACCAAAATTTATATGATAAATGAATACATGCATAACTGGTCTATTTGATGAGTTGAATGGATAAAAGAATAACTTATTAGATCAAAAATAGAAAAATTAACGCCATTCAGAATAGATTTGATGATAAAAAATAGTGACAAAATAGACACCAACATTCCCCCAAACTGGAGATATGCCAGGTCCCATTGAGCAAGACAGAGAGAAATTAGGAAGAAGGCTGAGCTGCAGTAGCAGCTGCCTTTGACTTGGATGATGAAGATATAGATTCGGTCTTGAGCTTCCTCAATTGGTGCTTTAAACAATTATATCTCATCTTCAGGGCAATATTAGATGTTGTTTTGGTGTTAACCAAACATTCAATGTTTTTTACTTATACACGCAGTGCCTTGTTTTCTTCAAGAAGTTCAGAAGTTGTCTCCACATAACTTTGATTTTGGTCTGTCAACCGTGCTATTACTTGGATCAACTTATCCATCTCCCGTTGAGCCAGAATGAGCTATTCTTTATAATGCTCAGGGCTCTTTGGGGGACTCAACTCTTTTGAAAATGTTTCACACTTAACAGTATGATCTTCAAGGATTGTATTTGGGTTGTGTGAAGGAGGAATTTCAACAACATAGGCTTCACTCATTCGAGCAGATGCGTTAGCCAATGTGAGGAGAGGTGATTCAAGGATATGATCATCCAACTGGATATTTGAGCATGATGGCTGAACGATAGTCTGAATGACAGACTGATCAACGAACTAGTCACAATTTGACCTCGTGGATTTAGTAGGCTCTGAAAAGAGTGGAGGTTCTGAAGTAGGGTCACCAAGAGTAAGTTTAGGAGAAAGTGATGATTGTGAAAGGTGCTCATCACCTGGGGGATCCTCATCAAACCGTACACGTTTAGCATTTGGTTTTTCCTAGGTATGATGAAGTTCTTGAGAGGAGGAAGATTTGATAGTAGATAAATGAGGGTTCAGTATCTCAAAAACAAAATGATCCCAGGTTTTTCCTCTCTTTTCTAACTGGTGAATGATCCGAAGCTTAATAATACAATGGTGATACAAACTGCCAGAAGGGATAACTGTATTCTTTCTGACTTGGCTAGACATCTTCTCCAAACTCTTCAGGAAATAAAATGGGGAGTTAAGGGTCTGATTATTGACAAAATGAGCTAACAACCTGAAATGGAAAGCTTTAAAGACAATGAACTTACCCTCACAAGTAATTAGGTGGATGATAACGGTCAGAAGATCTAAATACTTCGGCTTGATCCATTCTCTGTGAAAACCTTTGGTACTAGCAACGTGTTGAAAATTGGTCTTCAGGGAAAATTCATGGTCCTTCCGTGGAAGGAAAATATGCTTATGCCATCGAGAACCTTCCCTTGGGAGCTTGATAGCTAATGCCATTGACTCTTCTGTCATGGAGAAAACAAGATGGACAACCTTGGCCATCTTGCCATCAAAAAATTTGGCAAACAGAAATGAAATCTTGTGGTCGTGGCCTTGGATTAGGTGGAGAAATGGTTCCCAACCTGTTCGTAGAAACATTTCACGATAGGGTTTAAACTCAGAAATGCGTAGGAGATCTTGGTAGCTATAAGGATCATAACGCATTGGAATTGTTGATAGAGGACAAGGGAATGCAAGTGGATACAAGAGGTGCAAGGATTTGTAGAGGACGCGGCTTAGATGGAGAGCGAATAGACTGAGGTGAAATTCACGTGATTACCAGTTTAAACTAAGGTCTGTTTGATTGTTTGAATGACAGTGGTCGATATCTTGGCATGCTTGAAAAGATCACATCTGTTATTTGAATATCTTAAGTTAAGTTCCAGCGTAGAGGTGCGTGAATCCAGTGAATACGTGTGGTTTACAGACTGTTCAACCATGTCCAAAGCTAGGCTTTGGACAAGTTGAATGTAATTCATGTAAAGAAAATAGATTACATGTGAGAGATCATGATTCGACTGATATGGTGGCAGATCGTATAACAGGATGAGTGAGAGAGAATGGCGGTCATGTAATGATTCGCAATGATGCATAATCCATTCATCAATGGAGGCGAGATGGATAAGAGAACGAAGCCATGTGTGAAATAGACATTTGATTAATCCCTATCATGATTAGCCAATAAAACTTATCAATAATTTTCAAATTTGAACATCTTGGCATATTAAATAAAACTGTTATAGGCTATGGTTTCATTCATCACTCCATTCAGAACATTGTTTATTTTCCTTATTCGGATCGACATTCAACCCGTCATTCAGTCCTTTGTACAAACTTTTGTTTATGCAAGATCTTATTGTTGATGCTGACCAAAGCTGATTTTGCGCTGATTTTGCAGAGAATTTATGAAGCTGTTAGTGCACAAAAGATGCTGTAAACTTTGCTTTTCTGGATCTTTGATTGCGTTCCTCTTTTTGTTCTTTGATTAGATCAATTTTCTTCTTTTTTTGCATTAACCTGAAAACAATTGTCAATGTATCAGAAATAAATCAATTTTTCATAAAAATTCAGAGAGTAAGAACAGTTCTAATCTCCCCCCCAAACCAAAAATATGCCATGTCCTCAAGTCATCAGATAGAAATGATTAAAATTAAAAAATTTCAATTGAAATTCTTACAGATAGCTTTCTTTTTAAAAAAAAATATTGTGATAATTTTCATAAGGAAATGAAATATTAACTAACAACGTAGATGATTCAAATATTAACTAACAACGTAGATGATTCAGATATGTGTTTGTATACTCAGGTTTTTATGAGTTATGTGAATAGCAATGCATTAACCAAACCTCTTTTACCCGATATTGACCCGTTGCTAGCAGGCATGTTCAGTACCCCAACGGGTTTATCTTGGTAATGTTAACACCCATAAAGTGCTCACTAGCTCATTCCCTTATTCACATTACCCATTTGTCCACCTTTCCACCATTTGAGCCTCTAAAGCCATCAAAAGGTCACCAAAAAGACCATAATACACCCCTTTTTCCCCTCACAATATATATTTTTCCTCAAAAAACATAAAAAAAACCCTAAAAAAGGGTCCAGAATTCCCAAAAATATTAAAAGGGAATACAAATATTCAAAATATTCAAAAAAGAAAAAAAGAGGGAAAAAGGTACCTAAACCATGTTGGTCAATACCATTGGTTTCCTCAAAACCACAATGGTATTCCCCATCACCAAAAACTATAAAAATGTAATAGGGGCTCCTCACTTTCCATCCATCCATCATCCTATCCTCATGCTGTCAAAATCTTTCTTGAGTTCTTTGACCATTGTAGCAATCTTGGAGAAGAGACCATTGGAGCCCGGAGCATCTCAACCTTGGAGCTGCTCAACACCAAACATCTTCACCACTTGAGGTATCATAATACAAAAGTCATTTTTTATTTCGTCTCTTGTTCTTGTTCTTAAATCTTTTCAAGTTTATTGTTATATGCACATGTTAGATTTAGATTAATTTATAGTTGTATTTGATTTCAATTTGAAGACTGCTACTACGAGTTAGTAGGTGCATCCTTGCACATGCTTGGTTGAAAAACCAAGCAACAGTTTTTTGGCGACTCCGCTGGCTTTCGAGCTTTAAATTTTTTCATTAGATCTTAGTTTTTTACTTGTTTTTATCATTTAAATTAGTAGATCTGCCATACTAGACAGCATATTCATTGCTGCCCTAGTTGTTGGCCCTTTCTGTAGCCTCTAACAGACCGAAATCTCAATTTTTGGTTTCATTTTCGGCGATCTGTTTTCTGTTTTTCGCATCGCGACTTTTTGCCCGACAGTCATGTGGCTCATTGCGACCTCACAGCTCTTTTCCGAGCGGTGCGCCGTGGCTTGGTGGCCTTTTTCCGCGCTGCACATCGTGGCTTCGCGGCAATTTTCTGTGCTACACATCGCTGCTTCGTGGCCATTTTTCATGCTGCACATCGCGGCTGCGCGACCATTTTCCGCACTGCACTTCACGGCCTAAACCCACGATGCACATCATGGCTTTTGCCCTAAAACCTGCGATGCTGTTATTTTGAATTCGGCCAATTTTTTAGAAAAAAATTTGTTGTATTTTTTACCCATTTAGCCTATTTTCCAGCATTATTTTTTCTGCATTATTATAGCAATAGTGAAACATTTTCTAT
Source organism: Larix kaempferi (assembly GCA_027924585.1). Classification (NCBI taxonomy): domain Eukaryota; kingdom Viridiplantae; phylum Streptophyta; class Pinopsida; order Pinales; family Pinaceae; genus Larix; species Larix kaempferi. The sequence goes on along the minus strand of BSBM01001174.1, from coordinate 2,028,008 downwards.
TACATATGCTCCATTAAAATCTTTTTAAAAATTTCAGTAAGTGAAAGAAAGGTTTTTAGCACTATGTTTAGATCATAGATTTCATTTCTTAGCAATTTTCGAACCAATTTTCAGATTTTCTCAATAGTTTTGCCCAAGCAAGCACTTAGAAATCCATTTATTTCTTACAATATTTGCTTTCCTTTAAAAAGTTATTTCAAAAATCCATAGTTTTTGAATTACTTTTGTTAAAGCATTTACTTTTCAGAAAAAGCCTTTATTTTTTGCAAATTGGAATCGTCTTGTTTTTCATTTGTAATCAATCACCCAAGCGAGGCAAATCATTTTCAATTAAATAATCACACATGCACCCAATCTGCTACATTTTTAATTAACTGAGCCTTAAAATCTACCTAAACTCAACCAACACTTTAACCCCACTTGGGGAACACTTAAAGAATCTTGTATCTAGGTAGGATTGGGGGGATAGGTGTGCCAATAACACCCCTCAATTATTTACATCTGAGACATAGTGGTTGTCTTTTAGGGTCCCAAAAATCTCTTATAATTTTGACACGGTTATCAACCAATTTATCGGGAAGGCCTCTCCCTTAGGAGGGTTGAAGTAGCTAGACTGGTTCCAGAAGCCTGACTGGAATACCACAATCCATTCAGTAACCGAAGGATACCTTTTGAAGTTCTTGGTGTACACCTGTATGGGGGTACAACAACGATAGAACCAAACTGCAGATTCACCCAACCGAACGTGTCATGAATAGGGTATCCTAGTTGCCATTTTTTAGGATTGTCTACCCGGTGTCCCTCCCGGTAGGGAGATATCTAGCCGTTGATTCTACACTCTATATTGTCTGAATTGGATTTCATCACCTTGCAGAGGATATAGTTTGTTGACTCACAATACTTCTAGTTAGGTGTTTGCATGATACAATACCCACCTTTGGTCTAGTGAGCACCACTTTTTTCTAGGAACTGTTTGACTTTTGGTATTCTGACCACTTTTTTGTATCCCTCCACTTATTATAGCACAATTGTTATAATAAGTGCTTTTGAGTTTGGCTGTTGGCCTGAGAGCCATTATTTTTTCACACTCCCCTCCTGCACACATTGTTGCACTAGAGTTTTGAGTTTTTATCTCACCACCATCCATTGACATTTCTAGACATTTCTCACCATTGAGGATTTAAGACGATCCCATCATTTTCAGGGTGAACCCCCTCAGTTCGGTACACTTGACTCTACACATCACAGACGTAGAGCGTTATCCCTTGACTTGACACGTCATCGACATAGAACAAAGTCATCTGATTCTGACGTGCCTTATTTTACATCAGATTCTAAGGCTGAATCCGAACACCCTACTAAGACATCACCAACCAACCCCATGGCTTGATCACAATACGACCCCCTTTTCACCAGTGCTATTGGAGATACATCAACAAAACCTACTACTACCGTGCCACCCACGGTAACCACAACCCACTTAGGCATGCCTAATATAGGGGCCATTCCCCCTTTAGGTATGCCCAACACAACACCACCACCTATTATGGGTATGCCCAACATAGGGGTCACACCCCCTCTCATTACCAAAACTCAGATCCCAGGGATTCCTGGAACCATTCCTACCCCCTTTGCAACCCATGTTGCACTTGGGAGCACAGGCCCTTCCCACACCACATCGGTTGGAGGACACATCCCTTCCATACCTAGCATACCCTTAGGGGGCATTGGACCACTACATAATGCTACCTTTAATAGTTATGTCCCAGTCACCACGCCACACCCATTTGCCAGTCTACCATACATGGCTATTCTGAACTTGCCATACCTAGCCATGTTAACCAATGATCCTATTAGACACAACCCTACATGGACACCCATGCCCACCAAGCTTCCCTCAGATATCCCAAAATTTGAAGGAAAAGTTGGGGAAGATCCCTAGAACCACATCATGTCATTTCACCTATGGTGTTCCTCTAACTCCATAGTAGATGATTCCATTAGACTGAGACTGTTACAACAAATGTTCAATGGCTCTGCATCCAAGTGGTACATTGAGCAACCACATGGGACCCACAACACATTTACGTCCCTCGCCTCAACTTTCCTCCATTTTTTCCAACTACCTGTATGCTATGATGCAGGAGTTGAAATACTTTTATCTTGTAGACAGGACACCGCTACACACATCACTAATCATATCCATGAGTGGCGTAAGCATCGTAGCCTCTGCAAGATAAAACTTGACGACCGAATATTTTTGGACTGGTTTCTCAAATCACTCCTTCCCCTCATAGCCAAAGATGTAGCTTCCGAACGACCCTAGTCAGAAGAAGAAGCTATCTTAAAAGCTCAACAATTCAACCTCATATATGCCCAGTCAGGATATCTATACACTATTTTACTTGACGCCCCGCATGGCGATCCATCCCACCATGACGCGCCGGGGGCATCCCATGCAGCCGACGGTACTATCGGCCAAGTTATGGCGAAAAACAAACCTTTTACCATGATGAGTACAAACAAAACCCTAGACCTGTCTAGGGCTTCATCCAATTCCGGGGCTACAACTTCGTATGCTCCTGTAACACACACCCATCACATCCATGGACCTTCGTGTCCACCACAATGTTATGGGAATGCACCACCAACTTATGTGCCAGCTCCATGTTATAACCAACCGTCCCACCAGACTCTGGTCTAGCCACAAGCCCAAGTGGCTTATTATCCCCAACCGGCAGCACCTCTTGCTCCGACACTTCTAGCAGCTCAAAGTTATCCACAACAGCAACCAATAGGGCCACCTCCGAACCCTCTTGTTTACTACCCACCGTAACCTACTCCAGAGCTGGCACGACCTCAAAACCCACCTACTCCCCAAGGGCATGTGTACGCGCAGCAAAATCAACCTCCAAACCAGAACAACCAGCGAGGTCAACAAAACCGCGGAAGAGGACGTAACTGCGGAAACAACCACCAACATAATCAAGGTGCACCACAACCTAATCCTCCAGACAACAATAATGTTGCTCCCCCCAACCAAAATACTGACCGCCCACCAAAACAGGCTAAAAATAATAACTTGAGAACAAACCATCCATGTTCCATATGTGGAGTCTACGGACATTACACACATAATTGTCCCCATTTAGATCGAGCATGTCAACTCTGGACTGACGATGCCCAACGGCAAGGACATGCTGCATAGCCAACACCCCCCCCTCAGCAACAACCCATGATATTGCAAAATCCCTTACCTAACCAAGGCACGCTCAACATTCGTCCAAATGATCCCCCTTAAGCATTCGCTACAACATAGCAGTAAATCACTTACACAGCAACTGCCTACCAGCATGCAGAGTCCAACACTCACCATTTGCTCATGATGTCAATCTTCAAACCCATCGCAATCAATATGGATCCACCTCGGAGGCTACACCTACCGACCCATCATCGAGTACTCTCCCAACTGATCAACCACTTCGCATACCCACTATGCCAATGGATGGGTGCCCCAAAGCACCTCGTTTCCCTTTGAGACGGATTAACAATAACCTGAACGCTCATGCAGCTTCCAACTATAACATTGTAGAGGATTTAGCTCAGTCCCCCGCTACTATGTCCTCTCTTGAAATCTTAAAAAATTGTCCTGCACAAAGAAAGTTGTTGTTATCTGCCATTGGTGCTATAGATCCTAACAACTCTAACATGATGGATTTCGACTTAGAACAAGCTGAACCTCGCATGCCTACATCTCTAGCTTTTCAAGTTTCAGTCTCCATTCGCAACCTCGTTGTCCATCGATGCATAATCGATGAAGGGGCCTCTACCTGCATCATGTCAACTTTCGTATGGTAGAAACTTGGATCCCCAACACTACAACCATCCACTACTGCATTACGAGCATACGATGGTTGTGCAGCTCAACCTCAAGGATTGCTAGTGAACGTACCCATACAACTTGGGGGCAAATTGGTTCTTATAGATATAGAGGTCATCAACGCCCAACTTGATTACAATATCCTTCTATGACGAAGCTACATCTATAAGATGAAAGTTGTCGTTTCTTCAGTTTTCTGCATCATGATGTTCCCCCATGAAGGACGCGTAGTCAAAATCGACCAGATTACATATTATGATCCCAATGGCCCCGCAACACCAAAAAATGTTCTTCCCGTGATCGAATAACCCGTTCTTAGTGCACCAACATCGTTCGTCTCATCAATTGGACCCGGGATATATTCGGATACCCCCTTGACCACCACTTTCCCTTCTATCCCACTCCCTCCCTAGGTAACTAAAGTATCCAATTTGTGCACCTTATCGCACAATGAACAACAATATCCTCAACAACCTCAACCACCGCCACTAGCGCCCATTGTGCCTACTCATATCGGAACAACATCGATCCATACCATCCCATTCTTTCTTCCTTTTTCTGGAGTTGTCAGCTCGCTAGTAATGGCTACACTCAACCTCCCAGGTTTAACAATAGGGTTACCAGTATGGTACCTACCTGCACCAAACCCCCCGCCGACTCCGACCATTGTTTTACAACCGGTACAACCCATGAATATGTCAAACCATCCACCACCTGGCATACCAAACCACCAAAATCGTCCACCACCTAGTGTTTCGAACCCCCAAAACCGATCAATTCCAACAGGGGGCACTACATCGACATCTACTTATGTCCCCCCTCAATCCCGCCACACTGGGGGCAGAGGTCCTCAAACCTACAACACTGCACCCACAACTCGCACCCCCCAGTGACTCCTAAATTAGCCAATAATCCCCAAACCCGTGTGCTCCCTAAGTGCTCCTTGTGCAATGATATTGGCCATGCCACACATCTATGTCCACAACTATCAGCACTTCAAGAACACATGAATATGTTGGACGATGACGTCAACATTCCAGTTGTCAAATTAGAATTACCATCTCAACCTCGTGATAAATCATTGTGCACAAACCACCCTTGTGCAATATGTGGAATCTACGGCATTATTCACATCACTACCCGGATCTCTCAGATTACAGAGAAGCCCTATATGAGATGAATAATGCCGACCTAGAGATATCCCCCCCACTTGTTGAGGAAATTTTCCCTCCGGAATCATGCCATTAAGAAGAAATCAATACCATTTACATGATTTCAACTACTTATAAACCCGAGCCACTGAATTTATGGACCAACTACTTTTGCACTGATGAGGAGATTATAGAAACACTCACCGCATCGGATTACCCTTCGGATGATATGCACCATCGATCATACTTCCTCCCTGAGGCATCTACGTCCACCGCGACGAACCAACTATCTGTTGAGTCCAAAGACTTCTTACCAACTAAGGTCGATTGGTTCAAAGATCCAATGCCAGCCCCAGAAGCCTTCGAGGAAGGTAACATGGCTAACATTTCACCCATTATAAAAATCGATATCTCCACCACCCCCGGAAAGCCTGAGCTTATCTCTTTGGGTGCATCTTGCACTAAGAAAGAAACCCAAGCTTATAAGAAACTCTTCCAAGATTTTTGAGATGTCTTTGCTTGGTATTATACCTAGATGCCTGGTCTTGATCCTACCATTGTGGAACATCACATAGATACTTGGCCCAATGTATCACCGGTTAGCCAGAAACAACGTCCCATTCACACATCCAAGCTTCCAGCCGTTAAAGCAGAAATCAAGAAGCTACGAGCAGCAGGTTTCATATACCCGATTGCATATACCACCTGGATTTCAAATCCAGTACCTGTTAATAAGAAAGTTGGCACCATCCGTGTCTATACTGACTTCCGAGACCTCAATCTAGCTTGTCCCAAAGACAACTTCCCCACACCATTTATTGACCAACTAATTGATGAGTGTGCAGGGCATGAGGTACTCTCTTTTATGGACGGTTTCTCCGGATATAACCAAATCAAAATCTGTAAAGAAGATCAATACAAGACTGCTTTTACCACCCCATGGGGCACCTTCGCCTATCGCGTCATGCCTTTCGGTCTCAAGAATGCGGGATCCACTTTCCAATGAGCCATGACTTATTTCTTTCATGATCTGCATAAAATCATTAAAGTTTATCTTGATGACCTCACCGCCTGATCTAAGAAACGATCTGACCACTTAGAAGATCTTCGACAGGTTTTCTTACGTTGTCACAAATACAAAATCCGCTTGAACCCTCTTAAATGTGTATTTTGCGTTACAGCAGGTCATCTGCTGGGGTTTGTCATTTCAGAGAAAGGAATCACCACTGACCCTCTTAAAGTTCAAGCCATAGTGGACCTCCCCTCACCACATACATTATGACAGCTGCAAAGCCTACAGGGGAAATCCAACTTCCTTCATCGTTTTGTCCCAGACTATGCCACCACAGTACATGGTTTCCTCTGATTGCTACGTCTTCACACCTACTTTGTATGGGACGACCAAGCAGAAGGAGCTTTCACGGACCTCAAAAAAGCACTTACAAGCGCCCCTTTGATTTCTCCACCAGATTTCAAAAAAGACTTTACCCTTTACATTTCGGCGTTAGATCACACCGTCTCTGGAGTTCTCGTCCAAGAAGACTCCACTCACCAAGAGCATGTAATTTACTATGTGAGCCGGACCTTGTCATGCCCACCACTGCGCTACCAACACAAAGAGATGGCCCTCGCCATCATCTTTTCCATACAAAAACTGTAACATTATATTCTTCTCAACCATACCACAGTTGTGGCAAATTCCAATCCAATGGTCTATCTCTTGAATCGTTGCCTTCTACACGGCCGTGTTGCCAAATGGGTGATTATCTTACAAGAATATGACCTAACTTTTAAAACCCCGAAGAGCACCAAAGCTTTAGCACTTGCTCAACTCATCACAGAGTTACCATCATCATTGTCATCACCAACTATCCATACTGATATGATCGACGAACATTTGTTCGTCATCTCATCGAACGACCCCTGGTATGGCGACATTTTGGTATACCTCCGCACACAGAAGTTTCGACCCAACGTCAACCGTGATGGACACCGTCGCATTCATCACCATGCCACCCGTTATCTCCTCTTGGGTGATGTCCTCTATCGAAGTAGCATTGACACCATCTTATGACGATGCCTTTCCCAAGACGAAGCAGAACAAGTCCTTAACGACTGTCATAGCGATGCCTGCGACGGCCATTTTTCAGGAATGGCCACCGCCCAAAAGGTGATCCGCACTGGTTATTTTTGGCCATCATTATTCACTAATTGTATTACAGCAGTCAAACACTGCCAAAACTAATAGCTCTTTGCCCCAAAAGCAAGAACCCCCCCCCCTCGCCCCCCTTCATCCGCTCGTCATCGCTGGACCATTTTGCAAATGGGCCATTGAATTCATGGATTGCAATCCCACATCAGCTAGCGGTCACAAACACATTATTGTGGCTGTTGATTACTTTACCAAATGGGTGGAGGCCATGCCTACTTACAATTGCATAGCCGATACTGCAGCCCACTTTTTCCTCAACCATGTTATTGCTCGTTTCAGAGTATCAAAACAATTCGTCTCAGACCATGGCTCTCACTTCCAAGACTCTGTTTGGAGAGAATTGTCCACACTCCTTAAATTTGAACACCATTTCTCCTCTGCCTACTACCCCCAAGGGAACGGCCAAGTCAAAGCTGTTAACAAAATTTTGAAAACCATCTTCCAACGCACCGTTGACAAACATAGATCCAATTGGCATCACATGATTTTTCCCGCATTATGGGCTTACCGTACGTCGACCAAGACCACCAGCGGCTTTACCCCATTCCATTTAGTTCATGGCGTGGAATTTGTCCTCCCCATTGAATGCCAGATACCCACATTACAAATGTCCGTAGAACTTCTCCCCGATACATCAATGATTGAAGAAGGATTATTTCTTTTAGAGCAGGCCGAGGAAGATCGCCGCACAGCTCTCCAAATAATCGAAGCCACAAAGAACAGATCTAAACTTCATTACGATAAACTTGTTCACCCACAAGCATTTAGTGAAGGTGACCTCGTACTTGCCTATGATCAAGCTCATGACAAAACGGGAAAATGAAAGTTTGTATCCATGTGGCAAGGCCCATATATTATACACACTTGCCTCGGACAGGGGGCATATATTTTGACCGACTCAGAAGGAAACCCCCTATGCAACCCCCGTAATGGGTTGTACCTCAAATGATTTTACCCATAGAAAATCTGATGGACACCACAGTCCACTATTGTACAGTCTTTTTTTTTTTTTACAAAAAATACAAAAACCTAAAAATTTGTTTTTTCCTGCATGACCACAGATGGATCCTGTTCCACTTTACTATGTTGGCTTCGTTGATGGTACAAGCCATTGGTCTCCTAATCTTGCCTCCAGTGCTTGCGTAATATATTCACCTTCATATGAGTTGACCCACATCGACGGAGTGTGCATAGGTGCTGCCACCAACAACCAAGCTGAGTACGATGATGTGAGCAGTCTCTTGGCCGTTGCTCTCCAAATGAACATAAGTCACCTTAGCGTTTTCTTGGACTCCCAGCTCCTTGTTTCCCATCTCAACAATGATTACCAGGTATGCGATCCCTGTCTATTCAGAAAATTCCTGCGCACTAAACAAATGATTCGTGTTCGGGTACACAGGGTACTACCAAAGGACCAAACACCAAGAGCAACCACTTCACACAAATAGATCACAGATCAACACACCGATGTTTTGACGTGGTTTAAACCCTCTTGAGGGAAAAACTCCACGGCCCCGGCCAAATAGCTTCTACGAGACAATTTATTATGCAAAGAAAGAAAGTTACAAATGAGCTTCTCATAATTGATCAACTAAACAATGACCCTCCATGCTCTTTAAATAGAGATCATGGACCAATCGGGTGTTAAGCCACGGATCAAGGTTAGGTTTGATCTAAGAGAAGTTGAGCCATCGGATCACTCTATGTCGGAAACATATCATGACCATCGGATTAAGTATTTGCAAATGCATACTAATGTATACTAAAGAAACACACTGTCCCTAATGGATATATTACACAAGTTGATCTTAACTAACTCCTAAGTGTCTAAATATCCTAACACCCCCCCTTAAGAACAACTTGGGATAGGATTGAAGGATTTACAAAAGTGACACTATTAGGAGAAGGAAGGAGGCATTAGAGCCTATCCCCCCTTAATGACAAGTTCTTGAACTCCTAACATAGATCGAAGTTTAGAAAAATTCGCTTCTGTAAGAGACTTGGTGAAGATGTATGCAACTTGATCATCTGTAGGGCAAAAGAGCACTTCAAGAACCCGATCATGAAAAAGATTTCTGATGAAGTGCATATGTTGTCAATATGTTTGCTACGTTGGTGTAGAACTGGATCTTTGGCAAGCTTGATGGCACTTTGATTGTCGCACCAAAGTGGAGTAGGCTGCTTCTGCTCGAATCCAAACTCTGAAAGTATCTGTCGAAGCCATAAATCTTCCTGACTGGCATTGACGACTGCTCGATATTCTGCCTCTACTAAAGAAAGAGCAAGAGCTTGTTGTTTCTTACAAGCCCAAGTAATAGGTCCAGATCCCAGACTGAAAACATAACCTGCAGTAGACTTTCGATCATCAGGATCGCCGGCCCAATCTGAATCAGTGAAACCAACCAACAAAGGTTCCCCCCTTATACTGTAATGAATCCCAAACTGAATTGTACCTCGAATATATCGAAGTATTCTTTTAGCTGCTTTCTAGTGACTTTCATGAGGTGTCTGCATATAACGGGCAACTCGACCAATGGCAAAGGAAAGGTTAGGACGGGAATGAGTCAAGTATAAGAGACTACCAACAAGCTGACGATACAAGGTGGCATCGACTTTAGGTGAAGTACAAGTGGCAGAAAGTTTGACTCCAGACTGAAAGGGAGAAGGGGCTGGTGTACAATCTTCCATGTGAAAGCGATGAAGAAGGTCACAAGCATACTTAGACTGAGAAAGAAAGATTCCTTCTTTGGTTTGCAGGACTTGGAGACCAAGAAAATAATGCAAATGTCCTAATTCTGACATTTCAAAATTTTGTTTAAGACTGGATTTCACATGGGTTATAAGCTTAGGGTCACTACCAGTAAGAATAAGGTCATCAACATATAGAACAAGTATGATGAGATGGTTTCCTACTTTCTTGGTATAGACATTGGGGTCAAAATGGCATCTAGAAAAACCAATTTCAAGGAGAAAGTTATCCATTTTGGCATAGCAAGCTCTAGGAGCTTGCTTAAGTCCATATAAGGATTTCTTAAGGTGGCAGACAAGGATAGAGTTATTCTGAACATAGCCAGGAGGTTGTTCCATGTAAATTTCCTCTTGTAAATCACCATGTAAGAAGGCAGACTTGACATCCATTTGATGGACTTCCCAGTTGTGTAAGGCTGCAAGGGAAAGAACAAGGTGGATGGAGTTCATTTTTGCGACAGGAGCAAAGGTTTCATTGTAGTCATTCCCTTCAACTTGGGAAAAAACATTGGAAACTAACCTTGCCTTAAGTCTTTCAACACTTCCATCTGTTGCATACTTAGTTCTCTAGACCCATTTACATCTGACAAGTTTTCTTCCTTTTGGAAGAGGTACAAGATCCCAAGTATCGTTCGCCATTAAGGAACGATATTCTTCATCCATGGCTGCATCCCAATCTGGATTCCCTGAAGCTTCTGCAAAAGTTTCTGGATCATGATTCTCAGAAAATTGAGCCAAAAGAGAAGAGGCTCGCTGAAACTGAGAACGTGTTCGATGTTGATCTCTAGGATCACCGGCAAGATCACCAGTTGCTTCACATGTTGAATGGACCCATCGAGGAAGCACTTGTGCTGGTGCAACTGGAGGAGCATGAGCAACCGGAGGTGGATTTTCATCCTCACTGTCATCATCAGAAACTTGAGTTGGAAACCTGTCAAGGAAGTTGGAAGAAGAAGAAGGAGGCACAAACGCCAAATCAGGCTCGCAGGACAAAGATGGCACAATCACCGAGTTAGGCTTGCAGGCCAAGAGATTTTCATCAATTTGTATCAGAGCTATAGGTCACGAGTTCGATACACACTCGGCTTGCGCTGAGGGGGAGATTGTTGCACGAAATTGCAAGTAGTCAGCGCTCCCTGGTGTATCGTGACAAGGGACTAATTTCCTCTCATGGTCTCCTCCTCTCTATGGTGCATGACACTTACTGGACGAAGCCTCCAACCCCGCCCTTCGGCAGGGGTCCATGCACCAGTGCTCACCGCACCATGTTCGGGTACACAGGGTACTACCAAAGGACCGAACACCAAGAGCAACCACTTCACACAAACAGATCACAGATCAACACACCGATGTTTTGACGTGGTTTAAACCCTCTTGAGGGAAACACTCCACGGCCCCGGCCAAATAGCTTCTACGGGACAATTTATTATGCAAAGAAAGAAAGTTACAAATGAGCTTCTCATAATCGATCAACTAAACAATGACCCTCCATGCTCTTTAAATAGGGATCATGGACCAATTGGGTGTTAAGCCACGGATCAAGGTTAGGTTTGATCTAAGAGAAGTTGAGCCATCGGATCACTCTATGTTGGAAACATATCATGACTGTCGGATTAAGTATTTACAAATGCATACTAATGCATACTAAAGAAACACACTATCCCTAACGGATATATTACACAAGTTGATCTTAACTAACTCCTAAGTGTCTAAATATCCTAACAATTCGACAATTTGAATCCATTTCATTCACACATGTCCCAAGGAGTCTCAACAGTGTAGCAGACCAAATGGCAAACAACATTCTTGATTGGCACACCAATCAAACCATGTAGAAAAAACAAAAAATTGCATCCGCGTGCATAACATGTGCCTCCATGGGCATATACAAGAATTAAAATATTGCATCCATGTGCATAACATGTGCCTCCACGGGCATATACAAGAATAAAACATGCCTCCATGGGAAAACAAATAGAAAACAAATACATCGATGTGCATACACGACTATATACCAAAACATATACATATATATATATATATATATATATATATATATATATATATATAATCATATAGTCACAATGTCACAGGTGCCCTCAGCACCAAATATACAAAAACATACAGCCGTACAAAAAGGAACATCCCCATATGCTCATCAGCATTTGGGGGCAAATATACAATCAACTACTCATCAAGATCCCCAGGATCCTTTGACCCTTCCTCCGTTGGCTCCTCCGGATCCTCCTGATCCCGAGCCCTCCTCTCGGCCATCACCACTGCTACTCTAAGCAGGATAGAACGCCACTCCCGAGGAGCATCGAAACAAAGCTTGATAAGATCCCGGTCCAAGTTCCTCCACCCCTCCTCTGGCGCTCCTACTAAAATCATGTCCAGTGTCTCTTGTACGCCCTCAAAGGAATCATCTCAAGGGTGAACAACCCCTCGAGGATGTGGAGGTGGCACCGCTACAGGTGGAGGAACGACCACCATCGCCCATCCCCTATGACCCACATGATCAGCTGGTGGTATCGGACCAACATCTGCATAATCAAACAAGTGAACCAAGTCAATATCATATAAATATCTCTAACTATACTCATAACAAAATCATCTAAACACATGATATAGTAGAGAACCAAAAATAAAGACATACCATCTAAACCCAAGCTTGCCCCTGAGCTCGAGGCATCTCCGGATCTCCTCGATAATCCATGCCAGCATATGGATAGTCATCAATTAGTAGGGGGATCTACTCCCACTGCTCATACATGTCCTCAGAAAAGAACCCGCGGATACCACCACCACCCCGGGGCATCATCTGCCCCCACCGCACCATCCGTGGCTCACTAACCAACCCATATTGAACCAACACACACGGCCGCAGGGTCGGTACCCGCTCAAAGAAAAAACAACAAAGGAAGGAGGCATAGCATAACTCTCCCCGCTCCCGACTGACCTTGTCCAAATCTCACCAGACACAGGCCAAAAACATCTAACCCCACGCATAGTAGGTCCCTCTCAACACAGAATCTACCATCATCGTTTGTCCCCTAGAAAAACGATGTGGTGCCGCGGCACCCAACATGCACAGAACACAGGCCCCAACAGCACGCATCTCCCACTCCCTCAGAGATCTCAGGATCAATGTGTTGTTCTGCGCAATAACACCTGGCACACAGAATCTCTCCAGAAGGTCCTCAATATCTAAACCAGCTAGGATCCTCGGCAGAAGATCCCCTACCTCCCCTAAGCGAGGCAACCCAGTAAGAAAGTAAACGTCAGAAAGGGTGATCTCCAACCTCTCACCCCCCACTATGAAAGCAACCTCTACTGGAACCCAGAAGCCCACCAATTTGTTCAGCAGCTCTCTGACTGAATGCATGGGTGGAATCTAAGCGAACTTTAGGAGCCCGCCTACAGCCAAATCCTACCAGACAACCTGGTCAGTCCGAATCCACACCGTCAAATCCGCATCCATCTCTTGCTCATGCCATGATACTAGCGGTCTCCTCAACATCCTGCCAAAAAACAAAGAAATATTTTTAGAAACAGAAAAAAATTTCAAAAAATTCCATCGCGGCTTTCAGGCCTATAGCCGCGATGATCATCCCGGCTTTTCCATCAAAATCCACGATGATCATCGCGGGTATCATCCACGAACCTGCGATGAACATTGTGGGTATCGGCCCCACAGTCGCGATGAACATCGCGACTGTCAGTGCGATAGTCGTGATGAACATCGCGACTATTGACCCCAAAACCGCGATGAACATTGCGGGTTTCGAGCTGAAACCCGCGATGTTCATCATGAAAAATGAAGCGAAACCCACGATATTCCACGTTGGAATGCCAATGTGGAATTTCATGGCCTCCAGGGACTCGTCGCTAACCAAAAAAGACATAAACTGAAAGGCTAAGGCACATAGGATTACCTGAAGTTCGCAGAAGGAAAATCCAACGGTCAAATCTCCCACAAATCAAGAAAGAGCTCTGACCTTACTCAATTGCTCTGTGAAACTCGCACGTAACAATGACACATGTCACATTGGGTCCACACACTATTTATAGAGATTTGACCATTCTTCCAACAACGATTTTGGTATCATACGACGTCCGTTTTTCAAACCGTTGGTACCATTGGAATCGAAACATCGAGAACTTCACAATAGTCCACTCCTTTTCCATTTCCACTAGGTCCCATTTTCGGGCATTTATTACATGCCCCACGTCACCTCGGTTTGCATTCCACATCGGTCGTTGTCCATTTTTGATGAGTCTTATACGTTGGATTCAGTTTTCTGCACTCATGACAATGCTTAAGATCATTTCTCGCTGTCACCTCCATATTTTTTGGGCATTTTTTACCCATGCCCCTCATTGCCTCGGTTTGCGTGCCACATTGGTCGTCATCCATTTTTGACGAATTTTATATCATCGGATTCAGTTTTTCATGCTCATGATGATGCTTGAGATCATTTCTCACTCTCACCTCCAGATTTTTTGGGCATCTTTTTCCCATGCCCCTCATTGCCTCGGTTTGCGTGCCACATTGGTCGTTGTCCATTTTTGACGAATTTTATATCGTTGAATTCAGTTTTCCATGCTCGTGAAGATGCTTGAGATCATTTCTCGCTCTTACCTCTAGATTTTTCGGGCATTTTTTGCCCATGCCCCTCGTCGCCTCAGTTTGCATGCCACATTGGCCGTCATCCTTTTTTGATGAATTTTATATCGCTGGATTCAGTTTTTCGTTCTCGTGATGATGATTGAGATCATTTCTTGCTCTCACCTCCAGATTTTTTGGGCATTTTTTCAAATACCCCTCGTTGCCTCGGTTTGCGTGCCACATCGGTCATTGCCCATTTTTGACGATCTTTATGTCACCGGATTCAGTTTTCTGCACTCATGACGATGCTTGAGACCATTTCTCGCTCTCATCAATACCTTTTTTTTTGGTATAGTTTTATCCCTTTTTCAGGCCAAGCAATTCCTTTTACAAAAAAGGCACTTAGGGAGTTTCTGTTAAGCTCTTTTCTAACTCCTAAAACAATGAAAAGATCACCGAGCAACCTTGCTTCCTTTCATGCTCGCTAAAAGTATTTGAAAGGGCGTCTACCTGGTATAAGTTTACCCCTTTTTCGGACCTTGTAGACTAATTATGAAAAAGGAATACTCTAGTCACATCGGCTAGAAGAGTTCTCCATTTGCATCATTTTATGCTTTTTCGGGCCTTGGAGACTAACTTACGAAAAAGAACACCAATGGAGTCTTCTTATCGCTTTCAGACTCTCGAAAAATGAAAGCAACCATGAGCAATCACTGTCTTGGGCTCACATAAATCCACAGGATGGTACTCCTCCACTAATTCAGAGTCTTCTTATCGCTTTCAGACTCCTTAAAAATGAAAGCACTCATGAGCATGAACAGTCTTGGGCTCACAAAATCCGTAGGATAGTACCATTTCATAGCACACTTTTATCGCTTCTTGGAGCTCATTAAAACTACGAAGAAGGACCCAATGGTGCTTCTCGGTGCCACAACAGATCACATCTACTCATATGGAAGCTTCCCCATTTTGATCGCCTTTGTTTAGAGCATTCTGCAGTATGTCACCCTGAGAGTCCCTCTACAGCATCCATCAGCTTGTCCCCCCCAGAGTCACTCCAATCTACAATACATACCCTTTAGTCCTTAAAGCTATGATCCCCACACCTACAAGTCAGTTTCCTATGCTTCCAGGTCAACCATGTCATCATGCTCTGAACAAAGGAAGTTTGAGTCCACCCACTTGATGACCCCAGTTATTTCCCATCCCCATAGTATTTTAGTCCTACCATTAGTACTATCCTACTTCGGTTGTACACCTCACACTCCTATCAAGGAAACATCATTTCCTTTATAGTTTCCGGTCTCCCTCTGTTGACGCCAACCAAATTTATTCCATAGGATAGACCTAGAGGTCCTTGTGCCTTGGACTCATCACCATTTCTGATGAGTGCTTGCGAATCATTTCGTGAGGAGCCATCAGTGCCTCTCTAAATGGTTGTTTCTCACATGCTCGACTTCAAACACCTTGATCACATTGTTGAGACTCGCACGGGGTATTGGTACTTTCAGTTATTTGTTGAAGACCCCGGATACCACAAGACTCTTCCACATTTGAGAGTCTACTTATGGAAACAACCAGTTACATTTTCCTATAGATATCCAGGTTGCGCATGGCGACAGTATTTAGATGTACCCCAGTTTTATACTCCCTTGAGTATACAGTTACATACTCCTCAGATTAGACTCACAATTGTTGAGTCCCTATAGATGTTGGACACCTTCAGTTTTAGCAGTTCATCAACTCTTCTGATACCTTTTTTAGAACGGTTGTTACATTTTTTCCAGTGTATCAATTATTCAGATCAGTCATGATATGACCATGAGTATGTCCCATCATTGTGTCCCCTCTGGACCATTATGATGTACCAGTAGATTTTTTATGTATTATTGTGGTCCCCCTTCTTGGGACTAATTGTTATGTATATGTCTTGATACGAGCATGGGTATGCCCGCCTCATCCATGATCAGAGATTATCCCTCATTCATATTGAGGCCATGTAATATTTTTTTTTTTGCAGCTTCCAAGGGGTCGTTGATCCAGTCTCCAACCGGTCTCTTCTCTACTCCAAACCCCAGGAAAAACACAAAAGAACTATGATGTCTATCAGCCATATGATGAGCTCTTGCCCTCACACATCAGGGAGCAATCTGTTAACACCCATAAAGTGCTCACTAGCTCATTCCCTTATTCACATGACCCATTTGTCCACCTTTCCACCATTTGAGCCTCTAAAGCCATCAAAAGGTCACCAAAAATACCATAATACACCCTTTTTTCCCCTGACAATATATATTTTTCCTCAAAAAACATAAAAAAAGCCTAAAAAAGGGTCCAGAATTCCCAAAAATATTAAAAGGGAATAAAAATATTCAAAATATTCAAAAAGGAAAAAAGAGGGAAAAAGTTACCTAAACCATGCTGGTCAATACCATTGGTTTCCTCAAAACCACAATGGTATTCCCCATCACCAAAAACTATAAAAAGGTGATAGGGGCTCCTCACTTTCCATCCATCCATCATCCTATCCTCATGCTGTCAAAATATCTCTTGAGTTCTTTGACCATTGTAGCAATCTTGGAGAAGAGACCATTGGAGCTTGGAGCATCTCAATCTTGGAGCTACTCAACATCAAACATCCTCACCACTTGAGGTATTATAATACAAAAGTCATTTTTTATTTCGTCTCTTGTTCTTGTTCTTAAATCTTTTCAAGTTTATTGTTATATGCACATGTTAGATTCATATTAATTTATAGTTGTATTTGATTTCAATTTGAAGACTACAACTACAAGTTAGTAGGTGCATCCTTGCACATGCTTGGCTGAAAAACCAAGCAACAGGTACCATGCAAGCATAGCCTCATTGGCAACAAGCCTGTTCAGTACCCCGACGTGTTTACTTGCATTTACCGAGCTTCGTTGTTTAAGATTTTACTTAGCATGGACCCGCTGCCAGCGAGCTTGTTCAGTACCCCAGCGTGTTTGCTTCGTATAATGCTATATATATAATTTTTTTTTCTTTTTTTTTGTAAGGAAGCCGGTTGGCACTAGAGTGTGCTGAGCCTGTTAAACACATAATTCAAAATTTAGCACAACCTTATGAGTAACTTTATTTATAATGGCCTAAATTATAGATCATGCCAAAAGATAATAACCTAAAGCTGTTCTTTGACTTCACAATCTATCTTCTTCATAAAAAGTCAGTAATGTTCCCCACAAAATAGAAAATATCACCCATTTTTAGGCTACCTTTTAAAGGTGCTTTGGAGACAAGTTTTGATAATGAGTCAAGGATGAACTAGTAGTCCATAGGTGTAAGATAGAGTTTTGTGGAAACCATAATAATTCAAGTAGGTATTTTAACAATTGTTCTAATGATAAATCAGAAGTGTACATGTCTGAATCAAGTACTATAAATAGAATCATAAAAGAAAGTGGTTATAAATTATATAAAAAATGCTTTATCTTTTCACTAAAAATTTGAATTTTAGCAGTATCCGAAAGAGAGGGAGAACTATAAATATTTCTTTTTAGAACACTTCCCTTTTCGCATAATATCATATGAGTTGATCACAAGGATAGGGTTCTTGTGATTAAGTTACAAAACCACTTGTCAGATGATTCAAATTTTTATTCAATCAAAACATATGTACAAAACAAGTCATGTAAAATTTTGAAAGGAAAAAGAGTCTTCCTGTTTTATTGACAATACTTTACAAACTGATCATGATAGATTTCCTATAAAAAGAAAAATGTAATCAGTTATTTTTAGAGACGACTCATTATTATTGAAAATAAAAAACATATTTACATATATACAAAAGAAGATAACCCGAAATGATTCAAGGACTAGGAGGACGAGGAATGATTTCCTCTTCTACTAGTTCCATTTCTTCTTGTTGCAAGGCATTCTGCACAAAATCTTGTTTAGAGATTGGTTGATGATAAAGTCTAATTCTATGTCCATTTACAACAAAAGAAATTTGTGAATCATCAATTGTCTTAATTTTGACGGATCCATTATCAAAGGCTGTGACAATTTCATATGGACCCATCCAATGAGTAGTTAATTTACCATTAAAATTTTTGTATCTTGAGTCAAAAAGTAGTGCCTAGTCTCCATATTTGAACTGTTTTTGTTTAATGTATCTATCATGCCACTTTTTTCATTGATTTTGTATTAATATTGTACGTTGAATATCATCTTGCCTAATCTTGTCTAATTCATTTATCTGCAGGATTCGTTGACTCTGTGCTTCTTCTAAGTTCATCCCTAACTGTGCAGCCATACGAAAAGTTTTGACTTGAAATTCGATGGGTAAAAGAACTTGTTTACCATAAACTAGTTCATAAGGTGTGTAACTAGTGGTGTTCCTCCAAGTTATTCTATAAGCCCACAGAGCTTCTGGAAGCCTTCCTACCCAGTCCTTGTGATGTAACTGGATAGTTTTAGTCAGGATGGCTTCTAATACTTTGTTGGTGGATTCCACCTGACCATTGGATTGCGGATGATATGGTGAAGATTTACAATGTCTAATACCATACTTATCAGTAAGCTCTTTCATTAATTTGGAGGTAAACTGAGATCCTTGATCGGTCACAATTTCCCTGGGTACACCAAATCGGGTAAATATTTCTTCATAAATGAATTCCACCACAGATTTATCTGTGTCTCGGAATAAAGCTTTGGATTCTACCCATTTGGTGACATAATTTGTACAAACTAGAATGTACTTCTTCTTGCGAGACATCGGGGAAATTGGTCCAATGAAATCTAGAGCCCATTTTTCAAATGGTTCAATCATAGCTTGGGGTTGCAAAGGCATCTCATCGGATGGTGTAGGTCTACCCATTCTTTGGCAACTGTCACATCCTTTGACATATTTGGCAGCATCTTTAAAGATGCTTTGCCAATAGTACCCAGAGTGCAATACTTTGTATGTTATCCTTTTATCAAAAAAATTCCCACCGCAGTGTCCATCATGACATGCATGTAGGATCCCTGCCATCTCGTCCTCTCATAAACATTGTCTAATAATAATATTAGGACCAGTACGAAAGAGATCATTATCTACCCAAGAATAATTGGAACTTTGAACTATGATCCTATGTTTCTCAGGTGGGGAGAGATGGTTGGGTAGCTTTCCAGTTTCTAAATAATTGGCTATATATGCAAACCATGGGGTTCGAACAGATACAACGAACAAATTTTCATCTGGGACGTTATCATCGACAGGGATGGCATTATCGTCCATTTGAATTCGAGAGAGAAAATCAGCTACTACATTCTCTCTACCGGGACGATCAACAATGGTGATGTTGAATTCTTGTAACAAAAGAAGCCATCGAAGCCACCGAGTCACTCTCCCATTGGTGATAGGTTTATTCATCAAAAACCCGATGGCAGAGTGGTCAGTGTGTATAAAAATATCATATCCTGTGATATAATGATGAAACTTGTTGATGGATTAGATTACTGCTAGAAACTCTTTTTCAGTAACAGTGTACTTTGATTCTACAAGAGTCAAATTTTTACTAGCAAAGTAGATGGCATGTGATGTCTTTCCCTCTTTTTGACCTAAAATTGCCCCTAGGGCTATGTCGGAAGCATCAGTGGATATATAGAAAGGAAGGGACCAATTTGGGCCCCTAAGAATTGGTGCCACTGATAGCTTGGCCTTCAAAGTTTCGAAGTCCTGTTGACACGGTTCAGTCCATTGAAATTTTGTGTCTTTCATGAGTAGTTTGAACATAGGTGCAGATATTTTAGTAAAATTTTGAATGAAACGTCTATAATAGCTGGCATGGCCAAGAAAACTTCTTACTTCCTTCGGAGTTTTCAGAGGAGTAAGATTAACAATTATTTCGATCTTGGCGGGATCCACCTTGATACCTTGAAGAGAGACATGATGTCCCAGGACTATGCCCTCGGTTAGTAGCAATTTAAATTTTTCATGAATAAGAGCTAAGTTTGTTTCTTGGCACCGAATAAGAACTATTTTGAGGTTATCAAGGGATTCCTGGAAGGTGTTACCATAAACTGTAAAATCATCCATATAAACTTCTACACAGTCATGTACGAGGTCAAGAAAGATTCCTAGAACTGCATGCTGGAAAGTAGCAGGTGCATTACATAGGCCAAATGGTAACACTCGGTAGGCATACGTCCCCCAAGAGCAAGTGAAGGTTGTCTTGTCTTAATCCTCAGGTGCTATCAATATTTGATTGTATCCACTATACCCACCAAGGAATGAGAAATATTGTTTCCTTGATAAGGTGTTTAACACCTGATTGATGAAAGGCAAAGGGAAATAGTCCTTACGAGTGGCCTTGTTCAGTTCTCGAAATTCAACATATATACGCCATTTCCTTGTGACTTTATTTGGACCTACGACCAGAGGAGAAACCCATTTACTGTTGGAAATTGGGTAAATGAATCCAGCGTTAAGGAGTTTTTGTAATTCATCCTTTACTATGTCCTTTAGTGTTGGGTTCATTCTTCTCTGGGGATGCCTAACAAGAGGTATGTTCGAGTCTGTGTAAATGTGATGGATACAGGTGTCTTGGTGTATACCTTTCATATCAGTATAATCCCATGCAACTGCTCCAGTTTGACTCTTGAGAACCTTTAGTAATTGTTTTTGCTGACTCTCATCTAAACCCGCATTTATATGTAGAAATTTGTCGGTACTAACCTCACATGGAATGGTATAGGATCCTAAGTGTTCTTTGATTGCGAAGACACAGGGTGTACTTGTAGATGTTGAGAGTCTCATGTTTTCTTGGAATTCGTCTCCAAAGATCTGGTCAAATTGGGGAAACGATTGGGGAAAATCTACACATGTTGTGGAAGAGATAAATTGGTTCAACACGTTCTCAGTATTTTGCTCTTGAAGTGCCCGAGAAAGATCACTGACAAGGGAAAGTTCTTCCAAGTTCTCGTCTCCAAAAGGACAATGTAACCAAAATAGGTTTTCAGCTATTGGCTAAGCTGGTGGGTATAGAGCTAGTTTTCTTGTAGATAACCCATCAGAGATAGTCATCTCTTCATCCCTACATCCTATGAATGCATTGGCAGTAGCCAACCAAGGTCTTCCCAAAATAATGGGGTGACCTTTGGAAGGGTCTTTTGATTCGATGACCATGAAGTCTACGAGATATTCCCATGAGGCTACTGATACCGTGATGTCATCTAAGATCCCAGTAGGTTGCACCATAGTACGATCTGCTAATTCTAGCATTGTTGGGGTAGGGCGAAGGAATGGTCCTAAATTGAGAGTTTCTAAAACTGTGGTAGTCATCAAATTGATAGCAGCTCCTAGATCAATAAGTGTGTTCCCTATGGCGGTGTTATTGATGATAACAGTCACCACAGGGTTTCTTGGGTTTGAATAGTTTGGAATTCTAGGTTGGTTTGCTATACAATCTAAAATTTCTCCTACTACATGGATTGTCAGAGGGTCTTTTTGTTTCCTCCCTGGTCTCTTAATACATAGTTCCTTTATTACCTTACTATAGATTGGAACATACTTAATAGCTTGTAACGAGGGGATCTTAATGCAAATATTTTTCAATTCGTTAATGATATTGTACTTTGGATAAGTTACAGGTTTTTCTATTACTAGAGGCTCCGGGTATGGAGGTGACTTTTCTCCTGGAATTACTTCTTTGTGTGGATGGTTGTGTGTTGAATATCTAGAAATAAACACGTCTTCAAGGATGGCATTATTCAAAACTTCACTAGGTATGTCTTCTTCATTCTTTTCTTGAATAACAACTGATGACTTGGGCTTATCTTGCACAACTATTCCAGACTGCAGTTGTATATCATGTATTGGCGTGATTGAAATAACATATGATGGAAGAGGTAACAATCCAATGCTATTAAGAGCTTGGGTTGGTTTGTTGTTAGGATTCGGTATCGGTTGTGCAGGTAAAATTGTGGGTCTTGGAGGATTCATGTTCTGGAAATGGTGAGGTTGATTCGGGATAGGGGGTAATGAAAGAGGTACAAATCCAGGAGGAAGCTATTGAATATTAGGTGGGTAAGGATAGTTAGGCATATGAGGATATGTTTGAGCATAAGCTTTCCCTCTCAATCCATGTGGCCATTGCTGTTGTTGAGCATTTTGAGGAGGGTACTGCGGTGGCCAACTTTTCCAACTTGAAGATTCCATTGTTGAGGAGGTTGATAAGGATAGTAATAAGATGGAATTTGTGATGAATATTGATACGATGGTTGATCTCTAGGTTTCCAATGCCTCCTAGGTATTTCACCAAAATTTCCACTCTTATACACAACTTGTAATCAGGCAACGATGGACAATCATTGGTTGGATGTTCTTCTGTACATAGATGACAGACTAAAACACTATTTAATGGACATTCTCGTTGAGGATGTTTAGTTCTACACCTAGGACAAAAAACACTCATTGCTACATGCTCTTCATCTTGTCTCTTTTTAGCTTGTAGTGCATCTAATTGAGAACCCATGGCCCCTAAAATATCTGTTTTGAAATTTTCCAATAGGTTTCCCAATTCTACCCTTGTAACTACACCAGGAACGGATGTGGTTCCTTTGGGATTCCTAGAATAAGACTCTCGAAAGTGTCTTCCACCTTTCCCTCTACTCCTAGAGTAATTCCTACATAGTTCACAAATCTCTGCAAAAGATTTGTGAGAAATGTCTCCTGCTGCCATGAGATTAAGGTTATCTAAGAATTCTTCTGATATTCCTTTGAGGAAGAGTGTTCTTACTGCATCCTCTCGAAGATCATTATACTTAGATTTGTGTAACACATAGTTAAATCTCTCGAGATAGTCTTCTAATCTCTCATTTTCAAGTTGTTGAATTTAAAAAATATTATTGCGAGAGTCCTTAGGTCTACAATAATCTTGATATTTCCGAAGACATGCATTCTTCATGTCTTCCCAAGTTCTAATACTAGATTTTCCTAATCCCATGAACCATTGAAGAGAAGAATCTTTTAATGTGGCAGGAAAGAGTTTTAGTTTTTGGCCATCTTGTAGGTAATTATAACTCCTACACAAAATGTCAAACTCGAGCAAGAATGTATCTGGATCCTCACTAATCTTCCCATAGAAGGTTGGTAGTGAGGAGGGAGGTATGTTTTTCATAGTAATATCTTGTGTAGTGTCTAAGATAGGGAACCCGAAGGTACCTTCAGTTCTAACCTCTCCATCTTCTTCATCTTGTCAGAAACGATCTTCATTTTCATCCCCCATGAATATTCTATTGACAAAGAGAGAAAATCTAGGTTGCTCCTTTCTTGGTGAGTAAGGGATGTCCCAACATTCTGTTTCAGGAAGGGTATTATGCTTTTTAGGAGGAGAATTATCAGCTACGTGGGAATCCAGATTTGGAGGTCCTACTGCTGTTGTATCAATCTGTGAGACAACTATGTTCATAGAGCTCTCAAAAAGAGCGTCTACTTGTGAAGGATCGACAAAATCTACCAAGTTTGGACCACCTACTATTGAAAAAGTAGTATCTTTGGGATTTTGGACTAACAGAGAGTCAAGAGGTCCTGAAGTTTTATCCTTTTGAGTTTCCTTTTGTCTAAGTTTAGTCTCAATATGAGCTTGAGGTTCTTCTAGTGGAATTTCTTTATAAACAGACTATTCTGATGTCCCTATGTTTTTCCCAAATTGATTTCCAGAAAGGATTTCCTTTGCTTTCCAAGTAGGACTATCCCTTTTAGGTGTCCTTCGATACCTTTCTGTTGAGTTAGTAGTTGGGGTGGCACGCCCCCCGTATAAGCTCGTAGGAATTTTAGTAAGGGGATTAGTTTTAATAAATCTACCTTGTGAATCTCTAGGCCTATTCATGAAAAAAAATTATAACTTAAAATAAATTCTAACTGCATAACTGCTGTTGCTGGGTTTTGGGGATGCCTGTTATAACAGATGTGCAGGTTCTTACCTCTCATCTTTCCACTCACCCGCCACTAGCCTATTTTCAAAAGAATAAAATTTAAAAAGGAATTTCACTTGTCTACAACTGAATTCTACCTATCTTCTACAACTCCCCGACAATGCCGCCAAAATGTTGGGTGTGTGAGCTATCTCAAAGAAAAAACCTAATATTTAATTATCGACCGGGGTTGGTAATCTTAGAGTTGAGGCAAAGTATATGCTCAGGTAGAATGGAACCTAAGTTTTTCCAGCTTGTCAGACCTTAAAAAGATTTAATAAAGAAAATATCGAAAGATCTTTCAAAATGAAAAACCGAGTCAAACTTCAGAAAAATAGTAAAAGGAACTAAATCAAATTTAGTTAAACAAATGAACTAGAATAGTATAGATTCATACTACTCTATCTCGTACTTAAATAATAAAAATTGATTGAAAAGAAAACTGCTGAATATGAAAATGGAAACTATACAATTTCATATTCTAGTTAAGAATTAGGAAACAACTGTAAACAGATTAAAGACTATTAAATAACATCAACAATTAATTCAAGAGAAACATCTATTCCCATGTAACAGGAACCGGAGTGAGTGTATCATAATGGCTCTCAAATGAAATAGAAAAACAGAACGGAAGTAAATCTAATCTAACTTCAACAAAAAGATGTAAACTACAAAAAGACAAGTTACAGTTAATTTTAAACATTATGATCTATCTACTATCCATGAGTAGAAAAATAATATAAAACTAATGGGAACTAGAAGCAAGTAGAAAACTTGATAAAGATATTAATTTTTGAATCCAAATCCTATTCCATAAACATCTTCATTATTTCTCAAGATAAGAAATTGTTGATGTATATGTAACTTCGGAATGTATTTCATCTATGTATTTCATATATATTTATTGTACCCTTATAAGAGATGTGTTATTCCTCTATAAGGAAGTGTCGTCATGTGTATTGACAAGGGTCACAAGTGTGTGTACTTGCCGATGGGTTATTAGACCACCATGTGTGGGGTTGGCCCTGAAATATATATTATATTGTGGATGTACCTAGCTAGACAAGTCGGCCCCATAGTGTAACTGGGCAAACAGGTTAAGTATAAATAGAGATCGGGAGATCTCTATTTGGATCACTCGGAAACTCACACTTCTCTCACTCAGAAAGTGGCGCACTAGTGAGGAGGAGGATCAACTGCTACCAGGAGACTATCTGAGTGTATTTTGGTTGTACTTTGGTTGAGCTATTGCTCTCTCTATCTCTGAGGAAGTTGTGGGGTTTTTCACCTTAGGGTTTTCCCCACGGAAACTTTGTGTCTCTTGTCTCTCATGCTTTTGATTCTTGTGATGCTTGTCATGCTTATTGTGATTGTTATGCATTGATATACTGTATATGTTATTATCTCAGTGAAGATCCTAGAGTATTGTGAATTAATGCTCAAAATTTAACAGAAATTGATCCTAATCTAAACGAAGGAAACTATCAAAACTAGAATGCTTGAAAAATGAAATTATTAACTCTATTCTAACTATGTCTTAAGAGCATGTAATAAATTAGACTACGAATAAGAGCGATAAATTTTGAAACAACAACATGTTAGCAAGATAAAATATGAAAGACATAATTGGAAAGACAGTTAAAGCAAACTAAGAAAAATAACAAGAATTGAATTAAAGCTTTATGAAATGTAAAACAAATGCCTAATTATGGTTAAGAAGACTAATTAAGAGAAGGAAAGACTACAGTAAAGAAAACTAAGAAATTGGATTCAAACTAGCATAAAACAGTGCAGAAAGAGTAAAAATCCGAATGCCAGTCCGAATGGAGGAAAAACGAATTAAACTAAGGAAAAGGAGGGTTTTGATGATCTTGATGTCAGTTGGTGAATGTAGATGAACCTACAATGCAAATAAATTAGTGAGAAGACTTGTTGAGAAGCTAAGATAATAGAAAGAAAACTATTCTAATCATGGTTGAAGAGCTAAACTATTCCTATTCTATGCTAAAGCAAGAGTGAGATGAGAGAAGAAAATTACCCTATAGCTACAGAGAAGAAGCTAACTAAACTAATTCTAACTATTAACAGAGCTTAAAACAAAGGCTAACTAAGTTCTATTTAATTGTAAGAAACAAACTAGCTAATTATAAAAGACGGGAATTAAACTATCAAAACTATGCTATTGGTCGACCATTTACTAATCTTGTAAACACAAGTTATGTTAGCAGCACGATACGAATTACAAAAAAGAAATATCATGTACAGAAAACGAATTAATGACAAATACAGGAAAATAAACTAACTAGTTGCAAAAAAGGAAATACAGAAAACAAAGAAAAAGCCTCTGGTTGATGAGGGGCCCTTCCCAGCAGTCAGAGATGGAAAACGAAACTGGTTTAGCTACTCAGAATCTCAATAAACTGGAACTTCCATTAATCTAAAGAAAATTACAGACTGTCAGCTATCTACTTGCAAATTCTACAAACTACTTGCGATCTTCTCCAACTATGAGCTAACTAGACTAACTCTGCTTCTATCTACAAGCGTCTATTTATACATTTTACAAATGGATGAGAGGGTCAAGAGAGTGGACCTCTCTAATAACAGAGTCATTTAATGAATAATTGGCTGCTTTGAATGGTACGTGACAACGTAGGAAGTATACACTAGCCTGAACGAAGTTGATTCCTTCACGAGGAAGCTGCAGTGTTGGTTTTCCTTGGGCATGTGCAGAGAGGTAACATGCCGGAGAGCTGAACGAATGAAGGGGAGGCTTCTGGAGCACTGTCGTGGCAAGGCATTGTGCTGGCAGGCTAAACGTGTGCAACCTGGACTCCTTCCAGAACAATGGCGTGAACAGGTAGCGTGATTCCAAGCTGAACGTGAGGCTGAACGGCAAGCTGGAGTTTTGACGTGGATGTGGGATGTGATGTCAATCTTGGAGAGCCTGGGGATGGATCTTCTAGAGAAACGGCTCATTAACCATGCCCATTGCCTGGCAAACAGAACCCACGTGCACTTTTCTGCATTTAACGGTCTAGAATATGCCAACTATGGATTTTGGGGGCTGAACGTGAGGCTGAATAATGAGATGAACGTGGTTGAGCTTAGAATCATAAGCACGCGGTCTGAATGAAGGGTCGCTTGAAAAATGCAGCCTGCTAATCAAAGCTTAAATGACATGCATGACTGGAAATGTGACTTTAATCATTAATAAATCGTAATATAACAAGATTTAACCAAAACTTATATGATAAACTAATACATGCATACTTGGTCTGTTTGATGAGATGAATGGCAAAAATAATAACTTATTAGATCAAAAATAGAAAAATAACGCCATTCAGAATAGATTTGATGATAAAAAATAGTGACAAAATAGACACCAACACCTTTTGTTGGGGGTCAAGATTTTTATAGGATTTCAGAACCTTTGCCGATGCATCTTCTTGAGAATGGTTTCTGGTTATTGGCACATGTGAAAAAAGTTGAGAATTTCATTACTTCCTCTTCTTATCAGGCTTCTTGCAGAGGATTTGGGATTAGTGGATGACCTAGAAGGGTAATGTAACTCTTACATTCATGTTTTGAATAAGTTTGGTATCGAGCTTAGAGATGGTCTTGATGTCCTTGTTTGGGCCTGGAATGGCTTAGATGGGAGGATAAACAAAAAAACTTTCTTATGATGCTATGTTTGAAGGTTATGCAGATGTGGAAGGTAAATGGTGTCACAATAATATTTTTAAATTTAATAATCCCCTAAAATTGAAGTGCAGATCACTTGGTTATGTTTTGAAAATAAAATTTTAACTTGGGAAAATCTCATAAAAAGAGGTTTTGTTGGTCCTGGTATATGTAGTCTATGTAGAATGGAAGATGAATTTTTTCTCATTTGTTTGTTAATTGTTATTTTATGAAGAATTCTTGGGAGGAGGTCTATAGGAGTCTTAATATTTTTGAAAACTAGGGAGCTTCTTCCTTTGCTCAGTGTATAGAAGAATAATTCAGAAATTGAATTTTTTTTTTATAAAGAAATTCCTCTGTTTGTTATATGGGGATTTGGAAGGATAGAAACTTATCAGTCTTTGAAAATATATGTCCAAATGTATTTACAGTCAGTTCCTGAATTTGGGATCTTATTTATAATTTATTTAGGAAGAGAAACTAATAAGATAAAGGATCCCCATCTTGCCTGGTTTGGATAATGATATGTCTATTGGTTATTTTAATGGGGCAACATCAAAAGGTTTATGTGGTGGTGGCATTTTATGAAAACTTAATTCTAAACACTCTTTTTCACCTTTGGATGTGATGTGGTAGTGGATCAAATACTAAAGTTGAATTATTGGCACTCTGGGGTCTTCTTTGGTTTGCTAATTACAAAGGTATTTTTCATCTACAGGTGGTAGGTGATTCTGAAGTGATCATTGAGTGGGAAACTAGAAACACAATGTTACATGTCCTTAGATTCAAACAATGGTGTTCTTGTATTGTGGAATTAAAACATAACTTCTCTCATATTTCCTTTTCCCATATTTATAGAGAACTCAACATGGTTGCAGATGGAATGTGAAAAAACGTTGTGGGCCTTATGGATGGATAGGTTCACTTTGAAGAATTGATAGGAAATTCTGTTTGTTCAAAATGCCTTTGCTTATGGCTGGAAGAAGTAGTAGACTTGCTTTAGTTTGACAAGCTATATTTTCGGACATTGTTACATTTGATTCATTTTTCATGAATAACAAGATAAGAGTTTTTTCTTGATTAAAAAATATCTAAGTATTTGCTATTATAATTAATTAATTAATTATTTTTTTTAATTTAATTTTAAATTTTTTGACGAATATTTAATATTAATTATTTTACACTAATTTTTAATTATTATTATTTTTTCTAATGTTATTGCAACGAGGTGCTCTACATCACATCATCCCCAAAGTTAAAGTAAACAAACCCATGTACTTGAAGCTTGTTGTTTCCATCTTCATGATAACAATTAACAACATAGTCCTTGGTGCCTTGTAGGTATCCTAATATTCTCTTGATGATTTTTTAAAATCGTTTATTTGGATTGACCATAAACTTAGTTACAACTCTCATTGCATGAGCTAAGTTTCTTTTTGGGTGCACCATTGCATACATGAGCTTTTCAACTACTCTAGAATATTGCACTCCTACAATAAAGTGTTCCTACTTAATCTCATGAGTCTTGGGGTATGTCTATGCCATGCCTTTGAAATTAGATTGTTGTTATTTTTCTTTCAAATGATGTACTCATACTCAAAATAAAAAGTTCAAGCATGTCTTGAACATACTTTTTTTGTTTAATACACAAAGACTCATATGAAATGATAGATGCCTAGTTATTATGCAAGAAAAATAAGTAGTTATGCATATTCAATTTACCTTTACTCCTACAATATCCCACCTCCTATGGAATGAAACATGCCTAGTTATTATGCAAGAAAAATAAGTAGTTATGCATTCAATTTACCTTTACTACTACAATTTCTCACCTCCTAGTACTTAATTTAAAATATACTTCTCAACTAGAGAGAGTTTAAGGAGTCTTA
Organism: Larix kaempferi; assembly: GCA_027924585.1. Lineage (NCBI taxonomy): Eukaryota > Viridiplantae > Streptophyta > Pinopsida > Pinales > Pinaceae > Larix > Larix kaempferi. Next base: position 1,997,899 of record BSBM01001174.1, on the reverse strand, counting down.
TGTGATCATGATAATTTATGTAGTTACAGTTTTATCATTCCTAGTGATATTTTATGTATTCACTAGTTTTACCTTTTTTTGATAGTGTCATGATGTCTTTCAAGATCCTTGTGGTGCTAGATCTCTTCATGTATTCACACATTGATGATTTAGTGATTTCAAAGAGGGTAATAACTAGCATAGATCCATCTTAAAACCGAATCTACCAAGCACTGAGAGTGATCCAATTTCTTGAGGTGTAAAATTTTTTTACATGTTCATAAAAAATTATTTAACTTTTTACATGTTCAATAAAATTTATCTAACATTTTTACATATTCAAAAAATGTACACATATGTTAGAGTTTAAGATGGATCTATGTTGGTTTTAATTTTTTAATTTTATAAGTCTACATGGATTTTTTAATTACTTTTCATTTGATTTTAATTTTTTATTTTATGAGCCCACATGAATTTTTTTAATTACTTTTTAATTTTGTAATGTATCATAACATTACATTAAGTTATGTGACATCTCCCTCCTACTAGGTTGTAAGCACCTCACTTCTCTCAGTGCAACAAGCTAAAATAGAACCACTGATCATGTTTTTTTCAAGCCTAAAAAAACATAACTTGTTATTCTTGTGGAATCAAAGTTACATCATAAAATACCACAGATAATTGGCATTTGGATCAGATTGACCACGATGTTCTACATATACCCCATAAATACTATGTCTCAAGATAAACACTTTCAAGCAATTACAAGCTGTCCAGTTACGTACAATGAGCACTATTATCCTCTCATATCTTATTCTTAATCCATATTTAATATGATAATTTCAAAAGGCTCATGACCATACATATTGGGATCTTTTTTATTATCAAATTCTTATTTTTATCTCTTAATCACTTTGATAAGTTTTGAAATGTTCATCATCAACTGTGGACAACTCAACATCAATCAATTTTTGGACAACTCAACATTAATACCAATTAGGATTACTTTCCAACCATTGGCTACTTTGTGATTATTTCTTAAAGGTCGTATGCCCATCTTATTTCTCCATCTAGAAAACTTTCATCCCTTTTAAATTGTTGGTTAAACCATAAGTTCATTGCCTCACGTCTTTACTTTGAGTAATACCATTTCCCATATTTCCAATTTTCCAATATGGTGGTTCAATTTTAATGGAACTTATAATTGTTTTTCAAGTCAATATAATGTCAGACTATATGAGTATGAATTTCTGTTTAAAAGCAATATCTTTGAAAGAAAGGTTTTAACCACACTATTTGCTTGGAAGCTTAAGTAGTAGAGAGTCTATATTGTTTTTTACTAGATTGGGTAACAACTTATTATTCTCCAAACATGTTAAAATATAGGTACTTGTAAACCTTTCCTTATTCACATCATTATCAAAGTTAGAGTAAACAAATCCATGCACTTAAAGCTTACTGTTTACATCTCCATTATACCATTAAAAAACACAGTCCTTCATGCCTTGTAGGTATCCTAATATTCTCTTAATGATTTTCTAATGTTGTTTACTTGGATTGGCCATAAACCTACTCACAACTCCTATTACATGATCTAAGTTTAGATTTGAGTGCACCATTGCATACATGAGATTTCCAACTACACTAGAATATTGCACTCACATAATTTCTTCTTGTTCCTACTTAATATCATGAGTCTTGGTGTTTGGCTAGGCCATGACCTTAAAATTAGATTGTCATTATTAATTACTTCTTAAATTGGTGTACTGGACTACTCATACTAAAAAATTCCAAGCATGTATTCAACATACTTCTTTCGGCTAATACACAAATTTCTTCGAATGTTTTTTCACATTTATGGGTTCATCACACATGGGAGACTCATATGGAATGACCAATGCCTAGTTATTATGAAAGAAAACTAGGTAGTTATGCATATTCAATTTACCTATTACTATTACAATTTCCCACCTCCTCGTACTTGATCTAAACTATACTTCTCAATTGGAGAGAGTGTACGGAGGCTTATGTGATCATAATAATTTATTTAGCCGCCAATTCCCCCTTTCTAGTGATATTTTAATGCATTCACTAGTTTTTCCTTTCTTGGTTATCTCATGTCATCTTTCAAGATCCTTATGGTGATAGATCTCTTTAAGTCTTCAAACATCGTTGATCCAGTTGATTTCAAAGAGAGTAATAACAAGTTGGAATAGAACCAATGAAATATTTAATATGACAATTTGGGAAGACTCATAACCATACATATTAGGTTCTTTTTTATTAATAAATACTTCTTCTATCTCTTAATCACTTTGATAATTTTTGGAATGCTCATCATCAACCGTGGACAACTCAACATCAATTTTTGGTTGAATTTTTACCTCATTATTATTTAGTTATGATGCCTTCATCTAATGGATGAACCCTTAAATATCCTTCAAATAAATTCTTAACACGACTCTCAAAGATAATAAAAATTACTTTCTTGGGTTTATCAATATTACTAAGTTTTGCATGATAATTGAGGCTTCACATAAAGTTACTTCTCCTTTTCATTTCAATGAGAACCTGCACTCAGTGCTAAATTAAAAAAATACATGTGTGCTTATAAGAATGTACATGTGTTCCTTTTCAAATAGCTTTTCCCCCTCACCCCCAAACCTCCATGCAACCATATTCAATGTCAATTATGAGTTCCATATCATTTAAAAAAATTAAAAGCTATTTTGAAGATTCCCTTTGGTCCCTCTTCTGTCTGGATGCATTATGAATACCTGGGCCTCACAGGAAGCGAGGCTAGAGAATAGCAAAGGTATGTTTTAAAATTAAAAGTTGTAAGTATTTGGTTGAAGAATAAACCTGACATTCTAGTGTGGGATTGGGAAGACTCCAAGGGAAACATTTCAACAAAAGTTGCTTATGATTTTGTGGTTTCTGAAAACGTCGGCAATGTTCCATGCTGGTGGTCCTTAAAGACATGGAGATGGAAAATTCCTCCTAATATCTATTATTTTATCTGTATATGCATGGAGAACAACATCCTTACATGGGATAACTTATTGAGACGTGGTTTTGTTGGCCCAAGTATATGCTTTCTCTATTTACAAAATTCTGAATCTGTGTCACACCTTTTTGTGACTTGCTCTTTTATAATATATGTATGGAAAACCTGCCAAGAGATCTTAAATTTCAATGATAAATGGAATAGGGAAAATTTATAGGAAAGTATGAGGTTCTGGTTTCTAAACAAGCCCATATTTCTTGAGCTTCCATTATTTGTAATTTGGGAATTTTGGAACAGTAGGAACCGTTATATTTTTGAAAAGAAGCGGCCAAATTACTCTCAGGTGGCATACAGAGCTATAGCTCTGTTTAATGAAGTCAACTTGAACAAGGTAAAGAAAAATCATAGATCTATCATTACCCCGTGTTTTGATACTTCTTGCTCTGTTAGCTTTTTCGATGGGGTACAGAAAGAGGGACTGTGTGGTGCAAGCATGGTATTAAATATTAAGTTGGGTCACACCATCAAACTCAAGATAAGTGCTGGAATTGGTACAAACAAACAGGCGAAGCTGCTTGTTTTATGGGGTATACTTTGGATCGCCAAGAAAAAAAGGTATTTAAAAGCTACAGGTGGTTGGGGATTCTCTGGTGGTTATCAATTGGATATTTGGTAAAGCAAATTTAAATGTGCTACATCTCAGCCATTGGATGAGTAGAATCTTTGAGATAAAGGAGTTCTTTTCTCATATCACTTTCTACCATATTTATCGCGAGTTTAACAAGGAAGTGGATCTCTTATCAAAGGCTTCCATGGGACATATGGATGTAATTCTTCATTTTGAGGAATTTATGGAAGAAGTTCCCATTGATGTAGGAACTTACAAACTGTTTTAGTTGTTGAGTTATTTTTTGCTCAAGTAACATGTAAGGGTTGGTACATTCTTTTGTTAAACTGACTCTAGAATACTTTGGGGGGACATTTGCGATCCACGGTAGATGATATATTTCTCTTTATAAGCATTAAAAGGTGTTTATTTTGATACTTTGAACAATAGGGGTATGTTTAGTACAGTCAGTATGGATAGAAGATCGGATAGACATTTTTCTGTATGTTGATATAATGTAACTTTGATTCAATCTGAATATCAAGTTATCTTTTTTTTAAGGCTTGAAAAAGAAATAAAAAGCACGTGTGTTTTTTATTGAAAGCGCAGATGAGATTCTAAGCATGCATGCATTAGGAATGCGTGCACATTCTTCCATGTATAAACAAACAAAAATATGATGGGTTGATTAATATTTTTTATTTGGCCCTCCCAAGCCAATTTTTACTTTTTTTTAGAGAGGTTATATGAGAACATTATAGGAGGAGCTACACTCATCCTTTGCCAATTTTTAGGGTCATTTGTTGCAGTAATTTTCATTTGTCTTGGAATTTTTATATTTTACTTTTTTTCATATATTTAAAAAAATGTTTTTTGTTGAATTGTAGTTCTTATTCCACAAAGATGGAATAAAAACCCAATCTAAACACAAACAAAAACCTTAACACCCACAAGACCTATACAATGAAATAAATCAAATTTTAGATGAGCTTAGAAACTTAATTGGGGAGTTGAGGAACACAAGTGAACCATCCCACCTTTCACTGACCACTTCCCTTGATACAATCGTTGTTTCCATTGGCCATGCCCATGGTCTATTTTTTCATATATATAAATATAATGCAAGGATGAGCGATTTTTAATCAACTAGAAAATATTAAGGAAGATATAAAAATATTGAATACAACCAAAGAATTCATTTTTTAGTTGTTCATTGACCCTAGAGCAGCCAACCAACCACCTGATTCGAGATTTAGACATCTTTGAATGGATTAATGCACATTCCAACTATTGAGAGACCACCATATGGATTGATAGTTTATGGTATTTTATAAACCTCCTTGCAATAACAAGGTGGTTCCCTTATATTTTCTTTGAAAATTATAGGACGAGTTCTTTCTTGGTTACCATGTCAATTATTTTGACATTGGTGGATATTAAAGGGTTGGTCTTGGCCTGACTAAATATTGAGAAACTACTAGGAATTACCCATTGATAGGGTTTCCTGCTCTTATGCACATTGCCAACATCCCTCCCATTGTCCTCAACTAGGAGATATGATTCAAGGTACTAGTACTGTGATATCATTCTTGACATGTAGTCTAGTCCAACACAGTACATTTGTAATAAATTCTTGTTGAGAGACATCATTTGGTGATGTTAGGCCATCTTCTATCATGCCTTCATTTTGTCAGGTTGGCCATTATGGTTTTGGGCCAGTTGGTATTATATTCAGGATATTTTATTGGATGAGTTTAATATGAAATAATTTATATATTTTCATTACTTATGTATTTAATGTTTCAATCGAAAAGTATTTGGTGGACATAACTTTAAAGTATTTATATCTGCATTTTTATTCATCATGTGTAACTACTGTGAGATGACACCCCTACATTTAGGTGGAAGTGCACCTTATCTCCTAGATTTGATGCAACGAATGTTGTAGCTTTTTCCCTTGGGGATCTTCACATCTAGGAATTTAGATAAATTTATGGTTTTCCCCTATATGCATGTGTATAAGTTTTATAAGTTAAATATAAATATTCCAAACATGAGTTAAAGGCTAATCCCAACAAAATTGAATGTAGACATATGATTTTATATAACTTTCTACGTAGCATAGTACATTATAAAATCAATTATATAATAATAATAATAATAATAATAATAATAAAGCTAATAAAGTGCACATGAATCTCGAATAACCACCTAAATCACCTACCTAAAAATGGAGTGCAAAAGAAGAGGGATCATGAAAAGAATGACATCCTTAGTGACAACCTACTTCTAGATTATTTTAGTAACTCCACAACAATTTAAAGCAAAGTTTATCTTTAACTGCTATGTTTAATTAACCACAACAATCCAAGAACCTTGGCCTTAGTGGATTAGTAAAATTTTAATAATTCTTGACCCATTTGGATACAACATCTTGTATGACCAAACTTGTTAGGCATGTAATGTATTGCAATACTTTATTGGGTGGATTTTTCAATAGCTGTGTAGTAAATAATGGAAATGTTGAATTTGTGATGTCTTTAGTAGAGACAAAAAGTTCCATAGCACTACTTTGAATGCCAATAAAGGAATTGTAAGAGTTTCAGTTTTTCTTTCTAAGAATTTAAATCCCGTTGATTACTAATGAAATATCAACTTTAGAGCAAAGAGAGGTTAACAACCATGGTAAAAAATTGCAACGGAATTCTTAGAAATAAGCACCACATGTTAAAATTGGGATTATTCTTTCCCATTCCAATTAAACTGCAACAAAACACCATATTCACATCAAACATTAAAGATCTATGGAATTGAAAAATCTCAACACATGAAGGTTGAACTATGAGCATCATTTCAAGGTTGAACATACATAAATAAAGATAACATTGCATACAGAATTTGCAAACTGTCATATCTTCTTATAGGAAGTATATAAAAAATTACTCGTAAAGGATTAACATATAGTAGGTGTAGGATTTTTTTTAGCATGCTTCTTTTCCACATTACGCCTGGGATTTATTTTGAGACAATATTGACAATCAGAAGTGGGTTGTGTTATTGACAACCGTTGAGTCCCTATATTGACAGTTGTTCATCGAACAGAGAGAGGGTTGTGTTATACTTGCGACGATATTCCATCGCAAGTAGCGACGCACGTTCGTCGGACAGAACAAACGGAGGTAGAACGTTCGACGGTTTTAATAATTTTTTTCCATGCAAAACTATCTCTCTTGCGACGATTTCCCATCCTAAGTATCGACACACGTTTGGTGAACATACAAAAAGAAGGAAGACCTTGCAACGGTTTTACTATACTTGCCACGATGTTCCATCGGCGGTAGCGATGAATGTTCGTTGAACAGAATAAACGAAGCTACAATGTCCGAAGGTTTTAATAATTTGCTTCCACGCAAAACTGTCTCTCTAGTGATAGATTTGTGTGGAACATAGAGACAGTTTTGTTATATTTGCGACGCTTTTCCATCACAAGTATTGATGGACGTTCGGTGAATAGCCCAGAAGAAGGTAGACCCTGCGATGGTTTTGATATACCCACAACGATGTTCCATTGCAAGAATCGATGATCATTCGTCGAAGAGACCAAACGAAGGTAGAAAGTCCGACGATTTTGCTATACTTGCGGTGAAGGTTCATCGCTATAGCGACGATATCTAAAAGTTTTAAAAAAATGACCGTTAATGCTTATTACCAACAATTTGGAAACTCTGTGGGTCCATATCCCACCCTCCTCCTCTTCAAAGCTAAAATCCTAACTTGAAACTCTAATTTGATGTGCCCTAGTTTGGTCTATCCCTTCACCAAACCGTAATTCCTCTCAAGTAATCTCATTCATTATGGTGTGTGATTTCTAGCCAAGCCACCATTTCAATTAGTTTTTCCTAAAACCCTAATCTAGAAAGCTATAACATGACTCCATTTTCCCAACCAAGCTCAACAAATAAATTAGATCGGGAGATAGCAAAGAAGTAGTGAGGAAAATCTCCAACAATCAATGTATTATTTAGGATGGTCAATCTTGAAAGCTCGACTAGAACCGAAATCAAGGGCTTCCATACACCGCAGGTTGTAGAGGAAGATCGCTCAGATAGTGGATGACTCAACTTGTTTATAACGGTTTATTCTAGATTAGCTTTCACATGTCATACTAAATTATACTGAGTCATATTATGTTTCAATGGTAAATCATGTTGTTTTTGTGATGAGTTGGGGTTTTATTTCAATATTTTTTTCTACTTCTTCTGTTTTAGTATTATTAATGAGATAAGTTAAATGTTAATGATATATTGTTCATGAATAGACATTATAACTACCATTCATGATCTATGTTTATATGATAAATAGTTGGTATTTCTATGCTTAATATATTATGAAAGTGAATGTACTAGGGTTATTTGAGTGATAAATGCCATTAGCTAACTTAGTAGCCAACATTTTCTATTTGGATTCTTCATTTTTATTATTTTTGTTCTTGCTTTATAGTTTTTTGTTCTAGTTTCTATCATCATATCATAGCCAAACAACCTTGTTAGATGCTATACAAAGACATCGAATTTTTCATTGTAGAAATCTCTAGAGCTGAGTGTCAATTTCTATGCTTGTTGGGCTAATGTATTCAAAATATTCTCATGGCCATATTTTGAGTAAGAAGAAAGGAAATCCAAGTATTTGTGACCTTCTAGGTCCCTTACATGTACATCCTTTGCATGAGAAAAGACCATGGGAAATGGGTGATAATCGTGTGCATTGTAGTCAGATTCATACTTGATCATCGCAACTTCGAAAGAGACGTATGAGTTTACACTAAGACTAAAAGACACAAGGAGGATTCCCTTCCCATTAGGCCTCCCCCTGCTACTTAGTACTTGAATTTCCTTCTGTAACATTGTTATGGGAAACAACCTTGGGTTTCCGAGGGATTCCAGTTCATCTTATTCTCTAAGGGAGGGTTCCAGGATTCGGAGTATGGAGTCCTTGGCTGTGCTAGGCCATGAAATTGCTAAGCCATTCTTGTTAATATAACATCTTATTGAGTTGATTAATCCTTTCACTAGAAAAATATTGGTTCCTAGAGAACCCTTTCTCCATAGTGGTACAAGTAATTTTCACCATGTCAGATTTCACTACGACTTTTGTCTTAGTGTGTGATGACTATGGTCTTGACCTAAGAGTGGTATTTCAACACAATGGATGCCTATTATCCTTCACTAGTAAGCATGAATTAAAAAATAGAAACCAAAATTCAAAATGTTGATTATGATCCCCAAACATAAAATAATTATATATTTGTTGCATTTCAAGACGGATCTTCTAAACACTAAAATAACTGGAGAACTTGGAAAGCAGAAGGAGAAAACCATGTAAAAACCCACTCTAAAAAACATGTCAAAACCCTTACCTTATCATTATCCTTTCCCCAGATCCATTCACACATACAACTTGATAAGAGTTGTCCACGAGATGCATGTCCATCACCAAGATGGACATATAAATCATCAAAGACGGAGTTTTTATATGAGTAAATAGTATATAAGCAAATAAACAGTCATTTAAATCCTAATTTAAATCCTACTACAAAGTCCTGTATGTTAAATTTATTAACAATATTTCTATACAACAAGAAAATTTAAAATTAAGAAATTGGATAATACTAAAGTTTTGAAAAAAAAACATATTTGATTAATTTTGAGAATGAAGAATTCCATACAACTTTATAAGAGTTGTCCACCATATGCATGTCCATCACCAAGATGGACACATAAATCATCGAAGACAGAATTTTTATATGAGTAAATAATATATAAGAAAATAAACAGTCATTTAAATCCTACTACAAAGTCTTGAAGAAATCAATGAACCATGAAATGTTAAATTTATTAACAATATTTAATTTCTATAAAACATGAAAATTTAAAACTAAGAAATTGGATAATACTATAAGAAAAAAAACATATTTGATTGAACCATGAAATGTTAAATTTATTAACAATATTTAATTTCTATACAACATGAAAATTTAAAACTAAGAAATTGTATAATACTATAAGAAAAAAAAAACATATTTGATTAATTTTGAGATTGAAGAATTGTATAGTACTCTCTCATTAAATTTATTTTACTTATTTTCAAAATACAAGTTTAAAATATGTACATACAAAAAATCTCATTTAAATAATTAATTATACAAATTACAATTATATATCAATACAAAATCATTTAAATCATTGATTATACAAATAACAATTATATCCGAATAAACACAAACATAACAAGTGCCATGATACAAATAACAATTATATCCAAATAAACACAAACATAGCAATGTCCCTACAAAGTCCTGTAGAAATCAATGAACCATGAAATGTTAAAATTATTAACAATATTTGTAGAAATCAATGAACCATGAAATGTTAAATTTATTAACAATATTTTAAGAAATAGACATGCATTTAAAAATTTACAACCATGCATTGAACCACTATTATGCCCACATTCTCCTCTCAAAATGCCCGCACTCTCCTCTAAAAAATGCCACCACTTCTCCTCATGGTCACTCTTGTTTTTTTGTAAGTCTGCACAGTATTTAATTAAGAAAATGGATAAAATTACATAGCGACTGGGGCAATCCCGGGGTAGCAGAAAAAAAAAGTATTTAATTAAGAAAAAAGATAAAATTACATTGCGGCCAGGGATAGTGGGGCAATCCCAGCATAGCAAAAAAAACCAAAGTAGCAAGAGTATTATAGACTAGCTTATACAGAAAGTTGCCTCCAACGGCAAGGCCAAAAAACAAAAGATTGTCTGAGCAAAATCTTTCAAAAACAACATTAAACATCTCTTACAAAAAACTAGAGTAGAGAGGAGAGACACAGTCTTCTCGACGAGCTCTCGAAAATACATGTAAAAAGTTAAGCATGAGGGGAATCCTCCACAATGGGGCAACTCCCCAGAAAGTCCTCCTCCAACAGCTTCACAGGAAGCAACTCAGTTTTTCAAGCAGCGAGGAGATCAGGCTTTGCATGGCTGCACATCCTTTTGAAGGGTGGGGATCCAATCGTGGAAGGGACCAGAAAGTGCATAGGAGGAGCCGCCGGTGAAGTAGGAGAAGGAACGAATAGGAAGGGGTCCGTGGTATTAGTTGTAGTAGCAGTTGCCATCCCTTTAGAGGGAAAACCACTAGAAATCTGGACGTCAGAGGCACTACCACCATCACCCCTGCCACCAAATTTGGCCATCACCGAGATGCAGCTCATGAGAGCATGCTGGCTCCACGAGAAGGTGGCATCGAGCTTAGCTAGACATTCATCCAACTCTATGAGTTTGGCCCTGGTGGCTAGCATCTAATTCCTAGAAGAATCCCAGTTGCCCAGCATGTCATCCAGAAGCTTGCCAAGCATATTTTTTATGATCCAATAGTGATTGACATTGCATCCATTAGTGCCAGAGGCCAAGTGATCCGCAACCAGCTGCCCTTCCCACTCATCAATCAAGTTTGTGGCTAGCAAAGGAGATGCCAGTGTCGAAGCCATCGCCAGAGACAGGAGTACTCTGGGATTTGTAGCAGCTCCCACTACCTTGACGAGAAAGACCACGCGGCTTGGTCATGGTGGATAATGCCATGATAGTCCACAACCAGAAACACAACTGAGCACGAGGGTGCACAGAGCCAAACCAACATCGAGGAGAAGCAAACAGGATGTCGTCTAGGGTGTTCACTCGCCCATTTAAAGAACATTGATACAGGTTCGCACGAGCCATAGTTAATTGCAAGGAGCCAAATTGATGGAGCCGAGAGCTGAGGTGAGGGCCACCTTGAATGCGCAGAGGGCCGAGGCGAGGTCGAGCGGTACCGGAGTGTCAACCATATAATCTTTGAAGGGAATTGCATGTAGAGGATCGGGATGGAGCCATAAAGCCGCAGGTGTGAGGGAAGCCAAATGTGAGGGCGGACAGGTGGGAGGGCAGACAGATGGGAGGATAGACAGTTGTGATGGCATGCAGGAGCTTGGGCAGGCAGGTGTGAGGGCAGGGGTGTGTGTGAAGAATTTATGGGCGCCTAGGATGAGGATCCTTCTCCACGTGCCCTCCTCGTGCCCTGCACATGGCCCCATGATTCATGTTGACACTCGCATTCGGGGCTCTTCATGGTCACTCTGAAAATGCCCGCAATGGGCTATTTAAAAATGCCCGCAGGCCTTCAACAAAATTCCCGCACACCCTCATAGAGATGCCCACAATGGGCCAATAATACCTTCCAACCAATGCCTGCAATGTGGCCATCCAAGATACCCACATGGCTCTTCAAAAATGCCCACAACTGCCTTTTTAAATATGCCTGCAAGGCTATTATTTATGCCCGCAGCTGCTTATCAACATGCCTGCAGGTGCTTCAATAATGCCCACAACAAGGTCTTTCAAATGCCCGTAAAGGCATTTGCTTAGATGACCGCAACAGCACTAAAATGCCCACAGCTCTCCAAAAGTCCTTGTCATCAAATGCCCCATGTCGTCTGGCATGTCATCAGTGTCCTTGTCATCATCTCATGGTTTCCATGTCAGTTGCTTGTCCTCTCTTTGTCATTTTTCCATTTCCATGTCATGTCCTTTGTTCTTGTCCTCCATACATGTCTTTGTCCTTCAAGTTCAGCCTTATGCCATGTCATTGTCCTTTTTCACAGTACCAAATATGCCCAAAAGAAAAAAAGGGAATGTTTATCTATTCATGGTATCAGTCTACCCTAATCATTCTTGAGGCGAAAGTTATGGATCTGCCAAAATGGGGTTCCAGAATAGGGTTCCATAATAGATTTTGGAGAAAATCCTGAAAATAACGAAGTGTTGGAAAATAGTTTCAGGAGGCCTTGGGAAAATTCCCACAACAAATGGTGTGTTGAAAAAAATGCCCGCACCTCCTGGGGGTCCTGTAGTCTTGTGTTTTTTCTACCCGACCATGTCTTCAAATTATCTTGAAAGTGCTTGAGGGGGAAGTTATGGACCTTCCAAATCAGTGTTTTAGTAAAATTGGACTATGTCTTGGAGTGAGCAAAAATTTTCTAAGTGTAAATTTGCCTAAGCGGGCTTAAGGAAATGCTTGCCATGCCTCATAGGATGATGTGAAAAATATTTTGACTGTGGACCTCTAGAGTGTTTGTTGGAGCATCCAGCCATGGTTCCAGGTTGTCCAAAGTTTCTTTGAGGAGAAAGATATCAACCTACCAAAAGTGCCTCCCAACCATATTTGCACTACTTCAGTAAAATGCCCGCCTAGGGCAAAAGAAGAAAAGTCTGAAGGTGAAATGAGTTGTGTTGTGCTTAGTGAGACATTATACATCATCTGGTAACACCAGACTTGATTAGAAATAGAAACACCAGACTCGATGATACTCTCCCAATATTCCCCTTTTTATAATTTTTGAAGTAGGTTGATTTGATGGCTTCTTGTGGTATTGAACTTAAGCTAAATATAATACTTTTCTAGTTTAAATCAAAGTTAAAGGAAGAAGAGAAGCCACATAATGCAATCAATTTCATTTGGCTAATATGTTACTGGGATTTGTAACCTCGGTAGGTGGCCTAAGATACCCCGGATTTCCCATTAGCAAACATATTCTTACATTACTAAGAAGCATTTTTTTTATGCAGAAGCTTGTCTCCTAGTTTGGATGATAGTCTAAAAGTAGTTATTTACTATTGGTTGGATCTCTTGTATATTAATAGAATGAAATAGAATTTAAGGATAAAGACAAACACATTAAGGATAAAGAACATGTCAAAATACTTACCTTATCATTGTCCTTTCGCTAGATCCATTCGCATATACAAATTGATAAGAGTTGTCCACGAGATGCATTTCCATCATCAAGACCCGCATAAATCATCAAAGATGAAATTTTTGTATAAGTAAATAATACATAAGCAAATAAACAGTCATTTAAATCCTACTACAAAGTCCTGTAGAAATCAATGAACCGTGAAATGTTAAATTTATTAACAATATTTTAAGAAATAGACATGCATTTAAAAATTTACAACCATCATTAATGCATAGGAATAAAAGAGTATTTATACCTTATTGAGCTCCTCTCTGTTTCGAGAATAGTTTTATATTATCTACTGAACAGGGCCAACCATGTGAAGGTGGAAGCTCAATTGGCCCCTCCCCCCCCCTCACATCGCTCTCAATTCCCCTTACCCAATAAATGATGGTGTTTACATAGAAAACATATAAACATTCATGCATAACTAGGCTAGTCATCAAGACATATAAACATAAAAAGATTGAATCATATTGAGGTAATTAATATAAATAATGTTACAGACTAAAAACATCGATATACTTCCAAATACAAGTCATGAATTTATACATCTACATTTTCTTTGATCTCTATTTTTTTGCATTGTAAAAATTGACGATTGGGGTATTATCATCATCATTTGGTGGAATATCTACAGAGCCATGTCCTAGCAGTGTTTATGTTTCCATGGCCTCATGTATCATACTTCTTATACGTCATTGAGTATGGCGTGGAGGAAGTTCTGAAGGGGCGTGAATTGCAACAACGAAAATGGGCATACCGATATGTTGAAATATTATTGAAACTAATAGTTCATTATTTTGATTAAAATTACAATAGTGCTCTTTACCTGTCTATGTAGTTGTGACAGCTGGTGTGTTCATTGTTTCTCTACTTGCTAATTCCTCTTGGGGTTCACCCTCCTGAGATACATGGTCTTCCATTGAAAGAAGGAAATTTATAAGTATACGTCAGGAAATAAATATCTACAATCACAGTAGATATTTCTATTTCAAAAGCACACATACCAGAATGGCTACTGTGCACCCCACTATCATGGGACATGCACACCCCAACATCAGTTGGTACGTGCTGAGTAGCGCTAGATTCACTGCTGCGGTTGCACTATTGCTTAAAAGAAAACATAAATATTTAGTTATGGGTGATATAATCAAAATTGAATATACTTTAATAGTATATTGTAATGATGTCATTATTAATTTTATTTACCTGCATCCGCGTCATTGGGGAGATTGGATTCTACCCCAAGCTTATCCGATATTCAATCATACTTTTAAAACCATACTTGAAACCAAGCTTTAGGTCTTCCTCAGTGGCAACATCTTGGAACGTATTTCCTTGCAATGCATACCACATTTAAAATTTCATGTATCAAAAACATATATTTGTTCGCTACTGTCAAATAAATATTCCCCACAGTTAATCATTTAACTCTTACGATTCAGGCTCTTAGTTTTCTATAGTCACCCTGGCCCAGTCTATGCTTCCCGTGCTTTTCCACTCTAGCCTTGGTTTCTTTGGAGGTGTCAGGTAGCCTATATATGAAAATTTTGAAAAATGTTAGATAAAAGAATTCTTACTTAAAACGAAAAGAAAAAAATAAATGAGCATATTTCACTAAAAAATTGATATGTGTTGTACCTTGCTTTTCCAGTCTGTGGTTGTTTTCCTTGTCTTTTTAGCAAGTTCTCCTTTGCATCCTCTATGAGTGCCTTCCACTCTTTTTATGGAACCATGGGAGGGCACTCATGCTTGAGTTCAAGTTGCAATTTATCCCTATATTGGGCCTTGGCATATTTTAAATTCACTTGCTAACTTTGTAACCACTTTCTTGTTGAATGTATTGCCGAACAAGTTTACCATGTGGCCTATCAATTCATCTATATTTGCGCTATCTTGGCTATTCCACCATGGGTGAATGGTGGGGCCAAAAAATCCAATGCTTTGTCATTCAAATTCCTGTAGAAAACATTTTTTGCTGCAGAAACGTGTAATCCATTAATTTTTAATAATTTCAACGTATGTCCATTTCAATTTCATGATTAAAATGAATAAATTAATTCATAAATACCTGCAATATTTTGAATCTTAATCGGAACATAAGCGTGATCCACCAGAAAGGTGAGATCTAGTGATCCATTTCTTCTAACTCGTGCTGCTCCAGGAAAAGTTTCCTGGTCATCTACAGTACGTTCATCTCCAGAATCATGTGGAGTCCCAGGCTCCGTCTCATCATGCTCTGGAATGTCATGCCGATCAAAATCAGTGCCCTCATAAATGGATTTGTGGACAACTACAAGAGAGTCAAAAAGCATCATTGGTACATTGTTTTGTCGATGTTGTTGCTGCATTGGAGCATTACTTCTACATATACCTGTCTTAGCAGTTTCTCTAGTCACAGGTCGTAAAAAATCCTACAAACGAAAAAATTTACTTTATCAGATCACTTGGAAAAATGGAAAACATAATATCAGATATGAAATCATGTCATGGCTTAAAAAAAATGTGAATATACCACTTACCCCATAAGATTTTATTTGTTCTTTCAGATCTTCAATCCTTGCCCTGATCTCCTGCGTCATGGGCCTTGTCTGAGTGAAGGAAATCATTTCTATGTTTTCCTTTTGCAGGGAATTCTTTATAGTTTCCATTGGG
Source organism: Larix kaempferi (assembly GCA_027924585.1). Lineage (NCBI taxonomy): Eukaryota > Viridiplantae > Streptophyta > Pinopsida > Pinales > Pinaceae > Larix > Larix kaempferi. Next base: position 1,981,818 of record BSBM01001174.1, on the reverse strand, counting down.
TCTATGGAATAGTAAATTTCATCCTCAAGCACCTCATCACCTAGATCAAGTGCATTGGACTAAATTCATCAAACAATAAAACTAAGAAAAATAATTTTAACATCATTCAAACATTGTTATTGTAATGAAATTTATTTACCGTTAAGAACTAACACTTACTTGATGCGGTGTTGTGGCTGGTGACTTCCCACGGTCACCCTGTACTGATCTACTTCTAGTGGGTGACTTTCCATGGTCAGCCTGGACCATGAAAGCAGCAGATGCCTTTCCACGGTCCTCACCCTGACACGATAAATCAGTCAATAATTCATCATAAGCACATAAAAATGTGAATGTCAACATTGGAAATCGAATGTTAACAGAAAACATTGAAACATTTAGTTATTATATTTAACACTTACCGGACGAGGCACAGAGTGTGACCTTCCACAGTCACCCTGGACCATGGAAGCAAGAGGTTCCTTTCCATTGGCACCACCCTGACACAATAAATCAATAAATAAACGTTATGAAAATACTTGTAACACAATAAAAAATGAGATATTGCAATAATATTTATTTTTACCTCAGAAGTAGAGGACATGTGTTTTGTTCCACGACGATCATGGGCAAACCCCTGCCATATTGTAATAAGCATGTTGTCACATGGAAATACTCTAGGGTTGGAGTTTCTAGTTATTATAGTCATATTTAGTTACTATATTTAGTTGAGTCAATAATTGTAACATAAACAAAAATGAGACATTGCAATAATATTTACTTTTACCTCCGAAGGATAAGATACATGTTCTTCTCCATGGCGATGAGAAGACCCCTGCCACAGTGTAATAAGTGTAATAAGCATGTTATCATATGGAAATATTCACAATAAGCACGAAAAAAGTGAATTGTAACAGTGAAAATTGAATGTTAATAGAAAAAATTGAAACATTTTGTTATTGTAGTCATATTTATTTACTATATTTAACATTTACCTGACGAGGCATAGCTTGTGACCTTCCACGGTCACCCTGGACCATGGAAGCAGCATGTGGCTTTCCACTTCCTCCACCCTGACATAATAAATCAATCAATAAAAGTTGATTCAATAATTGTAACATAAACACAAATGAGATAAGCATAACAATGTAATAAGCATGTTATCACATGGAAATATTCATAATAAGCACGAAAAAAGCTAATGTCAACAGTGGAAATCGAATGTTAACTAAAAAATAAAAACATTTAGCTATTATATTTAACACTTACCTGATGGGGCACAGAGTGTGACCTTCCACGATCACCTTGGACCATGGAAGAAGGAGGTGCCTTTTCACTGGCGCTACCTTGACACAATAAATCAATCAATAAATGTTATGAAAATAATTGTAACATAATAAAAAAAGAGATATTGCAATGGTATTTATTTTTACTTCAGAAGTAGAGGACACGCATTTTGTTCCATGACAATGATGGGAAGACCCCTGCCACAGTGTAATAAGCATGTTGTCACATGGAAATCTTCTGGGGTGGGAGTTTCTAGTTATTGTAGGCATATTTAGTTACTATATTTAGTTGAGTCAATAATTGTAACATAAACAAAATTGAGATATTGCAATAATATTTACTTTTACCTTCGAACGAGAAGATACATGTTCTGCTCCACAGCGATGAGTAGACCCCTACCACAGTGTAATAAGCATGTTATCATATGGAAATATTCACAATAAGCACGAAAAATGCGAATGGTAACAGTGAAAATCGAATGTTAACAAAAAAAATCGAAACATTTGTTATTGTAGTCATATTTATTTACTATATTTAACATTTACCTGATGACGCATAGATTGTGACCTTCCACGGTCACCATGGACTGTGGAATCAGCATGTGGATTTCCACTAGCACGCCAAAGTATCCCTCAAGCAATCAAAGACAATCAACGTAGAAAAATCATAGAACAAACATGAGAAAATCACATCTGATGAATTACATGATGGGAATAACCTTCCTTAATGTACTCATATTTTAACTTTCGGTCCAAATATTACCTCTCAGAGGCAAGTCAACAATTGGAACAAAATGGCCCTTACTCAAGGGCATAAACATACCCGAGAGAGAGAGAGAGCATAAATGTTGATAAAAAAGACATACAAGTATGGCAAAAGAACCAACCACTCAAAGAGGTACGACATAGTCAATATCATGCCCAAAAAATCAACAAGCACACACATTATCCCTCAAAACAGTCAAAGACAGTCAACACAACAAAAAACGCAGCCACAACAAATAGCAATATGGACACGCATGTGTGAAGGAGTGAGAACCAAAATTGCTATAGAAACCCTCATAAAGGACAGTGCTAAGTAAGGATAAGACAGTCAAAGCAATAAGAAGGCTTCAAACAAAGACAAAAGTAGCCAGAACTAGAGTGCTAATTGATAAAGGGTGTAGACACTGATTGAGCAGTAGCTTTTTGATCAATGCTCGGACAGAGGGGGAGTATATTACTTAGTCAAAATGTACTTCTGTGATAGTAAGAAGCAAGTTCTCAGGGAAATCCACGAAGCAAAGGGAATCCAATTTCAGTACAAGTATAACAGCATATCAGACAGGGGGAGCAGTCAAATAAAGAAGCATCCAAATTTGTTTTTTTTGGGGGGGCATTGTGAAGTCCTTGATGGACAAGTCTTTGACCCTGTGTCATTAATGTCAAAGGGGGAGAGTGATTGAAAAGGTTTCCATCAATGACAAAGGGGGATATTGATGAGCATGGTTGTCATTGATGAGTAATCATTAATGACGAAGGTAGCATAAAGGATGATGATATGACAAGAAGTGACAAATATTGATGACATGGATTGATATGGGCATAGGAACACCAAATGAGTCAAATGACCCATTTTGTGGTCATTTGTGGTTTGATGGGGCCATGGAACCCTTGGTGATGGTCCATGCTACCAATTAACGATGGGCTTGAAGTACATGGAAAAAAACTAGATTCATCTTGATTGAAAGGCATATGATAACCTTGAAAGAGTCCCAAAAACTCTTGCATATGGTGCCTTTGGGTCAGTGTGCCATTGTGTCCATAAAGCTAAATGAAGGGTCAACAAAAAATCTAACCATAAGAGGGATAACCACAAGTCAACACACAAATATGGCTAACCACAGACATAACAGAACAAGTGGGATAACAACAAAGTCAACATAACATACCAAGTGGGGTAACCATAAACATAACATAACTAGTGGGCTTACCACAAAGTCAGCATAACATAACAAGTGGGCTAACCACAAATTCAACATAACATAGCAACATTCTCTCTCAAAGATATGTGGTCCACATATGTGCTATGCAACAACTTAAATTTTATCATCACTGTATAGGAAGGGTTCAACTTGGAAGATGTGATCCTCTCATCCTCATTTCGGTTTTGTGGAAATCCGAATTTCAAAATACCCAACCAAGGGGAAACCAAACATGGAAGCACACTTGCACCAACAAAATTAGTGAACCAAGATAACATAGCTGTAACATTAAAACGTAATTTTCATCTCTTTCAACTACTCCATTAAAACATAATGTTCATCTCTTTAACTACTCCATCAAAACATAGTGTTCATCTCTTTCAACCTTAATACTCTTAAGGGCCAAGAGGTCCTTGTGCTAAAGTTGAAACAGATGAAAACTATGTGTTGAAATGGAGCACCTACGAATGAAGTGTTGTACATTGATGAAGAGTGTGTGAACCTTAGTGTTTATATATACAAATTCCTTAGAACCTAAAAAATTAGAAACCAATAACAAGGAATCATACTACCACCTGCCAAGACATACCGTGCTACAAGACTACCATTAAATATTGTATGCACCATTAAAGAACCAACAACAGAGCATCTGTTTCTGAGAATCGATCCGTGATTGAATTTCAAAGCTTTGTAAGATATTTTATGAAGAAACAGAGTGATTCTGGTGTATATGTATATGTTATGTTTGACTAGATGAATTGTTGTAACGAATTTTTGATTTCTTTACTGGGTAAGTGAATTTCTAATCAAATGCTTGAAATTTATGCAAGTACTGTTTAACAATACAAATACACAAATAATATGTATCTAAATCATTTACAAACTTCACAGGTATAGTCTGATTGGGGATGAATTCCTGTTTAAATCCTAATAGATGCTTGAATAATTTGATTTCAATAAGAAATGGGTAGAGGATTCATGTGTAGAGCGCAAAGGTCCATTGGATTTCCCCAGGTCCTGCATCACTACGCTGCCAGGGTTAATGGGATTACTGAATTCATTGGTCCCTTTGTTATCCTCAAGACTGTCGTCGGATTGCCTCCCCTGGGAATGCCCGTATCCTTTGGATTGGTATCCCCTGCTCCTCGATTTACCATTGCTCTTCTCATTAAATTACCAATGCTCTAGATGTTGCTAATGAACTGGTGTGCGGTAGTGAACTTGTTCTTTGTTGTTTCTCTCTGGATGCTGCTAATGAGCTAGTGCACGGGAGTCTTTTCCTTCTATGTTTTTTTGTATTTTTATTTGCATATTTTATATTTTGTGTTTTGTTTTGTTTTTGTATTTGCATATTTATTTTTTTGTTTAGTTTATTTTGGGTTTTTTTATTTGCATATTTTATATTTTGTTGCATTTTAAATTAATTTGAGTTAATCATCTTCATCATCATCATCATCATCTTCATCATCACAACTTTAGGGGGAGCCCAGTAAATGAATACGTCTACATGATGTTGATGTATATGTAACTTCGGAATGTATTTCATATATATTTATTGTACCCTTATTAGAGATGTGTTATTCCTCTATAAGGAAGTGTCGTCATGTGGATTGACAAGTGTCACAAGTGTGTGTACTTGCCGATGGGTTATTAGACCACCATGTGTGGGGTCGGCCCTGAAATATATATATTATAATGTGGATGTACCTAGCTAGACAAGTCGGCCCCATAAGGTCACTGGGCAAACAGGTTAGTATAAATAGAGATCAGGAGATCTCTATTTAGATCATTCAGAAAGTCATCTCTCTCTCACTCAGAAAGTGGTGCACTAGTGAGGAGGAGGATGATCTGCTTCTAGGAGACTATCTCAGTGTATTTTGGTTGTACTTTGGTTGAGCCATTGGTCTCTCTATCTCTGAGGAAGTTGTGGGGTTTTTCACCTTAGGGTTTTCCCCATGGAAACTCTGTGTCTCTTGTCTCTCATGCTTTTGATTCTTGTGATGCTTGTGATGCTTATTGTGATTGTTATGTATTGATATACTGTATATGTTATTCTGTCAGTGAAGATCCTAGAGTATTGTGAATTAATGCTCAAAATTTAACATGGTATCAGAGCTAACCTGAGAAGAAGACATTTTGCAGTGACGGAAACTTGAGTTTCTTGTTTGTTTCTATCCACGTATTTTGGAAAAGCAGTATAGTAGATTGACTCTACTCATCAAGGCGAATCTATCTGTCCAATCAGAATTCAATTCTGAGCATTTTCAGATTTGGCCCTAAAAATTAGGGTTTCCACAAAAATAGGAATTTCTGGAATCTGAAGACATAGCTGGAAGCTCCTTGCAAAAATCGAAGTTTAGAGCTTTGGATTGAGATTTTTGGCTGGGTAGATCTCTAGGAAACTCAAACCCTAATTCAGGGCTCTCCCTAGTGAACCCGAGAGGACAAAAAGGAAAATCTGAAGGGTAACTTTGCTGATCTCAAATTTTGAATGCACCAGGCTGATCAGCTCATCAAGGCGCATCTTTCTATCCTTTCAGAAAGTTGAAATTCACATTTTGAATTTTTAGGGTTTTTTCGACAAACCCTAATCCGGGACCAGATCCAGTTTTTCAGCATTTCAAGTGGTAAGACCTAAATCTTTTCTATTTACATTTGAAGTACTCTTTAAGATGTCTCACCAAACCAAGCTTGAGGATAAGCTTGAAGGGGCTGATAACTTTCGAGCTTGGAAGTATAGGATTGGGTTAATCTTGGAAGAGAATGAGTTGGACTCATATATAGAAGAAGACATCCCTATCCCAGAGGATGAAGAGGCCAAGGCATTGCATAAGAAGAACTTGGTCAAGGCAAAGAGAATCATTGCTGATTCTATCAAAGACCATCTCATACCCCATGTGTCTTCTCTAAAGATACCCAAGGAGATGTTTGACTCTTTGACCAAGCTATTTGAAGGGAAGAACATAAATCGGAAGATGACTCTGCGGAATCAATTGAAAGGGGTCAAGATGTTGAATGGAGAAACCATTCAATCTTACTTCTCCAAGGTCTCTCAGATCAAGGAGCGACTTGAAGCTGTGGATGAAGTAGTGGACAATGGTGAAGTTGTTATGACCACTCTGAATGGCCTACCTAGGTCATGGGACTCCTTTATTCAAGGAATCTTTGCAAGAAAGAAATTGATCTCTTTCAGTAAACTATGGGAGGAATGCTCTCAAGAATAAGCTAGACTTGTAGCTCATGAGGAAAAGATGGGAGGTGAAGATCAAGCTCTCGTAACTCACACCAAAAGAAGCAAGCCCAAGAAGGAGCACTCTCACTACAAAAGATCCTATCAAAAGAATAAGAAGGATCTAAGATGCTTCACATGCAATGAGAAGGGTCACTTTGCTTCAAATTGTCCCAAGAACAAAAGGAATAATAACAACAACTTCAGCAAGAAGAAGAAGGGTAGCAAAAGAAAGTTCCATGCTCATGCTGTCGAGGATGATGAACCTCCAAAGAAGAAGGCTAGGGTAGAAAGTGATGATGACTCATCAAGTGAAGAAGAGTATGTTCTAATCTCTGCTCTCACAGGTACTATCTCCCATGGTTGTAATGATTGGTTGATTGATAGTGGGGCTTCCAAACACATGACTGGGTTTAAGGAATCTTTTGTGAATCTATATGAACATGAATCACCCATAAGGTGAAACTTGGGGATGATTATCAATACCCAATCAAAGGAAGTGGTGAAGCCTCCTACAACCTAGATTCTGGAAAATCTTTGAAGATGAAAGAAGTCCTTTATGTACCTGGGCTCACGGAGAACTTACTCTCCATCTCTGCATTGGATGCCAAAGGTATGAGGGTTGCATTTGTGGATGGCCAAGTCCTAATGTGGCCAAAGGGAAAGACCATAGATGATGCAGTAGTGATTGGAGAGAAAGAGGGAGGTTTGTATAAATTGAAGGGACAACCTGAACATGCCATGGTGCATGAATCCATGGAGCCAAGTGAACTTTGGCATAGAAGACTTGCTCATATGCACTATAGGGAACTTCCAATTGCAAGCAAGGCTGTAGAAGGTCTTCCTGAAATCAAGAACAAACATGAAGGTGTTTGCAAAGGATGTGCAAAAGGTAAGAACATTAAGAAGGCTTTCCCAAGCAGTGAAAGCAAGGCCAAAGATATCCTAGAAATCATCCACTGAGATGTATGTGGTCTTATGTCATCCAGTTCTCTTAGTGGGTATGTTTACTATGTCTCATTTATTGATGACTTCTCCAGGAAGACTTGGGTATACTTCTTGAAGAACAAATATGAGGTGTTTGATAAGTTCAAGGAATTCAAAACCTTGATGGAGAATCAAACTGACAAGAAGATCAAAACATTCAGATCCAACAATGGTGGAGAATTCACCTCAGGTGACTTCAAGAAGCTTTGTAGTGATTCAGGGATTAAGAGGGAGTTGACTGCTCCTTATAATCCTCAACAAAATGGAGTTGCAGAAAGGAAGAACAGAACTATCATGGAAGCAGCAAGGGCAATGCTGCATGACCAGGATCTACCTATGCATCTATGGGTAGAAGCAGCTAGAACAACTGTATATGTGCAGAACATAACACCCCACAATATATTGGACAACAAGACACCAGAAGAAGTCTTTTCTAGTAAGAAACCTGAAGTCAGCCATCTCAGAATATTTGGTTGTCCAATATACACTCATGTCCCAAAGGAAAAGAGGACTAAACTAGATCCTTCAGGAAAGAAGGGTATCTTTGTGGGTTACAGTGAAAGCTCGAAGGCTTACAGAATATACTTTCCAGGGTTCAAGAAGATTGATGTCAGCAGGGATGTAACATTTGATGAAAACTCAGCATTCATCAAAACAAGGAAGGCACCTATCAAAGTTTATGAAGAACCTAAGGAAACTAGATTTCAAGACACTAGCATGACTGAAGCAGTTCCAGAAGTTGTTCGTGAGTTTGAAGATCCACAAGAACCTGTAGATCCACCCCGTGAGGATAGCTCTCACAAGAGGAAACCTGCATGGGATACAGAGCTCATTCAATATGCAGAAAGATTTGGCATTCCAGAAGAAGAACACAGAGCAAAGAAGAGAACCAGATCACATACCAGCTATGTTGCTTTACTCTGTGACATTATGAACAAAGAGCCTTCCAGTTATGAAGAAGCAACGGAAAAGAAAGAATGGAAGGATGCCATGGTTGAGGAATACCAATCAATAATGAAGAATGATGTTTGGGATGTTGTCCCAAGACCTAAAGGGAAGTCTGATGTGACTTCCAAATGGATTTACAAAATCAAGCATGCTGCAGATGGCAGTGTAGAGAAATACAAGGCAAGATTCGTAGCTCATGGCTTCTCTTAGAAAGAGGGAATAGATTATGAAGAAAATTTTGCATCTGTATCCAGGTATACTTCCATTAGAAAAGTACTTTCCCTGGCTGCAACAATGAAATGGAAAATACTCCAGATGGATGTCAAGACTGCTTTCTTGAATGGTGTAGTTGAAGAGGAAGTATATGTGGAGCAGCCACTCGATTTTGAAATACATGACAGGGAGTCATATGTGTGTAGATTGAAGAAAGCCTTGTATGGCTTGAAACAAGCTCCTAGAACTTGGTATGGTAGGATGAACAGTTTCCTATCTAGTTTGGGCTTTACCAAGAGTAAAGCGGATTCCAACCTTTATTACAAGGTTGAGGAAGGGAATCCTGTGATTCTACTCCTGTATGTGGATGACTTATTTGTAACAGGAGATGACAGATTGATTGTAGATACTAAGAGGAAGCTTGCGGCTGAGTTTGATATGAAAGATTTGGGAATGATGCATTATTTCCTAGGTATGGAGGTGTGGCAGAGTGCAGGTGGGATCTTCCTTGGTCAAGGGAAGTACACAGTAGATATCCTGAAGAGATTTGGGATGATGGATTGCAAGGCCATGGCCACACCTATGGCATCGAATCTGAAGCTTCTATGTGATGCTTCATCTAAGCCAGTTGATGTCTCTATGTATTGTCAGATGATTGGGTCCTTGATGTACCTGACGAACATGAGACCAGATATTTGCTTTGCGGTGAACACATTGAGTCAGTTCCTGACAGATCCAAGGAGTGTTCACTTGGTTGCTGTAAAGCATGTTCTGGGGTACCTGAAGGGTATAGTGGATTATGGGCTCAAGTATGAAGCGAATCAAAAGTTTAACCTACAAGGTTATGTTGATTCAGATTGGGCTGGCAGTGCTGCAGATAGGAAGAGCACATCTGGGTGCTACTTCAGTATGGGATCATGTGTGATCTCTTGGTTTAGCAGGAAGCAGTCCTGCGTAGCATTGAGTACAGCTGAGGTAGAGTATGTTGCAGCCTGTTCAGCTAGTTGTGAGGCAGTATGGCTACGGAAGCTACTGTCTGAGTTATTTGATCTCCCGTTGGATGCTATTGGTATCTTCTATGATAACTAGAGTTGTGTGAAGCTATCTGAGAACCTAGTGTTTCATGATAGGTAGAAACACATAGAGATCAAATATCACTATATCAGGGATATGGTGCAGAGAGGAGCTATGAAGCTCCTGTATGTTGTGACGGACGAGCAAATTGCAAATGTGCTGATAAAGCCACTAGCCAGGGTGAAGTTCGAGTACTTCAGAGAGAGGCTTGGTGTTCGTAAGATTGATGACACTTCAAGGAAGAAGTGATGGACACATTTGCTGAAGCCATTCCAAGCATGCTGGAAGGAGGATCCTTCACATGGTTGTGGATGTAAGTGCTGGATGATGAGCATCGGGATGATGTTCTAGTTTCTGCTTTGTATGATCAGCTGGATCATTTTTATGTATGTATGTATGCATCATGTTGGATGCTAGATATGATCAGTTGGATCATTTATATATGTATGTACGCATCATGTTGGATGCTGGATATGATCAGTTGGATCATTTATATGTATGTACGCATCATGTTGGATGTTGGATATGATCGGTTGGATCATGTGTATGTATTTTTGTATATGCATCATGTTGGATGCTTGGACTATGTATCTGTATATGTATCAGGTGGATACATTGTATGATCAAGTGGATCATGTATGGTGATATGTATCATGTATTTGTATTTGTATCAGGTGGATACACTGTATGATCAGGTGGATCATGTATGATGATATGTATCGGGTAGATACTTGGTATGCATCAGGTAGATGCATTGTATGATCAGGATGATCGTGGATGACGAGCTTCAAGATGTTGCTCTAGATGACATGCAATAGGATGTTGTAGTGATGATGATCAGGATGATCATGTGTACATCAGGATGATGTATGGTGAGTATTAGGTTGATACTCTATGGTCGTGGATCAGGTTGTGCAGATGAGCATATAATTTGGCCCTGGGAGATTTGCAGATAGTCTTTCGAGGTTTTCCCTATGGCATATAATTTGGCCGTGGGATATTTGGAAAATACTCTTTCGAGGTTTTGCTCTAGAAGGACATATAATTTGGCCCTGGGAGATGTGCAGATAGTCTTTTGAGGTTTTTCCTATGGCATATAATCTGGACCTGGGATATCTGGCAGATGCTCTTTCGAGGTTTTGTCCTATGGCATATAATATGTCCCTGGGAGATCCGATAGGTTGGGATGTGTGCCCTTAATAAGTCCTGGGATGCTCTTGCGAGGTTTTTCCATGACCACATATAATCTGTCCCTGGGAGATCTTATAGGTAGAGCTGTGTGCTCGTAACAGCCTGGGATGCTCTTGTGAGGTTTTGTGGTGACCACATATAATTGTCCCTGGGAGATCCTATAGGTAGAGCTGTGTGCTCGTAACAGCTTGGGATGCTCTTGTGAGGTTTTGTGGTGAGGTCACATATAATATGGCCCTGGGAGATCCTATAGGTAGAGCTCTGTGCTCGTAACAGCCTGGGATGCTCTTTCGAGGTTTTGTGACGCACGTAATAAGTCCTGAGGATTCCATAGTATGGCCAGTGATGAAGAAGACCTACAGGTGGTGGGCCTACATCCAGTATGAAAAAGGACTGGCTCTGTAGAACTTCCTATGACGAGTAGAGTCAAATATTGGTTGAGATAGCAGTAGCAGTGACGATGACGATGATCCTGAGAAGAAGACTTGTCTAGCAGAACTGTGTCGAGAAATACCTTCCTAGTTAAGAGGGAGTGTTGATGTATATGTAACTTCGGAATGTATTTCATCTATGTATTTCATATATATTTATTGTACCCTTATTAGAGATGTGTTATTCCTCTATAAGGAAGGGTCGTCATGTGGATTGACAAGTGTCGCAAGTGTGTGTACTTATTGATGGGTTATTAGAACACCATGTGTGGGGTCGGCCCTGAAATATATATATTATAATGTGGATGTACCTAGCTAGACAAGTCAGCCCCATAAGGTCATTGGGCAAACAGGTTAGTATAAATAGAGATCAGGTGATCTCTATTTAGATCATTCAGAAAGTCATCTCTCTCTCACTCAGAAAGTGGCACACTAGTGAGGAGGAGGATCATCTGCTTCTAGGAGACTATCTTAGTGTATTTTTTTTGTACTTTGGTTGAGCCATTGCTCTCTCTATCTCTGAGGAAGTTGTGGGGTTTTTCACCTTAGGGTTTTCCCCATGGAAACTCTGTGTCTCTTATCTCTCATGATTTTGATTCTTGTGATGCTTGTGATTCTTATTGTGATTGTTATGTATTGATATACTGTATATGTTATTCTCTCAGTGAAGATCCTAGAGTATTGTGAATTAATGCTCAAAATTTAACACATGATAGGGGGAGCAACTAGTTGAGTCAAAGATTAAGGATTGCTCCCAACACCCATTCCAAGGATTAATTTGACAATTCAATATGATCCGAGGAAGTAGTAAAAAAAAAAACAACTTTTTGGGCCCTGTGAAGCTTCCTGTTCTTAGATTTGTGCACATAAAAAATCAAGACTTATGGTCCTAGTTTGGTGTCTTAAAAGAGGAAGATCCTAAATGAGTAGTTTGGTAGTTCTATAAAGTGCATTCTTTATAGGAGTCAATAATCACTCATAACCATTCTATTATAATGTTGGCCAAGCTCATAAGACTTTAGTGAAGACCAAGGTAAAGATATTATCATCACATCTTCATCATCATCATCATCTTAATCAACATCATCATCATCATCATCATCATCATCATCATCATCATCATCCTCCTCCTCATCATCCTCATCCTAATCATCATCATGATAATCATGATCATCATCTTCATCATCCTCATCCTAGTCATCATCATCATCATCATCATCATCATCATCATCCTCTTCATCATCATCCTCATCATCATCGTCCTCATCCTCATCCTCATCCTCATCCTCATCCTCATCCTCATCCTCATCATCATCGTTGTCGTCATCACCACCACCATCATTGATCGTCATCATCATCGTCATCTTCATCTTCATCATCATCGCCATCATCATCATCGTCATCGTCATCTCCCTCTTCAACCTAATATTCAACATCTTGATCATCGTGATCATCATCATCTTCTATATCATCGCCATCATCATCATCTTCATCATGATCATCATGTTCATCATCACCACCATCATCAATCATCATCTTCATTGTCGTCATCATCGCCGTCCTCATCATCATCATCAACATCTTCATCATCATCATCATGATCATCATCCTCATCATCCTCATCCTCATCCTCATCATCATCAATCATCATCATAACCATCCATATGTGGCTCTTACAATCCAATCCAATGCCATGATTTTCCTCCAAAATTTATGCCAATGAAACATAGGTCTCCTTTGTCTTCATAAAGAGTACATATTTCCCAATCAATGTTGTCTCTAAGGAAGCATGAATTTTACAAACAATTGAACATAGATATTTTTTCCTCATTTTCATCTCCATAAGAACCTTCTTAACGCCATTTCCATTTTTTAATTATGATGATAAAGGTAAAAGGAAAAAATGGTTAGTTGATAGGTCCTATCCAAGATGCTAAGTTTACTTTCTAGAGATATATCTCCACATGATTCCTTTTGTAATTTACTTTCAATCTTAATAATCTTTGTTGAACTAATGAGACAATGACACCCACAAGGATACTTAGGTATCTAATAGCTTTCCCTTGTTGGGTGATTTTTCATTCTGTCGTCTCCCTCTTCCTAATCAACATCTTCATCATTGTCATCATCGTCATCTTCATCATCTCCATCATCATCATCTTCATCATGATCATCATCTTCATGATCGCCTCCACCATCATCATCATCATCTTAATAATAATCATCATCATCATCATCATTACCACGCCCTCTTCCTAATCAACATCTTCATCATTGTCATCATCATCATCTTCATCATGATCATCATCTTCATGATCACCACCACCATCATCATCATCTTCATCATCATCATAGATTCGGATGAAGGTCGAGCTGGGTTGATCGATTCTTTGATCAATCAACAAAAATCATAGAGTTGCAATCGACTCAATCAATAGAGTTTGAACGGCTAAGATCAAAGCAAACGGGGAGATCAACGACGGGGAAATGATCCGCAAAGTGATCAATGTACGCGGGAGTTAACATTTATACAAGCCGATGTGAGGTGTTTTGCATCGATCATAGATCAACGGGCGAGATCAAAGCTGAACTTAGCTGGCTTTTAGCTAAGTTTAGTGGTTCAATGTCAGAGAATCACAATAATTCATGGGGGAAGTGGGTTGGATTGGATTCTATCATTCCCACCTGCATCACTCATCCTCCTCCCCATCATCATTATCATTGTCGTCGTCATCACCACCACCATCATCATCATAAACATCTTCATCATCATCATCTCCATCATCTTCATCTTCATCATCATCATCATCATCATGCTGCTGATGATGATGATGATATTGATGATGATGATGATAAGGAAGAAGATGATCATGATGATGATGAAGATGATGATGATCATTTTAATCATCATCACCATAATCATCATCATCTCCATCATCATCATCATCATCATATTCATCGTCATCATCATCATTATCACCATCTTCTTCTCCGTCATCATCATCATCATCATATT